>CM070678.1:7645000-10045000 GCA_036346265.1 Melocanna baccifera
GAAGCTATCTCATCTTATTCCATATTGATTTCAATTCATTTAGAAATATTTAGTGGCGTGTTGAGATGTCTTGACATGTGCCTTGACAAACAATGCATACTTCTCAGATCTTCATGTATTTATTTTCCATGATCTTGCATAACTAAGAAATATTGAGTATAGAAGTGCACCGACATGCTCGATACATTTGCGATATTTTTTGTGGTCCATGATCTCGTCAACCTTGGCTTTTGTTTTGTGCAATAAGAGTTTTGCATAGTTCCCATTTGTACATTATTTTGGGAATTGTAGGCTGTAGGAACTGCAGCCAAGCGAAATCTAGATATGTTCATTTGCCAATATAGTATTGTATACATTAGTATTAAGAATGGAGTAGTTTTGGGCGTAGCCTCTAGGTATGTATCGTGCTGGGACTGATAATATTGCATGCATTCAAATGCTGTTCGCTTCATGGATTTATATTAGCTATGTCGATGTATCTTTACTAGAATCATCGGAACTTTCTTTGCTCGAATTGGCAATTGTATTTATTCATCTTTTAGAAACACTAATTTGTGGGAGGTTGTTAGATTTGTATATGATGTGGAGCAACATCCAAGCTGCTGGCACTGTCGCGTCTGTTTATATTTTGGTGATCGGTCTTGGTTGGCGTTTAAGTGGCTTGTGTTCAGTCCACATGAGCTATAGTTATTCTTGATATATTAGCCTACATATTTACAAGTCTCGTTGAAAATGCTAGGTATATTTGTAACTGCAGTATGTCATTGTGGCTTGTGAGTTAGTGACCGCTTGTCCAACATATTTCATCTTGAGCTATAAGAGTATGACGTCATTACTGCTTGTCCAACATTTTGGAGATTTCCTATTATGTATTATTTTACATACGTTGTGGCATCTAGCCTTCTACTACCATTCATGTTCTATTCAGCTACTAGATTGAAGACATCACAGATTGTAATAAGCTGCTGTAAGTTAATTTTATGTTTTGACCTTATTTGTGGTATCATTTACATGAGATCCATTGGCCGTTGCAAAACATGAGCACCTTTTGCAGCTCTCAGTTTTCAATATTTTTTATCTTGTACATGATTTCTTTCTAATGTACAGTTAACTACATCTACATGACAATGGCTCGATGTGTGTGATTTAATATGATTTTTTAGTCTGTAGCAAAGCATGAGCATTGAACTATACTTCTTTATATATGAAAGATGTTTAATATCTACTATAGAAATGGTTATATACAGCTTATAGTCAAAATGATGGCTGAATACTTTGTGCAGAGTGGTTATTGTATAACTCCAAGGTAGCCTTTGTACTGAGGCTTTCCATTTGGCTCTTGTATCCTCTGTTACATGTTGGCCTATTAGGATGAACTCATGCCTGCATCCATTTTAGGCTAAATGAAATTACAACATGCTTATTCTTCTATTGAATCTGAAAAGTCTATGTAGATAAAGTACCATGTTAAAGCTTTTTATGCCATTTTATGTCTATCAAGTGTTTTCGGTCTCATATATATGAATGGCTTGGATAAAGTACAAGTTGAAGTTGTTATGAATTAAATACAAATACTTGAACCTTGATATTTTGTCTTGTAGGCTTTAAGTTGTTATGAATGGATATTTTGTTTGATATATGATAACGTAAGAAAAAGTTGATATTTATTATTCAGTTTGAGATCATATTTGATAGTATGCATCACTTTTATTTGATTTTCCGTTGCAACGCACGGGCATCTCACTAGTGTATATATATATATATATATATATATATATATATATATATAGAAAAAATACTTTCTACACCCGGGTGTAATTACACCCACCTCTAATATACCACCTAAACGAACTTGACATACTCCTTTATCACTTTGGGTATACTCGTATACTAATTATAAGATACTTCAATGTGAACCACATGAAAAAATTGCAAGGGAGTCCATAGTTTTTAGCGTATTTTGTAAATACCTTCATATACGCACATAAAAAGGAGTATATCCAAAAAAATCTACATACTACCTCTGAAAAATTGTTCATACCACCTAGATGATCTTAAATACTCGTATACTACACGTATATACCCTCCGTTACATGAGATACTTCCTACGGTATGATATACGACATAGGGTGTAATTACACCCGGGTGTAGAAAAGAGGTTTAGGGGCAGAAACGAGCAAGTCTGAAATTAACCGTACGTGGATGCGTGGGCTGTTCTTGCACAGAGCTCTCTCATCTGACGTTGAGATTGCAATAATCCCTATATAAGCACGGCATGGTTATATTTTGTGTGGTTGTTGCCTTCGTTGGTGATGTGAACTAGCTTTGTAGTTTGTGCAAGTATGTGTTCGTGAGTTCGACGTCCCATTCGTACCAAAGTAGGATCTGATGGAACCGGGTTTACTCCCTGGGCCACAGGTCCAAATGGGCTGAACACAGCTAAGCCCACGGAGACGGAGCAACAACCTTATAAGTGGTATTGGGCCTTCTCCCCCCAAAAGACTAGTCCAATGGATGGGGGCTCCCTCACACTTATAAGTTATACTTTCTCCTCTCTCACAACTAATATGTGATTATTCCTAACAATCTCCCCTTCACACATTGGTTGGACACATCTGCAACCCTGAGGTCCAAGGAGATGTTAGGCGCCTGGCTCTGATACCAAATGTTGGAACCGGGTTTACTCCCTGGGCCACAGGTCCAAATGGGCTGAACACAGCTAAGCTCACGGAGACGGAGCAACAACCTTATAAGTGGTATTGGACCTTCTCCCCCCAAAAGACTAGTCCAATGGGTGGGGACTCCCTCACACTTATAAGCTGTGCTTTTTCCTCTCTCACAACCAATGTGGGATTATTCCTAATAGGATCACCCTCATAGTTTGTTGAATGCAATGGATGTGTACTTGAAAACATGTTTGGCCCCCACTTAATGTAAACACCTTTTTTTTGTTCCATTATAATTGATTTTAGCCTTTCAAATTGCACAATGAAGCACACACTTTATGCCTAACAATTGTTTGAAGCATCCAGTCTACATGGCACAAAGCGCATTCCTTAGCAAAAATGATTGTTTTAATTTTCTGGCAATATATATAGTTTGTTTCAAATATCATGGACGGCTACATGGGCTTATTTTCTAGATATTGAAGAGTTTGCTAGTAGAATGGTTTAATTTATTGTAGAGCCTTAAATCGATTAATTCAAACCTAAATTGTAAGTAGTCGATAGAAAGACTCAGTATCCCAAAATCGCCTGCACCTGGAACAAATAGGATGTGCTATAAGCTACAATACTGTTGTTACTTTACATTGGAATGCATCTGAAATTATGACCTTAATATCAACATCCCACATGACACTGCAAGCAAAATCTCCCAAAGATTTGAAGTAAAAACCTTGAGATCAAGTAAAATCAGCCAACTTCGAAATTCTTCAAGACCTAGGGCCTAGATGGATGAGATTTGATCTCCATGAGTCATCTCCATTACTTACACATTCATAGCACACAACAAAATTAAGAAAGAGAGAGAAGAGATCAAAATCAACTAGAACAGGAATAAATCAACCAAAACAAGGAGACACCATAAGTGATGAACAAATTGATAGATTGCTACTTGAGGATAAATATTTTACAGCCACTCTACCTGAAGGATAAGAGAACATGCCACAACACTCACTCTTCTTTAACCCTAACTCTAGAACACAAAGTTGGAATAAGATATGGTTGAATGGTTAGCATACAAGCCTCTATTTCAATCCGTTAAATAGTTGAGACAACCAGTCCACATCTAACCACAATGGATACTATCCATTAGCACATTCAGGGGAAACTCATTAACACCACACAATACGAGTTTTACTTACACACTTAACTCATGCACGCTTTTCAAAGCACACGACCTGAATCTGCTAAGTCTTTAGCTTTTGATGTACTTGATCTTCTCAACATCTCCTTGACCTAAAACACTTTTCCCAAGCATTGCAGTTTTGATCCAACATAGTTTTCATAATTGATAAATTACCAAAATATCCTCGTCTTGACTTTGTCTTCAACTTACATTGCAAGCAATCACCATGCTCACCACTTGTAGGTGCACCAATGGCTTCCCATGCATCGACAAGTCTCTTCCGTTCCAATTCCACTAGACCACATTTCACTTGAAATGATCAAACTACTTGGTGCAACACGTTGCTTGAACTTTCCCTTCCATATTTCTCGCATTCCTTATGCTATGCTTGAGCTCAACCATATCACTCGATACTCTTGACAGTTAGCTCAACCATATCACCCAACATCCTTGACTGTTCTGGGCCTTAGCTCCTCTATAAGCATAGCCCCGATCTTCTCCATTGAACATGGTTGATTCCAAAGTTTTTCTGCACATCCAAACATAAAGATATTATTTTTTAGTACAAGTTTTTCATAACTTGACCCATATTAGCTAAAATATGCTTCATACAATATAAATGCACTGACCAATCATAATTCAAATCATCCAAATACTAATTTCCCAAAATTACAGAACCAAACTTCAGGGCAGGTCTGACCGCGCAACCTATTCTGAGAAATTGTAACCAGTAATAAAACACCAGTCATACCGGCCGACGGCCCGACCACTATGGTTATACCACCTGGCGCGGTCTGACCAGCAACACACCGAAGGTCATGACCTTGTGCCCAAGATCACTATCATGGCGCGCGCCTGCAATTGATGCGATAGAAGTTGCACCTTCTCTTTCATTGTGGACGTGCATCAATGAGTCATACACGGCGAACCCCAGGCTCTTCTGATGGTGTTGTACACGATGTGAAAATTAGATGGGGTGAATGATGCCTTTAAATTCAACCTCCCCAAATGGTATTCCAAAACTTCCACTTCACTAGCTATTGGAAGCGAGGGTATTCCAAAACTTTCACTTCACTAGCTATTGGAAGCGAGAAAGATCATATTTGCCAACCAACAAAATCTCACAAAAACATAGAAGCAAATGGAGTTCAACTCATCAGAGCCAGTCTGACTGCTATAGAAGCGGTTGGACTGGTCGAGCGTCTAACTGGACTCTAGTCAGGCCATAGGCCTAGAGGCAGTCTAACCGCACCCCTGATCTTAAACCAAAAATCAGCCTAAGCCAAAATAAAAAATGATGCAATCTCCAAAATACATCTCTAGATGATATAAAACTTTGGACACACCTTATTGAGGATTTTAGAAATCTAATCCATATAAGGATCGTATGGATCTTGGCTAAAATTTTAACCTTTTCTTAAGACAAGTAAGGTTACATCAAAATTGAGCAAAACTCAAGAACTTAATATATGACTTGCTCATAGGTTATATATGGCCAAGATGGCTGTAGATGAGTTCCTACACATCACAACAAGGGCACCTAAAGCAAAGCCAAAATACTAGAAACAAGATCACTAGAAGAGTTTCAAATCAAACCAAATCAGACAACCTTCATGATCTTACTATATCTAGTCTCTAGATGGATTGAATATAATCCTCATATACATCTCCATCCTTACACATCTTTTGAATCCAGTAATATCAAGAGAGAGAGAAGGGCAAAACACCAAATAAAACAAGTACAAAATCAACAAAATCAAGAACACATCATATAGGATGAACAAGATTGATCTATTGCAACTTGTAGATATAGATTTTACAGCCACTCCACCATAGAGGTTAGAGCTCACTCTCCCAAAATTACTCACCCAAAACTTCCCCTCAAAAGAAGCCTCTCTCAAACCCTAAATGGATGGTTGGTTAACTTCTTCTCCTTACACGCCAACCAATCCACATCTAACCATAATGGATATTATCCGTTAGTACAACTAGAAAAACCTATTAACTCCCACATATTGGGTTTTACATTCACACATAACTTATGCACGCTTCTTAAAGTGCATAAGCTTAAACCAACTAAGGAGCAAACTTTCATCCACTCGACCTCTTTAGCGTCCTTTTGACCTAAAGTGCTCTCTCAACACCCTCCAAGTATCATGGTTTTGGTCCTATCGCCATTTTTGGTATTTTGACTTCCCCGCCAAAACACACCTTTGCTTTGATCATGGACTTCACATCTTCTCCGAACTTAGTTTATAGTCATCTCCTCATTTGCAAGCAATCTCCATGCTTGCAATGCGTAGGTTCACCAATAGTTCACGCATTGGCAAGTTTCTCCATGTTTGTTCCCTCCAACCATGTTTCATTTGCACCAAATGTATCATTTGATGAACCGTTACTCGAACCTTTCCTTTAACTTCATTTGCATTCTTTGTGCCTTGCTTGAGCCCAACCATCCTGCCTAGCTTCCTTGATCATACTTTAGCTCATCCCCAAGTCTAGTTCTAGTCCGTGCCATCAACTATGGTTGTTTCCAAGATTCCCTGTACATCAAAGACCAATAGATTATTTTCGGACACAGGTTCTTCATAACTTGACTCAAGTTAGTCTAAACATACTTCATGCACCAACTATGACCATTTCCCACAAAATCCCCTCTCAGCCAAATTCAGACACAACTAGTTTGACTGTCATTGACCGGTCGGTCTGATCACTCTAATCAAGCCAGTCAAAGCCCGATAACAAGGGAGCTGGTTAGACCGCGGTATCTATGCTGGTTTGACCGCTCGGCCAACTCCAGTTGGACCACCAATCGTTGGCCGATCGGAGCGCTCATATTTTCTCTCGTGCACATAACGAGCACCTATCTGAAAAAATAGCCGCCAACTAAAAACTAATTGCACCATACCAGCTGTTCGACTACCCTCAAAATCTGGTCACATCGGACACCGATCAAAGGACCGCCCATGGTCGGTCAAACCGCTTCGCATAGCTGTCAGACCGTTTCTGCAGGCAAGTTAGACCGCCTTCAGTCTGACCGCAAAACTGAAAACATGCAAACTTTTACAGATATAAAATTGAACTCAACATAATTGTCAATTATTCAATACAAATGAATTATAGATATTCTCAACATAGTTGTACGGATGGTGTGCTAGAAAAAGGCGGTGGGGCAGAGGTGGACGACCGGGCCAGGAGGGGTGATCTTGAAGAAGAGACGGCGGCACGCTTTCACGGCCGTTGCATTGCGCAAGTGGTTCCGCCATGCGCCGACGTGCCCCCTGTGCCGAGTTGATGTGACAAAGAATATTATCGATCCTGCACTGCGAGAATATCTTAGACAAGTTTAGTGCATTTAAAGCTAAATGTAGGTTTATGAACAAGCGCAAGTGTAAATTCTTATAGTAAGTTTTTCATGAAAGGTTGTACGCTTAGTTGATTTATGTTTTTATGCCGCTGATGGATAAATGAGTTGAGATACTTTTATCGACACGAAACAAACTGCTATGCAGGTTAATTGTCAGTGAATTGCACTACTCTATTCATCCTACAAAGTGATGGAATTAGCACAACGGCTTTGTAGGTACCTTAAGGTCCACCAGCCGTAACGTAGCCTAGTGGTATAGCATCCTGTCTCTCTGGATGATGGCTAGAATTTGATTTTCGTCAGCCATGTATTAGATAGGTTATTCATGTAGACTTTTTCACTACGATTTTCCCTTATTTGGTTGGCTCAACCAAGACCCCAGAGGATTTCTAGTCAATTTTCCGGCAGCTTGTTGCGGCCCATCTTGACCTTTTTAGATTACAACAGATGATGCAGGCATGTGTGTTTTACTATAATACATGTTACGTCTAGAGCAGATGCCACTTGATAATCTAACCGAGACGGATGGGTTGCTCGACGGCGGCCTCTGCCGCTGAGCCGACGACCAGTTCTCTGCGTCGCATCTCCACCTGCGCGGCCGAGCATGCACCTCCCGGCCCTTCAGCCATCGTGCCTCAGCTGGCCTAGCTAGGTTTGTCCGTGAGCGGCTCAGCCAGGCCTCTTCTTGGGGCCGCAAGGCGTTGCCTGCAGTGCCTGCGCGTGGCCGAGCACTCCCCGGCGCGGTTGCGCTGCCTCCGATTGGCACGGCCCAAGTGGCCCAGCTCACCGGGCTGCTTGCAGTTTCCCTGGTCTCGTACGGTCGGGCCTGTCCCAGGGCCGATACTAGTCTTGTTTGGCAGTAGCAAGCCAATGGCAATGGCTCTTTATTTGAATCTCTCTGTTGCTTCTGCACCCATGTAAAGCTCTTTTGGCTATTGAATGGACTTCAATTTCTTGTTGGCTGCTAAGTTCCTATCATTGCTTTTGACACAGATTTGGATCGCTGATTTAAACTTCTTGTCTATTTGTTCTTAGGAATGTTTATATACCTTTAGTAGTGATCCCTTTTTCGCTAATAATAACTTCGTTGCAGAATGACACGACGCAGCTTTGGATATGGCGGACGCCAGGGACGTACAGTGCGCAGGAGTAAAAGATGAACAGTGTGGGTTACCTGCGGAGTCTGCTTGCTTTTGTTAGCCAGCAAGTGCAGCGCAGCATTCCTATGTTAAATGCTTACATGTGGATTTGCTCTGCATCTTTCCAGGTATCTGCAACTTTGTAGTCTGCACACATATTAGCTGCTACGATTTCGTGTCAAGTTAATGGGCAGCTTAATAATGCAATTATGAAAAGACATTGTAAAGCAGCAGCAAATTCAGAGGTGGCTTCTAGCGACGATTAGGATATACCCTGACCTGTCTGTAAAACACTGGAGGAGGCTAGCTGCTCTCAAGTCTCAACTCGTGAATGATGAAAAGGCACATACAATCTATTCATCGATACATTTTTCAGAGAGAAGGAAGGATTGATCGTACTGCTCAATCAAACTATGCTGTTGCGGACACTGGCATAGTCTTGGGTTGTCACCGAGCCCCCGTCGGCGTCACACCTGTCGCTCGAGAGGCGCAGGCCCTGAGTCGTTTGGTGACACGGGGGAGGGAGAGAAAGCAATGCCATTCTTCTTCTCTGATCAATTCACGGATGCTTTTCTGAAACAGGCAAGCGGTTCACGTCGATGTGCACCGGTGAACAGCAAGTACAGGGGGTGTGCTTGTGCAGAAAGCAGCTTTTCCGCAAAATCTGACAGTGGTAGGGCTTGTCGCTTGTAAGGTTTAGCAGGCAGCTTTGACTTCATAGCCCACTCGCAGTATAATTGCCCGCGTCTGAAAAATTGTCTCGTCAAGTCTACTTGTTGGAAAGAATATGACAACTCAAGAACTTTATGCACTGCATGCTTTGCCAAAATTTTTCAGAAAGATCTTTCTGCAGAAATGAGCTGAATAGCAGTGTTGATAGTTACTGTTTTCTTAGGATGTAATGTGACATTCAAGTGAGATGAGATGGATGAAAGATATGCTAAAGATCATGTTCACTCTCACTGGCCGTCCAATAGACTGGATTAGACCACTGCAGAACAACTGAGCACTGTTTGCGTTGTCTATCTGAACAAAGACTGAAATTCTCTCTGATGTTCAGGTAGCAATTCTGAAGTCGTTGTCATTCTTGTCCCAAGCGAACAATCCGAGCTTAAATTATTAATAGACTTGTTAGACATCTCATCAGGCCCGTTTAACCTTTCTTGCTACTGTAAGCTACTCATAATGAGCAGCGATATTAGGCGTTGATGTTGGACCCAATATGCCAATCAAAGGGGATGAATGATGTCTTCAGATTCAATCTCCTAAAAGGTATTTCAAAACTTTCACTCCACTAGCTACTGAAGCTAGAAAGATTGGATTTGTCCACCAAAAAACACGGAAGCAAATGGAATTTAACTCCTTAAGGCTGGTCGGACCGCTATAAAGAAACGGTTGGACCAGCCGAGTGGTCTAATCATTGAAGATGACCGGTCTGACCATACTCCGGTCGGACCGCAGGCCTGAGGGCGGTTGGACCACACCTCTATTCTCAGAACTTTTAATTAATCTGAACCAAAACAAAAAATGGTGCAATATCTAAACACATCTCCAAATAATTTGAAACTTTGCACACACCTTACTGATGATATCAAGAATGTAATCCGCTCAAGGACCATAAGGATCTTAGCTAAAGTTCTAATATTTTCTTAAAACAAGCAAGGTTACACCAAAACTAAGAAAAACTCAAAAACTTGATATATGATTTACTCGTGGGTTGAAGATAAGCAAGATGGCTCTAAATGAGTCCTCATATATCATAGCAAGCAAGAGAACCCTAATGTTCGAGTCCAAAACACTACAACAAGATATCACTGGAAATAAAACATGGGCAATTGTTCGACGCAAATGAAACATGGACATTCTCAACATGGTTATATAGTTCACATATGATTGATTAAGCAGTGTGTTGAAAAAACCATATTGTCAATACATGCTTATCTCTAGTTTGATTGTATAGTTAGAGATATGTTGTATTAGGACTGCTAAACCTGATCGGTGTCTAACTTATTAACTTATACAAATCCATGTATTGTAATCTTTAACTATTCAATATCCGACACATGTGATCGGCAAATATATACACAGGACTCGCCCGACTTTTGGGGTGCAAGCTTTCCAATCTCTTCTGTGTTCCTATTTTATTTTTAGGGAACCATTTGTTGTCACTAAGGGCAGTTTGGAAATTCCTCATTTGCTTTCAGAAATAAAAGAAAAGAGAGGAGGCAGGGCCTACCTGTCTATCTAAGACTTAAAGAGATAAGGGAAGGGGCAGTTAGCTCGGCCCGACTCTCCTGTGCGCACGACGTGGGGGTTGTGGGGGATTGATCTCGATCCCCACACCCTCTCTAACGACATCGGTGGGCTGGTGGTGGTGCAATTTTCCCTCTCTTCCTTTTAATCGACTGGGGCTCCTCCTTTTTTGATTAGTGATCTGAATTGATCTCTTCCCATCTTTCTACCTCTTCCACCTCCACCGAGTGAAATCCTGACACTCCATCTTTAGCAACCCAAAACCTCGCCCATGGCTTAGCCATCAGTGAGCCGTGCTTCAGAGAGGGTGGAGCATGGGAGCCGAATCAAAGTGATAGTGACTCCGGCTTTGGGCCAGGTCAAGGCTGTGGTGGCACCGACGATGCATGATGTCTAGGTAGTGGCGTGGGTGAGCCACGGTGGTGCTGATACGAGTGTCGGTTCTGCGATGGTGGTTTTTTGGCTCGGCCGTAACATGGGAGGTTTCGGCCATGTCTTTTTGTGATGCTTTGCTTGCCTAGCACTTGGTATGCGCTAGGTTCTTGGTCTTGTACGGCGTTCTCCGATCCTCGACCACACGAGTATAGTGCTAGCCAGCTCGTGTGGGTGGTTTTGTATCTCCAAGAACCATGCCGCGGTGCAAACAACGGCGATAGGTTTTCTGGGACAACGTCGACTTTGACATGCCTAGCCTTGCTACCTTGTGGATGGCTTCAAGTGCCATCACCTCGTGATTTGTCTTTGGTTCTTGTTATTATTGTGCCATTGTGAGCTATTCTAGTGTACTTTAGTGTTTGATAGTTGAATCACTAGTTCTGAGAGACAATTGCATGATAATTTATGGGATTATCGAGTGCTTGACGATGATTCATGGTCTATATGAGATTAAGATGATGTTTTAAGATATTCTACCGCTGCCTTGAGTAGTTGGCAGCCACTGTTGGTGTTGTCCTTGTTCTAGCCATTAATCATCATATTTTGTGTTCTTGCTTCCTGTTACTTTTGGTTAAGCTTCTGTTTTATATTCGTGCTTGTTGTATTAATGATCTAATTATCATAGTGAAAGCATCTGGAAGTACAGTTCGTAACTTATTATTTCTGAATTGCAATTGATTATTGTGGTAAGGTAATTGACTAAAAAACTAGCAAGATATCTAGAGATCATCATTTTAATTATTGATTAGATTTAGACCACTGTGGCAAGGAGGCCTTGTTTAATACAAGAGCAGCCTAACATCTGAGACAACAAACTATAGACAAAAATTTGAGTATTATGCCAATTGTTCATTTATTTTTAGCAGCTCTCTTAAGCATGATTTTATATTTAAATGACTTGAGAGAGATTTATAATATTGTAATTATTGTTTTAATGCTCCTGTCATTTAATCTATGTTGGGAACATGCTTTATTACTTATTTATAATTCTAGAACTTTATTCAAATATTTGCTAATACTGCGGTTATTACAACAGCATTAACAAATTGAGCCACCAATGATTTACTATATGACCATAGCAGAATGTTTCGTAGTGTTTATTACACGTACCTTCTACCTCTCTGTTGGAGTATCTGTTTAGTATTTCTTTGATATGTCATCATTTTAGGCTTAGGTGCTGGACGTTGTTAATATTCTTTGCCGTGTGGAATCTTGGGCTTTTGGCCTACAAAGATTCTTTCCTGGCTACCTATACTTAAGGCCGAGCTCTAGAATTACAATGGTTTCTATGATGGTGAATTCAGGAATGATACGTTATGATTTCTCTTGTTTCGTCATGCTTAATTCTATGATGGTGAATTCAGTAATGACACTGCTGGACAAAAGAAGATATGTAAGAAGGTACTTGAGATTAAAAGTTAGTGAAAGCTATTACTTACGACGCAATGTAGTAGGTAGTATAACAGGACAAAGACAAGATATAAAGGAATCCAGCAACAGGGAGGCCTCACCCTGACGCTGTCTGCAGAACGAGATGTTTGTCATCATACCGTTCATCAGCGTGCGTGCTACTACTGTTCATATGCGTATGTGTTATGCTTTTGAGTTCTGACTAGCTACTTCCAGCAAAACTACAGACGTTAGCATACAATCGCTGTGACGACCCGCACTATTACCAAGGGGTAATAATGCTAGTCAACGGATTAGTATTCGTTTTAGCCGATAAAACATCGCTTTAACGAATAGTAATCCCATCAGAATAGCACAGCAGAACAACAATTAAAGGTAACAAAATACATCCATTACCATAGCCACGCAAGGCTAGAGTTTAATATAACCTACTGATCCGGTTATTACAACACTAACCAAAAGTTCAAACGTCCTTCTAATTACACAGGAGACGAGTACAAATACAATATATTGGAAATACGCATGTCTAAAGAGTGGAGTCCGAGCGGCTCTTATCTCTCTACTCATCCCAATCATCGTACGAGGGATAACCCCCATACGGCTCCACCTCCGTACCACCGCCCTCCCCTGGGGAGTAGGGCTCCTCCGAACTCGTCTCACCTCCCTCCCCGGTCGAGGTGAATTGGCCATCCTCTAAGAAAGGGGAATAATACAAGGGTGAGTACGGAGTACTCAGCAAGCTTTTATATATATCACAAAATGCATTTCATCTTTGTTATCACCTTCCGATCAATCATCCTCATATTCCATCCCAACGTTGCATCCATAAGAAAATAAGGTTTTGAGTTGTGAAAGATTTTGATTTCATTAATTTAAAAGCTACTGAACATTTGTACGAACAGATAAAACTTCCATGAGTTTCCGTAATCTCCTTACCCGGAGACAGGCATGAATTCATGATTTATATAGCATTGCGCAAGCTTGTATCACTTTACCCAATATCATTCTGATCTTAATGGCTCATGGATTTCCGCATTTCCTAAGATGCGGTGCCCAGATCAGAATACAGAACTTTTGAAACTATCTCAGTATATTATATCTCCACCCAGTTACTCGTATTCAGCAGTCTGAGGTGAGGTACCACCCTCGCCCAGACCCATCCAACGACATAACTGTTGGTTGGGGTGGTTTTCAACCCATCTCCCAACACTCCACTGCGTAATATATCGTCCTCGCGTACCCCACTGCTGACCACTAACCAGTCTCGGGTTATTGCGATTCACGTACCCCCTGCTGACCACTAACCAGTCTCGGGTACGAGGTTCGGATCCCCCACGGTCAGCTTACTCGCACGACCTGGGTTCTCCTTTTATTATTACTTACCCATGTGGAGAATATAATAACATTGATAGCACTACTAATTCTGTTCGTCCGTAGACGAAATGTTGGCTGATACGTTTAGTACGGTCCATTCATACAGATGAAGTTGGTAATTACTTATATCATATTTTATGCAGAGGTCCCTAACCTGCCCCTCTGTTACCAGCCAAGGCAACCTCTGCCCACCTTGTATTACTCTATACGACCGACTGCTCCGTCAATCGCCGATGCTTCCTCTTTCTTTTTCTTTCTCAATTTATTCTCGATTTAAACATTTGTCATTGACATGCAGGGTGGTATTAAGTTAATAGATAAAATACTTTATTTTACTGAACACAGTCTGATCATATGCTCAAAATAATGCTTGCCTGTGTTATACAAAAGATGCTGAATCCCCGTACTACTCTGATATTCTTTCCCTGGTGGGTTTGGACCGCCTCCTGCAATAATAATGTGCTACTACTTTACTTATGGCTTTGGCGAAGAATAATAATGAAATGATACAATGCAGCCCTATCGTCGTAAGGTTGTTAAGGTAGGGTTTGGTGAGCTAACGGATCTCTGGCAATGTTGAAAGTGGTTACTCAGTGACTTCCTAGACGACTAGTTCAATAATAACCTATTAAAGCGTAAGCTCGAAAGTATTAAAATGACAGAAATAAACCTAGTTTAATGCTTCGGATGAGTTGACGGAATCCTCTAATATTTGATGCAGTTACAGTCTCAATGAAGGTTTCTGGATTAATTATTTTCTTCCTTTTCTTGAAACTCTCTTTTTATTTTCCTATTCTCCTTCTCTTTATTCTTTTCTTCCTCTTCCCTTTTCTTCAATCCGGCTGGCTTTCGGCCCACCTACCTATCCCGGCCCACTTCTTTCTTTCTTTCTTTTTTCTTTTCTTAACCCTTCCTCCTTCCTCCCCTTTGTTCCCCAGGAGCCGCCGCCCCTGGTTCCTCTTGCGCCGACGCCTGCGCCGCCTCTCCCCTTGCGCTGCTCTCTCTCTTTCTCGCTTGCGCCACCGTTCCCCTCTTCTCACGCCGCCGTCGCTCTCCCCCTTCCTCTCACCGTCGCCTCTCTCTCCCTTCTCTCCCCTGCCTCTCTCTTCTTCTTTCCCTCGAGCGCGCGCGCGCTCCTCTCTCCCCAGTGCGCGCCTCCTTTCCTCTCTTTGCGCGCCTCTCTCCCCCTTCTTCTTCCTCTTCTCCACCCGGTTCCCCCATTCTTCCCAGCGTCGCCGCCCCTCTCCTCGCGGCCCACCGCGCCGCGTCGACCCCTCCGGTTGCCGGATCCGTGGCCTTCGGCCCGGATCCGGCCCTACTAGGCCCAATTTCTACCCTCTCATGCTCCTTTTTGGATGCTATTCTACTGATGCTTGTTTATTTTGATTTTTTTCTTAACACAAGTGAAGGGGTTGGCATGGATGCGTGCTGCTGCAGCTCGGCCCTGTGGGGATCGAGGCCATCCGCATACCGGGGGGTGTGTGATGGCTCTCGAGGGCGCAGGTGCTAGGCCGCTGGCGGCGCGTCGCCGCCTAACTCGCTGAGGTAAAACTCCTATGTGCCTTTCTACTACTTTCCTCTGTGCTGAAACTTACTGGTGGTGTTGGTGCTATTGTCCACGGGTGCGGCTCTGGATTAGTTGCTCTATTCGGTTGGTGGATGGTTAACTATTGAATGCGGCATAAACTTACTACTAAGATTGCTAGAATGGGCAAGGGTTTTGGGGCTACCTTTACCAGTGAACAAATGGTGATTTGGATGCGGTGATGGTGATGCTTGTGGTTGTTTGTGTGCGGCTCGGTCCCAGTGGGGGTTCCTTCTGCTTGAGGGTTGGGGTCCTGCTGCCTGGCCCCTTCTTCTTGCCTTCGATTGGGTGATGCTGAGGTGAGTGGTGACGGCTGTTGTTGGCTTGGGGTGGTGTCTCCGGTTGGGGAATGGAAGGAAGGAAAATGGCTGTTGTTCTCTTCTGTTGACCGATGACCGTGGTATCTGGGATGTCCTGGTTGGTGCTTTCTGGATGCTTTGAGTTGGTCTGTGTCTTGAGGGTGGTGCGGTGTGTATTATGCGGTGGCTTCTGGACTCTGTGGGGCTGGCCGATGGTTATTACCCTGCTGTCTGGACTTGTGTCGTGCTGGTTCAATGGTTGGTTGACACCTAATGCATTTGCTACAATTTTTACAATATACCCAGGTTTGTTTTAACGCCGGGTGATGAACCCTACGGTTGTGAGAGGTGCCGACTGGCCCCCGGACGGTCAGGTATCTCCGTGAACGGAATGCCCCGCCCGAGATAACCTCAAGGGCTCTGACGGCAATCTCTTTTCTGCCTATTCATTTGCAAATATTTATTCTTTTGTTCGGTCTCTTTTGGTATTTAATCGATTGGCTGGTCTCAAATGGAAAGGGTGTGGCTCGACGGCAATTTAATGTATGAGATGCAAAGAGGTGTACTACAGTGTAATCTTGTGACAGTGTGTTAGCGGGTGTGTGCAACCAATCTAATGTGTGGATGTATGAAATGGTCCTTATATGTAATGCAATGCCCACACAGATGTAAGTGCAAAGTTTTAATAAAGTGTGGGATGATTCATAATTAATCTCCCTTGTGTTATTGTAACAACAATATGTGAATGCAATGTTTCGATGTATATGTTGATGTATGAGATGCTCCTCATTTGCAATTAGTTTTCTCTCTGATGTAAATGGAAAACTTTAATAAAGATGAAGTTTATTCAGTGTTTAAATTTCCTATGCTATTGAGTGCAATGGTTGCAGCTTAATCAATTTACAGCGTGATTTACAAACTAATTGGCTTTAGTTCCCTGCTAACCAATAAACTAATTAACCAAGTAATTACTACTAATTATATTTAATTAACTAATTAAATAACACGGGGTGTTTCAATCGCGTCCTCTAGTCTCCGCGCCTGTCAAGAACAAACAGCAGTGGCTCACTGTTCCAAATGCTCAGCTAAGTTCATATGAATGCAGCATATGCCTAGCATTTTTCCCTTTTCAGAAGCACTAACGAAAGCAGGAACGCAGAGTAAAATTGGAGAAGACAAGGTGGCAAACCATTACAATGGAGTATAGAGTACAGACAATGCACAACTAACTGGTAATATTCCACTGGCATATACGACTAAAACTAAGCTAAGTAGCTAACTAAGAGATTAGTCATCACTAGATTGATTCGCTAGCGGCTTAGCCAGATCGACAGGGATAGGCCTTCCACTGATCAGCAATATTTAACGATTTTCAGCTATAGCCCACCAAGAGAAGTCTCTCGGTGAAATCATGAAGGAATAAGCTATAGTATCTTTCCCTCTCCATCACTTCACACTCGACTCGACCTTGTCGAATTAACATCCAATGCACGGCACGGCGTCCTTGTTGCTAGTATACTTAATCGATCCCGTTGCTGTCTACAAGAGACGTATGCAACAAATTACATCATATGTTCAAATCCTAAGCAACAACAGCAAAGAGGCCAGTGCACTGCAATGCACTCCCTTTCCTGTCGATCAATCTATCCATCCACCTAGAGGCAGTGGTGATCAAGTGGTAGCTAGCTTGTACTCTCAGCTCCATCTACTGTGACCTTAACTTCTCTCCATGGGAGGCAATATATGACACAGTACATGTAGGTAGCATGTAGGTCAAATTAACAGAGCATTAACTGCGTGTTGGGAACATGGGGTCCATGTCAATCAAGAGGGTGGAACTCTCCTTCAATTTTTTTTCCCTTGTTATTTCAGTAAAAAGTGCTCATTCCTCTTACTTTCAGTATTGTTTCTTGTAATTATGTACTTCTGCAGCCCCAGTCATTGTCACATGTTAAGCAAATAGTACTACTACTGATCTACTAGTATATATGGACGTTGAGAAGTGAATCACAAGGAATAGAGACCAAAAATATTCTTTCAACGAAAATAGTTCACTAATAAAAGTATAT
Organism: Melocanna baccifera; assembly: GCA_036346265.1. Classification (NCBI taxonomy): domain Eukaryota; kingdom Viridiplantae; phylum Streptophyta; class Magnoliopsida; order Poales; family Poaceae; genus Melocanna; species Melocanna baccifera. The sequence continues at coordinate 7,662,781 of CM070678.1, forward strand.
ATATGGTCATAAATGTTAATATGACCTTCAAAAATTAAGAAAACTGGGAACTGCAGTGCATATGCCAACATCCAAACACCCTCATATTTAGTACTACACTCTGCACTTCTAGTTCTGTGGCTCTAAATTCTGATCTAGAGTTACATATGCATGAATGTCCCGGTTTCTCTATGTTAGAAACTGGACTTGAAGTTTGGCAAAACAAGAGGGGAGGCCGGAAAAATTAATGCCACATGTTCATACGCTTCCCTCCCGCCACAATTTTTGCGAAACAACCCTCCTGTATGTTTGTATTTAAGAAATCCCTTTCTTTCTCGCCATCTCTCCTCTCCTGCCCTCTCTCTCCCCCACTGGATCTCACCACCCCTCCTTGGGATCTCTCTCCCTCACTTCCTCCCCCAGCCGTGCCGTTGCCTCCCATGCACCGGTGGATCCCACCGCAGCTCCCCTCTCCCCTAGGGATTCCCCCTCCATGCTCCCCCAGCCACGCCGCCGCCTCCGCACACTGGCCCGCACAATGCAAGCTCCCCACTGCTGGAGACAACGACGACACCCATATCTGACATTCCTAGCCCGACGATGATAAATCTGACCTCAGCGATGGACGACGGAGACAAGAATGGCAGTTAGGAGTGACAAAAAAGCTCAAGGCTCGCGAGCTGACCCGGCTCAGCTCATGGTATAAATGAGCCAAGCCAAGCCAGGGTTTCAACTCGGTCCGCTAATGAGCCGAGCCGAGCCGGCCCACGAGCCACTTGCTAGGCTCAGTAGGCTTGTTCGGCTCAACCCAATTGGGTCCTATTATAGCTTGTGCAATTAAAATTTTTGATTTTGCAGTCATGATAGTATGTGTCCTTTCTCGTGGCTCTCTAATTGTTAGAGATTTTGAGTCTGTATCAGTTGCTGGACTCATGTTATTGGTAGAAATGGACTTTTTTTTATCCAAAGCGCAAGCCATGTTACCTCAGTAAGATACTCATGGTGGCACTCCTCACCACCATGTGTGTCGTCACGCTCACTCAGCCACCCTGCCATAGATGGTCTCCTAGTGTGTAAATGTAAATTTCTAACTCTATTAGTGGCATTTTTTTGATCCACTTGTGTGTAATTAGTTTCGCACTAAGGGATGTTGTGTAGTGGAAACAAAGGAGAATTAAAAGTTCTTTTCACAACTGTGTCTATGCAAAATAAGTAAAATTCCAAATAAATTTTACTAGAAGCATTCCCCAATCTGAAACATAACTTCAATGTTACTAAGCAATGTAGTAGAAATTGTGGATTGTAGCGTACTGTCTTAGTCTAGATATTTTGTGTAACATCCCAATTTTTGCTTTTATTTTGAAGAAATAATTTTAAATTAATAATTTCCAATTATCTGGAATTTTTCAGAATTTAAAGTTTCTGTTGAAAAGAAAATTTAATATCAAAATAAGTTGGAAATATTTTTAATATGTTTAAAACATTATCAGTGAATTATGTGAATTTTTCTGGAATTTTTGGAATTTATTTGGTATTTTTCGAGTATTTTAAAGTCTCCTCTGATTTAAATATATAAAAGATTTAAATATCCAAACTCTTCCTCGGGTTGACACTTGTCACCCATCCGTTCGCTCTCCTCCGCCGAGCTAATCCCATTGTCTCGCCTCATCCCGCCTCCTCTCTCTCGCGGCGCAAGTGTCGCGTGATCCGACAAAGACCGACCACTCGCGGCTAATACTCAAAAGGGTAACTACCCTTATTGGGTAGGTGAGCCTCCCGCCCCCGTTACCACCGCCGCTCTCTCCTCTCCCCGCTCCTCTCGCGCGTTCGAGCCCCGCGCGAGGTTGAGTTTTTTTGATTTGCGCCGACAAGCGGCCCCACTGTCATAGGTCGGTGCGCATGGACTCACCGCCGTGGTCCCACTGCCGAGCCGTCGCCCCGATGTTTCGCCCCGACCGTTTCTCTCCGCGCCGCCGCCATTCACGCCGCCGAGCTCGCGTTCGCCTCCTCGGCCGTTACTTCTTCGCTTTAATGAACCGGAGCGTCGCTCGTCGCCGCCATTAAACCCGCGCTTCCAACCGAGGAGACGCGTTTCGCGCTGGCGTCGGTGCCGCCGCCATTAACGCCGGCGGGCGTGCGTCCGTTTCTTCCTCCGCGTGCATAAAACAAGCCACGGCGCTCTCTCTCCTTCGCAACCTCTCTCTCTCTCGCTTCGCGTGCGTTCATAGCCGTAGTCGCCGCCGTGGTTCGCGTCGCCGACGAGCTGCGTCGCCGCCGCCGGTAAGCCTCCGCGCCGCCAACGTCTCGCGTCGCCCCTCGGTCGCGCGCGCCGGCTGGGCGCGCGATCACCGCTCCTCGGTCGCGTGCGCGTCGCGCCCGCGCGCCGCGCTGCGTGCGTCGCGCGGCGACGCTGGGCCACGCGTCGCCGATAGCTCGGACTCCCGCCTCCGCACCGCGTCATCCCCACCGCCCGTTCACCGACGGCCCGGATACGCGCACGTGTTTTCATCTCTGCCGTCCATCCGGATCTGGATCGACGCACCGGATCACGCTGCGCGTCAAGCCCATGGCCGTCCGATCCACCTCCACCGACAGCCGCGCAAATCGCCACGTCAAATCTGTCCGACGTGTCATGCCACATGGCAGACACGTGTCTGCCACGTCAGAGCCACGTCAGCCACGTGCGCGCCACGTTGCTCCGCCGATCTCCCCGCTGTTAAGCCTTAAGAGGATTACCTACCCTTATGGGGTAGGCAGTGCCTCCCCGCTCACTTGGCTAGCGCCGCTCTTTCCCCACTCCCGGCGGCGTTCGAGCCCGCTCCGCGCGAGGTTGAGTTTCTCCGTTTTATCCATGGCGACACAGGTCCCACCGTCACCGACCACCTCTGCGCTATTCAGCGACAAGTGGGTCCCGAGTCCAGTGGGTCCCATACGTCAGAGACTCATTTTAAATGAAATCGCTGACCAGTGGACCCCACATGTCAGAGATTTCCGAATTTCTGGATTTATTTAAATCGAGATTTTCAAATAGCCATATCTTTCTCATTTTAACTCCAAATTGATCCATTCAAATTTCTAAATTCATCTAAAATTTCAATCTTTCAATTGGTATGTTTACTTTCAATTTTTGAATTTTTATTTTATTTTATTTATTTGGTTTTCTCGATTTACGTGTAGAGACCGAATTGTCCGAGGATTTGCAAGAGCAAGTTGTGGAAGATTTCAACCAGACACAGGAAGGCAAGTCTCCTTTGAACATTTTGCTCCCATGTTTTGCAAGTTTCCTTTGGTCAACTTGCTCAAATGATTTAGAAAAATGTTTAGGTAGTTATTTTAAATTAATGTATGCTTATGTTATATCAAGTGATAATTTGATTTAGAAAATTTAGTTAAAGACCCAATTTGTTATACCTTCCATTGAAAATTGTTTATCTTGTACCATTGTCAACTTAGGATATTCCTTTTACTCAATAATGAGTTAGCATTAAATTGGTTGAATGTTTAAAATACTAGCAAATGCTTAGCGTAGCAAATTAATGTATTAATACTCAAATGAGTAGCATGTTTATCAAATGTTTTGATGAATGATTTGTTTGAACATTGGTAATGGATGTTACCATTGTTAAATGCTTTGTTTGAAAAGTGGTAATGGGTGTTATCACCGATAATTTAAAAGTAAAAATGGATTTCAAAGGAAAAGTTGACAAGGGTGGATGGAAGGTTTGGTGGTGCGATTAGCACGAGAATTGTTGGGTTTGTGAATGAGCCACCTGGTCGATTAAAGACCGACGCTTGTGTTTGTCCAAACCGAGCAAAACAGTACAACCACAAGTCTATATGGGTGCGACCTAGCTAACTAACCTATAAAAGTTTAGCTTAGATATCACCGGTGGTGTATTGGGTGCCGTGGTATCTTGGTTACTCATAGTGAGGAGCAGGTTTCTTGTACTCACATGGCGCAAGAGGGGGCTCCAACTTGTGGATTCAAGTTGTGGTGAAATCTTAGCGGGTGGTATTTAAACTATACTGGAGTAGGTGAAAAGCTTTGTGATAATTTATCCGAGTCTTATGCCAAAGGAAGCATGTTGACTGCAAAGATGACTTATCTCTTGTGGGTAAAGTTGTACACTCTCTGCAGAGTTAAAACTATTTGAATAGCCGTGCCCACGGTCAAGGGCGGGCAAGGAATGCATACACATAGTAGAAGGTTTGATTTTGTTTTCAAAACAAAATGAATTGGAGAAAAACTCGGGAGTGGATGGAACTCTCGTGATCTTTAGACTGGTGGTGCAACTGATTCTGTGGATTTAACCTGAGGTTTTGAAAGTTGGCAGGATTGCCTGAGATATTAGTGTTGGTAGTTTAACCTTCACTAAAAGTACTTATCTAATTTCGTTTATTAAAAACAAGTTGTTTACAAAATGGCTTTCAAAGTAATTATGTAGATTTAAAATAAAATGCTGATTTTTGCAAATAAACCATATAGCCTTCCTTTGTGAAGCTTTACATCCTTGCATTTTTCCCAAGACTTGCGGAGTACATTTCTGTACTCACCTGTTGCTCTATAAATATAAAAGCAGAGAATGAAGAAGATCAAGCGGGAGAGTATGACTTCTGCGCCGAATGTGGATGCGGTGGACTATTCTCAGATGCCTAGGATTCGTTTCCCCAGTCAATTGCCTGTGGCAGATTGATGGGTCGACTGTTTATCTTCATTTGCTTCCGCTGTGTTTTTTTTTTTTGCTTGAGGTTCTGTGAACCTTAGTAAGGCAATGACCTTTGTAAAACTTCAGTTATTATTGTAATAAATCGTGGATGACATTGTACCGTTTTTCTGGATATCTGTGTGTACTAGCTTTGATCTGGGACTAGTACTGAAATGCACAGGGGGGTCTGGGAGTTTCTAACCCCGGTCTCACATTTTGGAGCAGCCTGCAGCCAAGTATCTTCTCACAGACAATTCAAGTTCAAGCGAGCCTAACGAGCCAAGCCCCCTTTTTAGCTTGTTAGCCTAACGAGTCAAGCCAAGCCAGCTCGATATCCACCCCTAATGGCGGTAACACAGCTTCTGGAGGAGGAGGAGGGCGGTGGTGGCGTGGTGCAAGGAGGCAGCGGCGCGACTGGGCGAGGAGGGCAGCGGTGGATCCCAACCGATGGGAAAGGGGGAGATAGGGAAGAGAGGGGGGAGGGGAAGAAAGAGAAAGGGAGTTTTTTTTTTGGAAAAATAGACAAGTTGGCGGTACAAATCTTGGAGTACTTCAAAGGTTATAATAGTGCATCCAACCGCATGCATATATGGTAAAACCACATTTGGGGAGGCCATACATACATACATACATACATATATATATATATATATATCCTGCATATGTAGCATACTTGCATCATGCAGATAAAAAATATATATAAAAAAATACATTCTACTCCTGAGTGTAGTTACTCCCACATATGATATACCACCTAAACAAACCTAACATACTCCTTAATCAGCTTAGGTATACTTATATACTAATTCTAAGATACTCTAATACCAGCCATATGAAAAAACTGCAAGGGAGCATATGGTTTTTGATATATTTTGCTGATACCTTCATATTCGTATATAAAAAGAAGTATATTCAAAAAATTATATATACCACCTTAAAAAGTATATAGACCACTTAGATGATCTTATATACTCATATACTATACATACATATCCTTCGTTGTGTTAGATGCTCTCTACTTTGTGAAATACGATATAGTGAGTAACTACACCCGAGAGTAAAAAAATGCATCGTGTATATATATATATATATATATATATATATATATATATATATATATATATATATATTGTGTGTGTGTGTGTGTGTGTGTGTGTGTGTGTGTGTGTAGCATACTTGCATAAACACCAAAGACCGTACACCAACTGATGGTCACTCGTGTGTACTTTGAAAGGCACGTCTGTGGTGATTATAGTGTGGAAGCATAAAAAGATTGGGTCTACATGTATGAAGGGTTAAATCTTCACTACAAAACTGTCAAATACTAATTTGAAACAAGTAGCTGATGTCAAAAAAGTAGTCTACGTTCAAATGTGTATAGTTGAACCATGTGTAAATCTTCTTCACAAAGAAATGTTGTCATTATGTATTGACTGATTACAAGAGCTGTCATTTTCCTTAAAGCAAAAGAGGGTGTGATAATATGCAGTTACTTGTAGAAGTGTTCATTCTAAAAAAATGTCATGTCAATCATACAACTAATTGTTCTTTCTAGATCAAAAAAAAAATGAAGGAACATCTTCTGAAAATTCCTAAAGGAACATATTTAGTTATGCTTATAAATTTTACACAAAAATCCATACATGCATAAGGGGGCATTTGGAATAGCGATAGCTTTTGGCTTTTGCTGAAATTTTACTGTAGCTAACTGATTTTTTTACTGTAGCTGAGTTTACTTATTGGGCATAATTAAATCAAAAAAATGTAAAAATAAAAGTGGCACGCTAATCTAGAGCGGACGATGCTAAGGAATACGGGAAAAAAATAAAACACAAAAATACTAAAAAAACGCAAAAACAAATTGAATAAGGACAAAATTGCTACAGTATATCCATCGCTGCTACAGTAGATTGAACGCCCATCACTGAGAAAAAAGCTAGAATGAGCGCTCCATTAATGGAAACATGCTAGTGGTGTACTACGTACTTTATAAACATGGTATGTCTTTGTCGAAATCACAACTATAGAAAGTCTAATACCAGACGCCAAATCACAGACGGTTTGACAAAATCGTCTGTGACCGACATTAACACAGACGGTTTAAATTTGGACACCGTCTGTGTTGATGGCGTCGAAGAAAACGAGTATCACAGACCATTCTTACCAATGAACCGTCTGTGATATTTCAGTATCACAAACGGTTTTTTCTTGAAAACCGTCTATGATAAGCTGATTATCACATACGGTTTGTATTACAAACCGTTTGTGATAATCTTAGAATTATCACAGACGGTTTATAATACAAAACCGTCTGTGATGTTGTCTGTCCGATGTTAATATATAACTACAGAACGATTTGTATTACACATTGCTTCTAATAACTTATAACCTACAGAATTACTGAGACAAAAGATCATAAATTAAAGGAAAATTTATACAAAAATCGCACACAAAGAGATTCCCAGATTCTAATCTTCAGGGCTTCGTACGCTTCTACTTCGACTTTGGGAGTTGGATCAGCCGTTGAGTTCTCGAACGCCGTTAAGATTGTCCTTACCCTCAGCATTTCCTCCTCCAGCCTAGGCAAATGATTAGCATAACCCATAATCTCGTAGAGGATAGCATTATAAGATTCCTCAGAATCTGTCGTTTCTGCTTGATTAGCAATGATATCCATCAGTCTCTCTAATGCCATAAGAGCTTCTTCCGCTCTGTGCACATTGTTGAGCAGAACCAGGGTGAGGACTGTTTCCCTTTCTTGAGCGGCAGCGAGACGCCTTCGTCGACGGCGAATGATCAGGTCGAGCTGACAGATGCAAGAAAGTTGGGGAAGGAGAGCAGGGCGTGTGCGGAGAAGCTGCTCCAGATGTAAATTGCCGGTCGCCTGTGTAAGGTTCCGACCGAACAACTCTTGATGAACAAATGAGAGGAAGGAGATGATCATTGAAGCCATATTGTACGTACTGCGTAGATTAATTAGGCGCGCATATTTAACCTTTAGCAGAGATGGTTTGTATACCAAACAGTAATGATATAGACGGTTCGTATGCTGATACAGACGCGAGTCCCGATCGAGCTATCAAAGACGGTTTGATTTTCGAGACCGTCTGTGCTGAGTATCACAGACGGTTCTTACCAACGAACCGTCTATGATAGTAAACATCACAGACGGTTCTTACCAATGAACCGTCTGTGATAATCAGGACTATCACAGACAATTTTTTGTTACAAACCGTCTGTGATATTGATATATCACAGACGGTTTTTTTACAAACCGTCTGTGATATGCCTATATCACAGACGGTTTTTTCACACAAACCGTCTGCGATGATAGCTATCATAGACGGTTTTTAGTTACAAACCGTCTGTGATATTTACTTCACAGATGGTTCAAAAACCGCTTGTGATAATCTTCAATTATCACTGACCCATAAATTCAGACGGTTTAGAAAACCGTCTGTGATGATATTTTTGAACCGTCTGTGATGATGATTTCTGTAGTAGTGAATGTAAGCATAAACTCATCAATGTACGTAGTAGTACAATGAAAGAGGTCCTGAATTGTAGAACATTTAGCACTAGTATTCTTATTGGAAAAATGTTTTTTTATTTAGAGACGAAAAACGTGGTGTTCGTCGAATTTTGGACGGATTTGACACTATCACACGGTAAAAATACCAAATATAGCTCCATGCGTGATAAAATTCTAAATTTGGTTCCCTTCTGACCGCACGACTCACGCGAGTGTGACACGTGTTAATCGTGCGGTTGGGGACCGCACGACTCATGATGAACAGTGGAGTCGTGCGCTTCTCGACCGTACGACTAACACATGTCACGCTCGCGTGAGTCGTGCGGTCGGAAGGGAGCTAAATTTGGAATTTTATCGTGCAGAAGGTTAGATTTGATATTTTTACTGTGTGATAGTGTCAAATCCGTCCAAATGTCGTGTTCATCTATCCAACCTAGTCTGCCCCGTATATAGGTTCAGCCTCCATCTTACGCACCATGCATATATCATCGTTGTCATTCCCTTGTCAATCCCAAGGTCCTTAGTCAATCAATTCGGTAACAAGTAAGAGCTCTCGAGTCTTGAGGCACATAGCCATATGTTATGTTTAACTTCAAAAGATGTATATAAATTCAAGGAGTACCAAAATACGAGCAGAAACTGTTAATCTACTTTACTGTTTTGTAGCAGTGAAAACTTGAGTAATATTGTATTCAGCCAAGGAGAAGAAGTCTCTAGCAGATTCAAGAGAGTTTGGAGCATAAGATGAGTGGTTTTGGGGATTGGTAACCACATTTTAAAGTATAGTTTTATTGCCTCTCATTTGAAAACGAGGGCATGCATGCAGCCCTAGGCAAGAAAACAAGGCAACAAGAAGCTGATCAACTTGACCATGGTTGCTGCCATGACAAGCTAGTATTATACTCCTACCAGGAAAACTTGAGCATTGTCCCTAGCCGGCCGATCCCGAGGGAGGAAACAACGAAGGTAGATCCAAACTAGGCCGATAAAAAAACTACCTGGTACTCCTACAAGAACACTCTCTCTACTCGACCTACAAGGTAGTAGATCTGTACGTACTAGTATAAATCATGTGGAGTACGCTCAAGTCAGCACTGACACACACAAAGAAAAGGACATGTATTGAAAGGTAGAATGGATAGCTCTTTCACAGTACCTAACAATTAATATAGACCGTTCATTGTTTTCAATCCAACGCGACCAATTAAGTACGTGGAGTAGCAACCTTTTAAGGGTAAAATTGTAACTAAACAAGATTATGCCAAATGATAAGTACGAACAAATTAGTAAATGTAAATATGTAATTCCTCATACAGCCTCCGCAGCCCTAGCCTGCGGCCAAATTTTTGTGCGCTCGGCCAACCACGCCGTCCATGGCGCCGCCCGCAAGCCCCATCCTCGACTATACGGCCGGCGGCGGCGAGGTGATCAAAGGCAGTAGATCAAAGCTCCACAGCATCAAGGATTATAGGATTGTGAAGAATCTAAGTTCCATATTTTAACTAGAACTAGATCGTATGACGATACAATTGAATTTTCTCAATAGGTTATGTGTATGCAACACAACTTAATGTTCGTTTGAATCAAATAGAAATCGATGAATTCCATCGGCACAGGCAGCGAGGTGTGAGTTTGTGAGTGGTGTAGGGCGTGCGAGCGGCGGCGTACAAGAGGAGTCGTGCAGGAGGTGGCGGCGTTGGTTGTTGGGGTTAGTTTAAGTTTAATCTAAAATTCCATAATACCCATGGAGAACATTTTAGAGTAAAAAGTCTATACTATCCCTTGAAATCAATGGTTGGATTTTATTTCTACCCTCATATTTTTATTCTCAGTAGAATGTAACGTAAAATTCTCAAAATGGAATATGATACTGAGGTGTGAAAAGCAGCATAGAAAAAAGAAAGGATAAATATAAGACCAACCACCTCCTCTTCTCTAGTCACTCATCAGAACTAGCTTAGCCAGAGAAACAAGAAAACACACCACTCTCTCTCCCCTTCCTATGTACACTTCCTTCTTCCTCACAGAATTACAGACACTAGAAGCAAGAAACATAAGTACAAAAGCTGTCTGTGTTGCTATAATTGTTCAGATTTCATATCTTCATGCATGCAAGCTTAATTAGTTGCATGCCATCCATGGCGAGCGGTGCTGCAAGGGAGTGTACAGGGAGCTTTTCTTCTGTGAGCAATACAGAAGAGGTGGAGGAGGAGTTCCAGCTGCACCACCACCAGCTGCCGTATCACGGCAAGACGTTCATGAGAAGCGCCAACGACGACGGTGATCTCCAGCACATCACCGGTCCCTCGGACCCGCCGCCGCCTGCCGCGCCGGCTGTGAAGAAGAAGAGAAGCCTTCCAGGGACACCAGGTGCACATATATACTTGTTCGTTATATATTGAGACCATATGCATGTATGCATCTGATCTATCCTTACTTTGAATGCTTGCATGAATAATCATGGATGATATATACTGTTTGAATTGAATGGGTATATGTGTTCTTGAAGATTTACATGCTTCATGGTTTTTGTTACTGAATTCTTTCTCTTGCATGGTTAGTGTTCTTTGCCGGTTGATCTGTCACTGCAGTTATTGATAGGGCAAGTCAATAATGGCAGTCACTGTTTGGGAGTCTCTCCTATTCACTGAAAACTAGGATGATAAGATGACAACATACATACTGTATCAAGGAATATTTGAACGTTATGAACTATTGGCTCGTGGATTAGTTTGTAAAATTTTTGAGTGGATTGGTTTGTAAAATTTTTGAATGAGGTAGATAGATAGATCTAATAAATTATATCTATTAAATTATTTAATACAACCTTCTTTATTTTCGAAATCTTTAATCTAAACCTTCTTAGTAGAAAGCGATCTTATGGTATAGTAATACAACAAGAAACAGTCTTCTCGACAGAATTCTTGTATGATTCTCCAGCTGTCTCAATACTTTGTGATTTTAACATGTAGTATCTGATGCAATACTACAGTTAAGTGACCATTTTCTAGATAATTGGTTTCTCATTAACTGAATAATGTGTTTTTCTCTAGGGGAAATAGCTGGAATAATGTCTCTCATCAATTTAACTAAGGTTGTAGCTAGCCAACACAATATAAACCTTATCAGTTAATTAAGAGCACATAGGATAGTACTTTGTTTATGCAGAGCATATATATTATATACGCTTTTCGATATGCCAATGGCAAATTTAGGGTAGAGAACTACGTGGTGCATGGTTGTGTGTATAAGCTAGGTTGCTCAAGTTCAATGACCTGTTAGGACTAGTTACTTTGGAATGCGTGAGATATAGGAAGTGAATATAATATGAATTCTAGATGGACACAGGGATATGTGCAATGACTTTTAACATCGTATACACATGATCATTAATTGTCACATGCAACTAATTAATTACTCATACTCCATTAATACTCCATAAATAAGGAGCTAGGGCTATATATCCTCGTAGACTTGTAGCACTACTAGTACTTATCCTACGAAATTACATCTCAATGTAAGATCAAACAATCATACTAATCTTATCAAACAGAGAAAGGCAGTCTGATTTAATCTTAGGCTGTTAAGTTAATTTTATTGTGGCAAGCGTGGGATTGGTCTGTATAATTTTTCACAAGAACACTGAATGTGGTAGATCTCGCAATGATAATGAACTCATCAGTGCTAGCCATCAAGTTGGTGTAATAGCAGCGAAACTCGCTCTTGAGTGACATGCCCATCTGTAAAATTTCACCAAGAAGCTAGGTTTGCTCTCCCACTGTCAATTAAGGAATGTGCATGCATCATCAGGTAACATATATAGGGAGGGCTAGTGCTATTTCGATGACAGGGCAACACACACACACGCATAAATATATTCTGCGTGTCAGGTCCACATCAAAATGGAAATTTTACATTATAGAAAATGAAATTAAATTAACCCTGCAACATTAACCTTTTCATTGCAATTTGCACACGAACGCGAAAATTTTAGATTGTACAAGTTTCTGTACAGAACACAACACACTGACGCATGCATGCAGACCCGAGCGCGGAGGTGATCGCGCTGTCGCCGAAGACGCTGATGGCGACGAACCGTTTCGTGTGCGAGATCTGCCGCAAGGGGTTCCAGCGCGATCAGAACCTGCAGCTGCACAGGCGCGGGCACAACCTGCCGTGGAAGCTGCGGCGGAGCGGCGGCGCCGAGGGCGGCGGGGCCGGGGCGCCGCCGCGGAAGCGCGTGTACGTGTGCCCGGAGGCGTCGTGCGTGCACCACAACCCGAGCCGCGCGCTGGGCGACCTGACGGGGATCAAGAAGCACTACTGCCGCAAGCACGGCGAGAAGAAGTGGAAGTGCGAGCGATGCGCCAAGAAGTACGCCGTCCACTCCGACTGGAAGGCCCACTCCAAGGTCTGCGGCACGCGTGAGTACAAGTGCGACTGCGGCACCGTCTTCTCCAGGTGCATGCTTCTTCCTGCACTGCATTTTGCATTTACCTGCACCTGGAATGCATCGTAGATATTAGTGTGTGTATATAAAATAGTTCGTCTCTTAAGATTATCTTTAAGATTCTTATTTCATCTAAAGATAACACTAGAGATAATTTTTCTAACAGTAAATTATTTGTCTAACTATTTTATACTATTTTCACCATAACTTCTTGTATCACACCCTCTCACTATTTGCATTGTTTTACGGGCTTAAATCTTCTCCTGCATAAGAGACAGTATATTATCTCTCCTCACTTTCTTTCTTCTCTATAAAATTATTTCTCTAACTATTTTATATTATTTTCACTGTAACTTATTGCATCACATCCTCTCACTTTTTACGTTGATTTACACTATCAAATTATCCCTTGTATAAAAGACAACATGTTATTTCTTCTTATTTTTACACAGTATTTTACTAAAAAAAAGTTCATATAATATTATTGGAGATGACTTATAGGTAAGTCAGAAATGTATCCTTTGGAAGCCAAGGGGGATTTTAAGGGCGCTCATTTAGTCTAAAAATTAGTAGTTTATGACTGAATTTACATTGTAGTTGATGATAACTTATTTGGTATAATTAAATTAAAAAAATTAAAAATAAAAATATATTATCCCATCACGTATAATACAAATGAGTACGAAAAAAGAACCGATAAAAAACTAAAAAATTATAAAAAATTTAAAAATAGTAAAAAATCAGTCAGAACCTCAAATCAAAATAAGCGGGTCACTTCCTGCCATGCATGCACCTCAATGTCCGTGCCGGTCAAACTGCACTCCATCAGTACGTTACGTTCTGACCAATCGATGGCGAGCTGTTCCAGAAGTTGATCCCAGAATTACCATGCCATGCACGCACGTACGAGTAGTCAGCAGTGGCTACGGAGTACGGACCAGTATTCCTACTTGACATGCAGGCCGAATTGCACGTACAGCAGTGAAGGAGCATGACGTATCGACCGTCCCTCACTGTGGGAGACGCTTCTGAAACAATACGCCACACTAAGTTGGTTTAAAATCAGTTTTTATTTTTATTTTTATTATTATTTAACAATTTTATTTTTTTCTGATTTTTTAGATTTTTGGATTTGTTTACTTTTTTTCTTGTATTTCTTTGTATTATCTGTGATGAGTTAATATGTTTTTTATATTTTTAAAAATTTAATTATATCAAATAAGTCAACTTAATTACAGTAAAAAATAAGTTAGCTATAATAAAAAAAGTCATAAGTCAACATCAAACTAAACACTACTATAATGTGGCTACTTGTCTTCCAATAAGAAAAATAAATTTTGACAGCTTGCGTGGGGTAGGGCACAGTACATAGATCAAAAGCATTATGTATGCATCCGTGCATGTTTCCTAAGAGAGGTAATTAAGGAAGAATTATGAATTACCAAAGCATACAAAGCAAGCATGCTTGTATATGTATGGGGCCCATCTATGATGCATGTCGTAAGAAGCATGTAGTAGTACTACGTGCTTGCACCTTTGCAAATTGCAAGTTAGGTGCATGCCGACTGCTCAGTACTGGGACACATACTGGCATCTGATTTTATCACTCGATCAGACAAGCGCTAGCTAAGTATATAGGCCGTGTTCAAAAATGCTGCTGCTGCTTTTTGACTGGAGTGATATTGTGCAGCGGCAGTTAGTTTATTAAAAAAAAGTAGAAAATAGAAAAATAAAAAACATCGCTATATCTCTATGAATAATATAAAAAAATAGAGAGAAAAAACTACTTAAAAATCAATGTGTGTTTCAAACGGCTTCTGGTTTCAAAAATCAGAAGGTGTTTAGAATTTGGCCATATCTATCTCACTTCATAGTTATCACATATAGGCCACGGGCAGTTAATGTCACTGTGTCTGTAGGCATCGCTCAAAACGGTTTAAAACCAGTTTTTGCTTCTAACTTTTGCTTTTTTTTTACTATTCAATAATTTTATCTTTTTCTTTTTTTTTGGATTTTTGGGCTTTTTATCTTTTCTTTTTTTCTGTATTTCTATATATTGTCGGTGATAGGATAATATTTTTTGTATTTTTAAATTTTTTTTAAATTTAATCATGCCAAAAAAGCTAACTTAGTTACAATAAAAAATAAACCAGCTACAGTAAAAAAGCCATGTCCAACGTCAAACTGAACGCTACCGTAGTGTGCTTGCAAATTCGTAGCTAGAAACCAACGAAATCTTACCGAATAAAGAGCTTGTTTATATTAGCTACGATTGATAGTTTTTAATTAAAAATAAATAGTAGTGATTGAAATAAATAGTTTTTAGAAGAAGAGGATTAGTGACGGAGAAAGTGAGGAAGAGATATGAGTTTAAAATAAAAGCGAGGGGAGTGGGGTACTAATGCACTCATGATCTTATATTTTATCTCTAGAATAAATAAGATAGAAATGAGAAGAGTGAGAAAGCTATCTAAAAAAACTATAAACATGCCCTAATAATATCTTTTCTTATACATCTCATGAAACTTTCCTCGTTCTTTTGTTTTTGGTTCACAGGAGAGGCAGCTTCGTGACTCACCGCGCCTTCTGCGACGCCCTGGCCCAGGAGAACAACAAGCTCTCCCAGCCCATGAACATGGCCACGGTGGCCTCGGCCCTGCAGGGCCAGGCACACCACCTCACGCTGCCGTCCCAGGCCGACGATGTGGACGCCGACGCCGACATCGACGACACCTCCGAATTCGCGCCGGATATCAAGATGTTCTCCGACGACGCCGCCGCCGCGAAGCCGCTCCTGCCACTCAGCATGGCGGGTTGCATGCTCTCCAGCCTCTCCGCTCCCTCGCCTTCCTTCTTCAACGGGAGCAAGCTCGGCCTAGTGGACCTTGATGGGCCGAGTGATACCACAATGGGCTTCTCCTCGGCTGCGCCAGCGAACATGTCCGCCACCGCGCTCCTTCAAAAGGCAGCAGAAATGGGCGCGACGACCACGAGCGGGTATGCCGTGGGCTTTGGATCTATGATGGGTGGCCCCGACCGTCGTCCTATCATTAACACATTTGAGCCCATAAGAGCCTATAGGCCATACGATGGGCTGCTACTGGGCCAGACGCAGCTGGTCGGGTTCGATGTCGGCGGGCCATTGCCGGGCCAGCTCTACAACGGTGGAGCCCACGGCGTCGGCACGATGGCGAGGGCCATCGGATCGCTGATGAACGGCATTAGCCAGGTGGAGCACCGGCGGCCGGACGACGTCCGCGTCGTGGATTACATGGGCGTTGACGATCAGAGGAGCTTCGATGGCGCGAGGCCGTTTGGGCATCATATAGGCCGATGGGCCTAGATGCTGGGCTGGTTCACTTGTGCTGCGATGTACTACTATGTTTGGGAGTTTGAATGTGATGAAATTAACATTCGTATTGCCGTTCTTTTTTCCCTGAAATGAGGAAAAGAGGAATGGCCCACTTGTCGGTGAGCCGAGCTGAGGATAAGGAGGGGCTCAACTCCTCCTCATACCCACCTGAGCGAAGAAAGGGGAGAAGGCAAAGAGGGCGGCGGCAAGGCGATTTGGGAGGCGGCGCACTCGATGGGAGGCGGGCCCCACCTGACGACCGGTTCTCCTGTGCGGCCTCCTCCTCCCGTGCTTTCGTGCGACGCGTACCCTCTTCCCTATGTGCCCGTGCAACGTGCCCCGATCCGGTGTGTGCGGGCTCAGATCTGGGGAGTGGCGGCTTTGGCGAAGAGGTGAAGGGCACGGACGGCACAGAAGGCCCGGCCCTGGCCGTTGGCAACCACGCCCGAGCTCCTCTCCCTCCTGGCTATTTAAGCAAGCCGCCTCCTCCCATGAGTGCATCCCAGAACAGCGAGTGCTTCTCCTCCTCTTCTCTTTGATATGTGGTGCCCTTGGTGTTTCAGTGGTGGTGGTTGCTTGGCATCCCAAAGCCGACTTCAGTCTTTCGATCAGTGCTCAACGGCGAGTTGTTGGCCGACTCTTGTCGTGTTCTTGTGCGGCATCCCCTACCGTCGTCTTTGTCATTGTGTGTGTGCACACTGCGATGAAGTGGGCTTTGTATCTCCGTTGCCTACTATCCTCTCTCACGGTAGTGTGTAGGGGTAATAGGTTTTCTGGGACAGCGCTACACAGCGTGCCTAGCTCCGTGATCTTCATGGTGATTTCGAATATCACCGGTTTTGTGAGTATATAGTTTTTAGTTCTTTGCATTTGAGAATTGTTCATACATTAAAGATTGCAAAGGACAAGTGGGATGTGTTGCTCTATGATGAAACAAGTCATATACTGAAATTGGTTGAGTTAATCTTTGAGCTCTAATTACTGTTAATTCGGTCATTTGCTGTTAATTGTGAGCTTTGCAAGTTAATCTCTAGACAAAGATATATTGTTTATGTGTCATTCGGTTCATGCTGTCTTTAGTTTGTAGCAATTCCATATACATGTTGCAAGTCTATTAGAAATCGTACTTGGCCAATTAAGTCTGATTTGCTTGTGAAAAGTCAACTTGTATGTGCTTGGGTTTGCTCTAATTAAACTCTCTCTTGGCTGCTGTGATGCTGGCCGAATGCACACACAAGTTGGATATATTTTGAACTTGAGATCATAGAGTTTGGTTTTAAAGCTCAAAGATTAAAAGCTTATTTGGCATAATCAATTAATGAAGAGTATAAGACTTAGTAGCGGGATGGTCAAAAATAATCCAATGTAACCCTACAATCTGATAGCACAAATTATCAATTAAAACTTAAGCTTATTGCTAGTCTTAATTGGTCCATATTCTATACATTGTCATACATATTCAAATTTAAAAGTTTGCTACTTCCTTTAATGAATATGTGTTATAATACAAGTGGTATGATCAATTCATATGATTACATACATGTTACATCATTTATATATGTCTAGAGATAATTATATTACTACCCATACTTATACCGTATATTCTACAACACCTTCTCTCCACCCCCATCCTCCTCTCTCAACGTCGCCGCCAATGCCATTTCCGGCGTGGTGAGCTCTATTCATCTCTCTCTCTCTTCTGCAATTTCTCAAAATTCGTCATAAACATCCAATGTCTCTCAAAATTGATCGCTCCTCTAGCTTCCTTACCTCGCTGCAAATCTAGTGCTCCTCTCTTTCCTTCTTCTCCGGAGCCGGTGGGTCTCTGCCGTGCGTCCCCGCACTGGCCGCGCCACCGCGCACACCGATCTGGCGTTTTGGTGCCTCTCCGGCCCCGCCGGCAAGCCGTCACCGTCGCCTCCGCCCCGTCCTGTCTGCCACCCGCCGCCGCGAAGGCGCGACCGTGCGTCTCAATTGACGCCACCACCACCCATCTTCTCCACTCTGCTCCCTCTCCATTTTTGGCTCGCTGCCACTTTGCCGGCCATGCCTCGCCACCGGCAAGCTCCACAGAGGAGCCCGTGCGGCTCCCCTGTTTCCCTCTCGCTGACAGGGTGTTCCGGTAGTACAAAGTGAAAAAAATGGTGGTGTTAAGTCAAAAGAATTGCAAAGGATGGTGCGAAGTAAAACTTTGGTCAAATTTATATAATGGAGTCTCTTCTTTTTGAATTTTGGTTGAGTTTATAACTTTTTAATCTATTTATGAGAAAATATAGGGTAATAAAAACTCATGTGTGATTTTAACTAATATAAATAAAATTTTTACAGTATATATTATAATTAATTTGTTGATTTCGTCTTAAAAAATATTTATTTAAAAGCTGTTACTATCAAAAACAGTTTTTACGAGCTAAAAAAGTAAAAAAAAAAAAGGTCCAATAAAAGAACATGGGCTTTTGTGGGCCGGCCTAATCTCTTACGTGGGCCGGCTCAATAAGAATTCCGGTCGATGAGGTTATCCTCGTAATTCCAGATCCATCCTGTTCCCCTGAAACCCTAGCTCCCCTAATCCCCTTATATAACAGACGCCCTCACGCCCCTCCTTCGACTCCCTCCTTCGATTCACGCCTCCAGTGGTTAATCTTCGGGTCTGTTTCCTGAATCGGTGAGGTGTGTGCCGTGTGTGTTTCGATCTAGAATCCTCTTTTATGCTCTCTTTGTTTGGTTTTGGTGTTTGCGATTTTGTGTGCGCGTTGGATCTATTGGAGGCTGTGATGACCAAACAATACCTACCTATTTTCTGAGGGATTTCCGTCCTCTTGATTGAGAGAAACCAATGGATCCTTCTGAGCCTTCCAGGATCTGTGCAATTTCTTCTCTGTTGTTGGGTTCAACTCGATTTGTTTTGGATCCGTTTTGTTCTTTAAGAACGGAAGAAAAAGCAAGATTTGATCCAGTTGATGTGATGATAAGCTTTCACAGAAACTCATGAAGTGTTGACCAAAAATTCAGACTACAATTATCTGATCAACTCCTAAATCTTGCTTAAGAGATAGATTCTTGTGCTTTTCGTGCATAACTTCTTGGGTTCTTGTCTGATATGATCTGTGCACAATAAGCCGATGCTCTGGATGAGTATAGGAAGGAAGCATGGTAGTGTGTACGGAAATTGATCGAACTAGGTCTGTTTGTCTGCTCGCTGTGATGCCTTCGGGCTTTGATCTCGCGGGCCTGGATTTGACCCACACTCTTTTTACAGGTCTCAAAACGCGATTCAAGACAAATATCTGGGTTCCACTAACTTTACTGAAGTTGGATGTTTCACAACGGCAGCCTCAAACAAAATGGTTTCTGAGTTGCTGGATAGTAGGATCCGTAACGACAGTCTAGGATGGCGTTGCTTTTTAGTCGTTCAGAAAGAACAGCGACATCTCTCGTGACGATAATGGAAGGAAAACTAGTTCTTCGCGTATGCTAAAGCATGCGATTTTTAACTGAACGCGCCTGAAACTCATGGTGAAGAAGGTGCCTGCCGCAAGAAAATTTTCGGCGAGACGGCATCGAGGCAGCTCTAGCGAGGCGCCTCCTGTGTAGTCCTTTCAGATTGCTCTTCCTCCCGAGCCTTGCGGATGATCACGCGGAAACCGCATTAATTTATTATCTGGCAACTATTATGGCACCGAATTTTCAAATATGGCTTCGGTGCCGCAGAAATTACATTCTTGGCCTCTTATCTGACCGAGAATTTACCGGAGGCTGACAACTGGCATATCCCGCGCCCGAGGAGCGCGGATCCTTCCTGCGCCCCCAAGCCACGGCACGCCCGTTGGAAATTCCGCGCTCCGAAGTCCAGCACGCGTGTGCAGTGGAGTCACTCATTTTCTAATCGAAGATAATAGAGCATCTTCCATTAAAAAAATGAGCCCTTTCGCGCGTGTGCCGCGCGGGACGAGCTTTCCGCGCTCGTGGTGCACGGGACCACGATGGTATTGTTCTCTTTTGAGACGATGAGTTCTTCTCAGCTGTGATTTTTAGTTTATAATTTTAAATCTTGATTATACGTGAGAGATAGTATATAATGTTTACTATAATCTTTTTATGGATTCTATTTTGAAAAGATATATCGTTTAAAAGATAGTTAATTTAGCAGAAAGTGATAAGCTAAAACTCAATTGAACCCACCCAATGAACGAGAGTGAAGCAAACACTGCAGACCTCACTCCAAACAGCTTCGGTTGTTGGCTTGTTTTGGTTTCTGGTTTAAGCCACTGAGAACATGTTGGCTTTTAATTTTGACTTTTTTGTTTTTCTTTGGGATTTTTGCTTTTGCTTTTCTTTTTCCTTTGCGTTGTTTATAGAGATATAATGTTATTTTTATTATTTTTTAATTGAATGGTTCAGAAAATTAATAGCTACTATAGTATAATTTTAACTAAAAATCACATCTAAAAATCATAATCAGAAGTCGATTAGAGCGGCCCCACAGTCTCAACGTGCAAACATACGTGAATTCGTCACACGCTCCTTGATGCATCACGTACGTTTGACCAAGAATAATGGAGATATGTGAACACGTCAGCTTGTAAAAAGGTATTTTTAGTTTTTTATAATAATTAACTTTTAGATAAAGTATTTTTTAAGACAGAATTTACAAATTAATTGTAATATATATTATAGTAACTTCATTTATATCGACTAAAATCGTATACGAATTTCTGTTATTCTATTCTCTCTCTTACAAACAGTCTAAAAGTTATAAGTCGTATCTAAAAGCTATAAGTTAAAATAATAAAGAATTGGCTCATGGTTTCTCGGGTAATTGATGTCACATGTACTTTTTTTAATAAATCAATTTCAACTTATACCTGACAACTAACATGATATTAACCTAAAATATTATGTGCAATGTATTGTATGTTTTTGGCTTCTAGTTTTTGGCTAAAATTTTACTGTAACTGACTTATTTTTACTGTATCGGAGTTGACTATTAGGCATAATTAAATTTTAAAAAAAATATAAAAATAAAAGTGGCATGCTAACTTAGAACGAACAATGCAAAGAAATGCAGAGAAAAAATAAAATACTAAAATACTAAAAATAAAAAAAAGAATAACGACAAAAACGTTACAGTGTTTTGAACATACGCTACAGTGATTTGGTCGCTCAACTGAGACCTGCAGGCAACCAGTTCGTGTGGATGATCCAACAAGGACGAGAAGCTGCTCACCAATGGCTACTACGGATCGGTGAAGAGGGTGTTCGTGATAGCCAAGGATGACACCGACTTCACCGAGGAGATGCAGCGTTGGATGGTCGCGCTGAGCCCGAGCACGGAAGTGGAAGAGATCGCCGGATCCGACCACGCCGTTATGTGCTCCAAGCCAAGCGAGCTCTCTGATGTTCTAACCAAGATAGCCAACAAGTATGAATGATTATTTAGAGAAGGATTGATGAATGTGTGTTATACTGTTCCATTGATGTAATAAGCCCTCTTGGAGCATACTGTATCATCAAAGATCCCACTTCAAACGGTTTCGACGTCCGACTTCTATAAATTAAGAGTCGGGTTGAACATGTTGGTTATTTAATTTTAGATTTTTTTTTGTGTTTAGGTTTTTTTTCTTTCCTTCTTTTTATTTCTTTATATTGTATGTAGAGGTATAACCATATTTTTTCTAATTTTTCTTTAATCGAATTATTTAAAAATTTTAATAGCCGCCACTTAGGGCGGCGCCTTAATACCTGAGTTAGATGGCTTTCCCCTGGTCAAATGCTTGGTTGAGGACACTGAGGGGGTGATCGGAATAGCGATGGCTTTTGGCTTTTCTTGAAAAATATCAGAGTGTTGAAAAAACATCAGACTGAGTTGGTTTATTGAGTATAATTAAATGTAAAAAAATATATAAAAAAACCGAAAACAAAAAATGAAAAAAAGTATAAGTAAATTTAAAAAAACGAAAAAAATAAATTTTACTGTAGCAGGTACTGTAGCTAAGTACCTACTACAATAAAATAATCACCAACGCTAGCGATTGTTGAAGCTGTATTGAGCGGGCCCTGAGTTGTGGTGAAAGTATGGGGATTCAGTGGCACCCATCAGCTCTTGTACCACGAACAAGTGCACTATCACTAATGATAAACGGGCTATCCCTCTACAATTATCTGTCAGTGAAAATATAGTGATAAATTTGAAGCCAGTGTCATTTGTCACAACAATTTGTCTAGTTAATGTCAAACAATAAATCCATGGTTCCTGAAAATTGTAGTCCTAGGTCTAACTATCCGCGTGAGACAACAAATAACAAATTAATATTGTTATAATGAACAAAAAACACTCAGACTTCGATCCCATTGAAACATGTGAATATCACATAAAATATTTTAATTGCCCCCGCGAATCGGAAAAGAACCCTTGAAAACTAGGCCTTAGTTTGTTGACTAACAATAAGAAAAGGCCGACAGAAGATGTGAACATGGAAAAGAACACATGGAACGCATTGCCGATCGAGCTTGGAGACAGAGACCGTCGCCGACTAATATTTTTTTTAAGGAAAAACACATACCAGTGCCGTTTAACTTCACGTATTGACTTCTTAATTTTAATAGGTTATGTGAAATTTTGTATTTACTTTTTTATCTTTCTCTTTTTATATTATTTATGAAGATATAACGATATTTTTTTATTTTTTTAATTAAATATTTTAGAAAAAAATTAATAGTGATCAATGTAATTTAAACTATAAATTAATAGCCAAAAGGCAGAGACAGCTAAAAAAAAGCCTAACAGGTCAATGTCGAGCACAGCGCAAGTTAAGCACGTTACGTCATCACAGGATGATACGCTTACATCATCTCAGCTATTAAGGAAATTTAGATATTGTTGGACCCGTAGCACTCTGAAATTCTATTTTTGGCCTCCTGAAGCAAAAAATTTCAGAAATAGACCCCGTTTGAGCGCGTGACTATGGGAGGCCGCCACGTGTCCTAGTCGTGCGATGCAGTACCGCATGACCGCGATCGTTCATCAGTCGTGCGGTACCTGCATCGCACGACCGGCCGCGCGTGCGTGCGTGCGGCGCGCATCGCCTTCCTCGCCACGACTCCGCCCCGCCCGAAGGTATGCGCGACGACTCCGCCTCGCCGCAGACGCGCGCGCTCGACAGCAGCGTCGTGAGCCGGTCGTGCGATCTGGTACCGCACGACCTGATGAACAGTGCGGTCGTGCGGTACCAGATCGTACGACCGGGACACGTGGCAGTCTCCCGTAGTCGTGCGCTCAAATGGGGTCCATTTCTAGAATTTTTTTGCTTCAAAGGACCAAAAATAGAATTTTGAAGTGCTATAGGTCCAACAGCGTCCAAATTTCGCTATTAAGTAGCACAACTCCACAAGGCGCACGGCCGGGCAGTTGCACGACCATACATCAGGCCATAAATCCAAAGCAAAAATATTTCTTCAAGAAGGCGAAAATGGAGTTCAGCAGCAGCAAGCACTTCGTGCTAGTCCACGGCCTTTGCCACGGCGCGTGGTGCTGGTACAAGGTGGCGACGGCGCTGCGCTCCGCGGGGCACAGCGTCACCGCGCTCGACCTCGCTGCGTCCGGCGCCCACCCGGCGCGCATCGACGAGGTGCACTCCTTCGAGGACTACTCGCGGCCGCTGCTCGACGCGATGGCCGCCGCCCCGGCGGGGGAGAGGCTGTTCCTCGTCGGCCACAGCCACGGCGGGCTCAGCGTCGCGCTCGCCATGGAGAGGTTCCCGCACAAGGTCGCCGCGGCCGTGTTCGTCGCCGCGAGTATGCCGTGCGTCGGCAAGCATATGGGCATCACGACTGAGGAGGTCAGCAGGCTAAAACTCGCAATATATCGTTTGAAATTAATCGCTATATTTTCACTCTTCCCTGTTGCTTTCATGCGTTAAGGACCCATTTATAATGTAGTATTTTCACCAAAAGAGGAAACATTTAGGGATTGTGGTGACCGAAATTTTCTTAAGCATTAGCCACATTTTTTATCCATTAGATCAACGTCCAATCGTATGGCACATCAATCTCCACACAAATCCAATGGTTACAAAAAATTGACTTCAGAAAATTTTAGGCGACTTAGAAATAGCAAATCTGCAATCTTAATTAGCAGTCTAGCTTATTGGGAGACAATGGTCATCCCAGTACTAATATTATTTTCTTGCGATGCAGTTGATGAGAAGAGCTTCTCCAGAAGAGCTCATGGATTGCAAAATAATGACCATCAACAACAACCAAGGTCCAGGGATTGCACTTGTGATGGGCCCGAAATTCTTGGCAGAGAAGGGATATCAGCAAAGTCCAGCTGAGGTGATTGATTTGGGAAGCTTCAATCCGTTCTTACTTCCGGAAGACTGACTCGTAAGTGACATGTCACTAACCTACTATTAATATATCACAGGACTTGACCCTGGTGAAGTCGTTGGTGAGACCTGGCAACCAGTTCGTGGAAGATCCAATAATGAAGGAGGACAAGCTGCTCACCGATGGCAACTACGGATCGGTGAAGAAGGTGTACGTGATATCCAAGGATGACCGCGCCTGCAGCGAGCAGCTGCAGCGTTGGATGGTCGCGCTGAGCCCGGGCACGGAAGTCGAGGACATCGCCGGAGCCGACCACGGCGTCATGTGCTCCAAGCCGAGGGAGCTCTGTGATGTTCTTGTCAAGATAGGCCGGCAAGTGTGACTTACCAATTATGCTGCGGAAGTTCAGTTTTGAAAATAAATTATGCTGTGGAAGTACTTTGAGTTTCCTACTCAGTTTGAAGTTGTTTGGTGATATGGCATGGTCTTGGCATGGGCGCCTGAACTGATGTGCTTCATTTTCACCGATTTTAGGTCAAAATTTGTTTGAAATGTAAATTTTGTTTGAAATTTTGGACAGAAATTCACTGAAACTTTCCAATTATCCCTTGTATCGGCCCCTCCGGTAAAAAAAAAGACCGATATTGTAAACCCTGATGCTACACAGTACTTGCTGCCTTGTCCGACCGTATCTGCCAAAATTAAAACCCGTTTAAAACATATGAATTTTATGGGAATTTCGTAAGCCTCTCGCAACAAACAATTTATTCTTTATAGGAATTGAAAAATATCTTACGTTACAGTCAGGGCCTAAACAAATCAAGATATTTCATTAAAAAAAAACGACCTTTTTTGAACCCCACAACAACTACAAAAAAAAATCAAAGAAAGATGGAAAGGAACAACAACAACAACAAAATCAAAGGAAGATGGAAAGGAAGAACGCGTGCATGGAACGTGGCACGCTCTGACTGACTGTGACAAGAGCAACACTACAGGTCTGGCATATGGATTGTCAAGTGAACAAATGACAAAAGACGAGAGCCACGACACAAACAATAATATGTAGCAACTACGTCGTAAGAGTTTTTCTTTAAAAAAAAAGATAAGGACGTTGCTCCAACTCTTCCTCCTTCCGATCCATGTGTTTTTTTACCGAGTTACATGCGTTTTGATTCCTCTGCAGTCTACTGTTCCAAGGTAGACATAGCTTGTGCAATATTCTATATTTTGTGATCCAAATCTAATATTTTATAATTCGAATCTGATTAGATTTGACTACTTGAAGAATCCGATCATATTTCACTTAAAGATATATTTCAACCAGTAACTGATTGGTAATGCGAACTAGTCGAAAGTTATGATTAGGATCATCTTCGTATTCGTGATGGACTTTACACCGACTTATACCAATGTGGTGTCCAAACGTGTTTACGTCGATTGAAATCGGACGTGTCTACATGAGGCGCTTATAACTATAACTCTTCATTGTTATCTTCTAAAACTCTGTTATTGTTTCCATCTCCAAGTAAGTTATTGTTCCAGTTTTCGAATAGATTTCTATTTCTAGTGCCAACTAGGACTCTTGTTCTAAAGCTATTTATTCACCCTGTAAGTCTCATAATAGTGAAGCGCGCATTAACACAAGTTATTTGCACATGTAATATGTCAAGAGCATTCTATAACATCTCCATATCGTGATTTCGCTGATTGTGAGTCTACGATTTTTACCGAAAGGGTTCTCCACATGAAGTCTTTGTCTTGTGATCCTAATTATTCTTTATTGCTTTCATATTTTGCTATGCACTCTATAACAAGTGGTATCACATCATACTCAACATGGCGTCAATGAAGTATGATCTTCTGCTTCTAGATCGTGACACAAGATTTTCTCTCTACAAGTCAAGATATGAGTTGTTCTATCATAGCTCGATTTGGATGATGCGCTATTGGGAACCAACAAGATGCCATTGCATAGTGCATTGAGGAGAGGCAAAGGGAAGATTGTAAAGCTCTCTCTCAAATTTATCTTCATCTTTTAAATAATATCCTCCAAGAAGTTATGAAGGAGACCACCGCTGCTGCATTATGGCTAAACTTGGAGCAGATTTGCATGATCAAAGATCTGACTAGTAAGATACATTTGAAGCAGAAGTTTTTCTCATTCAAATTGACAGAAGGCGGATCGGTGCAAGATCATATGAACGTGTTTAAAGATATAGTCACCGACCTTGAAGCTATCAAGGTTAAATACGATGATGAAGATCTGGGTTTTATCCTGCTCTATCTGTTGTCTATTTTGTTCTCTACGTTTAGAAACATAATGCTCTGCAGTCGAGATGTTTTTACTTTGAAAGAGGTTTATGAAGTTCTGTATGCTAAAGAAAAGATGAAAAGTATGGTTTCAAGCAAAAGTTCAGGTCACATGCAGAAGGTCTATTTGTTCGGGGTATACTAGTTGGGAGGTATCCAACTAGTGATTCCAACGGCAGAAGCTCGAGCAGATACAAAGGCCGTTCGAAGTCAAAGACCAAGAAATTATGTCACTACTGCAAGAAGGGTGGACACGATAACTCTGAGTGCTGGAAACTCTAAAATAAGGAGAAGAAGAATAATAATTCTAAGAAATATCAACAACATGATAAAGCTACTGTCAAGGTTCCGAATAGGAGATTCTTGTTGTCTTCGCTAGCGACTCCAAATCCAGTGATGAATAAATTCCTCATTTAGTCTACACTTTTCACATGAGCCTGAACCTAGCGATTCCAAAACCAGTGATGAATGAATTATTCATTCAGCCTGCATTTTTCACATGAGTCTGAACTGTGATTAATTCATTACTTATGAGGCTATTCCGAGTGGATCAATGTTAATAGAAGATAATACTCCATGCAAGATTGCAGATATTGTTTCTATCCAAATCAAGATATTTGATGGCACCATTGAAACCCTATCAGAGGTCTGACATATTCTAAATTTAAAAAGTAACATTATCTCGTTAAATACTCTTAATATCAAAGGGTACCAATTTTTAGAGGGAGGTGAAGTTCTAAAGATCTCCAAACACTACTATAAAAGAGGCTATATTGGACGCTTACATCACAAATGGTTCCAATGAAGCGTCTGTGATGTAATTATCACAGACGGTTCATACGAATACCTGTCTATGGTATTTTCATATACAGTTATTTATATGAACCTTCTGTGATAATATAAGACATCATATACGGTTATTACTAATAACCATCTGTGATGTATCACAGACGGTTATTGATACAAATTATCTGTGATAATGGCAGACATCACAGATGATTCGTACGAATAACCGTATATGATACTTCATAGACAGTTTGTATTATCAACCATCTGTGATATATCTCTCAAAAATAAGTTCGGACTTATCCGAGAGCGAGTTTGGACTGGTTCGATCCTACTTGCGTAGTCACAAATGAAATCCACTTTATTGGAGCCGATTGAGTGAAGTCGTTGAAATGTTGTCTTTTCTGCCAGTTTCATTGGCTTCAAAAACTTCAGAAAATAGCAAAGTTCCAATACTTTACAATGGCACGACAATACCCCCTCCTTAATAGAACCTTGTCCTCAAGGTTTAAAATCTGGAAAAGTCATTTGAATAAAAAAAGCATCTTTCCAAGTTATCACGGACGGTTTGTATTAAGAATCGTTTGTGATATGTTTCAAATGAGTGTATATAAGCTATATAGAACTTTGCCATTTCATATTTTAAGACTAGCTGTTTATATTGAATCGATATATATATATATATATATATATATATATATATATATATATATATATATAGAGCTGTTTGTGGTTCAAACCGTCTGTGATAATTATGTTTCACAAACGGTTTATGGTTCAAAACATTTGTGATAATTATGTTAACCGTCTGTGATAATTTGGTCCCTGACCACTAGGCACATCGATCCTCCTCAACCCAATCTCAGCCAATAGAAACCCACAAACCCCCACCCAACGGATCATAGCTCCACCTCTCCATCCCCGTGCTAAAAAATTTTCAACTCCCGCATCTCCTTCCCCTATAAAAACTCACCTAAACCCTCCTTCTACCTACTGCATGTGCTCAAAATCTCTTCAGCATCCTCACCGTCCTCCTCCTCCACCCCAACCTCGATGGCCCTTACGAAGTAGACGGCATGCAAGACATCGCGAAAGTAGTTGGCTACCAAGACGGCGCTCATGTCGATGCCTGCGACAGTAGACGTCAAGGACATCTAGCTCGCACACTGCATCAGGGACGAGAGGGCCTAGGCATAGAAGTCTCGTCGGCATGGTTGAGCTTCCACTGTCAGCTAGGATCTCTACTTCTTCTATGTTTTTGCCATATCTTGTGATCATGTGATGTTGTAATGATAGATTCTAATCTTAATACAAATGGAATGTGCTGATGTGATTACTATTGTATTTGCTTGTTTTCAAAGTTCATAACTAACATTTCCTCAGGCTAACCAAAAAAAAGAAAAAAATTTAGGTATAGAATACAATAAACCCTATGTGAAGGACTATCACAGATGGCTCAAACTAAAAATTATTTATGATACTCACACATCACAGACGGTTCTATTTACCAACCGTCTATGATACTTCCTTATCATAGACGGTTGGTAGCTAGAGCCGTCTCTGATGTGTGAGTTTCACAGGTGGTTTTTGATTTGAGCCGTCTGTGATAATTGCCCATCACGGACAGTTTTTGGTTTAAGCCATCTGTGATGTGTGAGTATCATAGATGATTCTAGTTACAAATCGTCTATGCTGTATTTATCACAAATGGCTCATAAACCGTCTGTGATAACCTCCGATTATCACTGACCCATAAATTCATACGGTTTAGAAAATCGTCTGTGATGACAGTTCCGAACTGTCTGTGATGACCCTTTTTGTTGTAGTGAAAGACTCTCTTGTTGTATTGAAATGTGATATGAAGGCAGAAATCCTCTATCATCTTTGAGGCACTACACTGGTCAGAAAGACTGTTGTAGGCTCGACGGGGTTGTCCGATGCTAATCGAACGAGTTTATGGCATATGCATCTCGAGCATATGAGTGAAGCTAGTTTAAACGAGTTGTGCAAAAGATGTCTGCTCGATGGTCAAGACATCGACCAGTTAAAACTTTGTGAACATCGTATCTTTGGAAAACAGAAGGTGAGTTCTAGCTCTGTAAATCACTCTTCAAAAGGTATATTGAATTATGTTCACTCTAATTTATGGGATAAGTCCCATGTTCTATCTCTTAGAGGTACAAATTATATGTTGTCCATCATTGATGACTACTCTCAAAAAGTTTGAGCATACTTCATCAAGCACAAGTCTAATATATTCAAGACATTCAAAAAGTGAAAGATTATGATCAAGAATCGGACCAACAAACATGTCTAGAAACTCCGAATAGATAATGGCTTGAAATTTTGTTCAGGAGAATTTGAAATCTTATGCTGATTGGAGGGCATTGTAAGATATTACACAGTTCTAGATACACCGCAGCAACACAGTGTGGATAAGCACATGAATAAAACTATCATAGAAAAGGTAAGCTGCATGTCGTCTTCATCTGGTCTGTAAATTTTTTTGTGTGAAGCCACTTTTACTGCTTGTTATCTGATCAATCGATCACCGAACACTTCCATCTACAAGAAAACTCTAATTGATATGTGGTCTAGTTCTCTTGCAGACTACTCGAGCATAAGAATTTTTTGTTGTCCTGCTTTTGCTCATTCTGATAAAGGTAAACTTGAATCAAGAGTCATTAAGTGTATCTTCCTTGGTCATAAGTCTGAAGTTAGAGATTATAAGTTGTGAAATCCTAAGACCCAAAAGGTGGTCTTAAACAGAAGTGTTACTTTTGACGAGTCTGCTATATTGAAAGAAATTTCGACCAATGATGCTCCTATTAAGAAACCGTACTTTACTAGCATTTAGGTGGAGCACGTTATTGATTCAAGATTTCCACTAGATGTCGATAAGAAGAATACACAGAATATCCATGTTCAAGCTCCGACTGGTAAGAAGCCAATTGTGCACTCGTGGTTTTCTCCTGAAAGGGTTTTACTTGTTAAATCTTTCTGGTTATTCTATATTGTTTTCATATTTTGCCATGCATTTTATAACATTATCAAATGTATGGCAAAATATAAAAACAGTGAAGAATAATCAGGATTACGAGACAAAAAATTAAGATGAAAACTCTTTCAAGATAAAACGTCGAACACACAATCGACAAAAGCACTATATGGAGAAGTTATAGAACGCTCTTGGTGTATTACATATGTACATAACTTGTACTGATACGCACTTCGCTATCATGAGGCTTACTGAGGGAATAAATAACCTTGGGAACAAGGGTCCCAAATGAGGATAGAAAAAAGCCCAAGTTGGTAATAGAAACATAGGCCTACTCGAAAACTAAAACAGAAACTTGCTCAGAGATGGAAACAATAAACCCGCTCAGAGACGAAACAGAGTCTCAGAAGAAAACAACAAAAAGTTATAGTCAGAAGCGCCTCATGTAGCCACATCTGACTCCAATTGGCACACATACATTTGGATAATATGACAGTGCAAGTCGGTGTAGAGTCCATCATAAACACGAAAATGACATCAATCATAACTTTCGACCAGTTCGTATTATCGATTAGTTATTGGTCAGGAATTATTTTTGAATGAAATATGATTGAATTCTTCAAATGATCAGACTCGACCAAATTCTGATGATAGAATACAACGGTCTGCAGTCTGTCCACAGGAAGCAAGAGAGTGACTTTGTGAATTCTGAGATGGAGAGCGCCAAGCAACAGCAGCACCGCTTTGTCCTCGTGCACGGTGTCTGCCACAGCGTGTGCTATTGGTACAAAGTGGCCACCATCATGAATCCACCGGCCACCGCATCACAGCGCTCGATATGTCCGTGTGCGTCGAGGAGGTAAGCTCAAGGACTACATCTTGCCGTTGTTGGACAAGCTAGCTGCTCTGCCATCGGGGGAGAAGGCGGTCCTCTTCGGCCATAGCTTCGACGGGCAAATACTCGCGCTCGCCATGCAGACGTACCCAGAAAAGATTGACGTCACCGTCGCCATGTTGGCCGCCAGGAAACCCAGGATGTTCATGTTCGAACAAGTGCATATGATCGGTCGATCCACACCTTTGTTGGCTTGATGGAAATAAATGGTAATCCTAGGGTGTTATCAGCAAAAACCCCCTAAACAATTAAGATACCTCCATCTAGACCGCGAAAATTCGATCGAACGGTCTGACGAACCAGAGGACAGGGGTGGATCACAATGAAAAGTTGTGATCCACTCCTCAAGGGGTCAAACAGTAGTATAAGTTAATCCAAGAGTAATGCAACAACTTTAATGTACTCCAACCTTCTCAATCTTGGCCACGCAAGTTCCATCGAACGGTGGATTCGGCTCAAAAAATAGTACACAAGCGACTGGATTTGCTAACGTGATGACTAGGGATGACGTGTTAGCTGACTGGACTGACACATGGTTGATAGATGGCGCTAGGGCCGATGTAGCAGATGATGTGGCAAAGTGACGTGGATGTCACATGGCATGCTGACGTGGCATATGGGACGGCTCGGGTGCTGATGTGGCATTAACACATGACAACACGTGGCACCGAGGGCTAAGGTGGCTCTGACGTGGCTGTTGACTTGGTTGGATCTAGCTCATGGGTTTATGGAACAGTGATCACTGGCAGGTGGGATTTGGCTGGCAGTGCCACTGTGCACAGCAGACACAGTACACGGAGAAGGTGAACCGTCAGCTGGCGCGAGTGCGGGGTAACGTCATGGTGATCCAACGACAATGGACGAGCCATGTGGATGGATCTCGACTGTTGGATCCATCGGTCGGTGCAGATTTGATCGGACGACGGCTAAGGGTGATTGGACGGTTCAGGTGCCGACGCGCAGCACAGCGCGAGAACCGGAGTGACCCTTCGATGAGCGAATGGTTGCGGTGTGAGTCAAGGAGGGCGACGACTGTGCATGCGAACTGAGGTGCGACAGAGGCGACGATGCGGGCACGGTCAGGCTGGAGCGGAGCGATGCGAGGCAAGGTCAACAAGTGGCCGGATTGGGCTCGATGGACGACGGCGCGAGACTAGAAGAGGCATAGGACACGGTGGAGATAAGACGACAGCAGTTGTCCACACGAGACGAAGACGACAGAGAAGGAAGCGATGGTGACGACGGAGCTTGACGAGAACTGTGAGGCAGCTGCAGGGTGCGAAGGACGGAGGCGGGGCTCGATTTTGTGCATGGACGCCGAGGGAGTTCGGCGCAAACACAGCCGGGAGACTGAATCAGAGACGGCGACGGTGGCAGAGTTTGATTCATGCACACAAACCAAGGCAGCGGCGGAGACGGAGTTCACGCCGAGATGATGATGAATAGTGCTCGCTCCGCTGGATGGACGACGCATGGCACTGGAAAGAAACGGGCGGTGAACGGTAGACCGCACCAATGAACAGTACTAGCGTCTCCTGATGGCTGACGCGTGGCAACTAGCAAGATCCAACGGTCGGTTCTAGTGGACGGTCGGATGGATGACACGTGGCAGAGGAAGAATCGGGCGACTGGGACTCAACGGGCCGGATGAACAGTAATGGACCGGCCTAGTACTGTTCACGGAATTTTTAAGGGCTTTCTTTTTTAGAAATTCAAATAAAACAAAAGGAGCTCTAGAAAATAGCAAATTACTCCGAAAAATTCTCTAAAAAAATTTATAAAATTCCTTGAGACACAAGGAATCTAAATAAAATATTTTCAGCACATGTTAATGTTTATTTTAATCATATTAAAAATTTTAATTAATAAAAAGTTGTTTTAAATTTTTATTAAATCCAGAAAAATTTAAATGGCGAATTTTATTTTAAAAGCTTCAAAAAGACTCTGAATCAGGGGTACAGAACTGCGTGTCTGCTAGATGAAACATCAACCACTAGACCGAAGGAATCCGCCATTGTGAAGAACTCTTTCTGAACCGCCTTCCATGCCGACTCCGGTGCCTGGGCATTCAAGGTGTAAAGTTTGCCGTCCCTCGCGCAGCACACCGCAACATTGTGCCGTCGGAAAGAAGGGCTTTCAACCCGGAACTCTAGCTTGTAGTATTTCACATTGTTCACCGCATCTTCTCTCAAGGCAGCATCAATAAGAGTAGCGTTGATATCTGGGCCTCGCTTTGTCCTTGCAATCCTTCTGAGAACCACTTCCCCAACATCTTTCGGACCACCAAAAGCCTCAATCCTGTTTCAAACAGTTCATTTCAGCTTTAGAGGACGCTATATGGCATAATGGCAGTATGGCACTGCAGGCTGATGAAGTGATGTCTTGGCCAAACATTTCTCGATCAAAAGTCAGCATACTCTGAACTCTGAAAGTTTTTGGGTGAAAACTGAACAAACTTCGGTGACTTGTTAATGTGACATAAACGTGACATTATGTTCACGTTTCACACAGGAACGCAAATATACCATTTAAGAGAGTTTGGAAGATTTTATTTGTTGGGATAAAAGTTTAAGAATCATACCATTAACAAATTGCAAGTGACAGATGAAGTGTACTTACGAGAAGTCTTGTGGGACAGGTGAGACGATGACACTGACATTGAGCTCCCCGTTGGATCCTGGGGGACCAAAAGCTGCCACAGGTTCACTGATGTTCCTAGGTCGAGATTGGGACCTCCCATTTGTCAGAGGCGGAGGGTCTAGTGATCTCTGCAATTCTGCTCTCTTCACTTCCCTGTATAGTAATGTCTGATCTCCAACCCAGCTTGCTGGATAGATAAATTCTGCAACAGAGACCTTAAAGTTAATGCTTCACATGGATTGGCAGATGTGTAGTGACACTTCAACAATGAAACAGCCTGTTTGCTTATGCATAAGATACTTCACATCACTCTTCCTATTAATATAATTTTTAAATAGTATTCACACTTATGATATCTTATTAATATGTCCCCAGCCAGCAAAACATCCAGCAGGACAGACCCCCAAACACATTATCTGTTGAAAATCATCAACCAGATGACATCAATGATCAATCACGATGACATGGAGCCCAGGTGGCATGCAGATCCTGGTCCTAAATGTGGCACCAGATAGCCCACAATCCACCCATACAATCCCATTGGAGGCATGACATGGAGGGTGGGTATGGTAGGTGGCCCCAGCAAG
Organism: Melocanna baccifera; assembly: GCA_036346265.1. Classification (NCBI taxonomy): domain Eukaryota; kingdom Viridiplantae; phylum Streptophyta; class Magnoliopsida; order Poales; family Poaceae; genus Melocanna; species Melocanna baccifera. The sequence goes on from CM070678.1 coordinate 7,697,347, forward strand.
GACCACTTTTTTTTGTATCCACTCGTGTTTGCGGCACAATGGACCGTCAATTTCAGTAGAAAATAGGAAAATGTATACACTGAAGGTACCTCTTTTTTTTCTTAGTCCAACGACTATAGTCTTATTTGGAAAATAGGAACACGAAGGAAAATTGGAGGCTTCAGTACCAAAAGTATTTTCACTCTTTTTTTCGAGAATCCACAGGAGAACCGTGCAAAAATTGTTTTGACTCTGGAACAGAGGGTCCAGGAAGATAGCATTATTAGAAGCATAGCAACACTTCTTTTCTACTCTACTGCACTTGAAACAAAGTAAATAGCATTATTGAAAGACTAACCTACCTTTGGTCTGAGTAGTAAGTAAAGATGATTTAGGATTTGTTTTCATTTTGTGTGGGTGGGATGCGTACAGAACCACTACGCATCCCTATTTTTGTACTTTTTGGTGGGGGCACAAAGTTGCAACCTGATAACAACATGCACACGCAGGGACGCCTTAACTTTTTCCATGGCTGATGGCAAGCATCACCCAACCGAACATCACCTTGCAATTGCATTGCCAGTGAAGTCTTCGGCATCTTGGGAGTTATCGTGTCATTAGCCTAGGGTTTACCCTTTTAACAAAGGGGGTTTAGATCATATACCCTCCTCATAGTTGGGAAATTGAGGATTTACCCTCACCACTCAATGACATGTGGGGTCATCGTAGGTCACTGACACGTGGGTCAGGAGGGTAAATCTTCAATTTCCATCTAAGTGGAGGGTATATGATCAATAATTCCTTTAACAAAACCTTTTCGCACCTGATTCCTCAAAAACGAAACTTTCGCTCCTTTTTTTTTCTTGCACATTTACTATATTTCGTTTATCAAGTGTTCTAAACATGCACTGATGTATTGCTTTCGGTGTGAATGGGTACCCACTAGAGCTGGTCACTGTGAATCATTGTTGCTGGAAACCCTGGTTGACCCATATATTTTAGCATAAGATAACTAGAGAGATTACTGTAGCGTCAAGAAACCCTAGCCTTGGGAATAACAAAATGACATTACAAATCAGAGTAACACAGCTCGAGCCTGCCTAAATGTGTCTTGTCTCAACGAAAGGAGAAGGAGAGCAGAGGTGTTCGTGTTGAGGGGTACTTGTAGAGCTAAGCAATTAAGCCAACTAATTAAGCAATATGAAAGACTTCCTCCAGGTCAAACAAATCGAAGATTATGCAGTTGCGCACAATCATCCATCAAGGCGTAAATTCTCTCTCTGTCTTTCTCTTTTTGTTTTCTTTTACCAGTGCAGCAAATGCAATGCCAATTGGCAACTAGTACGGATAAAAGAGGAAGGAACGGAGGCGAGATTGCTATATGTAATTACCGAATCCATTGTCGGAGTCGAGGCAGCGCGTGAACCCGCCGACGGGGTAGAGCACGTCGAGGCGGAGAGACCGCCCGAGCTCCGGAGACAGCCCCAGCAGGAAGCTGGTGACGCCGCCGAAGTTGGCCCCCACCGCCGCTGCGGCCGCCGCCGTCGCGCCCACCACCAGCCGCCGCCGGAACACCGCCGCAAGGGCCGCGAACTCCTGCGCCGGCGACGAGCACCGTATGCCTATGCCGCCGAGCCGCCGCCTCCACCGCCCCCGCTCGACGAGCGCGGGGTTGTGGTGCCTCGCCGCGGAGGCCGTGGCCATTGCGGAGCGGGATGGGATGGTTCGGCTGGTCACTTCTGCGGGGACTCCCTTGTGTTTATGGTGGGAAACTTCGTCATATACCCTCCTTACATTTGAGAGTTTCGGGATTTACCCTCCCGAGTCACTGACACGTGGGGTCGGGATGAGTCACTGACATGTGGGTCGGAGGGTAAATCCTGAATTTCAGTCTAAGAGGAGGGTATATGATGAATAATTCCGTTTATGGTTGGGTTTGGTTGTCCCAACGGCAACCGCTGGACGGAGCCACAGCTCACAGAGGCTTAGCTCAAACAGCTTCAAAAGAGTGGCTTTTTGCGTAGATTTTTTTTGCTGCAAATATATTATAACGGTTATTAATTTTTTCTGAGATCAAAAAATTTAAAAACATAATTATGTCCTTCAGGATAATACAAAGAAATAACATAAAAAACTAAAAAGTTAAAATTAGAAAGCTCAGAAGCTAAATCCATTGAGAGAGGGTGTGGTGTATGTTCGGCGCGTCTTTTTTTCTCAATTTCACCATGTTTCTTGCATGTTTTCGCGTTTTATGGGTTGAAGATTTCCGGTGACCAAGCACCGGCCGCCGACCGACCTGTATGATGGGATGCGTGTCTGACTGATTGCCTAGCAAGCACCTCTCCATCCAGGCGCGTTCCGATCCGAGTCAATTGGACACACTCACACATGCGTATAGTTGATTTAGTGGGTACTTGATTTAGTCGTGTGTTAGTACAGCGGATAAAGTGTCGAAATAATCTTACATTGGTTATAAAATAGTAAGAGATTTTACTTAAAAGAATGAGAGTCCCTTATCTTATTAGCTAGTTTTTAAGGTAAAAATATACTTATGATCATATAAGTAATATCAGAACTAAGTTCTTACATCTCTGGCCTAATAGACACTGGTGTGTGACTGTCTGATTGACTATGATCTAAGGGATATCGATGTACGGTGAAGGAACTCTGAGAGACCGTCAGTGTACGGTGAAAAGGTAGTGAACGGCTAAGAGATATTAATGTGTGAATGAGAAAATTGTTGAAATAATCCCATATTGATTATAAAAAGGCAAAGTACCTAATTTAAAAATGAGAGATCCCTTTATTTCATTGACTAGTTTTTATGATAGGAAGACCCTTACGATGCTACGTAAAGCCATCGTCTTCTCTCTTTTCTTGTTGTTGAGATTGATAGAGCTATGGATTTATTTAGATTGTTATTGCGGAGGCAAAATTAAGGTCCCGTTTGGATCAAAGATTTTCGGAGGAATTTTGCATTCCTTTGGAAAGTTTTGGTTCTAGGCCGTTTGGAATGGAGGAATGGGCAAGCCAAATTCCAAAGAAAAGGGAAGAATGCCTGTACTTTTGGAGGAAAACAAAAATGAACCCAGATCCCAGGGAAAATCTTCCTGCGCTTGCTCCGAGAGTTCGGCGACTCGGCGTCGTCCCGGGAAGCGACCTCACCATCGCTGGCCGCGGCAGCAGCGCTCGCCGCTGCTCCCGTCGCACCCTGACGACCCGCCCCCTCTCGCCGCGCTCTGGCTACCAGCTGCAACCTGCCCCTTCTTGCTGCCGCATCGCTCGGCATCCTTCTGCCGCAGCCGAGTTACCTTCATGAGTTGAAGCCGGAGAGAGTGCACCGTTGGACTTGCTTGCGTGCTGTAGATAAGATATGCACAGACAAGAACGTCTTACGAGTGGACGAGAGCAACTTGATGGGATATTAGACCGACTAGTGGGACCAAACGTATGTGGCTTGCTTACGAATGAAAAATTAGTGCTAAGTTAGTTTGAACAGATGGGATAGCTATTCACTTCGAAAATTCCTGTGCTTTTACTATTCCTACGTTCTAAACATCGATTTCTATTAAATTTCTGTGTTTTCTAATTCTCTGTTTTGCCTGTATATTTCTATTTTTTTTTCTGTATTCCTGTTATTTCTCTGTTTTGTATTCTGCGTTGGATAGGCATTGTCACTATCGTCGAGCAGTATACACTCTACACAGAAGTACGCCAAGGTGCAGTTGCCAAATGTTCACTACTACGTACGGATGACTAGACCAACAGCATCAAATTGTACTGTTCATACAAATAGCACTATAACTATTTTTTATTTTAAAAAATTGGTCTTTGGATACTCTCTCGTAAATCTAGCCTATTCTTTAATCTGCCGAGCCAGGGAGCTCGATAAGTTACGGGCCGGCCACATACAAATATACAATTACGTTCATGCTTTAATTAGTGATAATCACATTCAATTAATGCTAATTATATTTATTTAGTACTAATTAAATTTAATTAACGCTAATCATAAGCTTTAATTATCACTAATCCTATGCTGCCACGTGTTTCCACTGTGAGGGGGAGCCTGGCAGATGTAAGGAGAGAGGACTAAATTTAAAAACACGTCGAGAGACTAAATTTTAAAAAAAATAGTAATGGTGCCATTTTAACAGTTGCACCAAACGAGTTGGTGCTGAAGTACCGATTAATGAAGTGATGATTGCTATGCCGCGTCGCCGTAGCTGAGATTTATAATTTTTTTAATTATAGTTAATTTATTTTTTACTATAACTAAGATGACTTATTTAGTATAATTAAATTTAAAAAATAAAAATAAAAATATATTATCATATCACAGATAATACAAAAGAATACAGAAAAAAAGATTAAAAAAACTAGAAAAATGAAAAACTAGAAAAAAAAATAAAATTTAAAAATAATGAAATAAAAATAAAAACCAGAAGCTATGGTCAAAAACAAATAGAGCCTTATTCATGCCACGCACCGCCCATGCGCTTTTACCACAAAACATGTGCCAGATGGGGACATATCGTCAACACGGTGGACGTGCTCACGGCTCTTCTTCAGAGTGCACCGACCTGATGGGGAACAATACGAGCCAAACGCGTCACGCTTTTCAGCCGATAACTGATAGGATGTTATCCATCACCCTCAAAACGGCGGGCTACAAGTTCGCAAACATCGCACAAGCGCGGTGGCGGATTCAAAGAAATGATGAGCCAGAATTGAACAACACGATGCAAAAATGAATACAAAAGAAATTTGGCTCATCAGCGGATTCAGGCCTTCAGCTGATTCGAGCTGATGCATCCTCTCCTTTAGCTTTCTACCTTCTCTCTTCTTTTTTGTTCCTCCCCCGTCCTACATCTACATTAATACATGATGTATAGCTTTCTCGATGGCCTGTGTCAAATCAAAAAGCCCAAAGCAAATGAATCACAAACCTCTCATGAAAACCAGAGAGCTCCCAAGAAACGCCAAGAATTAGCTAATGTACAACTCTCTCTCATCGTCTCCTCCAATGTTGATCATACGAACTTCGACCATCGCTCGGCTTGTAATAATCTTGCTGCTGTCTAAGACTCCATTGCCTCAACGCCTCAGGTTTTTGGCCCTGATGGCCGGAATTCCAGCGTCTCGAAGGCTCAGCAGGAGTGTAGCTCTGTTGCCCAGAACTCCACTGCCTTGAAAGCTCAGATGGATTGTAGCTCTGTTGCCCGGCAGTCCACTGCTTTGAAGGCTCAGCAGGACTGCAGCTCTGTTGCCCGTAATTCCACTGTCTTGAGGACTCCGGAATATAGCCTTCTGTGCCACCACAGACCCTACCAACACCAAGCTCAGGGGACCGCGAATGTCGCTGGTGAGCATCCCGCCCCGCCGTTCGGTGCTCCACCGTACGAGTGTAACCATTTCTGTTCAATCCCTGCCCTGGGAGAACAGAGTGGGACGAGACTGGCATAGAACCATAAGCATTGTATGTACTCTGTGCACTTTGATTACCGTAAACATTTTGGTTAGGATACGGCACTGAGTTTGATGATGCAACATTAAAGGAATTAGTAGTCGAGCGGACAGCCCAAGGATCAGGTGTTGTATTTCGTCCGGAGGTGGTGACATTGGCAGAACTAGATTGCCAAGGTAGTGAAGCATAAGAGGCATTTGGCTCAGGCATCGAAGAATGTGCTAGAGCAGGGTTTGGGATATTCTGAAGTTCAAGGGCTGGTTTGTTCACCGCTGGCTGCCGACGGATGGCCACCGCAACAGGATCAGACACCAAAGAATATGACTGGGTATGCTGATGTACCGGAGCTCTGTTCAGAAGATTATTCATATGGGCAACATGTTGAGTTGGCAGATTAATGGAGACCACCAACTGAGGTATAGATGGGACGTTAGTTTGAATCTGTGCCGGCAAAGCAGAAACTGAAGCATAAGGTTGTGAACGCAACGAACTGACAACATTTGAGAAGCTTTGCTGCACAGTGCTTGCAATAGGTGTATTCCTTTTGTTTGACAAATGCACCTGCTGCAAATCTGGAGCCTTCACCTGCGTTGGAAATTCCGACCTCCAGCTAGCCTGCCAAAGAAAATACATCAATATGAACAACAGATGACATAATTAACACTACAAGGTGAAAATGAAGAGCCAGCAGGCGAACCCTTGCTGCAAGGTCTTTTGGAGGAGTTGGCGACGGAAGCGAAGCAGGGATAGTTTCAGGACCAGGTTCAGGCTCTTTTGGAACCCCGGCACCGTTGGCCAGACTATTTACCAGCTCCGAAAGTCCAAGGCCAGTCTGCTTCAGCATGTCCAGAAGTGCAACAGTCTGCTCGCTTGGCAAGGTACCCACCTGGTTAGATGTTAGAGCAAATACAAGCTGCGGATTCTTGAGCAGCACTGCAAGCAGCTCAAGATCTGGTTCAGAAGGTGCACCATTAGCACCAGCAGCAACTGCTGGAGCTGCTGATGAGGTTGATCCGACTTGCTTGTCCTCGACAGGAACCCCAGTGTTAGGTGGGGCTGTGCCCGCGCTATCCGCTTCCATAGTGTCAGCATCTGGCGGCTGGTCAATTGGTATTTCTAGGGTCAAGCTGTCATCAAAGTCCATTTCCACATCCCATGGGTCCTTTGGATTCAATGGGATGTCATTTGGGCTTGCATAAAAGGTTTCATTCTCGCGTCGATTTCTCTGTGTTTGAACCTCAAGCTCCTTGCTGTTGTCCCCAACACTTACACTCCATGATGGGTCTATCCATACCTCTGCAACAAGAGGCAATGAAGTTCAAATAATGAACAGAAAAACCAATATTGCAGAGGTCAAACTTTCCTGGGAATCTCTTAATAAAATATAGAAAGTTATAGAAGCAAAAAATTTCATGCTCAGCAAGAACTTTTCAGGCTCAGCAACAGGCAACACGCAATGAGATGTGCTGCTAAGTTCCTTGCATTTAAGCTCAATTTCTTAGAATAGCTGGATCACATCATTTAACGTGTTGCTTTTAAAAGCTAGGTTTGGCTAACAAGATACTCAAACTTCTTTTTATTTTTTGTTGCTAAACTTCGCAACTTCTGTATTTCAAATACATTGCAAGTCATTCATTAATAGTTGTTGAATCAACAATTGCTAACGGCGTGATGCTTGGCGGTATCTCTAGGAAATCTTTTCCCAGCTTGCCGCAACATATCAGCCCCGTTCTTTTCGGCTTTTCAGCCGGCTTTTGGCTTCAGCTTCTTCCAGCAACGCTCTTGGAGGACTATATGAACTTACAGAACGCTCTTGACGTATTCCATGTGTACATAACTTGTGCTGATACGCGCTTCGCTATCATGAGACTTACTGAGAGAATAAATAACTTCGGGAACAACGCTCTTCCAGCAATCACTATTCATTATACTAATAGCCCTGTTCGTGTCGGCTTCTATTTCTGACTTTTACTTAGAAAAACAAAAAGCCAATACGAATATCCAGCTTCTCGAAGCAGCTTCTCAACTCCTCTCGCTACCGTCTCACTCCAGTGATAAAGTAAAAAGTCATGGGTGCATCACGCACCCCACTCCTCTCGTTCCTGTCATACGCACGCATTTCTCTTACTTTTGCACCGGTCGCCCTCTCCTTTTAAAGGCCACTTCTTTTAACCATTACTATTCATTTTCAGGCAAAAGCCCAAAGCCACAATCAAAAGCCATCAGCAAAAGCCAATACGAACGCCCTCAATAAGCCACAGCCACAAGCTGCAACTCAAAAGAACAGGGCCGATCATAGGCCAATTGGATTTTTTTAGAAGAATTGTTTGTGACAATTAACAATGGAAATAGATCTCAGACAGACCAAATACATTGATATCAAGTTGGAGATTGTTACAAAAAGGATCAAATGTCCGGTAATAAGTGGTTGTTTTGCAAAGATGTGTAGAATTCAAATTACAGAAAGTATCAAATGTCTGGTAATAAGTGATTGTTTTGCAAAGATGTATAGAATTCAAAGGGCCAAAGTGACACATCTGCTTCAGATGTAGACACAGTCGCACAACTACTGCTGCATGTAAAATAAGACCAAATTATAAGAACACCCACAGACATCACCCATATGCACTGAAAACAAGCAAACATGACAATTCATGAAAATTTTAGTGGTTCTTGATGATCCAAGTAACTGCAACATGGGGTGAGCAACACATCTCAAGTGTGCCCAGCATCTGGTATAAGCAAGGACCACAGAGTTTTCCATCTGCAAACTCCCAGAAATGAACTTTAACAAATTACAACTGTCATGAACTAGTAAATTATGAAGAGGAATGCACCTCCTTAATGCTAAATGCTTTTGGCAAATGAATTTACATTGTTGCACAAAGTGACTATGTAAGTGGAGATCATGTTGGATATTCTTCGATGAACTCAAATTTATCAAATCCCTGTTTTTATCCTAGGTAGCTGGTTGATGCATAATTTATATATATAATGATTTCAAAAGCGCAGTCCTTGTTTGTGTTCTTGCAGATCGATAGGCGCAGAAACCTTCTAAACATTGGTCTGTGTTAACCGATGTGGATTTACTTGCCATCCTTCCTAACGCTTGTTCATGGGATACACAGAAAATAACCATACCATTAATTCCTCATTACCTTACAGAAAATTGTACTGCCACCCACTGCTCTTGCAACAGTTTGGTAGTATGACACTTAGTCCAAGATGAATCAGTTAATTATACGCAGAATGCAGAGCCAAATATGGATAGCTATTTACTGCCAACCAATCCTTTAGAAAACCTCTGTTCGCTTACCTGTCTTTAGGCTCACAATCGCATCAAATTCAGGATGTATATCCTAGCCGAGTCATTTATAGCGTTAGAACTGCGCATATAGCTGGTGTGCATGAGGTTAAACAAAAAGGCTCACACCAGGTTCTGTAACACGAAAGGTCCATTTCAGCTGAAATAGATTCATCACCATATATTGATTTTGGAGAATCAAACCTAATCTAAACTATGTAATTCCCAGAGGCTTGTGTTGGTACAAATCAAAGAAAATATGCTTCAAGTTCTTAAGCTTCAAAACATTCCATTCACTATATGGCTTCACCAGTTCTCATTGTCCAAAGAAACTCATCAAGCTCAGAAATATTGAAATTTAAAAAAAAATGGGCAAGCAAAGGAGCACAAAGCAAAGGTATACCTGGTGGTATCTGCCAAAGAACTCTCTTGGGATCCAACTTCTCTATGCAGTTTTCCCGGGAAGTTATGTTTAGCTTCGAACAGACCAGGATTTCTGGCTTATCAGGCAGAGGCACTGTACTTTGTTTACAAGTTGATGGGCTTGGGTCCACAGGTGGTTTAATGATGGACGTGACGGGACTTCTGGGCACAGGTGATACATTTGAGTTGACTAGGCCAGATGGTATTTTATTTTCTGTTATCTGTGGTTTATCAATCACTTTGCCTGTGTCAACCTTGCCATACTTCTCCTGCATGAACATGGCACGCATCTTTGCTTTTTGAATATCATCTGCAGATAATGGCCTGCTATTATTTGTAGATATGCTCCTGGCAGAATGAACATTCTTCCCAGCAGCTTTCCGATTCGGATGTTCTACAAGTAGAACTTTTCTTCTTTCTTTGGACTCTGGAGATTAGCTAAGGAGATCCACACAAGCAGTTTAGCTAGACTAAATATCCAGAAGTGAAATAACAAATGAAAACATACAATTTAAAGATGATACACAGGACGCCTCAATAATAACTAATTTGAATTCCACAGGCACAATTTTTGACTATTATTCATGGACCATGCAATTGTTACAGTTAAAACAACAAACAACAGCACCATTTGCTTTACAGGACCAGCATAGCCTGACCCATGAACTCTAATATAAGTGACAACCAAGCCATTAATAACACCTATTTCAACTTAACATAAAACAATTGGGGACAAAATAAAATGCAAGTTGACTAAAGGGTCCTTTTATATAACAAGTGTAAAGGCACTGATCAAGCTACCAAGAAAAGCCACCCACATCTCAGTACAGAATAGCAGAAATTGTCAATATTTGTTAGGGAATAAGACCTATAAGATGTATATGATCAGAATTAAAAAAACATTTAATAGCCTTAAGTTATATACAGGAACAGGCGAACATATCATCAAGAAAAAGAGAAGCAAAACTAAGTAGTGGTGAACTTAAACTTAGGGAAAGGATACTTGTCTGCAGAGAACTCTTTTTATTTGACTCATCAGCAGAAGCAGTGAGCAGCAGTGGAGTTTTTCTGGGCTCAGGCTTTCTGCACAGTGACACACAGACCAAGTCAAGTAAATGTTATGCTACCCACAATAGAGGTTACGTAAATCACTTAGCAGTACTGGAGTTCACATTTATTCAAAGCAGAAACCATAATAAAAAGTACCTGCCATCACTTGCACCTTCAGTCAAGGCAAGGATCTCCTGCTGATAAGACCACAACAATTAAACTTGCAGAACATGTGAATCTTCTGACATATATATTGTTACTTAGATACTTACAGTAATATCAACTTCAGATTTCCAAGACTCATCACGGAGAATTTCACTTATCCTGCGAAAGAAAATAAATTCACTACAATAAAACCATCCAAAGAGAAGGTAATAACAAACAATATGGAATAACACCACTACAGTGTAAGAAAGGAGGATTCACCTTTTTTTACAGATTAAACCCTTATCAGGTTTCTTCAAAGCCTGACTTCGTACGAGCACTTTGCTCATTCTGGAGAGGAGGTTCCTGGCCCTGCTTGATATGTCTGATCTTCAAATCAGATAAGTTCTAGCAAGCAGCCCAAAGAAACTAAGAAACTACATATATGCATAGCTTAATACAGCCTCACTGTGGGGAAATACAGACTAATGCTAGAACAATTATGATTGGATAAAATTCAGATGGGAAAATGCATCACAGCTATACTGTATTGGATAAATGGAAATGGAAATTAACTGTCTGAAACCACAATTAGGCCTTTGGAACATTATGTCATTATCAAAGGTTTATATGCTAGCATCACCATATCAACATCCATCTTTGTTAGAACACCAAGTTTGTAATTAATAATATTTCTCGTGCTTAAAAATCATCATCCAATATGCATTTGCAAAAGATTGAAGTCATGTGGCAATTTCTACACACCTTGTGTCCTATAAAACCGCAACCTGTTAATAGTTTGCAACACAGCTGACATGTGGGCTGGCAAAGCTTTATGTAATGGAAGGTGAAGAAGTACCTACAAGAATGAGATGATAGTTAAAAATACATGCCACACATTTGTACATGTTCAACTAAACAAAAATAGGAACCTTGAAAATGACAAGAATAACTGTTGTTTGCTCTTCAGTAGCTGCTTGGTTCAACCATGTTGACACAATAGTCAAACCACCCATTGTTAAGAACCTGCACGGTTATTAGAAAGGTGAAGCTAGGGATCAATATAATCATTTGAAGTTCTGTAGGTACTATAAGGCCGAGATCTTACCAACTAAGAACTGTTAAATTATTTATTTGGAGAATCCATTCCATCAATTTGACCTGTCCAGAGAATGTTTCCTCCTTCCGCATTAGAGCAAAGATGCTTTCCAAGAACTTTTTATCTTCTGACTCAACACCAGGAGCACCTTCCTCTTGCTTATTTTCCTTTTGAACAGGATCTGGATTAATCTTAGCATCAGTTGGTTGCATTGTTCCTGTAGGAGTGATAGGGGTTGCACAGTTCTGCTGGACCTCTGCTTGTTGTAAAGAGTTTTGCGGGACCTCCACAGGTTGCGAAGAGCTTTGTGGCAACTCTGCTGGTTCTAAAATTCTCAAAGGTTCGATAACCTGAGCATGTGCCTCAACATGAAGAGGTGTCTGCTCAGTGTTTATGGAGCATACATTGTCAGGAGCCTTGGATGCCGCTATTTTCAGCGCTTTCTCATGTGACAAGCGAACAAATTTTCTTACTCGTGTGCGTTGACTTGCAAAAAACTCCCTTACCTAAGAGCCATTAAGACACAGCTTGTTAACAAAACTTACAGAAAAAGGAAATTGAAATAATACAAGCAGTTTATGTTTCACATGGGAAGCAAATGCATTGTGACTAATCAAATGATAGTAAAAATAACTTAGAAATAAGAAAGCAAAATTTAGTCCACCAGCTAGAATAAAAAGGGAAAACTCAACATTCTGTAGAAACTTGAAACCGGTTCTATGGTTGCTGTTCGGTTGTACAAGATGAATTGTTTAAGGTATAATTTTGCTCCAAAGTAATCATAATACAAGTGTATAAGGGCACACAAATAAGCATAATACATCAAGGTATACAACAATAGCACATGCAAGATGAGGAGCAGACCTGTGTAACAGTAACCCCACAAAGTGCGCTAATTTCCCGAGTTTCCTTTTTGCCAATAGTATCTTTCACAGCAAAAAGTGACTGCATGGACTTAACTGCTTTTGGATTCAACAAATCCCTTGGTTTTTTACCTACAAAATTTGAACTATTATAAAAAAAATACTCAGAATAGCAGGCATTAATTATAATAATTGTGGAATATTGCAAGAATTCATTCAGATCTTAGGTCAGCTTCGACAATGTAAGACGTCATGCATCAGCTCTCATCATCTGATTTTGTCAACAATGACATGACTGATGCATGATGCCCTTCAGCAATCAAGCTTAAATCAAATAAAAATTTCAGTATATGTCAGCTATAATAGGTCATGATGTCCATGTTGATTTATCATATTGTTTACTAAGGCATCGACCAAATGAATTGTGTCAATGTGAATTCCATTGATGCAGAAAAACAACTCACCTATCTTGATAGATAATGCACCAGCAGCCTGCAAGAATCAACCAAATGCAAGGTAAGTTAACAGATGAACGAAAATACTTTGAAAAAGGGTAATGACTAATGAGAGCTCATGAACTAGCAGCAAACATTTAAAGTCCATAGCAAGTTAATGACAAACAAGAAAAAAGGACAACATTACAAAAGTATACCCAATAATCTTCAAACAGCTTCAGCGCCCATTCAAAACTCACTCTTTCAGATATCATAATGCATAACGACGAAGTAACTTCACTATATCATTTACAGAGACGAGGTAAAGAAATGTTGATGTTAAGCTAACCCAAACATGAACGAACTGTAGCTTAAAACAGTGCCCCCTCTGTCTCTAAATAAATGTAGCTTCAAAACTTTCGGTCTCCAAGATGCAACTTTGCCATCGATTCTTACAATAATATGTTATCAGAATCATTAGAACATAATACAATGGAAGTACTAGGACTTAAATATCAGAAATAAACATATCCGGAGTAGCAACCCATTACACACTCGCCCAATTTCAGTAAAATTATGCCCAAAAAGTACGACTTTCCATCACGGGACACAATAGCCACTACCAAGTACAACTACAAATACGCAAAGACATCGAAGTAAAAAAAATGAACTGGTAATTAGAACAGACTATTCGAATCGCATCACCATCAAAGCCTAAGTTTTGATCAGCGCCCAATCGTATAGACTCCCCGGATACACTCCAGATGCTACTTTAGCAAAAAAAAAAAAACCAAACTCATCTCCCCGTGACGGGGAAAAAAACACATCGAGAAATGTAAGAGAAGCAGAGCTTAGAAACATGAGCTCCTGACCATCTCCTGGGCGAGGGGGTTGACGCCGGTGAGGCGGCACTGGGCGACGACGAGGCGTTGGAGCTGGTCCACCTGCACGTGCAGCATCTCCTGCTGCGCCGCCACCATCGCGGGGATCGAGCCCCCGTCGGCGCCGCCGCCGCCCGACTCGACGAGGGCTCCGGCCGCGGGGTTGAAGTGGACGAGCTCCATGGCCCCGGCGGGCGGCTGGGCATCAGGTTGCCGCCGTCGCCCTCTTCGTTGTCGCGTCGGGGGGTAGTCAGCGCCGGGGTTAGGGTTTGGAGGTGGGGCGCGAGGAGGAGGTGGAAGGGGGATGGGGACGCGAGCGAGCGAGATGGAGAGATAGATGGGCGAGTTTCCTTCCCTTTTTTTTCCTTTTTCCATTTCTTTGGGCTACGTTTTTTTCCCTGAGAAGTTTGGATTACTCTTTTGGGTATGGGATGACTAGTGGGGTTAATTATCCCGAGAAACCATCGTTGATGAGTCTATTTCAATTGATTTTTTATGTAAAAGAGATAGATCAAATATAAAATATTATAAATAATAAAGTGAACACAGAGAGAAAAGAGGGAAACTCCTTTTTTATTCCTTTATCTGTTCATATCTAACTTTACAATGATTGGGACCACTATTTATAGACTAAATAGAGGATATCCACCAATAGGCCAGGCAACAATGCTTCTTTAATAACCAAAGTTATGCCCATCGAGAGTATAATTAGGGCTCATCGTGAGCCTATTATACAGGCATCGCTGTCGGCGATTATCGTAAGGCTGCCAGCATTCTTGCTAATCAATTGAAAGAATTTTATATATCTCAAGATGGTATTCATTGTGCCGCTGTCAACTAAGCACACTTCCTCCATATGGTTCCACACACGTTCTAATATGAAATACTTTATTAATATGTAGTAAAAGCCAATCAACACATAAAATAAAATACTTCAAATATCAGAACATATCATTGTATTATTGACTAAATAAATGAGTGAACTAATATCTTCAAACTATCACGAGAATGAATTGTTTGAGTATCATTATTGCAAGTGTAACTTGTTTCTCTCACACATAAAATAATGACAATTAAAGTCTAGATGCATTCTGTGCATTAGACTGAATCTACTAAAAAATCTGAGAATTCGGCTGCTATCTTCTCAGGGGTGAGATGTTCTTCCTAAGAAATCATGGCGGCGGCTGCAATGTCAAGAAGGGGTGTAGCTGCAGGAGTGGAATCCACCTCTATTAGTGCAGCCTGCTGCTCAGAATTCTCCCCCTCAACGAAGGCAAAGTGGGTTTCATGCTTCCCTTTGCCACCCTTTTTCTTTTTAGCTTAGAAGGCATCGATAACTTATTGTGGCTCTTTGCCGATTCGGATCAGTGCCCCCACTTACTACACTTGTAGCAGGTTGGTCTTGTTAACTATAGGGCTTGTCATCCCGCTTTGGTTTGCCAGCTTTATTCTCGAATGGAGCATTTGACTTACCTTTTTAGGCTGCTGCTTTACCATTTCTTCCCCTTTTCTTCATTATAGA
This sequence comes from Melocanna baccifera, assembly GCA_036346265.1. Lineage (NCBI taxonomy): Eukaryota > Viridiplantae > Streptophyta > Magnoliopsida > Poales > Poaceae > Melocanna > Melocanna baccifera. The sequence continues at coordinate 7,712,513 of CM070678.1, forward strand.
CTTTCGTACTTTGTAGCTTTCAGCGTTGGTCTTATGGCCAGCGTAGCCCCCAAGTGGCTGTGCGACAAAGCTCTTGCGGAGAACTTCATCTTGAGCCTCTGCAACCTGCATAATATCAATCAATTCAGCATACTCCTTATAGCCGTCTTGACGATAGTTACGCGCAGACTACACTACACTAGGATGGAAGGTGGAGAGAGTCTTCTAAATCTTTTGCTCATCTGTGATCTGTCTGTCACAAAGTCAAAGATTGGTATAAATTCTGTGCAAAGCTGAGTTGTACTCCCCAACCATCTTGAAATCAGCAAATCTGAGTCGGATCCATTCCTACTCTGCTTGAGAAAGAATAATGTACTTTAGATTTTTGAACTGCTTCCTGAGTGCAGTCCATAATGTTAGTGCGCTCTTCTCTGTCATGTATCTATTCTTGATAGTAAGACAGAGGTGGTGTATGAGAAAATGAAGTGCTTGATCATTTTTCTTAGGTGTGGGTTTGGTATACTGCAGTGCACCAATCCTAATGGTAATGCGGAGCTTCTTAGCTCTAAGTATAATCTCAACATCAGAAACCCAAGTCAAGTTGTTTTGGCCATGCTGGGTCAGCCCCTCGAACTCTCGGTTAATGACGCTTGTCATCTACATTGCACAAAAGGAATACATAAATTTACTGTAAGTAAATATACATGAAATAAATAAGATAATGACACAAAAAATTCTCATGATATTTCAGATTTTTTATGCGTATTTTCTATAATTTTACTATTATTTTTGGTGATTAAAAACAATTTAAATAATTATAATTAATCAAAATAGTAAGTAAATATAGAAAAGTATAGAAAATAATAACAATAGTGCTAAACAAGATTTCAATGTGAAAAATAACTCAAAATGTGAATTCCCGAGGCATTTTATATTAGAATATGTATTTTTAGTGAATTCTGCAATTTTCGATGGCTTCCCTGCTAATTTTCAATTCAGAGAAAATTTTTGTGTAATTTTCCAATTTTTCGAGGGCCTTTATGCAAAATCTAGGCACCCCTACCCCTGGCTGATCAGATGGTCCAAACTTCCCTCGGCCGATCATACGGTCTGAACTTCTCACGACCGATCAGACTAGTCCGAACGTCCCATGACCGATCGTATGGTCCATACTTCCTATGGCTGAAATGGATTAGTCCGAATGTCATATGGCCGATCGAACGGTACGTGGCCGATCGGATGATCCATACTTCCTATGGTCGATCGGAGTGATCCAAACGTCCCATACTTAATCGGACAGTCCATGACCGATCGGACGGTGGTCCATACTTCCTATGGTCAATCGGACTGATTCAAACGTCCTATGACCGGTCAAATGGTTTATGACCGATCGGACGGTCTAAATTTCTTTTAACCGATTCAAGAGGTTGGGGTAAGGGTATTCACTTCGTAGTGGCATGCCATTCGGGGAGGCCAGCAGAGGTGGCACGCCATACGACGGCTGCGGCTCGCGCGGAGACCGGCGAAGGCGGCATGCCATGCGATAGTGGCAGTTCACATGCGAGCGGTCGGGAGGGTAGCCTAGCGTGAGCCCATGTAGGGCGGCGTCGATACGGCCAGGCATGGCGTCGGCTCACGGTGGTCGACGACTCGGGCATTTGGGATCCGGCACATGGTAAGCGGTGGTGGCCGAAGCACGTGCAAGTGCTCGGGGTCCGGTAGCCGAGGCACACGGCAAGCGGCAGCCATGGGCAAAGCGCGTGCAGGCGCCCGGGATCTGGCGGCTGGGGCACTTGGTAAGAAGCGGCGACCGGAGCGCGAGCGATCAACCGACGACTTGTGCGGGAGTTTGAGCGACGGTGAAGCAGCGCGTACGATCGACGGCTCGTGCAATGACCGAGGCCGAGCGATGGCAGCAGCCATGTAGGGTTGGAAACGGCGGCCATACGGGGCCAGCGGTGCTAGTGGTCCCGAGCGTGACGGCCATGCAGAGCCGACAGCGGTGCCAGCGATACCGTGTAGCGGCAGCCATGCGGGGCCAGCGGTGGCGCCAATGATGGCGAGTAGTGCGGTAACGTTCAAGCGTCCGGCAGCGCGGTCTCGTTCGAGCAATGCGCGTGGTGATGAATTTTTTTAATCTACAGTGTAATCAACTTCTACTATTTCAAGTAATCTATGATCGGCATTGTGCCGGTGACTTCAAGTCTGCTTACGGTAGATTAGAGCGGATTTGCACCATAGACAATAATCTAGAAAGCAAAAGGTTATAGAATTTTAAGCGATCTAGATATTTAATCTACGAATAATTACCTCACGATCCACCGGACCAATTTGGGCTGATAACGTATTGAGGAACCGTCACTGACGAGTCCAGTCCAATCGATTCCTCTTGTGTAAAGAGATAGATCAAACATAGAATATTGCAAATAATAAATTGAACACAGAGAGATAAGAGGGGAACTCTTTTCTTTATTTCTTTCTTTGTTCACATCCAACTTTACAGTAATTGGGACCTCTATTTATAGACTAAGTGGAGAGTGTCCACCAATGGGCTAGGCTTGCAGACCCAGGTCTAGGTATCCCTGCAAATTAGAGTATTCTCAGGGGCAGTTTCAAAAAGAGAAAATATATAAAACGATATACCATTTGGACGGTATAGCATTCCGTTGTCCGCTGAGAGCTCAAGACACAAACGAGATGAAACCCAATGTTTGCCTTCCCTTATCTATTTGAGAAGTCCACATGTTTCTTATCCATATCCATTCTCTCCCTCTCGTCTCTAGAAACCAAAACATGTAGGAAGTGAGCAAAAGAGTAGACAGAGGGAGGGAGCGGTTGTCTTAGCGTGTCAATTAGCGCGAAAGCATTGAGTAGCAACACGGGCACGACGTAGCGGGGCGGTGAGGCCATGCGGAGGCGACTCAACATGATGCACTCAAAATGGCACAACCTTGGGGGTGCAGGACATGGCCACACGAGGCTAGTGCACAACACTGCGGTGCAGTACCCATCAGTGACAACGACAACAAGCATGCCGTGCGCAAGGTTTCTGAAACCTTGCTATGCAAGTTTCTGAAACTTTGTTTGAAACTTCTCTGATATCCTATGAAACCTGCATAAACACCTGTTGAAACTCACATCAAGGTTTGAAGCTTCTGTCTTAACCTTGCTTCAAATCTTCAAGTTACGAAAACATTCCTTGAAACATATTGAAACTTTGAAACATATGAAATTTTATCTGAAACTTGTTTGAAACTCGATGAAGCTTTTCTAAAACTTGACTTTGAATCTTCATGTTGTGAAAATTCCTTGAAACATAATGAAACTTTGAAACTTATGAAATTTTGTATGAAATCGGATGAAACTTTCTGAAACTTGCTTCAAATTTCTAGATTATGAGAAAATTTTTTGAAACATACTGAAACTTTGAAACTTATGAAATTTTGTCTGAAACTTGTTTGAAATTGGATGAAACATTGCTAAAACTCTTTGCAACTTCATTCAAACCTCTTAAAACTTATTGAAACATTTTGGAACATTTCATGAAACATGCTAAAACTCTATAAAACTTGCTTGAAACTCTTTTCAAAATATTGGTGAAACGATCTAAAACTTGATTAAAACATCAACATGAAACTTTTGATGACACATGAAACATGTTGAAAATTAACAAATATGAAATTTACTGAAACGTTGCTATACCATTTTGGGAGCTCTTCTAATGGTATATCATTGGGTAGACTTCTTTATTTTTTATATATATATATATATATATATATATATATATATATATATATATATATATATATATATATATATATATATATATTTCAGGGTGTTTGCTTGGGACTAGACGGTGTGGTGCCCAAGTGTCAGTATCATTTACAATGTTGCTGCTACTGCAGCAAATGGTAATTTTTTTTTGTGTTAGCTATAGACAACTTATTACAGACAGATATTGTTGTTATGTTCTGAGTTTGTTTACAGTTGGTGTCATTGTGTTAGGGGCATTCGTATTGGTTTTTGCTAATGGCTTTAGGTTGTGGTTAATGGCTTTTGATTAAAAATAAATAATTATGGCTGAAAAAAGTGGCTTTTAAAAGGACGGGATGAGTAGTGCAAAAAGTGAGGGAGAAATGTGTGCGCGAGATAGGTGCGAGACGAATGAGATACGTGATGCGCTGTGAGCCCGTGACCCCTGACTTATTCTTGTAGCAAGACGTAAGCGACAGGAGTAGAGAAGTTGCTTCAAGAAACTATATATTCTTTTCAGTTTCTAAAAGTTGCTTTTCGGCTTTTCTACAGTGGCTATCTTTCAAACAGAGAGTCTTTTTAAGACGGGATCTACAAGTTTATTATAGTATACACTGTAGCGACTTTATTTATATCAGCTAAAACCGTATATAAGTTTCTATTACTTTGTACTCTCTTATGAATAATCTAAAAACCATAAATCATAACCAAAAGTCATAAGCTGAAATCAAAACGAATATGCCCATTGGCTTCTCGTTTATCTAAGTAGAAGCCAATTCGAAACATGGCCTTAGAATGACAATAAATGTTTAACCACTTCGGCCCTTCTTTCAGTTTATAGCTTATGGCTCTTTCGAATAAATAAATAGAATGATTTCTCTATCACCTTTTCAAAGCGACTTAGCGGGACAATGTTTTCAAAATAATTTATCAATATTTGGTTTGCTTGCATAAAAGCTCATGATAGGTTCAAAAATTATCAATCATAACTATAAATCATAAGATGCAACCAATATGACTATAAATTATAAGGTGCAATCGAAAAGAACACATCGTGACTTGATAGCTGGAGCAAGAAATCTTGGTACCAACTTGAGCAAGAAATGGCGTGATGAGAAAATGCCATGTACGTTATGGTTATGCACTGACTGATGGCTGGAGACTAGATGCCTCCTGATCTCTACAGATTCTCGCATCACGGTGTATTGATTGCTTCTGCTCCTGCGGTGTAAGCCTGACGCGACGACAGACTGTTGTTGCAGGAACCGCCTGTTGATTAAGGCCCCGATCAGTTTGGAGATAAAAATACTGTTCAGTGGTTAAAATACTGTAGCAGCGATTAAAATACTGTAGCACTTTCGTCACGTAGTGAATTTTTTTTTTGTTTTTTGGTTTTTTTGCGTTCCGTTTTTTTCCTTATATTCCTTTGCATTATCCGCACTAGACTAGCGAGTCGTTTTTATTTTTACATTTTTTAAAATTTAATTATGCCTAATATGCAACTCAGTGCAGATATTTTTCAATACCATTCTGTGTTTTTTCAAGAAAATCAAAACTATCGCTATTTCGATTACCCACTAAAAGAGAAGTCTGCCCTGTGCATTCATAGTTTAAAAAGCACGACGCCATGTGCATGACCCTGCACGATTAGTGCCTACTCAAGCTGAATTTTAGCTTTTAACTTCATAATTTTATTTTTTTTCTAATTTTTTGATTTTAGGTTTTTTCTTTTTTATATTTTTTGTATTATCCGTGATGAGAGAATCTACTTTTTATTTTTAAATTTTGTAAATTTAATTACACCAAAAGAGTTTACATCAGCTACAGTGAAAAAACCTCAAATAGTACCAAATAAACCCAAAAACCTAAAGCAAAAGCTCAAATGAACACCCCGGTGAGAATATGCGGGTGCTCCCACTATAATTGGTGCTATCGGTACTCCTCTAAATAGTTATGAAAAATTCAAAATAAAATTACACCGAGTATGATATAGTCTTCCTAAGAAAATTCAAATTCAAATCTGTTGAAAAGAAAATCCAAAATAAAAAAGGAAAAGATAAAATTCCTATTCACTGAAATTTCTCTTTTTTGTTTCTCAATAAGTAGATTGAATTTGGATTTGAATCTGTGAGATGCTAAAATATATCTTACCCTATCTATGCAAGTTTTTGGCATTTTTTTATAACTATTTGTACCGATTAGCACCAATTACGGTGAGAGCAATGCAAATGTTCTCTAGGAAGGGGGCGAGTAGCCACCGACCGTATTTTGCCCCACAACTGGTTAAGCATAAAGAATTGGAGGGTAGCTAATTCTTTTCAATGCCACATCTGCTGAGAAACGAACAGCACCTTTCGGAACAGGATTTAGTTTTTTGCAAATAACCCAAGAAGGCTGGTTCTGCTAAAACCAAACGCGACAAAAGCAAACAAATGACATCAAGAGGTAAATCGGCATGAAGCATAGAGGCAGATCAATTGCACACTTAGTGATTCACATTAATTGGATGAAATGACAAGCGGATAGGAGTACAATAACCATATCTTAACAAAAATGCCTGCAGCTCTTGGCCTTTACCATGTGTCACAAGCGCTATATTAGTTTTACTCAGCCTCACTGTTACAGATAAATGAATGCACTACCAGAGTACCACCTCACTAGGCAATGGGGCAAAAAAAAAAAAAACGGAAGAAATGGCAAAATAGCTCATTCTATGTAAGCCTTTACAAGTATCAGCTCTCGAGGAAATGTATGCACTTCTCCGTTGACCTTGCGGTCTCAGAACAACTAAATCCTCATAGATGATCATGGTACGGACATTGTTCTCATCATGGCGTCTCAATGGTTCCTTCATCCAACAAGAAGTCACTCAACTCCAGCCCTGCTCCCTATCCTGCAAACCAATTTCAGGTTCAGTGACTTGCAGGCACACGCAAGAAAATATATAACATGTTAGGCTAAAAGAACAGGTAGGTCTGGCTGAGTAGATATTTAGTAAGGCAAATGCTTAATCATCAATTTGACTGCTTATTTTGGTTAATATCAAGTGATTTTCCGAGAGGAGCTTAGGAGCATAACTCATCCAGCTGGTTTTGTAGGCTCTCCAAATCTTATGTGGACTGCAAGATCCAAAAGAACTGCAGCCTCTCCCAGACATAAATCAATTTTACTAATACAAGTATACACCAGCATGGAGAAAGAACATGGACAATACCAAACAAATCAGGGTGAAAAAAAATTACTGCAAGGTGTTTTTTCACATCAGTATTGACTCTAACCAGTCTGAGATGTATTCATAGGCCACAAATGTCACAGCGCCAGCAGGAGCCGATTTCACCACCGAGGGGAAAAGTCCTTTATAAAGGCCCCCAAACCCCTCCTTTGCGACAATCTCTTTTAGGGCATGGTACATGCCCTTGTATGTGCTGCTCTCAATTCGCGCCCCATACCTTGGATGACGTTTTAATCCTTCAATCTACAGTATGATGGAACAAATATGAGTGTTGCATGACTTCAAATTATTTTATTGAATAAATACCACTGGATTATAACTAGAGACTTGGCAGCATATCATGACCCACGCTCAAGTAATCTGTAGCCATGTCTAAATGGGCTATATTGACCAAGTACTAACTTGAGTGACAGTTTCACCGGTGAAAAGGTACAGCACCACACGATGCAATTGAACTAAAGGAAACTGTTTGGAAATAATGGTATACAGCAAGTCAACACATGCCTATTGACACAAAACATGCCCCAGTGAGCAACAGGGGTACCAAGATAGTATAGATAACTCGAAGAGTGCAGATATGCTGAGTTCTGACAGATAAATGGCACACAACTTAAGCAGGCAACGACAAGATCAAATTGTAACAAGTGTTACAGGTGGCAAATCAAGTGGGTGCAGAGATTCTAACAGATAAATGGCACACACAACTTAACATCATAAACACTTCTCTATCATAATATAGCTAAATTACGATTCTTCTTTTATGGGGGAGTTTATAACAAGACAATTGAATGAAAAAACAGCAATTTTCAAGACAAGATGATTACCTGGAATCTTTTCTTTACAACGTCAAGTGGATGACATGAAGCTTTCGAAAATGTTCCAGCTGCAAATCCACAAAGAAATAGCTGGAAGCTTGATACCGAGTCATCCTCACTTCCTGAGTGAAGATGTGAATATCTGTATCTATTCCATGCCTACATGAAGGAAAATGCAGTCAGAAAAGCTTAAGCATAACCAGCGTTCGCAGAGACCCAGACCAATCAAAAGTTCAGTGACAAAAATAAGTGGTTTTCTTCACAAGTATAAAGCATGTCCTTTACAAGGAAAATTTGTTACAACACTAGTGTCAGATTGCCTATCTGAGCATGTTATTGATTTTAGGTCTTCAAATGTACTTTTCTTGGTACCTCAATATCCCCATTTTTCAATAAGGCTACAAATGAAATAAACTAATCAACTAAGGTAAGATTACAACAACTAATATGATCTTGTGATAAAACTCAGCTGATAAGTGATTAATCACCACAAATTCATATAGTTAAATGCATGCAAAATTGTGACTTTATTATTGTTACCATCATCGAACGTTTGAAAGTGTCATATGAACCAAACTGCAAGCCAGCGTATGGTATGATTTCAACGAGAGTTGGAGATAGACCAGCATAAAGCCCTCGAACACCACGAATTTTAATTATATCAACAAATGCAGACCTCATATTGGGATAAACCTATAGAGAAAAACACAACTCTCTGTTAATTAACAAATCATTTTTGACATGCATAAAAGTTGTGCAAAAGCTCAACAAAGAATAATGCATAAAATCCAATAGTAAAAAGCAAATATAAAAAACAGCATTCTCCACGTCTTTTGGAATCACAGATCTGAATCAGTATTGTTTTAAGTTCTGTAACAAGATCAAATTGTGCTAAAAACTACCTCAGCCTTGAATTGCTGCTAAGAGAAAAAATTCATTTTGTCAGTAACAACATAATCATGTAGACAGTTGACAGAAAAACATGAATGAACAAATGAAAGAAAAGAACCAAGCTTAAGCTGCATGACAGACAGTCCCTAGAATACTTTGTAAGTACGTATGTTGAAAATGAAACTGAATGTGTCATTGCTGGGAAAATAGCTAATTCAACTATTATCGAACAAATGCCAAATCCATATTATTGGGAAGTAACAAAGTGAGTGATAGGTATCACTGCTAGCATTCCGAATTAAAAAAACATGGCCAGGAATCTAGATACAGTCTTCCAAAACCAAACCAATGATATCATAAGTTCATAACTAAGTGTTCAAACTTCAAAGGAAGAAAAGCAGTGTTGAAAACCACAGATAAGGTCAGATTTACCTTTGGTTCACCCTGTGATGCAAGAATAGTTCTCAGAAGGTCAAATGGATATGACCCTACTGTTGCTGCACATCCTGCTATAGCTCCACTTACATAAGATAAGTAAGGACTCAAGTGCAAATGATCCTCTGGGAAAAATAACAAATCAGATACGGAACTATAGAGATGCAAGAAATCGCAATAAAGCTTCAATTCTGAAAAATGGATCCGAATTTTTGTTATTTCAGTGAGATGAGTTGCACAAACTGTAAATTTTGAAGGTACCACATTTGAAAATGTACCAGCTAAAAAAGTCACAAGCAAAAACTCTAGCTAGTGAAAGCACTTATCATTAAGGTTTGGAGAATGAACTGATATTTCAATTTAGAGTGATGAAGCAAGTTGTAAGAAGGGTACAGAAAACATACCTGTTCTGGATGAACCAGATGCAAATGTTTTTAGCTTGTGTAGAACAGTGAATTGTATAGCTGTATATGGCATATACATCAACAGGGCTGGAACATTTCCTCTCCAAAATCCCTGACAGATCAGAATCTTGCACAGTAAGAAAATTCTTACAATGATCCTTTTTTGTTTAAGATACGACTATTAAATTAAACAGAAAACAAGAAAGAAGCCAAGGTAGATAAAACAAAAAAAACAAAAAGGAAAGAAAGAAAAAACACAGCAGATATCAGAATACAAATCTAGGAAAACATAGAGGCAATAAATGCTGTGTTCTCAAATATTGCCAGTCTATTGCAAAACCAGCAGCCAATGGCATCATCTAATAAGTAAAATAAATCTCAACACTATATTACAGCCATAACCAGTCATGCAACATATTTGTGAATAACAGTATCTTCTGCTGCCGAGTTATCCCTACTAGACAACCTAATGATGCAGACAAAAATAATGTTGAAAATCATGCAGCAACGGATTCACCCACCCCCATTGGAGGAGTTTGTCACCCTACGTTACTGCTTGTCCTTAAGGACAAGCCATATCACCAGCAGGGGTGTAATGTTATGTGCATAGTTACTGTAGCACACATGTAGTATCCACCCATGATTGGTGTCCTTTCTTAGGGATTAGATTAATTTAGTTAATTTGGAAGTTTATCTTCGGTTAGCTTTTTTCTTTAAGTTAGAGATTATTTCTTAGGGGTAAGTCAAGTTATCCCTGTAAAAGGGATGGCATTGTATATACTTTAATCACGCAAAGATGGATAAATAAGTCCCTAAAGTCCAGCTGTTGTTGTTCCCTTGACCAGCTATTCTAGATCTATTCCTCCCCAAATCGGCGCCCTCTTTCACCTAGCGCCGTTCTACTTCATGCCAACGCTGCCTAGCCTTCCTCCTGGCGGTGTTTACCCTGATGAACTAAGATTCATTACAATTGGTATCAGAATAGTTGATCCCTTCCCACAACTTCTACTACCATGGCTCATATTGCCAAGCTATTGGTAACGATAAAAGCTAACGACAACAATATGGCCACTAATACCAACGATATCAACAAGAAGATGGCGAACATCTTCCTCAACATGCATGCCACCTTGAAGGAGATCGCAAATCAAAAGAAGACGCAACAAGAGGCGGCAGCGGCGCTGCCAGAACATGCAATGGCAACCGTGATTCTGCCGACGCCTGCCGCAACCCTGCCGCGACAACCATGTTGCTGCTGAAGTCTGCCGTGACAACCATGTCACTGCCGCAGCCTGCTGCAGTATTGCCAAAGCCCGTCGCGACCCTGCCATGTCATATCGCAGTGTTATCGAAGGCCACCATGGCCCTGCCAAAGCCTGTCACGGCAACCACATCATGGAAGACTACCACAATGATGCCATGGTTGCCACCGCGTCTGCAATGGCGATCGCAAATACCATCAATATTGCTGCACCTGTACGTGGAGGCCACGGTCTTTAAGATAACTGGTAAACATCGAAATCTCTCGTCAACTTAATGTCTCCTAGGACTGCAACCATGGCCGCTACCACAGCTCGAAGACGAGCTGTCGCTGAAGGGGAGAGAAATTGTCACGTGCCGAAATTGCTATTCATGCACGTGAACAATACCGTCCGTGTTGTAGCATCCAAGCATGGCAGTATTTGATTAGTTAGAGTTGAGATAAGATTAGTTCCTTCAAATAAAAGAGCCTTTCTTAAGGGCCAAGTAAGTCATCTCTATAAAAAAGCTAGTATGTATCTATTATCAACCAAGCAATGAAGATGAATTAATCTAGTTTCTTAGTCTTCATCTTCATTAGTCTCCTTAAACCTTTAATGCATACATGACTGAACAAAGCATAAATTGACATGAATCAAAACAGAAGAGTTGGCATAGTTCTAGAGTGACTATATCATTGGACTCTCCCCAGCAAAGAGCCATAGGACAACAAATATCACTAGGTGGTCTGTATCACGTATAACTAGCAATACCCAGAAGGCCAGAACTACCAGTGAGTGTACCAGCAATTTAGGATGCTCAAGTTGCAAAAAGATGTACAGCTGGGGCGGTTAACTGTACAGAAAAGCACCATAGATCTCCAGTTCATAGGGTACAGTTAACTAGGGTGGAATGGAGTCAGAAGTGGGTTACCAAATAGCACTCGACAAATTTAGTAGAACTAATAGCTAAAGGCTAGTTTGGATAGGGTTTTTTGAACCAAATACCAAAAATTCTGATAAAAATACCCCCCATCCAAACACCCCCTATCATGAGTGACTGAGTGTAATCCACAATTCCGACTTGCTTTCGTATTTGGTTCATGTTGAGCATGATAAAATTCACAGAACAAACCTAACAACTAGAGCTGAGATTTAGTTGAGCACATGCCACATAGGCATGCAAGTCCATGAGCAACAGTAGTTACAGTACATTTACAGGATCATTTCTAAATATGGCATAAGCTGAGAAATGTTCAAAGAAAAGCAGATACCGGCAAACCTTCCTCTCGGATAATATCTTTAGTTGCTTGCAGAAGACCGGTGTACTTCGAAGGTCCGTAGACATCCCTTTGAAGTACACCCCACGAGGTTGTGGGCTCTAATTGAACCTGCAAAAAAGCATTGAAGAACCCTCTGAATATCCAAAACAGACATAGTCAAACCAGTTGTCCTTCTTTCAATACTATTGTCTAGCTTTAGTGCAAAAGCAATCAATCTAGTGGAGAAGACATGCAACAAAAACTATTCTGCCGCGTAAAGAGTGTAATCCTTAAGTCTCTTAGTCAAATAAATTTAACCAAATTTCATCCTCTAACAAAGGTGATCCTCGAAACCGCAATCAACCAAAACTCCCAAAAAATTTCATTAAGTTTATGTGCACAAAACTGCAATTTTTTGTCGACATAGGTTTGGTTCAATAACCCATGTAAGTCCAGAACCAAAAGACTAAATAGATATGTGCGTCATCAAGGGTTAAGAAACCACAAATGGGAAGTAATAAAAAGTGAGAGCAAGAGAGGCTAAATCCAGAGCACACAAGGAATATCAGCAAAGAGAGCAGCTACATTTTATTTCCAGAAAAAACCTTAAAGCAATGAATATCAGCATTCTGTAAGCTTCCCATAAAGCAGTTTAGGTATATTTTGATCAAACAAAAGCTAACGTTAGCGATCTAATGCAACCAAAATTACTGTTTTAAACAGTACCTCCAAGTATCCAATTTTCAGTATAACTCATCAGAAGTCGTGATAACAATTTGTTAGCATCAAACTGAGTAAATGCCCAAGCCTTCAACGCACCGTGATAACAAATAGTGATGTCCAGGTACGCTAAAATACAAAAAATAACCAAATAGGCTACAATATTCGAAATTAATAGACACCATGCTTAGTTCACCGATAAAACGACTCTCAGATATCCATCATAACAAAACCTATCTAAATTTCGGGCATATGCAGCTCATCACTTCAAGTATTATTGAATCCATGTCCAAAATTCATCGAACCAAATAGCTCCCCCGCGCTCAAGCCTCAAATTCACACGAACACACAACTTCCTAATACTCCTCAACCCCAATTTCCTGCAGATAAACATTGCAAGGGCAAATCCACAGAGAAAGCCGACTTACAGTACACGAAATACCTACAGTTCCCAAAAAATATACCACCAGCCTCAAAATTTCTCCCAAACGACCGATCTTACAATTTTTAGCTACAAAACACCAATAGAATAACGTATGCGCTTCCAGCAAGCGATAATCGGGCAGGCAAATATAACCCGTGAGAGCAAATTTTGGGGGGGAAGACCTGGAAGCGGATTTTGATGACATCGAGGGGGGAGGTGACGGTGCGGGAGATGCCGCCGGAGATGGCGCCCGCGAGCGCGTCCACCAGCGCCCTCCGCATCTGCGACGGCTCCTCCTCCGCGCCCATCGGCGGCGGCGCGAGGCGAGAAGGGACGGGAGGATGGGCTGTTTTGGCTTTTGGGAAAGAGGCGGTTTGGCTCTTGGGGTGGCGAGCGGTGCCTCGGGCTGTGTTTTGTAAAAGACGAAGGCGGATTTGTCTGGACGGGCACGTTGCCTCATCTGGGAATTTGAGACGGCAGGCTCCTTCGGGCGGGTTCGTACCGGAAGATAATACAAACTAGCAAAGTGCCCGTGCGTTGCAACGGATCCGAAATAAACAATACTTGTGTGTTCTTACAAACCCCAAGAACAAACCAATGTAGTTCTCTCTGTATACATTATGTAAAATTCAAATTGAAATACTCAGATATAACAAATGTGTTATAACCAAATTCATATTGACAACAAATGAAACATTTCTTTTTTGATAAAGTGAATACTATATTCCACTTGGTATAAAACAGAGTTGAAGAAGTTTACCATAGTTTACGTGAAACAAAAACCATGGAATGGAAAGTACCGAGCTAACCACACTTGAGAGCAATCTTACAAAAACCACACAACTCAACTTCTCCAGAAGATCAAATAAACACCTGGACTTTATTTGCACGTCATTCTAGCTAGCTTTAGGATCAAAGTTCGTTACCCTGTGAGGCATTTTCATCCACTGCCGCAACTGCTCGAACTTGATTTATCCACTACCGTGCCTTCCTCAATATCATTCTTTTAACAAACCTAACCAATATTTGATAAAGGCACATATTGCAAAGGCGAATTGATCGATTTCATCTTAGAGATAGTCTCTATTGTGCGACTTTCAGTGCCTAACAAAATATAGTTAGACCAACAATATAAAATTAAGTCATTTTAGACGAACGTAACTCGAATCCAAAGAACCAAAGTGACATGGTCTAAAAGATTGTGGACTGCAATCAACACTTAAGGATTGACATACAATCTCCAAACCTGCTAAATTACAAGTATCTATAACTTTTTGGTCAATTAAAAAAAGGGTAAAATCACAATCAACTAACCAAACATGTCAAAGAACAAAGCTATTATATCTCTTCTCAGTAAGAATGAAATGATGTATTTATTAATTTTATTTTATTTCAAAAAAAGAATGAAATGATGTAGCTAATGTTCTCAACCACTTGTGCACCACTGCACTATTATCCACACTACAGAGCCTCAAAGAATAATATGTTGCCTTGTTGGCTCCAGCGTGGATGGGTGCATAACAACCGCAAGCTCACAATAACTACTACCCGCAGGGGAGGCAATCCAATCCATGCATGACTGGTGATCTTGTTCTATACAATAATAATAGCATAATCCTTGCCATTTGCTCAAAAGTCACCATTACCTTAAGGTATATGCTCTATACAATGCTTTCTGAACTCCACAAAAGGAATGGATATCATGGAGGGAAATAATTCATGAAAAATCATACAAGTACTAACCTTGACTGTGATTAGTGCTTACAGAAAAGATGGTGAACTTGTTTGATTTGCTGACTCTCTGAAGGCTCGTTGAGTCAAAATATCATGTCAAACCACACAAAGAAAGCAAGAGAAAAAAAGATCTTTGGATATATTAAAAACACAATTGCTTTATTGTGAGCAAATTGTTTTCAAACTTTTAACATCTTATATGAAAACATTGTTTCAACAATGAAGCATATGTGCGTTGTTACGATTAAATTGTGTGATCTTAGCACAGTACGTAGCTCACCAGACTCGGAAATCCATCCTACTAAACAGGGCAAGAAGCAGGTACACAAGCGTGAAATAGCCGTGGATTGCAAAAATCAAAGGAGATACATTGATAAATGATACGATGAGTACGATGCCACAACTATGACATCGGTAACAACCAAAATGTTAGCTAATTTGGAAAAAGTTCATTTGTAAGACTTTGTCCAAGACCTCCAAGTTAATTTGCCATGCAAGCAAACTAAAAGAAAACAAAACATTAAGCAAAAGCGATATCAGAAAGTGGCCACCTTTTCTTAATTCCATTTTAGCTACACCAAAGATAACAGACAATGTAGAATTTTAATTAGTTACACAGAGAATAAGTTAAGAGAATTTGCTAGAATATACCTCCACAACATCCACCATCACTTACACTCCTACCAAAAAAACACATATACTCATGCTCCACCCCTTCTTTATAATATCCTACACAAACTATCCACCTTTGTACTTAAGGGGACATAACATTGATGCTATCAGTATCAAATCCCATTCTTAGTACCTTAAAATTGGCCATGGTGTATTACAAAGTATCAATGGTTGTCTTATAATTCTTCGCTCCCCAACAATTTGAGCAAAATTTAACATGTATTGTTGCACAAGTGTAACTATCTCTATAACAATTTGCATTTTGTAGGAGAATATATGTAGAATTGTAAGGAAGGCAAACCTCTTTTTAATACAAACAATATATCCATCCTTGGAGAGGAGCGGCACGCGCTGGTGCTTCCCAATGAGCTTGTTCGCGGCGTGCACCTCCTCGTCATAGGCGGTGAAGAGCACAACCTCATCGGTGTAGCACAGCACCCATGCCTCTGTCGCACCACACGCGTTGCACTGGATCTTCATCGCTCCCGAACTAAGCCTAGCAGCAGCAGCAGCATCTAGGGTTTTACTCTCTCTCTCTCTCTCTCTCTCTCTCTCGGAGGGGAAGAGGCGGACGAGGACACAGTTAGGGTTTCAGGAGGTTGTACCAGATCCGCGATGGCCAAGCACGCGCCGTCTCCGGGCGAAGGCGGCGAGGCAGTGGCGGCGGAGCGGAGGTTGGGGAGGAGGAGGAGGCGGCGGCCGGGTGGGGAGGAGGGGAGGAGGCGGCGCGCGGGGTGGGGAGGAGGAGGAGGCGGGCGCGGGGTGGGGGGAGGAGGCGGCGCGCGGGGGGGGAGGAGGAGGCGGCGACGCGGGGTAGGGGGGAGGAGGCGCAGGGGAGAGCGAGGGGAGGCGGATCGGGCGGGGGGAGCGAGAGCGGTGCTTGGGAGGTGGGAGGGAGGAGGGGAGGCGGCGGCGGCGACACAGGGTGGGGGAGGAGGCGACGGGGGGAGAGCGAGGGGGAGGCGACGGCGGCGGGGGGAGTGCGAGGGAAGGCGGATCGGGGCGGCGGGGGAGTCGGGTCGGGGCGTTGGGGGGTGGGGACGGTTCGGATTGTATCTTATAATTAGATCGAATGGTTAAAAGGAAGTGAGGGATGACTCATCAACCACCAACTCCTTCTTTTAAAGTAGTAAAGATATTTGACTTCTGTAAATCGCTTTTCAAGATTAAATATGAGTCACTTAAACATTACATATATCATTCTTTTTATTTTTATCTTACATATATAACTCCTTTATTTTTCTTATCATATACTTACTCCTTCTAAAATCTACTTTTTTCAACCACTACCAGATATTTTTAACTAAAAATTATTAATCACGACTAATATGAACATCCACTTCATTTGCGCACCTTATCTAGTGTAACTTTTTCTTTTCATTTTCCTCATTTTGACTTTTTGTTGTGAGGGTTCTAATTTTGACTTCAATAGGCATTTAGAAATGTGCTTTTAGCCGTCGCTAATGACGTCTCTAATCTCTCTGAACGTTGAATGCCACCTAAAACGCGTCAATCAATCACTCGTGCAAGGCAGATGGGCTTATGAGATTCACTTTGTAGCTGGTTGCCTGTCTGCCAAAATTAGCCCTCGTGAACCCTATTCAATTTCCCAGCCATTTATTGTTCATGTCCCTAACCAATTTTTCTCGAACTCATAGGCCCAATTCAATTTCCCATCCATCTATTGCCCATGGTCTAACTAAAAAATTTCGAAATGTTGCTGGTTTAAATACTCTACCTGTGCTTCTGGCGAGGTACTTCTGCCTTTGGGTCCCCTGTCACCACCTGTGGCTTCTCTGTGGTCGTGACCTTCGTTCCGTCTCTGGTTCTCCGTCCACTTTTCTCAACTCAACAAAGTGTAAAAGTGGAAAAAATAAAACGAAATCATTGCAAGCCAACGTGTGTAAACAATCACTCAAAACCCATCACCACCATCTCTGTGAAGATTGAAGGGCTCACAGGTTCACAGCCATCCTTATACACGAGAAATGTATTAAAAAAATCGAACACTAAGCGTAACAACAAGCTAACCTTTTTCAATGTGTCTATGCAACTTTCATCTCTAGGTCAGCCTTCTTATACTCTCCCCTAAGGCTAACATCAATGGCGGCTGGCACCATACCATTGACCGCACCAACACCCGTAACTACAGTAGTGCTCGAGCCATGAGCCGCTGGAAATTGCGAGTGACGTCAGTGGGAGCGTAAGCGCAAGTTTATCTCTTATATTATCCTTAAAATTTTTACCTCGTATAAAAACAGCATTAAAGACAATTTTTTCAATAACATGTCTATCCAGTTGTCTCTAAGAGAGCACACAAACTTTTAATTATTGTATGTACATTTAAAATATGGTGATCAACACTAAACTACATCTTTGTGACATTTTGTGTTATACTTTTGGCCTTAACAGAGGTTTGTGCGAAGAAATAACTCGAACAGAAGCTAACCATGATGCATGCTTTCATCGAGAAAGCTTAGTCGAAAGCATAGTCAGAAGGACCGAACGTAGGCAAAAAAAAAAAGGGCGACTACCATTTTGAATATCGATAAAGCATAGTCTGAAGCTTCTAATGTGCGCTATAAATCTTTTGATCACAAACACAACTATGATCCGAGCCCTTATCATAAGAAAGCAGGGCAAAATGGCCACATAAACGATCATTCCACATAATTGGCATCAACCACCATTAGTTAACACGAGTTCTACTACAGCAGAAGGAACTACTACAGAAATAGAAGTTACAGGTGACAACAACCATTATTTAACAATTGTTCTAGCATATACAAAATGGAAGTATACCAACACAAAACTATAGCAAGGAGGCCATCGACACCAAGCAGCTGTAGAAGAGCCAAAAGAAGAAACGTTATCAGATTATGCGGTACATATCGACATATATATCAATTTCCCAGATGACGTCCATTCGTTAAGTTTTGAAGATAGTAAATTATCAAAATCAGCTGGTGTCCAATATATCAATCAACAAACAGGGAAAAATGGATATCATAGCACCCTTATAAACCAATTTTGTTTGGTCAGTCTTTCTTTTACTGATAGAGATACTGATAAATTAATTTTGTGTAGGAGGCATGGCAGTTCACTTTTTCTCCATATTTTGCACACTGAGTTGATGTGATAGACTATGGTAAATTAGTGTATGAATGCCATTGGTACAATCAGTTGCAAACTAAGACCAGAGACTGTGTTTATAAGCTGACCAAGTCCTGACTACTGAGAGTAGAAAACCAGACAAGGGAAATGTTGAATTCCTATCGTGAAAACTAAGCTAATGATTTCAGAGTCGAAATATAAAATGGGATACAGCCATACACTGCAGCATAATATCAAAGCCATGTTCACCAAACAAAGGGGTAACATTACCAACAACTAGCAAATAGAAGAGTTCCAAAAAACAAAAGATCTATTGGCTGCTTGAGACCCAGTCAGAAGCATTCATCTATCCGGAAATTTTCATATCCTCCATAGGAAAATAAAGTTTGGTTCCAAATGCAACAGATTGTGTTGTGTTGTATATTAGGTACTAGGTATATTTTCATTATATTTGTAGCTTCAGAGTGCTTGTTATGTGTATGAACATTGTTCGGAATGTTAGATATATCACATACGCTGATGCTTCTACATTGGAATTGTCATTTGTAGGTTTATGCCAATTACCATGCTTAATTGTATATCTCTTGAATGTAAATTGTTGTCACGTCAAGCAATTGACTTTACATACATAATAACCCTATTTCACCATATTATATTTGAAGTGTTTATTTTCCTTCCAATAACACATCAGAACCAAAATTGCTTCCTGTCACAAGCACCAAAAGAAACGGAAAAAAATGAAAAGGAACTTCGGGAATAATTGATGCTCACTTGTTGCAATCTCGGGATTGACAAAGGAACCATCATCCCTCTTGAGCTGCACCCTCACCCTCCCCACCTGGAAGAAATCTCGCGGGTACGCCTTACCTGACTACTCGAACACAAACAAGTTACGAACACCATGAATTAGAGAGGAACCAAGAAACCTCTGAACCGAGTAGCAAGTAATCACTACTCAAAACTTACAATCACAAACCAAGAAATGAAATGCAGGGTGCGGATTTGTGGCTTACTTCGATTTCATAGGGGATCTTGAGGTGGGAGCAGCAGTTGGCAATCTCGGGGCAGGCCTTGCCGGCGACGATGCAGCGGCCCTCGGCGACCGACTTCTTGAAGTTGACGTACACCTAGTAGACAACTCTCCACTTCTTCTCGCCCGCTTCCTCAGAGGCAGCCCTAACATGGAACCGAAATCAATACGTTTCTCGCTAAATTTGTCCTACTTGCCGGTGTCAAATATGTCTACTTGGGTAAGGATTCTAAAAGATTCTTGCTTATCTAAGATTCTACAAGACAAGAAATGAGCACTGATCCAAGAACTATCGAAGAAGGCAAGAACAAGAAAATAATTTGCAGGAGCGTGCGAGAGAGAAATTGAAAGAGATGGGGTTCAAAGCAAGAGAGGTCGACGGAAGATTTGGCGCGGGGAGGTGGCGTTACCGGCTCGAGAGGTCGGCCTATCGCGGTGAGATGGCTGGGACGAACTGCGCCGACCACGAGCAGCAGCTCCACATTGGCTTGCCCTCATCGGATCTGACAACCGAAGGGGAAGAAGACCTTAAGAATCGTGACCAGTGGTGATGATAACTAGTTAGCGCATCGAAGAAATTGCTCCCACGCGGAAGAAACGGTGGGCAAACGAATCCCAAATCACTCCCGCGTGAAAGAACTGCCGGGCAAACGAAATCCTCTCGCGTTTTACTTCGGTCGGCGCCCGCATCTGATCCACAAAACGCATGAACAATCAACGACCAAGCTCCAACAATTCCAAGCGTTGTCGCCATCTTCTTGTTCCGCGCGCTACGTCGGTCGCTTCATGAACGGACGACTGCTATCTCCCTCTTCCATGTCACCAAAAAAATCATCTCTTATCTTTACTATTATAATTTACTATTATAAAAGAAGGAGTTGGTGGTTGTTGAAGCCTCCATCCAATCTGAACCGTCGGATCTTCCCTCCCCCTCCCGCCACCCGACCAACCCTAAAACCCTCCAACCGCCGCTCCCCTCCTCCCCCTCCCCCTCCCGGCCTCCCCTCTTCCCCCTCCCCCTCCCGGCCTCCCCTCTTCCCCCTCCCCCTGCCGGCCCCTGCCCTCCTCCCCATCGCTCCTCCCTCTACCCCCGCCGCCCCTCCCCCTCCTGGCCTCCGGGTCATACTATCAAAGTGGTGCATACTATCAAAGTGCGTTGCACGGGCATATATATTTGATAGTATGCACCACTTTTATTTGGTTTTCCGTTGCAATGCACGGACACATAACTAGTAGATAGTTAAGGTGGACTACTAGAGATGCCCTTATTTGCATGAGGATTTTCATAGATCCTAGAGCGAACACGAGGTAAATTTTGTACAATTCCTTCACAAAAACCCTAGTACCATAATTATTAGTGAGCTCTCTCGAAATATGGATATACCATAAAATTAGATGTTATCAACATTTAAACCGGTAAAAAACATGTGGCACATATGACATGTGCCATCGTCAAATTCCCAGTGCCCGAGCTAATGTCCTGTACCCCTGTCCATTTGTTATAACATATAGTATGTGGAAGACTGTAGATCGCAGCAAATTCATAGCGCCAGCATGATAAATTGCCACTTGGTTTTTCAAGAAATAGAACATAAGAAGATTTGGGTCTATTTGGTTTGCAGCTAAATTTTAGCACACTTTTTTTCACACTTTTAAATTATACAAGTTTGATTGAGCTACGTTAGTTTGGTTTATAATGCAAGATTTATTTTCTACCAACAAATCTCACGCATCAGTGACTTAAAAAGTGTAATAAGATAATCTTTTGCTAGCCAAAATGTGGTTTTGATTTCAATGATCTAACCTGAGTCAAGTTTGATTCAAAAAATTACAAACTTTGACAACTTTAATGTATAAACCAAACAGGCCTATGGCTCAGCTGCACACCATGGAAGGAGGGATCCGCCTCCAGCGCGAAGAAAAGGCACGGCAATGGCCTTTTTTCCTTAACCTGCAAGAGAATCGTCGCCAACTGCAACGGACGGCCGGAATTCATTCGTTGAAGTCAACGCCACACGGTGCGCTCGGTCAATGCGCAGAGAATCTTCACTTAAAAGGGCGCAAGCACATCAAAAGGACGCCATCCGTCGATCAACCCTAAGAGGGCTCTACTTTTAGTTTCTTAAAACAATTTTTAACTGTTATTACAGTATTTAACTTTTAAATAAAATATTTTTTAAGATAGAATCTACAAGTTAATTATAGTATACATTAAAAGCCCAACATCTGTATCATCCAAAATTACAAGCGAGTATCTCTCCATAATCTCTGTCGTAAATAGCTAAAATTCAAAAATTTCAGCCAAAAGTCATAAACCGCAGCAAAAAAAGAACAGACCCGAGGTCTCCTAGAAGCTTGGTGAGGTAACCCAGTGCCAATCCAGCGCCTACACCACTATGCCGCTCAGGCCACAAACGCGTAGCCTCCACCGATCGCCATCTACCAGCCTCCGAAAATGTGTCAGACGAGTGCTTAAGGTGGCCCATGGTGGAGACCTCAACACTTAGACCATAAATAGGGGCCCCAATTATCGTAACTTCTACCTTGTGTGGAGAAAGTAATAAAAAAAGAGGAGTTTCCCATATTTTGTGTTCAATCTATTATTATATTGTATTGCATTATTCTATAATTAATCCATCTCATTTGCTTAAGAGGAATTGTTCAAACTGGACTCACCAGTATCAGTTCCTCAACAAAAATCATACGTCTGAGTTTTTGATATCAAATGGTAAGATCCCTTGGGTTTGTTCCTGCAAACTACATCTGCAACTTGTAACCTCCATAATAATTTCATTCGTAAAAGGGTTTCTATAGTATTGTACGATTATTATTATTAGGGAGTTGATAAACATCATCCAGATGTTTTTTTTATAAACTATCATCCCAATTTTTGACCATTAGATCAGAGATCCAACGGCTATGAATTCCTCCCCCTCTAAAAAAAGAGGCTATTGGATCTCTAATCTAACGGTTAGAAAGTTGGATGATTGTTTGGAAGAAAACATCCTTGTGATGGCTAGACACTCTTATTATTATTCCTCGCCATAATAACGGATCGATTTAATGGGATAATGGCAACGAGGGAAGGTCAAATTGCCTCTTGGGTTGGGAATAATGTGCTGCATCATCAAACTTGGATTTTTAAAATAGAGATGAATACTTAAAGAAAATGATATGTGGAAGTGGATCAACTTCAGTTGAGTTTGTTATTAGTCACGTAGTATGGTTGCTCTGGTCGAGTCAGGGTTAGGCATGCTTTAATTCACAGATGGATTAAGGTTGAGGAAGGTTAATATACTAATCCACCTATTAGAGTGGAAGGAATTGGAGAGTTCTGGGGCCGCCGTACGCATCGGCCATCTTGTGAAAAAAATCCTCCATATTGTCCATAATTACGTAGAGATCCTCATTGGCCGGGGCATCAACCTTGCGTCTGGGTGCTGATCTGGCCATTCGTGTGCCCCTGCACTAGGCCCTTTGCAGTGCCATGATTTCAAAATTTAGGAGGAGCTAATGAAACTAGCTCATCGGTTTGCAGAATGCTAAGTTGCTGGCCTGTGATAGGAATGGGAAGGATTGGCAAGACCACCCTTGCATCATTGGTTTACGGATGAAAACAGACCTCCCCGAGGCTCCACCCACCGTACGGTGGATAACGGACAAGGAAGACGACCTATTGCTCTTGGAGGAGATCGAGCGTGGCCTGATTACTTCGTCCGATGAACTTGACGACAGCGGAGGACATCGAGTATGCCCTAATTGCTTCATCCAGCCAGTTTTGGGGTTCACTTCACCACTGTGTGCCATTTGGTAACATGGAAGGTGAAATTTTAACCTGATAAATTATGTTGAGCAACAACTTCACAGGTTTGAACAACGCCGCTCACTTGCACTTGTTGTGAAATAAGTGAAAGATACGCATTTTAGACACCGCAAAAGAGTTGCAAAATTCTACAAGCTATATGGACGCAAACAATGTGTTACAAACTTAGAGAGATCAATCGCCACCATGACACTCAACTACTAGACCCAGAAAGACGAGAAAATACACTATGAGCTAGAGTAGAAAAGAGCATGTACATTTACATTGCAAAAAAATATGTACAATTTTGAAGGGCAAAATTCATCAATGGTTCACCAAAAAATTGACTGGCAAAACATCTATGGCCTGGATAACTTATCTAAACTGAAAGAACTTCTTCCAGCTCAGGATCCTCTGGTTTGACCAATGCATCATCATCTACTTCAGTGTCAACTATCTCCTCTCTTTGAAGGAGCATAATCTTCTTCCACATCGAATCCCCCACATCTTCATCAGTATAAATAGGAACCATGGGCTCACCAATGGCTTTCGCTCTCTCAGTACCATTACTTGAGCCTTGCTCGTTTTGAGGGTTAGATTTGGCTATTGTTTTCCGATATGTCTTTTCACATATACAAGTTGAGGGATTCTCATGCCAAGAGCACCAATAGATGATTACAACTAATAACATACCACGGAAGGAAAACATGATGAAAGCAGAGCAATACAACACAAGGGCGACCGACGGTAGGGGGGCATCAGCTCCACCTGACCCCCCGGTGGGTCTGTCCCTACATCGAGCTCCCTCTGGTCCTTCACCCACCTCCTCTCCTTTCTCCGCTTGCCCTCACCGTCATGTGCTCCACTTTGCCCCGGCATCGCTCGTAACATCGCTGAGCTATTTGTCCTCCCATGGGTCACGCCTTCTCACCTTTTCCCTTCGCCCTAGTTTTACTTTGACATGTTAAGTAATTCTACCTTTGTGGGATAGTTTTCCACAATTTTTTCATCAAATGTTACCTCTAATTCCTCGCAAAAAAATTTACCAATAATATTCATGATAAACTATATCTGTTTCGACCAAACTTTATCAATTAACCATTTCATACTGCAAGTATGATTACTAGAGTAGTACAATTCTACCTCAGACGGTCAGACCAGACGTGCGCGTACAAGATACTGCCATAAAAGGGTTTTTAACATATATAGCGTATTTTGCACCCGTATTTATAAAAATAGCCATATACGTGCGAGAATGACAAAAATAGCACTTCTGCTGCCTAGTCACTGGGCTGCAGCGCCCTTTAGCTGATACGTTGCCCGTTAGAGCCCGGCCACAGGCTAGTAGGTGCCTACCGCCTAGCCATCAAGGGGCCGCGCGCCTACCGCCTGGCCATTAGGCGGCATGTACCTTGTTGCCCCACCATAAATGGCATGTAATTAAGCAGGCTAATTAGCTTACTTAATTACCTGCCTAAATTGTTATTTTGTATATGATATTTGTTCAAAATTTTCAATATATCAAATGAGCACAAAAAATTACAAAAATTTATATGTAGCCTCCCAACACAATGTTCTTCATTTTATAATTTTTGATAATTTTACCCGCTCTGAATACTGCTAAAAAATTCATAATATTGAGATAATTGTAGGAGTTGTTACATGTAGCAAACGATCTTTAAAAATTATAAAATTTTATGTGAAGCCTCCTGACATAGTCATCCTAATTGTGTAATTTTTTTTGGGAATTTTATGTGTATTGAATTTACCATGTTAATTGATGTTAATTTAATCATAATTAGTGATATACGACGCATCTTTTGTAGTGCGTGACCTCTGTCCTTCGCACATATGTCTGCCCGCTGCTGCTATGTTTTCTTTCCCACTGCGTCCTTTGCACAATTGTCAGTCAGTCTGTGCTGTCCCGCCTCGCGTGCTCCCTCATCCGTACTGATGTTGTTATGTTTGTACCATCCTTCCTCGCCCGCTCTTTCGTCACCACATTTGTCAGTGTTACCATACCGTCCCTCTCGCCTGAAGTATTGCGCGTCGACAGAGAGTCCTTAATTTGTAGGGTGAGCACACTGGGTTTCCTTTTGTTCGACCATAAATACGAACCTCTCGTAGTTGGTCATTGATCATCTTAGTCGCTTATCGTAGAAGCTCATTCTCACGGTCGTCGCTCAAAATTAAGAATGCAGAGCTAATTATTTTGAGAAGTCAGTGCATAGCTCATTAAGGACGCGGTAGTGTTGATTGCTAATTCTGAAAGACAGATAAATTTTTGTCGCATGCTTCCGATGTTTTTTCCGTAGTCCTAGTTAATTAGTGTTATTTAGTTAATCATAATTAATGTAGTTTGTATTATAAAGTAAATAGGTCATACTAGTTTAGACATAATTTTTACTATTTTTGTGTACATACGGTACCCATAATTTGTTATTGTATGGTAGTGTGTAATTAAGCAGTCATAATTACTGTAGTGGCAATTAGTTAGGGTTAAGTAATGAGTTAGTGCTAAGTAATTAAGTGCTAAGGACAACGGTAATGAATCACTCGTAGTTTTTTTCAGATGGGTAATCAAATTATCGGTAATTAATGAATTATTTGTATCTAGTGATACGCATGTAATCACTAACTTGAATGCTACTTGTCTTGATTTTTGTTGTAACGCTTACTGCGGATTTGATTGTTATGGCTTTAGGTAGTCGCAGACATGGAACACTTTATAATGTTCTACGGTGATGGTCTTGAGCGGGCTGGACTCGAAGAGTTGGACCTATTAATATGCCAATACAAGATGCTCCAGACCGAGGGGCTCGGCATCATAAATGTTCACGAGTTACGAAGCTACATTCGGAGGGAGTTTGCCATGGAGGCAATGGCGATGGAACTTGCAGTTGAGGGGATCACCTGCATGAATGACGTGTAGGAGCTCGTGAAGATGAATGTCATTGTGGCATGGAGGCAGTACAGGCAAATTGCCTCTTAGCTCGAGGCAACCATTTACGGGAGGCCGATGGTGTACCTCAGTTTCATGCGTCGGGCGTCGACAAATGGTGATGAGCTCGGTCCCTCGACATCCAGGGAACCACAGGTGGAGCTTCAAGACGATACCACTGAATGTGTTGTATCAGAAGGAAGACTCGCCCTGATTTCGTGCGGAGTGATGGGGTGGGCATGTGGTGGTCAGCTCACATTGACTGCCATGAGTATCTACTGGACTAGGCGCTTGGGTTGGATTCCGATGAGGACACTGACCTAAGCTCCGATGATACCAGTTCTGAACTAGTCCCCCGAAGATTGAATTTATTTCCATTCCAAAAAGTTGCATATGTATCATAGAAGTATTTCAGTTTGTTCCATCGTGCATAATGCTGTTTGTTATACACATAACCAAACCTTGTACGCTATGTTATTTTTAGCTTTATTATAAAGTATATTTTAATTCGTAACATAAAATGTCATCGTCTTTTCACATTCAATTTTTTAAAAAGAAGTCTCTTTGTAACCATCTTACTACCAAATCCATAAATCAAGTCTGAACTAAATTAAACCATTATCTCGGTTTATAATTTACAAACCAACTACAATCACGCATGCAGGCTAATTAAATAAGTATTGTGTATCATTAATTTCATGATTAAATTAACATGGTAAATTTAGAGCATATAAAATTACTAAAAAATTACAAAATTAACTCGACTTTGTTAGGAGACTATATATAAAATTTTATAATTTTTAGCTTATTTGCTATATGTAAGACCTCCTATAAATATTATAATAGTATAAATTTGTATTTGTAAACAACATTCAGACAAGGTAAAATTATCAAAAAATTATACAATGAAGTATGTTGTGTCGGGAGTCTGTGCATAAAATTTTATAATTTTTCAATCCAATTTGCTATATTTAAAAATCCAAACAAATATAATATATAAAATACCAATTTAGATAGTATCTGTCGTTTTGGTGGTGGGGCGGCACGTGCTGCCTGGTAGCCGAGCGGTAGGTGCTTACTGCCCGGTGGCTAGGCTCTGACGAGCGATGTGTCAGTTAAGGGTGCTGCCACTCAATGATCGGATATTAGAAATGCTATTTTTATTTTTCTCACACACATATAATTATTTTTTTATAAATATGAGTATAAACCATGTTACATATACCAAAAAATTCCCATTAAAGCGCCATTGTACATACGCACGACACAACCTCGGGGCAGCCGGTACGCCACCAAAGGTATGTGCTGCCTTGTCCGCTACGCTAACCGGATCCCATCCGCCGTTACACAACACGAGCCGGGACTCCCGGCGGTTCACCTCGACGGATGCCACGGGTCGTAAATAGATGCTAACACCAGCCCCGCTTTACCGACAACCTCTTTGCCCTTTTATCCCTAGCCCCCCCACGTCACACCCGCAACCTCCGCCTCCGAGTGCTCGCGCGTCCCCGCATCTCTTCCGGTTCTGCCCCTCCCCCATGGCGACGCCTACCGCCGCGCCGGCCCCACCAAACCCTAACCCCATCCCCGACGACCCGCCGCCAGAGCAGGAGGCGCCCGAGCCCGAGCCGCAGCAGGAGGTGCCGGCGCCTCTCCCCACCACCTCAATTGAGCCCACACCATCCGGTGACGAGGAGAGCGATGACTCCTCCTCCTCCGTCTCATCTGCCCCCACAGCAGCCGCAGCCTCCGGAGGTGCAATCGAGAGGCCTTACCCCTCGGCGAAGGACCTCCTCCACATCTCCTTCAACCAGGACTACGGCTGCTTCGCGGCGGGCACCAAGTCGGGCTTCCGCATCTACAACTGCGACCCCTTCCGCGAGATCTTCCGCCGCGACCTCGCGAGAGCGGGGGACGACGGCGAGGGAGGGGGTATCGGCGTCGTCGAGATGCTGTTCCGGTGCAACATACTTGCCCTCGTCGGCGGCGGTGATGCCCCCCACTACCCACCGAACAAGGTGATGATCTGGGACGACCACCAGAGCCGCTGCATCGGGGAGCTATCCTTCCGCTCCCCCGTGCGCGGCGTCCGCCTCCGCCGCGACCGCATCGTGGTGGTCCTGGAGAACAAAATTTTCGTATACAACTTCGCGGACCTTAAGCTTGTGCACCAGATTGAGACGGCACCCAACCCAAAGGGCCTCTGCGCGGTGTCGCAGCAGCCCGGGTCGATTGTGTTGGTTTGCCCTGGTGCACAGAAGGGGCAGGTGAGGGTGGAGCACTATGGGGCAAGGAAGACCAAGTTCATCAATGCGCACGCTTCCCGTGTTGCGTGTTTTGCATTATCGCAGGATGGTAGGCTGATTGCTACTGCAAGCACCAAGGGGACACTCGTCAGGATCTTCAATGCTGCCGAGGGCAATCTTCTGCAGGAAGTAAGCTTTCTTCACTTCTATCTAAGTATGAAATTGTAAATTTTGATGGGCAATGTTTGAACTTCGAATTTCCTGCTGCAACTTGGGGATGGGGATATTATAAACTTATAGTAGTACTAGTTTGTGATGAAATGTGCTAGTATGGGATAGCGTATGCTCCAAAGGTTTGATTTTATAGTGATATTTGAGCAGTGACTTTATTATAGAAGTTGCTTAGAACATCGATTGCAGGATTCATGAATAGAATAGCCTTATATTTTTGTCTCAGATGAAAATGATGCATATTTCGTTGAAACAGGGCTTAGATTTTTCTTACTGAAAATAAAGTGATAACAATTTTACTGATGCTGGAATTCATTTAGCAATCGTAACCATTTAAAAGTTTGATGAAATCATGAACTTGCATCGTGTGATTACTTGTAACTCCCCAAGAACCCCATTTTCAAAATTCAACCCTTCTCCGCTCCAAACGGCTTCAGAATCTGGCCTTCTTAATTTCGTTTTTTTTTTTGGTTTTTTGGCCTTTTCAGTTTTTCTTCCCCCTTCTTCCTTTGCATTGTCCCAAAAGATATAGAGGTGTGTTCCAATTTTTCTAAATTTTTCCTCATTTTTTAACTAAAAAAAAACTATCAGTCACTACAATGCAATTGCCTCGGAAAATAAGCCAAAAGTCACAGCTGCCAGTTGTTTGGAGCAAGCTCCCAAACTAATGGGCAGCTTAGAAGATTGTAGTTTTGCCACAGAATGTGTGCTAAAAAGTAACCATGCTCCATTCTACTTTTACACCCTTTTTGATGAGAAAGAAGTCTAGGACCTTTACTTCAACAATAACGAAGCCTTTTGTTCCAAATAAGTTAGGGTAAGTTAGGAATGAAATCTCCTTAAGGTCAAGTCTAGGACCTTTGTAGGATCATATATTTTTGGGAACACATTCAATTGTTTCCAGTAATAAGGATTTTTGTTAGTCTTGGCTGCATACATTATCATAGTTCATAGTGGTGATGTTTTGTTTTATGTGTTCTTTAAATTGTAGTCTCTGTGTCCTACTTGGAGTGATCAATTATGGGATAAATGGAAATTGATGGTGAACATGCATGGATTTGTTGAACAACCTGAACCTGATTGAACCCAGCAGGGGCTTCACTTCTAAGTTTCTCCTTAAAGAAAGAAAGTACTCTCGCAATTGTACTAATTCAAGAATGATAATATTAAATCATTATGACACACTTCAGTTTTGTCCCATGCCAATTCAATTACTATCTGCGAACTAACATATCAGGAAAGATATGGTCCTATAACTAAAGTGCATGCCATTTAGTCGGCAATGTGATGTCCACTATTTGCTGAGTAAAGTAAATATATGTGATGCGTTCCAGTTTTGTCCCATGCTAATTCAACTACCTTCTGTAAACAGACATATCAGGAAAGATATGGTCTTATAAGAACTGAAGTCCATAACATTTAGTTGGCAATATGATGCCAACTATTTCTTGAGTAATGAAGTATATGTTATCTACATTGTTGACATCAAAGTGGTTAGCATTGATGTATGATGAATCCTAGAAAGATCACATGGAAGGAGATGCTTAATATGTTAACATCATCGGAAGTGTTGTAATCCTTCTTTGGTGGTCAATCATGGTGTGTACTCTGTAGCCAATAGCTTTCCTACACCATTTGTTTTGCTCTGCTTATATTCATCTGTCATGAGAAATATTGAGAATTGAGAGATGCTGAACAATCAAATTGTCATGTTCTAAAGAGAACTCTTGCTTGTAATTCTTAAAAATCTAATGCATAACAAACATTGGTTGAGGTTGGAGGTTCTGTAGTCTTCTGGTGATCTAGAAGTTCGATATCAACTGGATAAAAAAACTACATTACTATATGGTGGTGTGAAGGTTATGTTGGTATATTCTTGGATATCTTTGAAGAGAGACGTTAGCTTGTTATATTCTAGTAGTCACAGATTAATTTTAATATTCTGTTTTAGGCAATTCTTATTTTCTTGCAGGGTTGTTTTAACATGCAAAGTGCTTTATCAGTTTTCATTATATATTTGGATTTCAAAAAATTCTTATGAATCGTATTGCGATGTGCTTGCAATTTTTGGCTGAGCTTGATAAAGTTCTACTTATAGTTATGGAACTCTATCTGCAACTACACCCAACCTATGCTGCTCTGTAGTATATTCACTGGCGCAGCACATTGAGTCGCTAACTACACAAGATGCTCTTGTCGATTTGCTAACTCTTAATCAATGGCAAACTTATGATGAAATGAAATCTGTCATTTCCTTACCTTTGGCCAGGGATATACTAATTAATTTTGTCTGCTTGTTTTGTAGGTAAGGAGAGGTGCTGATAGAGCAGAAATATATAGCTTGGCTTTCTCAAATAATTTGCAGTATTTGGCTGTTTCTAGTGATAAAGGAACAATACATGTGTTCAATCTAAAGATAAATGTGGGTTTGACCACAAATGATAAGCCGCTGCCAGCACCAGACCCTGATGTTCCCAATATAAGTCCATCTCTTTCTTTTATTAAAGGTAAGTTCACTATCCTTTCAGACATCTTGAGTCAGTACATTTCCATGTTTGAAAATATGATGATTCTTTTGAGTTATTTTGAGGCCGATGTCTGGAAAGGTCGCTCCTTTGTGTTTGCTGTGGTGACATGTAATACACTTGAAAATTTCGTTTTCAGAACTTACACTCTAAAGACAAGGCATAATTTATATCTTCCTAAATGGATGAAGCTTAGATGTTAATTTGGATCAAATGTTGGATGAATTTTAGGGGACGTTTGTATTTGCTACGACTGATGGCTTTTGTTTGAAAATGAATAGTAGTGGCCGAAAGAAGTGACTTTTAGAAGGAAAAGACAAGCGGTGGGAAAAGTAAGAGAGAAATGTACACGCGAGAGAAGTGGGGTGCGTGATGTGCCTGTAACCTCCTGTCTTATCTTCGGAGTGAGACGGGAGCAAAAGGAGTGGAGAAGTCATTTCGAGAAAACAGATATTCATATTGGGTTCTGGTTTTTCCAAACAGAAGTCAGAAGTGGAAGTCAATACGAACACCCCCTTACTTAGGGCTGGGTACATTGTGTTTATTGTGCAAGTAACAGTAAACAATTTGCTATGTAGAAAAATAAAGAGCACTTCTTTTCCTTACTCTCTTTCATTACAATAAGCAAATTGCTTTAAGATTTCTTTGTGTGTGTTTTACTATTTAAAGCATTCTAAAAAAGCCATTTTGGTCTGATTTTTTTAAAGGGTGGCACGGTAGTTGTTTCACACTGTTTAGAACACTTGCAAATTTGTGGTCATTGGTTTGAAGTACATGTTACTTGGGATGAGATGAGTTGACCTGGGTCTCAAGATGAAAATTTGGAGACTCCGACTAAGCACATGTTAACTTGTTTATTTTCTATCGCTGACAGGTGTGCTACCGAAATATTTCCACTCCGAGTGGTCTGTAGCTCAATTCAGGCTACATGAGGGTGAGCAGTACATTGTCTCATTTGGTCATGAGAAGAATACTGTGGCAGTTGTTGGCATGGATGGAAGGTACAGGCATATAATTGAACATTGATTTTTGTAGTGATTGAACTCCTAGGTACAGACTTGAACTTGGTATCTTTTTGTGATTTTTGCAGCTTCTACAGATGCCAGTTTGACCCGGTCAAATGTGGAGAAATGCTTCAGCTGGAGTGCTACAATTTCCTAAAACCATCAGATCAACCGTAGCAACCTAAACTGTATCTATTTTTCTATCTTGTATCATGGTTGTACAGTATATTGTGCCCTCTCGTTCTCTTGAGGGTTAAGCAAAAGCTAGTATTATTTGTACATATATCTTGGTGGTGATTATACGATATGTTCTGTGGAGGGTTAAACGTACCCTTGTGCGGACGAACATAATAGAATGCATCGTTATTTGTGAATGCTATCGCAATTCATGTTTTACAACTGTCTTAGGATGTTAGCGTGAAAGGTTCATTGGGCCGAAGGTTTGTTGTTCCCCTTGCGAATAAAGTACCTACGTTTTGAACGTGAGGCGGTCGATTCTCTTCTGCCTAGTTGTTGTTATCTTCTTAAAACAATGTTATCCTTGTGTTTGATTGATTGCGTGTTTTAGATATCGTCAAAGGGCTTATTATTTCTTGATGATTAGATTAGTCATGGGGGCTCCTTTCAACCGGGGTTTGGCATATGCCGGTACATAAGAATCGGTGGCGGTCACGTAATCACTTGGCATGTTGGACACATTCATCGAGGGATAGCTTTGTTAGCAGCCGGCTATCCCTAAAACGTTCGATGGTTGTTGTGGGAGTACTTCCTTTTCTATTTCTTGTACACCATTGACGGAGATCATGAATTCTCGAGCTGCTTAAGATTCTGAACGTGTTTGTGGCAGTGTGCTCCGCGGCGATCGCATCAATGTGATCGAAGTCCCAAGATTTGACACAGTGCTCTGCGGCGTGCGCTTTAAAAAACAGAAATAACTCGCATCTACCCACATGGCCACATGTGGAGCAAGTGTGTGTACCTAATCTATTCATCCTCTCCTCCCCAGATTTGTCGGATCGATCGGATCCATCCCCATGTGCGACGGACAAGGATCAGGTGCAGGCCGCTATAGCGACCGCAACTTCGGCAGTGGCCTGATTCAAACCGTCCAAAAGAAACCAAACGGCCAGATTATGCCGGCGAGGACTTCAATAGTTGCATCGGCGCTGAACCAGAAGACTTGCATCGGGTTAGAACGGCACGGAAGGGCCTCGGCTCGCGCCGCCGCACCACCTCCAGAACGAGAGCTCCGCTGCGTGGTTGGCCAGCACATACAAACGCTCCCTGACACCGCATGCGCCCACGAAGCAGCCGAGATCCTCGAGCGTCTGCGGGCCGTTGCCGGACACCGCGACCCCGGTGCACCTGTACCTCCGCTGCGGCGCCTCGGCCACCACGTAACACCCGTCGGCTGCTGGGTCGTACTGCTCGACGGTTGCCATGCGTGCTGACCCGCTGGCAGGAGAAGTTAGGGTCAAAATAGAAGGTGAGAAAGATTAAAATAGGTTGATACAAATATATCTTTCGCTTAATGTGGCACACCATCAAATCACCAAGTCACTCATTGGTTACCTTGTTGCGTAAATATATTTTTGATAGTATTAATTGACGAAAATATTCTCTTAACAGATGCGGTTGCCACTAGAAGGATCAACGTCAACGCTATGAGGTAATATACCAGTGAGAAAATTCTATCTTTTTTGGTTTTGACCATCGTCACAAATCTTGTTTCTCCATTATCGTAAATCTACAAACAAATTGTAATATACATCACTAAACAAAATATAACTACATAGTCTACAGGTGTAGATTACTGTCTAATGTCTATGCAACACATTCATACAACACAATTTATCAACAAATCAACAATAGTAAGTTAGTACCAGTAACGACTAGAGAAAATCATAAATACCCTCAGCGGCTCACCTGATGGGCCCTCATTCGCCCCTCGCCTCCAGTCCTCCTCACTCCTCAGTCACCTCACCTCCTCCACCTCCAATCCCCTCCTCCTCCTTCCTTGCTGGTGCTCGGCCAGTCGGCCCAACCAACCGTCTCATGGCCCTAAGATCTGGACCAGACTCCTGGCCTCCCTACAGCGGCGCTTAGCCCCCACCGCATCTTCTCCCCCTCCTGGCCTCCTCCTCATTTTCTTGCTAGTGCTCATTTGTCCTGGGCCGCCCAACATCCTCCTAGCCTTCCCACAGGTCACAGTCATGGGCTGGTGGGCTTGATCAAGCTTCCCTGTGTCGATGCCGCACTGGGATCTAGGCTCCTTGGCCCCCACCGACCATAGCCCCACAACCCTAGCCCGTGCCCCCGTAGCACCAGCCTTGCTGTGCTGCCTCTCAAGACCTCAACCCTCGCCCCTTAGCCTCAGGTGTGTCATACTCCGCACGATTCCTCCTTCAATTTTGCATATAGTTTACAGTGGAGAATGGTGGGGTGGGTAGGGACCAAGGACCGGGGTAGATCTATGAGGAGTTGCTACTTGGGAGGTTGAGCCTTGTGACTATGGACTAGTGGTTGTGGTCCAACTCCTGCTAAAAGTCCATCTTCTCTATTATGCATTTCTTCTTCTTCTTGACTTCCATGGCTGCCCATGCCCAATCATCGGAGAGGACTGGAGGAGGGGGTGGGGCTCGCTTTGATGGAGGGTCAACTAAAGTCTAACAAAGCCCCCTCCCATTGGATTTGCCTTTGCCCATTGTGACGTAGATCTGCCTGTTCATGATGTTGGCGACGAACTTCTTCTATGGAATAGTCAGCGTGCACACAATGGCAACATGGCGATCTCGAGCTTGTGCTAGGATGCTTGGAACTAGAGCAACACGTGGGGCAAATGTGTTCTAGTCGAAGATGGCTAGTAAGAAGGGATGGAGTTGCTTGTGACTACGACGGAGATGAGAAAGGTGTGGTAGCTAAGGAGGGAGGTGCATGGTTGCGGGCTCATGCCGTTTGATTTGTTTTGGACGGCTTGGATCAGGTAACTACCAAAGTTGCAGCCGCTATGATGTACTACGGGCGCCCGATGCGTATGTATTAATCACTAACGGTTTGCCCTACCATTCGGGACCAACCAATCCATCAGCGATGCGGCTTGCCACTTGAACTTGCATCACATGCCATGTGCGTCGAGATGCTGAGATGGTGTACTTCTCTGATTCTGAATGTACGTCGTTTTGGATATTGACACAGTCTCCGAGGTAGCACTTTGACCATCATTTTTTATGAAAATATGTTGTTTCAAATAAAAATAATTATATATTATGAAAGTATATTTTATGATGAATCTAGTAAGTCCCTGTTTGTATTAGCTCTTGCTTCTGGTTTCTGCTTAGAAAAGCCAAAAGCCAATACAAACATCTAGCTTCTCGAAGCAGTTTCTTCGCTCCTCTCGCTAACGTCTCGCTTAGGGATAAGGCAGAGGGTCACGTGTGCATCATGCACCCCACTCCTTTCGCTCGTGTCACATGTATGTATTTCTTCCCCACTTTCCCCAACCTTTCGCGCCATCCTTCTTAAAGTCGTTTGTTTCAATCACTACAATTCATTTTCAACCAAAAGTCATAAGTTATAGAAAAAACCCATCAGTAAAAACTAATACAAACGCCCCCTAATGCCAATTCCGTGTTGTAAATATTGGTATTTCTTTACATATTAATGATCAAAAATAAAAATATTTGTCCAACACAAATTCTAAAACAACATGCATTTAGAATCGGATGTAGTACTGCCTTGTATCAGCACTGTTACTTATAGTAGTAAGTGGGTTTTTTAGCTGCGGTTGATGGCTTATGGCTGCAACTGATAACTTTTGCTCCAGCTCTAGCCAAATACTTGTGAAAACGAACCGAATGTCTATAAGCTATTTCGAAAAACTATATTGTTAAGCCACTTCAATAAGACGGCAGAAAAGCTATCCTGTTTATTTATTAAAAAAAACTATATAAGACGTTTCTTTGGACTGTAGCTTATTAATTTAATAAATAGGTATTGATAAAAAAAATCAAAAATAAAAATTAATTGGAAAGCTGAAAATAATGGTTCTGAGGTGAAAAGAAGGGGCCGCTTTGTAGTGCCCGCTTACCTGACCAACCACGGCTCGTGCCATCACGGCCGTTCCAAACTTGCAATAGCGGTCGTGCCATATTTTGTCGAAATAACGCGGTTGTTTGTTGTTGATGCCATAATGTACTTACTCACGTGCCACTGGTCACCTACGTTGATATTATGGATGCCACTTGCACTGGTTCTGTCGCTCCTCTTCGCCTTCTTATTTTGGGACCACTTAATTTAGTTTCTATTTTTTGACTTCTGTTTTTTTATTATTCACTAAATTCATCTTTTTCTAATTTTTTTATTTTTTGCTTTTTCCTCATATTTCTTTTTATTATCTGTGATGGATTAATATTTTTTCTATTTTTAAAATTTTTAAATTTAATTATATTAAATAAATCAACTTAATTATAATAAAAAATAAATTAATTATAATAAAAAATAATAAACTAACGTTATACCAGACACCTCTTTATGGTAAGAAACGCACACATCCATCCTAGTGTGAAAGCGTGAGGCTTGAGACGCTCTAGACCGGCTCCGTGCCGCCCTTCATAAAGGCCACAGAGCGAGGGGGAGAGGATAGCTAGGTGAGGGAGGAAGAGGAGAACCGAACAAGAGAGAATGGCGCCGAGGAAGCTGTACGGGATGCCGCTGTCGCCGAACGTGGTGCGCGTCGCGGCGGCGCTGAACGAGAAGGGCCTCGACTTCGAGATCGTCCCCGTCGACCTCCGCGCTGCCGCGCACAAGCAGCCCGAATTCCTCGCGCTCAACGTAACCAGCCGTCGCCTCGCTCCCTTGCTTTTCCCCCTCCGTTCAAAATCGGACAGCCTTGCCTATCGAAAACCCATTTTTTTTGAGAACTTTGTGCTCGATGGGCTAATTTTCCACTCTCTGCGGTTTCCTTTGTTGCAGCCTTTTGGCCAGATCCCCGTGCTGGAGGACGGAGACGAAGCTCTCTACGGTAATAATACTGCCACCCATTCAATGGCCCGATCTTATTTTAGTTCCTTCACGCCAAGAATATGATGATTATACCGTGATTCACGCTCTCCATCAATCCATCAACTAGACTCAGATGTGGTGGATATATCTCAGCACGGAGGCTGCGCTCAGATCGACTTCTACAGCGCGGTGGCGATGTGTGTTAGCGATATTTTTACTGTAGCGTGTTTGTCTGTTTCTTTTTTTTGTTTTTTTGAATTTTGTTTTTTCTTGTATTCCTTTGTATCATCCACTCTAGATTAGTGTGTCGTTTTTATTTTTACATTTTTAGATTTAATTATGCCTAATAAATCAACTCAACTACAGTAAAAAAATAACCAACTATAGTAAAATTTTAGTAAAAATCAAAAGCCATCGCTATTCCGAAAGCTACTAAACTCCATCAGTCTTTCTGCAGGAGTGTATCTTGTTCTCTGCTCTGAGTACCATTTCGTCCTCTGATCTATCGAGAGTTCGAGACTACTTTTTTTAAAAAAATTAGGCCTAGCCTTGTCTGGAAAGAAAAACTTCATGGATTTGTCTGAAAGTCAATAATACATGAAGAATCTAAAAGATTGGTTAGTCCGCTAACTTAGTATAGTAAAAAATAAATTAGTTATAGTAAAAAAAATTAAAAATTATCGTTATTTGAACGCTCTGCCGCCAACTCATGTAGTCCTAATTAATGTTCTTGATGTGCGACGCGCTTACCAAAACGTGCCGTGCATTGCAGAGTCCCGGGCGATAAACCGGTACATCGCGACCAAGTACAAGTCGGAGGGGCCGGACCTGCTCCCGACGCCATCGGCGAAGATGGAGGTGTGGCTGGAGGTGGAGTCGCACCACTTCTACCCGGCCGTCTCCGACCTGGTGTTCCAGCTCCTCATCAAGCCCCTGCTCGGCGGCGCGCCGGACCCGATCGTGGTGGACAAGCACGCGCACATGCTGGCCAAGGTGCTCGACGTCTACGAGGCCCACCTCGCCAAGAACAGGTACCTCGCCGGCGACGAGTTCACCCTCGCCGACGTGAACCACATGTCCTACCTGCTGTACCTGAGCAAGACCCCCAAGGCGGAGCTTGTCACGTCCAGGCCGCACGTCAAGGCATGGTGGGAGGACATCTCCGCACGCCCGGCGTGGCAGAAGACCGTCGCGGCCATCCCCTTCCCGACTGCCTGAGGCAGGCACGTGGCCGATGCCGGTGGGTCATTGCAGGAATGGAATAAAATCGTGATGCTCCATGCAATAAAACCGTTTGCGTAATCTGTGCTTTTGTAGTTTGGTTACCTTCAGACCTTAACTAGTTGATTGTTCATGTGTTACTACATATCTTTTTTGAAAAACTCATGTTCTATGTTATAAAATCATAAAATAAAACCATCACATAGTCTGCTTATCAAATTATTCCACCATCAATTTATGATCGTTGTCAGAGAGTTGTATATGAACTTACAAAACTAAAATTTCTAGATATTACTTAGTTAATTTCTCCAAAAAATTTCAGTCAAATTTAGGGCATATGATGCGGATCCAACTGTCTAGATTAACACCTACCTTCCTCTCCATCTCCAACCCTATCCTCTCTCTCCCTATGCATCCATCCATCTATGCCTATCGCCGTTGGATTCATTCTCGGACCATGGCCCACATGATGCCTCGCCAATACCAGTGAGGCCCACCAGAGCTATGTCATTGTCACCGCCTCGGCGCCGCCTCATCCTCCACTTCAAGCCTCCCCTATGCTCGTCGCCTCTGCCCCCTCCAATGCTTTCTAGAAGCCACAACTTCCTCCCCTTTGTTTCAGGTATCATTTCCCATACCACGGCTGTGAAAACTAATTTAGAAGACATGATCAAAGAGGAACTTGCCTGAATGTGCTTCTACTCATACCAATCCATTAAAATAAAAAAAATAAGTCATACATGTCCAAATCCATCCTCGGAATTAACTTCCAATGATAATTTCTAAATTTTAAGAATAAAATATTTCCTAAATATAATGTAAAAATCATAATTAGGCATGCTGTTCAATTTTTTCTAATTTATTTCAAGATAATTTCGCCTTTTTATTTAAGTCTTTTATTTATTTTATGTCGAATTAATTTGGGGTGTAACATGTCGAAGAATTATAGTTGAATAAATAAATAAAGCATGAAAAACAAAAGAAAGAAGAGAAAAGAAAGAAAATTCTTCAACCTATTTTATCTTCAACCCTAAACCGGCCCATTTGGTCTAGATGCAGTCAGCCTTAAACCCCCAACCCTAATCTTATCTTCCCCCTTACTCTTTCCTCTCCCTCTCTCCCCATTTTCTCTCCACCCGACCGCCACTCTCCTCTCCTTCCCCTCCCTCTCTCTCTCTTTCTCTTGTCGGGTCACCCTTAGATCTACCTATGACGATGGCCATCCCCGCCGCCACCGGCCTCCCCCACTTTCCCCTCATTCTCCTCCTTTCCTTCCTTTGCTATCGCTGCCCTCCCCCTTCCTCTCTTTCTGGCCAGGACACCTCCAAATCCATCGTCACTGGTGGCTTTCCTGGCCACCGACGGCCTTCATGGACTAACCTTTGGCCTAGTTCACCTCGCCACCACCTTCTCTCCCCCTCTTACTCCCTATCTCTCCATTTCTCCCCTGGGCACTATTGGCCTGATGCCGTCAAATCCAACGCCTCCTCGCCGCCGGCCATGCCCTCATCCTCTCTATCTCATTCCTCTATCCATTTCCCTTGCACCGTCGGCTCAATCTACCGGCGTTGGTGACTTCCATCGCCGTTGGCCTTTTTTTCAACCCCTAGGGTCTCGCCACCGCCTCTACTGATGATGGTCAACACAAACTCGTCGACCCCTCCCTCAATGGCTATCATCACTGCATGTGCGTGCCACTCTTTGGCCACCATTGCCGCCCCAACGTGATATCAACTTGTGGCCTTGTTGCTTTGCCGGCGCTGTCCAACCCAAGCCGACCACTACACCCTCGATGGCGACCTTCCCTTTCTCTTCCCTACGAACTAAGTGACATCCTCACCGGCTCAAGATCCTTCCGTGACCTTGCTGGTACTAGATCTGACCTTTCACGAGCTTGTCGACACGATTGTGGCTTCCTTTGAGCTATTCAGTGTGAATCTAGGTTTCCTCATGCTCCCAAGCTCGTCTGCTAGGCTTAGGAGAGGAAGGGGTGCTCGGGGAGAGGAGGGAATGGGGTGCGGAGCGGATGGAGCTAGGGACTTAGGAGCCATTGGGGCAAGGTGCCTGTCAGCACGTGTAGAATGGGGAGGTAGAGGCAGACGAGCCACCACCATCACCACCAGATCTGGAGTGGAGGAGTGGGGGCGCATCCATGCGTGCGGTGGGCCGACTCACTAACTCCATCTAGATGGCATTGCAAGTAATTATCTTCAACTTTAAATGGTACTTTTCTACGGAGAAAACGGATGATGATCATCAACTCTTATTTTTATAATAGTAAAAATT
The DNA here is from genome assembly GCA_036346265.1 of Melocanna baccifera. Classification (NCBI taxonomy): domain Eukaryota; kingdom Viridiplantae; phylum Streptophyta; class Magnoliopsida; order Poales; family Poaceae; genus Melocanna; species Melocanna baccifera. The sequence goes on from CM070678.1 coordinate 7,753,473, forward strand.
ATACGAAAGCACGGTTGAACAATATCTACGAGTGCCTTTCTGTTTTTCTTTTCTTTTCTCCCTGAAGAGAGTGCATTCTCCGTGAGCGTCCTGTCCTGTGTTAGCAAATAGCTACACACTGGGAGTAGTAAAGCTAAGTTCATGTTAGGTTAAGCGTCACACTTCACAAAACTTAAGCATGTTTGGTTCATAGCGCATTTTTGACACGACACAACGCCTTGGTTTCTACAGTTATGTAGCCCACCTATAAAACCATGAGCTCAATTTGTGTCAGACAACGCCTTGGTTTCTTTCTGCTCAAGTGCCCATGGACAGGCATGCCCATGCCATATGCTTTGCAGCTAAACCCCATCATACATTTGCTATAGCCAGCAGCCAGGTGAATTTCTATCATTTGAGCGTATGGATTTTTTTTAGTGTACAAGGGATCCTATCCTAAGCACCTCGTTCACAACACGTGTGTCCTACTGTACATATCACGGAGTGCAGTAACACGTTTTTGACTGAACATACATGTTACCCTTGATTAAAGAAGCCACACTATAAATCAATAGAACTCTAGATAGATGGGAATAAACACCCGAGGAAATATCATGTTCTATCCCTCTTATGGTGCTACCTCCATGATACTTATAAAAGTCTTTTTAAAATTCTAAAAAATCGGAAATGTATGGATGACATATTCTATAGTCACGTCAAATTTCAAGATCAGGCTTGGTTGCATTTGGGATATAGAAAAAAGACAAATTCTGTATAAATAATAAATTTTCATTGTTGACCACTATTTATTTCCTTTGCTTATCAATTTCATACCTTCCAAATCCGATCAAGTTTGATCTTTAAATTTTACATGATTATAGAGTATTTCCTCCTCTACGTATCTGGTTTTTTTTGAAAATTTTTATACGTAGATAACATAAAGATAACACCATAAAAGAGGTGGCGCGGTATATTTCCTCCTAAATACACTCGCTTGCACACCGAGCACTAGCCAGTTATCCGCAGCTAGTGGATATAGCAAACACGACAGAATATATGATCCTGAACTGCCCAATACAAGAGTAGACATTGGCACCGGCTGGGCCGAGAGCGTAAAATATTTAAGGTAATTACAATATATAATTTATTGATTAAAGTCATAAAAAGTTATATATATATGGTTAATAGGAACACATGACTAATGTGAACATAAAACTAATATGAACACAATACAATACAAGATTAATGTAAACTCAAGAGGTTGAGCATAAAACACGAGGAGACGATGCATTCGATAACCAAAGAGTCAGGCTAACACGCCTCCACAGTCTAAACGTCGGCAATACGGACGTTTAGGTTGGATCTAAACTCCATGAAGACAGAGATAGGTAACACCTTCGTGAAGATGTTTGCGAACTGTGATGACGTCGATACATGAAGAACATGGACATAACCAAGAACGACGTGCTCCCAGTGGTGTGACGGCTTGTGCTTGCAGACGATGGACTGAAGATGATGATCTGGCGTGATGACGATGGTAGATGGGGCGCTTGGAAGGCCGTGGAGGGAGAGCCATGTCGACAAGCGCACCGTGTTATATCACGACGTCATCGGAGGAGAGGAGGCGTTAGAGAGGTCAAAACCAAGGCGGTGAAATTTGAAACCGAGGAACATCGACGGGTCGGTAGGGCGACGCAAACCCATCTATGATCGAAAAAAGTAGAGAAAATCTAATTCGAAAATGATTAGGGAAAACTCTTATTGGTAGCCGATCAGATGATCGGTGACACGACTTGAACTACAGGTTGTGTAGCCCTCGGGAATGATCATAGAGACAAGATCATCCACCAGGGGGGTGCGGCAAAAGCTGTGAAGGCGATGGCTCAGGAGCGCCACTGCTTTGATACCATGAGAGCGTGAAATATTTAGGGCAACGACACTATGTAATTTATTGATTCAAGTCACAAAGGATTACACATATATATAACCTAGTATGGTTAATAGAAACATATGGCTAATATGAACATAAGACTAATGCGAACATAATACAAGATTAATGTAACTCAAGAGACTTGACATAAAGCATGAGAAGATACACTACTACAAAAAAAGGTTTATATTAGATGTCTCATCACGGACGGTTTATAAAAACTGCCTGTATTGATATGTTTTCTGCCTCACATATCTCTAAAATTTTATAATTTTTTTTGCATGAGTTCGAGTAGGATTCTGTTTTGACACATCTTCAGTAAAACTGGTATAACTTTTGCATATGATATATGTTTTTGACGTTCTTGTACTCGTTAGAAAGCTAACGACGAGCCCGATCCAAAACACACGACTAGCTTGTGCCTGTCGTCCTCGAAGACCTTCAAAATCAGCCATTTGTAGTCTTAAATTCGAATCGTAAGTTTTTTATTTCTGTTTTTATCAAAATTTTTGATCTTCCCTTCGAAATTTGGGGTTCGCCTCAACTGCAAAGTTGTAGATCTCGTCGAAACCTTTCAAATGAGTATATATAAGCCATATAGAACTTTGTTATTTTATATTTTGAGACTAATTGTTTATATTGTATTGGTATGTATATAACTAATATTACAGACGGTTCTTAATCAAGAATTGTTTGTGATAATTTGTTCAAGAATCGTTTGTGATAATTTGTTCCCTAACCACTGGGTCCGTCAATCCTCCTCAACCCAATTTCAACTAATAGAAACCGACCAACCCACACCTCATGGATCGTAGCTCTCTCTCCATTATAAATACTCACCTAAACCCATCCGCCCCCTCTCTTCAAATGTGTTTTAAGTTTCCTCCCTTCATTGTTTCTTATAGTATTTGATTCTGTGAGATTTAGATCTCCATCGTAGCCTCCATTGTTGCTACTTTGTTGAGTTTAGAGTTGTCCGGGAGCTTACAGTGAAGCTTATCCGAGCTGCATCAGGGACGAGCTTCTATTAGGATCTTTGATTCTTCTATTTTCTTTTTTCTCTGTTGTTCAATTTGTAATGGAAATGTTCTCTGCTATTGTAATGGTGGATTGTAATCTTGTAATGTTGTAATTGTGGATTGTAATATAAATAGAATATTCTTGCTATGTTTGTTGTCGTATTTGCTTGTTTTCAAATGGCATAGCTAATATTTTCTAAGGCTAATTAAAAAAAATAGGTATAGAATGAACTTTCACAGACGGTTTTGTAGTATAAACCGTCTGTGAAGAACATCATAGACGGTTCTATATATAGAACCGTCCGTAATAGTGTTTTTCACAGACGGTTCTAGTTACAAACCGTCTGTATTGTATTTATCACAGATGGTTTATAAACCGTCTGTAATAACTTTCAATTATCACTGATCTATAAATTTAGACGGTTCAAAAAACCGTCTATAATGATATTTTTGAATCGTCTGTGATGATGATTTCTGTATTAGTGATAAGATGATCGGTAACTAAAGCATTAGACTAACATGGTCTATGGCTTCGCAGTTGCCACGCCATCTGGGCTATGGTTCAAGCGCAGCGCGACGACCAAGGTTGAGCGGCTGGGCAGCACGGCGCGACGAGACCGGAGCGCGGTCCGCAGGGAATACGCAACTGCAAAAATGGACGGCATCGGAGGACTGTACATATTCTTCCTTCCTTTCTTTACACCGTTCCTTCGAAAAGAAAAACTAAGCGTTCCTTCGAAAAGAAAAACTAAGTCCATACGCTGGCGGCTGGCCCTCCCTGCTGACGACCTCCTCGGCAACCTCACTCGCCGTTCCATTCAATCTTGATAATATCTTGGAGGTAGGGGCTGCAGGCCACGAGGGGAGGAGGTATCTGGGCGTCTATATAAATTAGTTTGAAGCTTCAGAAATGATGCATTGTGCATAAACAGAATTGATGGGTAGATGGACTACAGCATGGATCTTACAAGTCAAAACAAAAATAAGCACACCAACATCTCCATGGCCGTTTCTAGTGCAGGTCCGATCTTCACATCTAGGTGAAAAAAGGTTGAGAAATTAGACTCTTCCTTTTTTGCAATGTAGAGGACAAAAATAAGGCCAGATGAGTGAGGGAACGGAGAGAGTTAGAGGAGTTTGCACGGCCAACTTCATCTGATCTGATTTCCCCCCTTGCTAGGTCCTAACGTGGTTCTCGCTTTCTAGTATCAAGTATGGGCAAAGAAGTCTCAGCCATCCGTTTTAGATGAACGGTCTAGATTGGAGCTAATGTCACCCGTGATGCATTAGTAGTTACTAACACGGAGGGTCTGCATCCGAGGGAGGCGGGCTCGGTGCTGAGGCGCCTACAACCTGGCACGACGTCGGCTGCTTACTTGAGTTGATAATGCACCTTGTCTGTTTTGACACACTAACAACGATTTCTGCGTTTGATCGAGCATTGCTACCTGCATCATATGCCTACATCCGTTAACTCCATCCACACCCTTCCCTTTGTCACGGTACAGCAGTTGCAATGTCATGCATCACCCATTTTTGTCACGTCAAAAGCAAATGCCCCGGCCATAAAATGTTCCCCACCCCACAGGGTATTCGCACTACCTGTGTTTTTATCCGGTGAAAAAATTCTTGTATTTCGTATTATGTTAGCATGTCTATCTTTGGTGCTTCATCGCAGCCCGTTGGCAAGGTCCCTGTGTCGCAGGACGGAGACCGAGGACGTTCTCTTAGTTACAATCTGAGCTAACATAAAGTCGGTTTAAACGAGGGAAATATCACCCTAATAGCAGCACACATTTTCCACGTACGAATTAATTGCAGAATCACGGCCATGAACCGGTGGTACATCTCGACCAAGTACAAATCCGACGGTCCAGACCTGCTCGCGAGGCCATCGCCCCAGGTGCAAGTGTGGCTGGAGGTGGAGTCGTCGAGTTGGAAATACAACACCCACGTGGACGTCCACCCATCTCCCCCCAACCGTTGATTCTGTCCTAAGAAAACATCGAGATTCACGCCCATATAAGTGGAGAATAGGAAATACGAATCTCAATATGCGTCGTGTACAGTTCAAATACCAATCTCAATACGAATCTCTCCCTCCACCTCATTCTCTCTTCCCTATCTTTCTCTCCCTTCTCCGGCGGCACGAACCGGCCGCCGCCGCCCAGCTAAGCCATCGTCCACCCGTTGCCGCCGCCACAAGCCGCGTAGCTGTGCCGTGTCGCCCTTGTCTGCTCACAAGCCACGTAGCCATGCCGCTCCGTTGGGTCCCAGGCTGAAGCCGCTCCGCACCGCCAGATCCAATGTCGAAGATGTCCTTGGCCCACGCTACTGACTTACCGAGCCGCCGTCGTCCTCTGCCCGCGCCGTCGATTTGAGCAGTCGTCGGCCGCTGGATCTGAAGACGAAGCTGTCACCTGAGCGAGAGGAGAGAGATAGAGAGTGGAATGATTTCGTAAAAATAAAATAACATCGTATAAACAAAAATATGTTTTGTGCAAAAAATGATTCTGCACAAAACAAAATAAACATGTACAAACAAATTAATTTTGTACGAATAATTTTATACAAACAAACTGCCCGTGCACAAACAAAATAGGGAAAAATTTTTCTGTAGCACTGAAAGTTCACTACTTTCGAAAAATACCATTAAAAGAATTGGGCTCCGGAAATTACCACCGAAAAGTTCATTTCGCTTCGGGATTTAGCACTCTGTTAGTTTTTTACGTTGACGGTGTTCACTGAGACAAAAATGCCCTTCTTTCCTCTCTGCCGAGTGGGCCGGCGCTCCTCTCCTTCTCCCTGTGCCGCACCCGGCAGCCCCTCACTCCTTCCCTCCCTCTTTCTTCTCTCCCTCGTGCTGCTCCCGTCTTCCCCGAGCATATGCCGCCTCCGCCTGGTTCCTCCGCCGCCGCCCCCGGGTTGCTTTTCCTCCGCGCGCCGCCCCGGATTTGCTCCCTCTTCCCCGGCTTTCCGCCGCCTCCCCTGCGTCTCCCTTTCTTCTTCTTCCCCCGCTCGTCCTCACCTATGTGAGCCCCGTCGCCGCCCTCGGCCGCTCCGGCGAGGCTCTCCCCAAATTGACCGCATTCCCCTGCTCCCCTCCCTCCTAGGAACCTCCACCAGCAACCAATTTGATTCTCCCCGAGCAAAATTGCCGCGCGACCACTTCTCCCCTTCACCGGCCAAAAAGCACCACCGCCGCCGCCGTGCACGCTCCAGCGAACGCCTCTTCAATTCAACCTACCTGGAGCACCCCTGCGACACCTTGAAGCTATCCCCGGCCTCAATTTGGGCCGTCCTCCTCTCCAGCGAACCGCCCACGGCAACCTCCCCGCCGCCGCCCGTGTTTTCCGTCGCCAGCCTCCTCCGATGCCTCTCCGGCCAAGCCAATACCACAGGTGAACTCTTCTGGGTCCTCTCTCGCTCATGCTTGCCTCCCCTTCCTCTCCCCTCCACCTTAGCGCCGCCGCCTCTTTTCTTCCCCACAGCCGGCCGCCGAGAGCCACCGTCGTCTATCCGGCCGGTCTCAAGTCATGGCCGGCGGCGGAAAGCCAGGGGAGAGGGAGCAAATCCAGGGCGGCGCACGGAGGAGAAGCAACCCGGGGGCGGCGGCGGAGGAACCGGGCGGAGGCGGCATACGCTCGGGAAAGACAGGAGCAGCACGAGGGAGAGAAGAAAGAGGGAGGGAAGGAGTGAGGGCTGCGGGTGCGCACGGGAGAAGGAGAGGAGCGCCGGTCCACTCGGCAGAGAGGAAAGAAGGGCATTTTTGTCTCAATGAACATCGTCAACGTGAAAAACTAACAGAGTGCTAAATTCTGAAGCGAGATGAACCTTTCGGTGGTAATTTTCGGAGCCCAATTCTTTTGATGGTATTTTTCAAAAGTAGTGAACTTTCAGTGCTACAAAAAAAATTTTCCCAACAAAATGATGATGTACCAATAATCTTGTACAAACAAAAAAAAATCATGTACGGACAAAAAATACGCATAATCTTGTACAAAACAAAAACCTGTGTACGAACAAAAAGATATTGTACGAATAATCTTGTACAAACAAAATGCTAGTGTACAGACAAGATGATGTTTGTACGAATAATCTTGTACAAACAAAATAATTTTTATGAGCAAAATAAACTTGCATTTACATAAGGATAATAATTAGGTCTTTACATCCGGAGGGATTGATTCGCTCGGATACTTCGAGATGCAACACCAAGTCATCTAACACTATGCACACCACCAAAACCACACCTCACACATTCTCTCTCCCCTCTTCCTCCTCCTTCTCCTTCCTCTAACGAGCTGCAATTTCGGTGAGCCACCAACCCAAAGATCCCTCCTCCCTCACCTTTATCCCTGTGCCTATCTCTTCCCTCCCCTTCCTTCCTCCCTGGGGTTGAACTCAAACTGTAGTGTGCCACTAGGCCGTTGGAGCCTAAAGATCACCACCAGAGACAAAAGTTCCTTCTGAGGAGCAGTAGTCCGATCTGTTGTTGTACCACCGTAAGGTCTACCTACATCGTTAAGCTCCACCTTCATCTAGATATGATGTTGCAAATGTTCAGGCGCGGTTGTTGCAAATGTTTTGGCAAGTTGTTGCAGTATGTATTCTTTTTTGTTGCAATTAGTATTTTTGTTTGTCGCAGTAGATCTTCTTATTTGTTGCAACCATGGTGTTGATTTGTTGCATCAGAATATTTTGTTATTGCAAGGGTTGCTAGTTTGCCGCTTGTTTTTGTTGGATGAGGTTTGTTGCATTTGTAGAGTTTTTTTTTGTTGCAGCTATGGTTAAATTTTATTGTATACTTGGTAAAAAATATTGCGTTCAAGATTTGAGCACTAGATGAGGTTGGAGGTTTTTTTTGTTGCAGCTATGGTTAAATTTTATTGCATTTATGATAGAAAAATATTACGTCCGAGAGTATGAAGCTGACGTCTGGATCGGGATCCAGGCACTAGCAAATCCCTTTACGGAATGATACGATCCATGACAAAGGTGAGGCTTCCATTGTTGGTTCAATTGCTTTTCTGAAGAACTACATGGAGTCACTGTTGCAAATCTTGTGGAGTCGCAGCATTCCCAGACGGCCATGAAGTCGTGGACAAGCACGCGCACAGGCTGGCCAAAGTGCTTGACGTCTACGAGGCTCATTTGTCCAAGAACAATACCTCACCGGCGACCGGTTCATGCTCTCCGACCTCAACCACATGCACAAGCTGTGTTGCCTCACTGGGATCCCGAAGCACAAAGGAGGAGGAGCTCGTCACGTCCAGGCCGCGTGTCAAGGCGTGGTAGGAGGACATCTCCGTCTGCTCGGCGTGGAAGAAGACCGCCGCCGCCATCCTCTTCTCCGCCGCTCAAGGGACGCTCGTATGTGCGTGCCGCTGTACCGTGCCGTGCCGGCCGGTTTGTTAGACTAGCTGTTGTGTTCGTGTGGGGTTGCTTGTCAAAATTTCTTTTCCTAGAACACGCGCGGTTGGCGGAATAAACGTGTGAGCGATGCTTACGTAATAAATCACGGGTGTGACGAAACTGCTACGTATTGCAGCGATTAGCTGCGGAGTTTGTCCGCGACAAGACCTTAATCATGCATCATGAATGGCTTAATTTCCTCTAATTTGTACACCATGACGCAGTTCGTGTTGTGCCTTTTATACCGTGTTTCTCTGGCCGTAGTACCACCGCGCTGTCGGACAAATTTTTGTGAGGTTGCTGCTCGGCTCTTCCGCCCTGTGTGGTGGTACATACTACTTGGATGGACATGAGGGATGGGTGATAAGATGGTTATTCACTCAGACGTATATATGCCCTCTAACTATAGCCGGAAGCCGGCCGGTGCGCTGTCATGTTGGACACCTTTTGCGAGATTTCGTTGCACAGTCGATTTCGTTCGCTCCGATGGCAATTTGCGAGGTCGCGACGTCCAACCGAATTATTTGGTGCGACGCTGCTACTACAGGGGTGATCGTTTTAGCGATAGCTTCTGATTTTTGGTTGAAATTTCACTGTAGTTGGTTTTTTTACTGTAGCTGATTTGGTTTTTTCGGCATAATTAAATTTTAAAAAATTGTAAAAATAGAAAAAAAAATTGTTAGCCCATCACGGACAATGCAATGGAACACAGAAAAAAAGAAAAATGTAAAAAAGCTTAAAAATTTAAAAAAAATTCAGAAAAAGATGAATTACTGAATAATGAAAAAAACTGAAGCTAGAAGTTAAAGTTGAAAAAAGGCTGAAACTAGCGGGGCCATATTGGCAACGGCGACATTTGGGTCGGGTCGTCTTCGATCTCGCAGAGATCTTATTATATGAAGGACCCTGCAGTTGTCCTTCAGTACCACAGAAGATAGGATCGAGAGCGCTAGCTATCTGCTGCATATAGAGTGAGGAGAGGGCATTTTATCGCTGAAAAAGAAAGGCATTTCTTCGGAAAAAGAAGAAAAAAAAGTAAGGCATGGCGGCGACGAGCAGGAAGCTGTACGGCATGGCGCTCTCGTACAACGTGGTGCGCATCGCGGCGTTGCTGAACGAGAAGGGGCTCGACTACGAGCTCGTCGCCGTCGACCTCAGCAAGGGCGACCACAAGAAGCCTGAGTTCCTCGCCATCAACGTACGTCTGAGTGTGATGACCGAACGGGTCCATTGACGTATAACTTGGTTTTTCTCGGGGAAAAATAGATGTATAAGCTGGTTTATGCATGCTTAATTTGTTAACCTTCGTTCTCTTGGCGTGGTTTACTTCATTGTGCATGCGTGCAGCCCTTTGGCCAGATCCCTGCGTTCCAGGATGGAGATGAGCTCCTCTTCGGTACGGCATCAAGTCCACTCGATCCGCGCTTCACACGCCCTGTTAGCAATTTCAACCTGACTAACTGCACAAATTTCCCGTGCATTAATTGCAGAGTCCCGGGCGATAAACCGGTACATCGCGACCAAGTACAAGTCGGAGGGCCCTGACCTGCTCCCGACGCCGTCGGCGAAGCTGGAGGTGTGGCTGGAGGTGGAGTCGCACCACTTCAACCCGGCCGTCTCCGACCTGGTGTTCCAGCTCGTCCTCAAGCCCATCTTCGGCGGCGAGCCCGACCCAATCGTCGTGGACAAGCACTCCCACATGCTGGCCAAGGTGCTCGACGTCTACGACGCCCACCTCGCCAAGCACAAGTACCTCGCCGGCGACCGGTTCACCCTCGCCGACCTCAACCACATGGCGCACCTGTTCTACCTGAGCTTGACCCCCAAGGCGGAGCTCATCACGTCCAGGCCGCACGTCAAGGCGTGGTGGGACGACATCTCCGCCCGCCCGGCGTGGAAGAAGACCGCCGCCGACATTCCCCTCCCGCCCGCCGTTTGATGCCCGTCGGATTGTTGCGCGCCTAGTTTTCTTGCGAGATGGATGCTGGTTTGTTTGTTAATTTGTTGTGAACTGTTGGAAAATGGAATAAAAGGTGATTACGCATGATTTGAATTCCGTAATAAATAGTTGCTTGATATGGTAAATATTGAGTTACAGACTAACCAATTTAACCAAAAGATTAAACTAATGAGAAAACATTAGCAATATACTTCAACACCCTCTTACGTCTAGATTCCTCTAGACTTAAGAGGTACACTAGAAGTGGGCCACAGATATTTTTAAAAACTATTGCGTTAGCCGAGCCATAAAGAGTTTCAGTGATGAGGAAGAGTGGACAATATACTTCAAAATTAAATGTAACAAGAGTGCATTCCGTGGGCCTGTATGTCAAAGTATGCAAGGTGAAAGTGGAACAACACTTTATCACTTATAGGGTCCATTCTTTTTTATTTCAACTTATGTTTTTTAAGCTATTTATGAAAAAGAGTACAGAGTAATAAAAACTCGCATACGACTTTGACCGATATAAATAAAGTTGTTATAGTGTATACTATAATTAATTTGTAGATTTTATCTTAAAAATACACTCAAAAAGCTAATTAGAAGCTGAAAAGAAAAGCCCATGATGGCTTTATTGTGTGGCATTGTTCTTCTTGTGCAAGCCTTTTGGTGTTGCAGATACCTATGTACATGTTTAGTAGCATTACGGTTGCCATAGAAAGCTATGAAGAGGTGTGGGCTCTGTTCTGGAGTGACCGTTTGTCGTACCAACTACAGGTTCATAGACTATAGTGTTGTAAGTAGCCTTTGGTTTGTTTTTTTTTTACTGTGGTTGATGATTTTTATTCTTAGAGTAAACATCTATGCAAACAAATCTAATGATGATAAGTTGTTTCAAAAAGGTTGTCCTGATAATCTGCTTTGAAAAGGCGACAAAAAAATCGTCCCGTTTGTTTGTTCGAAAGAAGCCATAAGCTATAGAGGGTATTTGTATTAGATTTTATTGATGGTTTTTAGCTACGGATTATGATTGAAAATGTATAGTAATGGTTGAAAGAAGTTGCTTTAAGAAAGAGGGGATAAGTGATACAAAAGTGAGGAAAAGATACGTACGCATGATAGAAGTGAGAGCAGTGGAGTGAATGATGCACCTATGACCCACTGTCTTATCTTCGAAGTGAGATTATAACAAGAGGAGTGAAGAAAACATGTGTTTATATTAATTTTTAATTTTTTTAAGTAAAAATTAGAGATGGAAGTCAATATAAATAGATCATGAACTAAAAAGGATAGATCTCAGCTACCTCCGGAATCAGCACGTATATTAGGTGGATTGAAAAATCTTAGGGTAGGCGCCAGAAGATTCTGAAGGCTGAACTGCTGAAGGGAAAAGATGGTAGAAAGCAACCGAGCATCTCACCGCGCACGTCCGAAATTAATGAAATCAGAGCCCACGAATTTAGAGGCCTTTTTCATGAGAGCCTACCCTCCACGTCACGAATTGGAGTCTGTGCGTCGGTCCGCCGTGTGCACGTGGGCCAATTTTTTTTTTTGTGAAGCTGCGGTATCCATATCTGTTTCTTGCCTGCGCGCAACACACCCCGTCACACCGATGTAAGTCCGTACTGTACTGTCATTTGCATTTGCTTCTTGCAAATCGGTCGGGCAAAGCAGCCTGAAGTGACTCAGGGACGAGCCATGGCCCATGGCCTACGGTCCGGAAGGAGCCTAGTCCAACGCTGGCCTGGGTCAGGCCGGTTCTTACCTCGACTTGCACTATTTTTTTTTAACTCCAATTGTTAGGCTTAACTAGTAGATTTATTTGTGCAAGATATTAAAATACAGTTATATTTAGTATATAACTCTACTATCTATAATTAAAATATAGTTATATTTATTATACAAATCTAATATACATATATGATTAATCTATACTGTTATAATCTGATCGCACCAAAATAGGTGAGAGATGCTTCTCTTTTTTTCTCAATTAATATAAGAATTTTTATGATTTTTTAGGACTATGATAGGATTTTCTTGACCTTAAAACAAAAGAGATGGCTTAAATTTTACCTATTGTTTTTATTTATGTAAATTGGTGGCTGATTTTTTCGAAAAGAAAAAAGAGAAAAGGAAAAGGAAAAAAAGAATAAAAGTTAGTTTTAGTCTAAGCTAGTCTGGAACCATCATCCGTCGGCCTGTTCTTTTTGGTTGTGGCTTATAGTTTTTGACTGAAATTTTTGAATTTTAGCTGTTTGCGATAGAGATTACAAAGAGAGATACTTGTTTACGATTTTGAATGGTACAGATATTGAGTTTTTAACGTGTGCTATAATTAACTTGTATACTCTGTCTTAAAAAAATACTCTGTTTGAAAGTTAGATATTATAGTAAAAATTAAAAGTCATTTTAAAAAACTAAAAAGAATATACCCTTTGCTTTTGCATCTTATCACTTTGTAACGCTTGTGTGTTAAGCTACATAACGATCAAGTTCCCCATTAGTACATTTCGCATTGATAGCTGTTCTTTGACATAGTACACGCACTTGGATACCGAACGATCCATCGTAGCGACATGCATTAAACTGGATCCACCGTCTGCACGGTTCGATGGGCAGGTGCAATGTCATACAATCTTGCGGTATCAAATGCATGCTTGTTAGGTCCTGCGCTAAATGGTTTCTACTTCTTGCTTTTAGAATATATTATTTTTTAATTTTTTTTGTCATTTTTAGTTTTTAGGTCTTTGTTGCCCTTTTCTTTTATTATTCATTTACATTGTCTATGATAATATATTTTTTATTTTTTAAATTTAATTATTTAAAAAATTAATAGTTGTTACAATATATTTTTAGCCAGAAGCTACATTAGCGATGAGCTTTTTTCTTGGATAAAATCAGCGCCAGACTTTTAGGTAGCGTTTGGTTCGGAGTTTTACGGCGTAATTGGAATACAGTGAAAACGAATCCCTCCTGGCCCGACCCCACCATTATTGAGAGGAATCAGTTCCCGTTACCGCTCGACGCTCGATCCATCCCATCCCATTCCCACCGCCCCTGATCCCCTCGTCTCCCCGCTTCCCACCCCCCCTGACCCCCTTCTCACTTTGCCATCCCCTCCGCCTCCCGTGCGGCCACGCGCCCCGCCGCTTCCTCACGCCTCCCGTACAACCAAGCAAATTGTGTAATCATCCATTACACCCTGAAAATCCCCACGTAATCTCATTCCCTCTACGTTTACGTTAATGTTTTTGAACCAAACACCATATTACTGTTATTTCCTTTACTTGTACTTGTAACAATAATGATCAGTGAAGCACGCCGCAAGGAGCATTTTTTTAAAAAAGGAATCGGCAAGAAACATTTTATTGCTGGCCCGGTATGCCACTGCAGGTTTGGTCGCCATCTTTTCTTTAAGGTGATCGACGACCTTCCGGGCGAGCGGTGCACCATCCGTTTCGTTGGTTGCAGTGGCAATTGCATTATTGCAAACCAGTGACAATCCAAATAATGCACTTGCCTAATCGTCGCAGTCGCCTCTTTAAAGAAATATGTGAAAATTGCATAAACTCCCTTATAAGTCACTAGCTTTTTTTTAAATTTATCCCTCTCCTCTATATTTTACTTTCATTTACTTTACCCCTTACAAGTTAATTTGGCTTGCAAATACTCCATAGGTCACATGTTAAACACCATTATAAGTTACTTGTTTTTTAATTTATCCCTCTCCTCTATATTTTATTTTCATTTACTTTGCCCCTTACAAGTTAATTTCGCTTGCAAAATACTCCATAGGTCACTTGTTCGCACTATTTTTTTTTTGTGGTTTTAATTATCTTTGCCATCTGTTTATGTTGGACCGAAGCCAACAATTAGAGGAGGATGAATGATTGCAAAAGCTTTTGTGATTTTCCCTAGTATTCTAAATCTTCACTCAAATAAATATAAGAGTCATTAAGTTCAAATTACACCTCCTACACAAAAAACAAAGATCTCCAACTAAAACGAATTAGCTGCTAGTCCTTGATTGCAATACCGATAGTATCACTGTAATGCGTCGGTATGACCGTAGCTGTATTGCCACCAACTCGAGGCTGGTATGACCGCATTACGATATTACCGCTCAGGTAGATGATACTACCACGTGCCCTGATCCCAGGCACAAATCCCTCAGGACAAAAACCAAACTTGAGGAACTTGATTAAACCTTGGCCAAATATAACTAAAATTGGTATTGACCTTAGTAAGGATGTCAGGGACCAAATCAAATCAAGAAATACAAGGTTCTTGGACTTGATCCCCTCCAATGTGAAAGAATTGTGTTCTAGGTCATAAGAACACACCAAACCCTAAAAACCAAATTACTTGTTGCTCGTGAGGTTCTAAGTCATAAAACCTTAGCATAATAATCTACTCAAACACTTGGGCTAGAAAGACCACGATCACAAAATCATAAATCTTGATCGAGACAAGGCAAGAGCCGAACAAGATATTGATTCTTGCTACAGAGTGATCTAGATGGGTAAAGATGGATCTCAAGAATCTACTAGTACCTCGTACACATCATGGATCAAAGCAAGCATAAGAGGACTACAAAAAGAACCAAATCAACACAAGCAAAAACAAGAACTCATGCAAAGAGAGACAATAACACAAGAATTATTAGAGCTTGATTTATTGCATGAAGATGAATGACTTTTACAGCTTGCTAATTACAAAGGATCATCTACAAGTCCCATATTTACTCACACCATGAAGAAGACAAAGTACTAGCCTAAGCCTAGAACTCAGCCCTATTTACTTTCAAATCCTAGAACCCCTCACCCTTCATCATATAGCCTAACCAGCGCTCTTAGTTGGTCTATACATGCTAAGAATTAGAGAAATCGGTCAACGCTACTCACAGCGAATTTTACACTCACTCGTACCTCTTAGTGGGTCGTATTTGGCATTTCCCACAACGCCCTTGACGAAACTTCCGGGTGCCTTCTCTTGACTCTATCTACACCTTATCGTGCAAGCCACCATGCATGACACATATAGATTGATCAATGGCTTTTCTTTCATCGACAAGTCTCTTTCATTCCAGCTTCCATTGGACCATACCTCACTTGAACCGATGAAGCCAACTTAATCCAACCTGTTGCTCAAACCTTCCTTCAACCATATTACTTAACTTTACCATGCGTCATGCTTGAGTTCAACCATCCCACATAACCACATTGACCGCTTGGACCTCGATCCACCCTGATCTAGTCTTGGTTGCCTGTTGTTGACCATAGTTGCTTTCATTTTTTTTTGCACATCTAAAGACCAATAAAACATTTTCAGACATAAGTTCTTCACACTTAACCCACGTTAGTACAAACATGCAACACAATCTAACCATGACAAGAGTTCCAAGATCACCCCATGATAAAAATCTTCCATAATTTCCATTTTTTATAACATAATTGCCACAGCCATAGTCAGTATGACCACACTCCCTATGCCGGTCATACCACGTCGGTAGTACCGCCTACCATTAGTCGGTAATACCATTTCTCATCTATTTACCTATAACAAAGGAGCGGTATAACCGCTTTCCATGGCCAGTACTACTGCCAATAAAAGCCTGATTATACCATTCTTTCGATAGTACCACGGTCATGCATGGGTACTACCGAACCTGGCTAACCCCGAAAACAACCCTCTGTGAAAAATAGCTACCACCAACTAAAATACGATCACACCACACTTATGGTAGTTCTGCGACCACCTGGTGGTACAATACCCACACCAGGCCGATAATACAGGCGACATCTGGCCAGTACTATCCCCTGGACCTGACAACACCCTTAATTTGAGGAAATTGCAAACCGTTTGGAAAACATTCGATTCAACTCAACCCAGCTATTAATTATTTATCATAAATTGACCTAGATCTACCCATATGGTATTTCAGTTTCAACTATTTTAGTACTTTTTTAAGTGATACCGATACTTGTTTCAATGATTTGAATGATTTTGGTATTTGTAATGTGCGATTTTAGCATTGAAACACTAGCAATAAAATAGTGTATTAAAATGCCAAAATCACCTAAATAATTGAAATATGTGTTAACATCATTGAATAAAGCATTGACACCACTGAAACAAGTAACAACGATAATGAAAACCCTGAGAAATATTGTTAACATGTGGTCTAGGGGTTATTTGTATGACAACTTAACTTACGAGGATAAAATAAATGATAGTGAGATATAGAAGCCAATCAAAAATGTAGGTGACTTCTGGGATGTTTGTGAAAATTTTCCTATAAATAAAGACCCCAATCGTCATGGATGCGATCATACGCACAGTGCAAGCTAGGAAGGATATTGAAACAGCTAGCTGTAGAGTTGATCAAGAAGCCGTCATGGCGCCGATGAAGCTGTACGGCGCGCCGCTGTCGCCGAACTTTATCCGCGTCGCGTCGGCGCTGAACGAGAAGGGGCTCGACTACGAGCTCGTCCCCGTCGACCTCCGCAACGGCGCGCAACGGCAACCAGACTTCCTTGCCCTCAACGTACGCACGCACGGTGTATATTGTATTATATTATATTGTATTATATTATATTCTGTGCTCTTTCTGTTAAAATACCCTAAACTGGTGTACTATATTTCATTAGTATCTTCTTAATTCTGTGGGTTGGTAAATTTCAGCCCTTCGGCAAGGTCCCTGTGTTGCAGGACGGAGAGGAAACTCTCTTTGGTAAACCCTTTAATTCACACTTGTGGCTGCACGTTAATAAGTAATCAGCAGTTAATTAATCTGACATGATACTTTTCTTCTCCATGTACGTATCATGTACACACCGTGTGTAGAGTCCCGCGCCATAAACCGGCACATCGCGACCAAGTACAAGTCGGACGGCCCTGGCCTGCTCCCGGTGCCGTCGGGCCCGGTGGAGGTGTGGCTGGAGGTGGAGTCGCAGCACTTCCACATGCCGGCGTTGCACCTGGCGTACCAGCTCGTCTTCAAGCCCATGCGAGGCATGGGTCCCCCTGACGCCGCCGTCGTCGACGAGCAGGGGCAGGCGCTGTGTAAGGTGCTCGACGTGTACGAGGAGCGGCTGTCCCAGAGCAAATACCTCGCCGGCGACGCGTTCACCCTCGCCGACCTCAACCACATGGCCCTGCTGTTCTACCTCGCCCAGAGCCCCAAGGCGGACGAGCTTTTCGCGTCCAGGCCGCACGTGAAGGCCTGGTGGGACGACATCTCCGCCCGCCCGGCGTGGAAGAAGACCGCAGCCGCCGTCCCCTACCCGACCGCCTGATCGAGGCCGTTGCTGCGTTCGTGTGGATGCAGGTGATGATGTGAGTTTCTTATTCATGAGGTCGACGCTGTGGGCTGCTCTCGTATCGTACGTACGTGCTCTGTTGTTTCGTGTGAATAAATTTAGCTAGGCAGCTCGCCGAGCTCTACCTGATGTAACGAATAATGCCTTGATTGCGCGCCGGCCTGCATGTCGACTGGCTGTTGCTCCATGAGCCTTGCCTCTATCGAGGCCCTCATGTAATGGGCATGCATCCATTGCGAAACAAAATATCTACATGTGTCTTTAATTCTCTTTGTTGTACTGTAATATAAGTAGTAGTTTGTGTGAGATCATGTGAAGATTATCTTATATGTGTGATAAGTATTTGATTTTGGTATCTTTGATAACCAAGTTCTATTGAAGTTTGAGTTTGTTCTTGAAGTTTTTCAGTATTCAAAGTTGCTAATAGGAGTTAAGTGGTCCGAGCAGCTTGGAATCGACGGTCTGATTGGTGGCCATGTAGCAATCAGACCAACCATGTGGCCTTTTGGAGATTAGACATCAAACACTTGTGTAGGTGTGTTTGAGAATGTTTTTGCACCAGGTTTCATTTAAATTGGAGTTATGAGCTGAAACTAGATAGAGATTAACCGAAATTCCAGATGACGTGTTTTCTGGTGCTCTTATGTGGTCTGACCGGCCTGTAGCAGATGGTCAGATTGAGGCGATTTGACCGGCATGGTTGCTACGGTATGTCCGGTCCCCTGTTACCAGGAGGAGTTAAGTCAGTTCTTGGCGGTTAGACCGGTCGTAGGTTGGCGGTCAAGCCGGCCTATGAAAAATTGAGTGAGTTGAGTTGGGTTTCAGTTGTGTTAGTCACGTTAAGAGTTTATGCATTGTAAGAATCTTAATGTAGGTGTCAATTGGTGCATGTTTATATCGGTTTTGTTGATAAGAGTCAAGTACATATCACTTGTACTTGGGATGATTGCTTATTCTTTGATGTGCAGAGCATTTGATGATTGTTGCAGTCAATGGTAAGACCAAGGCTAAGGAAGGTGCCTTGAAGTCATGAAGGGTCGCATATATCCAAGTAAAGCATCATCTCAAATAGAGAAGCACGTGAAAAAGATAAGAATCGTAATAAGGCAAGTGCCTGCATATGGTGTGTCATTATACATAGATGTTTCAAGTGATGACGGTCCTTGGAGCAGACGTACGATCATAGCGGCAAGTCATTAGGTATCACGGACTTTATTGTGGTGGTTGCTTCGAGAGAAGCACCGTGAAGACCAGTAGGTGGCAATTGAGTAAATTGTCCGATGCCGATGGAGAGGTGGTTTGTGAAATTGCGATAGTGGTCTAAGTTGTTTATGCCACGTCTTGGAGGATGCAGTGTCTTATCGGGCTATTAGAGACATATGGAAGTGACACTTTAAAAAGCGTACAAATGCGTGTGAGTGTAAAATATGTTTATGTGTGGATTACTGAGTTTTTTCAATTGTAAGTGATTGTGTTTCACTAAGGATGTACTGGTTGTTATGGTTAGGTGTGAGATGAGGAGTCTCTTCTATATAAGCCCTTATACGTGTTAAGAGATGATATCTTAAGAGGGTTTTTTTTGGAGAGTTTAGGGTTTTTTATGTTGAAAGTTTTTTGTGTGTTCCTAGAGCTCTATCATCTATGTGCGAGTGACTGTAAAATATTTCTCTCAAAGTAAAATGAATATTCGAATTTTGTCCAAATGAGTTGTGTCATGGATTTCTCCTTCTGTTTTTTTATTTGCTTAGTTTTTTATTTCATTTCCCCTTGACCTCTCTTCATGCTAAAGACGTGTAGAAGGTGTGGATATATCTTAGAGATCAGATCCTATCTATCTGGGTACTTTATATGGAATTTTTTTATGGTTGTCCTGGTTTACTTAAGAGAGTGGTGATTTTGAGATTTTGATCTTGAGGGCATTTTGGCTTGAATTCGTGCGATGATCTCACTTGCTATGACATGTAACAACTCATCCAAGGTTATCATCAAAGACTCACGAGCAAGAGTAGATCGATATTTATCTCTTTTGCTTGATTTTGATGTAACTTTTCTTGTTTTGGATAAATATCAAAACTTTGGTATCGATCTTCATGATCCATGATTGGAATATGTTCCTGACATTCTAGGGAGTATTTGCACCACGTTTCATCGTGTATGGATCACTGGTCTAAGAGTTAACTATTTTCTTAGTCGTGTGTCATGCTGATTTTTGTCCCCGTTTGGTGAGCAGTTAGACTGCTATGATCTAAGCAGTTAGACCGCCCAGACCAATCAAACCGACCGAGCGGTCCAACCACCCCTTGACCGGCAGTCAAATCGGTGAAACTGATTATCTCATGTGACTTTGTGATCTTTGGCTCTTGGCTTTAAGAAAACTTACGAGTTTATATTTTTCTCTGCATCGTATTGCTAATACAAGTGCAAAGATTTTAAAGAGTTATTCACCATCTCTGATTCACCAAATCCAATCCTATAGCGTGTCATCGTGGTGATGTTCGTTTTTCGCAAAAATGACCTTGACCAGCACAACCTTGTTTGTGCCCAAGCATAGGATCATGTCATATATCCAAACCTGTTTTTAGGGAGGGATATATGCAAACACTCAACCGAATATTTGAACTACTACCACTGTTGTTGAACCCGATCGAGTATTGCAGCCGATCGCCTCATCAATCATCGCACAGTATAGCTCATCATGTTTGGACCACACTCATGATGAGCCTTTTATAGGCCCCATTGTTGTTAGGTCTCGTATTGGGCCTGCACATTATTGGTGGCGCATGCAGCCTTCTCCATCCCTAGCAAGTTGAGGAAGCTACGTCCCATGAGCATCTCGTCACATGGTTGTGTTCTGCCTAATTCCGAATTACGAGAGATAGATCGATGATGGTAAGCGATAACAACTCCGTGATCAATGTAATGGAATTAATTCAATCTTGTTCCGATGAGGAAAGCTTTCTCCATATTCTTGGCCTTTTCCGCGCGCGGCCGAACCAATTCGAGATTCCACATGCCGTGCCTGCATGCCATGCTATGGAGGCATTTATGCTCTGTGGGAAAAAGAAAAGCCTGTTTCGGATTTATCACTGCAATTCGTAGTCTTTTTTTATTTGGAGGCGACTAGGCAACGGTGTACCGTTGCAATGATATGGCAACATGTTTCGTAAAGCTTCGTGAAAATATTTGAAAATTTCCAACTTTCATTGAATTTTGTTTGTTTCTAGAAGATTCCAACAAAGTAGAGTCAAAGTTTTGACGAGTTTTATAATTTAGAACTCAAGTTTTAACAAGTTTCACCTGAAGATTCACGAAATTTCAACATGTTTTCTGAAACCGAGTTGTATTAGGTGTTTCGGTTCAGCTACAGTTGTCGTCCGACTCGGCAACGGCCTGTGCTGATTCTCTGTATAAATATACATCTATGGCGTCGACTGTTGTTCGCGCCTTACATGAGATTACAAATCAATTACTCTACTTCTTCTAACTTGGTAGGGCACGTACAACAGTTCAGATGCTTGCTGTCTGTATATACATACACATCACATATAGACAACAAAAAGACAGCTTGTACAATAGGCTATCTATTTAGTTGTCTGCAACCTCATTAAAAAAGACAGCTTGTAAAAAAGACGGCTCGTACAACGTTCGCAACGCTGTCTCTTCGCCTAAGAGCACGAGCGCAGGCCGTCTCTTCGCGAGAAGACGGCTTATGTCTCTCCCTTCCTTAGTTACATTCTACGTCAGATGATTTTGCTGTATTAGCATGATAAAGACAGTACCTATCTCTCTATTGTACCTGACCGTATCAGAGTCAAGATTCAATCTACTTCATGTCTTTCAGTTTTTGTGCAAACTATTAATTAGACAATGCACATTTGTTCGCTTCGGACTAGCACTAATTGCTACCTCTTTCAGTGGAGATTGGACTTGTGCGGCTGTATGTAATTTAGAGTGAGAGATAGGGCGTAGAAATGCAAACAGGAGAAGATACGGGACAACTTTTTTTATGCCAAAAGGTATAGGACACTGTTTTTTTCCAGTAATAATAAAACTTAGTTTACGGATAAAATCCATGGCTATCTATAGCCTCCTCGCTCTCTCCTCGCTCCGTGTTGTAGAGACCTTTGTTTTCGTGTCAGGCCTAATCTCTGCT
The DNA here is from genome assembly GCA_036346265.1 of Melocanna baccifera. Classification (NCBI taxonomy): domain Eukaryota; kingdom Viridiplantae; phylum Streptophyta; class Magnoliopsida; order Poales; family Poaceae; genus Melocanna; species Melocanna baccifera. Next base: position 7,775,233 of record CM070678.1, read on the forward strand.
CCGTTTGCTTGTGGTTTGTTGCTTTCCTGCTAAGCAAAATGTAGCAAGTAAAATATGTATTCGAGAATATTTATATTTGTATTTGAGAATATTTATATTTTTATTTGAGAATATTTGTATTCGTATTTGAGAATATGTGTATTCGTATTCAAGACTATTTGATTCGTATTCGATCCGTTTTTATCCTTAGTGACCTTCCAGGAATGATTATAAGAAGCAATTTTTTCTAAAAACCAAGTTTTACAAGTAAGAAATGAAAATTACTGTGCATAATTTTCAACTCTATATACTACACTGCTAACTCGTGTAGATGTGTAGTCATGCTACATAAATTTAGTCTACTAAAATTTATAACAAAAGTTTTAAGATATTCACATTTAACTAAATTAAGTACATATTTAATTCAAATTTATATTCATTATGATATTCGATTTGTATTCATATTTAAAAATAGTCGAATTCATATTAAAAATATAAATTACCAAATTATCTTTCTCATCTCTCTCCCTCTTTCTCTCTCCTCCTATGCTCTCTCTCCCCTTCTCTCACTGTCTCGTCCCTCTCCCCATCAACCGTGGGGGCTGCAGCCAGAGACTAGGAGCGGATGGAGGAGGCGGTGCGGCCTCCTGCGCAAGCCGCCACCGTTGGAGTTAGGAAAGAAGGGTCGCGGGGACAGCAAAGTCTGGTCGAGGCGACACTGGAGAGCGATGATCGCGCCGCCGCTGGAGCTAAGGAAGAAGCATGGTTGCAGTGGATATGGAGGCAGGGGTGGTAAGATCCGTCAGTGGCGGTGGCAAAGACATGATCGAGGACTCCAGCTACCGGATCTAAACTTCTGGAGATGGCCTGCATCTCATTGCCGACCGTCGACATGCACTCCGCCACCGTCTTGCACTCGTCGAGGACATGCACTGCCTGGTCGCGTCGTCTTCCTCGATTCTGCCACCTGCTCCGATTGTCCACCGTGTCGCCAACCTGCATGTCGTGTCCAACACTCTGTCAGCGGCAATGTGCGCAAGAGGCTTGACCGCGCTCATCTTGTCTGCCCCCAGTGTCCGGTCGTCGCCCAGCCGCCGATGGGCAAAGCGCTAAGATAGTGAGAGAAGGGGGAGAGAGAGCACGGGAGGAGAGACGAAGGGGGGCGAGGGAGAGAAGATGGGGAAGATATAACTTGGTGAGAGCGCTTTGAGATTTGTAAGGGTTCCTTGGGATGAAGGACCGACCTGGGTTCCGTATAATCTTTAGGGGGTGATCGTTTCGGCTTTGTTCGGCTTCAGCTTCTAGCTTCAGCTTTTTTTTCACTATTCACTACACTATCCACTAACTCATTCATGGTGTTTTTCAGCCACTCTGGTGTTTTTTCAGCCAAAAGCTAAAAGCCATCGCTATTCCGATCACCCCAAGTCAGAGACTCAGAGCTGCTGTCATTTCGCTAAAAAAAGAATGAAAACGAGAAAAAAAAAACAACGCAGACGTACTCACTAAACTTTGCCAAGCCCAAGCATGCATTGTACAACTGATAGGTTTGGGCCCGGAATCTTGCGATTTGTCGGCCCAATCGCATGGAAATCATGGAGTAATTTGGGCGGAAAGAGTCTTACACTTCTTTCTTGGGCGAAGTATGGTTACATCGTGCTAACTTCTATAACTCGTTCTAACTTCTAAGGCAGCAGAATTTGATCACGATGAGAGCCCTGCTGGTCTTCGTTTCTACAGTACGGTACCTTTTTTATTTGCGAGGCTACAGTACGGGGTACCTGATGGTGTTGACGTGCAATGCAGTAGAGTTCTCCTTGCCAAAAGACCCTGCAGTTCGTCACAGTTGAAGTTCAATGATTTCGCGGTATCTTCGTCCTGTATTCCTGATCTATCACCTTGAATTAGAAAAGACAATAGGATTTTTCGCAGCAACACGCAGGCCTAATCCTACTGCAGATATATCTCTTTGACAAACGAGATGATGTATGCATATTTGTTTTGTAACATGGTGACATGTGGGTCAACAAAAACACATTTAACTATTTTAGTGGCGAGTTAATAAAAAGAAACTATTTTGGTGGCAGGCACCACTGAGCAGGCTCTACCGAACGCAACGCGCCCCCTGCGCTAATTCGTGCATCTTCGTGTCTGACTCTGATGTTCCTTCCACTACCGGCCATGCCGCCTGGTGTTCCTTCCTTTTCCCACTCATTATCTTATCTTTTTGTTACTGCCGTATACGTGCCCATCGCCGGCGATGCACAAGCTCCTACGGCATGTCACGTCGCAGCGTCGCGGCCATATATATGCTTCACTCCTCCAAGACAGAAACTAGAGACGACTTTAAACCGCTTCTGAAAAGCACAAAAGAGACGGAAATCAAAAGGCCATAGTTCAGAGACCGTCTCTCTCTCTCTCTCTCTCTCCGTCTCTCTCTCTGAATTTGTTTCAGAGAGCACTCCGTTGGCTTTCATCGCAGAGCAGCCTGTGCCGTCGCTCTTGCTATCTCTTTTTACCAACTATGCGAAAAGGAGGAGGAAGCAAGAGGGCAGCTCTTTTGTTTGTGGTGATGGGAGGAAGGCCAAGGGAGGAAGAAATTTGAGAAAGGGACCGTCACATACAAATGACAGATATATTTTGATTTCTTGCTAGCAGCCTGCTGATCCAGTCTCTTTCTTGGAAGCTCCCCAACGTTCTTGATAGGAACGGATCCTTCGGAAAAGAAGAGAGATAATAATGCATCATGATGATTCGTGACGTACGGTTTGATTTTGTTTGGGAAATCAAGTGCTTTGACAAATATGGGTCTTTGTTCAGAGAGTAAGATGTTAGAACTAGTGGTTAGACTAGCCATATTTCTTTATATTCCTTTGGTAGAGTAGCCATTTTTCTTTGTACTATCTGTATATCTCTTTGTGTCTTGGGAATATACACACAATATTTATAACATGGTATCAGATCATGCACAGGTGTCGGTACAATATCCTAATTCTTTATATTCCTTTGATAGAGTAGCCATATTTGTTTGTACTATCTGTATATCTCTTTGTGCTTTAGGAATATACACACAATATTTATAATATGGTATCAGATCATGCACATGTGTCGGTACAATATCCTAAATCTCCGTACGTCGAAGAGCATCAAGCTTTTCTGTCATTGTAAGCTACCACTAGAATAAGGAGCAGCCTTACGATAAGAACTAGCCTCAGTGACAGAGAGTGCATGAACTGTCGGAGCAAAACCAAGACAATCAAGAGGCCAAAGGATGTCCTGTCATGAAGAATGTATTGAGAAGCATCATCAAGAGGATCAGATGAAGGTGTCGACAAGATATCAGAAGAAGAGGCTGGTGAAGGACGAGAATGCTTGGAGTAGTGAACATCAGATAAATGAGATGGTGATACTGCAGAAATAAGAGATGGTGCTACAGGAAACAGCATAGGAAATGGGGGTACAGAAGGAACCACTAGAGATAGACCAGTGGAAGACCGTGATAGTGGAGAAATGAATGAAGAGCCAGAAAAAAAAATCATGTGATCGTCTCAACAGTGGAAACATGACAAGAATCCAAATCTCGATAGAAGAAAGATCAAGATTTGTCAAAGACAACGTCTTATGAGATCATGAGTTATCAAGCAGAAAGATCATAACAGCGATAATCCTTATGCTCAGAGCTGTAATTAAAAAACACACACTCAACTGACTGAGCCGATAATTTGGTGCGCTCATAAGACTGTAGCAGGAGAAAACAGGTATAACAAAAAACACAAAGGTGAATGACTGGGGCTTGAGAGTAGAGATGCTCTATAGAAATAGCTTCAGCCCAGAACTATGGTGGAACGTGAGAGGAAAGAAGAAGAGTGAGGACAATCTTAATTAAATGATGATATTTACGCTCAGCAACCCCATTCTAATCATAGGCATCATGAATTTAGGATATGAAGACTGGTAAAGAATACCCTGCTAAAAAAGGAATTGTCTAAAAGCTCCAGAACTGTATTCACCAGCAGAATCACACCAAAAAATATAGATGAAAACATCAAACTAAGTATGAACCATCATTGCAAAGCTACAATAAATCGCAAGACAATGACCATGATTAGACATAGGAAAAAACCATGTAAAACAATAATAATCATCGATGAAAATTGTATATAATTTATGCCCACCTTTTGAGATAATAGGTGTATGTCTCTATACATCTGAATGAACTAAATCGAAAGGACGGGAAAATAAGGGCTTACTAGAATGAAAAAAGTTATAGCTATTTGCTTAGCTTACAATCCTGATAAAATACGGTGATATAAACAATGATGGTACTGCGCAAAAACTCTCGAGGTAGTGTAGAGGTCCATCGAAATGTGCATCTCTCGATCTCTTGCTGCGCTTACGCCGCTGATGTTTACATCTTTGTATTCTTGTTCATCAGCTCAGCATGCATCTCTGCCAGGACATAATGTAAACGTTCAGTTCTCCAATACAGGCATATCATCTACTTCCTTCCAATGCTAAGCAAATGCATGATCTCCCAAGAACGACAGGTTTTTTTTTTTTTTTTTTGCAGAGTAACAAAGCATATCGAAGTTGTTCCATATTCACAAATCCTTGCTCTTTTCTTCAAAAGATGAATTCCAGATGAATCCATACTTTAACTTTTGCAAATATGGCCAAACACCAGCAATTTGCGTTTAATCATGTACTAAAGCGAGACAGAAATAACCCCCCCTTGGACAACTAAGCATTGTCAAAAGGTAAGGCTCGAATAGATGCTTCCTTCTCCTCCTCCATGCAAAAAAGGCGTATTGTATGTCACAACACTCGCTACCTTTCAACTTTGTGACAAAACAAAAACTCTTCCTTTGCACAGCCGGGGAAACACTATCGAAAGCAGTGGCATATCTTTCTCGTATTTGGCATGGTAAAGGTAGCCAGCCGCTAATTGGCGGTTGCCTAGAACACTCTAGTGAAGGGCAAAGAATCTTAGCAAGGCTCCATGAGAGGAATGTCCTAATATTAAATCTGATTCGTTGGTCCGCGTAGTGATTTAGTGCCGTCTTCTTCATGGAATTGTCTTCACTCTTACTTGTTTGGGCAGTGAAACTTTGACCACGGTAAATGAAAAAGGGTATGAAATAGGGAGGGACAGGGATACATTTTGTATTATAATTCTCGAAGAGCACGCTTGGACAGGACAAAACATACAATAAAGTCTTTAAGACACTGCCGTGAAATATTGCATGTGAACTTGTCTAAACATAACTTTTCCTCTCATGAGCGCATATCTAAAAATATCATTTTGCAAACATCCCTTGACAATTGAACTTTCTTAGAATTCAGAAATATAGATACTACATGAAGATTTGATGAATCTGTCCATCGTATATCTATGTAAACCATCTCTTATGAAACGAAAAAGATTGTAACAACAAATCTCTGCTACAGCAAAGCGATTACCAAAAGAGATTCAAGTGTAATTCCTCCTCTAAAAGTAGTTTGAGCCTCCATCAAAATCTCAGCTATACAGCTCATGATGAGCTCTGAAAGAAGAGAAATGAACTGTATATCACCACCTCCTTAAGTTTACTTCGTAGCAATCTTTACCTCCTCAAAGAGAAGCCTCAAAGGGTGTGTTTTGTCCACTCGAAAAGGCGCCTTCCCTAGTCACAAATCAACTGAAATATATTGGTCCAACGAAACACCCACTACTCTCCAAAGTAGTTGCTTTTATTCCTTCCACTTGTTAAACTGGTGCCAGGGTATAAAATCTCCTCAGCCCTCCCTCACAGTACAAGCCTCCCTCACTTTCCCCTCCCTCCTGCAAATTGCTTCACCTGCTCCCATGGCCTCAGAACCTATAGAGTGCCAGGTACTGATATTCATTCTCTTGGTTTTGTTTTCTGTAATTGTATGGATAGCAGTTCTTCAGCTCACAAGTCGTTCTTCAAGAATATAAGTGGCTCACTAATCTGTCCTTTAAATTCTCTTGGATTCATGACAACATATTCCTTAATGTTCAATTTCCGTGCTTTTGCTGTAAGTGTGCTGATAATTAATTGGTTTGTCCTGATCTAGGTTCTGGTGCTGAGGGTGTCCATTCATTGTGAAGGATGCAAAAAGAAGGTGAAGAAAGTGCTCCTACATGTTGATGGTATGTCTTATTTAACATCCCAATTGCATGTATAGCGACCTTTACTATGTAGTGCAGGTTTAAAGGCCTTTTGGAAATTTTCATGTTGGAATATTGTACCTTGGATTGAAATCCTGTACCCTGATAGGTACTATTTGCATTGCACAATCATTAAGAATGCATAACAATAACAGGAAGGATAATTTTAGGTACAAACACAAACACTAGTGAAAAGAAGACGCAATAAATAAAATGAGCATATAGAAGAATTCGACGAGTAAGCATGGCTACACTGACCTAAACTATGTGTTCATTTGACTTTGAAGGTGTGTACAGATGCGACATCGATGCCCGGAGCAATAAGGTCACGGTCACCGCCTCTAGAAGGGTCGACGCCAACATCCTCGTTGCAAAGTTGCGCAAGTCCGGCAAGCAGGCTGAGCCGTGGCCTGAGGAGCCGAAGCAGCAGCAACCTGCAGAGAGCCAAAGCCAAGAGACCAAAAACCAAAATGATGAGCCCGGCGAGCCGAATGAACCTGCCGAGAAGCCCGGTCCCGACAACGCTGAGGCCAGCGCTGCAGAGCCAAGCAATCCTCAGCCTTCCCCGGAGCCAAAGAAGAGCACCGACGATGCCGCAAAGCCGGCCCAAGAAAGCAGAGAACCCTCCAATGCGAAGGCCAACGCAGATGCTAGCGCCAATGTCAATACCGGTGATGAGACCAAGGCGGCAACAAGACAGCAATCCAATGAAGCAAAAGGGAAAGCAAAGCAACACCAAGAGGAGAAGCCGATTGATGCCAAGGTGACAGTGGAATACAACCGAGGCAGCTACGTGAGTCACATGCCAACACCGCAGCCGGCGCATGTCATGAGCTACAATGTGGCACGGCCGACGACAAGCGCAGCCTACTACGCTGCCGGGCCAACGCCAACACCGATGCCAGTGCCCATGGCAAGGCCTGGACCATCCCAAGGCTACATAGATGAGTACGCGCCTTCTTACTACAACCGGTCATCGCCTTATGAGCCTTATTACTATCCTCAACCATCGCCATATCGCTATCCACATTCTTCAACGGATGACTACTACTATGGAGCATCACAGAGGAGCGCCTTCTCGCCGCCACGGGACACTTACGGTGACATGTTCAATGATGAGAATGCCAATTCTTGCAGTGTGATGTGAAGGAATTCTCGCCGCCCCGGGACACTTACGGTGACTTGTTCAATGATGAGAATGCCAATTCTTGCAGTGTGATGTGAAGGAATGCAGCGGGCTAGCTAGTTTACTGTTCCTTAACTAATGACTATATGCTAGATATTAGATTTAGTACCAGTAACCGATGTATTAGTATTACTTAGGCTCCATGCTAGTAGAATAAATGAGCTGAGCGTGATGCATGAGAGGAAGAATGTGAGGGATTAAGGAAAACTCAAATAGTTCAAATGCAAAAGTTCCTTCGAAGTGCTCAAAAGAATTAAAGTTGCGCTTTTCTTTTCTTTTTCCTTGGCCTTTCTTTTAAAACTTACAAGCAGTATTTATTTCACAGTAACGTAACGTTTGATAGAGGGCCAGACGAAGGAATGATGTGCTGTCCTACATTCAACTTTTGCCCTAGCAGGATATGCTAAACCTGACATGGTAAAGCTCCTTAGTTGTGCCCTGGCGACAACAGTTTGGTTTGGGTTATAGTGCATCAACTCTGACCAGACCTGAACAGAGATCGCATACAGAACTAAAGACAACAGGCAGTCGTGGAATGCAGAGACTCCTTATGCAAAGGTGCAAACTGCCAGCTAGGATAAGCTTGTTCCAAATACATTCAGGAATCAGGATGCAGATGCAGTATGAGATGGTAGCTGAAACAAAGCAGGTTGGTAAGGAATATGTTGGGTCCATATACTGAAAGTCTGAACATCAAAGAGTGAGACCCAAAAAAGGTGAAATTTGAAGCTGAACAAGAAGTCAATAACAGGTTAACTATAAATGCAGAAGGCCAATACAGGCATTTAGGGCTCCAGAGCTGCGAACTCAGGCTTCAGAACTTGAGATTCTGCTTTTACAGAGCTTTGCTAAGTTATAATCTCAAGTTCAGTTCTAGCGACTTGTTGATTTGTTCAGTTCTAGCGAATTTGCACTGTTGGGTTTGCCCGAGGGACACCAGTTATGGCCTCCAAGCTCGCAATAGTTAACTGATACCGATGGTATGTGCGCTTCACATTGTTCACAATCCCCATGAAAGCGAAAGCAAAATGGGTTACGTTAATGTAACTGTTTCTTTAAACCAAAGCAAGGTTGCCAAGAAAGTTGCCGTCCTAGTCTGCCATTTAGGCAGCAGCGACTACTAATTAAGCATATAAGCATACTACTCTGCAACACCTAGGTGTTCTCGTTTAGCGAGTTGGGCAGGCCCCTGTCTGAGAAGTGCAGTGCCGAAATCTACTGAATATTTCTTGCAAAGATGCATGAGTCAACTCAGAACATTAACAATGGAGCACTAGCACTCCGCTTGTAGCGACTGTCTGAACATTCATATCTATCTAGGAAGATGTAGAACTGCAGTAGGAGTACAGAGCATTTACAGTTCAGAGGTAGACATGCCTGTATCTTCCTGACTTCCTCTGCATTCTATCTGCACCAATCAAGAAAAACAACTAGGTAAATGTCTTGCTGTTGTGCATAATCCGCAGCAGAATACAATAATCAGGCGCACTTTGCCATTCTAATCAGCAACTACATGCATGTATGGTGCTACAGCTATCTTCTCGGCCACTACTCACGGTCGTAAACAAATTAAAAGGAGTTACACAGTCCTCGCCCATAAGGCTAGATTTAACTAAGCATAATGCAGCCATGGTAAGAAATTATTGAGTTGCATGTATCAACGTGTTCATCCAAAAACCTAAATTGGTAAGGAAAAGAGAATGCACTTCTAATTCAACGCTCGCCCTCATGTGTAGATTCCCTCATACCTAAATCGTGGAATAGAAGTGGGTTGTAATCAGTTTTTTAATTGTGTCAGCCGGGTCTTCAACTCAGAATCTCTTGTCTCTAATATTGTATTAAGTTGTATATACCAACTAATTCCCCTAAAAAATTAAGTTGATAAGGAAAGATGTGCAATTCAATTCACTTATACTTCACCGTATTGAGTTACTAGTAAAATGCACATGTGTTGCAATTGGTTTTCAAAAAAAAAGATGATACATATTATCAAACGTGATCCGAATCATACAATGAACATTAAAAAGGAGACAATACGGGAACATATGATGGAAGCTCTTGATAGGCAGCTGGGTTAATTCTCATTCATAACAATATTTTTAAAATGCAAGTCCAAATGCATTCTTCAGTAAAACTACGAAGTAGTTAAGTGAGAACGAGCGATAGAGTAGTTTAGGGCTGATGACACGGCCTAAGTGTTGGTGCATACAAGAAAAGACAGAATGTGGGAGGGCTGAACAGACAAGCGCTCTTTTTATATTAGAAGAGACATGTACCGATGCAGTTCATCTAAAAGGCTAAACTGATAAGAAAAGACGAATAATACACTTATACTTCAACAGAAGTTATCGCCCAATAACACCAATATTTATCTAAAGCCTAGCAACAGACTTCACGACTTGCTTAACTGGATCAAGGACTGATGTACCTAGGAAGAAGCAAGAAGCTGAGAGAAACAACACGAATTATAAAACTGAGAGATTGGATCGTCAGGGTTCAGGATCCCACCATCCCAAATTCCGAATCCAAGGGGTTTTCCTCGATCGCCCTCCCGCGCGCGCAGGCGAAGGCGACGGGATGGATCGCGGCCGCGGCGGCCGGCAGGTGGCACGAGACGCGAAACGAGAACGGAAGAAGAGGTGTATGGGCTTGATGGGCTCTTTTTCTGACGCCGCGATGGAGCCCAGGACGTTGGATGCGCATGCGATGGTTCGGATCACATGATTCGGATGTGGCGCGGACCGACAACTCCTCACGGGCTGTGCGATACGCTTGGGCTGTTCAAACAAGGTTCAACGGCACAATGGGCTTGTCGGCTGGCCTTCTTTACAGGCGGTATTTGGGGCCTTCGATCTCGTTTCTTTTTTTCTTTGGAGGGGAACTTCGGCCAGAATCTATTACATTATTAAAACGGAAATAAATGGAGCCACTATATTCATTTTTAAGAGGTAGAGATTTCTACATTAATTAGAGAAAAAACAGATCTATATCGTTGATTATGTATTTATGTAGGCCCAGATTATAACGATTAAGATTGATCCTCAATAAGTAGAAATTATCGGTGAAAAAAAAGAAAGATCTACACCTTCAATTATGATAGGTCAGATTAATCAAATTGCTTTGAGAAGTCCATAACAAATACAACTATCATATTATGGAAGAATAACAAAGAGTTGTAGAGTTGTACTGCAAAACCTAGATAAGCACATGTTCTATACACATTGATGAATAAAAAAGAAGAATCGTAGAAACAAACATGCTAGCGGCTGAACTTCGATCGACAAAAAAAAAAGGTAAAGAAAGGATGTGCCGTAAGGAAACATACGCTCCTTATCTTAGTGAAGAGTATATACGCACGAAGATGAAGAATAAAAAGGCCATACAAAGAGATGGCCAAAAATCGACAACATCTGCTTATTTTGCTTCAGAAATATATCGCCGCCGCGCGCCCGCCCTCACTTTTCCCGTCGCTCGCTCCCCTTTCGCACCGTGCCAACAAAAGGTATATGACCTAGCTCTCCACAAATTCCATCTCCAGAGCTATTTCTTGATCGATGATTCCATGGCCTCCATAATCATAATCGTCGTCGTCTTCGACATCCTCGCTATCGGCTCTGAGCATGCACCACCGGAGGAGCGGAGCACATTGAGCCGTAGCGCGTCCACGGCTCCGATCGCGGGCGCGGTGATGGTCATGGCGGCGATCGACCAGATGCATCTACGGCTCCGATGGGGCCACGGAATACACAGCATCGGCGCGCTAGCTGCTGCTGCTTTCTGGCGATGGTCATGGCGGCGACCAGGTTCTTCTGCTGTGGCCGCGCGCTCTTGCCGGGCAAGTGGCGCCGCGTGCCTACTACTCCGGCATCTTCATCGCGTGCTGGTAGCAACTCAATCCCAGCCCAATTCCCTCTTAATAAAGATAGATATTTGAAGCTTCCTATGAGAACGTTAGCTTGAAGTCCATCCTGTATGAGAAGTGTACATCAATATTGGAATAACGATGGGTTAGGCCTACTGCATCATTATCCTGAGCAAAAGGAATAAGCAGAAGTCTTAAGAAACAGCACCAGCAAGCTCCAATCGAATAAACAGCAGCAAAATCCGGCACATCTAAAGATGGGGCACAAGAAAAATAATTGGACAGAGGTAGAAGACAAGAGTTGAGTACCGTAATGGGAAACAGGCATTAGGCAGCAAGCAGGTCAGTACAGCTATGTGAATCAGCAGTGCAGAGATGTTTGGCATGTCAAGATCTATCATCAGCAGGGCATCGAGCACGTCCTGGCGAGTGGCAAAGGTGGGATCGTGGCTGCGGCGGCAGTGCGAGGTGTGAGGATCGAGTTAGCAGTCCATCGTGCATCAGAAAGTAGCAGCAGAGAGAAAAAAAAACTACATCATCACTTAGGCTGCAAAAAAAGGGGAACTTCATCATATACCCTCCCTACATTTGAGGATTTCAGGATTTACCCTCCCGGGTCAATGACATGTGGGGTCAGGATGAGTCACTGACACGTGGACCGGAGGGTAAATCCTGAATTTCAATCTAAGGGGAGGGTATATGATGAATAATTCCGCAAAAAATTATCAACGGAACCAATGGACGAAAAGAGCCGAGACAAGAAAACGTTCCCATGCATACAACCCTAGATGTTAAGACAGAGAAAAAGTGTTCATTGTTAAGTGGCATGCTCATGATCTAGAGTAGGTGTTTACTTCGGAGGTTGATTAATTGAAATCCCCATGCTTAACCGAGTTGATTTACAAAATTGTGAAAAACATGCACCTCCAAGTTAAGTTGGTGTATGGCAAAGTAATCTTCGATTTTGCATGCGCCATGCCAATCTGAAGTTGTTGGAACACAAGATTTATGTCTAAAAAAACAATACGAAGCTCAGGAAAATCATATGAAATTCCTTGGTCCTAAATGGGGCCTAAGTCTGATGCTACCATTAGATAACCTGTGCAGACACATGGAAGAGTGTTGAGATTGGAACAAACACGCTTCACGTTGCTAGTCGATTCGACCTCAGGCCACAAGAAGCAAACATTGGTTATCAACGCAAAGCTAGACCTTTAAGAGGGCAAATTTAGTAACATAATATATAAAAGACAAAATATGTAGATGTCTTATGTGTACATTGGGTTTGTAAAAAGGAGAAATAATAAATAGAGCAAGATATAGGGATTAGTAGCTCAGTAGGAGTTGCTAAAGACATAACGACGGTTCGAGATCAATGCCGATCTTACAGGATGAATCAACATAGTTCCCTATACTATGAACGTGTACCTGAATATTATGTTTCTACCGTCCATATAGTGTGCTAGGCTCATATTGATTTTTTTCAGTAAATACTATTGTTCAATTAGTTTCCCAGTGTGTTGTGGCTTCAAAATTTATAGCAATATTCACCTTAGAAGAAGGCATACATAGCCCAAATATCATATAAAAGATATTTAAACTGCCTATTAATTAGTTGCATCTTGATGCTAAAAAGTATATAATAAATCTAACCACGCAAATCCGTGGGGCACCATGCTATTATATTATTAAAACAAATACAAAAAGAGCTGCTACATTCACTTTCGAGGGGTAAAAATTTCTACATTAATCAAAGAAAAAAAGAGAAAGATCTACACTGTTGATCATGGTGGGTTCAGATTATAACGGTCTAGATTAAAAGAAAGAGTCCATATCAAACACAATCCAAATAATAACTAAAATTCAAAATAAAATAAATAAATAAAATTAGTAATTTGATTTCCATACGAATTCCTATGTAAAATCCCTAAATAAAATATATTTTAATACCATGTGAACTAATGAGATAATTTACTGCACATATAATCAATGTGTTGCTTTGATATTAAATAGAGATACATATGTATGCATATATTTTCGAAAAAGAGTAACTAATAGAGGAAGAATATGAGTATACAGCTACATATTCTATGCATAATAGAGAGTACTTATATTTTTAAAAACCTCAACAACTTAGTACGCTCAATGATTTTCCTCCATCATGCTTAAACTTTAATCACATTCCTTGAGTTATATTTTCTTTCAAGCTTTTATTGTCATTTCTAATATTTATTATGATGTCTTAAAATTCTAAATAACCTACGAGATACGTAAACATATTTTTAAACATCTAAATTATATCATTTGATACTAAAAGAATTTGAAATAAATCTAGCCATATATATGCGCGGGCCACCCTGCTAGTTCTGCAAAATGCAAGTGCTGGGGTCTCGTACAGATTCAGAATATCCATGTTTTTTCAGTTCATCTTCTTCAGTTGTGGTCAGTTCAGTTGATACAAGCAATGCTCAAGTCACTGCATAATATAAATAGAAACCTCGCTGAAGCCTGCTTGCAGCTCTGATCGGATCAGATAAAAACGAGACTGGGCTAGCTAGCCTACTTGTGTTTCGGCTCGGTGTAACTTACATACAGCCATGATATGTTAAGAAATGGTCGCTACTCACGTGCTCGCGGCGCCCGATGTGCTACGGTCAGTGAAACTTCATGTGCCGCGACGCAAACGCGGACAAAAACCTCCTCATATCTTATTGCCATGGAGCAGGCGTGCCATCTTGATACGGATCAAGATCATTAGCCGTTGGATAAATAAACAAACGACCGCAATGCAGACGCATTAGCTGGTTTTCAAGAAGTGGCATTCGAGGATTTGCTCACCCCATATAGACGATGCAGTTAAAAATTTGTCTTCGATATGCCACCAATAGATGGGTATGAGACCACATGTCAGTGATACATAGAGAGGTAAATTCTTAAATGCATCTATTCGTAGTTATAAATTTTCAATTTTTCGTTTAGAGAACTGGTTCTGTTTGAATTCACCTCTAGGTTTAGGCACGCATATAGTACAAGACTACAAGTTTAGTACATTGGGCATAGTACATGTAGAAGTTAATCGCAGCAATTAAGCATGGCTCCAACAAGCAAGTCAACGAGTCTGTATAAGAATTGAGAAATCATCATATGAAATAGCTCACTTAGCTTCTTCCTTCGAGGTTAGAGGCCAACAAAGTCAATACCATAACGAGGCTCGTATTTCAAATCATATATAGAATTACAAAATGAAGTACTCCTGCTGTGTATACTATACTACATTACTACTACTAATAAAAGCTTATTTTGGAGTTAAATTTGGCATGTTCCAACTGGAAGGCCTATCACTGCATGAATCTTGTGAATCATTTGCTTTATCAAGAAAAAATGGCAGTAGTCTCTTCATTCTAGGATTGCAACATGCATGACGATCCTTATGCTCTTCCCTTGAAATGATTTGATGGGCATTTTCAAGTTACATTAACTTTATATAAAAAGATCAAGGAGGGCAGTAAGAATATGTATCTTTCTGTAAGTTTTGTTATGTAGGATATGAGATGATAAGGAGAAGAAAAAGTCATTTCTCATATAGTAGTCAACAATAATACAAAGAATAAGACATAGTGTATATGAAGTAGTTGTCTATAGAGATATATGAAAAAAAACATCACATTATAAAAGCTATCTTTAGTGTCACTTATAGATTATACAGACAATATTATAGATAATAATTGTCTATACTGGTGTACATAACTTATGAAGTAGTAGAACTCATGGGATCATGCATAGTAGTAGAACTCATGGGATCAGGCATTGTGCAACACATCAGTGCATGATTCGAAAATTATGTTTAGGGTCTGACAAGTATTTTTTAACATTGTTTTAATTAATTTCCTCACTCCCTCTCCGTATTTAACGCTGCTCATTTGTTTGACCAGCTGTCCTGAGATCTTCTTAACTACCCCCCACATCGACACATGCACAGGCAGAGGCAGAGGAACATACCGTAACAAAGGCAGTAGCTACGCGCAATGCACGCATTGACCCCCCCAGAGCGCAGCTGGGTGCGCGAAATGGCGCCGCCAGCAAGCCGCGCCGTGCTCGCGGTCGTCTCTGCCGCGCTCCTCATCATCGCGGCCGCCTCGCACGGCGCCGCCCAAGCGCCGCTCGATCCTGACAGCCGGGCAGCGGATCGCGACGGCGGCACGGCGTGCACGGGCACGGTGGAGGAGTGCGTTGGCGGCGGCGGCGGCGGCGAGGCCATAAGGAGGGAGCTGGGCGGGAACAACTACATCGGCTACGACGCGCTGCGGAGCAACGCCGTGCCGTGCTCGTACCGCGGCGCGTCCTACTACAACTGCCAGCCGGGCGGCCCGGCCAACCCCTACTCCCGGGGCTGCTCCGCCATCACCCAGTGCAGAGGCTAGGCTGGCTGCTGGTTAGCAACCTCATGGCATCCATGGCCTGATGGATGCTCGGTTCTTGCAGCATGTAAGACATTTTTTTTTTCTTTTCTTTTTTCTTCCCGGCGGTTCTGGGGGTTTATGCCTGCATGATTTGAGGTTGGTTAGTTGAGTTGACACGGAGCAAATTTCATGATCCATCTTTAGGGTCTATTTCTATTATCTTTTAACTTCTACTTAGATAAGTTAAAAAACATTATAAACACTTGGCTTTTTAAAGAAACTTTCTCACTTCTCTCACTCTCGACTTACTTCAAGGATAAAGCAGGAGGTTAAGAGCATATCATACACCCACTCCTCTCACTCATGTCTTACGTACACATCTTTCTCTCTATTTCGTTAACACGTACTATTTCTAAAAGATACTTCTTTCGATCACTACTACATATTTTTAATCAAAAGCCATAAGTCGTGACTAGTATGAATACAACTTTTTCTAATTGGCATTGTAGACGGCATGTATCGATCGTGAATTCATGATTCATTTGTGCAATGCTCATATATAGCTCTCACCTTAATTAATTACTCTGTAAATAACTTTTCTGTCGCACCGAAGCGATGCCCCAAGTACATAATCGTAGAGTAAAATAGCTTGCACTCGATATTTTCCCTGTTTGAAATGGTTGTGCTAGCTAGTAATTATGTGATAACTTGTCAAATGAAGAACGAAAAATATGGACGATGATAATTTGGGTCTAAATTCAGACGTACAGACTATGATCGGTCCATGGTATAAATGAGTGGTCCTGGATCTTGTTAGTAATTTATTAGTAGGGTTCTTTTCACATGAAGAAGCTAGTTTAGGGGACGTTCGGAATAGCGATGGTTTCTGGCTGAAATTTTATTATAGTTGCATGATTATTTTTACTGTAGCTGAGTTGGCTTATTAAGCATAATTAAAATTAAAAAATATAAAAATAAAAACGACATGTTAACCTATCACGAACAATACAAAAGAATACGGGAAAAAAAATAAAACATAAAAAAACCAAAAAAAACAAAAAGAAAAAAGAAAAAAGAAAACGACAAAATACCTACAATGTTCGAGAAGCCAACTGATCACCAAACACCACCGCTCACAGCCATCGTGAGCGGATTAGTATGATGATTGGCACCGACACTCTTGGGATGCACGCACCTTTTTCAGCCCTGATCGAAAGTGGGGACAAAAGTAGGTAGCAGAATCAACAAGACAAGGATGCTAGCTGATGAGGAATCATGCAGCAGTTTGGTTTCAGAAGTTACAAACTTACTATTCCCTTGTTTGATTCCAAGAATTAATACGGACTAACTAAGGATTAGTTGATGCGTAGGGATGGCCCGATCTTTAACGGTACGTTTATGTTCCTTCTCCTTTGGTTCTTGCGGATGGAGTCTTCTCCTTGTCTTGACATCGTCAACAACCTTGATAATGGTGATTTGTGCTAGTAAGCAATGTGCACACTAGAAGTAATCTATCGACTCTCCAAACCGTGATTCAGCAATGAAGACACAAATTATATGAGATGAACCTTGTAGATTCAATGGGCAATCTCAAGAATCTCCTATTTTTACCTTGCACCAACTTGGCAAACTCCAAACGAGAAGACCTTGCAATTACACAATCTTGCTGCCAACAACCATCATGACGATTTTCTTCTTTATTTCATAAGTGCAAAAACTTATCATATCATAGCCTAAGTTACAATGGGGCTAAGACCCTGACCTTATATTGGCACCAAAGGTGCGGCCAACTTGAATATAACACAAACATAAAAAGTCTACGCCAATACGAACTAAGAAGGAAATACCTAAAATAGATCCGTTGATTTATCTGTCAATTTGTGCTGCAACCAGGAGACTTCTGTGTCTGGCACATTATGAATTGTATAGAGTTTTAAATTATCTTTCCAACGAGTCTAAGAACGTCCAAATCAAACTTCGTTTGTAAAAGTTATGGACGTTTTAATGTTAGCCCTGCTGGCTGTTCCAAACCAAGTCCGAGTTGAATTCAAATCTTCAGATTTTTCCTTTCTTGGTTTAGGAGGCTTCCAAATCCGATTTATAGGTGAAAAGGAAACCTTCTCAACCTTAAGAAAGTCATATTGTAGCCCAATATTATTCACACTTGTCTTGCAATGCACAGACTCATTATGTTTGGCATCTCTCGCACGTCTCTCCGGACAGCTTATGTAGCTTCCAATGAAATTGCCATATCTTTGTGTAGGATACTCCAAATCAAGTGCCGTTTGATTCGTTAAAAAATAGACTTCATTAGATTTTCAAATATGTGTTTTATGTGCATTGACAACCTCAGAATTGACGTTGAAAGCTTTATGAACCTTGTGCACAGAACTACTAGCACGAAGATTTGATTGTTCTTGTGTCTTCCGATTGAGCCAAACTAGCTTTCTTTCTTCACCACCTACACCTCCAATTCTATGTGTTACTATCTTATTTGCATTACGCAAAGGAGGAATCACATAAACATCCGTATGAACTAGTATTTTTTTATCTCTCTCATAATGGGTTGCTTCTTTCTCCTTGCTTAATTCAGCACTAAATCTTGTAACTTCAGAATACATAAATGAAACATAAATCAATGTAGCATTCACACTCTTGACCACATCAAGAACCATGGCTCTGCCCTAATTATACTACAACAATTAGCTGGATGTGATCGATCGATCTCCTACAAACGATCACATTACCACGCATATAGACTACCCATTGGAACTAATCCGTCCGTTGGAACTCTGAAGCACAATTTGAGCATCGCATTGGAATAATCCGGCCGGTTACGCATGGGTCTCGATGGAACTGTCGAGCGTAGACAAAGCACCAAGATTACATGTCCCGACAAGCTCTGACCGTATGCAGCTGGAACTCGGAAGCACCTAGGAGACTGTTTTTTTTGCTACGGTAGATGGTTTTTGGCTGCGATTAATGACTTTTTGGCTGTTTACGACAGAGATTACAGAAAGAGAGATACTTGCTTGCAATTTTTGATGATACAGATATTAGTTTTTTAACATATACTACAATTAACTTGTAGACCTCATCTTAAAAAAATACTTCGTTTAAAAGTTAGCTACTATAGCAAAAACCAAAAACAGCTTTTAGAATCCACAAAGAACAGGACCTAGATCTTCTGAGCATTTGCAGCTGAGGTGTGTGGGAGACAGCGGGCACCGGCAGCATCCGAACCATCACAACCAACTGGCCTGACCGACTAAGCTCTCGATTAATTAGTAGCAAATCAATCAAATCGGCAGCAAGCTGATGAAGATCATGAGTGCGTGTAATGCGTGCGTGTAAGCTGTTAGAAACTATGTGTGCGTGTAAGCTGTTAGCTGTTAGCCATCGAGTGTTAGTTGTGTGACCGATTCCTCAGGATGGAGATCATCCAGTTAGTTAGTCAGTTGAGGTTTGTTGCCGATAATAAAGGCATGATCCCAACGTCCAGATCATGCATCCGTTGTATCTGCTCATTCTATATATAGAATATAGTCCCACGAGGATCATTTGAGTTTGGCAAATTCTCTTCTCTCTACAAATCTTTATATGGTATCAGAGCCAAGAGGTCCTGAGTTCGAGACCCGGCTGACGCAATTAAAAAATAATAATTGCATTTCACTTCTATTCCACGTCTTAGGCCTGAGGGAGCCTACACGTGAGGGAGAGTGTTGAAGTATAAGTGAATTGCCCACCTTTCCTCATCAGCTTAAGCTTTTGGGTGAACTGGTTAGTGCATGCAACTCAATATGGTATCAGAGCCACGATCTACTCTGAGAACTCATCATGTCTGCCACTCCCGTATCTGTAGTCACAAGCAACTCGCCTCCCTCCTCCTCCCACTCCGGCGTCCTGCCAACACCGTCATTCAGTCACATGGTGAATGTGAAACTCACGCAGGAAAACTACCTGCTGTGGACGGCACAGCTTATTCCCTACCTCAAGAGTCAAGGACTCATGGGCTATGTTGATGGTTCCATTGTCTGTCCAAATCAGACCATCACCGTCACGCCCACTGAAGAAGGAGGTGGTCGCCGCATCGTCGTCAACCCGGAGTACACCAACTGGTATCATCAAGACCAGTTTGTCCTGAGCGCCATCATTTCGTCTCTCACAGAGGAGGTACTCGGGACTATTGTCGGTATGACAACGTCGCACGAGGCGTGGCGTGCACTGAAGAAGATGTATGCGTCGAGCTCTCGTGCACGCATCATGCAAATCCGCATGCAGCTCGCCACCATTCAGAAAGGGGAGCTCTCCATTACTGATTACTTTCGCAAGGTAAAACGCCTTGCTGACACTCTCTCCGCCATCGGCAAACCGCTCGAGGACGAAGAGTTGATCGCGTATATGTTGCGCGGTCTCGGCCCCGACTACGACTCTCTTGTCACAAGCATGACGACGCGCGCCGACGCCTATAACATCAGCGACGTATACGCGCACATGCTGAGTTTCGAGATGCGCCAAGAGCACAACAATACAATCATTCAGGTATCATCTGCTAATGTTGCCAACAGGATCTCAGGTCGCCGTGGTGGAGGCAGGAGTGGTCGAGGACGATTCCGTGGAGGTGGTCGTTCTCAACCCAGTCACTCCAACCAAAGAGCACCACGGGAAGTGGTGTGCCAGGTCTGTCACAAGGTCGGCCACGATGCTAGTCAATGTTGGCATCGTTTCGACCGCAACTATCAAGCTGACGACACCACTAAGGTTGCTGCCATGGTGGCAAACAGCAACAACTATTCTCTTGACCCGAATTGGTATCTTGACACTGGAGCAACGGATCATATCACCAACGATCTGGAGCGGTTGACCACCAAGGAGCGCTACACTGGAAGTGATCAGATCCAAGTTGCCAATGGAGCAGGTTTGTCTGTCGCCCATGTTGGATGTTCTAGTATTGCTGGTTCTGTTCGTCCCCTCCATCTAAATCATATTCTACATGCTCCTAGCATCCGTAAACATTTGATTTCTGTTCATAAGTTAACCTCCGACAACAATGCAATAGTTGAGTTTCATCCAAATTGTTTCTTTGTCAAGGACCAAGCAACCAGGAACACCCTTCTCACAGGCAAATGTAGAAATGGTCTCTACACACTTCGAAATAAACAGACCAGCCACGCACTGCTATCAGCCAAAGCAACTCAGGAGCAGTGGCACAAACGGCTGGGACATCCAGCCTCTCCAATAGTCCTTCAGATTCTGCATAAGAATAATATTGCTGTAGACAACAGTGCTTCCTCTCCCTTGGTCTGTGATGCCTGCCAACAAGGGAAAGCACACCAACTTCCTTTTGGTTCCTCCTCTCATGTATCCACAGCACCTTTGCAAATTGTCCACACTGATGTCTGGGGACCTGCACTCCCATCAGTCAATAATTCCAAGTATTATGTCTCCTTCATTGATGATTTTAGCAAGTTTGTGTGGATTTATTTCCTGAAAAACAAATCTGAAGTTGAGCCTGTGTTTCTGCAATTCCAAAAGCATGCAGAACGTTTGCTTAATACCAAAATTTGCTCGGTTCAGTCTGATTGGGGTGGTGAATACCACCGCTTGCACAATTATTTCAAACATACTGGCATTGAGCATCGTATTTCATGTCCTCACACACACCAACAGAATGGAACTGCCGAGAGAAAGCACAGACATATTGTAGAAACTGGCCTCTCTCTTCTTGCACAAGCTCATATGCCATTGCGCTTTTGGGATGAAGCTTTCAACACTGCCTGTTATCTGATTAACCGAATGCCTAGTCGTACAATCGGTCATGATACACCACTTCATAAACTCTTTGGCGATGATTTTGATTACTCCTTCCTACATGTGTTTGGTTGTGCATGCTGGCCAAATTTGCGCCCATATAACTCTAGGAAACTGAATTTCAGAACAAAACAATGCATTTTCCTAGGTTACAGCCCCTTGCATAAGGGCTACAAATGTTTTGATCGGTCCACTGGACGAGTTTACATATCTCGTGACGTCGTTTTCGATGAAAATGTTTTCCCCTTCTCCAATCAACCCACTACACATACCCAACTACCTAACAATTCACATCAGCCAACAATTCTACCTATGCTGGCCAAAACCACCAAATATTCAGAACAGTCTCTTATTGTTCCCGATCTAGCTAGTAATTCCTCTCATGAACCAGCCATACATAGTCATCACATGAGCAATGGTCCAACTAGTCCAGAAGTTGACAATGATCTCTTGCATACTAGTGTGTTTCCTGCAGGGCAGCAAGTTGACAGCCCTGTTCGTGATGACTCTATTTGTCTAAATGAGTCAACTGAGATTGAAGCAGCTTCATCACCAGTCATGGGAAGGCAGCACCCAATGCGAACCCGACTTCGTGACAACATTGTCAAACCTAAAACATTTACAGACGGAACTGTTAGATACTCAGTTAATGCTCGTCATTTCGCAGGAGCCGTTACTGACGAAAATCCGACAATAGACACATCTGCTATTTCAGAACCTCATAACCTGCAGCAAGCACTGGACAGTCCAGATTGGCGTCAAGCTATGGACTCTGAATATTCAGCGTTAATCAAAAATGAAACTTGGGATCTGATTCCACCCAAGAAAGGGATCAATCTGATCGACAGTCGTTGGGTGTATAAAGTCAAAAGGAAAGCTGATGGTTCAGTGGACAGATTCAAAGCAAGATTGGTGGCAAAGGGTTTTAAACAAAGATATGGTCTTGACTACCTTGACACCTACAGTCCTGTTGTCAAACCCTCGACAGTTCGCATTATCTTGTCTCTTGCAGTCTCACAGAGGTGGAGTATGAGACAAATTGACATACAAAATGCCTTCTTGCATGGTATTCTTCAGGAGGAAGTATACATGAAACAACCACCGGGTTATGAAGATCCAAGCAAGCCATCTAATTACATATGTCATCTCAAGAAGGCTCTTTATGGGCTGAAGCAGGCTCCACGGGCGTGGCATTTTCGTCTGACTAGCAAATTACAGGAACTGGGTTTCACTTCCTCCAAGGCAGACTCTTCTTTGTTTGTTTTCTGTCAAGAGGGTGTTACCATATATATGTTGATTTATGTGGATGACATAATCATTGTGAGCTCCTCACCCAGTGCTACTGACAGACTGATCAAGCAACTGATGACAGATTTCGCAGTGAAGGACCTTGGTTCCCTCGCATACTTTCTGGGAGTGGAGGTCAAACAGGAGAAGAATGGCATTTTGTTGTCCCAGCGAAGGTATGCTCTTGACTTGCTTCACAAAGCGAACATGACCAACTGTAAGCCCATTTGCACTCCTATGGCATCTGCTGAGAAGCTGTCTAGAGACCAAGGCACACCTCTGAATGAAGCTGAACAATTTCAGTACAGAAGCTTGGTTGGAGGTTTGCAATACCTGATTATGACTCGACCAGATCTTTCATTTTCAGTTAATCGGGTATGTCAATTCATTCATAGACCTACTGATGTGCATTTGGTCGCTGTTAAAAGAATTTTGCGGTACATAAAGGGAACGGTTGATCAAGGCCTGACAATTCAAAGGTCGCCAACAACCAGGTTGAGCGCATTCTCAGATGCTGACTGGGCTGGAAGTCCTGAAGATCGAAGGTCAACTAGTGGG
This sequence comes from Melocanna baccifera, assembly GCA_036346265.1. Classification (NCBI taxonomy): domain Eukaryota; kingdom Viridiplantae; phylum Streptophyta; class Magnoliopsida; order Poales; family Poaceae; genus Melocanna; species Melocanna baccifera. The sequence continues at coordinate 7,798,485 of CM070678.1, forward strand.
TATGCAGTGTTCTTAGGTACAAATCTTGTGTCATGGAGCTCACGCAAGCAAGCAACAGTCTCAAGATCAAGCACAGAGGCCGAGTACAAAGCCATAGCCAATGTGACTGCTGAACTAATCTGGATTCAGTCATTGTTAAAAGAACTTGGTGTGTCTCAACACAAGTCTTCTTTGCTTTGGTGTGACAACCTTGGTGCAACCTACTTAACGGCAAATCCGGTGTTTCACGCCAGAACCAAACATATTGAAGTTGATTTCCATTTTGTTCGAGAACAAGTTGCACGGAAGGCAATGGAGGTGAGATTCATTTCATCAAAAGATCAACTAGCTGACGTCTTCACTAAACCATTGTCTAGAGCTCCATTCATTTCAAACTGCAGCAATCTCAACCTGAGTTGTCCACGTTGTGATTGAGGGGGAATGTTAGAAACTATGTGTGCGTGTAAGCTGTTAGCTGTTAGCCATCGAGTGTTAGTTGTGTGACCGATTCCTCAGGATGGAGATCATCCAGTTAGTTAGTCAGTTGAGGTTTGTTGCCGATAATAAAGGCATGATCCCAACGTCCAGATCATGCATCCATTGTATCTGCTCATTCTATATATAGAATATAGTCCCACGAGGATCATTTGAGTTTGGCAAATTCTCTTCTCTCTACAAATCTTTTCACAGCCAGCGCAGCCCAACAAAGCCGGAGCAGACGGGCACCGGAGGCTGGAGCAGAAGATGAAACTGTTCCCGGTAGCAGCTGAGCTGCACCGCATTGCACCCGCGGTGGCAAAGGGAGCAGCCAGCGGCAGCAGCGGAAACGCGTGATGGACCAGCATAGCACTGGTAGGCCGGCACGCCACCCTGGCCCAGCGTCGGCCGAGAAGGAGCCTAAGGGAATGGTGGCCTGCCAACCCCACACTATTTTTTGTTAGAGAGAAAAGTATAAAAACACTGTTCTTAAGATTAACCTTGATATGAGTATGATTAGATAAGTTAGGTCTTAATGATGGATATATGTTGTTTTTGGAATTTTATAGGTCCTCTTAAGTGCCAATAATCAAGTTGTGGTTGAGAGAAAAACACCAGAGAGTGCCAATAGTCAGAGGGTGCCCTGAGTATTTTATATTGAGGCGTATCATTCGGCTCGAGGTGGGACCATTGAGATGGATGATCTGGATTGAAACGTGCTATTGAGATGTATTATCTCTCTAGAGAGAATATTTTTGGACAAGTTGAGAGGTAGATGATACGGTTTGAGATGTGCCATTGATTCAGAAGAGTTCAATTTGAGTAAAGCATTAAGGCGGATGATCCGTGTCAATCAGTTGGCAATACCCATTGCTTCCGGCGGCGGCGGTTCCTTGCATTGTTTGGTACACTTTGCCAGAACAAACTACCATCGTTGTCATCGTCGAGGCCGTCGTCTTTTTTCCGCTCGCAATGGCCGCTGGTGAATGTCTCATGAATGCCCGCAGTAATGCGGGGAGTGTGCGAGGAGACGGAACAGATTTGCGTGCTATGTAGTCTGCATTTAATGCCCGAGATGGATACGGAAATGCAAATGTTGGATCTGAGCATTTCTCTCTCGTGTATGAATGCGAATGTATCTAGTAGTGCGTATGTATTACTCCAATACACAAACTATGAATATGTGTCCATCCAAAATAGGCATAATGTAGACTACATATTTGCCGGACAACATTAATGATAGTGCAATTTAAAGAGTAGTAAATTTGTATAAAAAAATAGGTTATAGCGAACAACAAGGATTAGTCTTGCTTGCATAAAAAAAATTCCAAGGCAGTTGTTTCATTTACTACTATTTCACTTTACTAGTTTCTGGTATTTCTCTTGTACCTTAATGGTTGTCAAGGACATGAGGTCCGATTAAATAAACTTCCTCTGGTGCTCAGTCTCGTCTCGACGACATTGTTGAGCTTCTCTTCAGTAGGCTCTTTGGTGCTCCGCTAGCACAGCAGGGGCGGACCTACCGGGAATCAGCTGGGTCTCGGCTGGAGCCCCAGCTACCGCCGGCTAGAGCTTTGGTTACCCTTAGTGGTTATCGTTTTAGCGATGACTTCTGGCTTTTGATTGAAATTTCACTGTAGCTGACTGAAATTTTACTGTAACTAAGTTAGTAGATAGTATAGTAAATAGTGAAAAAAAAGCTGAAACCGAAAAAAACCGAAACAATCAGGGTTAGCATCTCCACTCGTTACCGAGGTAGTACTATCGTTATCGTATGTCTATCTCACATTAGTTTTGTTCCTACAAATATTTATATTAAAACCAAAATTTACTGTAACCGAAAAAAACCCACCTTTAACGTTTTTGTCGTCAGCGCAAGTGGATCAGCATCCCATACGTCGGATGGCTGGGAAACCACCCCCCGTGTTGCTGCCGGCCAGATCCTCCCTCTTCCTCGTAGCCTAATTCCCTCACCCAGTAGGCCCATATCAATGTGCGGTCCATCTAGTCGGTGAAGCCCAGATGATGAAAATATTCGGCGTGGCCAATTTTCTAGGCGGGTGATTTTTATTTTTTTATTTTTGCGAGGAAAGGTGTCATTAGAGAAGGGAATCTAGTAAGTAGTAATATGTCACTGATGTCTTACTAATATATGAATCTGAGATGTATATATCGGCATCACAATAAGTGGTATATAAGAAATCATGTAGTTATTCATATGCATCTAAGAAATTTTTCCAACAATATTTACACCTTCTTCCGTTGGTTTCGTTGCACTAATTCAAAGTCATAGTTTAAGTCCGCTAACAATGTAGAGATGATGGGTGGGTTCTTTTGAGCTGTAGCTTGTAGATTAAATCTTTGAATTCTGGCTGTTTGCGAGAGGCAGTAGCAGAGGAAAATAGTCGCGTACGATTTTGATTGGCATAACTGAACTCAGCATACTTTTTACTACAATCTTCATGTAGACCTATCTTCAAAACATGTACCATTTAAAAGTAAATTACTGTAGCATATACAAACCAAACCAAAGTGAAGCACTTCCGAACCCACCCGATTATCATCCAAGGGCCAAGAGAAAAGATTATCAATAATCCATTTATTTCATCAGTAGTTTCCAGTATTGTTCAACAGAAAGACCTTTTCCTCTCCTTCGATTTTCCTTTTATTTTTCTACAAATGGCGTTGCTGTCGCCGAGACCAAATCACCATCATCCGGCGGTGGCGAGGTATGGTCGCACAACTTTGTGCAGTAGCACTTCGGCCAGATTTTTTTTTTTTTTTTTGCAGTAGCCGCCGGTGAAGCCCTCGTGTAGGCAGATCATGGCGCAGTTTTTGTTGCTTGCGCACCTCCCGCGGTACAGCCTGCTCTTTTCAGAGCAAATGATTGCGTCCGTGCCTGGTGAGAAAAAGGAAACCACACACAAATTAAAAGGATCAAACTAATTCACGTCAACCAAGCATGAACGGTGATACTTAAAAACAGATTGTTCGATCAAGAAAAACAAGGCAGAAAAGGTTTATTCGTTGTGTGCATATACTTGTCTGCTCTATCCTGACAAAGACCTGATGTGACTCGCACTTACCGGAGACCAAAAGGATGGCCATCAGTAAGGCAATGGCGAGCACGGTGCTTCTCCGGGATGCCATGGCTGGGGATCGATGGATGACAAGGGACTAACTCGACATGATATATATATATATATATATATATATAGTAACAATGCACTAAGCCAAGCCACTAATGCTACTACTCGGCATTATTCATCCAGAAATGGATGTACAAATCTTGGTTTTGGATTCTCAGCGCATTTATGGATTTTATGGACTCCAATGCAAATGCAAAGCAGCATTTATTGGATTTTCACACATAGACTTTGGACTTTGCATGATGTCAAGGACGAAAGTCGTAGTTTTCAGCATTGGCAGAGGCCAGAGGACGAAAGTCAATAGTTTTCAGTACTGGCGGAGCTTAGTGTAGGCCGAACTGACCCATTGCCCCTCTTGTGTTTAGTTAATCTCCATGATGAGATATACTACTTATACCATCTTTTTCATGTTCACTTTGCTATCCATAAGGCTGGCACGCTCTATATTTTGAGTGAAGCTGCACCACTAGTTTTCAGTAAGCACAACAATTGTCAGCTAACAATATGAATATATTTTCATTCAATTGCCAGTAGCATGCACAATGCACTAGAAATATAGAGAAAAAAAATGCACAATGCACTCGAACAGGTTCTTTTTTAACTTATGATATCAGTCAAGCAAACAAACAAAACAGATTCTTCGTAGTTTTTTTGAAACAACATATTGAGACAGCCTTTTCGAAATAACTTATCGATATTTGATTTATTTGTACAAGTATTTGCGCTGAGGTAAAAACTATCAGTCATAACCATAATCCATCAACCGCAGCAAAAAAAAGAACATACCCAAACTCAATACATTTAACTATCGAACTGCATGCCACTGTACAACTCATTACACATTTGAAAACATGACTAAACAGTATCGCAGTCAAAAAATATATATTATGGAACTACATATTTTACGGTGACACCACCAACCTTGCAGGAATTATTTCCATACTACTGTTGTTTCTCGATGTACAAGGGCAATTTTTGGCTTAGACAAGCTGGACTACTGCAGCTATTCTCAGGGCTCCACCCTGGAGAAGATCCGCCAGTTCATCAAACAGTATAGCAGTGCGCCAACCCCACCCTTTTGGAGCTTTGGGTAGGAGCGTGCCAGCCTGCTTCAGGCTTCCAAATATCATCACCTCTCTCTTTGATGGGCAGATGAGCTAAGAGCAACAGACAAATGGCAAAATAAACCATAGATAGTATCACAGTAAAACAGTAAATGAATAAAACTGAAGCAGATTATACCTGATACCGAGCAGTGACCTTTTCCCGGGGGTCTACATACATGTGGGCCTGAGGAAGAGTACATATATATCAGTTGACCATATTGTCTTGTGACAAGCCGACGAATGAATCCATTAAATCACTCACCTTCCTCAAGGGATCTAACAACTCAGCCTTGCGTCGGTGGAGAAAAAGTCCTGTGCATTATCAATTTATTAAACGATACATTATTTTGGACAATCAACAAAGGCGACAGGAAAATATGACAGAATCAGATAAAAAAATATTACCAAGGGTGCGATGCCCATGAGGATCCTCATCATTGAAAGCCTGGACACTTACCTGCAAATATTCATGTATATTACCTAACTCGATTTAGGCCATAAGAAGCATGGATAGATGTAAGACCAGAAAGTTTACCTTCCACAGAGAGCCTGCATAAAAAAATTCTGTGGAATGTTTCACCTGACCATCTGCAAGCTTGTGCACATCTTCAAACTCAACCCTGTATTCAGTTATAAACTGGTCAAGGCTTCACAGAAATAGGAAATTACAGCACGCATCCAGTTTCATGTTAATGAGGTGTGTAGGGAATAAAGAAATTGATAGCAGAACATGTCTTGGCTGACTAGTCTTATCATTTTTGTTGTGAAATTTTGTTATTTTTCCCGCATTTGGTAAAGATAACCAACAGCCAACTGAATAGTCTATAAAAAATATTCAGATGACTTGGAATAGTTGACCTGGCATTCAGGTAAACACCATACAGAACAAGTCAGTTTTCCCCCTGGAACACTGTCCAAAGAGGTGATGTTATATAATAGCAGAAACAGAATAAAAAGGAAATCTTACCCAAAGCGGAAAGGAGGAAAATGACTAAGCGGTGTTTTCATGTCCAATGATATAGTTGCATCGTCTGTAGCTTCCCAACTGGAAACAAGTTCATGCTCTTTTGACTCTTGCATCTGGAGAGAAGAACCACCTGGAGTGGAAACGGAAGCAGCACCAGAATGTCTAGTTTGCATGCCTGTCTCAAATATACTTTCTGCCCGATGATAAGAAGCATTATTTTCCTGGCTAAGATTAACCAATGCAGTCAGACCATCTCTAGAAATATCTCCATTGTGGTCAACTCTAGGTTCTGATTCATCATTGGCAAATGATTGCTGACCATTTCTTGAACCGAGCCCATAAGGAACACGAGAGAAAACGTAACGTGTAGGAGCCCAAGCTGCACCACGCTCATTTGAGTTTCCTCTCCCAATACCAGCAAGTCCATCAACTGCTCCTCTTCCGTTAGCACGCACAGGCCCATACACACCATTCCCATCACCTTGGGCATCCGCAAGGTAGATATTACCTATGGCACCTGAAGCACTGCTCCTATCATGCTCCTGCCTGTAGTGGCTATGCGAACTCACATATGCTTGTTTACAAGCACAAGAATTACTTGTAAGGCAACAGTTTCTGCAAGTATCAGCAACTATTGCTTGCACTCTGTGACACAGAAGCATCTGCATTAACAAAGCACAAAAGTTTTAGACAGTCTTAGAAGGAACGAAGTATTAAAAGGCAGAGATTAGACTAAAAACCTGTAGCCAAAGCCCATCGTTTACAGCTTTGCAGGGAAATCCAAACTCTTCAAGTTGCTTACGAACACTTAACAATGCATCAAATGACATATTACAGTAGAGAAGAGAACCCCGTTCAAATATATTCATAAAAGCATTATATTCGTCGGCAGAAAGACAAGAACTTCCCCTAACCTGCCGCCGACCAACAACCCTACCACCCCAAAGAGGGGCAGTGGGCCTTCCCCACTCAGTAGGAACTAGCCCATTACTGGAAAAAGTTCTTGAGAAGTAATTATTTGATTGCTCACTAGAAAGCCATATATTTTCATTAAATTGATAAGAAGTGCTTTCTCCAGACGGTCCTCCTGTAGAAAGATCATTCTCCATCCTCTTGGAAGCTTCAGCATTCTACAATTTTGAACAAATAGTACAATCTTAGTGTATTTCTCAAGCTTGTAGTAAAGTAATTTATATGACAATATAAGGAAAACGCATAGCATATTGAACAGAAGCAGCAAATTTGCAGCATCCCCATACTTGTGCGATGGAGTATGGTGTGCTATCCTGCGGAATTACCATATTTGGAATGTCAATAATGTTATGGGCAGTTTTACTCTCCATGTTATCATGCAACTTCAACTTCTGCAAGTCAGACTCCTCACCAGCTTCATTCATCGGACCCTTTCCCTTCCTCATGGAATGATCAGCATTTGGTGAGCTTGCTGTAAGGTTCAAATTTCCGTTCCCACTCACTTCTACATCAGACATAGTGACCTTTGCAAGTAGAGCAAATAATGCTAGCTCAAACCTTAAAGTTGCAAGACGAATTGTTGTTATAATTGGGCTTCTAAATCCTAATACCATACAGTAGACAAGTTAAGAAAAACATACCGTTTCTCCTCATTAGGTACCCACAATTCATCAGATGTAAGGAGAGCGTGCAAAGTTTGTGAAGAAAGTTTTGGAAGCACCTTTCAGCAAAAAAAAAATGATAATCAACATTATGGACAAAAAAGCTACAGAAATGTTAAAAATCGATGTAGAACATATGACATATTCAAGATTGAAATTCACCCAAGTCCAACCATATGTGTCAGCATTCATGTTGTAGCAAAGTAAAAACCAAATAAATTCAAACGATTCAACCTAGAAAAGCATTCTAAGCATTTCTTGTACCCCAACAGCTGCATTTGTACTGCAATCCCCAATCACTAGAACATAGTCTTCATGCTAAAGATTTTAATACCACAACAAATATTCAGTTCATTCATGCAATACACAACAAGCCATTACTGAAATTTTACGCAAGCATGATAAGTTCAATCCTCAAATTCTTAATTAGGTGAGCTCTACAATATAAAATTACTGATAAAGAGTGTACTGGAAAGCTGGCAGTTACCAAAATTCCTACAAGAACAAAATATTTGGGATGTGCCCTTTTTTAACCAACAAAAGCCCCATTGATGCCCCTTACCTCTCGTAGTTCCAGAGTGGCACTTTGACAAAGATAACCCCAGCAAGCATTTCTAACACGTTCTCCATGACTACCGTAATCTTGACTCTCCGCAAACAACTAGAACATTAAGAAAAGAATAAGGCCAGAGAAAAATGGATAAGGACGAGACAAATTATGATTATTTCATTATAAAAAAAATGTCCTCATCAATATATATGGTCCCAAAGGTAAGCCAATTAACAGTAATGGACTAACCTGATATTGTAAAAAGTTTGATGTCCAAAGCTCAGAAATTATAAAATCTGTACATATTGTACATAAATCCTGCAGTAGACCATTTGTAAGTACAAAATAATAGCAAAGAAGTAAGGCACGGAAGAAAGCTCTCGAATGAAGTAGACCTGAAGGTCCAGAAATGATGCAGCCGCAAGTACACGAAACGCATTGTTATCATTAAGCTTGGGGGGCTGCCCATAAAGATATGCCAACGCAATTGCAATTGCCTCTGAATCAACATTAGCATCATCTATATGCAAGACCACTGTAGGTGCTCCAGCCTCCCTCCAAGGACCATGTAGCATATTCCTGACAGTCATTTTTATACAGAACTTGCTTAGCAATTTTAGTTTTTACTACAGTATCAATCTGGCCAAATTTGGCTATGCCACTGATAGGAAAATATTATAATCCACCGAAATGAAGAAGTTTGGCTGCGGATGTAGGTTCCCTTCTATGTTGAATGAGCAACTGAAGGCAGATAGAGAAGATATAGGAACTGAAAGGCATTTAACACTGAGATGTTTCATCAAACTTCTATATTTATTATGAGCAGAGTGTCAGAGTCCCATTTGAGCATTAAGTTCTACCGAAGGGATCAAATCCAACAGTTGAGTCCCACTATATGGGTGACGGAAGAGAACCAGCTTGATCCCTGAACCTTGCGGTAAAAGCCGAAATAAGCATGAATCTAAGATGATCATTAGAGTGGGAAAAGTACTTTTTTTTCATGTTCTGACTGATGATGCCTCTACCCCATCCACAGGTTCCGGCCTTGGAATCTCAATTGGATCACTAACTAGTCATCCAACTTCCATCAACTCCGTTTTAGCTTCACTCATTTGTACGCTAACAGGAATTTCAAAGAGCGCAAACTTGTTTCATTTGAGAATTCAAATATGAAATTTAACAAGACATGCCTACGGCCTACCTAAACATTTGATAATACCAGAATAGATATTAATATTAACTTTTCACTTCTCAAGCTACACCAATTTGCTGTAATTAACAACAAAATTGGCCCCTAAACACTCATTTCTGCGCAGATTTTTCTAGTAAACATTTCAACAGAGGATAATAGCACGAGAAAATTACACCTCAAAGGAATCGAGCATCCCGACCACACAAAATAGACAAAAAAAAATTCCACTTTCCAATAGAAATGCAATAATAGTCTCTAAAGCAATCCTAGATGCTCAGATTACAACAGCAGCTTCGATCCCCCACGGAATCCACGGCTACACGAGCCTCGAGGCCCCGCATTCGAGAAGCTCACCTAAAGTACGAGCTGCGGGAGATGATGAGGCGGTGGAGCCGGTAGGTGGCGCCCATGGCCTCGACGACGACGTCGGAGAAGGCCCCGGAACCGAACCCCTCCGCCTGGATGTGGTCGCATAGCGCTGCGAGGTTGCAATCCACCGGCCGGAGCTCCGCCGCCGAGACCGCCACCTCGTACGGCCGAGGCCCCGCCGGCGCGGGCAGGGGCGCGGCGGTGGCCGCCCCCTCCGCCGGCAGGTGCGGCTGCGGCGGCGCGGACATCCGGATGGGGCTAGGGTTTTAGCGGAGGCATGTCGGTGGGATGGGGAGTGAATGATGAGAAGGGGGAGGGGAGACGGACGAGTCGATTGGGAGGTAGAAGAAAGCGTTGGTTAGGGTTTGGCTTTGGGGCGGCAGGAGAAACATTTTTACAGTTACTGTCACGACTGCGAGATTTTCTTTTTTCTGTTTTTGAACATTTTTATATCGGTTTCATTTTGGAAAACAGTATGACAGGATCCTACTACGTTATATTAATAAAATTAAGGATACAGTAGGGAGAACAAGGGGAGAGAACAGATAGAGCTCCGAGGGAAATAATTCAAGTGGAAAGCAAAATACAAATAGCTGCTTTGATCCTATTTAACAGTAAAGAAGCTTCAAATCTAAGCCTAACTTTTTAGTCATTGAATTTTTATATCCATTTTTGTTTGGGTTCATCGGAACATAGGAATTTTTTCAAAAATTAAACCATATCCCGTGAAATTTATGTATTCTAAATTTAGCCTAAAAGGTTCAAGTAGCTAGCAGCCTAACACTGTATCAACGGACCCGAGTTTATCTTATTGGAGAATGATATGGATTAGACATCTAACAGTTCCGGACATCGGCCCACGCGGATGTGGCCCATTCAATTTTGCTTAACTCGCTAGCTCTCGCCAGACCGTCACTCTCTCCTCATTCTCCCTTCTCTTACTCTCTTCCTCCGACAATACCCGAGCACAGCAACGACACGAGCCTAGCCACTACTCCACGGCATCGGCATCGACTTCCTCTTCGGTCGTCCTCGGGCGCAACACCGCCAGATTCGGTCGCTACCGCCGACTTTCTCTCCAGTCGTCCTCAGGCGCGGCACCGCCAAATCCGACCGCCACCGTCGACTTCCTCTCCAGCCATCCTCGAGCACAGCACCTCCAAATCCCACCACCACCATTGACTTCATCTTCGCCTGTCCTAAGGTGCGGCGTCGCCAGATCCAGCCTCCCCCTCTCCCGATAACCTAGGAGGTCTCCTCTGGCACCGGATCCAAGTTGCGCATGCCACCTTCCCGCCGTCGCATTCGAGGTCTCGCCGCCGCTTGCCATGAGGGTAAGTGTTTATTTTTTACTACAACATTCTGAATTCATATATGCAACATAAGCAATAACCGCTACAACATTGTGTTTTTTGTCAAATTTTTTTATTGCATACATGGTTGGAAAATGTTGCATACATGAGTGATAATTGCTGCTGTCGGTTGTACAGCGTTAGTGCCCGAATCGGACGTCCAGGTGGCCGTGCTCAAGGGCGACGATGGACAAGCTTAACGGGAGATAGTCGGGTGAGCCTGTCGTTGTTGGCGTCAGTGAACACAGTAGTTCGGCGTCCAGGTGGAGGATGAGATGGCTAGGTATGGCAGGTAGCATGCGGAAGCCGTGGCTGCCCATCTGAAAGCATATAGACTCCTAAAAATGGTTTTGGTAATTAATGGTAATATGTGAATATTGGACTAATATGTTTGCTGAGAATTGCATAGGTTAAGTCCCAAAAGTGAGCATGTCAAAGGTAAGATACATGCTAAAGAATGAAAAAAAGATCAAGATAGATCAAAACAAATGTACAAGTAGTATATGATCTTTTTTCTATTTTATCGCTCTTAGGAGAAAAATTGGAAGACCGGGTTATAGGATACTCATCGTACTATTAAAAGAGATCATAGAAAGTAACTCGATAGCATGTTCCTATATCATTTGGATCAATTTAGAATCATGCATGCACTTAAAATTAAGTTTGAAAACCAACTGTGCTCTGTCAGAAAAAATCGGAAGTACCAGCATGCATATTGCGAAACTACCGGAGTCTGATAGTACTGATGTGTAAACTGCGGAACTACCAGAACTCGGTAGTACCAGGATGCTGAGCGATACGTTTTTTCATAGAGCACCCACTTTGAGAGTTAGGTTTGCCGAAATCGGTAGTACCGAAAAATACATAGTGGAATTACCGCAATGAGGTAGTACCGCACCTGAAATTGGAACTATTGGACTTCGAAAACGCCAGAAAAATCCAGCGGTACGTTTTTTCCAGAGAGGGTCGTTTTTGGACGCGAGGAAATCAATAGTACCGCATCGACAAAACGGAACTACCGATGATCGGAACTACCACATTTACAACGGCGGTAGTACCGCGCTGACTTTCAATGGCTAGTTCTGGCGCTCTGACAAAGCCGTTATTGTGTGCTGCAGTACATTGCGATAGTACCGTAAATTACACGCCGGTGCTACCGATGTCCCTGATTTTTTAGAATTATTTTTTGTAACAGCTAGTTTTGGTTGGTGAGGGTATAAATACCCCCTAGCTCAAGGCTTACTGCTGAACTTGCATTGAACATCCTAGAGCCTTGAGCATTTATTTCACACCTCTCTTAGTATGCATTCATTTTGAAGTGTTTAAGATAAAATCAAGTGCTCAACCCAATTCAAACTCAGAATTCAATTCGGATTTGGTTCAGGACAAGATGGCAGGCAGTTACTAAAAAGAACACAAATTTCACAAACGGAGTCCGATTCGGGAGTTCTTGTACTCGTTGGAAAGTTTATTTCAAAGGATATACAATGGATCTAGTCTCACCTCCAAATTTATCACGAATCAACCGCTATGACCAAAACAAGGTGATGGTAGTAAAATCCAGTTTCCTTTTTGTTAGAGTTCAAGTCTAAAACAATATAGAGTTAAGTTATATTCGGTTTGGAGACAATATAGATGTCCCAAGAGGCTATATACTAAAGTTAATCTACTAAAGTTTTGGGCTCAGATCAACTGCTATTGACAGCCTTTTGGGCTCAGATCACCTTTGAGAAAAATTAATCTACTAAAGTTTGTTCGAGTTTATCATTGCTGCCGAAATTCCATAGGAAATTAGGAGTGTTCTTCAATCAAGATCGTTCAATCTTTTTGCTGGGAATTAGGTGCATGATAGATCTTCATAGTGGTCGACGAAATCAACACGAGCGTGTTTTGGTAGATTAAAGATTGTTCGCCCCTTACATTGGCATTGGAGAATCATTGCGATTCATTAAGAGTCCCTGTGAGTATCCATCCTACGTCGAGATGATCGGGCGACCCCGTATAATTTAATTTTGTGCAATTGATTATTTTTAGAACCTTGTGTAGTTGTTGTTTTTAAGGTGTCTTAGGGTTACTAGAATTGTGTAGGCTTAATTTGTGTATCAAATTGTTAGATTTTAATTATCTTGTAAAAGTTTTATTACCTCCTATTCACCATTCTCTAGTTGGTCTTCCTTGATCTTACACCATCGCCAGTCGACCCCACCACATTGCCATCATATCTGGCCTCTCACGATAGTCCCCACACCTCTATCAGCAGGACATTTGGTGTGGGGACCGACATGAGAAAGACAACGACTGAGCTCGACAGGAGATGGTCAGGTGAGTCCCCAGTCATTGGCATCGACGAACATGGTAGGGCGGCGCCTAGGTGCGGTGGGTGAGCATGCGAAAGCCGTGGCAACCCTTTGGTAGTCGACCCCACCGCGTTGCAGTCGGATCCAATTTCCCGTGGCCGTCCGCACACCTCCGTCACTGGATCCAACTCCATGGGGGTGGTAATCCATCAGGTGGGGGAGGGGGAAGAGGAGCGAGGCAGCACAGATGCGAGTCGGGAAGGGCTAGGGAGGCAGTGGCAAACGAAGAAGAGCGTGACGGGAAGCTTCGCGCGAGCAGTGGCACCGCGTCATCGTGGAGCCTAAGCGAGGCCTTCATGGCCCTAGGGCCATGCGGTGGTGCTCCACCACTGGGAGGGGGAAGAAGAGCGGGGCATGTGGTGAAGGAAGGAGGGGGCAGTGGAAGATGGACGGCTTGGAGGAAGAGGAGGTAGAGCTGGGTCGATTGTGTTTCTACGATGAGGAGGAGTGAGGAGAAATGTATCACTCACCAACTCACTATTTTAAGTAATAGAGAAACAACCCATGGTTTGGGCCATCATCAACAGGGAGTTTGTAGGGTTACAATGATAAAATATTTATCCTTCTCGCTCTCTCTTTTTGAGGCACAATGAGAAAATCCGCATTTAGAGTTTCCGACGTACCTACGTAGGCACGCTCGATTTTATTTTTATTTTTGCTTTTTATTACTTGTTTTAGGAGGCGTTCGGAATAGCGATAGTTTCTGACTGAAATTTCACTGCAGCTGGTTTATTTTTTTTACTGTAGCTGAATTGGTTTACTGGGCATAATTAAATTTAAAAAATGTAAAAATAAAAGTGGCATGCTAACCTATCACGGACAATACAAAGGAATACGGGAAAAAAATAAAACACAAAAATACCAAAAAAAATCACTACGTGACAAAATTGTTACAGTAATTTCGCCGCTGTCGCTATCGCTAAATGTTGTCGCCATCGCGGAGATGAGCGCGGCCTTAAACTTAGTCGGCAACTTGGAGAGGGTTAATAAAGGGGCAAATTCCTGGAAATGGTGTATAAGCAACACGCCCACATGATCCTTATCTCTAAAATAAACGAAGCGAGCAAAGTCAAGAATTCAAGCGTAAACAGAGTGCTCCCTGCGTAGATAGGATTAGCACGCGCATGCAGCGAATCAACCGTGTACGCATACGTACAATACAAGCAAGGGGCAGCACATATATGCGCGGATCTTAGTCTCATTCCCAACGTGTTGCCCTTGCCGCGCACCCGGCCTCTCCCCCACGTCGTCTTCACGAGCGTCGAGCGCGAGCGCACCGCGGCGGCGCCGTTCTGCCGCGCGTCCAGATCCTTAGCTGGGAAGGTACGTACGTTCAGCTTCATTAATTCGTGGCTCATAGCTAGCGAACTCCACCGACCTCCAGTTTTTAGTCTTTATGGAATTTCAGTTTCTCAAAACGATTTTTAGGTTTTACTATAGTATCTAACTTTCAAACAGAGTATTTTTTTAAGATAAAATCTACAAGTTAATTATAGTATATATTAAAAACATAACATCTGTACCATCCAAAATCGTAAGCGTCGTTTACAGCATGCATGGTACATATACATAGTCAGTGTTCACGTGATTTACTTCGTTAGTATATATTATGCGTGTATGGTTTTGGCTCCGCTAACTTTGTTACGGTTAATTGCTTCTCTCTCCTCTGAAGTGTTTAGGAAGTATCAAATAAACCCCTCATATTCGGCAAAACAAATTGGCATATGTAGAAGATAGAGTAAATTGTTACTGTTTTTAATGCTGAAACACTCTGTAATACGTACTAGTTGGTAAAAGGTACAGCGTATCTTTACGTGTTAAAACATGGCGAAAACGAGTCCAAAAGGTCGTACTTAATTACTGGATCCATCGAGGCATCGACCATTACAAAAAAAAAAAAACCCTCAAGGCTAGATCGACTCTGAACTCTCTGAAGTCTGAACCTTGTAGGGGCTTGACGCTTAGCCTCTCAACATGGAGCGACCTGCCGCCGCCGCGGCCGTCATCCTCGAGATCAGCGCTGCCGGCGGCGCCGACAAGAACCGTCCGCCGGGCGAAGAAGAGCACGAAGGAGACGATACAAGTGGCGGCGGCGCCACGCGTCGGACCTTCAGCTTCAGTCAAGCTTACAAGATGCGGCACCGAACACCTCAGGCACGTCTATATGTTTTCAATCCTCTGTAGTCTGTAGCTTTGACCCTGCACGGACCGCTGTTAATTTCCGATCAGATCTTGATGCGATTTGCGCTGTTCGTGTCGTTTGCATGGCAGGTCGCGCAGGTGTTCACGCCGTGGCAGAACATTCTGCTAAGCTTCCAGTCCCTCGGCGTCGTCTACGGCGACCTCGGGACGTCGCCGCTGTACGTGTTCCCGTCCATCGTCTTGCCGGACGCCGACGAGACGGACTTCCTGGGCATCCTCAGCCTCATCCTGTGGACGCTCACCCTGATGAGCCTCGTCAAGTACGTGCTCGTCGTCCTCCGTGCAGATGATCATGGAGAAGGTACACACTTCTGGTTTCTTTCCTTCGATTATTCGTGGTGATCGTGCAGCATCGTTTACCAATCTTAACCCTTTTCTTGATGTATCGTGCTGCTATATACGTGAAGGCGGCACGTTTGCTACTTCGCAAAGAACAAAAGAGCCGGTTGGGAGCAACTTGGAGCCGTTATTCTGTGCATAACAGGTGAGGATTTTAAGCTGATTAGTTACAATCTTGTTAATTTTAAGGGGAAGCATACAGTAAAAAGCACATGAGCAGTATCATGCATTGTTCGTATTTGATTCATCTGAATATAACTTGGCATTTAGTCTGAACCTATGACTAAATACTGACCATAGTCAGGTGCTGAAGCTATGTTTGCTGACCTGGGTCACTTCAACAAGGCATCAATTCAGGTACATGGTCCTGCAGGCTGCAGATTCCAACATATAACAAAGAAACAGCATTAGTAATATGATCCTTCTAATCCTTTGCCCTTGCAGTTGGCCTTCTCAACAGTAGTGTTTCCATCATTGATCCTTGGATATTCTGGCCAAGCAGCATATCTGATCAAGCACCCTGCCGATCTAAGCACAGCATACTACAGCAGCATTCCGGAGCCCCTGTTCTGGCCAATGTTTGTGGTCTCTACTCTAGCCGCCATTGTCGCAAGCCAGTCGCTGATCTCTGCCAGCTTCTCCATCACTCACCAATCCGTTGGGCTAGGCTGTTTCCTCAGAGTCACCATCACGCACACCTCGGACAAATATGAAGGCCAAGTATACTGCCCTGAGATCAACTACTTCATGATGGTTGTGTGTATCCTCATCACCGTTGGCTTCCGGGGCGGACCAGAGATTGGACGTGCCTTTGGTAAGCAATTAAAGTAGCGTGACATATCAATCTGATTGATTAGTTATATGCATTACATGCCATCTGATTGATTAGAACTTGCTTTGTTGCTTTTGGTCGATTTGCAGGTGTTGCAGTGATATGGGTCATGCTTATCACGACAGCGCTGATGACAGTGGTCATGGACATAATCTGGGACGTGAACATTGGACTGGCCGGTGCATTCTTCGTCGGCTACTTATCCATCGAAGGTATGTACATGAGCTCGCTCATGAACAAGGTTGCGCAAGGTGGCTGGGTTCCGTTCGCGATCACCGCATTCTTCCTGGTGATCACGCTCTCCTGGACGTACGAGAGGAAGAAGAAAAGCGAGTACGAGGAGAACCACCTGGTCGACGGCGAAGAATTTGGCAGGATCGTGGCCAGGAGCACCCGGGTGCCCGGGACCTGCTTCTTCTTCACGGACCTGATGGACGGCATCCCGCCGATCGTGCGCCACTACGCCGAGCACACGGGCTGCCTCCGCGAGCTGCTGCTGTTCGTCACCGTCAGGACCCTCCCGGTGAGGTCGGTGCTCCCCGAGGAGCGCTTCCTCCTGTCGAAGGAGCCCGCGGGGGTGTACAGGTGCATCGTCCGGTACGGCTACATGGACAAGAAGGACATGGAAGGCGACGAGTTCACCAGATCGGCCATTGCCGTGATCAAGGAGGCCGCCGACAACGCCGAGGAGGTCGAGATGATGGGTCTGGCTCACCGCAATGGGGTGAGCTTTGTGCTCGGGAGGACGATCCTGAAGATGGGCGACAGGCACAACTGGTTCAAGCGTTTTGTCATCAACGAGTTCTACATGTTCCTGCAGAACAACTTCAGGTCAAATGTTTCGACACTGAAGATCGATCATGCCAAGACCTTGCAGGTTGGAATGCGGTATAAGATCGACTGAATTTGGTAGCTTTTTATATCAGTTCCAAGACTGTTTTGACAGTGAGTGCTGGATCCTGCATCGGGGTCATCTTAAGTTATGTCGTGGGATTTTCTTAGATATGTTCCCTTAAACGTGATAGTGTGTGTGTCTGAAGCATAATGGAATTGTTTGGGTTAATTAAGCCCAATTCTTCATGCATAATACCACCAGGAGGATATTATCTCTGCTGCAGCTAACTACAAGCTGAAGATCAGATTCTCTCTCTTCTAGTGCTCTACCTTCCTCCTAGAAAAGTTTAAGAACGTGTCCTTTATGAAACAACTAATTGATTGGTCTTCCAACAACCATTTGGGAGGCTGGAATTCGACTTTCTGAGTCCAACTGGAGGTGAAGAAGCATGGAGGAGAATAAAAAGGAAACACTTCACATTCTTCTTAAGCAATGAAGTACATTGAAAATACCACTACAAGATAAACAATACAAGCCATGCACAACTGAAGGAGAAAAGGAGAGAAAGTAGGACTTCCTTTCTCTCCCAAATAAATGTTTTATCCTTCAGTTGGGAAAAAAAGTTAAGTTCGCTTTCCTTCGTCCAGTGAGGAAACACTAGAAGTAGCGTAAAAATGTCAATACATAGATGGCTGCATACCCCTTCCTCCAATCAGATGCAGCGGTTGAGTAGGCCACACACGACTACAAGCCCGACGATGAGCAGGCGATCCACTGAGGGGCCCACTGTCAGGCTCAGAACGTCTTCTCCCAGTGCTACCCCCGAGGCCGTATGCTTCCTCTTGATCTCCGCCACAACCTCAGCGTCTGCATCGCTGATTCTGTACTGCGATTTGTGTGACATGCCATCAATCCTGTACACCTTCCCACTAACAGCAACCGTTACTACAGCTCTACTACTGTATCGCCCTTCCTTCTTCAGAATTCTGTGCTCCCTTTGGACCCTGAACCATGGCTCGCTAGCCTCCTCTTCCAAGCTTGCAGTGCCATTGCAATATGAGTAGCCCTGCCATGTCTTAAACACTCCAAAATTCTGCAGTAAAGATCGCAAAACCCAATTGTTATCAACGCTACAATTTCCTCTCAAAGAGGATTTATCAATTGTATATTTATGCTTCTGAAAGATGGAAATAGCATCTCATATATGTAGGCAGAATGAATACCTTCTTGAGTAGCTTAATGAGTGTTTTGCCGGCACTGTCCATGACATAGACCTCACGGCTGCGTCTGCAGGCGTAGTTGTCGACACGGTAGGCCACGCGTCCATCCGGGCCGTAGATCGTGCATCCACGGCCGTCGAACACCAGCGATTTCATCCACACCGTGTAAACTTTCTTCTCATCCGAACCAGCAGAAGGATGATGCAGGTGAGCAGGGAGCGGCTGGATCCTAGTAGTAATGGCCATTTCCTTATGAGATGAGAATATCTGAATATGAGATGAGCACTGCAATGGCTCAGACGCTGCATTTATACATGCATATAGGCATGGCCTCATGCAATTAAGGACCGTACATAATTTATTTTTTTAAAAAAGAAATATGTGGGTTCTGCATGTGTTCACGAGGGTTGATTAATTTGAGCAAATTTTGTTTAAGTAGCTAGTCAGGGATCAGATGATGTACTACCAGCCCCTTTGTTATTTGTCTTTTGGAAAGTGATGCTACATGTGCATTATACACTTTTGTACACGATGGTATCACGTGTGTTTTTGCCGGGTATGTAGTACTACTAATTTAATCTTGTTGAGGATGGTATGCTCTTTTATTTGCATGTTTTTTGTTGAGCTGAACTGTTCAAACGTGAGCAGTGCTGTACCATTTTTATAGAAAATTTTATTGGTTTGTAATAAGAGACGCCTTTTTATAGTTAAGAGGGAAGAGTCCAATAAACCGTGTGGTTGCTCGCTTGCTCTGTATGCCTGCTCGATACTTCTCTCTAGTTTGCATACATAGATGTGATCTTTTGTGTATAGCTTTACGCTTCTTTTCTGAGAATATAGCTTTACAATTTAGTATAGGAGAATTTTTGTGCACCAACAAGACGTTAGAGGTTACACAGTATCGCAGCTTTGCATATTTTGCTTTTGAAAAGAGACCGATCTATAGATATGCTTTTTTTAAAAAAAATCTAGTTTTCGTCCTTCTTATTTGGAAAGATACCACCATTTCCCTTAAAGCGGTCAAATAACATTTTTATTTGACCGATTGACTGAAGAGCAAGCACGGGATCCGTACTTGAAACTATCCGTTCCTTGGGATTTTCACTGCTGGCTAAAATGCTCTCTGCGTTTAACTCTACTAGCTTGTTTGGATTGGAGGACTGTCAAAAGAACTGTAGAGGATTTGTCATGTTTTCAACACAATTTGTTATTTAAAATTCCTATGCTCTAAACAAGCCTTAAAGCCTTTTAGTAAGCAATATGATTTTGATTATAAACGTACAAATTAACTATATCTCTACTGTTTAAAAATAAGAGTTAGTAATGGTGATTCACCACCATCTCTTAATGATTTATATTCCACCACATCCCACGTTAATTTTACACCACCAGGCGAACCCGCCGCTTCATGCACGTGCACGCCTCCACTCGAGTCCACGAAAAAATTGCTACCCTAACCGACCAACCCCACAATCACCGCCACAAATCACCGCAGCTAATCCCGCACGGTCGCACCACCTCCATCTCCACATCTCACCGCTAGCGAACAGCAGCCAGAATCGGCTGCGCCGCCTTCCTCCTTCGCCTTCGCCACCCCCCTCATCTTCCCAGGCCAACATGAGCCGACTTCTCCCTCCCCATCTCTCCACCGATGCCCTCCTCCCCATTTGTTAGCCGCCTCCTACTCACCACATGATCACCGCCGCCTCCTTAGCGCTTCCTCCCGTCGCCGCCTCCCCTCCCTATCCGCCGGCCACCTCCTCCCCTTACCTTGACACCGTGAATCCCCCACATCCCCCCTCTCTCAACCTCTCCTCCCTCTCCCCACCGGCAATAGGAGAGGTAGTGTAGCCCCTCGATGAGGGGGAGACGGCATGTCGCAGCCTCTACTTCTTACTTGCGTAGGGAAGGGCAGGGGAGATCTATGCGGAAGGCCGAGGGGAAGGGCACTGTGGGAGATCGGCGTAGAAGGGTGCGGGTGTCCTACGTGCATGTGCGCATGGGAGATCGGCGCCTGCGCAGGTACGGGCGCATCCCGTCTTGACATTCTGGGGAAGACGGCCAGCAAGATGGCAGACTGGATCTGGCCATTCCCGGTGGTCGACAATCGGATCCGCGTGGGGTGGAGGCGACAAGGTGTCATCCTCCACACTATCCACCTCCTCCTGTCGGCCGTGGGGTGGAGGCGAGCTTCAGATTAACGATATCAGCGGCACAATGGCATGGCGACAACATGGATCCATGGCGGTGGTGTAGATCCACAACGATCCCGAACTCACCACCAGCCTCCAAGAACTCAGGTAGCCTCCTCCCGTAATCCCACCTTTGTTCTCCACCGTGTGTTGTGCCTCTCCATGCTGCATCCGCCTCCACCCGTGCTGGTCAGGAAGAATGCGGAGGTAATTTGCGGCGATGAGCCACCACGGTAGAGGCGGTGGCACACACCAGGGCTGAAACCAGCCAGGATTTGTGGATTGCATTGATGCCCTGCTACTACAACACAAGACAAGGATGCATGGCTTGCCTCTACCCACGCCCCTCACTGGCATTGCCTCCCGTTGTTTCATACCTCTGCCGTCCATGGCTATCTTGGATTGTTACTGATTCTTACTGATTCTTACTGGATTTGGGGGTAATCATGGATTATTGGATTGTTTTAGCATTTGTTTGTTGCTCCTGAATGCCTTACTCAGAGTAAAGTGTAATGAGATGAAAAGTTGTGTCGATGTTTTTTCTTTCATAAGATGGTGGTTTAATTCATAAGTCATAACAGGTTTCTTTACCTGCCAGTTGGACAAAAAATTGTTGAGCATGTGAATTATGGTTGAGCTTTTATTCGTCAGGACCTTGGCAAGGGCTATTGTTCCTTGTGCAGTTTGTTGAGTCTAATAAAAGAAGTTCGAGAAATGTTATCGTATATATCTTCTACAATTCTGATGTCTAATCACTTCCTCAAACTATAATAGTTGCCATCATGATCTATTAACTTTAGATGTGTTTGTTCTTTCTGATCCGAGACAAACCAACACTAGAAGCTTGGTTTCATTGTAGTTTCCGCCAAGAATTGGAAGCTCTATCAATAATCAATAAACTACTTAAAAACATAGTTAGTTTGTTTCTAATCAATAAACCAATCTTTGAATTATGAACATCCACCAAAACCGGATTACATTATGATCTTGCACTTGGAGTAAGAATCTGAAGTTCATTTCTGGTTACTCTTTGGTAAGAAAAAAAATCAATATGGTGGCAGCTAAAGAATTGGTTATGTTTCTATGAACACGACGGATAGTTGAAACAAGATATTTATTGCTGTTCATGGTGCCTTTGTTCAAATAAGAGATCGGGGAATCTACGGAATTCAGACTAGAATTCCATTTGGACTTGGGGACACCTTATGAATGGTCCTTGGGGAGTTTTATTAAATTTTAGCATGTCTACTCAAACTTTTTTCAGTCTAAAAAATTATTATTACCATTCATTAATACCCTGATGCCTTTTTAGGATAAAGATAAATAATTCAAAATTGATTGGAAGAGGGTGGGAATCACAAGTTCATTTGAATATGCTTTTGTTGGACCTATTCAAAATTATTGGTTAGTTCTCTGACTTATATTTTGACATTGGGCATGAGCAGATGATGTTTGATTCTCTTTTGTTATCTTTTTTAATATGTCTTTGGAGTTTTTGTATCACTAACAATGGAAAATCTGGAAGTATACTCTGCTCTTCCTAGTCTCGCATAGTTGCCACATGATACAGAAAAAAGGCAAAAAAGGGCCATAAACACAACTTTTAAATGGTAAAAAGATCAGATAATAATAAAAATAAAAGTCACACTTAATAATCCCCATCCTACGCCTATGTTTTCCATTTAGGTAGACACATTTCATTAAGATGCAAACTTGGCTCCAAAACAACAAAGATTGCTATTAAATTGTGCTTTGTAAACCATGGTTGTACCACGAAACGAAAAAAACCAAGCCCCATGGGGGGGTATATCTGAAAAATGTTGCCTCAGATAAGTTTCCTTAGGTCAATGACTGAGGAGAACTGTGAAGAGGTTGAGGTTGTCGAGGCATTAACTATAGCAGGAGCGGATATTGTTGTGGTGGGCATTAACATAACAACTTATGTCTGTTTTACAGATTCGTTGCCTTGATACTCTGATCTGCATAGTTTAAGTTGTGGGGATTAATTATTAATTCACCATGCGATACTTCTTTCTTACAGATGAGGGCCTCTTGGAGCTAAAGAACTGAAAAGGGAAGCATGCACAGTTTTTATGTGACATGTATAAGTTCTATAGAGATTGGCATGCCAAGTCTGACGGCTTCCATGGTACATAAATACCTCTATTTTTAGTATGCTTTTGCCAAATTTACCATTGAATCTGAAATAAACAGTTTCACCTGATTATCGCAATTTATTCAGGAATTTTCCTCCATGATCCTATGAGCTTCACCACCCTAGATACGCTATAGATTGCAATCAAATGCAATATGTTAAATTTTTTTAGGATTTATTCATGTTATCAATTATTTGAGATCTGTTGTAATGTACGAACATTTGGCTATTGTATATATATGTGTACGTGTTTACAAGGAATATGAAATCCTACGTACTACTAAGAGTATGAACTTATTTTCTCTCTCTATATGTGTGTCGAGAACTGCATACGCAGCACTACTGTTCTCTTCTCATCCGAACGTTGAGGTGTCATTTTTTCCTTCTATTTGCCAGAGAAGTTTGGAGACATATATATCTTTGAGGAAAAAAGTGAATGATTCGGTCAACAAGTTTTTCCTTCGCTGATTATTCAATCTCGTCTCCGTATGCTAATTTTTATTATTAAATTATAACGAGCGCATGGTTTCTATGCCTTCGACAAAATAATTCGAATTAATAAACAAACTCCAGAAGTCTCCCGTTGCATATCACGGTACAACTATGTATCTATAAATTAATGATAATTTATGTCCATTATTAGTAGAGTTGCTAATCTGCGCAAGACTCCCAATTTTGTGGCAGGCCTTGCTTCGTTTAATATTGTACCTTGCGGTCATCTTGTCCTTCTGGATCGGAAGCTAATTACTTAATTCAATACTCATCAGCATGCATATCCATTTTATGTCATCACCAGAAACTGCCATCTCCCAAAAAGCAGGAAAAAAATTAAATATCACCCAAAAAAAGGTGCATGAATACTAGATAGATTAGGAAAATAAGGGAGCTTATTTTTATGGTACTCTGTCATGTGTGGATAAGTGATCCTGTAAACAAATTAAAGATGTGGGTCGATCGGCCTGTAGATGACATCAGAGAAAGGGGGAACAAACAATAGAAATCGGCCTCCAGATCAGTACCCGTGGAAGAGGAGAGGAAATTAAACCTACTTAGGTGTAAGTACTTATCCTTCATTCATTGTACGTGCTTGCATTATTATAGAACAATCTGTAGTTAGTTTCGATCGATGTTGAAATCTGATCGCACATGTCCTGCATTTCGACCAACTGCGTTGGAAGAAGCGAGTCTATGTTTCGCGTCCATGCTTGTAGTCTCAAAATATACCACCCGTGTTTCATCTTCTCAGCAACTTCTGCTGCTAGCATATGGATGAGTTCTTTTTAAGTTGTGTTTTATGGTTTTTGAATTTTAACTGTTTGAGAGAGATTACGAAGAGAGAGATAGTTACATACGATTTTAACCGATATAATTAAAGTTGGTACAATATGTACTATAATTGACTAGTAAACTTTTTCTTAAAAAAATATATTATTTAAAAACTAGTTACTGATAAAAAATTCAAAGCCAAAACCTAAACCAAAATGGACCTAACCTATAAGTGGACTTAGTATCAAGAATTAGTAATTGACATGTAAGGGTCATTCAACTAAACAACTGCTTTGAGGGATGCATACGGTGCAGCTAGACCTTCCAGAACGCGTGCATAGTACTAACCATACATACCTAAATATATATCTCTGATTTTTTATTTGTGAACTACTACCATGCTGAAATTAGTCCAAGCCAAGCACCAGGTAAACGTGACGCTAATTGCTGAGTGGTAGTACAAAACTAGACCGAGCATTAAACAACTTTAGTATAATATTATTCTATCACATCGCGTAACGTGTACAAGACTACAAATACCATAAATAAATTAGGCCTCATAGAGAACAAAAAAAATACAAGCATCTATAAATACGCGAAACCAGCCACTGACACCGTCCATCCCAACCATCTCACTGCAACAGCAGCAGAGCCATCTCCTCCTCTCACGAATGGCGAAGATCCAGCCACTCCCTGCCGCCACACCATCTCCCTGCTCTTCCTCTGAAGATTACAATAGCCTGCAGGGCGAGAAGAAGCAGAAGCAGGTGGTGTACACTGTGTGGATGAAGTCGCTGGTGTTCAACGGCAACGGCTGCACGGTGTACGGCTCCGACGGCCGCGTCGCCTTCCGCGTCGACAACTACGGCTGCAAGGGAAGCCGCGATGTCTTCTTCATGGACCGCGCAGGGAAGACCCTGATCAGAATCCAAAGAAAGGTACATGCACATCGATCGAAGAACATACATAAGAAACTGTTTCCAATGCTCATATCGGCATTTTTCCTGAGCTGTGTTCTTTCCATTGTTCTGCAGAGCTTTGGAATGTTCAAGAGATGGGAAGCATGCCGGTGCTACGGCGGCGGCGAGGAGACGAGGCCGTGGTTCAGAGTGCAGAGGGTTCAGAAGAGCGGAGCCACCGTGACGCTACACGGCAGCGGGAGAGCGTACAGGATCGACGGGTGCTCGCGCAAATCGGACCGCAAAATCAGCGGCGCGGATGGCGCGGTTGTGGCCGAGATCGGGCGGAAGCAGACGGCGTCCGGCGTTGTTCTGGGCGAGGACGTCCTGACACTGACAGTGGGGCCGGAGGTGGATCACCTGCTCGTTCTGGGTTTGGTGGTCGTGTGTGGCCTCATGAACCGCTCCATGTGATTGGATGGACCGGATGAGGATTCTCCAAGAGAGCATAGCACGAGAACGAAATTGTTCTCTTTTTCTCTCCCTTTCGTGCGGTTTTTAGCTAGTTTAATTCCTAGGAACATACATGGTGACTGGTGAGAGAGTGACTATAGTACCGGTGAGAGTGTTTCTTAGGAAACAATTTTGATTTTTTTCCCCCACCAAATCTGAGGTCATTAGACTCTCTTTGGTGGATGGTTTTTCCCCGTGCTCCAAGGGATGTCCGAAGAATCTCACAGTTGTTCAATAATAATATCAATCTGTGCTTATCTAATTATTATTATCTTCCGGATTATTAGGGTAATAGTTTTGGTCTTGATTTATAACATAAGCAAGTAGGGTCTCGTTAAATTTCAACCGAACAAAGTGATCCATAAAAGGCCTAGATTAAAGATGGGCCTTGTTTCTCATACAAACCCCCTGTGCTCGCTCGACTTACATAGGGTATACTGATCATTTAGTCCCCTTTTAAATTCCGATACAAGAGTTGTGGTTATACGAAAACCCAATACTGCATAAGCTAAGAAATTGATGGACAGATACACAATTTAGACTCGGATTACGATGCAGCGTGGTGGGGTAGTGATATACGATTAGCACTAGCAGTGCTGCCTGAGATTACACTGAGTGCATGGAGTTTACACTGCGATTAGCACTAGCAGTGCTGCCTGAGAGATGAACACATCACTCACTACTAAACTATGTCCACATCGGTTTATCAAGGAAGCCGGAGTACAACAGGGCAACGCCCTGCCTGTCTGGCCGCCTACAAAAATGAGCGGCACGAAACGAGCTGCGAAAAGGCTCGACTTTCCAATTGATAATGATTACGCCGTGAAAGGCACAGGCGAGCAGCCGCCCGTTGCGTCTGCTCCACAAGGTCGAATGTACTTAAATTGTTGTACCGGTTGGTCACTACGTGCTGTGCATGGGTCAGTGACGTTTGATGGCCAGCTAACTTGCGCCCATGGGTGTGTCGGGCGTCGTCTCCTCGCTCCAATACAAGAGTCACGAGGACACACTCATATGTCATTTGACAAAAAAAAATGTTTAAGCGTGTGGGGTGCCCATTTGCCACAGTTTGTACATGTATGTATTGGGGAACGGTAAGCACAGGTAGCAGTAAGTGTAACGCTTCTATTTCTGAAAGCGTTAGTAATTTTCGTAACTGTCTTAGGACTGTTCAGTTATGAAATACTGTATGATAATGATTATCAATACAATATATGCTTACAGACAAAATCTAAACTTTATTATAAAGATAAGACTTAACAACCTAATTTTGGACGCAACGGACGACAAGCCTAAAGTTAACTTACAATACATCAAAAACAGCATAGACAAGCTCAAGCGAGGCTAAGACTTATAACCACAGATCATTGATGAAGTACTGCTCTTCTGGTTTCTCCTCAATAGCTTGTTCATCGTAGTTCCATTGATCTTCTGTTTGTGGTTTAGTAAGTAATGAGTACAACCGTACCCAGCAAGTCACAATGGTAAATCCTAATTTAATTATTTGCAAGGATTGTCAATGGATGAGAATATATATGTTTTATTAATAAATATGGATGCAATTTTATTTGTAAATAGTTTTAGGCACGAAATAATAAAACTACAACTTTTTAAGAATAAAGAGGTTTTCAACGGTTGCTTTCCTAGATTTCATCAATTTAAAACATAAAAAAATTACTTATGCCTTGTTACTAGAATCACAAAAAAACACAACTCCATTAACCAGGAGCACGACGTATTCGAATACCACTTAATTTTCACTATGCAGAGTTACCCAACTTTATTCACAAGATTTCTTAACCCTCACGGCTGAGTTAAGAAAACCAGGTGGTTTCATTGCTCAATTCTTTATATAGTCTTTACTCGATTGGTTCTTACATCACAAACTCAAGTATTCGTTGGCCATGACGGAACACTGCCACTTGATTTGTGAGGACCTACCGTTGTTAAGTATGATTAGACCCCTCCCAAACCACGCTCCTCTACACCTATAGAGATTTAATCGATTTGAGCAACTACTAGACCAGGGTTGATAAGTCAACGCTTGTAATTGAGCGATTTATGTGTCCTTTACTCAGCATAAGGTTCTAGTTCTTACTTTCACCTTGAGGCTACCAACTACACCCAGATGCCCAGTCCTTACTAACACTATCACCCATCTGCTGCAGCCTCCATCCTAGGGTAAAGTCGTGGACTCCAACAAACAAGTGGTTTTCTACAATTTTTCCTTACTCTAGAACCTTTTAAATAATTCTACCGGTGAACCACCAAGTCACTTAGTAGTACGAAATTTTAAATAAGCCTA
The DNA here is from genome assembly GCA_036346265.1 of Melocanna baccifera. Taxonomy (NCBI): domain Eukaryota; kingdom Viridiplantae; phylum Streptophyta; class Magnoliopsida; order Poales; family Poaceae; genus Melocanna; species Melocanna baccifera. The sequence continues at coordinate 7,826,375 of CM070678.1, forward strand.
GCTACAATTATTTAAACAATATTTAAATATTACTAAGATTGTCGAGGTGGATATGGCCTCAAATTAAACAGGGCATTTTTCAATGGTAGGACAAAACTAATTAGCAAGTCATTCTAAATATTTATTTTAATTAAATAACACTTCGCAATTAACATTAATGAGAGTACTATAATTAAATAATTTAAATTTTATGGGATTCGATATGATCAAAGGCGTGTAACTTGTCTTGCTGATCGACGAATTCGATTGTCTCAAAAACTTCAACGCCGGGGTTAGGTCATTGTACCATCGTCTCGGAGCACTTGGGAACTAGCGTAAACACATAAAATAGCATAAGCTCGTGCTTGAGTCTAATCAAACTAGAAAATAAAAAAGGAGTAAAATACAATAAAAACTAAAATAGAGTTGGTTTAGATTTTATTAGAGTTGATATAGTGGAATGGTGGCTACAAATGGGCTCACGGTATCGAAACGATCAAAATGAGGGTATTTTTGTAATTTGAGCTCGGGGAACAGTAGCTACAGTGTTGACCCTACCCAAATGCACAGTGCACGCATGGGAATAAAATTTAAACAGCCAGGTGGGCCGGCCTCCTCTGCCCAAACTCGGCGCGACCGTGGCGCATAGACGATCGAGATCGAGCCACGTCATGCCCAAGGCCTTCGTCTACCTTTAGCCGGTCTTAGCGGCAGAAAATAGGGGAGCAACCCTTGCGGAGAGGTTAGGCTTAACGAGGAGATTTCATTTTGGAGTTTTGGGAGGCGGGTGCATAAGTGGTGACGGTCGATGATAGGAGATAAGGTGGCGGTTTTCACTGAAGTTCAGAGTGACTCCGGTGGCTTTCTGGCGAGGTGGAGAGCGGTTCGAGCACATATGTGATATGAGTTTCACGCAGGTGGAGGTGCTTTGGGTTGGGAAATGCTTAGGCGAGCTGTCCACAGGAGAGGGATTCCGACCAGTTGTGGCTCTCGGTGGTGGCGCTCTGGGGAAATGCTCATGTCTGATTGAGTTCACCAGTGCGTTCGGGGTGGGAAGGAGAAGTTATGGTTGAAAGCAATTGAATTTTAATGGAGGGAGGAGAAGGATTGTGATTTGGGCTCATCGGGCTCAAGGGAGAGTGGCAGCGGTGTTTTGGTGAGGTTGGGTCTAATTGAGTTGCTCTGGTGAGTGTCTAAGTGTGATGTGAAGCTGTAACACCTTAGCCCATGATGACCTATGTGTGTGTGCACATGAGGTTGTGGATTAGTTTCACATTGTTAGCTTAACATGAGAAGTACTAACATATAAACCCGTAGGCATCATTGGTAATAACCTCCGGTTAACCGTTTTACGCGGAGCAAGGATAAAAGCGTAAGCAGATTGTTACGTGTGCGTGACTTATCCATAATGGGGTTAGTCCTAAGCCATTTTGGACCCTAGGGCATTACAAATGGTATCAGAGTTGACCCTCGCGGTTACACGAGCGTACGGGTTAGAGGCATGAGCATATTGCGCATGGCGCGTGTGGGCTCAGAGCGGATACACGACATGGTATATGTACCAGCACTGGACGTACAGACGTGTGCCAAGAGGAGGAGATCCTGGTCATTTGCCCCAATGTAGGTATGTTGGACTGACGAGGACATCGGGTCCTTTAAGGAGGGTGTATGTAACACATCGGGCCATGATGACCCATGTGTGTGTGTGCACATAAGGTTGTGGATTAGTCCCACATTGCTAACTTAATATGAGAAGCACTAACATATAAACCCATATACACCATTGGTAATAACCTCCGGTTAACTGTTTTACATGAAGTGAGGACGAAAGCGCAAGCATGTTGTTACATGTGCGTAACTTATCCATAATGGGGTTAGGTCTAAGCCATTTTAGACCCTAGAGCGTTACAGAAGCTCTCTGCGAAGTGGATCGAGCTTTAAAGACAGATGAGGAGGTGAGAGCAGTGGCATGGTTCGAGCGATGCTGGTGCGTAGAAGGGAGAAGATGCGGGAGCTCCACCGAGAATAAGAACATGCATGCGAGGTGGCGCTGTGCTCTCTTCAAGATTAGGTGAGAAGTGATGGTTGCTAGTACGGAGCCTTGCTCGTGCGGACAGGGAGACTGAACCATTGCGGGAGAAGCATTCGATCAATTTGTGCGAGAAGTGAGGGAGGAAGGGATGAGGCTGGCAGTGAGGTGAGCGATTGAGGGGTGGGACCACGACGCTAGGGATTGGTAGGCTGGGTGTGAACAACGAAGGAGGACGTGCCGTAGTTTTTGGGCACATGATGCACGACCATGTGGAGGCAAGGAACATGGAGGCGGTGGAGAGACGGCTTTCAAGAAGGCACCAACAAATGGGAGAGGTGGGAAACAAAGAAGAAAAGGTAGGTTTTCAAAGAGTGATGCCAATTTGGAAAGGAAAATGAATTTTCAAGCAAAATCTAAGAAACAAATCAAAATTTTGAATTTCAGGGTGTTTGAGTAAGTAAGTGACTTTCAGAAAGGGAAAAAATAATCAGAAATAAACTCATTCGTTACTGTGACTCGAGACTTGTATTTAGCCGGATAACATTAGTTCGACACTTCGACCATAGGTGTATCATAGCTGACATGTTCACCAACTAAAATTTACCTAGTGATGCTAAGAAACACATATTGCACAGGCCATCAGGGTTGAGCACAAGGCCCGCTTGACAAAAGCGACCGGAGATCAACCTGGGCCATCCTAGCCATGACCCGTGGCCGTGGGTACCCTGGCATCATCGGTCGGTCCGTGCCGGAGCCGGAGTTGCCGTGGCGCTGATGCACACCGCCATCTCTCGTCCCAACCACCGCCGTCAATGGCTTCGGCTCGAGAAGAGAAGAAAAAGGCTACGCGCCTCCCCCGAATCGGAAGTCCACCACCAACGCAAACACTTTTCCCATCTCATCGTCGCCTCTCCCGTTGTTCTGTTCTCCACCGACCTGCCGTGCCCGCCACGCCACCTCCTCGGCGGCCGCCATGTCGCTGCCCATGATGACCCACTCCTCCGCCCGCCGACGCAGTCGTTACGCCGTCGTCGTCCTCAACCAGCGCCTCCCCCGCTTCACGCCCCTCCTCTGGACCCGTGGTAATGCGGCCCCCCCCCCCCCCACCCCCCGGGTGTTTCGTGGCATTATCCGCTTCGCTTTTCCTTTTCGTCGTGTCGAAGACTCGAAATGGATGTGGTTCGTGTCGTCCCATTGTCTGAACAGCGCAGCTGCGGGTGTGCGCGGGCGCGGGCGCGAACCGCGTGTTCGATGGCATGCCGGAGCTGCTCCCCGGCGAGGATCCCGCCGAGGTCCGCGTGAGGTGAGGAAACCCCCCAGATTCTTTGTTATTCTGTTAGTTGCTTGCTTGCCGAGGTCCTGCACTCCTGCTGCAGCGAGACAAGACCCCGGAGCAGAGCTCCGCATCGCTGGAGACATCTCCTGCGGCGGCGGCGAAGCCCTCGTCTAGTGCTTTGAGATTTTACCGAAAGAAAGGTAGCAACCTTTTGTTATTTAACGGCGAATTTTGATCTAATTCGGCTCAAATTTGCCTTGTCGCGGTGATGCTTATTATTTTATTTTATTTTATTTTGAAACCAGTGGTGCGTTTTAGTTGATGCTGTTGGTTTGCTAGTTTTGTTGCAATCCATAGCTAAATGCATGTTTAGTGTGATTAGCGTTGGTATCTTCATGTAGTATCTGTATCTTGTCATGGTTGGTACTGCTTGGTCACGATTAATATGAGCACTTCTCTGGTGTCTGCATACACAGGGGCGGACCCAGCACAAAAATTGAGTGGGGGCACTCAACCCACACTGTAGTAGATCTAGACATCGAAGTCGCTCGAGTGGGGGCCACGAAGTCGCTCGAGTGGGGGTCAAGTACTAAAATATTTGATTACTTCACTACAAATTTAAAATTGAGTGGGGGCCTCGGCCCCCATTTATCTAACTCTCGGTCCGCCCCTGTGCATACAAATCTGATTTTAGCCTAATGAAGTTATAAATGTGAGTCATCCTTGTTATTTATCCTTTAATGTGTTCTCGTAATTGGGGGGGGGGGGGGGGAGATTCTACTAGGTTCCTCTATATTCTATTTTCTAAATCGTATCTCTCTCTGAATGTAGTGGGCAAAGAAGTTGATGGGGTTGAAGGCTCTGTTATTATTCGCTCGCTTCAAGCATTGGTTGTTCCTCTTATTGGCAATGCTTGCCATGTTTTTATGCATGGTCTTAACTCTGTCCAGGTATTGTAGATGAAGAGGGGTTACCTGAATACTTCAGTCTACTGGTTTCTATTGTCTCTAAACTATGACGTAGTGCAGATTTATGGTGCAGAGAAACTTCAGCAGGCATTACAAGAGAGACCTAAAGGCAAGCCTCTTCTAACGGTATGGAGTACTATAATTGCAACACATTGCTCTATTGCTTGACATATTGTTGGAAGGTGGCTAGTAGTCATAAATTCAATGTCTCTTATTTGAATGAAACTGTCATGATCCCGGGTAAACACCACCAAGAAGATGGCCGGATGGCGTCGGCATAGAAGGGAGAGAGAGAGACTAGATGAGGAAGACTATAATATTTCTCTTCATTGATTGATTGATACCAATAGCATACGGTAGCCTCCTTATATAGATGACTTCCCCTAACAGATAGATTCTAATCCCAATTATATCTCTAACAAATATAGCAACTCATATCATATCTTTAATTATATCTCTAACAAAAGGAATCTAATCTCTAACTCAAATAGAAACCAATCTCTAATTATAACCTGACTGAGCCTTGGACCCAAGGCCCACACCCCTAACAGAAACCGTTACCAAAGTGGAGGAAATGTGGTAGTTGTTTTTTTAAGAATATTATTGACTTATTAACTTATGCAATAAACTTCCTAGCTGTGATCATTTTAACATAGCGCATGCCTTCTTTAGCGCATCTTTCTCCACTATGTATTCTTCTAATCACCCTGTGCTTCTATCTTGTTTATACTTTCAGGTCAGCAATCATGTAGCTGCTATGGATGACCCCTTCGTAATTGCCTCCATTCTGCCACCATCTGTTATGTTGGAAGCGCAAAAGCTGAGATGGACACTATGCGCGCCTGATCATTGCTTTACAAATCCAATTTTGTCTACATTCTTCAGGTCTGTTAAGGTGTTACTGTTTCTTGTGGCGATGGCATCTGCCAAAAGGTATCCATCTTGAAATTATGTTTGATTCGCTGCGTAGTGGTCTGAAGTTGTATCAAGTATTTGTGCAGTAGAGAGGCCATGCTAATTTAATGTTGATGAATCAGTTTATTCATGGTGTAGACATTGTGAGAAAATTGTTTTTTGGGTGATTAGTGGTGTCTAGGAACAGTATCACCCTACAGAGGACTGTTGGGAATACTCACTGGGATTTGCTTTAACTCAGTTATTGTTCCTATCAATGATGATGAGTACAAATACTATGAACTTTTCATAACATGCCACTGGATATTTCCGGGGAATATTGTCGACATTACATCATAAATTCAGAACGAAGTTTCGATCTAGTATCTGTAATATTTAGTTCCTCAAACTGTTGCTAAAGATTGATGCAGCTTTTCAGATGTGTTATGGTTATGTTTGGATGGTGCTCCAATCTGCTTAGGGTCATAGTGCAGCACTGGACATCATCTTTCCCTGTTTCTACTTAAGTTATGTTGAGACATTAGCAGCTTCATCCTTTGAATATTAAAGTCATTTACTTTTGAACCTAGATGATGGAGTTTGATTCTACATGGTTGGATGTGTGGAATTTGATGCATTATTGAGTTTTCTCTTCACTCATCGCTCCCTTTTCTTTGTTCAGGGAATGGATATGATACTTTCAAAGCTGAATAATGGTGGATGGGTTCATATATTTCCAGAAGGAAGTTGTTCGAAGGATGGAGGCAAAACCATTGCTCCTGCCAAGAGAGGTGTTGGAAGGTTAGAAGGTTATTTCCTTCTTATACTGTTCTAATTCCAAAGAATAATGAACCACTGTTGACTTTCTTCTGTTTGCGTAACAAAATCTGCATTTTGCATATACATATTCTGTTTTTGAGAGCCTTGGGTTTTAAGATTGTTACTTTTTGGTCATTGTTGAGGTGCACCCAGTCTAATTCCTCCTTTTGTCTTTACCAGATTGGTAATGGACGCCGACAGCCTTCCGATTGTGATACTCTTTGTCCATACTGGGATGCAGGATATATTGCCAGTTGGAAAACGTATCCCGAGAGCAGGGAAAAGGGTATGTGCCTCTATAACCGACGCAACTCATATCTCTTGCTATCATGAAATTTAGCGGAATTCGTAATTATTTATTTGATTTTCTAGGTGATTGTGGTTGTTGGTAACCCAATCAACTTTGATGACCTGATCGTTGACAACAACGATGACACCCAACATATTTCTAAGGGATCTTGTATGGCAAAGCAACACAAAGAATTGTGCAGCGACTGCAGGAACTAAAGGTTGAAATCGATAGATTGGCAGCGGAGCAGCAATCTGAAGTCCAAAACTATTACATACACACTACGGTTGATCATGGGTACCGGTTGTGGCAGCAGGTTGATTGGGAAGCATTTGGCATAGGGAGTTACATGTTGTCATCAGAACCTTCAGCCGTCCAAGAGCCACCAAAGCAAGCTGAGCCTGAACCACACCTGAAGGAACAAAGCGTTTCTCCAGTCCCAAGTGCAGCAACCTGTTACGATGTTGGTTCCCGCACTGGTTCTGCCATTACATGGATCCTTCTGAGCACATGGGGTTTGCTGCCCGTGGCCTGCTCAAGAATGACAGGTTCATGGATGAAGGTTACCGGGAATTCCAAGAGCTTGCTACATTGAAAACCTGGTGGGGATCCCAGGCCAACAATGCTGTACCCAGATGGAGCACAGCTTGACTGTTTCTTGAGCCTCCTGCTGGCAGTTTCTCTCCTCCCTTTGTACATAAGTTTTCTGACGATGATGCCAACACAAATTTTGACAGCTCCAGGTTTCTTTCCTGCTGGCAGTTTTGGAACAGATGTGAACGAATTGGACACTTTACGTTGTCTACTTAGAGGATGTAAATGTCATCTGCGTCTCTTTTTTTAAGAGCAATGTCATCTGCATTTCGTGCACTTAGTTTTGACTAAAACAGCATTTCAAGTGTAAGACGCTCTTAAGGCTTAAGCGTGTATTGCCGATTGTTTAGCGAACACGCCCTACAGGCTGTTCTTGCCAAAATTTTGTCCTTGTTTTCAAAATTGAATTTCGAACATCTTGTGGGGGTCCTTTCTAGTTGTTTCTGCAGGTTCCCCCGTTTATCTCGTGATCATTTATGAGTCCAGTTGCAGCTCGCTTAACTTTGATCATTTGGTCCTATCGTTCAATTCAGGAGAGCAATTAGTGATATCTACATTGACTTTGATGCTGGTTATTTTAGCGCTCCATGTAAGCATTAATATTGCTTTACTGACTGAATAATAATATCCAGATCTCGTAGCACGCGGACGCTTTTTTAAATTCACCTACGGGGCCTTTTTTTTTTGACAACGGCACAAAGGTAACCAAACAAACAGCAATCACAAGCTCCCAACGTTCGCGTGCGAGTTTGAACATTTTATTGCCGTTACAGCCATCTACCCCCACCTCTCCGATCTCCACATTTAAAATTCGGACGCCGCCCTACTCGCCTGCTTACAGAAGCATCAAGCGGTCGAACGAGCTCGACCAGCGAAACCATGGCCCTCCGCGCGCTCGACAACACGCTGCCCGCCGCCGTTGAGCGGCCCAAGAAGGCCCCCAAGCTGTCGCCCGCCGTCCTGGCAGCCTCCCCCGAGGGCAAGCAGAGGAACGACGAGAACTCGGCGCCCAGGGCCACGGCCACGGCTGCCGCGGGAGAGCAGGCTGTGGAGTACGTCCGCTCCGAGGACCTCCAGGCGGCGCCCAACCCCAAGGCCAAGGCCACCGGTTTGGTCGCGGAGCTGGACTCCAAGGACTGGGTCAAGGCCTGCGAGGCGCTCAACGACGCGCGTCGCCTCGCGATCCACCATTCCTCCCTCTTGAACCCGATTCTGTAGGTTCAGTTCATTCAGATTGTTATGCCTTTGGTTTTTCCCCCTCCTCTGTTTGGCATTGGTGGTGAGATTCTTACTTGATTCGTGGCGGGTCGGCCAGGGAGAAGGTGATGCTGGCGATCGTGAAGACGATGAAAAGCCCGCGTAGCGCGGTGTGCAAGACGGCCATCATGGCGTGCGCCGACATCTTCAACTCCTTCGGCGATCTCCTCTCCTCTTCCTCCGACGAAGCCTTCGACAAGTTGGTATGTGTAGTTACCGAACAATCGAAGTGACAATTTTGTCTGACGAGAGAATCCATGGAGCTGACAATCTGCTATGTGATTGTGCTTGCATTGCAGTTGCTTCAGCTCCTGCTGAAAGCGTCGCAGGACAAGCGGTTCGTGTGCGAGGAGGCGGAGAAAGCGATGCGCGCCATGGCGTCGTCGATGCCCCCTCTTCCCCTGCTCAAGAAGCTCAAGTCCTACGTCCACCACGCCAACCTCAGGGTCAGGGCCAAGGCCGCCGTTGCCATGTCCCACTGTGCCTCCAGGATGGTCCGTCCGTCGAGAAAACCTACTCATCCGAGCAATTCAGCGTGTGCGATATTCTCAAGAATCCTCTGCTTAATTGCTTTGCGCGCAGGACATGGAGACCTTCAAGGAGTTCGGGATGTCGGCGCTGCTGCAGGTGGCGGCCGAGCTGCTGAACGACCGGCTGCCGGAGGCGCGGGAGGCCGCCCGGGGCATCGTGAACTCGATGCACTCCGCCTTCTCCATGGAGGCCGCGGCAAGGGAGGAGGACGAGTCGGCCGTGGCCGCGTCCTGGGAGAGCCTCTGCTCGCTCAGCCTGCCGCCCATGTCGGCGCAGTCCGTCACCAAGATCGTCTCGCAGTCGCAGTAACCGCGAGTGTGTGCTGCTTTGGTGGCTGGTGCAGAATCTGCGTGCTGAGAGAGTGAGCAACTGCTTGCCTTTAGCCTTTAGTTTGATGTGTTGCTGCTGCTTTCGTTTGTTTATACATGCTATCTCGCATGGTTCGTTGAATGTCTTGATGTTGGCCTTATTTGTGTTACATAGTAACAGTTTAGATGTTGGCTTTATCAATGCTTTAGTGAAAATATCTGCTAACTGATCTGTTGACGAAACAAACCGAATCTCTAGTGCTTTGCATGCAACACGTTCTCGAACAAAGTGAAAATCAACATTGATATACTTTGTCCGTGCATGAAACACCAGGTTGGCTGTCAGATAAGTTGCTCCAAGATTATCATATCATAACACCAGTGCCCTTGCTTGAAAAATGCCAAGTTCTAGCAAAGCCGATTGTAACCAAATCAATTCTGCAGTAGTATTTGCTACTGCGATGCTTGACCGAGAAATAGTGGGTTGCTTCCTGGCACTCCATAAAACCAAGTTTGGCCCAAAAATACAGCAAATCCTCTTGTTGGCCTTCTGTCATCAACACAACCTGTCCCTTAACATCAACAGCAAATCCTCTTGTTTGGAAATGCACTATGCAATTGTGAATTTTCAGACCAACATTCAGAGTTCCCTTAACATACCGAAATATCCTCTTCACTGTTGCCCAATCCCAATGAATATCGGTTGGAGAATCAAGGAATTGACACACCTTGTTAACAGAATAGGAAAGGTCTAGTCTTGCGAGTGTCAAATATTGCAAACCTCATGTTGTGCTTCTGTACCGAAAAGCTTCAGCATAAGAGAGAATCGAGCCATCTTCTTTGGACAGTTTCTCCGAAGGGGCTAAGGGAGATGAGATTGGTTTGCAACTTTGCATATTAGTTCGATTTAGCCACGTTGGGTAAATGCCTTCACGTTAGGTAAATACCGATTGACAACAGGACTGAAAGTTTCAGAGAAGTCAATGCCTTCACGTTGGGTAAAACCACGGAGAACCCACCGAGCCTTATACCGCTCTAAAGAACGATCCGGATTAAGTTTATGCCGAAAAATCCACTTGCCAGTCACGACATTGACATTAGGAGGGCGCGGTACAAGATCCCAAGTGCGATTAGCAAGTAGGGCATCGTATTCAGCGCGCATTGCAGTGTGCCAGTTTGGATCATGAAGGGCAGAGCGGTAACTCTTTGGAATGGGAGAGATAGGCTCGGCCAAAAGATTCATGCGATGTAATGGCTGGCAGAAGCCGCTCTTGCCGCAAGTGCGCATGGCATGAGTGTTGTGAACTGGGTTTATCGGCACAACAGTGGACGAAGGTAGCTGTGGAGCATGAGTAGGCGGCTGCTGTTGCATAGGCGTGGGCGACTGCTGTTGCATAGGCGTGTGCGGCTGAGGAGGCACAGGCAGCTGCGGCACAAGAGGCAAGGACGGGTGGACGTGCGGCTGTTGGGGCACGGGTAGCTGCGGTACAGGCGTGTGCAGCTGATGAGGCACAGGCAGCTGTGGCACAAGAGGCAAGGGCGGGGAGCATGCGACGGGCACTGATGAAGACTCATCCGAGGGAGGACCAGGGGACGACGGAGTCAACACAGGCTCAACAAGAGTAGACTCAGACGGGGGGTAAAGGAAGTCCAGGTCATGGACATGAGGAACTGGAAGACGACGGGCAAACGGAAAGGTGGATTCGTCAAAGACCACATGGCAAGAAATGATAATACGCTGCGTGGCAATGTCGAGACAGCGATAGCCTTTGTGGTTTGCCGGATAACCAAGGAAGACACAAGGGGTGGAACGTGGGGCCAGTTTGTGGGGAATTGTGGAGGAGAGGTTGGGATAACACAGACACCCAAAAACTCGGAGGTGGTCGAGAGATGGAGGATGGCCATGAAGGGCAGCAAATGGCGTGTCAAAGGAGAGAGCGCGAGTAGGGTGGCGGTTAAGGAGGTATGTGGCAGTATGGAGGGCCTCAACCCAATACGAGGGAGGCATGGTGGCCTGAAAGAGAAGGGAGCGAACAATATTATTTGTGGTGCGAATAATACGTTCGGCTTTCCCATTCTGTTGGGAAGTGTGGGGACAAGAAAGACGAAGATGAACACCATTGGTGAGAAAGAAGGTGCGAGAGGATGTATTGTCAAACTCACGTCCATTGTCGCACTGGATGGCTTTAATGCATGTGTTGAACTGGGTTTTGGCATATGCAAAAAAATGTGTGAGTGTGGCAAACACATCGGACTTGAGACGTAGAGGAAACGTCCATAGGTAATGAGTAAAATCATCAAGGATGACAAGATAATACTTAAAACCAGAGACACTCAAAACAGGAGATGTCCACAAGTCACAATGTATGAGATCAAATACATTATTTGTCTTAGAAATAGAGGCCGAAAACGGGAGTCGAACATGACGACCGAGTTGACAAGCATGGCAAATGGCATCATCGTGCACTAGTTTATCACATGGCAAGGAGGAAGCTAGATGGGTGAGGCCCTGGCGACAGAGGTGTCCCAAGCGACGGTGCCAAAGCGTCGCGGAGGTGGATGCGGCAAGGGCGCAAGGAGAAGCTTCTGATGACCAGAACGGGTAAAGAGGCCCCGAACTATTGCACCTGATGATCACGGTCTTGGTGCGAAGATCCTTCACAGAAAGACCAAACGGATCAAACTCAATGGAGCAAAGATTATCAGTGGTAAACTTGCGAACAGAAATCAAGTTTTTGACAATATGAGGTGCAACTAAGACATTTTGCAAATGGAACGGACGAGAAGATGTGGAAAAAGATGTATGGCCAGTGGAGGCAACGGGCAGCAGAGACCCATTGCCGACGATGATATTTGTAGGTGTGTGGCGAGAAGAGGGTCGAGAGGAGGAAAGTGTACCGAAATCGGAGGTCATGTGAGCGGTGGCGCCTGAGTCCATGTACCAATCGGAGTTGGTCGGTGGCATCATCGTCATGGTGTTGAAGGCGTTGACAAGGGATTGTTGGTCCCAAGTTGGTGACGACAAGGGCGCTGTAGACGCAGGAGGCCATGGCTGCCATGGAGTCCAGGAGGGCAGTGCGGTCTGGTTGGACAGTTGCACCGGTTGCACAGCGTGCTGGGCATGCAACGCCTGTTGCTGCGACGTCGGCCGTGGGCCGAGAAGACCAGATGTGCTCGGAACAGGGTGACCTTGGGGTGACCCAGCCCAAACCTGGAAGGACCCAGTCCACGGGTTGAAGACCGTGGGCAAGGGCTGCTGCTGGTGCCGGTTTGCAGAGCGTTGGCCGCCGCTGGAAGCTTGCCCGCCATGGTGGCCACCAGGACCGCCACGGTTGTTGCGACGTCGTCGATTGTTGCCGCCATAGCTGGAAGGTGTGCCGTAGGAGCCAGAACCGCCGTGGGAGGCGCGGGAATGAGCGCCACCACTGGAATACTGTGGGTTGCTGCCACTGTTTCCTTTGGATCCCGACGTCCCAGAGAGGAGAGCTGTGGCGCGGGATATGTCGGTGTTCTTCTGAATTTCTTCAAGAAGAAGGGTGGTCCGAACATCGATGAACGACGGGAACGGACGCTGGGCACCGAAAATAGATCGGAGATGGGAGAACTTCTCGTTCAAACCTCGAATGGTGTTGAGCACAAGAGCCTTGTCGGTGACGGGCTGCTCGACGTCGGCCAATGCATCGGCAAAGGACTTCATCTTGCGACCGCCTTGGACAAAGTTCTTGAACTCGGCTTCGAGGTAAAGTGCACGGCTTTCCTTGTTGTTCTGAAACAAGTCGACGAAGAATCTTCGTCCATATGGTCACGGCGTCAGGGCTGTCAGTCATCACCATCTCAAGGATCTCTGGTGAGACAGAATTGAGAAGCCAGGACGAGACTGTGGCGTCGAGACGCATCCAGGTTGCGTCGGGCTGTGAGGGCATACCCTCGATGTGATCCATCAGGCATACTCGCGAAGCGTGAGCCGAAGGAGACCACGCCATTGCGAGAAGTTGGAGGCGTGGAGGTCAAGCGTGACCGGGACGAGGGATTTGATGCTTGCAACGGCGACTGCTTGCGCCCAGAGGACTGCCTTGGCTTCGGCGTCAACTCGGGCGGCATCAGCAGCGGCCGCATCAGCAGTGGCGGCAATCTCTCAGACGTCGGACCGGCCATGAAGGTGGCGATCAACAGGAGGAACCTGCGATCGTGTTATGGTGTGTGCGGAAGCGGCAGGATCATCCTGCTAACTGATACCATGAAAGCGTGATAGTCAAGATGTAAAACACGCGATAGATCAATTCCATAAAAGTGTTCAGTACATATAGCCGATGAGGCGTGAGGAAGGCAAATAACTCTAGGATTACATGCATGCTTAAAGATAGAAACCAGCATGCTTAAAGATGGAAACCGAGACTAATCCGGGTTGTTGCCGTTATGGACTGAAACCGCATCTGGACGTGTATGGCTGTAGTTGGACGTGCATGGCACTGTAGCACGTATTCGTATACGATCCGTATACGTCTGGTGCAGCCGGACGGGTGCAGCGGGAAATCATCTAACAGCTGGAAATGTTGGCTGAGACGATGGAGCCACAAGTTGTCCTGATGCTGCTGACATTAAAGTCAGCTCTGTATCTTCCTACTGACCTAAATCACTGCCACAAGAAACTTGCTGTATATTAGTTGCATTAGATGGTTAGTCATAATTTCCATGATGATCAACTATTACAGCTGGCTTAGTGCTTGAATTCTGGTTAGAAACTAAAAGAGGAGGAAGAGCAATGGTAGAGTTTTGACCAGCAACAGTAGGAGTACTAGGGGGGTGATCAGCGAAAGGAAACATTGACTCATCAAACACGACATCCCTAGGTATATAAACTCGACTAGTGGGATGATGCAAATACTTATATCCCTTGTGAAGGCTGTTGTATCCTAAGAAAACACATATGTGAGAACGAAACTCAAGTTTTCGTGTGTTATAAGGACGAAGGTTAGGCCAGCAAGCATACCCAAAAAACTCGAAGAGATGTATAATCTTGGAACATACCAAGAAGGAGAATAAGAGGAGTAGAGTTTACTATTTTTACATGTTGGTGTGTGAGAGGGCAAGAGGCCCTATGAGAGATACCTAGATTATTAAAGAAGTTATGCAACTTTTGATATTCACCACCCCAGTCAGTTTGTGCAACAAGGATTTTTCAATTAAGTAAATGTTCAACATGATGATGAAACTGGACAAAGACTTTCTCCACATCAGATTTACACTTCAGTAAATAGATCCATGTGAATTTATCATAATCATCCAGAAAACTCACATAGCACTTAAAACCTCCTACAGAGGTGAGGGCTGGACCCCAGACATCTAAATGAATGAGTTCTAAAGGAAAGCTAGAAACACGAAGAGAATGACTAAATGGCAATTGATGGATTTTTTGCTCTTTGACAAGCATCTTAGATAGCAGCACCATCTTTATTTGGTGAAAAAGAACCTTGATTGGCGTGGAGGATTTTTTTCAACAACTGAAGTTGCAGGAGACCCAGCCTTTAATGCCGTAAGTCTGGTGAAGGCTTGATCACAACTAGAGACTGACATGAATGAGGATGGACAGTAGCAGCAGCCGGGTATAGGCCCCCTTCATTGATGCCGTGAAGAAGAACCTTCTTCGTGACCTTGTCCTTGAGATAGAAACAATCCAGATGGAATTCAAAATAAGCATTGCTATTTCTTGTAAACTTATGAGCTGACAACAACTGCTTACTAATATTAGGAACATGAAGAGCATCACTAAGAAGTAGAGAGCAAGATGAGCCAGATATAACTGATTGACCAATATTGAATGAAAATAGACAAACCTGATCCATTTGCAACCTGGACTTGATCAGCTCCTGTGTAGCATTCTTTCATGGAGAGCCGATCTAATGTGATCCGTTGCTCCCGTGTTTGCATACCATTGCGTGTCCATAGAGTAGGATTGAGTGTTTGCAGCAGCAACAACCTTCTCCTTGGGTTGAAAAGAGTGATTGAACGTGTGATAACAATGAAGAGCATCATGTCCAATCTTACCGCAAACCTGACACGTTGGCTGATTCCCACTATTGTTGTTGCCTTTGACGTTCGAGCAGCATCCAGAGAAGCCCTAGCCATGGCCACGGTTACATCCCCTCCATGAGGAACGTCTGCGGTTGAAATTGTTGCTGGCACCATTGCTGCTGTTGTTGAAATTACCACAGTTACATTATTGGCTAAAAACCCCATCTGTGTTTCTGAATTGTTAAGCTCTCTACGCAACTCATAGCTGAGAATATGAGCAATCAAGT
Organism: Melocanna baccifera; assembly: GCA_036346265.1. Classification (NCBI taxonomy): domain Eukaryota; kingdom Viridiplantae; phylum Streptophyta; class Magnoliopsida; order Poales; family Poaceae; genus Melocanna; species Melocanna baccifera. The sequence continues at coordinate 7,841,621 of CM070678.1, forward strand.
CATTGAGCGAGATGGACTCAGGACAAGTTGTGATCGAGGTAACTAGGGAGTCGTAGTCATCGTCAAGTCTTTCTAGGATGTATGTGATGATTTCTTCATCATGTAGAGGATAGCCATGGAAGCCATCGTACCTGCAAGAGTCTTCATCTTTTGGAAATAGTCTGTTACCGAACTACCTTTCTTCTTGGTGTTAGCGAGTTGCAATCAGACCTGCATGATCCGTGCCTTCGAGTGTGAGGCGAACATCTCTTCCAAGGCTATCCAGACCTACACAACCGTGGAGAGGAACAAAACTTGCCCCAAGATTTCCTCGCTTAGGGAGGAAAGGATTGCAGTCAACAGTAACAGATCATGTTGGTGCAAAGTGCATATGCCGGATTTGGCACTATGCTTCCTGTGCCTTCAGCGGTATGAGTGATGGTAGCATACGGACAAGCTGCAGTTCCATCTACTAACCCGAGCAGTTGCTGACTCCATAGATAAAGAATCAGTTGAGCCTTCCATAGGAGATGATTCCCACAGGTGGGTTTCATCGTGACAAAGTGATTGAAAGGAGTTGAAACCAGATCGGCAGATGAGGAAGAGGACGACACCATGGTTGAGCAGTTGACTCTGGTACCATGTGAAAATCTGTCAATGCCGGCTAAGTGTATTTATACCAATATATTGTTACAAATAAACTTTTCATTACTAACCGTCCGACGAGTTGGAAGAGGATCCGACCATCGCTGGTTCGTCGGTGTGGTCTGCGCACGGGCAGCGACGGTCGGAGAAGCGGCGGTCTGGCGAGGCTTCCCGGAGGTCCGGCGAGGTGATGGCGGCGGCGGTCCGGCGACGGTGACGGCGGTGTGCTTCCCGTCGCTCACTGCGCTCCCTCCAGATCGGTTAGGGTTTGTTGGGTGGAGTTGCGGCTCCGTACAACCTCGTGTCCTTTGCCGTCGGCCTCCACCCCTCTTTATATAGCGCAGCGCGACAGGGGCCCACCAGCCAAGTGTTGGGCTGGGCGCCCCCGATCAGGGCGCGAGTCAAGGCCCTATTAGCCGTTGGGCTAATCGGCGGTGGAGATCATTCTAACATTCTCCCCCTTGATCTCATCTATGCTTTAACTTTAATTACTTTTGACTTTACTCATTCCATCACAGATTAGTGCATAGAACATGTCTTATCGTCACGGTCAAACGCCGATAGATTTAACAGCTACAATACACCTCTCTGTTCTGAAACAGTTACTTTAATCTTTTTGGGCCATCTTTTAGTCCAGGAATCATAGGCTTTCCCTTAAACCCATGCCGGCTACATGTTCTCTGAACACGTTGGGTGGTAAGCCTTTAGTAAGCGGATCCGCTAACATCTTTATGTACTTATGTGCTCAAGACTTATAATTTGATCCCGAACTTTATCTTTCACAACATAGTACTTTATGTCAATGTGTTTGGCAGCACCACTTGACTTATTGTTGTGGGCATACATTACTGCGGGTTCATTGTCGCAGTACAACTTAAGTGGTCTATTGATGTCGTCAACCACTTTTAAACCGGTATGAACTTCTTAAGCCGTTCACACGCCCGTAGCCTCATAACATGCTACAAACTCGGCATACATTGTGGACGATGTAGTGACGGTTTGCTTTGAGCTTTTCCACGATATAGCTCCTCCAGCGAGAGTGAATACATATCCGGATGTTGACTTTCTATCATCTCCCGCATAATCAGAATCTGTATACCCCACTATATGGAGTAAATCTGATCTTCTGTATGTCATCATGAGGCCTTTTGTTCCTTGCAAATAACGCAAGACTTTCTTTATCAATTTCCAATGTTCTATTCCAGGATTGCTCTAGAATCTGCCAAGTAACCCGGTAACAAATGCTAAGTCAGGGTGTGTGCATACTTGAGCATACTGTAAGCTTCCGACAGCTGAAGCATATGGAACCGCTTTCATTTGATCGATCTCATACTGGTTCCTGGGGCATTGAAAATCCCCATATCTGTCGCCCTTGACTATTGGTGCAGGTGAAGGACTACTTTTATGCATACCAAATTTCTTTAAGACTTTCTCTATGTATGCTTTTTGTGATAGTCCCAATGTCCCTTTGTTTCTATCCCGGTGAATTTCGATTCCTAGAACGAACAAATCTTCACCAAGATCTTTCATATCAAAGTTTGAGGACAAAAACTTCTTTGTCTCGATGTGATCGACATCACTACTAGCTAGTAGGATATCATCCACATACGTGATTAGGAAGATAAACTTCCCATCTTTAAACTTTGCATAAACACGCTTGTCCTCTACATTCTCTTTAAACCCAAATTTTCTTATTGTCTTGTCAAACTTCAAGTACCATTGTCTTGAAGCTTGCTTTAACCCATAAATCGATTTCTTTAGGCGGCATCCCATTCTTTCATTTCCTTCCACGACAAAACCTTTCGGTTGTGCCATGTAAACATTTTCCTCCAAACCCCCATTAAGAAATGCCGTCTTTACATCCATCTGATTTAACTCTAAATCATAATGTGCTACTAATGCCATTATGATTCTGAAGGAGTCTTTACATGAGACTGGAGAAAAAGTCTCATTGTAATCAATCCCTTCTCTTTGCGTAAAGCCTTTTGCCACAAGTCGCGCTTTGTATCTTTCTATATTCCCTTGGAAGTCGAGTTTTGTCTAGTAGACCCATTTACTGACCCTCTTGTTTTGGCTCCTTTAGGAATAATTTCCAAGTCCTGCACTTTATTAGTCTTCATGGACCTCATTTCCTCTTCCATGGCCTCAAGCCATTTTGAGGAATTTTCGCTTCATGGCTTCTTCAAATGAGGTTGGATCATCCTCCATTTGAAATTCCTCTGTATGATAAATCGATAATCATCGAAATAGTGATCTTCTTACTCTTTGAGACCTCCTCGGGGCCTCCACATTTGGTACATCTTACATTTGGGGTCTTTGTTGCTCCCCTCATCTCGTGGCAATGGGTTTCAGAGGATCTCAAGAACAGGTTCCTCATTCTCATTCATTGTTGCCACAGGAGGAACAATAACAGGTGCTGGCACCACAGTGTCTTGCACCGTCGGTGCAGCGACAGCAGGTACTGCGAAGAATGGCTCTTGAATCATCGGAGTGGGCGCATACGCCCGCTCGCTTCTCCTCAAGGTCAATCCCTCGAGTTACCATGCTTCCCCTCATCATTTCATCCTCTAAGAAGACAGCGTGTCTCGTTTCTACAAACTTTGTATATCTGTCTGGACAGTAGAAACGAAAACCTTTTGACTTTTCAGGGTAGCCAATGAAATGACAGCTTACTGTTTTGGGATCAAGCTTTCCAAGATTCGGGTTAAATACTTTAGCCTCAGCAGGACTCCCCCACACACGTAAGTGGTGTAGTGAGGGAACTCTTCCTGTCCACAACTCGTACGGTGTTTTGGGCACCGACTTACTAGGTACTCTGTTGAGAATATGAATGGCGGTTTTTAACGCCTCTATCCATAAACTCAATGGCAGTGTGGAGTAGCTCATCATACTTCGCACCATATCCATCAGGGTACGGTTCCGTCTTTCAGCTACTCCATTTTGCTGAGGTTCGCCCGGTGTAGAATACTGGGCCACTATACCATTTTCCTGTAGAAACCTTGCAAAAGGTCCAGGAACTTGTCCATATGGGGTATGTCGACCGTAGTACTCCCCACGATCAGATCGGACTATCTTAATCTTTAAATCGTGTTGGTTTTCAACTTCAGCCTTAAATATTTTGAATTTATCCAAGGCTTCATTTCTTTCTTTGATTGGATAAATATATCCATAACGGGAGTAACCATCCGTGAATGTTATGAACGAGTCATATCCATCCACACTTTTCACAGGAAAAGGACCACAAATATCTGTGTGAATAATTTGTAGAACTCCTGTGCTTCTTTTGGCGTCTTTCTTAATTTTCTTTACATATTTTCTTTTAATGCATTCTCTGCATTGTTCTAAGTCTAAGAACTCTAATGGAGGAAGAATATCATTCTTAACTAGTCTTTCTATTCTCCCCTTCAAATATGGCCTAAGCAGCGATGCCATAATTTCGACGACGCATCTAGAGTTCTCTTTCGTTTCCTGTTTACATTCGTAGACGAGGATTCATTTACTTTCTCGCACGCGACGTTCCCATTATCGCATACGACATTCACATCATCACATAATGATAACAAATAAAGCTCATTTTGCAAGTCATCCTTGAGAGCCAAATCCATTGGTTTGAGCTTGGATGCCAAGTTGCTCATCCTTAGTATGTGCTCTCTTATGCCACTGCCACCACCAGAGTACCTTTACATCACAAGTCGCTTAATCAGCTGTGTAGCATAAGTCTTTGAAGAGCCAGTAAATTGGCTCTTTATTTTCTCAAGATACTCTGTGAAAGTGTCACACTCTGCGATTGAGCCCACAATTGCAGGCTCAATCGTGTTCTTTATCACAGCCAAACATTTCTTGTTGGCAGTGACCCACTTTTTATGATCAAGATCATATGACATTTTTATGGGAGCATAGTCCCTCATGCAGTGCGCAAGCAAAGATCGACCTCATTGTCACCTCTCACCGGTGCCACAGGCTCTGTGGGGTACGGTGTGGTGACTACCCAGTCGACCTCAGCCAAGATGAATGCCAGGTCAATCTTTTTCTTTCATTCACCGTAGTTGTCTCCTTTGAGAACCGGGATATTCCTGATGTATCCCATCAAAGATTATCATCCAGAAACCACAATTCATATACAGTGAGAACATTTTAAACATAATAACAACAACTGCATGCCTTAGTTTCAACGTTCGTTAAAAATAAAACATACAGTTGTTTACACATTAAATCTACATCACCGTTGGGCAGAAATAGAGATAATGCATAAAACTCATCGATTAAAATTATAATACTGTTATTATCAACGTTGGTCAGAAAATAACAATATCATAATAACAAAAATTATATGCCTTACAATTTTATTTATACATTAAATATACATCACCGTTGGGCAGAAATAGAAATAATGCATAACAACATCAATTAAATTATAATACTGTTATTATCAACGTTGGTCAGAAAATAACAATATTATAATTTACAACATTGCTCAAAAATTAAATTCTTCCGTTGGTTCGAATTTAATTTAAAGAGTAATCACCATTTAACTTTTGCAGCGGAAACATCCATTAAAAAAGATATCTATTTTTCCAAAATTAAATTCTCCCGTTGGTTCGAATTTAATAATGAAAATTATACCTTTTCTTTTAGATATATCATATATATCTAAAAGTACGTATACCATGCAAAAACTTATCCTTAACCGGTCAAAAAACTTCCACCATCTCAAAGCCATTGACTGGTCAAACCTTACTCTGCCAAAATATCTTCTCAAGCTTGGTCAAAAGAACCTCAAAAAACTCTCCACCACAAAAAACACATCACTTTCCTCCCCAAAAAAACATGCACGGCTGCTCCTTATCAATCCATCAGAACAACCTCCACCACACAAAAAATAACTTCCTCCCCAAAAATCAGCTCCACTACTCCCCTTTTTTCTGGTCTCAACATGGAGGAGGTGGGCCCGATTTTCCGCGTGAGGGGCGGCGGCTGCGTCTTTGCGCAAAGGGCGCGGCTCCCAGGCGCATGTCCGCGCGGCTTGCTCCGCGCAGCAGCAGCAGAGAGGCGCGCGCGAGGGCGCACAAGGGGCAGCGCGAGCAGCCACGGGCTTGCTTGCAGGGCGCGCACAGCGCGGTGAGTGGGCAAGCGCTGCAGCAGCGCGCGCGCGCACGGCCGGGCGGCGGCGGCGCGCGCGCGCAGCAGCAGGAGCGAGGCGAGGGCTGCTGGGGCCGGCGCGGAGGCGCGAGGATCTCGCAGCAGCGCCAGCGCAGCGAAGCCGCAGCGTGCCGCCGGCGCACAAGGCGAAGCGGCGTGCGCCGCGCTCCAGCCGCCGGCGCACAAGGGCAGCGGCGCGCGCGATGCGTGGCGCGCGGGCAGCGGGCGGGCTGGTCGCGCGAGCAAAGAGCGCGCGCCGTGAGCACTTCGAGCGCCGCGCGCGCAACGGCGAAGCGCGGCTCGCGACAGCGCGCATGCGGCGGCCCGCGGCGAGGAACAGGCCCGGGCGCGCATGCGCACGGTTGGCGGCGGGCGACCGGGCGGCAGGCCGGGGAGGACCGGCGATTCCCGAAACCGAGCGGCGGCGACGACGGTCCCGCGCGCTCATCCGAACGGCTCCAAAGGTAGGCTCTGATACCAATGTTACAAATAAACTTTTCATTACTAACCGTCCGACGAGTTGGAAGAGGATCCGGCCATCGCTGGTTCGTCGGTGTGGTCTGCGCACGGGCAGCGACGGTCGGAGAAGCGGCGGTCTGGCGAGGCTTCCCGGAGGTCCGGCGAGGTGATGGCGGCGGCGGTCCGGCGACGGTGACGGCGGTGTGCTTCCCGTCGCTCACTGCGCTCCCTCCAGATCGGTTAGGGTTTGTTGGGTGGAGTTGCGGCTCCGTACAACCTCGTGTCCTTTGCCGCCGGCCTCCACCCCTCTTTATATAGCGCAGCGCGACAGGGGCCCACCAGCCAAGTGTTGGGCTGGGCGCCCCCGATCAGGGCGCGAGTCAAGGCCCTATTAGCCGTTGGGCTAATCGGCGGTGGAGATCATTCTAACATATATTACAGATTACATTTGGTGTTACAGTTGTAAACTAATAGAAAAGGAGATAGAACCAAATCAAGCCTAACGGCTCAAGCCAAACAACTGAAACAGCCGTTGTCATACGGTCTACAAGAACTCCCGAAAACAGAAAAACCGAGAAGTCTGAAGACAGAGAGCAGAGTTTGAAGACCACACAAAGACGGCGAAGTCTGATCAACACACAAATCCTTATTTTAACATGTAGAACTTGAACCACGTATATGACATCTTTCAAGCATGTGCATTGAATATCATGTTTAAATTGATAATTTGTTTGCAGAAAAAATTGATGACAGAGCTTTACCCTGGGCGGGGTTCCATGTTCAAAATGGTCTCCAGACAGCTGTGTGGTCAGCACCTACGACAACCTGATCGTCGTGGTGGAGGGCACGCCGCGTAGGCTGGCGCAGGGCACGCCGCGTAGGCTGGCGCAAAGGCAGTGCTTCATGAGGGCCAAAGGGCCAAAGGGCCACATGCCCCCCTCTCTAGAAGATTTCTTAATCAAATACTTCTTCAAGATTTATATTAATCAGATACTGTAGTTTTGCCACTTAAGTAAATGCTAAACTAGCCCCCTTTTTTCAAAGATTAGTAAGGAAATTTTTGCAACGAGGCGGTGTGGCTTCGGAAGGATTGTGATCGGCCACCCCCATATCTCCGTGCTAATGGTTTTTCTTTTTCCGTCTCAGTTGCCGTTGCATTTTCGCTGTCTCGAGCGCGCATGGCCCAAACTCACCCGCCAATCTCTAATGGGTCGCCCCATTTCAGCCCATTTAGGATATTGTCTTTTAAGCGTACGTTGGGGCCCTACTACTGAATTGACTCAATGCACTGTGGATGAAGTTTTGTCCATGTACTAGCTGAATGTCTATGCTGGATAAAAAAAATTCTAGTATATCAAGTCAACATTGTCGGGTTAGCCTACTCAGCCCACGCCGTTGGCTTTGCCTCTGTGCCTTCAGTTTTACTGTACACCCGATAGAGCTCTGTTTTTTTTGTTTTTATTAGAGAATTTATAGGGTGATGTAATTTGTTTTTTTAGTAGATTATTTTTTATTTTTATTAGAAATTTTTTTAGAGGGGTGCAGGGGAGAGTTGGTAGGGACAGATAAACCACCACTAATAACTTTGTCTTTTTAAGTAATAGAGATATGACTCTATCCGAAGCACATGAATTTCGTAGTACTTTCGTATAAAACAGTTTAATTCCCACGCGTCCAAACCGAGTTCAAATCTCTTGCTGTAAATTCTAGTTTTCACCTTGAAAGTAAAGAAATTGCTTCTTTTCTTGTCGATGGGACATTTGATGAACATATGCATATCTTGCTGCCATACTAGGTTTAGTTGGTATGCATGGGCTAATTAAACAATCTCAACATGATCTGGCCGTTGGTTCACATGCCCTGCATGCGAGTATGTGACAAACTTGAAATGAAAATACATAGCTAGGCAATTTCCGTCGTTAATTAAGATCGAAAACAAATACCACTAGTAGGTAGGTAAATGAACAGTTTAAGCACGCCAGCGAGCCGGCTAGGCGGTTATGGTGCGGCCGCCGTCGACGCGGATGACCTGCCCGGTGATGTAGGACGCGGCCGGCATGCAGAGGAAGGCGACGAGGGAGGCAACCTCCTCGGGCTCGCCGATGCGGCGCATGGCGACGCGCGACATCTCCGTCTCCGCCAGCCTCCGCGCCGTCTCCGGGTCAAGCGGCTGGCCGCTGCTGCTGGAGATGTCGGTCCGGATGCCTCCCGGGGCGACGCAGTTGACGCGGATGCTGTCGCGCGCCCATTCGGCGGCGAGGCTCCGGGTGAGCTGGTTCATGCCGCCCTTCGTCGCCGAGTACACCGACAGCGCCGGGTAGGCGATGAACCCGGCGATGGAGGAGATGTTCACCACGTTGCCACCGTCGCCGCCTCCTGCCGCCGCGGCGTCGAGGAGGAGAGGGTGCGCAAGCTGGGCGAGGTGGAAGCAGGACTCGAGGTTGGTGGCCATGAGGTGGGCATAGTCCTCCGCCGTGCTCTCCGTGGCCGCCCTGAAGAAGGACTGGCCGGCGTTGTTGACTAGGATGTCGAGCTTGCCGCCGAACACGTCGCGCACCGTGGCCATGAGGCTCTCCCTGTCGCCGCGCACGGACACGTCGCAGACGGACGCCGTGACGCGCGCGAGCCCCCCGTCGGCCCGCCACAGGCGAAGGCACTCCTGCAGGTCGGCGTCGTTGCGGGAGCAGGTGTGCACTCTCACCCCGAACCCCGCGAGCTCCTCCACGATCGCACGCCTGATCGATCACCACGCACGGTTGTGTCACAAATTAGTTAGTATGAAACATCGCATCCGATCCGCACATGCAGCATGACCAGCGATGATTCAACGTGCATGCGCGTACGTACGTACCCGATCCCTTTGCTTCCTCCGGTGACGAGCGCCGTCTTTCCGGCAAGGCTCCACCTCTCCTCTCTGCTCCTGCTGATTGCTGCCATCTGTGTCTCTGATCGATATGTCTCCCTACCGATATGAGTGATCTGTTGGTGTCGCACCCTTGCCTAGCCAGTTATATATAGTTGCAGTCTCTCTGTCAACGATATTGGATTCTCCTCCGCGCGCATAAGATACGGCGAATGGGCATGCATAGATGCTTTCGTCGGTGTTTCTTTGTTTTTGCATGGAGTGCATATCTATGCGTATACCATACACGATGAGTACGCATCCGAATCCGTTCGCGCAGGCGGTGGCCGGCCTGGCAGTCTCTTTCTTTCTTCCTTCCTCCTCCTTCTTCTTCTTCTTCTTCTTCTTCTTCTTCTTCTTCTTCTTCTTCTTCTTCTTCTTCTTCTTCTTCTTTTGAAATAGGCAGTCTCTTTCTTTCAAGGGCCAGGAGTTTGTTTTTTCTAGAACATGAGTAACCCGCCCAGGTGTTGCGTGCTACTGCTCTCTGGATGAACCGAGGAATATAAAGACCATAGCTATGACTTCGCTTCACCTGTGTATTATTGTGACCAATAGCAAAAAGTAAACAAACCTAGCACAGTCTACCTCTCTCTCTCTCTCCCCTGTGCTTACGTTGCATAGAAAAGAAAGAAGACAAACACCTTCAATTATTCTTCTAAAGAAAGAAGACAAACATTTTCAATTATTCTTCTCTCTTCTATGCTTACTTTTTCAACAGCACATGCATGCATCCTTGGTTGACCAAAGCTACTAGCAAAAATCTCTGGTGCTCTTCAATACATACTGTAGCTACAATAAAAAATCTGTGTATTGGTGCGGATCGATAGACCAAAAGAAAAGAACTCACGCTTCACCAACCGAATGGCTAAAGCACAAGAAAATATACTGCCGCTGTATACCTTTTTCTTAGCACCAAACGGAAGAGCTATTGCTTCGTCGCACGCAGATCGAGGATGCCAGTGACGCTCGTGAGGTCCAGACGGACTGAGGAAGGAAGATGAAACCATCGCTGCTGGTTCTCTTAGGACATCTTCAATGATGCTAACTAAGTACTATCTATAAAGATTCCACATCATCTATAGAGTACACACTAAAAGCTAGCATTCCAAAGGACTATCTATAAGGATAACTATTGATGTTTACATGCACACACAGTCATTTATAGAACATACCTTGTTTTACGTTATAGACTAGAGACGAAATAGTAGCTAGCTGTTTGTGTTTTCCATACTCTCTTTCCTCCACATAGGATATATGCTGATGTGTACATGCAAATAGCCAGCTGACTCAGCACCATTAGAGATGCCCTTAGCAATGCATGCAATCGACAACAATCCCAACACGACAACACGCAAAATTTCGATCCAGCGAGCTACGTCCGAGGCAACTGAGAACACAAAACAAGATGCACCACCACCAGATTTTTTTTCTCAGAATTAATCTATGATTTTATTTCTAAATTATGGTGACTATAAAGTACCCTCTTAGCACCCCTAAACCTTAGCACAAAATTAGCATCTCTAAAACCATCAACCCCATCTCTATTTATACTCTAGGGCTTAAAACCTAAGATTATCCTAAACCTACGAGTTCTAATCAAATTTCAACAAATAAGGGATCCGAAACCTTTCGTAACACAGATTTTTCAGATTTCCAACTTTTCCATCTCGTTATGTGTCGAAGACTTCAGAACCGCACCTCATGTATCTTCTCCACACATCATCCACTTTTGATCTCCACATACCCAAGCATGAGCCCGACCATCTCGTGACATCCTCGACTGCCTGAACCTCGGATCTTCCCATCCTAATCCTGGTCCACCTCGTCATCGACTACGATCATCTCCACACTTAACCTATATATGCAAAGACCAAATAACATTTTTTTCGGCACAAGTTCTCTCCAACTTGACCAACATCAGTCCAGCACACATATCACACACCTCGCATAACAACGCTAAGCAATGTTATCAATTATTCATTATTACAAATATTCTAGATCTAGCCACATGGTCTAACAAGATTCTTTCAGGTACTGCAACGCAAGTTGCAATCCTTCCGGATCATTTGGAATAGATGATGTAGCATACTGCACTCCAAAGAAAAAATTGTATCTGTCACAGCTCACAAGATGAACATAATTTCAATATCTTGTTCAATTATATGGGCTTTTGAGTGCATTTTATTTATTTTCTTTAATCTCTTGTGTCACATTAGAATTCATAAATCACAACTTCATGTCTTAAACAGCTGAAGCCAACAGCATCTCATACAAAACATGGATGAAAAGTTTTTGTGAGATGATGTGAAGGTCATCCTATAGTTGTGATGAGTAATTGACTGTGAGAGGCTGCGGTCATACTAGCCTTTGGTTGACGATCTAATCGGCCGAGAAGTTGTTTGAACATGCATTTGTTTGAGTTGAGTTGTCTAAGTGTGGGCACGATATGAGTGTCATTGCTTGTGTGCATATGGATTTATTGTTTGGTCCTAAGTTTAGGATCAACATTTTGGTTAATACTTTTTACATGGTACATTGTATGATTTAATTGTGCCAATTGATGACTTTGTGTATTGTGCAGTCCTACGTGACGATTCACTAATGGGTTAATGGTTGTAAACCACTTTGAAAAGTGTGCGTAAGAGAGTAAAATCTGGTGTTAGGTGGGTTAACAGATTATCCCCGGTTTGGCCTAATGAATGGATCCATTAGGTTTTGGTTCATGAGGCCATATAAGGGGAAAAGAGGCAAGGGTTAGGGTTTGAGAAGGTTGACTAAGCCTTTTGGTGGCTAGCTTTTCCTTCCTCCCATATAAGATTAGGGTTCCTTAGGTTGAATCCTTTTGTGTGTGCTCTAAGCTTAGAGTTTTTCTATTCTAAGAGATTGGTTATAAAACATACATCTCTAAGTAAAATGAACATCCAAACTTTGCTCATGTGAGTTGTGCTATGAATTCCCTTATGTGTGTTTGATTTCTTGGTTTTGTTATTTGGATTTTTCTTCTTTTGAGCTTTTCTAGTGCCAAGGACATATAAAAGGTGGAAATGTCTCCTACAGACAAGATCTCATCCATCTAGGCATGATCTAGAAGAAGTTTTGAGTTTGCTCGATTATTCAAAAGAGAGAGGTGATTTTTGGTTTTTGCTCTTGTGGGTGTTTTGGGTAAAATTCGTATTGCATTTTAGCTTGCTATGATATATGAGAACCTATCTCAGATCACCTAGACCCATCTAGCACTCACGAGCAAGAACATATCAAAATTTTCCTCTTGATTGGTTTTGATGCACTCTTCCTTAAATCGAAAAAACCTCAAAACTTTAGCAATGATTTCCTTCTTCGTTGATTGGAATAGATTTTTGACATCCTAAAGAAGTGTATGCAAATTTTTTAAGTCATTTAGATCAACTGATCAAAAGTTATTGCATGCCGCTAGCAGCACATGTTGTTGCATGGAGTCATAGTGTTCTTCTAGGATCTCGAACAATGTAAAAATTTTCGTCAGCAGCTCACTTTTTTAAGATTCGATATACAATACAGAATATACAATAAAAGAAGCAAAAAGAGATCTCACAGAGTGGCGGCACTTCAAGCCACTGTGATGGAAAAAATGGTTAGGGGAAGGCGGCGTGAGGCCGAGATACTAAAGCTAGGGAAAGACAGCAAAATCGGTACTCACAAGGCTCGAGGGAGGAGGAGGGCCGCTGGAGTCAGGGGAAGCGAAGGGCGCTGGGCGCGGGGGAGGAGGAGGGCGCCAGGCTCGCGGGGGAGAAGGGCGCCAGAGTTGGGGGAGGCGGCGACGGGCTCGGGGGAGATGGCGTCGTTAAGTGAGGGCTAGTGTAGCTTAAGTACAGTGCAAATAACCCTAGAGCGTAATATATATTGGGGTAATAATCACAGACGGTTCTAAAATACAACTGTTTGTAATAAGAAATCACAGACAGTTTTTCTTTACAACCATCTGTGAAGATAAATATACATAAATGTAAATTTACATGTATATGAATCATTCTCATATACGTAAATGCAAATTCATATATGTATATATCACATATTCTTATGTACATAAATGCAAATTCACATATACATCACACATGCATTCTTATATACATAAATGTAAATTCACATATATATCACACGTGCATTCTTATATACATAAATGCAAATTCATATATATCACACATTCTCATTCCACTTGCTTTTTTTTAAAAAAATTAGCCCTTCATGATGATCAACACATATGTAGCTAATTTCATCACATTGTTCTTCCTTGACTCTTATGCTATTTTCAAAAGAAGGTAACTCGTCAAATTGATTGTATTCTTTCTCGCCCACTATATTCTCTACTTCGGTAATTCTCTTTTTTCCATGAAGAACTACACGGTACTTTTTATTTGCTTGGTCGATTATATAGAAAACTTGAATAATTTGGTTAGCGAGTACGAATGGTTCGTTTTTATATCCGACACATTTGAGGTCCACGGTAGTGACATCGTACTTGTCGACCTTCACCTGTGGGAGATAGACCCAACGATACCGAAATAAGGGGATCTTAAAAACCACGTAGTGATAGACCCAACAATACCGAAATAAGAGGATCTTAAAAACCACGTAGTCGAGCTCCTAAATTTCTTCTATGAACCCATAGTAGGAGTTTCCCAACCCATCGGTACTAAACGCATCTATGCAGACACCGCTGTTCTGATTAGTGCTCTTTATATGTTGAGCCTGTGTACAGAATGTGTACCCATTTATGCCTTATCCTTGCCATATCATAACTATAAATATTGGTCCTTTTGCCAACTATGTTAGCATCTCACTTGACGAGCTCTTAGCGACTTGCTCCTTCAATTTTGGTTGAACCGACTGTTATGTTGTCTCATGATCCAAACATCTGCACACTCTAGATTCTGTTGCCGAAGCACATCCTTGTACTAGTCGATATACGGGGACACTTCGGTCATATATTGTAATACCGTGAAATGGGTTTGAGCATACACATCCATATCTGAAGTGATTGCTTTCTTTCCGATGATTCCAATACCGTTAAGCCTCCTCTTATGGCGAGATTAAGGCACATCTATCAGTTCAATCTGATTCATATAATTGACACAGAACTCAATGACCTCTTCGCCTGCATAACCTTCGATGATGCTGCTCTCCGTCTGAGATTTGTAGTGAAACATATAAAACTGTAAGGATTTTGAAAGGATTGATTCCACAAAGTTTGAATTCTAGCTCCACCACTGCCACCTTCTCGTCGACCTTCGTGCCGAGGCCTGGGTTAATGCTCGGCTCCAGTGACTGCGCCTCTCCTCCTTCATCGCCAATAAAGATGGCCTCTTCAACTACGCCAAGCCGCTGGAATCGTGTTGTGGCCTCCTCCACATGCACCTTGTCCCCCGCACCTGCCAGGGAACCCCCCACGTCGGCGTCTGCAACCCCATCACCGGCGCACGCGATGTCGCCCTACCGCTAGAGTGCGGCTTCACTACTACAGAAAGCCTAATACTAGACGGTAAATCACAGACGGTTTCACAAAACCATCTGTGATGTACACCATCACAGACGGTTTTAATTTGAAAACCGTCTGTGCTACTGAAGGATTATCGCAGACAGTTCCTACAAATGAACCATCTGTGATAGTGGACTATCATAGACGATTTTTTAGTAAAATCCGTCTGTGATAATCTGGACTATCGCAGACGGTTTTTACTGAAAATCCGTCTATGATAGTCCACTATCATAGACGAGTTTTAATCAACAACCATCTGTGATAATCTGGCTATGTATTTATTGCGCTGCTCAGACCGTATATGTATCTATCTTCATTTCGATCTAGATCTAGTCGGTGCTACAGTTGGAAGCGGCAAGGCTTTCATGCCATTTTATTTGCATGGTGGAAGGAGGTTTATTTGGCATGAGTGCTTTGAAGGTTCATTGAGTTCTTGGTTGCCCTAGATATGGTTAGTAATAAAATTTATTTTTAGTTGTAATATCAAAATTGATCTAGCTAATTAATTTTAGGTGACTGTTATATATATACCTTGTAAGATCTAGTTAATTTAGATTTAGCTAGCAGCCTCAATGCATGTGGTATATATGTAGTAATAATTAATTAATTTAATTTTAATACTAAGTTGCTATATATGTGCATAATATAGTACAGAAGCTGGATGTATACCGCAAACCGTGTGAGTGAAGAGTACATTAATGGCGTGTCTGCTTTTACAAGAGCTGCTGAGGAGAATATGTTGAATAAGGGGGTGGAATATATGTATTATCCATACACTGACTGCGAGAATTTAAAGATATTTAAGAATCAGAGCAGATTGAAGCGCACTTGATTTGGAAGGGTTTCAAAAAGGGGTATACGTATTGGACCAGTCATAGCGAAGTCAATGATATACCGCCAGATGACATCGCCGGTGAAGTCAATTATATGCCGCCGGATGATATCGCAGGTGAAGTCAATGATATGCCGTCGGACGACATCGCCGGTGAAGTCAATTATATGCTATCGGATGATGATTGTGGTTCGGATTCGGATAGGTTACAAAATGACAATCTGGATCAGATTCTTCGTGATGTAGAAGAGAACTATGATGAGAGAGAATATATTAAATTCCGAGACTTGATAGAGAACTCCGATAAATCTTTATTCACGTGCTGCAGGTCAAAGTACATGAAGTTATCTGCTGTGCTTGAACTGTTTAAATTGAAGGCAAGCAACGGTTGGTCCAACAAGAGTTTCACGGCGCTGCTAGGTCTTTTAGCGGACATGCTTCCGGAGGGAAATGAGTTGCCTAAAACCACGTATAAAGCCAAGAAGGTTCTTTATCCTCTACCGTAAAGAGTATGCAAACATGCATGTCTGTCTGGTATGCAACGCATCCCGATACAAACGTAACAATCAATCAGATGATGATGGCGAAGGAACAGAGGTGAAGAAAGGACCTCCTGCAAAGGTGGCATGGTATCTTTCTATAATTCCCAATTTGAAGCGGTTATTTGCGAATCCAAATGAGGTAAAACTGCTGCGATGGCACTCGGAGGAGCGCTAGGATGGAATACTGAGACACCTTGCTGATTCCACCCAGTGGAGAAACATTGATAGGTGTTTTGCAGATTTCGGTGCAGAACTGGGGAATATAAGGTTTGAATTGAGTACAGATGGAATGAATCCTTTCAATAGCATGAACAGCCGACATAGCACTTGGCCCGTGACTCTGTACATCTATAACCTTCCTCTTTGGTTGTGTATGAAGTGAAAGTATATTTTGTTGTCAATACTTATCTAAGAACCAAAGCAACTTGAGAATGATATTGATGTGTACCTAGCGCCGTTGGTGGAAGATCTAAAAGTATTGTGGGACAAAGGGTTACAGGTATGGGATGCGTACAAACAAGAGAACTTCACTTTACGCTCCTTATTGTTCTGCACCATAAATGATTATCCTGCCCTTACTAACCTGTCGGGTCAGAGTACAAAAGGTACCAAAGCTTGTACTCACTGCGTAGATGGTACCGAGAGTGTGTGGCTGAAACACTCACGTAAAAGCGTGTATATGTGTCGCCGTCGGTTCCTTTGGATGGCTCACCTATATCGCAAGATGAAAAAAACCGTCTGTGATATGCCTATATCACAGACGGTTTTTTCTTACAAACCGTCTGCGATAATAGCTATCACAGACGGTTTTTAGTTACAAACCGTCTGTAATATTTACTCCACAGACGGTTTAAAAATCGTTCAGACGGTTCAGAAAAACGTCTGTAATGACGTTTTTGAACCGTCTGTGATACGATTTTCTGTTGTAGTGCTTCCTTGGTCGGCACATGAACGGCTATGCCATCCTCACGGCCGCCTACGGGGTCCTCAACCGAGAGCAACGGCTGCAGTTGACACGGTACTTAACGTTCTCGCAACTGCTCCTCATCCGCGCCCACCAGGACGACCATCACCTACACCTCACTTGTACTCGGCCGCCAGCATAGCTGGGGCACATCCACCAAGTACATGCACATCGATGACTTCCTCATGGTAGGGGTGAGCGCTGTCGTCCTTCACCGAGGCGCGGCGCACTGGCTGTACATTGACAATGCGGTTGATCCCCTTATGCCCCAAGTTATAAGAGACCTGTACACACTCAGTGCAGAGGTGGGCATGGCGCGCCTCCTTAACCAAGCTCCCCATCAGAATCGGCAGGTTGTCGTTCCTATGCGTCAGTCGAGACTGAAGGCCACTTTCGATTGCTTGTGTACGTGACGATGATGACGCACATGCAGAGGTTTGGACCAGGCAAGATGGAGACGACGGTGATTCTGCGGTGCGTGGCTCCGCACTCAGGTGATCAAGATACCACCGGCGGATCCCGGCGTAGGCATATACATGTACATGGTGCGCCGTGTGTGGTTTGACTTTAACAGCAACGCTCTGCTTGCACTATACAGAGGCGAAGGTGTTTTTATCCTCGTCGAGACCCAGATTTGTAACCTAGAACCATATGTGTATAATGGCACTCGTCTTTAGATTACTAGCTAGTACACACAAGAACATAATTAAATATCAAGCACATATCTCACAATAAGCAAAACTACTATATAATACTGAACAATATATAAATAGACCTATGACTTTTGACTTAATGGATCCATCAGGCCAAATACCTCTAAAGAACGTCAGCGGAAACGAAAACAGAAACAACACCAAAGTAGGATCGTAAGGATATTCCTACAGGCAATTGATTGGGGCTCGTGACCTAATTCTTAATCTCTTCGTTCGGTCCTATTGGACGCGATTAAGCGCCTGTTGATCCTTGTTCTTTTCCACTTATTGAATGATAATAATTAAACAACAGTAAGTACGAAGGTATTCAACAAGCCACCACACAACATGCAATCATAATAGATCCAAGGATGAATGTGGGGAGACTTAAGGTTGTTTTATTTTCAAAAAGCCACATTTGAAATATATTGTATAATAAAAGCAAAGGTTCCATCCACCTTCTAAATCACATAATAGCTCCCTCCGCATATGCTATATCATTTTTAGGGTTACTCCCCCAATAAGAAACACTGGGCTCTATCCATCTAAGATAGAAATTCAAGGTTCTATCCACCCAATAGTTCTATCCTATCCACAAATAGTTTTGTAAAACTGAGACTAACCAAGCAAGTTCTTATGCATTACCCATGACCATAGGCACGGCTATCTCGACAGTTTTCACTCTGCAGAGGTTGCACAAGTTTACTCACAAAAGATGTACCAACTTGCGTTGTCTTACAAGTTACCTTAGGCGTGCGACCAAGAGGACTATCACAAGGTTTTTTACAATGCACCACCCTAATATGCAGTTATGCCTACTAAGGTTTCAATCATCGTAGGACTCTCTCTCTATCTAGCTGGAAGCTCCCTCTAGCGCAGTACGAAAATGATCTCTTTCCAACACAGTTCTTGTACTCCACCGGATCACATAACCAACACTGAAGCAATGCAAATTAGTTAGCCAGGTCAACACCATTATAGACTTATGGCCGCACTGTTGGTGCCCGAAAGGTCATCACAAGATTCGGTTCTTAATTGATTTGAACGAAACTACCACATCATTGGCTCTTGTGCTCCCTCCACACCAGCCCTACTTACCATCCACCCAAGTTTAAAACATTTTTGAGTTTTTATTTTGAAAATCTTTTCTAAACTCAACATATCGGCCATCTCCATATAATGGCTGCCCAAATCAAATTTTGATGTTTGAATGCTGTCAAAACAAACAAATGCCCACATATCAATGTATCTAAGCAAGTCTAAATATGACACTTAGATATGAACATAATGACTAATTAAGTTTGCCATTAGTCCTATGGCAACGGATAGTGTCCAAGATCGAGGAATGGAATTTAATACTTCCTCTGTCCATAAATATAGGTCGTCGTGGGTTCCGTGTGGTCAAGCTTTTTAAGCTTTCATCATTAATATATGTTAAAGTATATAGAATGATTACATAAAAATAATACTATTGAATTTGTCTTGCAAAAGTATTTCATAATATATATATATATATATATATATTATTTTTGCTAGTATATTATGATAATAAATCATAGTCAAAGTCTTGTATTGAAGACCGTAAAAAGCCAAAAATGGTCTACATTTGTGGACGGAGGGAGTAGCTCACTTGACATTAAGGCATTAACTACGAGCTAATCACGACATAATTGTACTCAAAATAAAGCATGCATTTGATAATTCGAAATAATATAATTTGTTTTCAAAAAGTAGGCGCAACATAATCAAAGTGATAACTTGTCTTACTCAATGTTTTTGATAATCTTGGTTTGGTCTTGCTTGAATTGATGCTCCTTTGAGACTTCGGATTTTAATGACACGAATCAATTGACGCACGACTACAGTCAAAATAATTCAAATAAATATAAATAATTCCTAAAATTCAAATAAATCCTAATAAACTCAATCAAATTCTAATTTACAAGAGTTTGGGATATAAATGGAGTCAAACGAAGTTTGGGCGAGGCGAATGGCATCTCGGAAAATTTGCTGGGGAGAAAATCAAGAAGGAAGATACAATGAATGATGAGCACCTTTAGTGGTGAGCCTGGTGAATGATAAGCACCCACAAAACTCGGTGATCATCGGGTAATGCTAATAGCTAGAAGCCTTTTCCGCACAAATATTTAGAGTACAATTTCATATTGTTAGTTGACAAAGACACGAGTTGGTGAGGTATCCCTTTCCCTCCTATGGAAGGTGCAATGAAGGACTTGCGAGTGTACAACTTGCACAAAAAGGAAATCAGAGAGGATAAGCACCCGGGCTGTGCGAAATCAAAGGGGCAAAAGGCACAACAGCATTACCACACCATCCGGCTAATAATATGTTTGCTTGTCTGTGCGATGTTCTTTTGGCATAGCCTTTCCGGGCTCAGTTCCTTTTTTATTTGCTCTGCAGAACAGAAAAGAGAGAGCAACAGAAACAAAGAGAGCAGGGCAAGTGGAATGTTGAGTGATGATAATTGATTAGTAGTAGTTCATTGCAAATCTAGGGGTCACATCACATGCAGAGAGGTACACGAGAAGGTATTGCAGCTACAGTTTCAGTGTCCACGCAAAAACTGCCAAAGCAAAACTCCTGTCGACAACAGCTACAGACTGCAAGCAGTAAACACACAGTGAAAAGAAAGCAAGAAGACGGAGTGCAGGATTACCAGCAGAAGAGACGGTAAAAAATCATCTGCACACAATTGCACAGTCCATCTTAACTGTTCTGTGCTGACTGTGCGGTAGAGAGCAAGTCCTTACTTGCAAGAGGAAGATATTTTCTCGAAAAGTGTCTTTGCTGCTTTCTGTGCAGTAATCCCAGGATGATTCAGACAAGGTATAGTGCACAAAATTCCATGCTTGACGCCTAGAACAGACAGCTAGTACTGAAATTCTTCTCCCCCTTGCTTAAAATAGGTGAAGCATCACATACTTGGATTTGTACGGTAGTAACAAAGATTAGAGGGAGACAAATTACCTGCACAAAGTATGGATTGGGTGGCCTTTAAGCTGGTCACCTTTACCCCGGGGGTTAACTAGAGTTCCTTGCATTGGTTAGGAGTCAGAAGCCACGAGTGTGAGCGGCTCCTGAATTTGTGGCTCACAAGTTGTTAAGAAACATGGCAGATCGCCTTCGCATACGTTGATGACCATGTGGAAATCCTTGTGGTGAAACACGGCGTGATGGCTCGTGGCTACCACTTTGAGGTTTGATTTTTTTTTTTAAAAAAAAGTTCCACTTTGAGGTTGATTCGGTATCGTCAAAAGGCCACCAGATTAAGGAAAGAAGCTATGAACGACACGTGGCTGCCGTGGAGAACATCGCCGCGACCAGCTCGAAGCATTCCATACTACTTTAGCTCGTATTATTGCGGTGGAAAACAGGACTGGATTACTATTCATCACGAGTTTCATCGATAGTAGAAGTTGATCCATGTAAGCCCATACTTCTCCGAGTCCAACGTTAGCTGATAACTAACGATTTTCTTTTTCACGCACTGTCCACCCAAAATGGAACCAACAAGCTGATGAGACAATACATTTATGTGTGGACACTGGACAGCCATGTCAATTATTCATAAAGCAGTACACCGTCCAGCTTTGAAGAAAAGAACAAAAAGAAGAAGGTGGGGCGTGAGGGTGCAGTTCGATCTTGTGCGAGCCGGAGCCAGAGACGAAGCAAACGGTGGAGCCGTGCGGCAACGGCAGTTGGCAGCGCCCTTTCATTCCTACCTTTCGAAGAGGGAAAAAAAAACGAACTCGGCAGCAAGGGATCGGTGGAGCACGCAAAGCATCGCAAAGACGAAAGGAAGAGCGAAACGAAAGCGCCACCTACCAAAAAGACACGGAGATATCCATTAATCCATACATATAATAGTCTACCTCCCGGACGCACCACCGCCACCACCCAGCAGGCGCGCGCGGCCCCTGCCTTCCTCACTAAGCTAGCTGGCTTTGAGCTTTCTTCCCCGCCGCCTTGCGAACTATATATATACCACCACCGCCGAGCAAGGCAGAGCAATGCCACCGCCGGAGACGACCCTACCACAAACAACAAGACGCACTTCTTTCCTTGTAGAAGCTACCTCCTCCGATTCTAGCTACTCGATCGAACATGACATTCTGCGCCTGTATATTTCATCGATCCACCCACTAGGCTGCTACTTGTCCGTCCTAGCTATAAATAAGGCCTCACCTTTCTCCTCTTGCCCCCCCTCCATAGGGGGTCTGGCTCGTATCCGGCTGTGTATTTTGTGTCTAAAGGAGAGGTGAAATTAACCATCGATCGGCCGGCATGGAGGTGAACTCGGCGCCGGTGGTGGCGAAGCGGATGTGGAGCTACCTCCGCGCCGCCTTCTTCATGATGAGGAAGGGCGTGCTCTCCAAGCGCAAGCTGCTCCTCAGCATGCACCTCGACATGAAGCGCCGCAACAAGGCCGTCGCGCGCTCCGTCGCATACCTCCTCTCCCACCACCACCACAGCAGCCACGGTGCCGGCCACGCGTTGCGCCGCCGCGAGTACGAGTTCTCCTGCAGCAACAGCCCCGACCCTGGTCACTCTTTCTCCTACGGCGGCGCCGGGAGCGCCTCCAGGCGCCGACTCGCCTACTTCCCGTGCCTCGGCGCGGAGGTCGAGGAGCCCCTCGACGCCTCGCCCAGCCCCTCGGCCGAGACGGCGCTGCAGAGGATCGAGTACTACGCCGCCGCCTCCCCGGCGCCGTCCTCGCCCGGGCTTCTGCTGCAAGAACTCGCCCCGGGGGAGGAATGCACGCCGGCGTGCTCACCGTTAATACCGAGTACCGGCAGCTTCTCGGTGCGGGTCTCGAACTACTCGTCGGAGGAGGAGGGCGGGGATCTTGAGCGCTGGGGCGGCGGCAGCGAGGCCGTGGACGACGAGGCGGAGGAGTTCATCAACCGCTTCTACGAGCAGCTGCGCCGGCAGAACCAGATCTCGCTGCTCCCGTACCTGCAGGAATCCGCCGTGTAATGATGGTATGGCACGGCCATGGCCCCCGGCCGGCCGGCCGGAGAGGACACCAACGCTTGCATGAGCGATCACGCGTACGCATGGTGGTCGCCACGCACGCGCATGCATGTACGTGCGTACACTGTCGTATGGTCGATATATCCACATGCGTGTGGAGCGGGACATGTATGATTGTACCGTGTATAAATAATTAAGCCGTGTGTATGAATGTACCATGTATATACATGTACATGGGTATGCTCTCTTTTTTTGCATGTATGTAAATGTGAAGATCTGGAGTACGTCCCTATAGTTTTGGTTGCTGGGACTGATGATGCTGACCGATAGATGGTTTCTGTTTGCATTGTATATCGCGCATAGAATTTCTTTCTTTTTTTCGGGGGGATTTACTAGCACCCGGACTTCGATCCGAACGCTAGTGACCGATTGCAACATTGGCTAACCATATATGTAATACTTTTTAACCGTGCATACAACAAAAAATTGATAAAAATCTCAAATGTTGCACACATGAAATTGAAATGTTGCATACATAAAATCAAAATATTACGCATAATAGATCAGAGCAAAACGCGCGAGAGAGAGAAGGAGAGGAAGGGGAGATTTTGACTTGGAGAATGTCGGGTGACTTCTTAGCAGGTGCGGTGCACGGAGTGAGCTCAGAGTATCTCTCGACCACCTTCCTCTCCCCGGATGACCTTTCCACCATGGGGGTGGCTAGCGCCGCCTTCTTCACCTCCCCCTCCTTCCTCCTCCCCTGCTTCCTCTCCGGTTGCAGCTCTCCTCCTCCTCGAGCTCAGATTACGCGTCCTTTGCATCATCGGCAGGCAGATCTACCTGGCATGGGGAAGATGGGCTAGATGTCGGAGGCCATGGGCGGGGCGGCGCACGGGGATGAGGTGCTAGAGAAGGGGGTATTTTTGCGAGGCTGAGCGGGAAGGACAGGTGCGGAGCGCGTGAGTTGGCTTTGGCACACTGTTAAATGGGGACAAGTGCGGGGAGTGGGTGGTAGGCATACAAACGGAACTCTCGTATCGTACATCCTAACCATACATTTCCCCTTTTTTTGGTATGCGTATTCTGTGTAAGCAACTAAGAATAATTATGTCATCTCGATCCCTCTATGTAAATATATCCTGCAGGGTGTGTACATGGGTTTTTTATAAAATTAAAATTGTGTCTCTACATATGAAATACTATTCCCCATAATTATCCAAGACACACTGTGATTGGGTAAAACAAAGGAAACATCAACATAAAGTGCCAACTTAGCAGATCAATGGAACTACTAATTCAAATGGTAGCTAAATTAAAAGCCAGATTCAGTCCAAGTTCACAAGATAAGCACCAGTAGAAAGGCCCCCTCTCTTGTTCTCCGTTGCCTAAGTCTTCCCCAAGCTAATCCTTTCCCACCAGATCCAACCCCCCTCTCCTATCTCAATCTTCACCAATGGCTAGCCGGGGTTGAGTGGGAGGGGGTCCCACCCTATAGACCTTGGCTTTTTTCGCTTTTCTGTACAAAGGAGGAGGAGGTCTTTGCTAGGAGTCATCCGTTGCCATAGAGTCCCTTCTTCCATTGGTGATGGTGTAGATACTCTTCGGCGCTGCCATGCAAGCTATGGGCACCTTGAAGCTCTTCTTTATTCCGAGCAACAAGCTACAGGTCCCCTCATTCCCCCAAATATATTCCTCCTTGGTTTTTCTAAAGTGGACTTGGTGTTTGTTGTAGTTACAGACCAAACAGAAAGAGTATGGTAGTGGAGAGTTAGGTGAGCAATACTGTCCTTGGGCCTTCCCCCTAGTTAGCATTACATATATATATCCTTTCCCAATGGTAATCGTGTCAATATACATGTCCCATTTGGGGGTTTACAACCTTTTAACAGGCCTACCGGGGTTAGGTGGGGGCCTCCCCTACAACAGTGTTCATCACCATTTTTCTAGTGCTCACCTCCATTCGGCCAGTGTTTGCTTATCCCACCTTCCTCTTGCCTTGGATTCGAAGTTCATCGACCACTGTATCATCTCTACCCAAGCATCAAGACTCAAGCTAGCGGGATTCACAACCACACTATCAACTGTTCCTGGCGGCTTAGGGGGATCCCGCCGAGTGCATCGCCGGTCGAAGCCATTGCATATCCTCAGTTCCCTACCACAATCTTCGCTCAATGGAGGTCCTTTCATTTGCCTTCCGCCAACCCAGATAGCTGGTCTCTGAGCTAGGCAGACATGGCATAAAGACCCGTTGGAGTGAAAGTAAGGACCATGTTGTATTTTTTATTTCCCTTTATGTCCTTCTTATATGTATTTTGGATCTTTTTGCAACTCCTTATCTTTATAGGGTCTTTTTTGTAAACTCCTGATGGTTGTACCCACTTATTAATGAAGATAAAGAGCTTTCCTTAAAAAAATGGTAGCAAAACAAATAGCATCCGTTTGCTTCCCAGTGGATCCATCACCGCGCCATCGCAGCCATGCGTCGGAAATCTAGCTCTTTCGGAGCGAGAAGGCTACGTTAACCAATCGATGTGCAGTGTTGGTGCATCATATATGACGAATTAAACGACGAGCGCCAGTAGTAGGTAAGATAGATGATGCTATTGGTAATATGAGTTAAGCTTAATTTCTTTCATTCTGTCCACATTAAGTTAGCTTCTACTTCTAGCTTCTGCTTTTTTTTCACTATTCAGTAAGTTATCTTTTTTGGGTTTTTTTAAAGATTTTTTTGGCTTTTCTTTTTTCCCGTATTCCTTTACATTATCCGTATTGGGCTAACATGTTTTTTTCTATTTTTTAAATTTAAATATATCAAATAAGCCAACTCAGTTACAATAAAAAATAAGTCAGCTATAGTAAAATATAAGTCAGCTACAGTAAAAAGGCCATAAGTCAACACTAAACTGAACGCTACCTTAGACTAGTCTTCTGATATGATTCTGAATCATCAGTTAACCATGGAATGGAAGAGATCATAGTTGCCACCTTCTTTTCAGCTTATCACATTTTTCAAATAAATAAATAGGATAATTTTTTCGTCATCTTTTTGAAGCTGCTTATCGAGACTATCCTTTCAAAATGGCTTATCGCTATTCGGTTCTTTCATACAAGTACTCACACTAAGACCAAAAATCATCAGTCGCAACCGAAAAGAATCCATTGTGTATCAAGAAGCTCAATGTGCAATGCCTGCATTGATGGGTTGTTCTTGTTTGTGGTTTCATGTTTATGTTTCGTCATATATATATATATATATATTCATAATTGATTCAGTATACTAAATCAATTACTCTTGTATTAATGACTTTCTACACACACACACACATATATATGCATGTATGTATATATACATACATATATAGATAGATAGATAGAAATACTAACTAGCACGTAAGTGTAAAATATGCGAGGAAGTTATTGACGTTTCTGAGTAAAGTTACCATCAGTTCCGTATGAAGTTATCGCCAAACCTTTACAATGCCAAAAAATTACTAACATTTCTGAATGAAGTTACCACTGGTAGCCAGTGAAGTTACTGTCGAACGCTTATAGTACACAGCTGGTGATAACTTTTCGGGACGCAAAACTGCACACAGAATAGCGCTACTATGTGTGTATAAGAAAATAGTTCTATACTCCTGAAAGTACGTACTCTTACTTTTCATATACCATAAATATATATGATGATGTGTGTATATGAGGATGGTCATGTGTATGATGCCGTCGCTGTTAATCGGGTTCTGATCCATATATATATATGATGATGGCCCTATTTTTATTGATTCTAAAATCTGCTCTTTTTTATAATAAATAAGTTTTTTTATAGTATCTAACTTTTAAATAGAATATTTTTTCAAGACATAGTCTACTAGTTGATTATAGTAGACAATATAGTAGTTTTATTTATATCAGCTAAAATTACATACGAGTGCCTATCTCTCTATAAACTTCTTTATAATATATTACTATTCATCAGCCAAATTCAAAAGTCATCAATAAAAAATCAATATAAACACACCTCAATCCAGTTGCAGCCATCCTCCTTGAAACTTTCACTCTCCCTTTTAGAAGCAAAGGCTTTGTCGTTCAGTGCACAATAATCTAACCAGGAGATATTATGGATTTTAGTTTCTCTTGTGCTTGATCTTGAAAGTAAATTAACTACTCCCTCCGTCCTTTGTTACGTGAAGTTCTTTTATTTTTTATGGTCTTCGAGATACAACTTTAACAACTATTTTTTATAATTTTATACTAAAATATACTGACAAAATTGTAATATTATAAAAGTATTTTTAATAATAAATCTAATGATTATCTAGATAGTTTTAAATATATGAAGTGGTCAAACTTTAGAAATTTTGACAGCATGAATTCTAGAAAATCAAATAAAAAACAATGAATGGAATACCTTAAAATCAGGAACTTAATCCTGTAGTTTGTAGGTGATAGGATTTGAACCTTGGTTACTACCTGATTAAGATCTTATTGAGGATTAGGATTGAAATTGTTCGGCATGATTCTCTCTCTAAAGTGCTCTGACAAAATGCGATGCACACTGTCAACAAACTAAAGAAGCCCATATAGCCGTATTACGTACGCTTTGTTCAGTCCATCGGCTGAGGAGTTTGCTGGGCCGTCAGCTGTTGCAGCCCAAGGATTTCTTTTCGTCCTTCAACTTGAACGGTGCTCAAGAGCCAGTATGCTGATGACTGATGAGTGTACTGGGCCAGCAAGTTTTTCAATTCAGAAATTTTAGCTCACTTACGTTTGTTTCGTTGACCACAGACCACAGTTGGTTCTGAATACTAAGGCGACACCGGTTACCTGTCTTTTCCCTTAACCTACATGAGCAATAGTCAAGTGCTGCCAACTTATATTGGTTACTTCTCACGCCTAATTCTACCACTGGTCTCCACTATATATCTATCCAAAGTTTGCATGCACTAAGTACTCACAGAGATTAATAAATTGGTAGCGTTCAAAATAACGATAGCTTATAATTTTTTTACTATAGTTAGCTGAATTTTTACTGTACTAAGTTAGCTTATTTAGCATAATTAAATTTAAAAAAATAAAAATAAAAAACATATTAATCCATCACAAATAATACAAAGAAATACGAAAAAAATAAAACAGAAAAAAAAATAAAAAACCAACAATAAAAAAAGTCCGCTGGCGTCCAGCCTCTGGCTTAAAGCCAAGCTGAGCGGGGCGTAGAGAGTAGACTCGTAGACCTATAGAAGATGTTGCAAAACCAAGTTACTTTTCCTTTGTTTTTCAGCGAATAATAATCCCGACTTTCCACAAACGAACTGGGACGTTCTGACCGTGTAAATTATGGCCGCAATCCCTCGAGAAAAACAATTCGGCAACCCCTCGTTTGATATGATGTTCGTTGCTCATGGAAGTCGTTGTCGGTGTCACCACACTGAGGAATTATACTACTCGTACATATAATATAGTGGCCCCACTGGAAATATGCTGCAATTGGTAGTGGAATCCCAAAGGATGCGTGTCCTGTCTTTTGCAAGTGTGGCTGATCTATTGCTTTGTTCTTTCCTCTTTTCGAAGCAATTCCATTTCATTTTCGCTTTAGCTGATTTGATCTTCCTTTCTATGCCCGTGGCAATTATAAGCACGGCAGTACTAGCGTTGCCGCCGGGGAGTTCAGCTGATTTGACAGGAATTGGAAGGAGCTGCGAAACCTGCAAAGATCGCTTAACTCCGAAGGCGAAAGACGATTTCTGGGTGAAACATCGATGCGAGGTAATATCAAACAGGGGCAACTTTTAGATAGACATATAAAACTATGTAGATCAACACGTCAATATAAAGCAATATTGATTAGCAATGAATTACAAATTACAAAGATAGAATTCTACTTGCTAAAAACTACTTCTAAGATACAGAAAAAATAGAGGTACATATGGGTTGGTCGTGAATGATCTTTGAGAGAGCCCCTTGGTCCCTATTTGTACTGCCAAGGCCTTAGCAGATCCGCACGTCGACCTTCTTTGCGCTCAGGTTGAGGAGTTCTTGATTGTACCGTGTATAATCCAAAATCTTCACGTGCATGCAACGACTCAACTGACATTAGCTAATATGCACACAAACAAATACTTCTTCTGTACGTGGCCTTCTTGATCCTTGGTTTCCTTTGAAGCATGCGAGCGTGATGGTCATGGATTCTTACTTCGCCAAGGACTCTGGTAATTCTAGTTGCATGCACACATGTAAATAGGACATAAAGACACTACTCAATTTAGTTTTTGATATTTGATTTTCGTTTTTTTACTATTTATTAATTTTATCTTTTTCTATTTCTATTTTTTAGGTTTTTTTGTTTTTTCTTTTTTTCTTCTCGTATTCCTTTGCATTGTTCATAATGGGCTAATATATTTTTTTCTATTTTTAAATTTTTTAAATTTAATTATACTAAATAAGCCAACTCAGTTATAATAAAATAAGCTAACTACAGTAAAAAAAGTTATAAGCTAATGTCATTATGAACACCCCCAAAGCCCAGACAGCTTATGTTTTTCGTAAACAAATAAATGAAATGTTCTCTCTATTGTCTTTATAAAACAACTTATAGATATTCGATTTGTTTATATAAATACTCGTACTAAGCCATAAACCATCGACCACATGTGAAAAAAAACCCACGTCCTCCACACACTCCGTCCATAGGAAGCTTCGCGTAGTCTTCGTCGGCTTCGGATGTAGATCATGTCTCGCATGCAAATTTTTCTTGATCGTTATTGGTCATATCTCAGGGTTCCATCTGTCACTCTAAAATTATTAAATTTGGATGGCAACAACTAGTTTAGGGGGAATTGCAACTTGCAAGCACACTAAAGGTAATGGCAAGCAGATCATCTGAGCTGTGTTTGACTATATTGACTACTCCTAGACGAAATTCTCCATGTCATATATAGATACGCAGTGTGTTTGTTGCTATATATATATAGCGATTTAGTTTTGCCATTATTTGCATGCTATGCTCCTGTAGATAAGCAGGTGGTTGCATGCGAGGTTGCAAAGTCAGCTTAGTGGGCACGATTTATCAGCTTGTTCTTTATGGTAGTGTTCAGAATAGCGATGACTTATAGTTTTTTTACTGTAGTTAGCTGATTTTTACTGTAGCTAAGTTAGCTTATTTGATATAATTAAATTTAAAAAAATTAAAAATAAAAAATATGTTAACCTATTACGGACAATACAAAGGAATACGAAAAAAACAAAACACAAAAAAAATAAAAGAAAGAAAAAACAAATAGTGAGAAAAAGGCTCGACGCGGAAGCCGAGCTGAACGGAGCCATGTAAGCAGGTAAAGTTCAAAGTCGAAATTTTGGGGGGGTAATCTTGTTTGTTTTGAATTTTCAGCTTTACCTATTTTTCAGTTTAACCTTTAAGGGACGTTCGTTTTAGCGATAGCTTCTGGTTGAAATTTTACTATACCTGACTTTTTTTACTGTAGCTGATTTGACTTTTTAGATATAATTAAGTTTTAAAAAATAAAAAAATAGAAAAAAAATATGTTAATCCATCATAGATAATGCAAAGAAATACGAAAAAAAATACAAAAAAACCCCAAAAAATAAAAAAATTTAGAAAAAGATGAATTACTAAATAGTGAAAAAAAGCTGAAGTTAGAAGCTGAAGCTGAAAAAAGATGTTGATTAGTGTGAAGTACTGAAGTTGCACTGCAGTTTACTGCTGAACAGGAAGAACACTTTATCCTCGAGGCTCCAAGGAAAATAATTTATTATCTTATTATTGTTTAGTTTGGGGATAGCGTGGATCATTTTATCAGTCAATGCCACACTTCATTGCGATGGATAACGTATCTGCTCGGAAAATCCTCGCCTCTGGTCTGCCTAATAGAAAACCCAGAAATGGGAGAGAGAAAGAAAGGTAGAGATAATGGCGACAGGAACGGGGACTACGGAATTAGGGAGTGCATCCGCGACGACAGATAGTGGGACAGCACCAAATAAAAAGCATGGAGTGCACGCGAGCACAAACTCGAGTTTTCAGAGTTCAATCGCCCGCGACAACACTAGTCAAGCCCTTGGTGGTTTGGTCAAACCACGACGAATCGTCGTGGCTGTTGACACCCCATCCTTACAAGGACGATTCGGTACTCATTGTATATTTCAGTGATTAGGATTTGGGTGTACAAGTGATCAAGAGGAGATCTGGGTCTGTCTGTCCTCCATCTTCATATTAAGACTTTATAAGCTGAAAATAAAGCTAATTAACCAGGGCAAGTCTTTCAATTAATCGTCCTATTTCTATGGAGGAATTTTACAGGAATCAATACAGATCCTTCGACGTTCTTTTAGGAATCCTCCAATAGAAACAGGTCTAACGAAATTTCAATGCAGAAAGTGAAACTTTTACAATAGCTTAACTTCGATTTTGTAGCACCGATGCTGATAATCAAAAGGGGTGAATGATTCTGAAAAATTTTCCAATAATATTTAAAATCTTCACTCAAGT
This sequence comes from Melocanna baccifera, assembly GCA_036346265.1. Classification (NCBI taxonomy): domain Eukaryota; kingdom Viridiplantae; phylum Streptophyta; class Magnoliopsida; order Poales; family Poaceae; genus Melocanna; species Melocanna baccifera. Next base: position 7,872,788 of record CM070678.1, read on the forward strand.
GATTATGATAGTCCAAGTTCAGATTACAGCAACTGAGTTACACAAAACAAGCTAGAGGCCGAAAACAACAAATTCAGTTATCTTTAGCACAAGGCCAGTTAGACTGCCATGGATGGGCCGGATTGACCACCAAGTCTGGCCAGACCACAGGCACAAAGGTGGTCTGACCACAAAGCTGATTCGACCGCAACTTGAGGGCTAGTCAGATCGGTCCCTTATTCCAAACTTAAAAATCTCTCGGACAAATCTCAAATCTTAAGAGCTCTCTCAAATCTCCTCTAAACACTTCGTAAATTTGCATGAGACTTGTTCAAAGCATTAGAAAAATAAACCAATCAATAACAATAAGGTTCTTATGTTCGAGTTCACTACACTGAAGAAAAACAAATTTAGATCACAAGAATACCAAAAACTCTAAAATCCAAATTAGTTCTTGCTCGTGAAGATTTAAGACATGAGGCCTTCCAGAGCTACCCCAACATGTCCTAGCAAGATAAACTAGGCAGATAGTGTTAGAAATAGGCCCAGGAGATCTATTTTCTTAATTCCAAAACATTCATAGTTTAATACTATATTGCTAAGGCAATGTGGGGAAGACTAATTTATAATGTGGAGTCCATGCCACTTCTTGAATTATAGATAAAATGGTATGAGGAGGATTTTGGCTAATCACATACGTATTCATGTATTTTCTCATGAAAATCGCGTGGCTTGTAACTTACGGCGCGCGACCACGTCATGACGTGGCGCACCACTTGATACACTTGATCACACATACCTTAGCTCTCCTGCCTAATCCTGGTCTCTTGTCGTCAACCGTTAACGTTCTCAAGCCACCTATACAACCAAAGACTAAGTAATGGCCAACTGGAATATGGTTACACTACACTGGCGGTCAGACCGCTAACAGATTCTGATCACACTGGATCGACGGTCAGACTACCAACCACCAGCTGCTCGGACCGCCCGGCACACGCTGGTCTAGCCGCAGTTGCATGCCGGTCAAACAACCCTTGATAGACAACAAAGTTGAATTTTGTCAACTTTTACAAAATCAAAATCTAACTCAATAAATATACCAATTATTTATCATTAATTGATCATGGATCTTCTCACACAATTGTTCACTACTAATTGATCATGAATCTTCTTGTGTGGTTCTTCAAATTTCCTTAACGGACATATAATAATCCTTAACGGATGTATAATACAACGCGACAAATTCCTAAGAAAATGGTCTTACTCTACTCTACTGTGAAACTGAGGTAGTAGAGCCCCTAATAAAGCGAAACACGCACTTTGGAAAGTCCAAGCAGACGAAGCAAATAAACAGGCGCTAACGACATGTTAAAACAACAAGAACAAGGCGACTTATTGCAAGACTTGCTGTCGTTAATTAGCTGTCACGTCATCCAGCCTTGCCGCCCGGCTTCGGCACGAGCTTCTGGGAAGTTTCGCAGCCATCCGCCCCTCCGATCACGCGAATGGTCGCCGCCCCGCTCGCCCATCGAGACGGGAGACAGCGACGGGGAGAGGCGATGGTTTTTTTCTCTGATCTATAATTTTTAACTATAATTTATAGTTTTTAGTTATTTTAAAAAATATTAAATAATAGAAATTTATATATGATTTTAGTTTATATAAATAAAATCACTATAGTGTATGCTACAATCAATTTATAGATTTTGTTTTAAAAATTAATTTATTTAAAAATTAGTTACTATATAAATAAAAGGTGATTTTTAGAAGCCCGAAAATCAGTTAACCCAGGCGACAGTTAGCACTAGCCTCGGCTTTCTTTGCGTTTTAAAACGTGACAACGGTAAATCATAGAGGGGGAAAGGCAAGGCGGTTGGTTTCGTTTCGTATGTGCTGTGCTCGCCGACGGCGACAGCAAGGGGCGGCTACGTGGTTGCGTGCTGGTCGCACTCCCCCATCGGCCGTGGGCGAATCGACGGGTCGACGCGAAAGGCGAGGCAGCCACGCCACTCTTTCTTCCCGCTGAGGTGGTCAATGGCGCGGCCTGCGCGTGCGGCATCGCGCCGATGGGAACCGGAGATCGCTGTGCTTGTCTTCGATTTTGGCTCCGTCTGGCCGGCCAGGGGAGAGCGGCCGGCCGATCGTTTCCCACTTACCTTCACGGCAAGTGTGCCAGCATCTCATTCTCAAAAGTCGCCTGTGTCTGTCAAAGAGGAACACAGCTCAACATGTCCAAGACGGAACGACTAGTTGGATTTGGAATTTTGGATTCGTTCGGCTCAGCAACCAGCGGAATCCCGCTATTCCCGTGGGGAAGAATCGGCCAATTTGATCAATCAATCGGCAAGAACAAGAAAGGATTCTCTTCCTTCCCTCTGAACATACGGAAGGCAAGATCGAACAAGGGAACCAACCAGAAACGACTGTGTGGATCAACTTGATGTAATTCGATTACATGGTACAGGTCCATAAATATCATGTCATGTACACAATTTTTTTTACAGTATAGCCATGGTTACATGGCAGTGTGATGATGATGGCTTAAGCAGAAGCAGAAGCCTTTTTTTTTTCTCACCAAGGACTCTTCAACAAGATCAACGCTGATTGATATCTACAAAACACCTGACACAGCCGAACGAACACGCGACGATTGCTAGTGTACAACACAACACAATAAAAAGGAAACTAGTTGAGAAAAAAATAGTAAATATCCTCTCCCTTTTTGATCCTCCTCCTGTCTATGTATCGACGACGATCAATCTACTCTTAACTAAGTCTTCGTCCTCCCAATTGATCTGATCTGTTAATAACCGTATATACCACAAAGGAACACAAGTAGCGTAGTAATACACTAGACGTACGTACACGGTCGGCGAAAAATGTACAAGATTGTGAGGTTTCTCCCTTGGGGTCGGCGGCTCGGCCGCCGGAGCCGGCAGATCACGCGCGAGCGGACAGCACGCGGCCGCCGCCGCTGCTGTGAGAGCTCCGGCAGGCGGCGACGTCGAACCCCTGGATCCTCACGGCCGGCGCGAACGACGGGGCAAAACTGCTGCTGCTGCTGCTATACGTGGGGCGGTGGCTGTAGTTGCGGCTATGGTGGTAAAAAATCGCAAGATCGGACGGCGAGTCCGGGACGGCGGCGTGGTAGCGCTGGTTGCACAGGAAGTGGGGGTCGTTGATGAGCGGGTTGTCCGCGCGCGCCGGCGGCGACCCCCCGAACAACGCCCAGACCCCGTCCTCCTCGCCGTCCGCCTGCTCCTCCCGCGTCTTGCTCTTTCCTTCTTTTTGCTGCAACAACGAAAGAATAGATTTTTGTAAGAGAAGATGAATATGTACTCATAAAAAAGGGGGGAAGAGAACAGATTTTTAAAAGAAGTAAGAATTTGTAACAACAAAGAACATGATTTTTTCAGGGGGTAGGAACTAGGAGCAAGAGGATTATGGGTTCAGACTTGACATAGTACCTTTTTGCTGTTGCTGTTGTTGGAGTTGAGGAGGAAGGGAGGAGGGCCAAGGATGAGGTCGGCGCTGCAAGGGTGGACCTGGACTCTTCGCGGCCGAGGCGCGCAGAGCACCGCCGCAGCTGGCTCCGCCTCCCTGCTGCCGGAGGACTCAACAAACAGCCTCTTTATCGCTCCCGTAGGCATCCTCCAAAAAGATTCGAGTAACCCTGCTTCTTGTATATGTGATTAAAGATAAAAATCAGTCTCTCTCTCTCTCTATATATATCTCTGCCTCTGTGTTGCCCCCAGTATTAGACAGGGGAACGGATGAACTGAAAGAACGGAGGGCAGGAGAGGGCTTGGCCTTTGCCTCTGCCTATTGCCTTTACTTCAGGCTGGTGAGGACGAGGCAATGCGGTGCTGACCGCCTCGACCACCACAAATATACCAGAGTCGGTGTCGGGTAAGCAGGTGGACCACGTCTCTCTCTCCCTCTTTTTCTAGTCTCGCCCTTGTTATCTTGCCATTTATATTTCTTGGTTCACCGCCTCTTTGCTAAACAACTGCTACTACCACTACAAGAGGAAAATATCCCCCGTCAACCGTGTGCCATTCTACCATCGCCACTTGTTTGTTAATATCTAGCACTAATATAATAGATACTATATCAATTTTAGATATACTTGAAAGTGAAAAAGTAATTCACGCGATAGATAACTTCCATTGGCCATACGGCAGATATATAGAGTATGTGTTAGTGTGTTACAATTGAAAACCAATACGAGACGTAAAGGAAAGATATCCTATTCCTGGTTGATTGCCGTGTATATAGGAAGACATGAGTCCGTTGCCTTGCATGGTTTGATCCAGTTGCCTGCATGTCCCATGCACGTAGCCGTATACTGCTACAGTTGCACACGTACGTATACATGTACAGTCCCATGCATGTATACGGCTAACAATACCAGCTAAAAACGTATATGACTGTCTCTCTTCGTATCTTCTTTTATGAACAGATATAATTCAAAAATCATAAATCATAGTCTAAAAGAACCATCTCTGTGTCTCCCTGTTGTTCCAATCGAACCCGGATTTCTTTTCCTTTAGTTGCCGCGATTGTGATTTTCTTCTTTTACAACATACACAAGCCAATCGATAGCATAGCACGGTAGTGTATTAGAAAAATGTCAGCTTTGTTGGTTCCTTCCGTAGGCACCTCAAATCTCACGCCCACTGCCAGATCTTGGCCAGCCTCGTCCTGAGTACGAGGCTGAGTAGGTTACCGGCGCCGTTGGATCGGCAACGGACGGCGGTGCTGGGAGGTGTCGTGGGTCTGGTACGAGGAGCGGGCTGGAGGCCCATCCGTAATTGAAGGCTGCTGTCTGCTGCTTCCTCCTTTTCTCCCCCCTTTTCTGCTTCCTGAAGCAACGGCTCACAAGTCACTACGCCGTGTGAAGTTTGTTATTATTGCTTCTGCTTGTGGATGCAAGCTATAGAATGCGATGCAACAACCTAACCTAACACCTGTAAGTATCATCATATTCCGAGCAACTTTAATCGTCGTGGCTTAGCGCCTTGGTAGTCGTAGGTTCGGCCGTTGGATGAGCTTAGGATGGGCCTGATCCTTCCGATTTGATCCTATGCAATGTTGGCTCCAGGCCCATCTGGAAGGGTATCATGGGCTGCCTGGCTCGGCTTTTTTTATGTTTTGGCCCTTTGCATTTTTCCTTCTAGGCTTTGGGCTTTGAGCTAGAAGTAGACGCACTAATAAAACTAGCCTCCCTTCGCATAGCTCACACGTGTCTCCTGGACCTCACAATGGCTGAGTTTGAAATGGTTCATGGCTTTTAATTTTTATTATTTATTATAGTAACTAGTTTTTAAATAATATATCCCTTTAAAGTGAGGTTTATAAATAAATTATAGTAGACACTATACCGATTTTTGCTATACGATCAAAATCGCATGCGACTATCTCTCTTCATACTCTCAAGTGAATAGCTAGAATTCAAAAGTCATAAGACAAAAGCCATAAACCACAGTCTAAAAGAACCTAGTCAATATTGGGTCTGTTCTTTGGCTTCAGTTTATAGTTTATGGGCCTGTTCTTTTTGGATGTGGCTTATGGCTTTTGACTGAAATTTTTGAATTTTAGCTGTTTGCGACAGAGATTACGAAGAGAGAGATACTCGCTTGCGATTTTAGATGGTACAGATGTTGGATTTTTAACGTGTACTATAATTAACTTGTAGATTCCATCTTAAAAAATACTCTGTTTAAAAGTTAGGTACTGTAGCAAAAACCAAAAGCCGTTTTGAGAAATTGAAAATAACAGACCTTATGTTCGCGGCTTATAGATTTAGGTCTGTTTGTGTGAGAGAGTACATAATAATATAAACTTGCATATGATTTTAGCCAATATAAATAAAATCGTTATAGTGTATTACAATTAATTTATAGATCTTGTCTTAAAAAAATATTTTATTTATAAATTAGTTACTATAGAAAAATTAAAAAATACCTGATAAAAGTTTTCTTAAGGCCAATCCTCACACGGAAACGTCAACTCTGAGGTTGATATATATATAAGCGAACCCAACACAGCTCTGTATCTCCACACTCGCACTAGCTAATTTGTTAACTTGAAAAGCAAAGCACGTTGGTACGCAGAACAAGAAATGGCACGAGTTGGCACCATGAAAGCTGCCGCGGCGGTGCTTCCGCTTGTGCTGGTGATCATCGACACCATGATTAGCTCGTCCGACGCGGCTGAGCCTGCTGCGATGACCAACCGCTGCGGTGGCCGGGCCTACCCGCTGACGCAGTGCGTGACCGGGCGCGGGTCGCAGGTAACCGGCCCCGTGCCTGCTCAACTGCTACGGCGCTCCGGTCGCCGGCGTCGGCGCTGACCCGTCGCTGCTGCCCGTCTGCCTCCTCGGCTGCACGAACGAAGCCATGCTCTGCGCCTCCGGCTGCTCCAACGCTGCCGCTTGATTAATTAACTAACTTGGCTAATGAACTATAGCAACTGCATGCCATCGCCACCCATGCAACTATGTGCGCTTCTTCTGGAAGCCGCACGTTTGGCTTATCTATTTCCAGAGAAGCTAAAAGCAAAAAAAAAAAAAAACACCCAGTGAGTGTGATACGCCATTTTAACGATTCTAAGTGCATGGGGTCTATTTATGCACTTTATTAGCTCTACAGGCTAAGATATCTGACGGTGTTTTTGCCTTTGTTTCTCTCTCTGAAAGAGGATTCAGGAAGGGTGTTGGTCGTCCTAAGCCTTCAGTTAGCAAAGCCCATCATTTATTACGGTTAGCCTAATTAACACACTTGGGCCTATTTTAGTAGGCCGGAATGCAGAAGGCTACCAGTCCATCTGAAAAAGCCTATGGCCTCCTATTGCCTATTGGGTCTGTTCTTTTTTTTGTTGCGGTTTATGATTTTTAGTTGAATTTTTTGAATTTTAGCTGTTTACGACAGAGATTACGGAGAGAGATACTTACTTGCGATTTTATATGGTATAGATGTTGGGTTTTTAACGTGTACTATAATTAACTCGTAGACTCCATCTTAAAAAAATACTCCGTTTGAAAGTTAGATACTGTAGCAAAAGCTAAAAATCGTTTTGAAAAACTGAAAAGAACAACTAGCGAGCCATATAACTAAACTGCTCTTCTGGTTGGTCTTCCTAGTCTGATGGGCTGGGCCCAGGAACATGTATCTGACTTTCATTCCGCCATGTTCCGGCGCTCGCCTAGAGCTAGCGGGGAACCGAGGCGAGGTGAGCACACGGAGATGGGGAAGAAGGGCAAGGAGGCGGCGCTAGAGCGGCGGGAGGTCACCCTCCTCCGCGCCGTCCCCTATGAGCCCCACCAGCGGTGGTGGGATGGCCTCCCGCCGGCGCGCGTCGTGGCGGTGGTGACGGGGGCCAACCGCGGCATCGGCTACGAACTCGCCCGCCAGCTAGCGCTCCACGGCCTCCACGTCGTCCTCACCTCCCGCGACACAGCTCGTGGCCAGGCCGCCGTGGAGCACCTCCGGGAGGCGACCGTGAGCGTGGAGTGGCGGCAGCTGGACATGACATGTTGCTATTTGCTCTGTCTTGTTAAAGGGTTCATGATTTGTTAATCTTAAGTGCTTTTTTATGGTACTTTGAAGGACAGTAAAAGGTATGGTGTGGACCGTCAAGGATATCATTTGTTCCATTGGTGGATGCAGTAACTAAGTCATCTTTCAGAATTACTCTTTGGATACTTATGTATCGTTCAGAATAGCGATGGCTTTTGGTTTTTGCTGAAATTTTACTGTAGCTGACTGATTTTTTACTGTTGCTGAGTTGGTTTATTGGGCATAATTAAATCTAAAAAAATGTAAAAATAAAAGCGGCACGCTAATCTAGAGCGGACAATATAAAGGAATATGGGAAAAAAAACAAAACATAAAAATACTAAAAAACACAAAAAAATTTGAATAAGAATAAAAGTGCTACAGTGTCTAGAATCGCTGCTACAATGAATTGGAAGTCCATCGCGGCGACTGGAAGCTGTCCTGAGCGCAGCCTAAATACTTGACCATGCCTATGTAATCTATCTAGGTGAGTCATGACTGGCATTGTGGAGCCGCTAGTGGCATGTTTTAAGAGCAATCCAGATGATGGCTCCAGGTGTTCAAGATCATTGAAATATCACATTGATGGAAGGCCCATGATCTCTAATTTTCTTAATTAATGAGATCATACCAAATGCCTCTTGGTCCTGAATGAAGTGGCTGAAAATGGGGAATGTTCACCACGACCACCAGAATGGTAATTGGGAAGCATGACAAGCTGTCAGCTTCCTTTTGTACTACAACAATGACCTGTACTGAAGTGCACATTGCATCGAGGGTTAGGCTGGATTTCAGGCTACTTCTTTCATCGGTCGCTCATGTTTGGGTGGTTTTTGCCAGGAATCTTGGGCTTAAGTCGAGGTGAATTTACAACTCTATGCAGCAATGCTGTACCGTTCAAACAGACTGAGCGTTCGTATTGGCTTTTACTAATGGTTTTTAGCTGAAAATAAATACTAATAGCTGAAATAAGTGGTTTTTAGAAAGAGAAAATGAGCGGTCGAAAAATAAGAGAGATACGTGCGCGTGACGGGAGCGAGAGGAGTAAGGTGCATGATACACCCGTGACCCCTATCTTATTCCGGAGCGAGACGGTAATAAGAGGAGTGGTGAAGCCGTTTCGAGAAGTCGGGTGTTCGTATTAGCTTTTAGCTTTTCTAAGCAGAAGCCGGTACGAACAAGGCCTAAGGGCTTTGAAGACAATTGTGATTTTGAAGAAAAACAGGTTGAAAGCATATGTGAAAGATGCCAAAGTCAATCATCAATCGGTTGGTTAGGACTTGTTTGAAGCTGCTTTTGATTTTTGCTACAGTACCTAACTTTTAAATGAAGTAATTTTTTAAAACATGATCTACAAATTAATTATAGTATATGTTAAAAACTCAATATCTGTACCATCTAAAATTGCAAGCGAGTATCTTTCTCTGTAATCTCTGTCATAAACAACTAAAATTCAAAAATTTTAACCAAAAATTAAAAGCTACAGCCACTTCTAACAGGCCCATGCCGGCCGGAAAACAAGACAAGATGATGCTGCCTAGCTGGTCTTAAATGAGTCATGCCTCTGTGGGCGCCATCGCTTTGCAGCGTGCAGAGAACCAGGGCGACTTTGCTGTCAAAGGCATCTTGTTTAATTCTGCATCAGCCGCTGCCCGCCTTAATACTGCTGCCTGCACTTGTGGTCCTTGCATCCTGTAATGGAACTGCACTTGAAGTTTGCTCATGTCTATGTGGATATGTAGCTTTGCTTTGGTGAGCTGCTGATTTGGATGTTCTGATTAGTTGATGTAAGCTGGAGTTAGCGCTGGCATGGCATGTGATTTGAGTCCACCACACTGCTTTCTTTCAGTAGATACCAAGCTTCTTGCATTCTGCTGTATCGCTTTCGGATAAGTTGTTGGGACATTAACCACCGAACTATATTTCATCGCGCCTTGCTTCTTGATCGAGAAAGGATGGGGATTTCATTCCATCAATCTCCTGTGTCTCACTAGCATGCCTGTTACACGATCCATGCCATGCAATGCTTAGGCAGCAAGAAGTGTGTGTATGATCAGTTAAAAACTAAAATGTACACTGATATGATGTGTTGGGCAGATTACCATCTGAGCATCTGTTAGTCTGAATTCGCATACGACTAATGAAGTGAACTCTGAGGTCTATGCTAATGCATATGCAGCCAGCACAGGCGTAGATAGTCAACCTGGGCCAAGAATGCCAGGTAAGGTGTGAAGTGGAGACGAAGGCGTATATGCAATGCTAGCTGCAGGGCAGTACAGCTACATCACAGGAATGTTAGGGTAGGGGCCAGTGCCAGTTGCAGGGGACCGGGCAAGGCAGGAGGCTCTGCATCGATCACAGGACATGCATGCTGCTGCATGGTTGACTAATTAAGTTTTAATCCCCCAAAAAGGGCCATAATAGGATATCGGGCCTATTCTTTTTAGCTGCAGCTTATGACTTTTGGCTGAAAATTTTAAATTTTAGTTATTTGCGACAGATATTATGGAGAGATAGATACTCGTTTGCGATTTTGGATGGTATAAATGTTGAGCTTTTAACATGTACTATAATTAACTTGTAGATTCTATCTTAAAAAAATACTCCGTTTGAAAATTAGGTACTGTAGCAAAAGCTAAAAGCCGTTTTGAGAAGTTGAAAAGAACAGACCCATAATATCATGTAGAGCACTGTCAGGGGCGGAGGGAGGGGGGACTGGCAGGTGCTATGGCTCCCCCATAATCCAATAATTGTAAATATACTCCCTTGTGTTTCAAAGGATTTATTTGAATTGGTGCTATTTGGCCCCTTTATTGAATCAAATTATACTACATAGTCTTGTTGGTCCCCGTCATCCCTAATTCCTAGCTCTGCCACTGAGCTTTGTATTTGGAGCTAAAGACTGACCCGAGCGAGTGTTTGTTTCCTATGCCTTGTCTGGATTGGAAATTTGGAAAGATGGCTAGCTACTGTTGAATTCCATCGTTATGGTTGGTGCTGCTGGTTGATGGTCGGTCGCTGAGAAAATTTATTCGTCTCGCTCTGTTACATTTACAAAGGTGTAGAATAGTATGCTGGAGTTCAATGGCATCAAGTTGAGATGGCCGAGTTGGTCTAAGGCGCCAGATTAAGGTTCTGGTCCGAAAGGGCGTGGGTTCAAATCCCACTCTCAACATGATTTTTTTTGTGTGTATTCCTTTGGTTTTTTCTTCAGTTTTATGCATGGTGAATTCAGCTGTTCTTAGTACGGCGCTTACTGCTTGTAGCTTGCATAATACCGCGCTTTGGTTAAGAAGCCAAATTACTACTAGATCATATGTGATTTGCTATACATGGAATTTGTATCTGTACTCTTTTTTAGTTTCAAAATAATAGAAACACACTCATCAATATTTATTGTAACATTATTCAATGTTGTCTTGTGCTCTTTCCAAACTAGTACATGCAATGTAATATTATTTCCCTAAAAGAATGTAGTACTATTATGCAGGTATCCTTTTTTTAAAAAAAACAAACAAACATGCAATCCACTTACAAGGTTGCATAACGGCACTCATAATGATTCCATACTAAACATTGATACTATAAGAGATAGTATGGTAGGCAAGATTTTTGAAACAACCACCCCAATGGTTTGGTAGTAAACCTTGATACTAGAGGGCCCCACATTGTAGTATAGATCTCTGTCTCTAGAGAAAAGGATGGCCCACAAAAATAGTATCAACTTCTTCCAATGCACCAATTATTGCTAGTATTTTCTCAATTTTCTAAATGAGTTGATACTTGTGAGAGTATTAAGCTCATTCTCTCTCTTCTACCTTACCAAAATCTGATGACATAGCTATAGTATCAACCACAAATAACTATTAGGAGTAATCTAAGCACTGGTTACCGTACAACCCCGACAAGGTGCGCCGACCACTTGCTTACAACTTACTACTAACCACTTTTTAGAATATTGATCTCTACTGAGCATAACAATTTGTTGGGATCGGTAAATACTTGTTCCATGTTTCCATGAGTTTCATGTTCTTGGTATCCTGACAATGTAGAATATAGTAGGATAATGGATGAAAGTGCGTTCAGTGTTCATACCTTTTGTCCTGGCCCCAATCATCTTTCTTAACTAGAAGCTTTAGGCTTTGAATTTTGAGAAAAATTCCTCACATGCCACTCGAGAGTTGCCCTGATCCCTTATATGCCACTGGAAAAATTGCCCTTCCTTCCATGCCATTAAGTTTCACCTCTCATCCCTTGTATACCACTGTTGTCAGCTCCGTCAAGCCCAGCAGCCTTTAACCCCTTGAAAGTTGTTAGATTTTGGTCAAAATGCCCATCTTACCGTCACAAAAATTGCCCACATGTCATCTTCCTTGTCGTCTATTATCTTTCTCATCTCTCTCTCTCTCCAGCATGTTGTGGAGCACCTGCTGATGCGGTCCAAATGCCATCCACATCACATGCACTGCCTAGCAAGCTCGCCGTGGCTCATGTAGAGCACCACAATCTCGCCATCCACCTTGCCTAGCTCGCCCCACCAACCTTCCCTCCATCTCTACTTCTTCCTCTTCTTTGGCCCAAGAAGACAGAGTCACCACTGCCATTGCCACCGAGCTGTTCTGACCGTTCTAGTGAGCTTTGATCTCAACGACTTTGTCATCCATGTTTGCCTTAGCTTTCTCTTTTTGATGCACCTCTTCTTCTCTGTTATCGTGGCCCATAGACACCAGAACATGCTTTGTCCCTCACGCCGGTCCAGAGCCTGTGTCCTCGCTGCCACAGCCATCCCCTTGCTTGCTTGGATTCCAGGTGAGTCTTCGCGTTCCCACGTGTCTATTTCAATGCCGAACATAATAGGCTAGTCATTTGTACAAATAGATGATCGTACACGTCCTGCACTGTAGCTCCTCGCCACGCCACCCTAGGCCACCGTAGACAACACACGACACCGCATTATCTTAAGCACCAAGAGCACCAATAGGATCGCCTAGTTGTGTAGATAGTTGAGTCATGCTTTATTGTAGACATTAGGCTTAGACTGGGAGTTGTGCTGCGTATAGTAGCTCCGTTGCCACCCCTGCCATGGCGCTATGTAGGACCGGATGGCAACAGAGAGAGGGTGAATGGTACCAACTCAAATTTTTTTAGAGTATTCAAAATTCTATTATCACATAACTATAGAGTTATAGAAAATATAATTTTTATTCAAAAACTCAAGGCAAATAGCTCAAGAACACAATCTTGAAGCCAATACTTTCCAGTGGTCTAACTGGCTTACAAATGGTGATTTGAACGGCTGGACAGTTTGACCTCTCCTCTAATGGCAGTCTGACCACTTGCTACAGTAAAATTAGGGTAATAAATAGTGATTTTAGCACTATTTTAAATCAAAAATCGATGAAACTTTTGATCCTTAGATTCAAATAATATGAAACTTTTGTAGAGATCTTCTCTAGATTATCAAGAACCTATTCCATTAAACAATCACAAAAATTATGGCCAAAGTTGTGATCTTTCTCAGTTTGAAGGAAAGGTGCACTGAAATCGAGTCAAAACCCAAATCAGTGAATATAATTGCTCGTGGGTGGATGATAGCCAAAAGGGCTCTAAATGTATTTTTACATATCATAGCAAGCTAGAACACCGAATAACATGATTCAAAAACTTTTAAAACAAGAAATCACACTTTGAGGCTAAATAAAGCAAAATTGGGTTTTTCTTGATAAACTTGCTATCAAAGTGTCTAGATAGATAAAGATAGATTCTCAGAAGTTGTCTCTATCTCTTAGAAGTTCTTAGCACAGTAAGATCAAGAAAAGGGAATATCAAAACCAACCAAATCAAGGTCAAATTAATCAAAATATGATGGATCCATGGAGCTGATTAAAGATTGATGTATTGCTTACTTGAGAAAGTTAGTTTTACAGCCACTCCACCTTGAAGAACAGAAAGCACACAATGCACTCAACTCTCAAATATTAACCCTAGACATGAGAACACAAGGGAGATGGATTGGATGGATAATACAAGTCTCTATCCCAATTCCTTTATATAGGTGGGCTAACCAGCCACACCTAGCTCAAAGTGCATACTATCCACTTAGCACAATGGGAGAAACCCGATAACTCCACACACACGGGTTTTACTCACACAAATTCACCTATGCACATTTTTCAAAACGCATAAGCTTGAATTTGCTAAGCCCTTTATGTTTGATTCAACTTGATCAAATCAGCTTCTTCTTGACCTAAATCACTCTCCAAGCGTCACTCATACGTCGCGGTTTTGATCTAAGGCAGATCCTGGTATTTTGGCCAAACTTATCAAAATACCCTTTCTTGACTGAGTCTTCATTTTCCATTACAAGCAATCACCATACTTGTCATGTGTAGGTTCACCATTGGCTTGCCACGCGCCAACAAGTCTCTCCTACTCCGGTTCCACCGGACCACGTCTCACTTAGACTCACCTTCAATATTTTTCGCCTTTCTCGTGCCATGCTTAAGCTTACCATCTCACACGGCATCCTTCATCATTCAAGGCATCGGCTCCTCCCTAAGTATAGCCCTGATCATCGCCGTTGATCATGGTGATTCTAAGCGTCCTTGTACATCCAAAGATAAAGAAATCATTTTCGAGCATAAATTCTTCACAACTTAATCTACGTTAGCCAAAATATGCGTTATACAATCTTAATGCAATGACCCAGGTCACCAGTGGCGGACTTAGGAATAAAACAGAGCTAGGGCGGAGCCGGAGCCAAAAGTGTGAAACAAACAGTATTACCCAAAAGCAAAGCAATTCATTATCAAACTATGTTACAATCGCACTAATAAGAGTATGTGATCTAAAATAGAAATAACTACAAGTTGCATGTAAACATGTGTAGATAACGGTAGGAGCTCAATCCACAATCGTAGATGAGCTGTAGATGAAGCAACTTGTCAATTGTGAAAGATAGATAGATCAGTAGTGTCACAATTTGCTAATAGTAACATAAAAGATGCAATAAAAAGATAAGAGAAAAGACATACCATTAAATAACTAAATACGTCTAGAATGCACCATTTGTTCTTCCACACGCCAAATGCACGCTTGATGATGTTGCGCAAAGTTGCGTGTAGGTAGTTGAACAGTTCATTGTCGGATCTGGAGAAGCACGGGGAGAGGGTGGGAGGTGGTGGTCGCCGGATCTAGAGGAGCACGGGGAAGGCGGCGGCCGGGGAGACTGGATCTGGACTGGGGACGGCCAATCTGCAGGGGAGGGTGGCGGAAGGGAGGCGGTGGGGGGGGCAGCCGAAAGGGAGGCGGCCGGGGTGGGGGGGCGGGGGCCGAGCGGAAGGGCGGCGGCGGTGGCATGGGGGGGCGGAAGGGAGGCGGCGGCGGGAGGGAGGCTGAAAGTATCTAGGCCCTTTAAGATTAGGGTTTTGGTAATTAATGACGAATTATGAACATAGGACTAATGTGTGTACTAAGATCGTATAGATAAAGTCTCATGTGTGCAAAGGTAAAGAACAAGTTGCAAGGAATATTGACGCCAAGATTTCAAAGATGAGGTACATAAGATTTTGGGTCTATTTTAAATTTCACTGGTCTTAGGAGTAAAGATGGAAGACCGAATTATAGGTTAGATGCCGTACTATTAAGAGGGACTTATGAAAGTAGCTTGATAGCATGTTTTGGTGCACATTGGATCAATCTAGAATCATGCATGCATTTAAAAATAAACTCTAAAGTTAACTGTGCTCTCCCAGTAAAAACGGTAGTACCGCATACACAGCAGTTACCTGCATGCGGTAGTTCTGGCATGTACACAACGGAACTACCGCAGTCCGGTAGTTCCGATTTTACAGCGGTACGTTTTTTTCAGAAAGCACCCATCGGGAGACTTAGACACAAATAAAATCGGTAATTCCGGTTTTACAATGATGGAACTACCGCAAGGCGGTAGTACCGCATGACTTACGGAACTACCGGTTTTCAGTATATTTTTTCCAGAGAGCACCCCGAAGAGAAACCAAACTAGCCAGAAATCGGAAGTACCAGATTTAGCACAGCGGAACAACCGCAGTGCGGTAGTACCGCATGTCCAGCGGAACTACCGCAGAGCGGTAGTACCGCACTTATAACGGCGGTAGTACCACGTCGAAATTCAAACGGCTAGTACTAACCGTCTGACATAGCCATTACGGAGTGCTACAGTAAAATGCGGTAGTTCCGCACTTTGCACGGCGGTAGTTCCGATTTCCCTAATTTTTCAGTATTAATTTTCAACAATGGCTAGTTTTGGTTAGTGAGGGTATAAATACCCCCCAACCTGCACTTGGGCAGGTTGCTGAAGTTTCATTGAACTCATTTGAGCTTTTGAGCATTCACTCCACCCTCATTTCTCTTTTGAGCATTCATTTTGAGTTTGTGGAGCATTTTTGAGTGCATTCATTTCTAGCTTAATCCAATTGCACTCAAGCGTCGTCAAGTGAATTCATTGGTCCATTCTCTTGGTGCTTGCCGGCACCTAGACGGTGGGAAGGTTGAGTGCCGGTGACTTCTTCAAAGGAGATTGTGAAGAAGCCTGTGCCGAATTGTGAGTGGTTGGAGCTCACCATCTCCGGAGCGGAGGAAGAGCTACCAATAGTGATCGAGGTGCTTCGGCTTAATTTATGGAGCCGGTCCGATTAGTTCGGGCTAACGTCAACGTGGATTAGTGGAAACCGGCAAGTTTTTGATATCACGGTAAAAACATCGAGTGTCATATTGTATTTGTTTCTTATCTATTATAGTAATTGCTCTTGCTCTCTATTGCTTATTGTCAATTGCTTAAAATTGCTTGTATTGTGTATGATTGTTCTTCACTCAATTTATTGCTTAGTGATCATCTAGTCATCAATTGTGTAATTTAGCTAAGAATTTTAAAACTTCCTATTCACTCCCCTCTAGTCGGTTATCCTTGATACTACAGAGGTGGGGGTGGAGGCCGAGCGAAAGGGAGGCGCCGGGGGGTAGGAGCTGGAAGGGAGGCGGCCGCGGGGGGAGCCAGAAGGGAGACGGGGGCGGGGGCGGTGGGGGCTTGAGCGAACGGGAGGCGCCAGGGGGTGGGAGCCGAAAGACGGTGGTGGGGGGAGGGGAAGAGGGAGGAGACATGATCAGGGGTGGGGCGGGAGGGGGGTCCGCCGGCGACGGAGTTCGGGCGGCCGCCCAAGTATGCCCGAAGGGCGGGTCCAGCCCTGCAGGTCACCTAAACTCAATCTATGACTCAAATCTTTATTTTTTGCCCAAAACAGAAAACAGTTTCGATAATATGCTATCTTTACAAAACCAAATGATTACTTTGCAAAATTTGCAATGATTTATCACAACATTATTCTAGACCTTCTCACATGGTCCTTCAATGACAGTGGCTTCCCTAGGCGGCACTATCGTCGACGTAGTGTTGTTGCGGCCATCACGTTCCATTTTTGGGGTTGCCGATCACCGCTACAGCTCTCCATGCTAGCATCGAGCTCGGCATAGCCCGGCCATGGCTGCCTTTGTCCGTCCCTCCCTCTCTGTTCTAATAGAAAGGAGGAAGAAGCAGTAGGGCCCAGCCATCGGAGGACAAGAGGATAACAAAGGGTATTTTGGTCTTTTCGTAGCTTACTTAATATCCCATTAGCGGAAGGTGGACGATAGTGGCACATAGAGAATCAAACTTTTTTTTAGCGTATATAAGCGATCAGGGGAACTCTCAGTGGCTTGTGAGGAATTAACCCTTAAATTTTTAGTGCCAAGGGCTAGGTGTCACCAAGGCTACAACTCACTGCAATGGTTTGTCCAAAATAATACCGAATCCCAGACTGCCTGTGACATAAAAAGAGAAGGAACAATGGGCATCAGCCATCAGCGAAGCCATCGATCAGCAATAATGATCATAGAACGTACTATCTAGACTACCATATCTTTTGAGCTGTCATTATTATGATTGAATCATATCTTCTTTTGGATGCCAGGTATGTCCGCCTTTATTAATTGAACTTCTGCGAATGGAATGTGGAGTAGAACTTAATTAGCATCACTGATCCCATGGGCATGACATACTACACACAGCTTCAAGTGAACATCCATAAGTCACCCTCAATAAATGTGCAATTAGCAGCTGCAGGATGAAGTATGCCGCATTTCATTCGGGACAAATTAAATAAATCAATAATATCCTTATATTTTCAAAACTCCTTATATTTACAAATGGTAAAATTGTAAGAGAGATCTACACATCCTCCCTCCCCAAAAAAAAAAAAAAACTGAGACCTATATTTCCAAAACAAAGTGAGACTCGCACGTAGTATACTATTCGCAAAAAGAAAAGTGTACAGAACATGAGAATGTGCAAAGTGCGACCGACACGAGGGATCTAGCTTAGCACATTACTCTAATGTTCGGAACCTCTTCGGTGGGACCGGCTCAAAGGGTTTAGGCGGCGTTGCGATAGCTTATGACTTGAAATTTTACTGTAACTAACTGATTTTTTTTTTATTATAGCTGAGTTAGCTTATTAGACATAATTAAATTTAAAAAATATAAAAATAAAAACGACTTGTTAACCTATCAAGGACAATGCAAAAGAATACGGGAAAAAAACAAAACACAAAAAAACCAAAAAACAAAAAAAAAAGATAAAATGCTACAGTACCTAGAAAAGCTGCCGCCCAACGCGAAGCCTTCCTGAACGAGACCTTAGCTTGGTAATACATGGTACTCCACTATTTGGAATCTCTCTTCAATGGGACCTACACCCTAAATAGAACTCTAATGTGCACCTAAATTCAAGATAAACTCAGGAATTCCTCGTTACTCTTTGAAAGTAATCGACATTACCAAGTTTGCTCCAAGCGGCTTTAGTTTTTGACTTTTTTTGGTTTTTTACTTATTTAAGTCAGAAGTTACTTAGAATACATTAGCTTCTAATTTTGGCTTTTTTTATTTTTTGCTTTTTTGCCTTTTCTTTTTTCCTCTTATTCCTTTACATTGTCCGCAACGATTAGGGATGCAATCGGATCGAATTCGGACAGATATTGTTCATATTATATCCTAACCCATATGTTTTCCTCAGATTCGGAGTCGGACACGATAAGATTAGATACGAATACAAATTCGGAGTTTCGAATACAGTACCATTGCGACGGATACATGATGATTTCGGATTAAAAACAGATAATATGTGCATAGATAAAAAAAATATACATTTAACCATACCACCATCACTTCAAGTTCAACACAAGAGATAAATTCACACATAAGTTCAAAAATCGATAAATTCGTACGTAAGTTCGAAAACCGATAAATTCATACATAAGTTCAAAATCGATAAATTTATACGTAAATTCAATATAAGCGGGGAGGATTGGTGACGATTGGCCGAACTATGGAGTTAGGTTAGGAGTTGGATAAAAATATAGACCGGTTGGTGTCAATGATGGTTGATGGGTTGGGTCGTTTGAGGTACTAACTTGCTTGTCGGATATCCGATCGGATAGTATCCAGTTTACTGTTTACCGACGCTATTCAGTTGGATTTTAGCTCTCTCGTTTGCGCTACCGTAACCAGCAACAACTATGCAGTACCAATCGGATTCGGTACCAGATACTAATTACCTTCCCGTATTTAGTACCGACTGGATTCGGTACCAGATCGATCGGGATTAACTCATACCGTTTGCATCCCTAGCACGATATAACAGGTTTTTCGATTTTCTCAATTTTTTTCTTATTTTTTCTCAGAAAAAACTAACAGCTACTGTAGTGCAATTTCAGCCGAAAGATAAAAGTCACAGCTAGAACCTTAAACCAAAAGCTAGTTAGAGCACTACCTTGTGGGTTTGTTTGAATATGTTGGATTTGCAATACATCATTCAACTATTTTTTTTTACAGAAATCAGCCCTTGAGATTCACGCAACGATGATGGATTTGACAAACTTATGAGGTATCCTCAAGCTGCAAGTTCTCCCTCTCCCTTTTGGGTTGCTCAAGTTGGTTTAAAACCAGTTTCTGCTTCTGATTTCTGCTTCTTTTTCACTATTCAGTAATTTTATCTTTTTTTGGTTTTTAAAGATTTTTTAGGCTTTTTTTCCTGTATTCTTTTGCATTGTCTGTGATAGGCTAACATATTTTTCTATTTTTTAAATTTAATCATACCAAATAGCCTAATTTAGTTACGGTAAAAAATAAGCCGGCTACAGTAAAAAAATCATAAACTAACGTCAAACTAAACGCTACCTTTGGAGATCTACTGTGTACAGATTCAGTGGTTAAAAATGAGCATTTTTTAAAGACAAAAATCAAATGATTAACACATAGACAATAAAAAACAAGGAAAAAATAATTCTAGAAGTTAGGCATAGCATCCAGCCATCCACACCCATCTTCGAAACCTGATAATGTCTAGGCTCTGTTCGTATTAATTTTTATTTTTGGTTTTTGTTTGGAAAAATCAGAAGATAATATAAACATGAAGTTTTTCATTTATCTCGTTTCTGTCTCGTACACGTATCTTTTTCTCACTTTTTTGCACCATCCACTCTTTATTCCAAAAACCACTTCTTTCAGATGCTACAATTCATTTTCAGCAAAACTCATCAATCATACGTAACAAATATTAGTAAAAATCAATATAAACACCTCTTATCATACATGCATGCAAGAAATGCATGCAAGAGAGTGCACGCTGGAGATAGGCTTGACTGACGTACACACCTCTTCGAAACCTGAAAACGCATGCACACCAGAAGCGCATGCATTGTTTCTCTGTCTAGTACTCTTATCGCAAACGGCTCACTATTCACTAGGTTCCTCTTGTGCTCACCCAATGAAACACCAACCAGATGTAGTAGAAGATAGCTGTCAGCTACGACACGCGATGGCATCGTGAAGATAAACTCACAGCTGTGCTGCACTCACCGCTGCACACACGCACTAGCAACAGCAAGCCGCTGCTGATCCAGATAAGTTTTCCCTGGCTCGACGCTGCAGCAAGCAAAGTCATAGACAGTCCAAAAAATTGCCACCAACAACTGACCAACCACCCTAAAAGAAACCTCGATGTACGATATGCACATAAGTGGCATTGTTCAGAGAAGAAAATTTAAATATTAACATCACATCACAGCAGCTAGTTTTATTTATTTTCCCTCTAATAAGTAATCAGAAAGCTGAAAAGAACCAAACAAAAGTGTCTTGTTTTTTAAAAGAAGAATCAGGAAAAACAAAGAAGCAAAAGTGAGGGTGACATGATAGAGAAATGGAGTGCAAGTAGGCTATGTGGTTAGGCTGTGGCTTTATCTTTTAGCTTATAGTTTTTAAATTATAGCTATTCTGAGAGATAGTACGTAAATAGAAATAGTTGTATATAATTTTTGCCGGTATAGCCGAACTCGATACAGTGTCTACTACAATCTACATATAAACCACACCTTAAAAAATGTATCGTTTAAAAGCTAATTTATGTAGTCAGAAGTGATAAGTCAAAACCTGAGTCCGATTCTTTCACTACCCTACTATGACTAAGGCTGTTAAAAAAAAGCTCGAAACTCGCGAGCTACTCAAGCTTAGCTCGTTCTAGGCTCGATTTGAGTTCGGTTCGAACTTTAGACGACCTGAGCTCGAGCTCGATCTCGAGTTCGCGAGCTTCACCGAGGCGAGTTCGAATAGTTCGCGAGCCTCGATTCGAACTTAAATAGTGATACATATTAACTCTTACCAAACTTACTCAAGCCGAACTCGAGGTCGAGTTTTTTATTGTTGAAAATTAATGCATATTTAAATTATTTTGACCGTTATCGAGCTTACTCGAGCCGAGCTCGAACTCGAACTTTTCTTATTGTTGAAAATTAATGCATAATAAATTATTTTAATTATTATCGAGTTTCAACGAGTTGAACTCGAGCCTACCCGAGCTTCGGCCGAGCCGTGCTCAAGCCCAGCTTCAAGCTTGGATCCCAACTTGAGCTCGGCTCGAGCTTGAGCCTGGAAGACCAGGCTCGCTCGAGCTTGACTTGTTTACGGCCCTAACTGTGAGGCCTCCTGAGCTGCCCTAGGCGACTCAGGGAGCGGCGACCCTGCCACCAAAAACAACCCCCTCGCCACTACGCTTTCTTCCTTGTCGCCGATGTAGACGAGCAGCGGGGCCTCCTGCAGTCGCTCGAGCTGGTGGTGTGGGCCAGATTTGCTCGTCTCCTTCGTGGATCTGACTGGGTCAGAGCAGTGGTGTGAAGCCGACGGTTGAAGGCAGCGTAGGTAAGATCCATCTGCTCCTCTCCCGATCTGCCCAGGTTCGGAGGCCTGGCGACCAGAGGTGACGTGGGGGGAGCCGGAGGAGATCAGATCTGACCGTCTTCGGGCCGTAGCTTGGCGGAGACTTTGTTTTCCCCTCCTCCTGCCCCTGTCGGCACGTCGTCGCCTTTCGCGCCGCCGCCAATGCTATGTCCAACAGCCGCGACGAGCATGTGGAAGAAGGCGCTTGTATCCTTCGCGGATATGACCGTGTTGGAGCGGCGTTGTGACGTAGGGAGAGCTGGAGGCAGCCAGCGGGGCCTCCCGCAGTCGCTTGACCTGGTGGCACAGGCCAGATCCGTCTGTTCCTCAGCGGATCTGGCTAGGTTGACATGGGGGGAGCCAGAGGCAACAGGATCTGGCTGTCACTGGGCCATAGCTTGGTGGGGGCTTCCATCTTCTCCTCCTGCCCTCGCCATGTTGCCGCCTCTCGCGCCGCCGCCACCACCAACACCATGTCCAACGGCTACGACGAGCACGTGGAAGAAGGCGAGCGCTAGAGTTCACCGGGTGCAGCCGCTCGCGCTCGATGGAGGCATCGGGGTCAAAGCTATAGGCGATGGTGTGTCGAGGTGAAAACCTCAAGTCTGGTTCTTGCTGGATCGGGCGACGGCAATGTCTTCAGCACCGTTCCCTCCTTAGAGGCGTTGCCTTAGGCCACCTGACCCTACCCCTTTTTATCTTTCTGTGTGTGCGTTGGCTGGTGTTAGCCGTGGTGGTAGTCCGCTCGCTGTCAGAGTGCGTTAGCCATGATAGGTTATCTTGTCGGGCTATCGGAGTTGTGTTCTTTATTCCCATTCCTTTCTTGGACCTTTAATTCAGCCTTTAGGCCACTATTGTACCGCTCTTCTTCTTAATGAATGAAATATAATTCTCCTGCGTTTTCGAGAAAAAACCCTGAGCCCCACCAAACCCACTATCTAAATGACTCTTAAGAGCTTTTTTTCTCTGGTAGAAATGACGTCACCGCACATAACAGAGTAGGCCCCCCTCTTTGTGATCGTGATTGCAACATAATCCGCAGCAGTCCCCTTCCTCTTTTTTTCATCTTCTTCTTTGGCATCTTCCATTCGCTTTAGGTTCTGCTCATTTCGACTTCAATTTATGGCTCCTAATTTGTAGCTCACTATTTCTTAATTTTATTGTTTTCTTGTTTTTTAGCTCTTTTTGGGCCTTTTCCCTTATCTTGTTTTTTCAGTGTTCCTTTACATTGTCTATAATGGGATAACCTGTTTTCTCTATTTTTATTTTTTTTAAAATTTAATTACGCCAAAAAAGCTACCAGTTGTTACAGTGCAAAATAAATCAGTTACAGTGAAAAAACCAAAAACCATAAAAAAAAAGTCCAACTGAGCATAGCCTACTCAGAAGAAGGGCACAAGAACTGTCTCTCAGCCATCTAGTTGTAACAGTATCAGAAATCGAAATATAAACTGAGTTGTATCACGCAATTAAGCAATTGACAACGGACTCTTGGTGTTTGCTGGTACTAAGCACTTGGGCTTAATTGACAACGGACTCTTGGTGTTTGCTGGTACTAAGCACTTGGTGAGTGATGCAAATCCGTCAATCATGATTGTCTTCTTACTCTTTTTTTTTATAAAAAAAGCAGAATATCGTCTTACCATAAATTGGGTTAGATGTGTAAGGCACGCGACCACACGATTAAAGCACCATTTAATTTAGCTTCTAACTTCTGACTTCTACTTTTTTCACTATTTATTAATTTCATCCTTTCCTTTTTTATTTTTTTGGCTTTTCTTTTTTTCCCGTATTCCTTCATATTGCTAACATATTTTTTATTTTTTAAAAATTTTAATTATATTAAATAAGTCAACTTAGTTATAGTAAAAAAATAAGTTAGATATAGTAAAAAAATTATAAGCTAACATCATTATGAACAGCCCTAATACTCGTCTTACATGAAGACGGTCCCATATAGTTAGCAATAAACACTTTGTTCACTAGTAGACATAAGTAAAAAGTGTGACAAATTCGACAATCACTAGTAGATACAAGTAAAAAGTGTGACAAATTCGACAATCTAAATAACCTTTTCGTTAAGAAAGTGAGATGGAGGGGCTGGGATGGGTTCTCGATGGTGCCAATGAGGGAACACGTATCTCTTGCCTCAAATGTTGTCCCAATGGGACTAAGTGAAATAAAAAAGGGCTATCAATTTGTAAGGTGATCGAAATTTTCTGAATTACAAATAACTTTTTTTATACATTGGATCAATATCTAATCATGTGACACATCAACCTCCTTACAAAATCTCTAATGATCACCACAGTTGAGTTAGACTTAAGAAACAATTTGGCAATTTACAGCTAGCAAAATCGAAAATAAAATAGAGCGAGTTGAATCAACCACACAAGTGATAACCGACTGTTCTCACCTCACCTTACATGTGAACAGTCCTGTAAAAATTAGTATCAAAGTAATAGAAACTGAAATTTTACTAGAAGTAAACAAAGGTTGGCAACGGACACTTCGCCAGCGGTAAGCGACGGTAAGCAAATACATGATGCACAGATCATGCTCCACTCTGGTGGAGTCCGAGCAAAACCCACAGCGATCTATCTTTTGTTTCCATCGTGGTAGTGCAGTCTGTGTGTATGGAGCACAGGTAGCAACAGAATAGGATTATCTTTTCCAAAACAAAGTTTTTAACCTTCTAATTTGGGACTCACTGACAACTCCTCTGCTCATGTGCTCGATGCTTCCCACACTTTACAGCCCTATCAGAAGGGGAAATTCATCACACAGAAGAAAAAAAAAAGAATGAAAACAGAGAGAGAGAGAGAGAGAGAGAGAGAGAGAGAGAGAGAGAGAGAGAGAGAGAGAGAGCACAGAGAGAGAGAGAGCAGTCCTTTTTATCTGATGAGCAGCTCCGACAGTCTGTCTTCCAGCTTTGTTAAGCCCCCCATCATCTTCTTCTCTTTCCCAGCAATCATTGGCTTGGCTCCTCCTTTTTCCATCCCACCCATTTCTTTGATCTCCTTTGTTTTTGTTTAGTTTGATAGAACAGTGAAAGAATCAATGCGAGAAAGATTCGTAGGAGGGTATAACAATATGATGATATGAATGTAGGTGAAAAAGAATTCAGGAGTTAAATATTGGGGGAAAGAATTGCTGCGTCGGCGCAGTGTCGCTATCTCAACGAATTGTCGCCTTTGGGGCAATCATTGGGAGATCCATCCATTCAAGTTCATATAATAGTTCACACTACAAAGATCCAAAGGCCAGATAAAGTTCATATAATGGGGTTAATTTTTTGGGTTGTTTTTACCTGAAACAACAACGCCAAGCTCAAATTTTTAAGCACATTTGCTTGCCCCTGATGCCTACAGCTCAACCCAACCATTATATATACTTGCTCGCTGGTTTCCTTTCCACTGGTGTTCACTTTCTTGTGGGCTTTCCCCTTCCTTTCCTCCCCAAACCTCCCCGCTCTTCTCACTCACAAATAATTGACAGAGATAGACCCACCTGAGGAGGAGGACGAGGCAGAGGTTTCTTGCCTGCCTGCTTGCTGCTTCTCTCACCTTTTATTTTCATGGATTCTTTCTAGCTCCTACACGTCTATATATGTTTCTCCCATAATTTGCCTATTTCTTGCATTTCTTGATTGATTTGATTTCTTCCTTGGTTGTTCCCCTGAAAGTGGTATAAGGTGTCAATGCTCGGCTTTTGTTTCCTGTGTGATAATAGGAGCAAGTGGAGGAGGAAGAGGGGACACAGAGGCAAAGCCAAGAATTGGTAGGAACAAGTTGCTGTCTTCAGCATGGCTCCAGCATTTGATGCTGCTGTTGTGCTTGGATGGAAATGACGCCAGGAGACCCGGACAATCTGCAGGTATGGTATATGTTTGGATAATCCCAAAATTGTGGGCATTTCACCGACCATCCTGCGTACTTGTTATTCCTTATATAACATTACGTTATGTTAATCATTTTCGCGATTGGAATTCTTGCATCACATGACCTTGTTTGCCAATGACTTCAGAGCCCATAAATCCAATGTCACATTGGTAGATCACAGAAATGGTAGATTTGTGGATTGCTTCTTACACAAATCAAACCAACTCATATATCTACAGCTTGAAAATGCAAATGGTTCAAGCAGAAGACATTCATGTTTTGCAATTACATTGCAGCTTATTCATATTTTCTTTATTTAGTAGAAGATCATCCGTATAATTATACAATGCTGTAGTGAACAATTTCTTTTTGCATATAGTCATGTAGCTTTATTGCCAGCCCAATAAATATCTACTACAGATTATTGCATTTGTGAGGCTCTCTGTATAACATGGTAATTTAAGTAGTGTAGGTATGATTTCTCTAAACCCATTTATGGCGCGGAATTTTTGAATAAAGGGGTGGCATGTTATCTGGGAAAGAAAAGGAAAACAAAAAGAAAAGGCTAAAGGCACATACCGCCTTGGCACATAATATTCAATTTCGAATATCCGACAAATTTGTGTTGTTCCATTTGATAATATAGTTGTCCTATCTCTGGATTTATGCATTCATAATGGCTTGGTCATACTGCTGACGTCATGATCGGAATATGCTTTCCTACTTTACCACTAGTTTAACATGTTTAATCGACACAAGAGGTAAATTTAATCAAAATAATTGATGTATCAGCCAAGCAGCATTTCTCCCATCCTCCATTAGGACATTAAATCTGTCACATGCTGTTTAAATCAATCGACAATTTTGGGGTAAACATATTATCGGTGAAGTAATTTTATCTCTTGATCAATCAATGCATCCATACATGGTGCAGATGTTTCATTGGTATTCTGAAAATATTTAGTTCATTGTGTAACACTGCACTGTTGATTCAGCAATCTGTATGCACTCGTTCTTATGAATTCAATGCTAAATCCAGATAAATTTAATGTACTACTCTTTAGGTTATATGTCTACTGGTGCAAACTTCATCAATTCTACTACAAAAATTACTACCCTGTTCTGAACGAAGAGATTTCATACTAGATGCCAGCAACTCTTGCAGCAGCTCTAGGAGGTGCTGGAGGCTTGGCATTAGTAGGGGTTGTGATACTTCTTATAGTACTTCGCCTACGGCACCGCAGAAGAACTTCAGACTCTTCAGAGAATAGTTCATCGGGTCCAGCTCTACCAGGTACTGCTTAAATTACTTTTCAAAAGGCCCTAAAGTTCAACACTTTTCAGCTAGTGGTTCAATTTTCTTTTTAGCTTAACAAACTGTCCTATAAATAAGAGCTGCAAGGGACAAGATGCCTGACTCTGGAGGAACTAAGTTCAGCTACAAAGAACTTCAGCAGTTTGAATCTTATTGGACATGGAATGTTTGGAGAGGTGTACAAAGGTTTGCTCCAGGATGGCACAATTGTAGCTGTTAAAAGGCAGCATTCTCCTCCTAGCCAGGAATTCATTCAAGAGGTGACAAAATTTTCTCCTTATCCACAGATTCTTTAGAGTACTGCCTGATTCTAAATTGGCAGAATGTGTTGTGTTGTACGCATGCAAGACGTGAGAAAGTAAAGAGCCATTTTTTATATCAAAGAAATTAAAATCCTGATTCCTCCCAGGATGTACAATATAGTGGCCCTGCACTCATGTTTGGTGCCTTTTTCTCCTCAGGTTAATTACCTATCATCTATCCGTCATCGTAACCTTGTAAACCTTTTGGGGTATTGCCAGGAGAATGGCATGCAGATGCTTGTTTATGAGTATGTCCCCAATGGCAGTGTTTCTACACATTTACATGGTGATTTTTCATTGTGTGTTTCCTAGTATTATTCTCATGTACAAGAAGCGCATCAAAGGTGGTAATTTTATTCTGCTATAATTCTGCAGGTAACAGCCATGCTCCAGGCTTAAGGCTAGAATTCAAGCAGAGACTTTCTATTGCTCATGGAGCTGCTAAAGGCGAGTCTTCACATTGGAACCAATTCAACGCTTTCCTCTATTGGCAGAAGCTTACTTTCAGAAATCCAAATCCATCATAGAAGATAGGATTACCTGCCTCATTTCGCAGTAGCGACGATCTTACAGCAACTATGCGAGCAATCTTAACGTAATAATCTTTCCTGTTACTCAGGCCTAAATCACCTGCATTCTCTGACCCCTCCTGCTGTCCATATGAACTTCAAAACGGTTAATGTTCTGGTGGATGAGGATTTCATACCAAAAGTTGCGGATGCTGGCATTCGAGGCCTACTTGATCGATTAGGTGGTGCAGGCCCGTCTTCAAGAACATCTAACGATCCTTTCCTTGATCCTCGGTAACTACTGAGATACTTATTTGTTTTGTTGAAGTTCTTACATTCATTGACATCATCAGTGGATAGCAGAAAACTAGATGCTTTCAATGCGTTACTTGCATTAGTACCAATTTATCGTCATCCAGTGCTCGAGTTTGATGGAACTTTTGGTTGCATGACCAGAGTGAAGGAATCCGTAATTTTTTCCATACAAAGCGATGTATACAGTTTTGGTGTGTTCCTTGCGGAGTTGGTCAGTGGAAGGAGAGCTGTGTCTGATCAAAGCATCATTCGATGGGTAAAGGCCAACACACTGGTTCCTATCCATTTCACAAAAAAAAATCCCTCTCATGATATCAGTGCTAAAGTTGCAGATTGCTTACTTTGTATCTGCTGATGCCTGATATGCAGGTACAGAACTTTCAGGAATCAAGTGATATCTCTGCAATTGCAGATGGCAGAATGATTAGTGGCTTTACCTCAGAAGGCATGAAGGACCTGTTGCGCTTGACATCGTGGTGCGTGAACCCACTGAGCGAGCAACGTCCATCGATGAGCTTGGTGGAGGCTGAGATACACCGGATACGCGAGCAAGAGATCAGGTTGACGACCGTCATGACAGAAGGCACCCCAACTGTGACTCTAGGCAGTCAGCTCTTCACAACATCAAGATGAAGAAGAATGGAATGTGTAGCATTTACAGCTAAGCTAGTTTCCTCTTATCAGAGTCATAGGTTACCTGTTCTCTTCCCATTTTTCCCCTCTATTTTCTTTTCATTGTGAGTCAGCTCATCAGCTGTAACTCAAGTGTACAAAAAAGGAACAGCTGTGAGGTTCCCTTACTTTATTTTCCCCCCACTTTGCTGGTTCCCCTTTTTCTTTTTTACCTTAGGTTTCCATCTTGCACAAGTAAGAATGACATTTTTTTGTTAGATATTTATTAGATTGGGAGGGTGGTGCCAAACTGACAATTATGTATTTCTACTGCATTAGCCCTGCATAGTATTTTCTCAAAACATCGGGGAAAAGATAAAAGAACCATGCAGATGCAGGAAGTTGGAACAAAGTGCTGCTACCTATTCTATGCTTTGTTCATAGGGTGTTCGGAATAGCGATGACTTCTGACTTCTGGCTGAAATTTTACTGTAACTGGCTTTTTTTACTGTAGATGAGTTATCTTTTTGGGCATAATTATATTTTTAAAAAATATAAAAATAGAAAAAATATGTTAGCCCATCACAGACAATACAAAGGAATATGAAAAAAAGAGAATACAAAAAAGCCCAAAATATATAAAAAAATCAGAAAAAGACGAATTACTGAATAGTAAAAAAAAGCTGAAGTTAGAAGCTGAAACTGAAAAAAACTGAGTTAAGCGGGTAATGTAAGAAGCTTCAGCCTTACCCTGTAGGATCTGTATGGTAACAGAGGGTGAATTGTGTCTTTAAAAATTTTATTGTATTTACTGATCCTTTATTCCAATAGCTACTGAGCTATGAAGATTATGATTGAAAGTCAACACCAAAACAAGCACCTCAAGAAATCAAAATCCAAAGGGCTCAGGGCTCTGACGATCAGATCGGCTACCAAAGGGGGTCTAACTAGACAGGGGGAGGGCAGTCTGACCGCTCCTCTATTCCTGAACTGAAAAATCAAGCTAAGCCGATGCAACTTTTGGTGTAACTCCAAAAATCTAAATCCAAATGATATAAAATTTTGCACACACTTTGCTTAAAATCTTAGGATTCTATTCTATCTAAGAATCACAAGAATCCATATCAAAATTTTGACCTTTCTCTACAACAAGCAAGATTGCACCTAAACTGGATAAAGATCGAAAACTAGAAATATAATTTGCTTGTGGGTGGAAGATAACTAAGATGGCTTTAGATATATTCTAATATGTCACAACAAGCAAGAAAATACAGAAAATCAAGGCAAAAACCCATAGATCAAGAAATCTCTGAGGAAGATCAAATTCAAGAAAAATTGGGTAACTTCAAGAACTTGCCAAACTTAAAATTTAGATAGATGGTGATTGATTTTCATGAGATATCTTCATCATCTATTCATTCTTGGCATCCATCAAGATTAAGAATGAGAGAGAAGACCAAAATCAACAAGATCAAGAGCAAATCAACCAAAACAAAAAGGATCTATGAGAGATAAACAAAGTTAATGTATTGTTATTTGAAGATAAATATTTTATAACCACTCTACCTTGAGGGTAAGGGAGCACAACACAACACTCACACTACTCAATCTCTAAACTTAGAACACTTGCTTCCATAAGGAAGGTGGCATGATTGGATAGTTAACGAGCAAATCTTTATTTCAATCCGTTAAATAAATAGGCAACCAGCACCCCATCTAACCCTAATGGATAATATCCACTAGCACATATAGGAGAAAACCGTTAACCCTACACAACAGGGTTTTACATGTTATATCATGCACGCTTTCCCAAGCACATGAGTTCGAATCCACTAAATCATTAGCCTTTAATCCAACTTAATCTTCTTAGCTTCTCTTTGATCTAAACTATTTTTCCAAGTGTCGCGGTTTTGATTAAGATAATTTTTGGTACTTTGGTCAACTTACCAAAATACCCTTCCTTGACCCGGTCTTCATCTTTTCTTGCAAACAATCATCATACTTACTATGTGTAGGTGCACTATTAGCTTACCACGCGTTGACAAGTCTTTCCTGTTCTAGTTTCACCGGACCACGTCTCGCTTGAACCTACCAAGCCACATGCTGTAACCCATCGCTTGAACCATTCCTTCAACATTTCCTACATTTCTTGTGCCATACTTGAGCTCAGTCATATCACTCAGTATTCTTGATCGTTCTAGGTCTTAGCTCCTTCATGAACGTAGCTCCGATCCTCACCGTAGACCATAATTGACTCCAAGCCTCCCTGCATATTCAAAAATAAAAAAATTATTTTCGGACATAAATTCTTCACAACTTAACTCACGTTAGCCGAAACATATATTATGTAAAATCTATGCATTGACTTAGGTCAAACCAAATCAACTCATGACCAAAATTCTCAAAAATCCACATTTTGGCCGAAGCAAAATAGGCCGGCCAGTTAGACCGCTGGCGCTGGTCGATCTGACCGCCAGGTTTTCAAACTATCTAGAAAAACTATAAATCTGTAAAATCTAAATTTTCAATGCTCTAAAATGGCAATAGTTCATCACAATAAAATTTTAAACTTTCTCACTTGGTTCTTCACACATATG
Source organism: Melocanna baccifera (assembly GCA_036346265.1). NCBI lineage: Eukaryota > Viridiplantae > Streptophyta > Magnoliopsida > Poales > Poaceae > Melocanna > Melocanna baccifera. Next base: position 7,904,140 of record CM070678.1, read on the forward strand.
AGGATGAAACAGACCTTTCAGCTCTCCATTTTTACAGGGCAGAGAACCACAGACAAGACAAAATCGTAGAAAGCAAGCCTTCCAGTGCACAAACTGGTCCATACATACATCCTTCCCATTCCAACTTCTTTATTGGGGTATTCGGTTATATACCATCAAAATATGTCCACTTTAGAAATATACCACCCAAAAAATCGGTTCACTTTAACAGCACTGAAATTTTCCCAAATTCAGTAATATACCACTCTGTTAAGGGACATCTAACTGCTGTTAGTGCCTCCCACCATCGCGCTCCCGACGCTACTCCTCACGCTCAGGATTGACACAGAGGATTAGGGAGGGCCAAGCCTGCCGGCTGCAGGCGACGGCCGGAGAGGCGGCGAGGGATATCAAAATGGGCTGCGGGAGGATAGCGGAGCTAGGGGAGGTTGCACATCAGCCAAGGTGGCGCTAAAGCAGCTCGGGCGGTGGCTTGGATGGCCAGCAGCGTGGGTGAAAAGGTGCGACGGCGGCTGGAGAGATGGGAGAAGAAATGAAGGGTAGTATGAGCATGAGAGAGGGCAATAGAACGTACCGTGGTGGTCGGCTTTGCCGTGGAGGAGTCGTGGTGTGCCAGTGGGAGGGCTGACAGTGGCGCCAGGAGGCCGCCATGGAGGGGGCTCACTGGCGAAAGGGAGCCTAGGCTAGCAGTTGGGAAAGCTTCGTGATGTCATGGTGATGTTCCAAGACGTGTGAATCGAGCCAAGACGATGCGGAGGGGGAATGGCGGTAGCGACGGCACAGTTTCGGCCAGAGGTGAAGATGAAGTCATTTTGGTGTGCTCCGGCCACGAAAATCCAATTAAAGGAGGAGGGGTGGTGGAGGTGGGGTGGGGGAGGTCGGGGAAGGGTGGGGGCTAGGGAAGGGGGAGGCCGGGTGGTGACGCTGGAGAAGGGAGGGTGGTGGGGGAGGTCGGGGAAGGGGGAGGTCGGGCGGCAGGTGGCGGTGCTAGAGAAGGAGGAGGCCAGAGAGGGGTGGTGCTGGAGAAGGAAGAGACTGGATAGGGGTGGAGGAGGCAGGGGAGTGGGGAGGGGTGGGGAGGCTGGGGAAGGGGAGGCCGAGTGAAGTCGGGGGAGGAGGGGAGGGTAAGGAGCCGGCTAGGCCAGGCAAAGTTAGGAGAGGAGGGGGATGGGGGCATTTTGTAGGCGGAGACGAAGTCGGGGGAATGGAGAGGGACATAATGGCATTTTGTCGATCTTTCAAAAAATTTGGTGGTATTAAATTGAACTTGTTTTTTATGGTATATTTCTAAAGTAGTCTTATTTGTATGGTAAATAGACAATTATTTCTTCTTTATTTGAAGAACCTTTTCTTGCAGCCATCCTCGCTTTCCTTAGAGAGTGTCATACGTACTTATCATCTGAACTGGTCTGCACCTGCAGCTAGGATTCTAGCTAATGTGACACCCCATTTTTTGAATTGCACCTATGATTTCACAATCCCATCTCTGCTGATGGTGAAGTCCTAGAGCTCGCCGTACTTCTCGTTGAAGTCCCAGATGTCCATGGAGTTGTAGTCCTCGATGAGCTTGTCTCGAGCCGATCTCTCCATCATGTAGATCTCTGGCTCAAAGTTGTGTGGTATGTCTAACTTGTCCATCTCAATGGTGAAGAGAGCTACTCCAATGTAAAGGTACTCTCCCTAGTGGCACAAACAAGTAGACATGCATATCTCCATTCAGTGAACTCAAGATAAATGATGCATGTAAGTAGAAGGAAAAGGTTAATGGAACTAGTACATTGAAAGCCATGCCAAGGATGATTACAGGAGGAAATGACCAGGCGATGAGTGCTACAAGAGATTGGCATTGATGTTAATGAACAAGCTTGTTTCAAGGATAAAAAATCTCCTATGGTGTCTGATATCTAACTGAGACAAAGGTTTAAGGACATATATATAATGTTTTAGGACAGTAAAAAGTACCATGAGTGTACCTTGAAAGCCCTCATGAGGCATAGCTTCTTGGTGCCTCTGTAGCATGGACACTTGCCTCTTATGTCACATTCACGTTAGACACCATGTCTGACACAGATACGATAAGGATATGTCGCATACATGTGTCGGCAGCGTGTCGGCTGGTTTTAAATCAAATTTTAATTTTGAAAATCCCGATACATGTTAGACATGGCATGACCGTGTGTCCGACACGGCCAAGACACACCCCAGCAATGCAAACCCTCAGTGGTTAACCGTAAATCTCTATCTCCCGCATCAAAATGTCTTAACTCAGTGTCACCCTTGCCTCACCTCACATGCATCGGCTCTAGATGGTGGAGCCTCCCATTGCTCCGTCGGCTCCTCTCGTCGCGCCGCCATATCTAGATGCTGGAGCATCCTTGGCCGCGTCGACGCCTCCTACAGCTTGCGCCGAAGGCTCCTGCAGCTCGCTTCGCCAGATCCAGATGTCGGTGCCTCCTATAGCTCCGCATTGGCTACTCCTGCCTCCTGCAGCTCCTCTGCCAGAGCCTCCTCGGCCAAAGGCTCCTACAGCTCGCCCCGCTGGATCCAGACACCGGCGCCTCTTGCAGCTCTACGCCGGTGGCTCCTGCCTCCTACATCTCCTCCACCGGATCCAGGCGCCGACACCTCCTGCAGCTCCACGCCAACGCCTCCTGCCTCCTGCAGCTTCTCCAGTCCTCCGCCAGATCTAGACGTCGATGGCTCCTCCCGTCGCGGCACCATCCTGCAGCTTCACGCCGAAGGCTCTGTGCCGAGCCTGAGCTAGTGGTAACTAGTAAGCAATGAGCCCGAGCCCGAGGCGAGCAGTCGAACGCTTTGTTCAGTTTCTATTTAATTGAGGCCGAGCAGCCCCAACAACTTTGCATTACTATTTAAGTGATTGAATCGATCTAGCTCTATGATCCCCTCATATATCCCGTAACTTATGAAACCATTTCATTTGTTTAAATTGTTGTATTTCTCCTTTCTACTATTCTATGAACTTATGCAATTCATTAAGTGAGCATGTTTGCATCATTGTAGAAAAATGAAAACTAATATTTCTAGTGCTAGAGAGGAGCAAAACGTCAACAATAGGTTCAAGCCTCCATTGTAGAATCACCTTGACATTCTAGACAAAGGTGGTCAAGGGGGAGAAAATGTAAAATAGAGATGCAAGTTTTGCAAATATGTTGGCACTAGTAGCTACTCTAGAGTGAAATCGCACATGTTGAAAATTACTAATGGTGGATGCAAGATATGTCTTAAGGTGACAATACCTATTCTTGCTTAGTTTAAAAGTGAAGTTGCAAAAGCTGAGGATAAACAAGCAAAAACAAGGGCAAGAAATGTGCCCTTGCCACCATCAACTGTCGGCAGTGTTGTTAGTGCTAGTGTTTCTTCATCAAGTATGGACTCGGCTATGTTGGGGAATAAGAAGTGGAGGGACCTCCTGAGCGTGCTAAAGATTTGGTATTTGTGCACAACAATTTAAGACTTCTATCAAGAAGAACAGAAGCATATAAAATAGGGAAAACTAGAGTGTGGGATGTGGGAGGAGATAGCTTTGAATCTCTAACTGGTGTTGGCATTCTAGAGGTTGCTCAACTCTCTCTTGAAGAACCAAAGTTAGAGAGTGTGTTGTTTGAAGATGAACCTACTGTGACGACCCAAGAAGAAAATAAGGACAAAGCTGAAGTCTAAGATTCCTTGAAATCTTTTAATTAGTCTTGCTACTAGAATTTGAGTCTGTGATGTAACTTAAGTTGTTAAACTCTGCATTTAAGTTCCTTTGTTCGAACTTGGCTTGTTAATTTTTATCGCTAATCATTATCAATTATCAATTGTTATTGCTCTATTAGTCTATTGTTTTGATTGTTCAATAATCATATATATATATATATATATATATATAACCTTTATAGTCTTGCTGATCTGATCATATTACTTTGTTTCCTAGGTTAACAGAATTCTTATTTATGGAAATAGTATTCACATCAACATTCAACAATTGTCACCATGATTAACAAAACAATCAATGATGTACATATTCCGAGTTTACTTTACAACTTTACATTATTCCAATTTGACAAATGACAAGCATGACAAAATATAAAAAATAATACACATATGTAATTTATTTATTATTTAAATATATATAGCATGTTGTTGTATCGGTGTTTTTGGAAAAATGGTAAATTCCGGAGTCGGTGTCGTTTCAACGTATCCGTGTCTGTGCATTATAGCTTGATACCACTTGGAGACATCCTCCCAGAAGACCTTATCTTCAATTGGATGATTTGTTTCACAACATCATATCAGAATCAGCACAACTTCTAGCTGAGCACTAAGGGCATCTCCAATGGTTAGAGCTAGCAACTAACTATAAGACTTCCACATCATCTATAGAGTACACACTAAAGCTAGCATTCCAAAGAACTATCTATAAGAATAGCTATTTGATATTTACATGCACACACAGAGCTGCATCGTTTTGCGTTATAGACTAGCTCTTGAGGAAGAGCTGGCTCGATTTTTTTTGCATACTCTCTTTCCTCCACGTAAGATATTTGCTGACGTGTACATGCTAATAGCTAGCTGACTCATCCCATTGGAGATGCCCTAAGCCTATTATGTATACATGGTATACATTTCGATTGAAGGAGAGGATAAGGGAATTAAGATAAAGGCATATTTATATTGGCTTTGAGTTTTGGTTTTTAGTTTTGATATATGAACAGTAACAATTTGAAAAGCTTGTAGAATAAAGTCATTACAATCTATATTATAATCGACTAATAAATTCCGTCTTAAAAAGACATCTTATTTAAAAGTTAGATAAAGTAAAAAGGCTATTTTCCATTAAAAAAGTAACTGTAAAAGTCAATACAAACAGGATCCATGGTAGGTATGGTGGCCCTCTTATACTCCATACACAAAGTCCTCCTTCAAAACAACTTCATTCCAATGTTATCCATTTCTTCAGACAAGCAAGAAACCATGAAAAAAGGCTCCTGCGCTCCGCTAAAAAGAAAATTAAACAGAGTCTAAAGCGAATGAGAGACGAGGGACAGACCGGGCTGACGCCGTTGGTGCGCCACTTGTCGATGGGGTCCTCCTGCAGGTCCGGCCCTATTTCCGTCGGCGGCCCAGGCCCGGCCCTCACCACCACTGCCCTGCCTCTGCCGCTCTCTGCTCTAGCTGCTTCACTGCATCATCAAGAGGATGAGCAGTAGTTGCTGCAGATGGTGATGCAGAAATGGCGGACACTAAGTTGCTGCTCATTATCTCACTCCGTACGCTGCGCTCTGTTCCCTTCTCCACCCCCTTGCTTGCTCCTACTGCACTCGTACTTCGCTGCAAACAGACAAAAGCAAGTGGATAATAGTATTGGATGCCGTCCCGAAATATTGCTCCTTTTTTTCTCTCTCTCTCTGTTGATGCCTGGAAACTGGACAGATTTGGGTACCATGGTCCATCGATTTACTCGTAACCAGCAGGATGGCACCACTAAATTTATTTTAAAGTTTTTAGTATCAATAATACAATTTAGATATGCATCTTACGAACTATTTAAGATTTTAAAATTTTATAAACATTAGAAATGACAACTGAAATTTGAAAAAAAATACAACTTAAGAAATGTAGTTGAAGTGTGAGCTTTGCTGGAAGAAATCATTGAGTATACTAAGTTATTGGATTTTTAAAAATGTAAGTACTCTTCATCATACATAGATTATATAGCTGCATGTCCCTATTCTTCCTTCACTAATTACTTTTTTTTTCAAAATACCGAATTCTATCTTATCGGCCCCAGATCTGACCGGAGAAGAAGGGGAAGAGACACAGGAAGCCGAAGAAGGAAGGCCATGACACCCAACCAAGGACAGTGGTGAATCCCAAGCACCATACCAAAAAATTGGGCCATATGAGCCAATGGGCCACGGTGGCGAGAGGACAGCATGGGAGACAAGATGGGGAAGGCCATCGGCGGCACCCTAGAGGCTGGATCCGAGCGGATCAGTCGGAATCTCAGTTGGGAGAGGGAGAGGGCAGAGAGGAGAGGGAGAGCCGGAGAGGAGATGAGAGAGCCGTGAGTGCGTCGCGCCGTGCGGCCATGTGTGTGGTGTGCTGTGAATGCACTGTGTTAAGCTGTGTTCATGTGAGTGTACTGTAAAGAGCCATGCACGTGAGTGTTGTGCTGTGCGTGTGGTGTGCGTGGGTGGGCACATGGAGTTGTGTGATTGAGGGGGTGATCGGAATAGCGATGGCTTTTGGCTTTTGCTGAAAAAACACTGTAGCTGGCTGAAAAAACACTGTAACTGAGTTAGTTTATTGGGTTTAATTAAATTTAAAAAAATACAAAAATAAAAATAACACGCTAATCTAGAGCGGACAATGCAAAGAAATACGGGAAAAAAACAAAATTCAAAAAAACCAAAAAACATAAAAAATCAAATAAAAACAAAACCGCTACAGTCCTCAACAGTATTCTTGTCGCTGGAACTGATCGCGCAGCCCATCGCGCAGCCGAACTGATCGCAGCCTGAGTGTGTTTGGTGTTTGGAAGGGGGGAGTCAGGATCCAGTGTAAGGGAGATTCGATGATTAGATTTTAGGATCCAGAGTAGGGTCAGGTATCTAGTGTTTGACGAAGGGTGGCACTGCATGCACATGAGTAGAGCAGTGGGAGCAGAATCTGTAGGTGAGCCAATAAAAACACACATCAATTAGAGGACCGCTTGAGTCAACATTGAGGAAACATTAACTTTACCAAGTAACCAAAAATTTAAATAAATAAAATCCATTAGAAATCCTCTGATTAAGGATAGATTAACTATATACAATTATAAGTTACCCACGTAAATACGTATTTCTAAACCGTACAACTACTTACTAAATGCAAAAGACGAATTAGCACAGACAGAGGTAGCAGATCCAACTATGGTTAACACAGAGATTTTCTATTATTACAAAGGCAATCTTGCTCTTGATCATTAGCATAATTATATTAATTGATAAAAACTACATACTTGTACAATTTATTTTATATATGTGCATCAAAACTGTATTTCAAAACCAAATTGGATAAAAGAGATAAAAGAATGAGAGATATAAGAAAAGAGCAGTCCCGCTGAGATGAGCAGCAGAGCTGAAAGAATAACTATTAGGATAGTAAATGAGGCCCTGGTCAGGAAAGAATAACTATTAGGATGATAAAATGGAGCTGAATTGTTATATGGGTGGGTTTCTTGACTCAGCAGTGCATTCATGGTCCATCCAATCCCAATCCTGACCGAGTCACTAAAAAAACCACCAAAAAGTCAGGCGATAGATTTGGACTGAAAGCATCCTTGAAGAATGAAGAAGCATATGCTAGTCAGCATCTGGATGACATCAGTCAATGCAATTACTTTCCATTTTGTATTGTGTTCTTGTGCTATTTCAAATAAAACTAGCGATGATTACCAACCAGATGAGAGATACACGGCCATACATGGGTTGAAATCTGATGCAGCCATCTACAAAATATTTGCACTTTGGTCACTGTTCTGAATTTATGATGGTGGATCCATCTATAAAAGCCTTTTAGGATATGTAGTTTAAAAACATCCTTTTTATGGACAATGAGTAATAAATAAGTCAGACGCATTCAAGACGGGAAGACGTGCATTTAACTAAGTGTATGGAAGTACAATTCTCTAGTCACCTTGTTGTGAATGCATTTAGATATATAGGTCGGTTCTTTTTAACAGTGTTATATTGATTTTATCGTAGATGCTTATACGAATAAATTGAATACTGATAAATTATTTTAAAAAATTATCTTAATAGACCGTATTAAAAATACGATGAAAGAATCATCTTAATTATTTGTTGAAAAAAATTTATAAGCTATAAGCCATTTATTTCTTCAAGGTTCTGCATTCTTATGTTTGTGATCATCGGTGGTGAAAGTATGGAGGCATGTAAATTGAAATGGACCCCTGTAACTTTCTCGATCCACCCCTTAATCTCAACCCTTTAACTGAAAAAATATTACACATTACCTTGTGAAAAAGAGAATTTTTGTACGATAGCCATGTTTGCTTCCAAGGTTTGCCACCGGTGGCGATGGCAACGATGACTACCAAAATATTTTACAACATGTTCGCCTTGAGTGTATCCTTTTTACGTTGTCTTTGTCTCTATCTTCGAATTTTGGTCACAAGAAATTTATGTATACGAAATATTTTATACGCAACTGGTTCTGATATGATCAACGAAATGTTGCACGAGCATCTTCAAACAAGCGTTTCCGGTCAAAATAACCATCCGATTGACCTCGATGTGGCCATCAAACTGAATTACAAGAACTCAATTAATCCATTCTAACAAGCATAAATGTAACTTGTAAAACCAGCAATTTTATAGGAAAACAAGTGCTGTTGCTGTGACCATGAGATCAAAACGGACAGAGAACACTAACACCAAGAAAAATAAACCCGATGTGATGCAAGCGCGCGAGTGAGTGAAGATGGGTGCTTCGCAGGTAGACCTGGGACTTGGGTCATGCCAGGTCGATGGGCAGTGGGCTAGGACCATCCTGACTTAATACGGCCAGCTTGCCATGATATGTTGGTACGGCCCACCTCACCTCCAGTAAGCCCAAGCACAACCCACTGGCACGCTATGCCACCGTCGTGTTGTGCCGATCCAAGCCCAACCCTTTTGCACTATCAACCACTGCCAGTCCCCTCCTCTTCTTTGGTTTTCTTCTCTCCATCTCCCTTTCCGCCGCCACCTCATGTCTCACACTACCGCCCTCACCCTCCTTCGTAGGCTATCTATCCTACCACACCACCGCCCACCTTTCCACTGCCCCACCTCCCCTGCCGATGCCTTCACCGGCCAGATTTGTGGCAGATTTGGAAAAGATATGATGATTTGGGGTGGGTTTCAGTCGATGCAGCGAATCCGGCGTTGGGCAATAGCCAGGGCATGACAAGGGATGACGCGACATGGCCTCAAGCCCTTGATACGGCTGGGAGGAGCACACGATGGCCTCGTAGGTGCGAGCGACGAGTGTAGATGCAGAGCACTAGGGCTCAAGTGTGGAGGTAGGGCATTGGGGCTCTATGTGGGCAACGAGCGTGGAGACGGGGGTGGTGGGCAGCCGCGATGGTGAGGTAAGGATGTGATTAGCGACGCTGTGGCCATGAATGATGAGCAGAGATCAGCGGCGGATTGGGTATGGGTGCAGCGGCAGAGGTGGTGTCGTGCGTGCCTTTGCGGCTTGTCAGTGCCATGCTCATGACGTCGGTAACTGTGGTGGCCTTGCTGCGGCATGGGATTCCACCCACGCGGTGGCCTCGGTTTCACATGGCGTTGACACCGCATGGGACAGCGACACGACTAGCAAGGTACTCTCCGCTGTCTCCGCTTTCTCTCTTAGCAAGGACCATTTCGACACTAGCCGCAGGACAAGGCACGTCATAGCACACTGCCGTAGTGCTGCGGCAGACGCTCTATCACGTGCCGCCGTGCCCTACTGCGTGATGTGCTTGCTTAGGGTCGATGAGACTGTGTTTATGCCGTACCAGCCCAAATATAACTCTAGCAGATGCGCCATGCTGTACCATCTACCATGCCTGCTCAGTAGGCCCCACACAGCCCTGCCAACCAACCGTGCCTCCGCCTCCGCTCGCCTCCTCCGTCGTCGCCGTCCACGTTCAAACCCATTGCCATTACCCGTTAATCCATTGAATCCCGATTCCGTTAATTATATTATTGCATTCCAGTCTAGGTAATCGCCATCGGAGGCCAGTTACGAGTGCCTTAATTAATCACCACCCCTCATCGCCATTAACAAATCGCTCCCCTCGTGCGAATTGGCGGCTACAAATACCACTTCCGCCGCGGCCGCTGCCTCCCACCGCCACCGCATTTCCCGCCATGTGCAGCGTTGAGGGGAGTGAGTGAAGGGAAGAGAAGTAAGCGAGGATGGTGAGGCTCCCGTACATGACCGCGCTCACCACGCTCTTCAGCTACGGCCTCCTCTTCGCCTTCGGCCAGCTCCGCGACTTCTTCCGCAGGATCCTCCACGCCGGCAAATCCAACAATCTCAAGGTGCGTTGGCCCTGCCTGCGTGCCCGGCCGCTCTGGTGGCCGGAGAGATTCGGATTTGTTTTGATGTTTTTGGCTCACGCTGTTGTTCTTGTTAATTTCGTAGGGTTACGCGCCGATTTGCCTGGGGCTGGAGGATTTCTACACGCGCCGCCTCTATCTCCGCATCCAGGTGAGGTCTCCTTCCGAGTGCAACGATTCCCAAACTCAAAGTAGCCGTGATTCATAAAAAATCGTTTTTTTGTTGGAACTGTCGATTTCCTAGTGGTGGGCGTGGTGAATTTGGTGTATGAGTAGGTAGATCATATTATGCATTGGAGCCTGTTCCAAGTGAAAATTGTAGAAGTTGATCCTTTGCAAGGATGTTTGAAGCACTAACTTCATGTAGTATTGAACTGGAATTATGATATGAAAAATTGGAGAGCCCAAGAAAGGAAAGTTTCTTTCTTTGGTTCAAATGTAAAATTAATGGCTGGATGAAGTGAAAGGGTTGCTTCTTTTGAGTGATCTTGAATGTGCTATTCCAATATTCCAGGGTACAAAGTTGTTATTAGAAGGAACTAAGTTTTACTCTGAGTAGGTATGTGTGAACCTTATGTACATCACTTCTGCAATGTAAATCCAAAGATCTTGATGGCCAGTGATGTGAGGGATGATGTTTCACCATTCACCCTCTAGAATAACATCTTGATCTTATTTTTATTTGGCTTTCCTTATTGACTTCTGTTGTCAATTGTCAAGGCAGGACTGTTTTGTCCAACCAATTGCCAGTGCGCCGGATACTTGGTTTGATGTGGTTGAGCGCTACTCAAATGACAGTAACAAGACACTCCAGTATGTTTTTCTCACATTTGATTCCATATCTAAGTAGCATAAGCAAATGCTGCATATGTTTTCCATGCTTAGTTTCTGATTCAATGCATCTTTAATGCAGCCGTACCACAAAAACATCCAAGTGCCTTAACTTGGGTTCCTACAACTACCTTGGTTTTGCCGCGGCAGATGAGTAGTGCACCCCTCGTGTTATTGAGTCACTCAAGAAATACTCTGCTAGTACCTGCAGTGTCCGGGTTGGGGGTAGTTGCTTATGTCTTTGCCATAGTTTGCCTCCATTGAGTACTTTAATAATATAGTGAAATATGTAAGGTTAATTGATTTTTATATGATCTTAGGCAACACTAAGCTGCATACAGACCTCGAGGAGCTGGTTGCACGATTTGTTGGTAAGCATGCGGCTATTCTTTTTGGCATGGGTTATGTGACGAACTCTGCAATCATTCCTGCTTTGATTGAGAAGGTATGTGGTAAAGAGATAGTCTTTTTTTTAATATCCCGGAGCTAATGTATTGTAATGATTGCAGGGGGGCTGATAATTAGTGATTCATTGAACCATAATTCTATAGTGAATGATGCTAGAGGTTCAGGGGCTACTGTCCTGGTTTTTCAACACAACAGTATGGTCACTAATAACTGTCTCAAGTAATGAGCTCAACAATGCATCGTAAAGATGTGAAGTTTAATGCTTCCCTTTATTTTCTTCCAGATCCTGCACTTTGGAAGACGTATTGTGAGAGCAGATTGCAGGGGGGCAGCCTCGTACACACAGGCCCTGGAAGAAGATTATTGTGATTGTTGAGGGAATTTATAGCATGTAAGGGGAGCTATGCAAACTCCCTGAGATTATAGCTGTCTGCAAGAAATACAAGGTTTGAAAATTTTGCATACTGATTTCTTGTGCTGTTTATACTTTATAAGGATCATTGCGCATCATAGTAATGGCAAAGAATAGTTCCTTACATGCTGGATGTTGTCGCGGGCATGTTATTATTGGCATACATACACACACGGCTGCGCTAACGAGCCCCTGCGCGCACGCTACGTGCGGGTCGCTGGCTGCATGCGCGACCTGGCTAGCTGGTACAGTTATGTTAATTCGGTTGGATAGTAACTTTATGAATTATAGATGATAATTTTTATGCATGAGATAGTAACCGTGCAAATGTAAGTAACTTGATAAATTATATATGATAATTTTATATTCAGAAGATAGTAATTTTTTCATAACTAACAATATGAATGCATGTAGAAGAGAATAATTGCACTTGACTTGTGATTTTTTATCTTGTTTACAAGTTAAAAAATAAAATAATTCTTTCACCAAAAGCCCGATCTGCAATCTGTTTGCACCATTGTGTTCGAAATTACAAACTTAACAAAACAAGATCCATATTGAATATATTTCAATGCTGTGAAATTACTATACATACAGACGATAGTAACTTCATGCATTATAAATGATAACCTTATGTGCAGCGAAATTACTACATGTATAGGCGATAGTAACTTCATAAATTATAGATAACTTTATGTGCAAGCGATAATAACTTTATGAATTACAGATAATAACTTTATGTGCAGGTGATAGTAACTTTATGAATTATAGATGATAACTTTATAACTTTATGAATTATAAATGATAATTTTATGTGCAAGCGATAGTAACTTTTTCTATAATTAACAACTTCACTAGTAACCGTCTGTGTGGTAGGTTGGTAGGGTGATTGGTTCATTGGGTCAGTCAGATCTCTCGCTTATTTTATGTGTAGCTACTGAATAGTGTGTGTATATTAGTTAAGCTTTCACCAGCTAATCAGAATTTCAAAGTGATACTGATGTGTTGACTATTGACTAGAGTTCTTAAAACATCTGAATAGGCTTACACATATTTAGACGAGGCACACAGTATTGGAGCTATTGGAAAGACAGGGAGAGGTGTATGTGAGCTACTAGGAGTGGATGCAGCTGATGTTGACATTATGATGGGAACATTTACGAAATCATTTGGATCGTGCTGGGGTTACATTGCAGCATCAAAAGTATGACGAATATTCACTTACCAATTCTTGACTGAACACATATAGAGTTGATAAATCTGACCCATAGATCGCTCTATGTTTTTGAGGAGATTGTTCATCATCTCAAACACACATGCCCAGCCCATTTTTATGCAACATCCATGTCACCTCCAGCGGTCCAGCAGGTCATCCCTGCGATAAAGGTTATCCGTGGGGAAGATGGATCTAACAGAGGTATATCTCTTCTGTACTAATATAAACGGAGAGTTTGTTCATTCACCTCCTTCTCCCTTTCGCCTTTGTATGAGAATGAGATGTGACCCATCACGAATAGTGTAGGCCAGACATGTCAATTGTTTTTTCAGGGAAAATTTTTAAGGTCTTTTTCGAATATAGGAGTGTCGTAAGAAATTGTTTAAATATTCTTGCAGAAATTAGAAAATCCAAAAGAAGCCTTAGCATCGATTTTTTTATTAAATCACTTAGCACGGAGTAAATTGTTTTGAATTTTGCAAAACACCCTGTTGAGAAAAAAAAACTTTCACATAGCATGAGATCTGAGATAAATCCGCAACCTCACGTTTGATTATATTATGAATATTGTGTGTATATTGATATGAGGCCCAAAGGGTCATATATATAGGAGAGTATAAAGGCATATGCCATATAGAGATAAGACATATATGGAATAGAATACAAACTTTATATCCTAATACAACTCTATATCCTTAACACCCCCCTCAAATGCAAAGTGTATACAATAACATTGCATTTGAAAGAGTTGACATTAAAATAGGAAAAATCTAAAATCCAAGTCTTGTGAATGTCGTCGTAGCATATGACTTTTGAAAATTGTGTCGAAAATAGAACTCTATCCGAGGTTGTGCAGTAGCCCATAAAGTATAGTGGCAGCCCATAAGCAGATCGAAGCCTAAAATGGCGGCGACGCAATGCACAAAAAAACACAATAGAAGCGCAGTGCAGAAAAAACGCGGAGGCCTTAAAAACTTGAGTTGAAGCCCGAGACGACGGCGGCACAATACACAAAAAGCGCAATAGAAACGCAGTGCAGAAAAAGCGTGGTAGCCTTAAAAGCTCGGGGCGGCGGCTCAAAAAGAAGCGGCGGCATTATAATGACTTCTACGACCTGCACGCGGCTCAAAAAGAAGAGCGGCGTTTGCTGTCATACGAAAGACCATATATCTATTACTTTTTTTGGAGATACTGTTGCAACGCATGAACACCTTACTAATCATAAATAAATTCTTAGCTTTTATCGGTTTTGTATGTCTCCTGTATTGAGGAAGTTCCTAATGTAATCATTGTTCTAAATAGGGGCCAAGAAACTTGCTCAGATTAGGGAGAACAGCAATTTCTTCCGTTCAGATCTTCAGAAGATGGGTTTTGAGGCTCTTGGAGATAATGACACACCTGTCATGCCTATCATGCTTTACAATCCTGCTAAAATTCCTGCATTCTCAAGGGAGTGCCTGGGGCAAAATGTGAGTTTTCGTATGCACCACTCCATCCATTAGATTCGTAATAAAAAAAATGTTGCCCGTTTAGTAATTTTTTAATGGAAATCCGTCTCACATAACTCATGCTTTATGTTTGAGTTTGGTACCATACTTTTTTTCATGAATGTTTCATTTTTTTTACTAACGTGACATGTTACATAATTCTAGGTTGCTGTTGTTACTGTTGCATTTCCTGCTACGCCACTACTACTTGCCAGAGCTAGGATAAGTATCTCAGCTTCCCATTCCAGGGAAGATCTTATTAAAGGATTGGAGGTAAGGTCCACACTCTCGTCAATGTTACTGCCTAGGTGGCTTGGTATGACACGTTTGCTTTAGTTGGAAACCACATGAAGTATAATTGATCTGACCATGCATAAAATACCATTGCAAATTGTTCAGGTTATCAGCAAAGTTGGTGATCTCGTGAAGAAGCTTCACTGAACAGTGGCAAGAGGAAGCAATCTGCTGCTGTTGTGCTAGATCTACTGGGTCATCTTGGTAGTGCATCATGCCTCGGTTTGGCTCTTTTGTACACCTCAGGACCCTTTCGTTTTCCTTTTGTTTCTGAAGCGATTTAGATTTTGTACAGTTTGTATTGTCATCCATCATAGTTCAAAACATAACACGCTGATAGAAGCATTGTTTTGTCGAATTCAGAAAAGCAATTTTCCCTGTTACAACCCTGAAACCTTGTGAGTAAATGACTGAAATCATGTAGATCTGATTTTGACTTCCTTTCAAGGTGCAATATTAGCAGGATTGTAAAAATTACTAAACGGGCGACACTTTTGCCACACCAGTCACTGAAGTGTTACTACTATCATCAGATGGCAAGGCAGGAAAGAGAAATGTTGTGACATGCAACTAGGATTGCTCAAGCATGAGATTCAATTCTTTTTTTGGAATGAACTCGCTTCAATTCCATGGGCCAAATGGGCCATAATGAGCATGTATAAGGCATTAGCAAATAGGAGAAAATTCCATGTACAAAGGACTATATACATATACTTTTAACACCCCATCAAACTCATGGTGGATCAATAACATTGAGTTTGGAGATATGTAAGCTATTTTGTGCCTTAATCTGCGTTTTCGTCAGCTAGCTGAAGCTCTGAAGGCACAAACTAAAGAGCGACAATCTATTGTTGAACCTTCTCTGATACCGCATGTAGAAAGCATCAATCCCAATGTGCTTGGTGAGTTCGTACTTCACCAGATCTCGAGCAATGTTGATCGCACCAGTGTTGTTATGAT
This sequence comes from Melocanna baccifera, assembly GCA_036346265.1. Classification (NCBI taxonomy): domain Eukaryota; kingdom Viridiplantae; phylum Streptophyta; class Magnoliopsida; order Poales; family Poaceae; genus Melocanna; species Melocanna baccifera. The sequence continues at coordinate 7,919,851 of CM070678.1, forward strand.
AGTATCGTAGTCGGTGCAAAAACTGAAACACCAAAATCTTCAAGGAACCATCTTAGCTAGATAGTCTCAGCTGTCATAGACATCAAAGCCCTCACTTTAGCCTCAAAACTCGAACAGAAAACTGCAGTATACTTCTTAGTCTTCCAAACAATCAAGGAAGATACAAAAAGAAGAGAGAGACCGATGATCAGAAGTATCACTAGCTTAGATCGCATCAAAGTATGACTGAAGTTGTAAGGAGCTGTAGCGAGAGAAGAAAAGACGTCGAGTGATGGTCCTATACAGATATCACAGAACACGAAGGAGGTGACTGTAGTAGAGCTAGGTAGGAGCAGAAACAAACCAACTTAGAATATGAATAGCATAAGAGATATCAGGACGAGTGACACCAAGCTTCCAATAAGGTGGCAATAGCGAGTGGGATCCTTGAGAGGGGTACCGTCAGTAGGATAAAGCTGAAGGTGAAGCTCCATAGGAGTATCCACTGTGCTCTGATCAGTGAGACAAGCACAATCAGGAAGATCCTGGATGTACTTCTGTTGAGAAAGGTAGTAGCTATCAGGTATAGAGGTGACCTTAATCCCAAGGAAGTAACGAAGAGGACCCAAATCAGGTATCTAGAACTGTTCACTGAGACGTATCTTCACAAAGTCAATGTACTGAGAATCATCTCTCGTGATGAGCATGTCACCCACATAGAAAATAAGAAGTGTCTAACCACGCGAGGAGGTGTGAACAAAGAGATCAGGGTCATGATCACTGGTGAAGAAGCCAACAGCAGTCACAACAAAGGTAAAGCGCTCAAACCAAGCACGAGAGGCTTATTTGAGCCCATAAAGAGAATGACAGAGGCGGCAAACCTGACCGTCGGGGACAAAATACCCAGAAGGCGGGTGCATGTAGACCTCTCACGACATGCTATTAAGAAGGCCATTCTTAATATCAAGTTGTGAGATAGTCCACTACTGAATAGAGGCAATGGCAACAAGAGTACGAATAGTAGACATATGAGCAATGGGGGAAAGTCTCATCATAGTCACACCTATACTCCTGCTAAAAACCATGCGCAACAAGACACGTCCTGTAGTGCTCAATGGTACCATCATAACGAGCATTAATCTTATAAACCCACTTGCACATGATAGGAGTAACACAAGTAGAAAGGAGAACAAGGTCCCAAGTACTAGTACACTCCAAAGCAGTAATCTCCTCAGTCGTAACGAGCTACCACTAAGGTGAGATGCAACATCACGATAAGAGGTAGGCTTGATAAGAGAAGTAGCAGAAGTTGCAAAGCTGTAGCAATTAGGAGGTGGAATCGCACTCTGATCACGAAGAGCGTACCTCGAAGGAGATGTTGGAGCAGGACATAACGAGGAAGAAGAAAGCACTCGAGTAGAACCCAATAAGGACAGATGAGTAGAGGTAGAGGGTGACAGACCTGGCGGAGAAGGATTAGAACGAGGACACGAGTGCAGTGGAATGGAAAGGGGGATACGTCAATAAAAGAGCTGATGGGATCATCAAGTAGGGAAGCAATGAGAGCCAGAGGGGAAGGAGCCAAAGGTGAAATCAGCAGAGGTGGTGGAGGAGACGGAAGCAAAACAACTAGAGTGAAGAGCTGAGGGCTAGGAAAATTAGAGAGGAGATTGACTCAGCAAGATAGTTTGGGCTAGAAGAGGTGTCACCAAGCGTGAGCACCAGGACATGAATACCGAGGAAGAGTGCCCTACGTGGAAAGAAACTAACGAAAAGCAGTAGACATGTACTCACCAGCAGAATTGCATGAACGACATAAATGGCATAATCAAACTGAGTACGAACCATGGTAGCAAAAGACTGATAAACAGAAAAGATTGGCTATGAGAAGACATGAAATAAACCCAAATATAGCAAGAGTAGTCATCAATGAAGATAATATAGTATCGATGACTCCCTTCCAAAACAAAGAGAGCTGGACCCCTTACATCAAAGTGAATCGAATAAAAAGGATGAGCGAAAATAAAGTCACTAGAATCATAAGGGAGCTGCATCTACTTGCCAAGCTTACAACCCATACAAGATAAAGAAGAACCACTAGGAACTGAACCAAGAACACCATTACCAACTAAAGAAGAAAGACGCGACCCACGTAGGTGATCTAAGTGATGATGCCACTGAGCAAAACTGATGGAAGTGGTTGCGACAGAGGTAGCGACAGTAGTGGTCGATTGGCAGATGGAGGCGACAGAAGTGGAAGGAAGGCACAACCAGTCGAGCTCCCAAATATGTTGAGAATGAAGGCAGCGCGGCACAGTACCAACCAAAGTCCCTGTGCAGTGGTCCTAAACACAACGTGAGTCAAGCTCAAGAATGATACAATTATCATGATCAGTAATTTGACCTACAGACATAAGCTGCATAGTAAGCCTAGGAACATGTGAAACTGTAGAAATATGAAAACAAGAAGTGGAAAGAGCACCTCAACTAGTGACAGGACGAGAAGTACCATATGCAGTCTGATGAAAATAGGTAGAATAGAAGGACTCAAAGAGGTGAGGTGAATGGAATCTGGTGTTATATGGAAGGAAGCACTAGAGTCTAGGATCCAAAGACATGATATACCTAAAGTGGGAGATTGAGTGGTTGGAGGTTGAGTGGCAAGATTGGTAGCACCCGAAGAGCATGAGGTAGGGCTAACGGGCCAGACACTAAAGGAGGGGGACCAACTGTTGGGCAGTGTTTGGCTGATGAGGAGCACCAGCACCTCCTAACTGAGCAAAGCCACGCTAAGTGCGACCACCTCTCTGGCCCTGGCCCCATCTCCTGGAGTAGCAAGTTTGATAGGTGTGGTCATTATGTTGACACCAGATGCAGTGAAGGCCACTAGTAGAGGCACTCGTAATAGCCACTAATGCATCCACCGATGTCGGAGGAGCAATAGTGGACGCTACCACCACAAGAGCTATAGAAGTGGGCGTACAAGCAGCCATGATGACAGAAGACGGCTGCTGAGTCATGCCACAAAGACGAGTCTCCTCAGAACGAACAAAAGTGACTGCCTCCACCAGAGATGAATGCGGTGAACAGACCAGAAGGTGAGCATGAACTGGCTTGAACTCTGTTCAAAGACGCATCAAGAAGTCATAGAGACGGTGAGTCTCCTGGTAAATCTGGGTCTGCACACAGCAAGTACAAGTTCGACAGACATCCGGTCCTAAAGAGTCAAGCCGGCACTATACTCCAGTGATCTACTAATAGAGGTCATCAACAGTGGTATCAAACTGCTAGAGAGAGTGCGCCTAGTGTACCACACAGAGGTAGAGGACATCATAGCCTATACTGTGCCTAAACACGCTCCCACATCAGCTATGATGACGGGAGCTTGGCGAAGTCCATAGAGATATTGACGGTCATGCCCACGGGCTTTATCATCCTGCCACCTCTTGTAGGTATGAAGGTCAAAACGGTACACCTCCACAACATCATCGTATGCAGCAACGCCATCGTATCCACAACACCTTCTACTTCTCCTTTGTCAGGTATATCACCTTGGATTATTAATTCTGGTGTTTCCTTTCATATGACATCTAATTCCACCTATCTTACTTCTATTAATCCTTTAGCTACTCTTATCACTGTTCAAACAACAGATAGTACTCTTTATATTATAGGACAAGACACTCTTTCCAATACCTCATTTCATAGTTGTCGTGGGTCATGTTGTTTCTCATGTTCCCAAACTAATCATGCAGCTCATATCTGTTGGCCAGCTCAGTGATCATAGTTATTGTGTTATTCTCGATTCTGATTCTTGTTGTGTTCAGGATCGTCGTACGGGGACTCTGGTTGGTACTAGCCCTCACCGCCGTGACTCGCAACGGCTCTGAGAGCTTGACTGGCTTCATCTTCTTTCCGTTGCCCATGTCAGTCTTGTCACATCCACCATTGTCTCCACATCTGTTGCAGCCTCCACCACATCTTTTGCTTAGTGGCATCATCGTTTAGGACATCTTTATGGGTTATGTATGTCTTACTTACTTCGTCGTAGTCACACCGACGATACACCTCCACAACATCATCGTATGCAGCAACGGCATTAGTATCAGCTGGGGCGGTACCCACACCGACAGGTGGCCCATCCAGCGGAGTAGGGAGAGGCAAACAAGGCCACTCGCTGGTGAGGTGATCCCAGAGGTGCTGATTGTTGAGGCAGATCCGCCAGTGCACATACCACTCCCGAAAGTTCATCCCATTAAACACAACCTTAGGGAGTGGGATGGAGACGAAGGAGCTAGTAGTGGCCATTAGCTCGGTGCTCATGAACGGAACTCAGGGCGAGGCGGCCGGAGCTTGGCATAGCAGGGGAGACAGCTGGAGCAGGGCAACGTCTCCTTATTCCTCCGGCATGTATCAAGCTCGGGGCTGCGTGGATCCGACGCGGTGCAGCTTGGGGTGGCGGAATCTGGCGCGGCACAGCTCGGGGCAGCGTGAAGGCGGGTGGATCCAGGCGGGGCGAGGCTAACGGCAGCTAGATCCAAGTGGGGTGACGTCAGAGACGACCGAATCCGAGTAGGGCAGGGCCGGTGGCAGCTGAATCCAGACTGGACAAGGCCGATGGCTACTGGATCCGAGCCGGGTGATGTTGGAGACGACCAGATCTAGGTGGGGCAAGGCCGACTGTTGAATCCAGGCAAGTGAGGCCGATGACGCCGGATTCAGTCCAATTCAGGCAACTGGATTAGAGCTGCGGCATGCCGATCAAGGAGAAAGCGGGAAAAGGAGAAGAGGAGAGGCGGTGGTGGCAGCTAGAGTTAAGGTTGGGGAGAACCTCCTCTGGTACCATGTTTTGGAATAAACTCACTTCAATTCTATGGGCCAAATGGGCCATACATACATACATACATACATGCATGCACACATACATACATACATACCATGCATGCATACATACATGGGAAGCATCTTTTCTACTTCCAAGTGTAATTACTTTCTATGTCGTATCTCATAACGAAGGTATGTACGTGTAGTATACGAGTATTTAAGATCATATAGGTGGTATGTATAGTTTTTTAGACATACTCCTTTTTATATGCGTATATTAAGGTATTCACAAAATACGCTAAAAACTATGGACTCCTTTACAATTTTCATGTGGTTCATATTGGTGTATCTTGTAATTAGTATACGAGTATACTTAAAGTGATAAAGGAGTATTTCAATTTTGTTTAGGTGGTATATTAAAAATAGGAATAATTACACTCGAGAGTAAAATGTACTTTTCTATGTACGTATGTACGAAGCCTTTTCTGTATTCCTGAGCGTACATACTTCCATTTTCAACATACCACTTAAACGAATATTTTATACATCTTTATCATTTTTCGTTATACTTAAATACTAATTTTAAGACACTCCAATGCGACTTAGTTAAAATTTTTTAGACCTATTTATTTTTGCTATATAGTATTTTCTATACATAAAAAATATATACATAAATTATGTTATGAAAAAATAGATTTTGATGAAATTTTTCATGAAACTCACTTTGGAGCATCTTTTAATTATTCTTAGAGTATGATTAAATAGATAAAAAAGGTATAATGATATCATTAAAATGATTTGCTAGAAATAAGAATACGTACTCTTAAAGAGTATGGAATAATTTTCAACCGAAACAACACTGCCTTTCTGTTTTAACGTGCCTCTGTTTGTCCTGTTACGTTTTGGTTGTTATAGGACGAAAAAAGAGATATGTTGATGGTGTGAGGCTGTAGCATGTCTAGGGGCTAGAGCAGGAGGGAGAGCTTGGTCACGCCTGTTATGATGCAAATGCCTGGTGCAATGTACTGCTCCTGGGGCTGATTGCTTTGCATGGCACGAAAGGGCTCTCTATATCTGTCTGTCTGGTCAAACAGCAGCCTGCAGCAGTACAAAACAATATGCAGGTGGATATTTGCACTTTGTCTTGACAGGGATGAGAGATCTGTGATGTGGTTCTTTTTATAAAGCTTACTGGATTCTCTCTTTGGTGCATCAGGGATTCAGACTATACGCTGTACTATAGGCAATGAAAAACTAAATCCAGAAGCAAAATTAGTATGAGACAGAAGAAAGTTTCTACCTAGCTAGTGCAGAAAAGCATCGACAGCTAGCTACTGCTGCAAATCCATGGACATGGAGGAATAACTGTAAAAAGATGGAATCTTGGAACAGTCGGATTTTGGAAATTTGACAAGATGGGCTAGGTATTTTTGTTTGAGCTAGCAGAGGTGAGGTGATTCCTGGTCATTTCTATTTTCATTTCTAGTATATACAGTACAAGTTGGTCCTGAAATCAAAACTTGCCCTTGACCAACTGCATTTTCAGCTCTGAAGTGGAGTAGCTTAAGGTTAATTAATTGTCCATGTCTCCTGGTCTGCAAGCCAGGAAGCAAAACTGGCCTGAAACAGGCATTATATAGGAGTTACAGTGTTTAATAATCAATGAGCTAGGTTCTGTTGCACATACGTGTGCGTGCATATGCTTTTTAGATGCATGCTAGCTTATTGGTTCTTTTCAGAGACGTGCATGCATACATATGTACCATTGTACTACTGGCTTTTATGAGTAGTGGCAACATCCTACCCCTAGGCTATCAAAGAAGGATACAAAGACAATAAAAAGAGACAGGACATGAACAGGAAGATACCCTACCAAGCCTGAAGGCTGTTTCTGCGATTATAAGCTTGTGTGGCCTGGCAAGTGAAGCAGCCAGCAGTGAGCACTACTACAAAAAAAACTTTTTTTCAGAGACAGCTAGAGACAAAAGAAAGTAGAGAACGAACTAAAGGGGACACTGAAACACAGAGGACCCTTAGTGGTTTTAATGGTTTTGAGCTGGTTCGCAAAGATTCTGTGATGTGTCTTTCCATGGCATGAGTGCATGGCTGCATACTTGCAGCAACGCAAAGATTGCAGCATGCAGCCAGTCGTGCTGCAAGTGCATGCATGCATGTGTGATATGTGCATGGTCCACAAGATCTTCCTTGACATATCACAACAACTATGATCAAAACTCTGACCTCCCCCCCAATCCAAACATCTTGTCATACCCAATCTTTTCTCTTCCTCTGCCACATTGGAGATATGAGAGAGGAAGAGAAAAAGATACTGAGCTTTAATCTCTCTCTCTCTCTCTCTCTCTACCTCTCTGTCTGTGTGTATGTGCACACTTTATAGGCATGCAGAAGTGTGGGCTGAGCAAGACACTGCAGCAGGCTGCAGCACAAGGGAAAGTGAAATCTAATCAAAAGTATATCTATGCCACATTTCAGAATGCCAATCTGTAGCCAGCCAAAAAACAGTACCCGCCTCTCGAGTAGCCTCAATGCTCGAGTACTATTCGCTGCCATCATGAGGTTGGGGGGTTGGTTTACATTTGCTTTGCTTCAAGGATGTACCAAATAAAGGAGTATATCATAAAAAAAAAAAGGTGCACGTGTCTTCCGGCATTGCTTGATTCCATGAAAACACGCCAATTATCATTCTTGTCGGTTTTTTTCGATATCTTTGCCGAAAATAAATTATAATGGTTGAAAAAAATTAGTTTTTAAAAGGAGTAAGCGAGTATTGAAAAAGTAAGAGAAACGTATATGCGACAGGAGCAAGAGGAGTGGGTGCATGCTGCACCCGTGACCCATACCTTATCCATGGAGCAAGACAGTAACAAGAGGAGTGTAGAAGCCACTTTCGAGAAGCCTAGTGTTCGTATTGATTTTTTTTCTAAATAAAAGCTAATACAATTGGCAAATGTACTGCTGTATATGTTTCATTTTTATGTTGGCAACAGATTGGGAAAATGATTAAATTGGACATGAAGTGCAATTTACAGAAAAGAAAATGCTGCTGATCACCGAACTATTAATGGTTAATCATTCAGAAAACAAGGAACTGGTACAGTGCTAATTAAGAAAGCGACTATCTTGTCATTGGAACAGATGGTCATTTGTGGAGACATTTTAACTGCCTTTGCTGTGCTTTTGAAAAGCAATCAATTTAATTTTAGAAACGTAAAGTGTTTAAATATAAAATGAGTATAAGAAAGCAAACAACAAGTTACATTGTTTTCTTTTTATCGTGATGTTCGAAGTCTTGTCGGTTTCCCTTCGTCAATGTTAAGATAAACGCAAATGAATTAGATCGTCTTTACGAATTAAACTAATCACCTCAATTCCACTAATGTTAGCTCTTTCCCCCTCTAGATAAGTGAGTTACAACCTTTACAACATGTAAGACTTTCTTACAACCTTTTTTTTAAAAGATCATTGGACATGGTACCTTCAAGGTCATCTAGGAGTCAGTAACCTCCAAGAGTAACAAGTCAAACCTTTCGCTTGACTCTCACCACATGCAACGAATGTACAAACTTACTATGAATATGAAATCCACCTCTAGATACAATATATGCAACTAAAGATATGCTATACATACACAATTGAGTGGAGTATCTCATACTAGCTCAAGAATACAGAATAGGGCATCAACAACCTTACCCCCAACCGGTCACATGGGGTATATATACCCCACACCAAAAAACTAGCTGTTGAAGCAAAAACCAGGAAATCCAGTAGTACTGTAGACCAACGGCTGGTACTTGACTTGATGCTTATCAATACATGATGTCATCTTTTATCCCAAAAGCTTACTTGATGATGATCAACCCATGATGTCATATAAAGTCTTCATTATCTTAGGACACAACATATTTATCTCACTCATGAAAAATATTAGTCCTATAATATAATTATCATTAATTACCAAAATATATCATTTACTAATAATGATGGGTCTAGATTTTTCAGTGTCTTCTTCAGAGTATTCTATGAAAACTCACAATGTTTATCTGTTTCCAGGAAACATCATGCCGTTCATCCTCTGCTCAACCTATTATGTGTTCAGAGTACAACTTCTGTTTAGCAATGGAAACTCTCTGTTAATATTAGTATTCCAGAAATCAATTGCTCACTATTGCGCATGGCAACGTTATCCCTTCATAGTATCATGTGAATATCATTAAGTTAGCAGCTGCATCTCAGAGAACAAAATGTGACACCTGAAATTAATTGTGTACACTGTCATCTATGCTGATCGCTGAAGAACAAAATGTGGCCCCTGAAATTAATTGTGCATACTGTCATACATGCTGATTGCTGAAGAATCTGTCTTGCTTTTCAAGGGCAAGTCAGAAACACAAAGGAGCACAAATATAAAGTATACACACAGTTATAGCCATTCATGATCTTCTTTTTTTTTGTTTGTTTTTTGAAAGGAAAGCCACTCATGATCTAGCTTTGCATAATTATTAGATCCTGGATGACAATGTACCCTTCTTGTCCACATGGCCGTCCACTACAAAACAATTGGAGATCAGTAGTACATGCATAAGAGAACAGGTTGCAATTCTCATTTATAGAGAGGCAGGGACGTTGATCAAAAGAAAATGCAAAATGTACAGTTTGGATAATCCAACACACAGCTTTAATTCTATCATAGTTTACAGAGGAGTGTATTAGCATGTTCGGAGTGTCTAGTTATCACTCGGATATTTTCTTCTAAATAATTATCTAGATTTCTGACTGTTAGATCAGAGATCCAACAGCTTATTTTTTGGAGGGGGGATTTTTTTGAAGGAGGATTTGTTGCCGTTGGATCTATGATCTAACGTTTAGAAATCTAGATGATAGTTTAGAAGAAAATAATTTGATGTTTATCAACTCCCTAGCATGTTTATAAACTATCTTTCTCCTTCGTTAGTTTTTTTAATATAAATTACAGTGTCAACGTATGGAGAATAGACCTTGATTTGATATTGGTAGTGATTGGCACGTACTCAGTAGTATATGCATCTACAAGGGCATATTAATCTAGTGTCGACGTTCCATATGGTTGTGTGCACAATCCCCACTTGCTGAATATTTCAAGACCATCCATGCATGGATACGAGCATTCTTTACAGCATTGTCATTAATATTGTGTCTCTCTGAACTGGACTATACCAGCAGAGATTTGATTAAGTGAATTAGCAATTTAGACGATAGAACCTTTAAATGCTATTCATGTTCATGTGGGGATGATCAACCGGGACTACTAATATACTGCGACGTGAAGGCATCGTTGATGCTGCATGATTGCAGAATGATTTCACAAGCTTGTGCCCAATATATGAAAAATTATGCATAGATGGATATTGGCCCCCCTAATAAATCAGTGAAATGCAGAACATATGGGGTTGTCATTCTGCCCTACGCATTTGTTTTTTGTTCATGTGGTAAATAAATTAATGTTCTCGTGCAGCTGTGTTATTGTATAGTAGATTCACTATCATTGTTATCATGAACCATGAGGTCGACGCTGTAGTCCCTTAATTAATCTCTATTACGTGATGGCCTCACCGACGAATAACTGACAACTAAGTATCCAGCTGCTCTGGATCATGTCTACGTTGAAGAAACTTATACTAAGCTCAAGTTGATCGATGCCTATAGCATTAGTCAATTTTGAATGTACCGTGTACTGATCATGTACATGTGCATGCATGCCCTTAAGGATGCTCTATCGTCGTTCCAATAGACGACATAGCACCACATTAGCACTATGGGTTCTGTCGTCATTTCAATTGGCGACAGAGAGACCAATTGTCAGTTGAATTAGTGACAGAAGCCTCCGCAGCTTCAATCTCCATTGCAAATGGTGACAGAGGCCCCTATACCCTCTATCGCCATTTAAAATGGTGACATAAGCCAGACTATAAAAAAGTAAAAAAAACTGATCGAATTTTATTTTAATTCGGTAAAAAAAAGAAAGAGAATAGAACACCAGAGGAGAAGAAAATAAAAGAGAGGAGAAGGGAGCGGGAGGAGTTAATCTATGCATCTAGAGGTGAATCCTCTGTTTCTTTGTAGATTTCAGTCGAATTGGCAACAGAGCCTTGTATGCTGTCATGCAGGATAGTCACCAATTCAAATGGCAACATGCCTCTGTTGCTATTTGAATTGGCGACAGAGGATTATTTCTATAATTTTTTAAAACGATGGTATATTTATATAATACTGATAGAGAAATAGAATGTTTGAAAAAATCGTTGAATAAATGGCGTATATATCTGGTTCTCCAACTGTACATATTTACTGGCTAAAAGAGTACTTGAAAACCGGATCAAAATTTTAGAAAATGGACAAATCTGAATGCAATCATGCCTGTACTCCAGCATTTATTTCATAAACAATTTACTCGTGTAAGAAATCTGCTCATTTTTTCTACAATACAAGAGGCTTGTTCATGATCAGTAGTGCTTAACACATGTTGTTGTTGTCCTCCTCCTGTGCACTACAATTAAAAAAATCAAGTACTTATCAGGATCCCACCCGTTCTCTAGCTACGTAAGCTGTATCATATCTCATCAGATAGAAGTACTAAAATTGTGGCACTAATCAACCTCCATGTATACATGTACTCATATTACGACTCTGATGGAACAAAACAGACATCTAAACATTTGGTATGTGTATTTAATTTATCAAAAATATCAGCTATATGCTTCCCAAAAGTTAAAAAAGTGGCACTCCTTAATTAGAAGCTCTCTTAATCTGTTTTCTTCAATCATTCATTAATGCATCGTTGCTCCAGCTCCACGCGTACAATTTCTTTTGCGATGACGCAAACAAATATGAGACCATATCATCCGTTTTGATCTGACTTAGCATCAGAAAATTAAGGTTTTGGAGACTAAGGAATCTTTTTCGAATGACCATGTATCAGGAACAGAGACATGACAGCGTCTTAACTTAACAGGATATAACAAGATATCCTCCACAGAAAGGTATATGATGCCTCCAATGTCATTTCCTGTTGAGCTGATTAATTAAGCATATCTAAATGTACTTATCAAGAAAACAGTAAGGTAAAGAGGATGGAAGAGTTGCACAACTAGCTAACTTTTTGGTGGTGAAAAGCTACACCTGGACTAAACATAGTAACTTTGGCCATGTATTTAGGAACTAGTACTTGTCAAAAGGATTAGTAATTAGGGGTGAGTGTGAGTTGCCATGCTGTCACCTCAACGTAGAAGATACTTCACTTGCTCCTGTCTCTTTCACAAGTTTTTACTCAGAGCCCGTTCAGTTGGATTTAAAATAGTGATTTATTGTTAAATTTGTACTATATCTAATTTATTTTATACCATAGTTGATGGTGATTTATTGATATAATTAAATTTTAAAAAATAAAAAAATAAGTTAATCTATCACATATAATACAAATAAATATGAAAAAAACCAATAAAAAACTCAAAAAATTAAAAAGTCAAAAAAGATAAAATTTAAAAATGATAAAAAAATAAATTAAAAATTAGAAACTCAAATCGAAATAAACGGAGCCGAGACATACAACCCTTCCTCTCCATCCTTCTGTAGCCTATGGCTCCGTGCGTTTGTTTGCACAGGTAGTTTTCCAGTACAGCGTCCGCCACTTCACATAGATTCTACTACAAGATGCCATGCACCCTTATATTATTATATCTTAATTCACTTCCATCAAAGATCACACATATTATTGTAAATTAAGTACTGACAGCTATTCAGATCTGATTTCTTTTTCTTCAGTCTCTCTCTCCTCTGGCTGGCCTCTCTGTAGCAGCAAGCTAGCAACTAGTATTTCATCCCTTGGCCACAAGCATCCAAGTTTGAGGCCGAAGGGAAAGTAAGGCCACCATCAGCTCTCCTCTCATCATCATCTTGACTTCTCCTTTGCTCCCCAATAGGAGAAAAAGATTCAGAACCCTCTCCCTTCTTCTCTTCCTTTCAAGCTATACCTCTCCTCCTTGAATCTTGATTGATTCATCTTCTTCGGTTCTTCCCTTCCATTTGGCACCTCCATACATATCTCTTGTCTTGCTGATCTATGCATACGCAGCGCAGGATAGTCTGCGCTTATTAGCTAGCAAGCTAGGCCTTGTCGACGGAGACGATTGAGATGAGGCAGCCATGGATGAAGCTTGTCGTCTAATCAGCCACAGAGATTGGCCGATCGAGACATGAGACGCACTGCACGGTCGAGGTCAGCAGCACATCGTCGCCATGGTCCCAACTAGGAACCTGCTGCACCATGACAGCGAGAACAGCAGCTCGTACTACCCACAATACTGCATCACCACCCAATTGGAGGGCTCGGCAGCTGCGCGCAGAGATCACAAGCTGTCAAGATTCCCTCAGCTAGCCATGGCCGACGACGACGCCGAGAGGCGGCGGCGGCAAGGCGACGAGGCGGCCGGCACGAGCTCTCGGGGCGGCGGTGGCGGAGACGACAAGGACTGGCTCCAGCTGGGCCTCTCCACGGCGTCGTCGACCTCCACCTCCTCCTCCGGCGACAACAACAGCACGGCTCCGGCACCGCATACTCCCATGGAGCTGGACTTGTTCGCCGACAAGCAAACTAAGAGGATGATGAATCCGCCGCTGTTCCCTCTCCCCATTCGGAGCTACCCGTACGGCCACGGCCGGTATCGGCAGACGACGGCTAGCGGGTCCATGTCGGCCCCGTTCCTGCAGTTTGCACGACCGCCGAGGAGCTCCGGCGATCTCATGATGAGAGTCATTAGCCCACCGCGAAGAACGGAGGCTGCCGGCTTGTGGCTGACACTTCAGGCAGCTCCCAACCAGTAAGTACATATACATACAAGTTTACATATACATAGACATATATACACACATATTTGATCATATATACCAGTGGATGTATATGCACAATAGCTAATGCATCTGACAACAATGCGCAAGTCCTATGCATGGTATGCATATTAATTTTTTTGGATAAAATACATGCTCTAAGTGTATCATATACGTAGACACATATATACATATTTTTTTAGTATTGGTTCGTGTTGTGTGGAACTTTAACTGCTATTCTTTTCATGCTTGCAGAGTTAGAGAGCCCATTTTGCCTCAGATTCCAAAGAGCTACTTAAGAATCAAGTAATTTATCTTTTCCATTTCTTTCCCCCTTCTATCCATATATAACAGTACAAGTTAAATGAAAACAGTGCTATCTATGTACATTTGCATATGTAGCTCTCCTTGTTTTGTTAGTTTCTGCAAGTCCTATCTAGCTAGCTAGCCTCTGAGTTTCTAGATAGGTCAGGCGGCCAGCCAGCTACATGTACGTAGGAGCAGTACCGATCAAAATACACCTTTTGATTTTGTAATGACTAGTACGTATGAAATTGAAAGGTAGTGCGTACGTATACACAAAAATCTCAAAATGCATATATACATCCACATTTTTTCACAGGGATAGCAACATGAAGGTGGAAGTGGTGATGAAGTACTTGGCCGACAAGCTAGGACTCGCACAATCTCATCAGGTACATGCACTTCGAATCGACCTTTCTTTAATTAGACACAAAGCATGCATGTTTTTCTAATTTTTCTTTTATTTTGATTTGATTTTCTATAATCAAATAACGGTCGGTTTTTTTTTCTTGATTACATATCAGATGTTTGAAAGAAGCATCGATCGAGTGATCAGTAGTGTATAGTGCGCATGCAATTGTTGAATTTGCACTGCAAGGTAGCATTGGCTTCTTGCTGTGTGGCCGCATATATGGGTTGGCACTTGGAATCATGAAAGAAACATTATACCTAAACGTACCACATAGCAGCTAGGTCGGGATCTCTTTGGCTTGGCACTAGACAAAGCAATAGGTCGGAGGCCCACATCATCTATATAGTTACCAATATATCATTATGTAGTTGCATATGTGAATTATGTATGGTTTATTAAAATTAATTAACAGATAAATAAATGGTACGCATTTATCATAACCCAATGTTAAATATAACGTGTATGAAAAGTGAAAACCAAGACTGTGTTTGGGCCCATGCATGCACATCAAAACTAAGTAATTGATCAGTACCATGCAACAACATAAGATTGGGTCAAATATGGAGAATATGTTACTTTATTTTTATTTTGAAACCAAGATACTTTAATTTTATTATCTGGGTCATGATTATATATATATGATGCTGATAATTCATATATAACTAATTAGTCCTACTAATAAACTCGAGCTGCAGTTTCTTTTTCCTTGATTAAAGTAGTATTATTTAGTTTGTTTCTGGTGTTTTATATATGCATGCATGAGCTGATTTAGTGTTGCACACTTGTTTCACAGCCTCTTGCAAATTACAGTTTTTTTAGGAATGCAAATTAAAGCATTATATCTGGAGTTCCACTGAAAATTAAACAGACATTATTATATATGCAATCATCCTTTGATGTATGCATCAAGGATATTTGCATCTTATTTTCTTCTATATATTAATGATGGCAGTTGGTATACATGATTATGAAATATTAATGTCACTGCATCGATCTTAATTAGAGAAATCTTCAAAACCGAAACTCCAATACACATGTAAGGCTGGTAAATTAATACATGGGTGTATATATGCACCGGCCTCTATCTACATATATACTACCAGTGGCGTCTTTGCAACATTTACATGCTGTAAAATGAACATTATATTCTTAATTAGTTTAGTTCATGCAGTTTATATATCCTGATTAATGAGAAAGAAAAGAAAAATGCAGTGCAAATTTTCGGAATTGACAGTGTGTTTATTTGGGTCAAACAGGCAGTCGATCATTGATAAAAAAAATCGGTTCCTACTTTTATTTGGAATATCAAAAAAGCTCAAATTAAGTACAATTGCTAACGGTTGAACTGTCGATATATAACACTATTGCAATATGTCTGTCACAACTCATCAATTAAGTACAGCAGACAACTTCATTGCATTAAACTAATTAGTTCATATCATTGTCCATACTTAATCATCTTAATAAAATCAAGGTCAACTTGATCGTCTGATCTCGACGTGATCTGTTTAATTTATGATGTGTTTCTAGCTATGATTTTAACTCCATATATATAGAGTACTCATTGTTGTCAAACAATGAGTACTAAACTAATTTGAAGGTGCACATACATAGTATACTGAGAAAATTTATTCAGTGTCATCGCAAAGAATCGTGTATTGAAAAATATAATCACGAAGCACATGCGTAGCCAAATGTCTTGCGAAGGGTGAAATTCTTGGGAATGCCATTGATATGAGGGTTCCGTCACTAGGCTGCTGTTAGGGGTGCGAAATGACCGTTTTGCCCTCGTGAAATTTCTACTTTGTTATTCCTCTCATGCATCCCAATCTTGCATCTGATCACTGTAGAGTCATAGCTAGCTAGCTAGGGTCAGGCCAGTACTTGCTACTACTTTGTTGCTCAGGACATGGAGCAGCAGCGGGATAGCAGTACGCTGTTGCTACCGCTATCATCACCGGTCGAGCCGCCGCACCACAACAAGTAATCCTTTTTTCTATGTCGTGCTTGTGTCCATGACCTCCGTGCTCATGGGATACAGTATGCCCATCAAATCTAAAACAACCTCCTTTTCTTGTGCTGAAATGCCCATCAGATCTGGCACCATCAACATTCTCTCGCTTGTAGGATACGCTGCTGGCCGGGTGGACGTTTGACATCCTCGGCCGTCGACTGACTATCGCATCTTCTTCATTGGGCCCCTCGTCATGGCGCTTGCAAGTGGCTACACAACACTCAGGTCAATCGCAGCATCACCGGAATCAGGGTCGGATACGCCCTCGTCATCGCACCGGTCTATGCCACGGAGATCGCACCAGTGTCGTCCCGCGGCATGGCCCTTTCCTTTAAATGTTCGTGTCACATTGACATCTCCTCCATATTTCACGCACTAGTTCTTCGGCTCCATCGCCCCGCCATCGCTGACTTCCCTACTCGTAACTCGCGCCTTTGCCATGAGCAATCGATCGTGACGCCACCTCCTGATGTCGTCTCGAGGCCCCTCCAACCCATTTGGGTTGTCTTCTATGCTCGTCGCACCGTCGATCACTGGAGCCATCGTCGTTGCCGTCGCACTGCCCTCCCCTATTTCTCTCTCTCTATCTAACTTGATCTCTTTCTCTCTCTGTCTCACTGCCTATAGGACCCAAGAAAGGCATGGGTAATATTGGTATTTATTAAATTCTCTCTCCAAGAAAAGTTATAACTGCTGTTTTCGATGGAAAATATCACATCGATGGTATTTTCCATAGTTTTTGAGTTTGCAATGGTGTTTGCAGCCCCTCTCTTTTGCAATAGTATTTTCTAAATCGTGGATCTTTGCAATGGTATTGAACAAATTTGCTCTAATATATTGGTTATTTGACAACAATGCTGTCGGCGGTTTTTCCCTATTTCTTTCAAAAAAGAATAGTGAGGTGCATGCACGCGTGCCACGCACATACGTACGCATGCATGCACGGCAATTAAGTAATCACACTGTCACACACACGAAGGCATCGTGTTTGAGATCGATAATCATGCAGTTAATTTGGAACCTCTATCGATCCATATTGCTGACAAGTAAAAGTGCATGCATGGTGACCGAGGAGTAGTATAGCCAGCCAGGCGCATCATCTCGTCGTCATGCTTTCGCTTCGCCAGCCCCCCGGGGTGTTCGAGGGAATTAAGGAGTGCTATGCATCACAGTGGTGGGTAGCACCACAGTATTAATTGCGTTACGTCTACGCGCTGAGACCGACTAGCTGCTAGTAGGCGGTCGATTTGCATTAGACATATCCGTCATGATCATATACTAGCTAGCTAGCAGCGCTGCACTTTGCAGGGAAAAGTAGGTAGTATGTATCATCGTCGACATAATACGCTTTTATTTGGAGGACGTACGGGCAATTTTATGAATTGCATGCGTGGGGCATTTTGGATCTTAATTATTTTTCGAAAGAGGGTACGGTCTTTTTTTTTTTTACCGATGTCATTTAACCTAGTGGTCATTGGATCGATCTTACTCTGTATCGCCCTCCAATTTCTATGAACTTACTGCCCCAGCAGAACCGAATAGAATGATTTTGCCCAACCATGCATGCATGGGATAGTCCAATAAGGCAATAACCAAGGATTGTCCATTCTTATATCTAGGATTGTATTGTTTTAGGAACATTTTTTAGCTTAATTAGTTCATACGGTTGCACATAACGCGGCTTATAGCAGACACACAACTGTGCAACATATATCTTTTCACTTGGTGGGTGTTTGGGTGCTCTGCCCGTACATACACAGCAGCATGATTGGACCGCTATCGGTCAATGTTGCATGCACGCGGCCAATTATATATATCGACACGACACGTACGATCGATTGTTTTTTTGGAAACGTGTTCGATATATATATATATATGTATGTGGTCGACCGACCGGTCGCTTTATCGCATGAGAGGTACGTGACCTGCAGCGTAGGTCAGGGTCGGGCTCCGATCCGACGCCATTGGCGGCACGCGCGAGTACGACCACTCGAGATCAATCGCGCGTACCTAGTACGACCCGGCCTGCGACGGCACCGTGTTCTCCGATGGTTTAAGCTTTGATCTGGGATTTGATTCGGTGTCGCGGTCTAGTCGCAGAAGCGGCTGGAACGTTACCGTCTCGCGACGTGCGGAATCTAGGTCTGATTTATGCCTGCCACGCGCACATGATTTTTGCGCATTCAGTAGTTTGTATGTGGATTGCTTTTCTTGGCAATATTTTCGATCGATGTATGCGTATATTGCCTGCTAAATAGACGGAAGTGTGCCGGGGCCCAGGAGATGTAGGAGAGTACCAAGGGTCTGTTCTTTTTTGCTGCGGTTTATAGATTTTAGCTGAAATATTTGAATTTTAGTTGTTTATGACAGAGATTACGGAAAGAGATACTCGTTTACGATTTTGGATGGTACAGATGTTAAGCTTTTAACGTGCACTATAATTAACTTATAGACTCTATCTTAAAAAATATTCCGTTTAAAAGTTAGGTACTGTAGCAAAAGTTAAAAGTTGTTTTGAGAAGCTGAAAAGAATAGACCCTAATTATGGGGGGAAAAAACTTTGGCTGCCTAGCTGGCTAGGTTTTGCCATGAAGTGGTTTCTACGGTAAGGCCGGCCGGAGCATGGTGTGTGCTCTCCAGGCAGGGCGCATATGTTGAGGAGAGGAGATGGCTGCACTGCAAAGGCAACGTGAAAGGGGACATGATATATGGTATAAGTTTCGATCGATCTGCAGACGTTCATATGCCATCATGCTTATGTTAGGTTAGAGGATGCGTGACATGCAAGATGGATGTGCCAGAAAAGAATATTTGTACATGGACACGCACGGACAATTGGGCCTGTTGTTCTTGTTTCAGTTTTTCACTATGGTTTATGATTTTTAGGTTATTTATGAGAGAAAGTACAGAGTAACAGAAGCTCATGTACGGTTTTAGCCGATATAAATGAAGTCGTTATAGTGTATATTTCAATCAATTTATAGACTCCCGCCTTGAAAAAACAATCCGTTTAAAAGCTAGTTACTGTAGAAAAACAAAAAGATAACTTTTTAGAAACTGAAAAGAAGATACCCGTTAATGAGATATCAGCCAATGAACTGTTGTTTAATTTTTTAGCATCAATTCTTCATTGGGATCAGATTAACACCTGTTCTTTAAGCTTAATGCATGCATTGTTGTTCCATGGAGTATACGAGGTCTATGTTCATTGGGATCAGATTAACACCCGTTCTTTAAGCTTAATGCATGCATTAACACCTGTTCTCAAAACAGCTTTTTCAAAAAAAAAAAAGCACATATAAAAGTCATTAGCCGCAGTTAAAAACCATTAATTGTAGCTTAAAAGGACCAGGCCGAGAACATACATGCACGGAGGATTCTTTTTTAGGAACATGCATGGAGAATTGCCGATAATTTCCTAAAAAAAGAATTAATGATAGTGCAGTATTGTTTGTTATTTTTTTAGCATTATTCTGAGCAGGTCTAGTATTGACATTAATTTGCTCTTAAGCTAATTAGTGTGTAACAGTTGATTCGAATGGTTGATCTTAACCAGGTGGAGCTGACATGCAGAGGGCAGCTTCTCCCTCCATTCTTGCTGGTGAAATATGTGAGAGATAGCGTCTGGTGCTCATCATCGGCACCGAGTGAAGAGAAGACACTTATCGAGCTGCCAGATCGGCGCTCACCGGCTACTACTACTGACCATGTAATGACACT
Source organism: Melocanna baccifera (assembly GCA_036346265.1). Classification (NCBI taxonomy): domain Eukaryota; kingdom Viridiplantae; phylum Streptophyta; class Magnoliopsida; order Poales; family Poaceae; genus Melocanna; species Melocanna baccifera. Next base: position 7,939,983 of record CM070678.1, read on the forward strand.
CTTCTACAGCACAAGTAGGAACCATTAGTTAATCCGATCAGTCTGTAATTAATCAACACAAGTTCTTTGATCATTTCCAACTCCCCACAATCTGCTGCTCTGGTTAACTGATGCTTAGTCCCAGATTAACCAACCAACCAATGAGTATTTTTCTTGTTGTTTTAATTCCCTTTTCATTCTTTTAAGAGAAAAGGTTTGACCACATTTGATGGAGATCTTCCTTTGTTTTCCTCATCTACCACCATATACATTTAACCAGCCGAACTGAAACGTTGGGAACTCGAGTTTTCATCAGTTTGGAGTTGTGAGAATTTCTTTCCTCAGCATTACAGTTGTTCAGTTGTATACTTGTATTAGTCAGTTTATCTTAGTTATGTGTCCCCAAAAAGCAAGCGTACGTGCACGGAGAATTACTTGACTGAGTTTGGCTAAAAACTAATAAGAATGCAAGCCTGCTGTTTCATCAGGAAACAACAACCTGACAGGCTAATCTCAAATTCTTTTATGTTGCGCTAGCCGCTCGCAAGAACCACAGTGCAGGATGCATGCCAAAGCTCAAACAAACGGTTATACATGCTGGCTGATGAATCGCAATTCGCAACTCAAGAAATACAAGGAAAATTGACATCTCAGATAAAGCAGCGATCATACACACAAAATGTACGCATCGAACCATGTTTCAGGGACATGTCAAACAAAAACCATCTTGATAAGACATGTCGCTTATAGCACTTGCTGCCAATGCAGCTGTTGCCAAGTTCTAAGTAGATGATTTTGCATTCATCCTAAGAGAGACTCAACGCCCTCCCTTTTGCATCTGGAATCTAGATACAGGTCTTGAAGAACTAACAGGCTGCCAAATGTTCAGGAAAAAAGTAAGAGAGCTGATCAATATAAATTTGCACCACGTCCACACCAATGAAAGGTTTCACACAAACAGCTTACTTTCTCGCTATCATTACTCCTTGGTGGTTGAATCGCTGAAAGATTCTTATCATGTTCAATAATAGATCCCGTGAAGGCATGTGATAGCCATAAACTAAGGTAAATGCAATTTCAAAGTACAACCAAAAGACCTTTTGTCCACTTGATATTATCTTTCGATCATGAGATGGAGCGCTGTCTGAAGAAACCTGCCAAGCAAATAACTGGTAATCAGCACTATCAACGTTTTGAAACAATAACAAACCACAAATGAAACATGGGACAAATCATAAACTGCGTCCTCAAGTCTCCAGAATGGTGCTTGCTCCAGTTCACAAAGAAGGAATAATTCTACACTTCTACTAGTCTAAGATAAATACGAACATGTAGAGTAAGTGCATGCCAAGTCATGTTAGCACAAGATTTATGTACAGAATACGTGGACCATATTACCAAATGGAGTAAGAAGCTAGTCAACCGTGTATGAAGATCTAAAGCACAGGTGTATAGCAAAAATCATTTGTGAGAACCAGTACTCCCATTTACATTGTTTCATAATGTTACTAAAGAAGAACACTGAACAAAATATCAATGACAGATTTATGACTGCCAGAAATATATACAAAATCTTCCAATAAGAAGTCAAACCCTTGCAATTGGTACCTTACCTCAAGTACTGGAGCAGAGTAATTTGGATACTGTGGCAAGGGATGAGACTTCTACGAACAAACTATATGCTTTTTGTCATCTTGAAAAGAAACAGCTGCGAGTAGGAAATTTGGGTCACACGCATATGAGCAGGGTAGTTAATTAAAGAACTTCAAGCAACATATGGAGCAACAAGGGAATAATGTGTTTACTTCCAGCTCCAATGACATTACACGAACAAGATGCCAATAAAAAACAGCAAAACACATCGATGTGGCATTTGGTATTCTAAACAAACATCTAATACACTAGTAAGTTGTCTCACATGAAAGTATCAAAACTAACCTTTTTTAATTGGAACCTGAACTTCGGAGTGTATTATCTGCACATAAGACGGAACACATTATGACTGCTACAGCAGCAAAGACAAACCATTGTGACTGCGTGACATTCATTCAAGCATAAAGTAGAGTTACTGAAATAAGGGTAAGGAGCTTACAGAAGCCTGGCCTGGAAAAACTGAGTGAGATGTACTGGCTGACGGTGCAACAGAAGCACCTTTCAGCATTTCCTTCCCTCCTAGCTTCTTTAATGCACTTTTGAGCTATTAGTTCTATTAGATATGTATTATATAAGCTATGTATTTACCCTGTTGTGTGAGAGGTTTTCTGCATATATACCATATCTATACGTGTATATATATTAGCCTATTGGCCTCATAATGAATATAAGCGCTATTCATAACATAGTATCAGAATATACCTAGGGTTAGGGTTTTCTCGTCAGGAGCCGCCGCCGCCGCACCTGGCTCTTCCCCCGTCGCGCTCATCACTATCTGCTGCAGATCGTCGTCAGGCTTTCCTTGCCGCCACTGCAGGAGGCTTCAGTCGCTGTTCTTCGCCGCCACCTTCTGATCTATGGGCCACCAGGCCACCGGAGTCATCGCTGCGGCCGAACTCGTGAGGCTGCTGCTCTCCCGCCGCTGCCTTCGATCTGCCTCGCCGACCAACAAAGCTGCCAATTGTTGCCGGTTTGGTCTGCCTACCGCCGCCGATCTGGTCGGGACGCCCGCACTGGCCTAGCTTTCGCGCTACCACCAGCTGCTTCCGCTTATCCGGACCGACAGCCAACAGCAAGGAAGCCTTACGCAGGTCTCCGCCGCCGTCGGTGAGGTTATCAGCAGCTGTCGGCCGACGCTCCGCTGATCGACGGATCTCAGAGCCAAGATCATCCTGGATCGGCCGCTCTCCATCAGGTGCTGCTTCGCGGTGGGATCTGGTTTGCCATTGCTCCGGTCGACGGTGAGGTTATCGGCTGTCGCTCCGCCGTTCGACGGATCTCTTCGCTGAGATCATCCCGGCCGCTTCGTCGACCATTGCTTCAGCCGCCGATGGGGTCAACCACCTTCCCATCACTGCTCCGGCCGCTGATGAATCGGGGAGGTTCCCCTCATGACTTCCTCGGTCGGTCATCACTTGACTGACTAAGTCCACAGAGAGCCTTCGGTCTTTTGTAGACTAACCAACTGAAAGCAAAGCAAAGAAAAAAAAGAATAATGTCTTCTTTTGTAGACATCGTTTCTGTTCCTCGTTGCCTGGTGATCTTCGATGGTCTCAATTATCGGGACTGGTTTCAGCACATGCGCCTCCACATGTGTGGACAGCGCCTTTGGGAGTTTCTTACTAGCGAGTTGTCTTGTCCATCTCGCCTTACTCCACCTGCTGAGCTTAGACTCCTGAAAGATGCTTCTGAAGACACCCGTACAAAAGCATCAGAAGCTTTTGAGGATACCATGTAGACTTTTCATACTCAGTATATTGCCTACAAGACATGGATCGATAAGGATGCTCGTGTTTCTGCTATTCTGGTTACTAGCATGGAGATGCATCTCACTAGTGATATTGTTAGTTTAACTTCCGCACAGACGATGTGGGCGCATTTGCACAACCGCTACAAGCCATCTGGTGATTCCTTGTATCTTGCTGTTGTGCGTCAGGAGTAGTCGCTGCAGCAGCGAGATGCCACTGTGGACGAGTTTTATGCACAGTTGTCCGCAGTACGGCGTCAGATCGACTCTTTGGGGCCAAATGCTTGTCGCACCCATCAATGTTGTCAGCAGTCTCATCTGGAGCTTCGCCGCATCTACGACTTTTTAACACGTCTCTGGACTAAGTTTGAGCAGACTCGTGCTCGGTTGCTAGCTCGTCACCCTCAAGTAACTCTTTTGGAGGCTTTTGCGGCGGTTCGCACTGAGGAGATTCGTCTACGTGTTGCGAGCCTGCTATTGTCACTGTTGTCTCCTCCAGTTTTGGCAGCCCCTCCAGCTTCTACACCTGCTACGCCTCCGGTTCCTCCTTCATCAGTTGCGCCTCCACTAATGACAGCTGTTGTTAGTAGGGGACTCCACTGCATATATTGCAACAAGGATGGACATGTTAAGCAGTTCTGCTACAGGAAGAAGGATTTTCGTTGTGGTGATCGTCCTCCGAGGTGCACTAGAGGTTCCCTCAGCAGAGTCCTGGTGCCTCTAACACTCAGCAGTTTCTCACACTGTTAGGTTGCATGGTTGCTTCTGCGTCATCTGGTTCTGCTGCTCAGTCTTCCAGTGAGAGACCACCTTCTACTTCCCCTTTGTTAGGTATATCACCTTGAATTATTAATTCTGGTGTTTCCTTTCATATAACATCTAATTCCACCTGTCTTACTTCTATTAATCCTTTAGCTACTCCCATCACTGTTTAAACAGCAGATAGTACTCTTTATATCGCAGGACGAGACACTCTTTCCAATTCCTCATTTCATGGTTGTCGTGGTTCATGTTGTTTCTCATGTTCCCAAACTAGCCATGTAGCTCATATCTGTTGGTCAGCTCAGTGATCATGGTTGTTGTGTTATTCTCGATTCTGATTCTTGTTGTGTTCAGGATCACCGTACGGGGACTCTGGTTGGTACTAGCACTCACCGCCGTGACTCGCGACGGCTCTGAGAGCTTGACTGGCTTCATCTTCTTTCCGTTGCCCATGTCAGTCTTGTCGCCTCCACCACTGTCTCCACATCTGCTATAGCCTCCACCACATCTTTTGCTCAATGACATCATCGTTTAGGACATCTTTGTAGGTCATGTATGTCTTACTTACTTCGTCGTGGTCTTTTAGGGTCTATGTCTAATAATGCTTCTCTTAATTGTTAGGATTGTAAGCTTAGCAAACAGTTTCAACTCTCCTATCCTTCTAGTGAGTTAGTATCTCAGCGTCCTTTTGATCTTGTTCATTCTGACGTATGGGGACCAGCTCCTGTCGTTCGAAAGAAGGTCATCGATATTATATTATTTTTATTGATGATTTTTCTCGGTATACGTGGATATACTTTATGTCATCTAGTAGTGAGGTTCTATTCATCTACAAGCCTTTTGCCAACATGGTCCGTACTTAGTTTGACTATCCTACTCGTGTTTTCAGCGTTGATTCTGCCGGGGAGTACTTGTCAGGAATTCATGGTTTTCTTACTGAGCAGGGCACTCTCGGTTTTCTTGTCCCGGTGCTCATGCTTAGAATGGTGTAGTTGAACGCAAGCATCGTAATCTTCTTGAGACAGCTCGTGCTCTCGTGTTTGCTTCTTCTGTTCCACCACACTTCTGGGCTGAGGCTATTTCTACTGCCATTTCTCTGATCAACATTCAGCCCTTCTCTGCTCTTAAGAGTGGGATCCTAGTTGAACGTCTCTGTGGTAAGACCCCTGATTATTCCAGTCTTCGCCTCTTTGGATGTGTGTGCTATGTTCTTGTTGCACCTCGTGAGCGTACTAAGCTAACCACTCAGTTTGTTGAGTGCATTTTTCTGGGCTCTGTGCTGAGCACAAGGGATATCGCTGTTGTGATCCTGTTAGCTGACGGATACGGATTTATCGAGATGTTACTTTTGATGAGTCTCATCTTTCTATCCTCACCCTTTTTTTCCTCCACTTCAACATCTCTTGTTGAGCCACTTTCTTTCCTGATTTTTCCTCCACCATAGCCTTTGGTCTCTCCGGTGCCTCCTTCCCAGTCGGCACCTTCTTCACCACCGGCACCCTCTTCCGAGGTTACTCCTGACCTTGTTCCTTCTTATCCTCTCTACTATACTCGTCGTCTGCGAGTTGATGATTCTTGTGATGTGCCCTCTCTTTCTGATGGGTCATCCTCTTCGGCCTCTCATTGCTACGCTCTTCGCGATCGCCAGTCCATTCGGCCTCCTGAGCGTTTTAGTTTTGCTGTCGCTGCTCTTGCTGAATCGACTTCTTGTCGTGATGTTGTTGTTCATCAGGAATGGCAGAGTAGATTGCTGCCCTTGAGCGTACTAGCGTGTGGGATTTTATTCCTCTTCCTGTGCGTTTTACTCCTATCACGTGCAAGTAGGTCTATAAGGTTAAGACCCGCTCTGATGGTTCTCTTAAGCGCTACAAGGCTCGTCTTGTAGCGCGGGTTTTCAGCAAGAGTATGTTCGTGACTACGATGAGATATTTGCTCCTGTCGCTCACATGACCACCATTCATACTTTTCTTGTTGTGTCCTCTGTTCGACAGTGGTATATCTCTCAGTTAGACGTCAAGAATGCCTTTCTCAATGGCGAGTTGCGTGAGGTCTACATGCAGCCGCCCCTGGGTATTCTGTTCCTGATGGTATGGTTTGTCGCCTTCGTCGATCTCTCTATGGCCTCAAGTAAGCTCCCCGTGCCTGATTTGATCATTTCTCTTCTGTTGTCACTGCAGTTGGTTTCTCTGCTAGTACTTATGATCATACACTTTTTATTCACACTTCACCTCGTGGTCGGACGCTTCTCCTTTTGTATGTTGATGATATGATCATTACTGGAGATGATTCTCAGTACATCACTTTTGTCAAGAAACATCTTCATAAGCAGTTTCTCATATCTGATCTGGATCCCCTTCGCTACTTTCTTGGGATTGAAGTTATTTTTACTCCTGAGAGTTTCTATCTCTCCCAAGAAAAGTATATCCAGAATCTTCTTGATCATGCCTCTTACTGATCAGCACAAAGCTGAGACTTCTATAGAGCTTAATGTTCATGTTTATCCCACTGATGGTGAGTCTCTTACTGATTCTACTCGCTTTGTCACCTTGTTGGGAGCCTTGTTTATTTTGGTGTCACTTGTCTTGACATTTCATACCCTGTGTATATCTTAAATCAGTTTGTTTCTACTTCTACTCAACTTCACTATAGTCATCTTCTTCGTGTTCTACGATACCTTCATAGAACTATCTCTCGTTTTTTTTCCCTTGCTCCAGCTCTTTACAGTTTACAGCTCCAGGCATATTCGAATGTCACCTTGGCTAGTGATCCCTCTGATCGCCGGTGTCTCTTTACTTTTTGTGTTTTTCTTGGTAGTTCTCTCGTTGCTTGGAAGACTGAGAAACAGACAGTAGTTTCTTGTTCGAGTGCTAAGGCTGAGTTACGAGCTATAGCTTTGTTGACTGCGGAGGTTACTTAGCTATAGTGATTACTTGAGGATTTTGGTGTTTTGTTTCTACACTGACTCCTCTTTTGTCTGACAGTACATGTGCTATTAGCATACTAAAGATCTGGTGAAGCATAAACTTACAAAGTATATTGGTGTTGATACTTCTTACATGCGGGCACAGGTGCATGATCAGATTGTTGCTCTTCAATATGTGCCTTCTAAGTTTCAGTTGACAAACTTCTTCACAAAAATATAGACCAGAGCCCGGCACAGCTTTTACATCTCCAAACTTCATATTGTTAATTCACTATAAGTTTGAAGGGGTGTTAGATATGTATTATATAAGATATGTATTTACCCTATTGTGTGAGGGGTGTTATGCATATATACCATATTTATACATGTACACATATTGGTCTATTGACCTCATGATGAATACAAGCGCTATTCATAACGAGTCCAAGCATCAAAATATAATAATTGCAACACAGCACATGAAACAAATTAAGATTACATCACTATTATGTTCGATCAGCTTGAGAAACAAGAAATACCTGGACGTTGCCATGGCTCTGATCATTACCACCACTTCTAGAAAATGAGGCACCAAAATTAGCAATGTCATTCCCATCACTGATGTATTCCCATCTACCTCATTTTCCTCACCATCCTCACTTGTGCCAGCACCTTCATCATTATCGTCATCATCTTCTTCTCAATCTTCTTCAGAAGTACTTCCAGCTTCCTTTTCTTCCAATTCAAGTTCATCTAACCTTGCTATGATTCGAGCATGTTCCCTGTTATCTGACATGCCCCCAGAAGAAATTGAAGCCTCTGCAGAAGACCATTAGAAAAACTAGTCAGGCTAGAAGTTGCAATTGGCCAACTACATGTAAGCGCTAAATGTTTACTGCCAGCTTCTTTTGGAGCATAAAGATGATAATCATCTCAGCACAATATTTAAAAAAAAAGTCACAAGATTTGATGCTCTTAACCGCACCAAAACAACATTTGCTTTAGATCCACCTCAACAAGGGTATTATACCAAGAAAGGGCCTGCTTGGATGGGGGTGTTTGGATTTGAATCCTTAAGATTTAGATCAAATTTGATTTAGATACCCCCCATTCAAACACCCCCTGAGAAGGATTCACGAGAATAAAGATATGGATATTAGGAAAACATTAATATTAGAATTCAACATACTGAGATTTCACAAAGAGCCAAACAAATCCTGAATATAATAAAAATGCAGAATACCAGTAGATAAATAAAAGAAAGTTCCAAATGGTTACCTGATTTTGCTGAATTTCTTTCTGTGTCTTCACCATATTCTTCCCTTATTTCAATAAGACCCTCCTGCCAGCATCAACATGATTAAGCATCCAATTTTAATGTAATTCAATGTTGTCATGGCGACAAAGCGAGGCGAGGTGCTCCGGAGGTGCCAGGACGCCTAGGCACCTAGGCGGGCGTCTAGGCGATGATTAGACGATGGTAGAGAAAATAAGAAAACGGAACTCTAGAAGTCTAAATTAAAGTCTAAATCGGCATATTTCTAAAAAAGGACCTAATTGCAATTCTATACAACTACGAGGACTAAATTTGAAAAATTCCAAATCTTTTTATCACGGCAGCCGATCCCCTCCCGATCGCCGTCCGCTCTCTCCGCCTCCTCTCTCGGTCTGTCCGCTCCCGATCCCCTCCCGATTGCCTCCTCTCCTCTCCTCCCCTCCGGATCCACCGCCTCCTCTCCTCCGAGCGCCGCCGCCTCTCCTCCAACACCTCCCCTCCGGATCGGTCGCCGCCTCCTCCACCCCGGTCCCTCCACCCTGGCTCGGCCGCCGCCTCCCTCCACCTGGACGACGCCGCCGCCTCCACCCGGACGACACCGGATCCGGCCTCCCCGCGCCGGATCGGGTCTCCTCGCCACCGGATCCGGTCCCGCCGCCACCGCCTCCACCCGAACGACGCCGGATCCAGCCTCCCCGCGCCGGATCCGGTCCTGCGCCGCCTCCCGCCGCCGTCTCCCCGACGCCTGGCAGCTCAATCGGCCGCCTAACTTGGAAAAACTAGGCGATAGCCCCTGTCGTCCACCTTGCGGCGCCAGGACGCCTAGGCGTCGCCTTGATAACATTGATGTAATTGTGAATGGAAACAAAGCTCACAGTGAAACAATGATGTGAACAGTTTTCAATTCTATAAAGACAAAACACAGCGATGCGGTGAGTGCTGTTCGGGGTGCCAGGATGGTCTAACTCAAGACTCAAGTGTTGAGTCGTGGGCTCGTGGCCAACTCCATTGACGTGGAGAGCCACATTGCAGCGTACCGCGTCCATCTGCTCATGCGCAGTGCAACCCAAACGGTCTCAATAACCATAACTATCATCTGCGTCACGCAGCGCAGTCCTCCCACTATTCCTCGCAACGCGCGCCCTAGTGGTTGTCCCCGACTGTTGCTATTTCGACGGCACATCAAGAGTGATGCTGGTGTGCGCTTCAACGATGAACCGTGTGTGGAGGGCTAGGAGATACAGCGCCGGTGACAAGAACTATGGCAACCAATGGGGATTCGGCGATGGCAAGCGACGGATCGGACAGTGACACTTGAAGTGTGAAATGAAACTCCTATCTTCTTCGCAAGCTTCCCCTATACCGAGGATGGCTGGCACCCTACGTCCTCTTCAACGAGCCGTGTAACTGCTCTTTTCTAGACATACTCTACCCTTCTTTCTTTTGTGTCGCCATGTATTTGTGTGCAGGGCACTCGTCAATCATGGACATGGAGGCTTTCCTACTTGGCGGGGCTGCTTGTGGAGGCGGAGCCACGGAGGAGGAAGTTGGCATAGCATAGCCAAAACAAAGCCCGCACGACACGCAACTGAGGCCTGTTCTAGAGCGAACAGGCCTCGTTGCCGTCATGCAACCGGCCAGGTTCGTTCGCTGTCAAGTTGTCCCCGGAGTTAGCAAACCCATCGTCCACCTCACGGTTGCATGATGAGCAGTTCGCGTGCGACGCTCTCGACAGCTGGCCACACCTCCAATCATTTGGTGTGAACACGAGGTACTATCTGACAGAAGACGCATGCATACAATGGTCTCTATTGAAATGATTCATTTCCTGTCCATGAACTCCATAGTCCACACAACAATAATACGTACCCCCATTTGAGAGTCATGAATGCATGCATGGTGGCAAGGCCTCCTTGGTAGACTGTCTCTTATATTCAGTAATCAACCACCTCAGTTTCTTAGATGAACAACTCGCTTTACGGTTATGCTTTTTTAACTTAAAATTATGGTTAAGCTATTGTAGTCACTTTTATCAACAGAAGTTATAGAATGCATAGATGGAGTCTAATATCAGTTGGTGCATTTGCAATAGTACAAATGCATTGCGACTATACACCTGATCATTTTTGGAGATCTTGTGACGTCTATATTAATAGTCTGCATGTACTGGATTCTTTTCTTCTTTTGTGACCAATCTGGATTCATAGTGTTGATGAGCATCAGAAGAATATTAATTAGAAGGAAATTGGAGGACTTTTAGCTTAGTGTGACACTTAGTCAGGGAAATCTAAGTCTTAAAACAGTTAAGGGAAAATGCTGATGGATGGTAGGTATGTAAACCAAAAAAAAAAGAAAAGAAAGTTTGTTTGACGGCAAATGTATGCCTAATTCATATGATTCAATAGAATAGGTGATTATATATGCATATGATAGTGTGGGCATTCAACTAGATAAAGCATTTTCCAGTCAGACTGAATTTTGCTAATTGCTATGACCATCAATAAGGCATAGGTGCAAAGTTACCCAAATGTAGGTGTCTACCTCCCCGATCTAGTTTTTGTCCCATGGACAACTGTATGTTGTGCTTTCACGAGCTACTGCTAGGAGTGATATTAGAACACTGGCTACAAACAGGGAATAATAGTAGCTTTAAATCTACTAGCACATTTACTACGAATATCATCTACAAAGATGTTCTTAAGTACTAGGTGTCTTATGCACTAGCTAAAGATGTTTTGTTTGTATTCATGTTGGACAAGAAACAATGTCTATTGCTAAATGTGGAAACCTGATGGTTTGGATATATATGTTTGGCTTGATATGTGTACCAGAAAACTGATTTTCGTTGTATGGTTTGTGATCATGTGTGATGATATGTATCACGCTCTCTTTGAACCCTGTTGCAACGCACGGACATCTTACTAGTGAGACATGAAAAGGGAGCCTTACAGAAGCCTCGGTAGCAATGGACTCAAAGAACTTCGCCTCAGCCTCAAGGTCAGAGATAGTTGCCTTCGTCGCTTCCACTTGAGCTTCCAATTCCATCCCCCTCTTGCGCAATATATCGGTTGTCTGCTTAGAGGACCTCTCCGCATAGTACCCCTCACCTAGAAGCACCTAAGACATAACGCAAATCACAAGCATTTATGTTCCAGACCCACATAAAATACAAAACCAAGCTGTTCCATGGTGGGCTGTCATATCAAGAGTTCATTTGTGTGGATTAAACGTCCTGGGAAAAATGCGGCACCACCAAAGGGAACCTGCAAACCAACCAAAACGCACAAAACATACCAACAGATCAAAACTGGTTAAGACCTACGAACATTTGAATGGCTAATGCATTAACACAAACATACTGCAAGAGTGCTAATTAATATAGGATGTTGCTGCAAACTGTACAGCATACATGTAGATCTAACGAGGATTTCCTGTCTTTTGCCCCCTTTCTATTTTCCTCTCTCATTATTTATTCATTAATCCACACAAAGCACTCCCTCGTATTTCCAAATCAATTATGAGAGTGACATTTTAGTACTTTTCTATCAATCTTACAGCATTCTTCACTTTTTTGCATAGCAAAAAAGTACGCCCTATACTTTGCAATAGAGGGAGTCCATAATTAACAGTTACTGGTTGTTTAGTTTTCAGACCCTACTAACAAACTTTTCTCATAGAAATGAAGAAACTGATAGTTTGATTTTTATGAAAGAGGGAACCAACACTCGCTTGATTATCACAGTTCATTTCAAATAGTTATGCCGAATCATACATTCTTTAACCAAACCGGCAGTCATGCTTGTGCAAGCAAGCCAAGCGAAAATTTGCATAGAGCGAATAAGAGAAACTTACAACAGCAAGAAATCTCACAACGTTAGAACTAGATAACGATACAGATTTCTAATCGAGAGAGATAAGGGGAGGACCATGATTTCGTGGGAGATTTCGTCGGGGAGCCTCTGGACGAGGGAGACGAGGGCGGCGTTGTCGGAGACGAAGCCCTGGAGGCGCCTGAGCTCGGCACGGTGGTCGGCGACGGCCTCGGCCACCCGCGCCGCAGCCCTCCTCGTCTCCTCCAGCGAGAACGCGGCGCCCAGCGGTCCCCTTCCTCGCCGCAGCCAGTGCCGCTCTCGCTCTCTGGTTGCCCCAACTCTCCAGCCAAAAACCCCAGAACTAACGGGCGGTGTCCAGCCGTGAGGTGAAATCTGCGAAATGCTTGGGCTACTGGGCTGGCAAGGGCAAATGGAAGCCCATGTGAATTTCCTCTTAGTGTTTGGAATGTTGCGGGCTTTCAGTTTCATTAATGCAAACATTACATCACTAATTTAATCTTTAAGAGGCAGAGATAACTTGAGTGTCATGTTACTTGAACAACAACAAAATCACTTCAATTTTTTAAAAAAGAAAATCACTGCAATTGAACCAAGGTACCACCTCTCTTCAAATGTCATCCATCAACAGAGAAAGCTAGCTAGCCGCTTTTTCTGAAGTTTGACCACATTGTTCAGAACAATGTTTTCAGAAAGCACGCGTGCGTTCTATTCACATGCATACTCTTAGTATGTTTTCAGAAAGCACGCGTGCTTTCTATTCACATGCATACTCTTTAGTACTGAACACACGCTTTTCTTTTACCTACTTGTAGCTATGTTCTGCAAACTGATCATCACAACACTTTAATTACTTTACAAAGTAATGCACCTTTATATATTCCACATACTTGTGTTCCATAATTCTCTGAAAGTTCCTTCATCCAAGAACTGGTTAGCGCAAGCAAACAGTAGTTAAGAAGGCTATTTACCAGTGCTGAGGGGATAAGTAACTTGAAGAAACAGATTAAGTGCACGAGTGATGATTCAGGGAGACAATTCACGAAACTAGTGATGCTTTTATTAACTAGATAGCTGAGATACAATAACAACACAAAGGCACGAGACTTTTTGATTCACAGGTCTGAAAATTCAAAGACAGTAGCTAAGATAGCAACAACAAATGCACGGTGCAACTGCTGCGACATGATCATGCAAACTAAACAGCAAGCTAGATAGGCTGAACTGACTCAGCATGCATGCATGGACCAGTGATGCAGATAAGACGGAATTGACCAAAACCGAAGCTACATGTCTGTGGTTTTCCCTACTACTCCCCCTTGCAATTTGCTCCCTTCTCCTCCTTCCTTGCCTTTGCTCCTCTTGGCCATCATGAAGCAGAAGCATGAGCAGCAGGGGCACTGGAACAAGAGCTTCATATCTTGTGTCTATGATCTATGTACAATGCAATGGCAGAAGCTAGCACTCTTCCTCACCTAAGCAAAAGAAGTGCAGTGCCACTCACTCTGCTGATATCTTCTGATCTCTGCCTCTCACATTCCAGCCTTGACTCTTGACACACACTTTGGTTCCTTTTTAAATGGACACAAATGAATCCTTTTCCTATGCCACTTTTCTTTTCTAAAAGAGAGATGGCACAGTCATAGACACATTATTATAGTCCATAGCTACATAGCCCATGGTTGCACATTCATCTGTTCCTTTATTATAGTATTCCTTTTCCTCTGAAGGTTACTGTTGTGTAATGTAACGACAGCTATAACTGCCTTTTGTGAGGCAAGCAAATTAAACAAGATGGATTAAGTTGAAGAAATTAATCCAAGAATTTGCAGTGATCCTAGACAGTCGTTACTACATCAATTCATCGGTGCACATTATGCTAGCTGCATGTTAGTGAACATATATGTGTTGACCAAGCAAATTAAGGCAGGAGACTGGTTAATTAAGTAATTAATTAAGCAGGCATCTCAATTGCAAGGCAGTAGTACTGTTGCTGGTCAAAAGTTTATACACAGGAATGACTATTGAGGCTGACAACCCAGGTGGTGCGATCCTGGTTAATTATCTGTATATATTGACTGCAGCTTCTGTCGGTGGCTATTCGATCTGCACTGCTGCTGCCTGCTGCAATGCAAGCCAATCACAATGAGCTAGCTAGCTGATGATTGATCGTATATTCAGTCCCACACGTATATTGGCAACAAATGGCCATATTTCTAGCTGCAGAAGCCATGTCTATTCGAGCTAATCGGACACTGTCAGTTAAATATTTCGTCAGTTCGAGTTGATGGAATGCAATGAGATGGAATGAAATGAGACCGACCTCATGAGTCATGATTCATGAACATGGTGTTGTATGCAGGGTAGGCAGACAACGAGATGGTCCTGCTGTGCCGTGCATGCCTTGTGAGCGGTCATGTGATTTTGATGCGTCTGATGGGACATGGCGACCACCGCGGCCATGTACATGAGATCCATCTACTGTTCGCTCTACTTGCAGTTTGCACTGCGTCTGATGGCCGGCTAGTTTAGGTAGGCGATTAGATTCTGTTAGCCAAGGCAAAAGAGGCAGGCACGCCAAGGATATGCATATGCATGGGCAGCACGCGCACATGGCTAGCTCTCGGCTGTTCCTCTTGGCACCACGGCCCACTTCAGCCTGTGCGTCCATCTCTCATGGCATGCAGCGCCCTGGACGCTGTACGTATCCCGGCCCTCCCCTCTCAGGCTCACAGCATCTGCAAGCAAAGAATCTCTGTATATACATAAAGGATCTCATGATCTGAATATCTGATCACTTCTTCAGCATCATCTGTACATATATGCCTGCCTGCATGTCCCTTAATGTATCTAATTAAGCAACATTTGCCATGCTGATTAAGCGATATATCTCTACCAAGGCTACTGGTACTTTCATCTAGCTATCAATTTCTATATCTGACATGATCTGCATGTATGGTGCAGAAGTCAACTAAACTGAATTTGTTCTGTCTAGTCACTTGGAGCGCATGCATGCGTCGGTCGATCGTTAATTTGGTCCGTTCATGCCCCGGATCAACGCTTGATGTGCATGTCGGCAGAATCTTACCGGTACTAGCTGGCCTGGTTTTCAACAGCATTGCCCAGCTAGCGTACGAGAGATGATAATGATGAGATGATGCGAGACGTGTAACCTACACTTGCTGTCAGTCAGCGGCAACGATGGCTAGCTTGCGTTGCGTTGCGTTGCATGCGTGCCCTTGACAAACATAGCTCATCAACTGGCCGTCCGGAATCCGGATTATTTTGAGTGGATGCCAAGCCAAGCCATGTAGCTGGAGCCCCGGACCAGATTAAATAAACAAATTAAACCTCTTGGATCCATTTTTCTTAAGAAAACAAACACGATCAACGTCAAAATTATGAGAAACAGTTCCAATTAATTGGTAGTATCATCGACAGCCACGGCCATGCATATAAGTGCAAATTTTAGTGGGAGAAACAAGATCATCTATGCTCATGCACTTGGGTTGCAATTAGCTTCAGCTAATTTAAGACGCGCGGAACAGTGCGTAGCTAACCTTTTTCTATGGGGTCAATTGAGCCCATAGGTTTTTATAAAATATTTAATTAGTACTAATATTTACCTATAAACTCATAAAACTCCAAAGATTTTGTAATAATGGACTCCACATATTTTAAGATCTGGCTACACCACTACGCTTTTATTTGGAGCTAGTTCACTGATCCCATTCTACCAAAGGACGGACCCTTCTAGTAAACCAGATATAGAGAGAGCCCTTTTGGCTTTTTTTTTTGTGGTTTTTAACTTCGACTTCTCTAAAAGCTGAAACAAACAAAACTTCTTTAAACAGCTTCTCGAGTCTAAAACCATATGTGCCGTCCACGTCGACGTCTCCGTCGTCTTAAAAAATTCAAACAAAAACCGTCAGCCACAGTCAAAAGTTATCGGTAGTCCAAATGAATATTGCAGTTACAAGTTATTGCAGCCTCAACTTGCAGCCAGCGCCATTGGTTTAGAGCCCCGCTTCAAACAACTTTAAGCCAGAAGTCAGTTAAAACGCACCGTTTCTGATTTTGATTTTTTATTTTCTTTATTTTCTTATTTCTTTATTTAAGCCAGAAGTCAGTTAAAACGCACCGTTTCTGATTTTGATTTTTTATTTTCTTTATTTTCTTATTTCTTTATATTATATATGATAATATAACATTTTTTAATTTTTTAAATAATAACCACTACAGTACGATTTAAAAAAACCACGCCCATAAATTTAAATCAAAAGAGCCCAGATCTAGCTAAACCTGCCACGGCAAACTGGTACAGTAATTAATTTTGTGTCCTCTCTAGCTGGATTGCCGTACTCTCCAACGACCGTCCTTCTCCGGACCATCACCACCTGCGGATCCGCTGCGCGGCCCGCCTACTCAAACCGGTCGTACAGATAACGTCCTGCCCGTTGGATCGGGTCGGGTCAGGCTGATCAACAGTGACGGACGAGGAAGAAAGGGCGTTCCGCGCAGCGGATCGGATGCGCGCCAGCAGGCACCGGGAACGTCGCTCTCCGGGGATGTGAAAAAACAAGTGGAATTTCGCTTTTATAAATGTGCTCTGTTTTACATGGCAAACCCTTCTCTTTTTTGGTATTGTCCACCTCAGTCTCTATTCGGTGTTTTTGTTATGTTTGTTGGTTTGTTACTTTGTTATGTTTGGATCACCCTATGTTCTTCTCAATGTTTATTTGCTTTGTTTAGATACAAAATGCAATATATTTGTAGGACCGGTACAGCAACAACAGGGTGAATAATGCATTTGAATTTTTTCCTAAGTATTTGTCGATCTTCATTCCAATAGATAAAATATCTATAAAGATCAGAGATCAATCACCAAACAAAACAATCCTTGATGTGCTCGGAGGCTAGACATGATAAACAATATTCGGTCAGACCGATGAACAGGAGATCAATCACCAAACAAAACAATCCTTGATGTGCTCGGAGGCCAGACATGATAAACAATATTCGGTCAGACCGATGAACAGTAGCTAGGTAGACTGCTATAGTAATTTTTTGTCTGTTTGGTGAACAGTGCTAGTCAGATCACTACAGTATTTTACAACACATGAATAGTAGTTTCAAAACCGTTTAAACCAAAAAATCATGAAACTTTTGATTTGTATATCCAAATAACATAAAAATCGGTAGACACCTTCTCTAGAATGTCACGGACATATTCCAGCAAATGATAGAGAAAATCGTTGTCAAAGTTATGATTTTTTCAGTTTGAAGGAATATTGCACAAAAAAAGGGCAAAAATAAAAAAATAAAGAATATGACTTCCTCGTAGATAGATAATAGCCAAAATGACTCTACATATATTCCTACTAAATATTTCAAGAGACAATGATATTATTATTGCAGATATACGCTTAATAGGGCTCCTGACATCGTACCAACTATAGCTAGTAAACAAGGTTAGAGGAGTTGAAGTTAATTAGAAGCGTAGTTTTACTTAAGTCGTGTAATAGTGGTCTAATGTCACAAATAGCACTGCAGTAAATGAGTGTTGCTACACTAGATAACGTGTCTACTGTTGTGCGCTGTGAATGAGTATTGCTATAATACACAACATGTCTAGCGTTGCCACATACGAAAACTAGGAAAGCAAAAGACCAGAGCTAGAGACAGATGCGCTAAGCAACGAATCATAAATGATGATAAAAACGCGGAAATGATTGATGCTAGCCAAATTTTACAATCCAAATGATCAACATTTCACATACATTGTTATAAAAACTTGTTTCGTAAAGTTGTAGCAACCCTGTTGGGTTGGTCTGCACCTTGCGAAATTAACCGCATACGAAGATTTTTAAGAAGTGCATAACAAACAGAAAAGCAGAATTGAGAAATGAAAGGACGAGGGGGCGAACTGCGAGAAGAGAAAAACTGCAAACTCCACCGGAGTCGCGAGCGTACTCTCCCCCACTTCCACACTCGCCTCGCCGTCTCCGCGTCGTGTCGCGGCCGTCCGTACCGCGCGCCCGAAGGCCCAGATCCCTCTGGCGAGCCGACCCATGGACCGTCTCCGGGCGGGGAGCCCCGTCTACGGGCGGCAGCGCAGCGGCAGCAGCACGGGCTCCTCCTCCCCCGGCGGCGTCTCCCCCTCCCACCACCGCTCCTCCTCCACCTCCTCGGCAGCCTCCGCCGCCGGCGCAGGCATCTCCAACGTCCGCCGCACGCAGAACGTCGCCGCGCGCGCCGCCGCCGCCAGGCTCGCGCAGGTCATGGCCTCCCAGAGCGCCGCCGCGGCCGCCGGAGACGAGGACGACGAGGACGACTACGCAGCCGACCACCCGCCCCCGCCCCCCGCCAGGTTCGGCAGCGGCGCTCGCCCCGCGCACGGCAGCAACGGCGTCTCCCTGCTCGGCCGCACCACGAGATCTCCCTCCCCTGCGGTATTTTGCTTCCGGATCTCTCGTTAATCTCGCTTCCCGCTGCATCTCTACTTCGGAATCGGCTGTTTTCAACTGCAGCTAGGCGCTAATTAGTCCTAATTGGTCAAATCGAGGTCAAATAGGTTTGAAAGCATGTTTAATTAGTAGATGAATTTGCAAATGAAGCTGGTTCCCATTCGCTAATGCTAGGTCTTTTTTAGTAATGCTGCCTTTTGAATCCGGAGAATTGAGAGAAGCGATGAGTGCATTGGAATTTTGGATTAGTGCCTCTATTTGCTAACTGCTTATCCTGTGTCCTTCTGCTAATTTGATCTCCTCATGTTTTCATTAGTTAGGTCGGAACATTGTAGAGCCACCTCCTACTGTCCGCTCAACATCGGCCGGGAGGCCAGCCCTTGCGTCACGGCCGACCACCACAGTGGTGCCACCGATCAAAACCAATACGACATTGCGAAGCCCGTCCCCTATTCCATCAGTGGCCGTGGAGCCTCCAGTGGATCGCAGTCAGCAGAAAAGGTACACCAGTGGCATTCCCCAGATCTGCAGAATGTGCAATGTGCTTTGCATACTAAAAGTAGGCTAGTCTCAGCTCCTACAAGATGAATGCATGATTAGTGGTACTAGTGTCCCCCAAATGGAGCAATAACGACTGGATTTTACTGCTTGTACCACTTGTCAGAAGAAGTGATGCTACTAGCTTACTGCATTAATCAGCTCTTGCTATGGGCTTAGTTTGATGAGTGGACTCGGTGTTAGGTCTTTTTAGAACTTGCATCTCATGAAATTCAGATATGGTCAATATATTTACGTAGTTTGACTTAGCATTTGATGCATCAATGCATCACCCAATTAATGTATGGCCAAAGCATTAGGTGCCCACGAATCAACCTGAGAAAATAAGCGAGACATGTTAAGGTGCTTCTGAGTTATAGTTTTTAAAAAATGATATTGGTATCATAAGGTGGAATCAGCACCAAGTTTTGTGTTCAATTTTGATTACAACAGAGAGCCTCCGACCTTTTGTCTAATGGAATTGAAAATTTGAGTCCAATTGTATGTGCTAAGGTACTCAATGGTTAATATGTGACTGAAATCTTAATCTTTCATCAAATTTATGAATTCTGATATATGATTAAATCGGTAGGTCAACATTGTGGGTGTGTGAGTGTTGCGGAGATCCTAACTAGACGCTTTGGGAGAACCTGGGGCGTGCGGGCTGATGATTCATCCACGGCACAATCTGCAACACATGTGCCGGATAAGGAATAGTTGGTTTCTATCTACAGGACTGTTAGTTTCCTTTTTAAGTTTCCGATTCCCTTTTAGTTATGATTTCCTTGTTTAGTTAGGATATGCTATCGAATTGTTAGGAGGGCAGCCTCAGGATATAAGAGGCTTGCCGATTGATGAATAAAGCAAGCAAGAAATTACCTTCCTCCTTTTGTCTTCCTCCCTATCAGTCCTCTGGTCCTGCTTCCTCATCTAGCAGCCACGGCACCCCCACGCCGGGCTCTTCTCCGCCCTCATCTGCACCCGCATCCTCGCTACCCCCTGCGATCAAACCCCACGCATGTCAATTTGGTATCAGAGCCTCCTGCCATGACTTCTGATGTGCCAACTCTACATGCGGATGATCTAAAGTTCTTCCTAGAGAATCAACTTGGCAAGATCATGGAGCAACTGGCTGAGCAGGGGCGCATCCAGGCCTCTTTGGCAACGCATCTCCAATCCTTGGAGCTACTGTCCACCGGTGAAGGTAGACCGGTGTTGTCTGTAGTTTCCGCATCTTTAGCTAGAGGAACAGGCATCCTGCCGACGCCCTCATCTGCGACCATGCTGCCCTCATTTGTGACCATGCTGCCCCCGACATTGCCATCTGATCCGGCGCCACATATGTCCCTACACAATTATTCCCACCCCTTCTCCCATCTCATCCCACCCATCAGTTCCAGACATGCTTCCACCATCCATTTCTCGCTACCACAAGTTAGACTTCCCGACGTTCGACGGCAAGGAGGATCCGTTGGTTTGTCTAGCCGTTGTGAACAATTCTTTTGGGGCCAACGCATGGAAGAGAGTTACAAGGTTTGGTTAGCTTCTTACCACACTGACAAGCGCGCTGCAACAATGGTACATTCAGCTGCAGCACGAGATGGGTACCCTGACATGGCAGCATTTCACGGAGTTGTGCCACCTCCGTTTCGGGCCACCGATCCACAACAATGCTTTGGGTGAACTGGCTCGTTTGCACTTCACGGGCACCATGTCAGAATATCAAGGTAAGTTCCTGGCACTTCTTTGCCAAGCGGATCCCGTGATAGCCCACCAGCAGGTCCAACTATTCATGACAGGCTTGACCGACTTGTTGAGTACTGATGTCAAGCTCCACTAACTTGCCGACCTCCAGGTGGCCATGAGTCTTGCATGCTCTTACGAGCTGTAGGCTCAAGTGGCGAGAGCACATATACCGGTGCGTTCTACCCCAAGACCACCCTTTCGGCCATGCCCTCCAGGTCCAACAGTGCCAGATCAGCAGTCTTCACCGGCTTTGCCTGGACATAGGCCTTTTAAATATCTCACTGGGGCTGAGATGGATTATCGCCGCAAGAAACGCTTGTGCTTCAATTGCGACGAGCCGTTCCATCGTGGACATAAATGCAAGAGGCTTTTCTTCATTGACTTCACACCACGATGACAACATGTCCAATGACGCAGCTGACATACCTGAGACCGAAGAGGATCCTGGTATCTCTCTGTATGCACTCACGGGCATTTGCTTGGGAGATACCATGCAATTGCGTGTTCGGCTGGGGACGGTGGAATGCCTAGCTCTGGTGGATTCGGGGTCAACTCATAACTTCATCCAAGCTGAAGTTGCGTAGGCTGCCAATGTTCGGCTGGTGCCACAACATGACCTGCGCGTCGCAGTAGCTAATGGTGACCGGGTGCAGAGCGCTAGCTTCGCACGGGCGGTGCCTCTCCAGATTGCCGACGAACACTTTCGTATTGACTGCTACGGTCTCCCCATCGGCGGCTTCGACGCCATTTTAGGAGTTCAATGGCTCTGAATGCTGGGACCAATCACATGGGACTTCGCTACTCTCTAGATGTCGTTCTGGCTTGGTCGGCGGCACAGCCAGTGGACGGGTGTGGCAGATCTGACAATGACCCGAACTCACCTTTGTGATGGCCCATCACTACTGCAACCACTCACAGAATTCTGAGGCCTTTTCAAAGAGACAGAGGCTCTACCGCCATAGCGAGATTGCGACCACCGTATACATTTATTGCCGAGCACACCACCAGTGGTGGTTCGCCCATACCGTTATGCGGTAAACCAAAAGGCAGAGTTGGAATCTCAGTGTCGTGCCATGGAATCACAAGGTATCATCCAGAGAAGCACTTCGAAGTTTTCCTCCCCAATCATTCTTGTCAAAAAAACAAGATGGATCATGGCACTTGTGCGTGGACTACCGCCTCAATTCCAAGACTGTTAAAGACAAGTTTCCTATACTGGTGGTTGACGAGCTTCTAGACGAACTTCATGGGGCCCAATACTTTTCCAAGCTTGACCTCCGCTCCGGTTACCACCAAGTCCGCATGCATCCCGACGACGTCAAGAAAACTGCCTTCCGCACACACACGAAGGTCTTTTTGAGTTCTTGGTTATGCTATTCGGCCTAACCAATGCCCCGATAACATTCTAGGCTCTCATGAATAGCATCTTGCGCCCTTTTCATCGTCACTTTGTCCTTGTTTTTTTGATGATATTCTCATCTATAGCAAGACATGGGCGGGCCACTTACGCCACTTGCTTGTGGTTCTCCGCACTCCAAGAAAATCAGCTCGTGCTCAAGGAGAGCAAATGCTTCTTCGGTAGCCGCGAGGTTGCTTACTTGGGCCATGTGGTATCCGCCCAAGGGGTGGCCATAGACGATGACAAGGTTCAGGCTGTCAAGGTGTGGCCCAAGCCCCGCTCCCTCAGGGCTTTGCGCGACTTCCTCGGCCTTGCGGGCTACTACTGCAAGTTCGTCCGAAATTATGGTGAGCTCGCCGCACCATTGACACGCCTTCTCAAGCGGGATAACTTTGCTTGGACCGAGGAGGTGGCCCGAGCCTTTGAGACACTCAAAGCAGCACTGGCGGCTGCTCCGATACTTCAACTACCAGACTTTACTCAAGACTTCATGGTGGATTGCGACTCCTCGGGGTCTGGATTCGGAGTAGTTCTATACCAGGGGGATTGACCGTTGGCATTTTTCAGCAGCATTGCTCCACGGCACGCAAAATTGGCGGCCTACGAGCGTGAACTGATTGGCCTGGTCAAAGTCGTCCGCCATTAGCGCACGTACCTCTGGGAACATCGGTTTACAGTACGCACTGACCACTATAGCCTGAAGTTCTTGCTGGATCAGCGCCTCTCCACCATTCCACAACACCATTGGGTGAGCAAACTCCTCGGGTACGATTTTGTGTGGATTTTTCGTCTAGGTCACCTCAACAAATTGGCCGATGCTTTGTCACACCAAGACGAAGAGGCTGCTCGGGTTGTTTCCTTGCCACACTTGGACATCTTTGATGAGATCAGATGAGAGGTGGTTGCCAACCCGGTTTTGCAGGATCACATCCAATGCATTACAGAGGGAGTATTGCAACCCCCTTGGGCGGTGGTTGACTGGCTGATCACGCACGGTGGCTGCATTTTCTTGCCGGCTGATTGCCCTCTCATCCCGGCCATCCTTGGCGCACTACACAACATGGGCCACGAGGGTACCCAGAAGACCCTTCATCAATTGCGTGCAGACTCCTACATTCCAGGCGATCGCAGCCTCGTCGCGGATTGGGTAAAGAGCTGTATCATCTGCCAATGCAACAAAGCAGAAAATGTCCATCGAGCTAGGTTACTCCAACCGCTGCCAGTACCAAGCCAAGTCAGGGCAGACATCTTCATGGACTTCGTCGAAGGGCTCCCTAAAGTCCATGGAAAGTCCGTGATTCTCTTCATGGTGGACCGCTTTTCCAAGTATGTGCATTTCATTGCCCTTGTGCACCTGTCGCTGTAGTAGCTTCAGTCTTCTTTGGGGAAATAGTACGCCTCCATGGACTGCCGACGTCCATAATCAGTGATAGGGACCCCGTCTTCATCAGCAATTTTTGGTGGGAACTATTCCGACTCTCGGGGGTCCAATTGAACTTTAGTTCCGCCTTTCACTCTCAATCGGACGAACAAACAGAGGTGGTCAACCAAATCATCACCATGTACCTTCGCTACCTCATGGGAGATCGGCCTGGGAATGGGTCCAATCATCTCTCCGTGCCACGCCATTCAGGTTGTATATGGCCGGACACCCCCAGGGTTGGTTTCCTATGAACCGAGATAGGCGAGAGTGGATGCAGTGGACAAATCATTGATCGATCGGGATGAGTTCTTGAAGGAGGTCTGCCAGCGTCTCCAGCAGTCCCAGCAATGCATGAAAGAGCAGCATGATGCGTGACATCGAGACATCACCTTTAGTCCGGGTGATTGGGTTTGGCTCCGCTTACAGCACCACCCAGCTGCTTCCTTAGCTGTGCTTTCTCAACGGAAGTTGGCACCTAGATATTTTGGGCCCTACCAAATAATCACCCGAGTTGGCACGGTGGCTTATAAGCTTCGCGTCCGGAGGGTGCACAATTACATGATGTGTTCCATGTGGCACTCCTCAAACCATATCACGGTCCGCCGCCAGCAACCCCACCGGCACTTCCCCCTACAATCCATGGCAAAGTGGTCCTACAACCGGAGGCTATACTTCGCACACGTTGCCAGCAGGGCATTTGGCAGATTTTGGTGCATTGGCAGGGTCTCCGACCCACTGATGCAACCTGGGAGAATTTGGAGGATTTTCGGGAGGCTCATCCAGATTTTCAACTCGAGGATGAGTTGTTTCTCCAGGAGGGGAGAAATGTTGCGGAGATCCTAACTAGACGCTTTGGCCCTGTGGCATGCGGGCTGATGATTCATCCATGGCACAGTCCGCAACACATGTGCCGGATAAGGAATAGTTGGTTTCTATCTACAGGGCGGTTAGTTTCCTTTTAAGTTTCCGATTCCCTTTTAGTTACAATTTCCTTGTTTAGTTAGGATATGCTATCGGATTGTTAGGAGGGCAGCCTCAGGATATAAGAGGCTAGCCGATTGATGAATAAAGCAACCAAGAAATTACCTTCCTCCTTATGTCTTCCTCCCTATCCCTCCTCTGGTCCTGCTTCCTCATCTAGCAGCCACGGCTCCCCCATGCCAGGCTCTTCTCCGCCCTCGTCTGCACCCGCATCACCGCTACCATCTGCGATCAAACCCCATGCATATCAGTGAGTACGACTCTCAGCCAGTTTGACATTACTGTGCTATGCTGAACTGTGCTGCAGAAAATATTTAGTTATAGACAATCTTTACCAAGTCTAGTATATAATTTCTGTTATTGCTCTAAAAGGAAGGTTACTGACTAGTTAATACATCTAAAATTAGAAAGAGATGATGCCTTATCAAATCCTCCACCATGTCAAACACATTCTTTCTCTTTTCTGTATGTTGCCATGGGCACTGTTGCTTGTTGTATTAGAAATTTGGAATCATCACATTATTGATTTGTCTCTTGTAGCTTGAGTTTCTTTTTCATCCATCCTGCAAAAACAAGTTTCTCTTTTCATCCCTTTTCTATGTGTTTTCAGAAAACAGGCACCAAGTGTAGTTTTTCTTACCCTTTTTTGCTTCAGGTTTGATGCAGGGCATCTTAACTCTAGAGAATCAGCACCACAAAGAGAGGCATCTGCACTTCAAGATGAGGTTTTTCTTGTTCTCTAGAAACTAGTTGCTTGCATATCAGCTATTTGAAGACTAATGCAACGCTGTCCTACAGCTTGATATGCTACAAGAGGAGAATGAGAGCATTCTAGAAAAGGTAAAATAGCAAATATCATCACTATATAGTGCAATGTAGTAATCGTTTTTATGCTGGACTTCAATAAGTTATTTCTGAATCTTGATCAACAGTTACGACTTGCTGAAGAAAGATGTGAGGAAGCAGAAGCTAGAGCCAAGGAGCTTGAGAAACAGGTGAAATTAGGATATACTAAAAATTCTTCTGATGTGCTTATATGAATATGTTTGCCCATTTGTAATAGGTATTCTGAGTCTATCTCAACTCTAACCGAACTTGACTTTTGAAATATTGGAATAAATTGGCCTTTTATGTTCAGAATGTAAGTGTTCCTTGCTGTATGCATCTTCTGTTTGCTGAGGTCATAATTTGTTGATATGCAGGTAGCTGCTCTCGGAGAAGGGGTATCATTAGAAGCTCGCCTCTTGAGCAGGTTTGTTCCATGCCTGAATATGCATGTTTCACAAATCCAGAACTGGTCATAGCATAACATTTACATGAATGCTGGCAGGAAGGAAGCAGCACTTAAACAGAGGGAGGTTAGTTTTTCTTCTTGTGTTTCATTTCAAAGTTTTGCTGAATAATATACAAAAGTACATACCTATAAATTTTACAAGCTTTTACGAACTGAACAGTTGAAGAGAAACTTTCTTATCCATTAGCCAACACTTTAACGCTACTATTGTAATTCTTTCTATTTATGTGTCCACAGGCTGCACTAAAGGCAGCAAGGGAATTGAAGGATGGTAGAGATGGGGAAGTAACAACACTAAAGCAAGAACTAGAGGTAATGATACTTTCCACAAATCAAAATATGGAAGTTTTTGTTGGTTTGTCTATGGTGCTTTATTCGACTCCTATTTGTGTTCACTTGTACATTGAATAGTCTGCCAAAGAAGAGGTTGCGACAGCTATGGACCAGCTAAAGGAAGCAGAGTCCGAAACAAAGGCTCTTCGGTCCATGACTCAGAGAATGATCTTAACCCAAGAAGAAATGGTTAGTTTGATTTATGTACGATTCCACTCATTTGTTTGCTTTTGACATGTATTTTGATCTATTTGCAACTTTATGCTAGGAAGAGGTTGTCCTAAAAAGGTGCTGGCTTGCACGTTATTGGGCCTTAGCGGTTCAGTATGGTAAGTTGCCTAAGAAGCCATTTCTTTCAGGAAAAACATGATGAACATTATCCAGTATGAGCTGTTCTCTACCTATCCTCACTGGGCATTTCAAAACAAAATCAAAGTTTATGTGGTATTTACGATACAAATAAATTTCTATGCTTAGATGTTATTTATTGGATATCTCTATTTATTGTTCTCTCTTGAAAGGAAGTTAGCTATCTTGTTTGTGTGATTTGCTTTGTTTGGGTAATTTTCTATAGGACATCCCAGCTCTTCTAGCCACATATGATTTGACTAAGATATGTATAGACAAAAGATGAAGCGTTGATGTGTTAGGAGCAATGTTCACCTAGGCGCTAGTCGGGCGGCAGAGCGGCGCCTAGTGCCTAGGCAAGCTAGACGGCCGTCTAGGGGAACAGTGGTTAGGACTTTGGAGTGAATAAAAGCTAATTAGTTGTGGAAAGACAACAATTTTTGCAGCTTCTGTGAAATATGACTTTTGAGTTCACAAAAAAAATGGGATCGCCCTGGTGGTGCTGTGAATACCGTGCAACACCAAGCTGCTCCATCCTTGCTAGAGAATTGGGAGGAGGGGTCCCATACGCTCCACAAGAATGACTCACCTTTGTACCCTCGCGTCGACGTCCACTCCGGGCTCGGCGGCCACCGCCCCGGTCGCGCCCCCTCTAGCTCCGGCCTCTCTTTCCTTACCCCAGGCGTCGGATCCCCTCCTCTCCGGGACTGCGCTGGCTGCTCCGCCTTGGATGGTCGGACGCACGAAGTTGGAGCGCTAGATGGAAGATTCTCCTCTCACTTCCCCTGGAGCCTTTAGCCCTGCTTTGCTCTCCTCTTTCCGCGACGTGTTGTTGTCTTCTCCCAAGTCGGTTGGTGTGGCTGCGGTCAAGGCGCCGTCGGGTCCTGAATGGCAGCCTCCCAACCGCCGGATTTGGCTTAGGGGATCGAACGAAGAAGGCTGGCTTACGGTAGTTGGTCGCCGTCGACATCGGATAAGAGAACGTCGCCCACCTTCCGGCTCTCGGCGTCCGGTTGCGGCAGGTCGGCCGGTTGCGGCAGACCTTCGTGGAAAGTGCTTCAACTGTTTCTCCGCATTTCACCGCGCTGCGGAGTGTCGACGCCTGGTCCGTTGCTTCGCTGCAAAGGTCTTGGTGATCAGGAGGAGGAAACCATCAACCACCTCTTGGTCTCCTGTGTGGTTGCCCGACAGTTTTGGTTCGAACTGCTACAAAAGGTGGAGCTTCAGAATCTCTCCCCTCAGCCGGGTGAGCCCTCCTTAGAAGATTGATAGTCCAGAACACACAATGCAGTAAATGGCCAGGCGCGGCAAGGCCTCAACTCCATCATCATTCTAGGGGTATGGCCTCTTTGGAATCTCCGCAATCGTTGTGTCTTCGATGGGACTGCACCAGATGTTAGGGCTCTACTGTCATCTATTAGTGAGGAAATGAGGATATGAAGACTGGCCGGAGCAAAGGATATTTCATACCTAACTACTTAGCCACAGGCTCTGGTCTAGATTATGTCTCTTGTAGAGGTCGTTCTTGTTGTTGTTTTTGTACCATAGGCGAGCTCTCCTAGAGTAAACGTGTGTTTTTGGGTTGTGAGTTTGTAAAGTCTCTCTCCTTAATATAAAGATACGCAGCTCTCCTGCGTGTTCGAGAAAAAAAATTCACAAAAAATGGTCTTTAATATTGTTTGATTATATAGTTTGCCTCTGGATGCTAGTAATTCGTGGTCACACTAAACCTAAGCAAATTTGGCCCAGCCTGAGCCCAGATTTAGGGCTGGTTCAGGCTTGACAAATGAGGCCAATGGCCGACTGGGCCAGTCCAACTACATATAGAGCCAGGCCTGTGCCTAGGTTAGGGGATCCAAAAGGATCCAGACCTGATGAAGGTTCTAGCCTGGAAAATGCTCAGGTCTAGTTGACAAACACCAGCAGGGATACATTGATATGTACTTTTTTTCCCCTGGTTCTTGTTGATTATCTGATGGCCGAATATAAACTTGAAGGAGTGTATCCCGAGATTGCGGTATCGAAGCATGAACATTGGTCATCATTAGCTCCTCTTCCTCTCGAGGTTGTTCTCTCTGCTGGTCAAAAGGCTAAGGAGGAGCCTCGTAAGCAAGGCAAGCCTGCATCTTTATACTGTATAAGTTGTGGATCATAGTTTATTCCATGCACTCCAATTAATTATTCCTGGAATGTATTCGAGCAGGTGAGGATGATGCTCAGAGGAGAAATAAGCTTGTTCGAGATATGAGTGACATAATGGGAGAAGGCAATATAGAGAGCATGCTTTCAGTTGAAATGGGACTTAGAGAGCTTTCATCTTTAAAGGTATTCCTACACCCTTCTTCCGCAGCAAGTTGCGTTAATTTTCTGTTCTCTAGATTTCTCAAAGGCAAAATTGCAGATATAGCACTTGTTCAAACTTCAAATGTATATACAAGCTTCTGCACCAAAAAGGTTGGGACATTTGCTGCTCTTATATTCTACAAAGTTTGACTGAGCCCTTTGTTGATTCTGTCCAATGGAATGCTGAAGTAGCAACAGAATTAATATGCGTTCAGAGACAGTTTTCCTTCTGCCAAAAGTAGGAAGGGCTCGGTTGGACTTACACTGTGATAGAGGCACTCAAAGTAATCATTTTTTAGGAGACTGTTTCAACTATTGGACAAATGACAGTCTACATGTGCACTTTTGCCTTTCTATTACTGTATAGTTTCTCTCCCATCTGTCTGGCTTCACTGTCATTGTGATCCTCTCAACTTTAGTTATTGTCATGCAGGTGGAAGATGCTGTTGTGGTCGCACTTGGTCAGCATCGGAGACCTAGCGTAGTTCGGCAATTCACATCAGGTTTGCTCTTTTTTATTATTATTTTATACTATGCTCAAGGTTATTAAGTCGACATTACCCTCCTAAAGACCGACTTGTCGACTAGTCGGCCGACTAGTCGACAGGTACTGTTTGTACTGTTTATATTGTTTATATGAATATGTATATACAGATAAAGATTTTATTGCAATTTCATAAAACAAGAGGGTTAACTTACAAAATGCCAGACCTTATAACCTGCCTCGCCTCCTCTCCGACTCCGCCCCCCACTGCCTCGCCTCCTCTCCGACTCCGCCCCCCACTGCCTCGCCTCTTCTCTGACCTCCGCCCCCACTGCCTCGCCTCCTCTCCGACTCCGCCCCCCACTGCCTTGCCTCCTCTCTGACCTCCACCCCTACTGCATCGCCTTCTCTTCCTCCGACCTCAGTCCCACATTGCCTCGCTCCCTCTCTCCTTTCCCCATCTTCGGTGCTGGCGAGGCCGAGCCAGCTCGTCGGTGGCCGCTTCCTCTTCCTGCGGCAGAGACCGAAGCCGACGGAGCTGCGGAGGAGACCCGATCTGGCGGAAGCAGTGGATCCGACGGAGGTGATGGCAGAGACGGTAGATCCGGCGACGGCGATGGCAGATCCGGCGGCGGCGTTGGCAGATCCGGCAGCGGCGACGATAGATCCGGCAGCGGTGGCGGCGGTGGCGGCGCAAGTCGAGTCGACTGCTCCAGTCGTTCCTGCACCACCGACTTGTCGACTAGTCGACGACTTAATAAGCATATGACTATGCTTGTTACCTTCTATGGATATTATAATTGCTTCATTACCATACATAAAATCATGGGTGGTGCTAGAGCTTTATGATTAGGGTCCGCTTCAAGCCTTCAATGAATAAATAGTACTCCTTCATTTGCATTTTTTTTCTTTTTTAATCTTCTTTAAAGTTTGCACTGTAATCATAAGTAATGTTCACATGGCCTGTGATGCTTAGTTTCTTAATTCAACTATTCTGAAGGTTCATTGGCAAAACTTTTTTTGGGTGGGATTGATGAATTTTATATTATCAACTATCGAGAGTCTCAAATTTTGGGTTTGCATATCTGCTAGTTTGCAGTTGTGTCCTTTAATATGGTGTGTATGTTTGAAACACCACAAACCCCTCATATATGCATTGGTCTTCTTCCCAATAACTGTTTCACCAACACCCAGACTTGGTAGTGGTCATTACATGAAACAAAGAAATCTTGATTGTACGGTACCATCTACTGGTGCATCTACCATATTTCGTTTCACAGGGATGATTGTCCATGACTTCATTTACATGCCTTTCTGTGTTCTTGCTTGCATTTTTACTAAGCAAGCTGTAAATTATTTTCTACCTATGTAGATTTTAAATCGCCCGGCGAACCTAAATACTTGGAGGCATTTGGTAATACTTCTTCCTTTTGTCTAATATAATATTTCTGTGAACTTTCCCTTTTTACTGTGGCTTGAGCTTGTATTGTATGTAAACATTTCAACCGGTTTTGTAGTTCAATTCTACCTGAAACTATTTAACATATTGCAGACCTTAGCCCAGAAGAGGCGGAGGATGTTAGCTTTAAGCAGGTAAACCTTCAGCAATATGAACTGTTGATTTCTTCTTATTTTTGCCCATGCTTTGTGGACTCCATACCAATGCAGGCATGGCTTATATACTTCTGGAGAAGAGCCAGAACTCATGGTATTGAGGAAGATATTGCTGACGAACGGCTTCAGTTTTGGATTGGTCGCCACACGCAAGCTCCAAATTCTCACGATGCTATAGATGGTATAATGCTTGTTCCCTCTTACCCATTATTGAAAAACCTAACTATAGGCAAATACCCTTCTTAAGTTACTAATTATGTCATTATTTGATTAGCGTGATGTTCATGGGATGGATTTTCATTTTAACAGCATGCGCCTTGCTCTGAATGATCGAACTGTCATACCCCTTGGAAGCCAAGTCATTTTTGCAAGGGAACCAAAAAACTGTTATAAATGTATATTTGCATAAACCAGTTATATGTTTTCTATCTGTTGGGCTTTCTAATTCTACTCCTGGTTTCATGCTTATCATCCAACTTTTCTGGTCCAAGATGCCATCATTAACATTTTATGCGGTTACTGAACAGTCAGTTTTGTTACTGCAGTGGAGCGAGGTCTAACAGAGCTCAGGAAATTGGGCATAGAGCAGCAATTGTGGGTGGGCTCGCGTGCAGACATAGATCAAGCTGCTTCGGCAATTGAGAACCAATAGGCATGCGTCATGGTGGTTGTGCTTTGTTTATCATCCCAATTTTGGAGAAATGGGAACTCCGGTTCCCAGCAGGTCTCAGGCGGTCAGGCCCTTGCCATCATCGAAGCTCTGAGCGGTGCTTCAATCATCGGGTGTTGAGCAATGGACTAGTCGAAATTTCTGATGAGTTTGTGTAGTGCATGCGCGAGCCATTTATATGTTGTTAAAATAGCTTTGTGAAATGTATAATTGTTTTGTCCGGGCAAGATGTCGATGACCTCATTTCATCCAGTAATTGTGAATTTGTTATTACACTTTGATACCCTTTCTTATGTGCAGGAGCTTTTGGATCGAATTAGAGTTTCTGAGATACGACATAAGCGTATACATTGTCAAAAACAGAAAAATAATATCATAGAGAACCAAAATAATGATGTTGAAGTAACTCCTATAAGAGAAAAGATTCGGTAAAGTTGATTGTAAATTTTTTATATGCAACCCTAAAATAGTAGAAGGGATTATTACTTATTCATAACCCTCTCGAACTTGTAGGACATTTAAATCTTTGTTTTATACAAAATTCTAGCGCCAAAGAATATTTAGTCTGATCCTCTCGTGTGCCTTCTTGGATAAGTAAGCTTGATTACTTGGTTCCTCACTATGGTTACCTTTCATGGTTTATACAGTCTCTCTTAGCTTTTCTCTAATTTGAAGTAGAAATCTTAATCCAAATAGAAGTAAAAGCCTTAATTTTAGTAGAATTTATCTAGAATTCTTTATAGCACATCTTTTCAAATCTTAAAAGAATAGATATAAGTCACCCTAAATTAACAATCTTCACTTTAACTTCTATCCATTGAAGTCATTTTACTCCTCGAAAAATTTGCTCCAAATCATCTTCATATTATTTTTTTTAATTTTTTTCTCCCAACTTTGAGAATGTCCTCACCACATGGGCTTGTGTACATAACCGCAATATGTGTGTTAGTGTTCGAGCTAGCATGCCCGAACCCCCTATTTGAGAGCTCATTCATTGTATAGTTTAGTTAACTACACATTCTGTAGTCTTTCATACCATAGGTTTGTATTACTTCCGAGCTCCACCTGCTCGCCAGTCCCACGTGGTTAATCTCACCACGTCTTCCTTCTTCCAACAGCTTGCACCTTCTTCGTATTTGCTAGATTTTGCAACCATCTTTGTGGTTCCATACATAACTACAGATGATATCTGAGTACCTATCGTTGACGATATGGTTTCCTTTTCTTGATCAGGATTTTTATCAAAACTTTCATTGGTTGCTCCATCTTTAAGATTACCGTTTAATCGATATCCTCCATTCTTCTAGATAATTTTCATGATTACTTGCCATTTGCAAGTAACTCACGTAACTTCACCTTAAAATGATGTTTTGCAATCTTCGAGTTTAAGCAACATTACAAATATTAGATTCTTCTTTAAACTGAAAACATATCGAACTTCTCTTAATGTGTGATGTGCTCCATCATACATCTATAATGTAACCATTCTTATCTCAAAGATTGCACACTTTTGCAATCTGCTAAGTGAACAGTTCTATATGTCGGGCGTAGAGATTCTTCATCAAATATTTTCCTTGCACGAACATATATGTAAGCAATAATCTGAATCTAATATCCATCCATGAGAAATACTTGATTGACTGACGACTAGTACGTTTGAATCATCCGTTGTTGCTGTTTGAGCATGCACCCTTCATTTTGTTAAACACGGATAGTCTTCTATTATATGACCTTCCTCGTCATATAGATAACATACATGTGTGCCCTTGGTTTTACTCTTCTTCTTACTATGACCTTTACTTCTGCCTGTAATACCTACTGCAGCCAATTCTTGCTCACCTAATGGTGAAGATTCTGATGACTTTTTCAAGGACTCCACTTTCAATAAATATACAGCTGCCTCATTAAAGTTAAGAGTGTCTTTTCTGACAAGAATATTCATCATCAATTGCTCACATGATAGTGATAGAAATGATACCAATATGACGACATTGTCGATCTTCTCAATTCTCATCCACACTAGTCAGTAGAGGTGGCCAAATGAGTCATGCCTGTCAAGACAGCCCAAAACACACTACTGTTGGCACGACCCACCACCGAGTGTTAGGTCGTGCTTGAACAGCCACCCCGACCCGGTGTTCCGGCCGACACAACATGAATAGTGCTAGGCCCAACATGGCACGACCCAGGCACAATCTAGCCCAACATGACCTGTTAGACCCATTCATTTTTTAATATTTATGCTATTTTATTTTATATTTTTGGATTTTGTATAGTCAATTTTATAAGTATAAATAATTTTATTTTGTAACTTTTATATATTTTCTAATTTTTTTTTACATTTTTTTAAATTTTCATGCCAAATATGCTAATTGTGCCTAGGTCAGCTCAATAGGCTAATCGTGTTGGCACGACCCCTGAGACCATGTGTCAACACAACATGACCCATTTAAATAGATCCAAAGGAGCCTGTGCCTAAATAGGCCATGCCCGGATGGGCCCATACCGTGCTGGGCCATGCCGCCCATTTGGCCACATCTGCTAGTCTGCTGTGCGATAAGTTTGTTAAAGATATTGAGATAGTCAATGAATAGTGCACCTTCTTCTATGAGCAACCTATACAATTGTTGATTCAGCATCCGTCAATTTGTCAGTGATTTTGTCATATATAATTCTTCTAAGTCCTTCTATAATTTTTTCGATAAATTCTCCTTGATCACTGGGTATTTTACCTCATCGAAGAGACATAAACGAATTATACTAACAACTTTTCGCTCCATCACCATCCAGTCTTTATCGATATCTTTTTCGATTTGTCCCCTTCAAGAGTATCGATTAGCTCTTGTTGGACAAAAACATCCTTCACCACACATTGCCACACGTTAAAATTTTCTCCGCTGTCAAATTTCTCTACTTGATTCTATATTGTTGACATCGATCTCATATTGTGCCACCTAATGCTTTACTGATATTATCACAAATTAGATTAATCCGGCTTTGACTCTGATGCCACCTGTTATACTCCGATACCCCTTTTTATGCACAACAGCCCCAGATCAAATCATAGTTTGTGAGATACGGCACAAGTATGCACGGTATCAAGAACGAGGCATATGAATCTCGTAGAGAGAACAAAAATAACTATGTCGAAGCAATCATGATAAGAGAAAATATTTGACGAAACTAACCACAAATTCTTTAAGCATTATCTCAAAAGAGTAAAGGAATTGTTGCTCATTCACAACTCTCTCAAATTTTTTAGGACTATCGGATCCTTACTCTCTGTAAGAATGTAGTGCTAAAGAATATCTTAACCTCTAATTCTCTCGTGCACCCTCTGCTTTGGATGAGTATGCTTGATTATTTAGCTGATTGGTACCTCTCCATGGTCACCCTTATGATTTATATAGTTTCTGAAAACTCTTCTTTAAAGTAGGAATCCTAATTTAAATAGGAGTTGGAGTCTTAATCCTAGTAGAATTTATTAACTATTTATAACCCATCTTTTTAAATCTTAAAAAGCTATATATAAGCCACCCTAACTCAATATTTGTGATTACGTCCCCATGCTTACTCACTGTTATCTAGTTCAATATATCCACGACAAGGAAGCTGTCGTGCAACAAATTTACAAAGCATAAGCAGTAGTTCTCCGGTAGTCCGAGTTTATTTTTGGTGCAATTGGAGCTAAGAATATTTGGTTCACCTCTGCATACTCTGTGTCGGCTTCATTGAGCAAAAGATGTAACATCTATAGATTGCCATTCAGGACCAATTGCGTTACAGTTTTTTATGAGAGTGAGACCAGTGCGTTGCAGGTTGCTACGGTGTGCCTGTATGTCGATCTTTTATTTTCTACTCCTTAGAAATACGAGTTAGTGGTCATTGCTATTTTCTACTTTTTAAAAATACGAGTTAATAGTCATCGCCCCACAGCCATCCGATTTGATCTTAACCATCCGTCTCTCTCCTCTCCTCTCTAACGGTCTAACCGCCCCGCCCCTCAGAGCTCCACTTCCTGTCCAACTTCCCGGCCCTTTCCGCTTCCTACGTAACTGTTGCTCTTCCTCTTCGATCTCTCCGTCTCCACAGGCGTCGCCGCTCCCTCCCTCCCTCTCCCCGGCTCAACTGCCATTGCCTCCCCTTCCCTCCACCCC
Source organism: Melocanna baccifera (assembly GCA_036346265.1). NCBI lineage: Eukaryota > Viridiplantae > Streptophyta > Magnoliopsida > Poales > Poaceae > Melocanna > Melocanna baccifera. The sequence goes on from CM070678.1 coordinate 7,975,928, forward strand.
TCGCTGTCCTGTCCCTCTCCCTCCCACGCCGGCGCTTTTCCTCCACCCCCTTTCGTTGGTCAACCGCCACTGCCTCCCCTTCCCTCCACCCCTCACGGTCCTTGCTTTGGTCTCTAACCTCGCTTTGGCTTCGTTTCTTGGTGTTTTGGAGGTTCCGGAGGAGTTTATGCGTGGGAGGTTCGAATCCTTTTGAGTTTCGCCTGTGCTTTTTCGCGGTAGCGTTTGATCCTTAGGTTTCTGTGTTTCGGTATGGTTCTTTCCGTGATGTTTTGAGTTCGGATGCTTAGATTTTCTTTGACAAATTTGGGGGTGTTCGGATGTTTGGAGTTCTTGATCTTTTGGTTGTGTGGTTCGTTGGTTGGAATCACCGGGGCACGGCCGCGCAGGTAAGAGCCCACATCCTCTTCCGGTTCAGCAATTTCGTCGAACACCTGGAGGGCATCGCCGCCTCTGCTATCGAAGGCGCTAACACGATGATCCATTGTCGTGACCCCTGCTTCTGCTCCCGATTTCAGCAATGTCGTCGAGCACCTGAGAGGCGATGCTTGAGCCCTGGATGATGGGTGCCATGTCTTGGACGGGGCGTGGCTACGGCGAAGCGCAATCTTGAATTGGTCTTTCCCCTGGGGCTGGAATTCGCTTTGCTGCTCTCGGTATTGATCTGCTTGACCTTACCTTTGTGGTTTTCTTACGCCAGTTTCTTATTTTTTTTCAAAAGCTGTTATGATTAGTGTTGCTCATGGTTCTTGTTACCAATCCATATAGAGAATCAAACTGCATTCATACATAGTTACTACTGTCACGGGCTATCGCATTAACATCTCCTTAATTTGCCTATTGAATCAAGTTTCTATCTACTTCAAATGAGATATGCAATTATGCAATGCCCGTTGGACTTTGACTCTCGAGAGTTTACTCCAACATTGTGGACTCAGTTGCGATCTCTTGATTGTTACTTAGCCTGACTACTTGACCAAACATCTGAAATTGTGATAAGAAGCAGCTGATTTCTTTGTTGGAATACAAATGTTAAGTGATTACATATTCAGAAGCTAAGGTGGTACAACAACCGTTAGAATACTAGCACAATAGCACCACTCTTATACTATTTTTGCAACCACGAAATCTTTAAACATTAATTGTGACGATTCACTATCATATTCGTTCCATAACATTTCAAATCTAAAATCAAGAGTTGGTATCTGAATAGTTCAAAACCATCCCATTTTCCAAAACTGAATTGTACTGGACTTTTGTTTAAGTAGTGATGGTAACCGATTAAGGGGATTTGTAACTTGGATCACTTTACATTGTAAAATGGTATTATGACTGTGAAAAGAGTACACCAAAGAAGATAAACCAAATTAGATTTCTGTTTTTGTATTTTACTGTTTTCGCTATAAATCATTGCATTGGATGATAAATACAGGTAACTCGAAGGTTGAAGTGCAAAGTAGCACATTTGCATATATTACAGTACCTAAATTAAGAATCAGAGTCCAAACTTAGGTGGTCATCCTGTGCCAAAGAGAGAACTGTTCTTATCAAACATATACAAAGATATACAGTGTAACTAATACCGAAATTTCTGGTTAGATGAAGTTAAACAAGCTGTCTTCTCTAGCTCATTACTTTGGTTTGTTGGTGCACCACAGATCATCAGCTATGAACTTCATCCATGAATTGTCTTTATCATTCTCATTTGCACCTGAGGACTGTCCAGCATCCCCGAAGCTCATAACTTGTTCTTGATTTCCTTTAGCCTGTGATGAGCTGCACTCCCCTTGCTTCTCAAATTCAGCAAACGCCACATTTTTCTTGAAAACCCGACATAGTGCATACGAGACCTGTAAATGAACAGTAGAACTGTGTTCCCCTTTTTTCTTCAGAGTTCAGATGGGACTTGTCTCTAATACTCTCTATGTTGGACGTATCACGGGAAGATTCCAAGTTCAACCACGTGGATGGGGAATTAATGCCATGCAAAATTGAATCGAAGTAAGGTGCTTCTTCTTAAGCTTTCTATTTCCTTTACTGAACAATATATAACTGTAAAGGAAAAAAATGTGTAAATTGTGCTTCTCCATTCTGTTGGGAACTTCTTCTGAGGTACATGTGCTACGTGTTCAAATTACATTTCATGTTTATTACCAGCGTACATAAAAGTTGGAGTAGATCTCCAGAGAATTCAGCATCAAGTGCAGCAGGAAATGTTGTTCTTGCTGCATGTTAGATGATTGACATGTAGTATCATAAATTTTTATAATCCGTAGGAACGCACGGACATTCGGCTTTTTATCATAAAATGCCATCTTGTTTTATTCTGACTTTCTCGCAGATCCGTGCAGGGTCACTCAGGGCGGGATAACGCGGGCTTCGGACGAAAACGCGACTCTGGTTTCTCCTCTTCGAGTCCTTTTCGGCCCTGTCGGTCCTTTTCGCTCGTCACACGCCATGGATTTGCAGATCCCAGCGGACAGAACCCAACTCAGACATGTCCTGCACGGACACCACATGCGAGAACATCCTGGTTGCCTCCGATGCAGTGCTGTTCGAACTCCCGAAAGAACTCGTATCATTGCACCGTAGCTCTATTGATGCTACACCGTAGAACAGCTCGTATCATTGGACCGTCACGCCCCTTCAAAGGAACACCGCGGAACAGGATATTTCTGCCAATTTCCGGTTTGGAACAGACTGCAGTCTAGCTCAGACTGCACTGGCATACAGGCAGGCTGGTCGATCCGGGTCTACCTCAGGGGCGGGTGGTTGCGTGGGGAAGAGGGCACCCGCGGGCGGTGATTGGTCGGCTGCGCACACAATACGCGCTAGAATTGATCGATCGCCCTTGTTTGTTTGGGAATGGTTTCTGTTTAGGTACTGTATTGTATTGCATAGTTGACTGAAATTTTTTTATATTTTAATTATCTAAAATTATATAGTATCAATTTCTTTCTAAAAAATTTTTCCTTTTCAAATAAAAGAGACTGTTGGATGATGTTTTTTCAAAGATAAAAAAGTGGCAGAGAGTGAAAGAAAAAAAAACAGTCGCTAGTCCATAGTATAGTAGACAGTCCCAAATGGTTTTTAGAGCTGTCACGGGAAGCCTGAGGTGTCGGCGGCTGGCTCTTGGATCCTTTGCCTTGCCTTGCTTTTGCTCTTATTTATTCTTCACTCCCTTTCATATCTTGCGGCCTTGGGCATTCTTTCATTCACTCACTCGTCCATGGTCTCATGGATTGGCATTGGCCGCCGCCTCCTTGCCTCTGCTTGCTCATTCCCTCGGCTACACGTTAAAGGCGCAAAATTAAGCCTCGTTGTCGTACCATCGCCATCTCATACGGTTGGCCTCTGCTGCTAGTGGAGTATTATTATGCTTTCTAGGCTTAACTAGTTAGGTAGCTCGTAGCTAGGTGTGTGATGTACGGAAATACAGAATCCAAAAGAATCAAGAATCAAGATCTATACCTGGAAAATACAGATCACCCCATGGACCTCGCAACGTTCAGTTTCTGCAGATGTGTTTTGTAGCTGCACTAGCACAGAATCAGGGTTTTGTGGGCCTCCGCATGCAGGTGCTTTGTGTTGATGTTGATTTAGTTCTAATAATAATAATAATAAAGGTATAAATGGACAGTTCTACTACTTGTACGCAGCACCTGCAAGTTGCAGATACAAGTAGCCTCTCAAATCAAAGGTTTCAATATAATCAAACCTAGAAAGTTGCAACTGACCTGTCAGTAAGACATGTACGTGAGGTTCAGAGTAGAGTTTTAATTAAACAGCAGTGATGAGACTCTCTCTCCTGCAATGGCTGTATTGCATGCATATACCGACACAATTGTGAATCTAGCATTCTGGTTAGAGACTAAAACACCGATCAATTTAGTTTTTAGCTTCTAATTTTTATTTTTTTTACTATTTATTAATTTCGTTTTTCTGTTTTTTATTTTCTTAGGTTTTTTATTTTCTTATTTTTCTGTATTCTTCTACATTGTTCGTCATAGGTTAATATGTTTTTTTCTTCTATTTTTAATTTTTTTTAAAATTTAATTATATCAAATAAACCAACTCAGCTACAGTAAAAAAATAAATCAGTTACAGAAAAAAACCATAAACTAACATCATTATGAACACCCCCTAAAGATCCTTCAGCCAAACCTAAGCATAATAGGATCAATCCAATCTGCTTGCGACTTCTCCTATAACAATAAATTGCTTTAGCATGTCTACTTGTAATCTCTCTTATCAAATAATGATAAATTGCTTTAGCGTGTCGACCTGTAATCTCTCTTATCGAATAACAGATTGCATTTGTTCAAAGGCAACTCCTATAGTGGATTGTTTTTTATATGTCTCTATAGATATAGACAGCTCCTCTATATATAATGTCTTATGTTTCGTATTACAGTCAACTACTACATGAGAGACGACCAATTCTCTATGTTCTCTTTTTTCTCCACATCATCTCGTGTTATACGTGACAAAACTTACAGACAACTGACGTTATACCATTGCACATGCTCTTAGCGTGTTGGCCTGTAATCTCTCCTATCGAATAACAACACATTGATTAGCGTGCCAGCTTGTAATCTCTTATCGAAAAATAACAAATTGCATTAACGCGTTGTCTTATAATCTCTCTTATCAAATAACAACAAATCGCTTTAGCGTGTAGACGATACCATTTTTCTTATCGTAGAGCGTGCAACAAATTACTTTAGCGATCTTCAACTCTCGTCTACTTGTAATTTCTCCTGTCGTATAACAATATACAAGTTGCTTCAGTGCGTCAACTGGTCGGCTTGTAAAATTCTCTCACATGAGGTCGCAGCGTACACATTGTACGTCCGTGTCAAATTAGGCAAGAGGAACTGAATTCCTGTCTCGCTTCATGTGAGCCCTGGTAGGCAGGGGCAAACCTCCAATTCCATTCCCTCGCGCTGCATCCGATGATCTCTTTCTTGCACGGCTCCGCCCGGCAGCGTCACAAGATGCATGAGAGAGCTTGTAATTGGAGATGTTGCACTACACACACTCGAGGGGTTGAGTAGGAATTATTCAATCATGTACCCTCCCCTCCTTCTCAAACCGTGAATTCAATCATGACCTCTCCATTTTATCTCCTTTCGTTCCTTTTCAAATTTTTTTTTTCTTACCAAATTCTGCTTAGCGAACTCCTTACTGCTTCGCTAACCAACCTATTGTACTCTAGAAAAATTGAAACAAAGCAAATTAGCCAAAGCTAAGACAAATTAGGCTGACAAAAGGCTGCTATTATTATTATTAGAGTAAAAAAAGGCAGCTATTACTTGTGGTCAAGCAAACAAGAAATCAATAAATTAAGGCATCTGTCTTTTGTGCAACTCCTTCCAAAGATTAAAAACAGAAGCCAGCTTTTTGGCTGTGGGATATACGTTAGGGAGCCATACATACCAGTGTACGTCTCTTTGTGCTCCTCCCTCGCCTTTGAGCAAACCTTTCTCGTAATGTTTCCTTTCAGCCATCTTGGCTTCGAGGGATACCTTTGCCAACTCATTTTGATTAGGTGCAACAGCTTTTGTTACAGGACGGCACAACGCATTACATTAAACCAAAATTGGAAAAGCACCATCCACCAAATATTATACTTTACCTGTTTTTCATTTTTGAAAAGCACAAGGAAAAAAAAAGAACCTTACTATTTGAATCAGCTGCATTCCATATTGAACCATCCATCCAAGCAACAAACTTGGCACACAGAATTCTCATGCTTTTCTTGTTTACTGTTTGGTGTGTATGTTGTATCTCACGTGTGCCTAGTCACTGAAAATTAGCCGAACCCAAACACAAAAAGCTAGGAAACAACCCATGTAATGCAAGTTTATAACGTACGTGACACTAGAATACCAGTGTGTGCGCGACGAAGTATCACAACCACCACAAGTCTACGAAACCAACCAACCAACCCCCCCTCTCTCCTCCTATAAGAAGCCAAACCGTGGGCTCGGCTCACAGTAGAGAGCTGCACACAAAGGGATAAGCGAGCAAACAAGAAGCAGAAGCGAAGGGAGCACGAAGCCATGGAGGACTCGGCGGCGGCGGGGGCGGGGAAGCTGGACGAACTCGCGGGAGGGGGAGGCGTCGCTGGAGGACTTGGAGGCGACTGGGCGTACCTCGCGTCGGACGCGATGGCGACCTCCTCCTTCCCGGCGTTCCCCTTCCCCAGGGACGTCATCTCCACGCCGTCCTCCGCCTCGCTGCTCCTCTCCATGGACACCTCCACGATGTTCGACCTCCACGGGGCCTTCCCGTCGTCCTCTGCGGCCGCGCCAACGCTCCCCGCCTTCCACGACTTCCAGTCCTCCAACCCCTTCGACGACGCGCCGCCGTTCCTTGGGCCGCCGTCGCTAGCGCGGGTGACCCAGAAAGGCGGGTTCTTGGCCCCTCCGGCGTTCGCCGGAGGGATGGGGTGGGATGAGGAGGACGAGCTTGAGCAGAGCGTGGACGCCTCCTCAATGGGGGTCTCGGGCCCGCTGGAGAATGCCGCGGCCGTGGCGGCGGGGGCAGGTGGCGGGAACGGGAGGGGCAAGAAGAAGGGGATGCCGGCCAAGAACCTCATGGCGGAGCGGCGGCGCAGGAAGAAGCTCAATGACCGCCTCTACATGCTGCGCTCTGTGGTGCCCAAGATCAGCAAGGTGACGAATGCTCACGCCATTTCTTTGTTATTTAATCTACTTTCCATCTCTACTGTACTGTTCAGTTTTACTATGCTTCTGTTCTTGAGTGATACTAGTATAGGAGTGTAATGTGATACTGTCACTGAAATTGGTGTGTATCTTGGTGGTGAATTCTTGAATATTGTCACCGAACTTAGATCCCAAAGCACCCCTTTTTGGTAGATCTATGGCGCGCATACTGTTCTGTTGTTCCAGCGTATAGGATAGCACCCTGATTCGTTCTTAACAGCGTTTGTCGTTAGAAATTATATCCACACGACCATATTCTTTTCATTACTCTTTAAGCTAAACTGCAAAATTCGATCATGGAACTTTAGTACCATAAGGAATTCCTTTTCAGTTTGCTAGATGATTGTTTTACTGCCTAGTCATGGTAAATTTCAGTTCTGAAATTATATTCGAATGTCTTTTCTTTTTGTTGATGCTTGATGTTACTTATGGGGACCTTTTAACTTTGAGACATGCCTATATTCAATGGTGCAAGTTTAACAGTGTCATGCACAAGATGCAGTCGAAAGCGACCCATCGACAGATAGCTCACAAATTCATTTTCTTTCTGTTTTTTTGTAGTTTTTCGTGTTGGAAATTTTTTCTTTAACTTTTGTTGGTTTCCTTGAAAAGGTCCTGCACTTGGAAGTTTCCGTATGAAAAGTGTGCATGTTCAGTTTTCTGCGGTTGTTTTATGTCATAAACTTACTTTTCTTCACGATGATCAAGATGGATTTGAGCAATAAAGAAAGGCTTGAAGTACAGTTCTTGGGATATATGCAAGTTGCAGCCTAACAATTCAGCACCTTTGTACGATTTACCCCTCGCCCCCTCCTTCAGTGTAGCAGTACGACACAATAATGTCCAAGTATTCTTAATACCAACGATGTTTGCATCGATTCATGGTAATTTGTAGTTGATTCATCACCGATTTTGTTCTCCTGTGACAGATGGATAGAGCTTCTATCCTTGGTGATGCAATTGAATATTTGAAGGAACTCCTGCAGAGGATCAACGATCTTCACAATGAACTTGAGTCTGCTCCTAGCTCTTCACTTGCTGAACCAACATCAGCTAGCTTTCATCCGTCAACACCCACCTTGCAGACATTTCCTGGCCGCGTCAAGGAGGAACTTTGCCCATCCTCATTTCCCAGCCCTAGTGGTCAACAAGCCACGGTTAGTCCAATTTTGGTCATGAATTAAGTTGGGTGCCTCATTTAGTCCTATGATATCTAATCATGTTTTAGCGTTCAAGCTTCATGCACCTGGACATTATCCTCAGCTATTGATGTTTTACAATCCATATTCTCCGCACAAGTACTTGGTCCTTTGGGTCTTGTTGTTAAGAACAGCGTATTGGCATGATCAAGTTCATCCATGTAAGGGCAACAATGTTTGTAGCATCGAGTGAAATTCACCCATCTTGTTTGTCAGGTTGAAGTTAGGATGAGGGAAGGGCAGGTAGTCAATATCCACATGTTCTGCGCACGTAGGCCAGGCATTCTGCTGTCCACAATGAGGGCCCTTGACGGCCTTGGTCTTGACATTGAGCAGGCGGTCATCAGCTGTTTCAATGGGTTTGCGATGGATGTTTTCCGTGCCGAGGTTTGTGATTCACACATCGTAATTAGCTTTTCTCTAATCGGCAGTGCGCATGGATCCTCTCGGCTACATGCGCTCAGATGTATTTGATCAAATCCCACCGTTATTCACCCTCTTTATGTCTGTTCTGTACTTCTGTCTTCCAGCAGTGCAGGGATGGTCCTGGACTTATGCCGGAAGACATTAAGGCAGTGCTCCTGCACTGTGCTGGTCTTCAGAATGCAATGTAGGAGGGAAATAAATCCCGAAACATGACCACCAGGATGACCCTTTCTAAGGGATTTGATTAGCGATCATAAGCATTGGATGGTCTGGTTTAATCAGAAGGTGCTAGAAGTAAAACCTATGCTATTTATCAGTTTCTGGGGCAATTGATGAGACGAGGCTCGCCATCTAGAGACACGAGTGATGGTGATGATGATGTAATTGGATTTCCTAGATCTTTTGTCGATTTTGTCTCTGGTGTTGTGATGTAATAGTGTCTTTGTCATTTGAACTATCTTCATAATGGTGAGATTATGAACTCAGTGCCTTTGCATTCCATGCCGTCATGCATCGTACACAGATGATGCCTATTCAGACTCTTCTGAATCGGACAATGATTGCCGCTGGCAGACAAGCTGGATGGGGTAGCATAGCAAGCAAAGGCTGGTTCCTGATCCAATGGAATTGAATTCTCTGGCCTCTTGTTATTTATGCGAACTGTTTTGCAATTAGTGAAGCCCTGCCAGCTGAATTGTATCCCATGTGCAAGGCTGAAGTGATAGCGTTATAAAATATATGATAAAATATAAAATAATAATTAATAATTTAGAGCATGAGATAAAGATTTAACGTGAAACATCGTTGCAGGAAAAAAGCACGGACACAATCAACGAAATCACTATATAGAGGAAAACTTATAGAACACTCTTGACGTATCACATGTGTAGATAACTTGTAACGTGTAGCCTTCGAAACAAAAGTCTCAGACGAGAAAGAAACAAAGTCCTAGTTAGCAACGAAACAAAGACCTATTTGAAAACTGAAAAACAGAGACATACTCGAAAACTAAAATAGTAACATGCTCTCGGAGACGGAACAGAGTCTCAGAAGATAACGGTAAAGAGTTGTAGTCGAAAACGCCTCAAGTAGCTGTATCTGACTCCACTCGGCACAGAGTACATCACGGATACGAAGATAATTCTAATCATAATCTCTGACTAGTTCGCATTTCTTGAGCGAAACTTGATTGAACTCTTCAAATGGTCGAAAAGACCAGTGGTGGTTAGACCCGACTAAAAGTGGTTAGAACCGACCAGATTCAGATCACAAAATACAATAATCTCCACCTTGAGCCGAATTCCTCCTGCAGCAAAAAAGAACCAAAGAACTTATCGAATAGCTTGTAAAACACTTCTTGCGTGTCAAATGTCCGAAAGAACTAATGAGTAATACCAACCAAATCTGAGCAGAACTCAACTTTAGCGATAGGAACTGGCTTTGTCATCATATCAGCTGAATTATCATGAGTACTGATCTTGTAAACTTCAACATCACCTTGATAAATAACTACTCAAATAAAGTGATATCTGGTATAAATATGATTTGTTCTCTCATGGAACATTTAGTCTTTTGTAAGAAAAATAATACTCTAACTATCACAGTGGATATTGTGGCAAGATGTACTTCTATAGAGTTTAGTATACAGACCTCTTAGCCAAAAAACTTATTTACAGGCTTTTGAAATAGCCACATACTCAGGAATGGCAATAGGGCCCTTTCCACGTTCCCCAGCAGGGAATTCCACTATTAAGGGATGAGGATGGGAAAATTTCTTCCTCGTGGGGATAAGTACCAGTCAAATTCACCCCCACCCCTATACCAGTTCCCCGTTGGGGACCCAAATCAATGTATACTATGCCATGTATCGTATATGATATCTTATTAATACCTTGTAAAATCCTAAATTGAGAAATAAACACTTCTTCAAATTACGTGATGCACCTATTGTACATTTATTATGGTAAATTCATGCAACTTTTATTGATCTAATTGTCATATTATTGTTGATTGTAATTATTTGTACGCTACAAGTGGTCACTCGTTATTGGGGAAGGGTCCCTATTGGGCCTCATTCCCCACCAGGGACAGAGAACAAGAGGAATCCTTCCCCCAAACATGTACTTGGGGGTAGGGATGTGGAGCAGAGAAAGAATCGGGGATGAGGACATTCCACTACTCCCCAGCAGGGAATGTCCTGTCGAGACCCGAATATGCAAACTCGGTCTCTCTGTGTAAACTGCACTAGTCCAGGATCACGCTAGCGCACACAGTCAAACATAGATGCCATCATAGTCATACACACGACAAAAGTAAAGGTAAACTCGAATACCGATAAAATATCTAAGGTACGACCTTATGGCCAGGCTTACAATATCTCTAGCCGGAAGGGCTTAACAAAATAGCAGCGGAAATCCAAAATAAAGCGTAGCGACCAATCGACAAGCCACAGGCTATCGAGTGGAGAACGAAGCCTAATCCGTGAAGTCGTCGTAGAACTCTCCTTCTGGAACCTCCTGCTGATAGTACTCCTCTCCCTCAGCTGAGCAACATAGGCGTAAAGCCGTGAGTACATTGGTACTCAGCAAGTCGTTTGTAACAATGAATGCAATATAATATGCAAGGCTTACCAAAGGAAGGCTGAAAGGTTAATTTGCATAAAGGCATTTATTGATGAAATATATTGAATAACTTGAAAGCGAAAGTTAACTGAAAACAGTAATAATAGATAATCAAAGGAATGAACAAGAACCACTTGTGAACACCAATTCACAAGTTTGAACCAACAGTGAACTACCTGTTCACTCCCAACATAAACCACCAAGTTATAAATGAAACACTAACCCTCGTGTGAAATCCCCGAGCACTGTCCATGACCGAGGACGCGGCTATTCGAATAGTTTTACACTCTGCAGAGGTTGCACAATCTGTACCCACACGATGTGATTAGCCTAGGCCTAAGGAAATCACAACAAGGCCTTTACAATGCTCTACCTCAACCCAATCCTCGCCGCTAGGTTTCGCATCACACCCCCTTGCGCCACATGGAAATCGGCAACCATGTCCATCACAATGGCGAATTGAATTGAAATATTACAAATTAATCAGCCAGTCCATCCCATAATAGACATGTGGTTTGCACGATTAAGCTCGGATCAATGGCGCACAAAGTTAAGTCCTTAACATTACGGCGAGACTACCACATCCCCAAAGTACAATCGTACTTCCCTTTCTTGCACGATCACTCGCTTGAGTGCAAAACCAATTGTAAAACCAAGCCAACGTCACACCAATGACGTGGCACAAATTTTAATACACGTGGCACCAACCACAGTTCCATATGTCATTAAGTCAAATTAATAATTCAATATGTGCGATGAGACCAAACGTAAATATAAACTGGCTAAGCAATCTAATCGTACCAACCCATGTGATAAATAAACTAGCATCACTATTAAATTTCCCAACCTATGGTGACAAAGGCTCCATGGTATTTCAAAGTGTCAAGGAGGTGTAATTGCAATTGGGACAATAACTACCTGTGCAATGGTTTGAATAAAAATAGCAATGCAATGTAGTTTAAAGCAAAATAATTAAATAATAGTTTGTAAAGTTGGGTTCAACATGATCAAGGGACACGACTTGCCTTCGTTATGCTCGTGAGGTACTCTGGTCTTCAGCGCGAAACACTGCTCCTCCGAATCCGAATCTAACGAGAGAGAAAGCGACCGGAAACAAAGAAACACATAAAATGACAAGCAAAAGAACTCAAAAATTCACAAAAACAGAACCAACAGCTAGAGCTCGATTTTAGATGAATTTAGAAAAAAGAACGGGGTCAATCGGAGCTAGGACGGAGGAGAACGGGCTCCCGGAAAATTAATTCAAAATTAATTCGGGAAAATTGAAAAAGACTACTGTGCTGTGAACCCGGTCCACCGAATACCTGGTCTACGGTGAACCCGGCGCACGGAACAGTGCACGGGGAGAGAGAGGCGGCGCGGCGGGCGTGGCGTGGCGGCGGCAAAGATATGCCGCCACGTGGCACGGCCGGCGTGGCGGTGGCGTGGGCGCCACGTGGCTCGGGAGGCGGCTAGGGCCGGCGTGGCGCCGACGTGGCATACCACGTGGATGCCACGTCAGCTAGGGCTGACGTGGCCCGGCCGACGCGGCGCGCGCGCGCGACGACGGGATCCGACGGCGGAGAAGCGATCCACGCGGCGACGATCTGGACGCCGGTCCAGATCCGAGCGACGGCGAGGATCGCGCGCGCGGCGCGCGCGGCGACGGCGGATCGGCGCGCGTGGCGGCTCGCCGCGCGGCGCGCGTCGCGCGCGCGGGAGCGGGAGATGGCGGCGCGTGGCGGCGCGGGAGCGGATCGGCGGCGCGTGGCGGCGCTCCGCGCTGGCGTCGCGGGCGCGTGGGCGGCGCGCGCGCGCGCGCGGCGCGGCGCGCGCGCTCGGGACCGAGGGGCGGAGCGGGTGCGGCGAGCGGCGACCGAGCGGCGACGCGGCGACGGCGAGGAGATCGGCGGCGAGGCTCACCGGCGAGGTATTCGGCGACGGCGACGGACGCGGCGCGCGCGGCGCGCGCAGCGACGCGGAGCGGCTCCGGTGACGCGCGGCGCGAGGGCGAAAAGCGCGGCGGCGGCGGCGAGTTCGGGCGACGGGCACACGAACCGAGGCGAGGCGGCGGGTTTTAACACGCGAACCGAGGCAATCCCGTCGGTTACGCGCACGGGCGAACGCGATTAGGTTTGGACGGCTAGGATTCAACGCGCGGATCGGACGGTGGGAAAGATTAGGGTTAGGGTTCGCGCGGCAACGGCTGCGATCGCGCGCGCGCGATCGGCGGCCGAGGCGAGGCGAGGCGGCGCGGTGGCGCGTGCCGCTGCGCCAGTATGATCTGCGACGCGTGGCGCGAGCGCGGATCGAGCGGCGGAAGAAGCGCGCGCGGGAAAAGGTACGGCGGCGGCGGGATGGGTGACGCGTGGAGGAGAGAGGGAGATCGGGCGGCGGGGAATAATTCCTTTTCTTTTCTTTTTCCAGAAATTCAAATAAACTTCTAAAAGCTCTAGAAAATAGCAAATAAATCCGGAAAATTCACCAAAAATACCATAAAATTCCTTGTGACACAAGGAACTCAAATAAAATATTTTCCACTTATGTTAATGTTTATTTTAATCACATTAAATAATTTAAAACTTTAAAAATTCATTTGAAGCTTCAATTAATTTCAGAAAATTCCAGAAAATTCATTTTTGAAATCTAGGCTTTAAAAAAATCTCAGAAAAACAGGATGTTACATGTCCCCGTCGCCATCCCTACATGTACTCGGTTTCAATGGTCGAAAGAGCAACAATAGTTTGTAGACAAGCTTTTCAGCTTACGGCATAGCCTCCAACAGTGAATGTATAACCAGTAAGATATCTCCTGTTATCTAAATCCTTAGCAAAGTCAGAATCCACATATTTGACTAGTCCATCACTGGTCTTTTTAAACTACAAACAAGCATTAGAAGTACCCCTCAAATATCTGACATTGTACTGCTCTCTAGTGGTATTTTCCTAGATTAGCCATATATCTACTGACAACACTTAAAACATGAGGTAGGTTGAGGTGAGGGCAGACCATGGCGTAAATAAGCGATCTGACTGCACTTGCATATGGAACACTTGATAGTATTCAACTTCTTCAATAGTTTGTGGACTTGATACTGAAGAGAGTTTGAAGTGTGCAGCTAACGGAGTGCTGCTCGGTTTGGCCCTGTGCGTATTGAAATGACGAAGCACCTTTTCAATATACCCTCTCTGACTCAAGTATAACTTTTTAAACTGACGACCTCTGAAGATTTCAATACCAAGAATCTTCTTTTACTCACGGAGATCCTTTATTTCAAAGTCACTGCTTAATTGTGCCTTTAATTTTGATATTTCAGTCTTGTCTTTTATCGCGATCAACATATCACCAATATATAAGAGAAAGTACACAGTTGAACCATTGATGGTTTTCAAATAAACACAACATCATAGTTTAATCTGTTGAAGCCTTGAGAGATTATAAGTGAGTCAAATCTCTTATACCAATGTTTGGGTGATTACTTTAACCCACAAAGCGGCCTTTTCAATTTGTTCTTCTTTCCTGGAACAACAAAACTTTTTGGTTATTTCGTATAAATGTTTTCTTCTAACTCTCCATGTAAGAACGCTGTCTTAACATTTAGTTACTCAAACTCATAATCATGCATTACTACTATACTGAGAAGGTCTGAATGGAACTATGCTTTATGGCTTGGGAGAAAACATCTATAAAATCAATATATGAAATTTCGTTGTATCCTTTAGCAACAAGCCTTGCTTTATGTCTAACCTGATCGGTCGAAAATGTGCCTTCCTTTTTGTAAATCCACTTAAAGTGTATGGGTTTCTTTTCGATCAGGAACTCGACCAACTCCCAAGTGGAATTCTTCTTGAAGGATTCCATTTCTTTATGCATAGTAGTCATCTACTTCTCTGATTCATCAGAGTAATTGTCCATTGAATAAGTTAAAGGTTCAGCAGTACATTTAATGTCTTCCGCTATATTAAAATAATAAGCCACAATGTTTGCTTCTTCAATTAACCTCTTCGGAGGCTAGATTTTTTGCCTTTCTTGACCAGCTGCAACGGATTGATGATTTTGATCAGCTCCTATTGGAATTACTGGCCAGAGCTTGAGTAGTAATATCCTGTGTATTCTTCTTATCGACTTCTAGTGAGAATTCTGAATCAATAATATGCTCCACCTGCATGCTGGACTTCTATGGCTTATCAATGGGAGTATCACTGGTCATAATTCCTTTTAACAAAGTAGACTCATCGAAAGTAACACTTTTGCTCATGACTACTTTTCGAGTCTTAGGATTCCACAACTTATAACCTTTAACTCTATGCTTACAACCAAGAAAGATGCACTTAACAGTTCTTGACTCAAGATTCCTTATGTTGAGTAGTCTGCAAGAGAACCAGACCACATGCCGATCGAACTTTTCTTATTGATGGCAATGTTCGGTGATCGATCAATTGATCATACGACAAGTGGTTGAAGTTGCTTTAGCCCAAAAACTTTTTTGACAGACTAGATGTTGACAACATGCAACACACCTTTTCTATAATGCTTCTGTTCATGTGCTCAGTCACACCATTCTGTTGAGGTGTGCCTAGAACTATGTAATGCCTTACAGTGCCCTTCGATAGGTATAATACCTCAAATTCTCCTGAATAGAATCCAGGCCATTATCTATTCGGAGTTTCTTGGCATGCTTCTCGATTTGTTTCTTAATTATAATTTTTCACTCTTTGAATGTCTTGAATACGTCAGACTTGTGCTTGATAAAGTATACCCAAACTCTTTTAGAGTAGTCTTCGATGATGGTCAACATATAATTTGCACCTCCAAGAGATAGAACATGGGACTTACCCATAATCAGAGTGAACATAATCCAATATACCATTTGAAGAGTGATTTGCAAAGTTGAAACTCACCATCTTTTATTTACCAGAGACACAATGTTCACAAAACTTTAACTGTTCGACATCTTGACCACCGAGTGGACTTCTTTTGCACAACTAGACTCATATGACCAAGAAACATATGCCATAGACCTATCCGATCATCACCGAACAACCTGATCGAGGCAACAATAGCCTTTTCTGACAAGGTAGTGCCTCACAGATGATATCACTCTTCATTACAACAAGAGAGATTTTGGAGATCTTCAAAACTCTACCTCTAGCTAAAAACTCATACCTTTTGGCATCAAAAGTATTCAACAAGATAAGATTCATCTTCAAATTTAGAATGTGTCAGACCTTCAACAGGGTTCTGATGGTGCAATCAAACATCTTGATCTAAATGAAACCGATGCCTACAATCTTACACTGAGTATTTTTTCCCCATTAACACTGATCAATTTTGAATAGTGGAAAGTACGGGTTGAACAAAAATTTCTATTCATTACTGGTTTTGGAATCACTAGCAAAGGCAATAAGAATCCCCTTCGGAACCTTCTTATGTGACAATGATAGCCTTAGCTTCATCATTTAATTGATCTTTCTTGGAATTGTTATTCATCTTTTGCTTATTTTGAAGTTTCCAACACTCAGAGATATTATGTCCACCCTTCATAAAGTAGCGGCAAAACTTCTTGGTCTTTGACTTCGAACTATATTTGTTTCTGCCCAAGGTTCTGCCATTGGAATCACTGATCAAAAACAACTCAACTGGTTTGCCCTGAATGGGCAACCTTATGCATGTGAATTCAGGCTCTTGCTGAAAATCATACTTTTTATCCTTTCAGTTGGATTCGGATATCATCATAACTTATATAGTATGCAGATATTAATAATATTTTATTATCACACAATCACACTTAATAATTTTAATTCATTTACTTCACCTAAAGGAATACGAATTCACATTGAATTAAAAAAAACTTATTCAATTAATTAGTCATATTACAATAAAATATGTATATTGCTTCGCCGAATATCCGAATAGTCAAGATAAAATAATATTTCGGATGCTAAAAATCTTTTCCATATCTATTCATATTTTTATGCGATTTTGAATACGAATATGAATAGGAGAGAAATTGTTAATCGAATGGAAAACATATACCATATTTGTATCCTATTGAATAAGGTAACTGAAAAATACGGATAATTCGTATCCATTTTCCATCCCTAATCATGAGGCTTATAGAGGGAATAAATAGCCTTGAGAACGAGAATCTTATACGAGAAAGAAATAAGTTCTAATCGGCAACAAAACAAAGACCTACGAAGATATTAGAATAGTAACTTGTTCGGAGATAGGAACAATAGCCAGCTCAAAGACGGGCAGAATCTCAGAAGATGATGGTGAGGAGTTATAGTCGGAAGCAGCTTGAGTAGCTATGTCTGACTCCAGTCGGCGCAGAGTCCATTATAAATATGAAGATGATCTCAATCATAATCTTCAACCAATTTGCATTGTTTAAGTGAAATCCGATTGAACTCTTCAAACAGTCGGATAGACTAGCAGTGGTCGAACTTGATCAAATTCGGATCATAAAATACAACAGATAGTTGCATTGGTTAATACATGCATAAATGAAGGATTAGTTGGGGATTGGATAGGTTGCTTCCCCTGACCTGGTTCAGTCGATCCCTGAACCCCAACCTGGCAGGATGTAGACATGCAGGTAGGGGCAGTTCTTGCCTTCTGTCGTTTCGCTTCCCGACCATACCCAGATCTGCAAATGCAGCAGTGGTAACATAACATAAGGGTTAAAACTTTTGAATGATAGGAGCACTAATCTTGTTATTTAAATGTCATGAACAACATATGCTTTAGAGTTGTTCGATCGAAAATCAATACTAAAATCTGACGAGGTAGATATAGATACTCTCGAAACTTCGGTGGGATATTTCTAATTGGATTTGAAACAACTCAAAACTTCAAAGCTAAAATTTGATTTTCATTGCTTTTTCGTTGTCTGTTTTCGGTTGCAACCCTGGCCCCTGATCTTGCCTCGTGATTCGTGCCTTTCCCCCTTTCCTTCGTCGCCTCTCCCTCGCGCTGGCGCCTTCGCCCGAGCCGCCTCCCTCCCCTTCTTACGCTGACCGCGCGTGCGCGCCCGTGCACCTCGCCCTCTCCCGTGCCGTGGCCGTGCCAACTTGCCGCCTCCTCCGCGTCAACGCCTGCCAGGGGCCCCACCTCGACATCCGCGCTCCAATCGCCCTCGCTTCTCCCTCATGCCCAGCGGTCGTAGCGTCGCCCCGCCTTGCAACACCCCTCTCCGACCGCTCGCACGTCTCCGCCCATCACCGCGCCATCTACTCCCTGCCAGGTCGTGCAATGATTGCTCCCCAACCGGCATCTAGCCACGTGCCAGCGGCTCCTACACACCCCCACAGCTCCCTCCGTCTTCCCCGACTGTTAAAGTTCAAGTGCCGCTACAGAGAAACTCACACCACTCCCCTCTCCCTACCTGAGCAGCCAATTGAGCTATCTTCTTCTCTAACCCCGCCGCCGCCATCCCCTGGTACCTGTAGGTCTCACCGCCAATCTCCCTCCCCAAACAACTAAAACCCGATTCCTTCAAGCTAGAGCACCACTAGCAGATCGTAATCACAAAGTCGGGCTCAATTTCATGGTTGCATTTCCCTTCGGCCCTGTCACCATGTACCTCCTCCCCAGCCATCGCCCCTCTCCGTGGGCAGCTCGGTTGGGTTTACCACTAGCCGAAATCATGCCTTCCCGTGTTCCCCTCTCTCCCTAGATCGTCAAATCGGAGCCCCTTCGCTTGAGCATTCCCGAATCACCTCCGAGCCGCCACCTCCTCTACTTTCTTCTTCCCCACCGGCGACAGCCGCCTCGAACTCTCACCTCGGTTTGAGCGCACCAATGGACTCCTCTCACTGCCTGGAACCTGCCAGTACCAGTCCCGTTCGCTTTGAGCCACTGCCGGGGCCGAAGTGAGGAGAGGGGCGCAGCCTTGTTCTTTTTCCCGCCGCACCAGCCGGAGGTGGGAGACGACTCCTCCCCAGGCGACGTGGTCTCACCCCGACCCTCCTCTCTCGATCCAACGGCCCCCGAGCCGAGCGCTTGAAGCAGGCCGTTCCGGCCGATTCTTTCCCCCTCTCGGCCATCGTGGCGTCATCCTGGCCACCCCCGCACCATCTAACGGCCCCCCCACCCGGGCACTTCTCGCTTGGGCCAAAGCGCCGCGCGAGCGCGTGGTTGGGCCGAGGCCGACGGCCCACCAGCTGATTCGAAGCCGTGCGCGCCTGCGCATTCTTCCCACGCGTGAAACTTGGCTGGGCCGGCACTGTAGCTCGTGAACAGTGTCGTCTTTTTAATTTCCAAGTCGATGTTTGCATATTATATCCCATTTGAATCGTTTCGATGCTCCAAACCCATTTCCAATATCCAACAGCCTTAACCCCAATGCCAAAAATATCAACCCAAGCCATTTTATTTATTTGGCATTTATTTATTTTATTTTATTTTCTAGTTTGTTTAGAAGCAAGCTCAGGATTTGATTTATTTTCTGTGTTTGTTTACGCTAGTTTCCGAGGAGTCCGAGGTCGCATCCAAGTTCCGAAAGCGACTACTCAGTACTACGAGATTGTCGAGATCGTCGAGATTTCAGTCTCGCAAGGCAAGTTACAAATTCTTGAACATGTTGAACCCATAAATTCCATATTATTTATTTATACTATTTTACATTACTGGTAATTGCTCAGTTATTTATTTAAAATAAAAGTTTATAATATCATGATACATGTAGCTATGTCCTACCACTGTAAATTGCCCTACTTTACTTTAAGACCACATTCACCTTGACAACCATAGTATTATTAAATTAAAAGCATACATGACAATCGCATTTATTCACATAAAATAACGAGCTATCGGGTAGCCTGATAGTTCGCCGGCAAAAATCGTTTTAAAATGTGCTAGGGTAGGGCGGAAGCTGTGGAGTGCCCCATAGTGGACAAGTCCACAACCCTACCCTAGGGTGGAGGGTGCAACAGACGGGTCCGGTTTTCAGGATTGGACGGGACCTAGTCGTAGTTGGCAGTCTCAGGGGAGAGAGTAAGGACTAGACCCTTATGCTGAGTATAGAGCACAGTAACCGCTCAACCACAAGTATTGAACCCGTCAATCCTGGTCCGTTAACTGCTCATTTTAATTGAACCCCTACAGGAGTTTGAAGTGTGGTATGGGCGAGTTATCGAGGTAATACGTAACTCGCCATACAGGTGTGGTACTTGGGCGTGGTCTCGCCGTACACACACAACGGTAGAGTCTTCACGAAACTTGGGCGGTGGTGTATGTGTTCCACATTGGCCCGAGGCCGTGGATACTCAGTTTGGTGAAGGTGCCTACCGGGTAGGGTTTATATATTAAATTGAGCAGCTAAAGATCCGGTTTTCTCATTTCAGTCGCACGCTAGCTGAGCGTGTCTATTGCATGACATTGGTAATTGAGAAATCTTGTGGGTAAAGTTGAGCAACTCTGCAGAGTGAAAATTAAATTGTATTCGAATACGCCGTGCTTCCGGTTAATGAAGCTGTATTTAATGGGTGATCCTAGTAGCAAGGCATAAGTAGTTTTCCGAGGTTTTAAGCTGTGAAACCAAAGAATCAATGTTTTGAGAACCCCCATTTCCTTAATTAATATTATGGAGCTATTGTTTTTAAACCGATTGCAAATAAAACTGCATCCACATAAAATATTAAAACCAGTATACCCCCCTTCCTTTGGGAATTCTGTGCATGTATTAAATTAGGGCTTACCATTGTAACTTGCTGAGTACGGTTGGTTGTACTCAAACTTGCTATATTATCCTACCCAGATACCAGAAGAAGAAAGTGCTTTTCAAGTGTTCGTGTTAGGGTTACAACCGCACCCAGGCGTTCCTGTGGGAGTTTTCTTCGGATCTTCTGATTGTAAGGTATAATTTGGGCCTCAACGCCCATAAAAATGTTAAAATTGACCACTAGGTCATATTTCTGCCAAACTAATCTGTTTAAATGCTCGTAAGTAGGCTCGATGCACCTTCTGTCCGCAGCAGAACTCCTAGTCTGTTGCGGGACGTACGACGCTCCTGTTTCCAAAAACGGGGGTGTTACAGGATTCTCTCTGCTCCTTTTTGAGATCATCTAATTAGAAGATTATAACGATGGGGTGTGAGCTAGATTGGAACTTAGCACACTGGAGGCACCATTCCACGTGTAAACTGCATCGGAGAAGCCGTGTACTCAAGTCTCTCGAGTTCTTCGTCTTCCTCCTCCGCGTTCAACGGAGTGTCGCCTCTACCACCCTACCCCCACCCCTCCTCGACGACCACTTCCCACCGCAACCACTGGCATCAACGACCACCTACCATGCTGCTTCCCATTACCTCCACCAAAAGATGCCAGCAACAACCTTGCCACTCCACTGCCTCTTCCTCACCCATCATCGCTACCCTGTGCAACATAACTCAATCATTGACCTCCTCGTTGGTCGCCCCAAGCCCCGCCCGCCGATAAACCTGTGGCCGATGGTACTTCCACCCCACCCCAACGTCGGTCTGCCTGCCGCCCAAAGCTATGTTGGGGGCTTAGTAAACCCAAAAACTTAATTCTGACTTGATTGTTCGACACTCGAGGAGTTCTTGCTGTCATGGAGTTCTATAGTTTTCTATAGTGGTTTCTCTTTTCCCCTGATTTGGAAGGTGTTCACGACTTGATTGTTCGACACTCGAGGAGTTCTTGCTGTCATGGAGTTCTATAGTTTTCTATAGTGGTTTCTCTTTTCCCCTGATTTGGAAGGTGTTCACTCTTCTGCTATTTAGTACGGAAGATAGTAAAGCTTTTCCTAATTTCTATTCTGCGGTTCTGCCCCAGCCTCGGGCCTCGGCCATTTGAGGACATACTTGCTATGAAGGTTCGTAATCTATCTTGGCTGGGTTCAGAATCACTCACGGTCTGCGATTTATAGCTTATATTATAGTAGTTAGTTTTTAAATAATATATTTTTAAGATAAGATCAATAGAAAGACTGTATTAAAAATATATTAAATTTAGCTATATTAATTTTTTTATATATTATCTCTCATAAATAATCAAAATTTAAAATTTTATAATATATATCACAAGACACAGCTCAAAACAACCAGCCATTTCCGCCTTAGAGCCCTATTACGTAAACTGGAAAATTCCGCTTTCACGCCCAGTACGGTGAGAGGGTAGTAGCAGTCTCCCTCTGCCGAACCTAAGGAGAAGAAAGAGAGTAATGGAGATCGCGCTCCGATTCGCCGCCACCCCGCGCCGCCTCGCCTTGTCGGTACCTCCGACGAATGCCTGTCCCGGACATGGAGGAGGACTGGCGCGTATCGGTGCTCTGGACGGGACTTGCCGTGGTAGGAAATTGGCAATGGCGGTCGCCAATTCCACTCGCTGTCGAGCCAAGAAAGGGGACGACAGGGACGGCGTTCTTGGGGTCGCCCACCTTGGAGGAACAGGAGTGGAAGGGGGAGATCAGCTGAGCGTGGTGATGAAGTTTGGGGGGTCTTCAGTGTCGTCGGCGGCGAGGATGGAGGAGGTGGCCGGCCTCATCCTCACCTTCCCCGAGGAGCGCCCCGTCGTCGTCCTCTCCGCCATGGGGAAGACCACCAATCTCCTTCTCCTCGTACTACTACTGCTTTCTGATTCCCCTTTAGGCTATCTCTGTGCAATCTTGCTTTGCTTTACTAAAAGTTGTTCCCTTTCATAATTCGCTGTTTCGATGCATCAAGAATCTTCAATCACGGGGGAGTGTTAACTAATTTAAAGTTTGCACCTCTTGTCATAATTTGCATTGAAAATCATCAAGAATTTGTAGGCAGTAGCAGATGCTAGGTGAAACATTCACCTTTTTCCATATTTTGCTGTTGCAGTGCATCAATAATGGCTATAAACAAAGGCCAAAGGGGAAGTTAACTGAAGACTAAACCTTTCTTCAGGATTCACTGTAGCATTGTAGCTGAGATATTTGAGCACAAGGGAACCATAAAGGCATTTTAATTGTTAGATGTTTCTTCTGAAATGCATGGTATATGTGGTCTTATTTTTAGGCTGGAGAGAAGGCAGTGGGATGCGGAGTGATCCGTGTTTCTGAAATCGAAGAGTGGAACATGCTCAAAGATCTGCATTTTAAGTATGTGTATTTTCAGTCGGTTATTAGGGGAACGATTTTGAGTATTTAGCTTGATGATGGCGGCTTGTTTGCTGTCAATCCAGGACAGTGGATGAACTTGGACTGCCAAGATCTGTGATACATAGTAACCCCACTAACTATACCTCTTGTGTATTTGTTTTCCTTAATATAATTAGCTTATGGTTCCCTGTGAATGAAATTCGTAGCTATGCTGGATGAACTGGAGCAGCTCTTGAAAGGTATTGCCATGATGAAAGAGCTGACGCTTCGGACCACTGACTACCTCGTTTCATTTGGAGAATGCCTGTCCACACGGATTTTTGCTGCTTATTTAAACAAAATTGGCGTCAAAGCACGGCAGGTATTTCTTAACATGTTCTTGGTTTTCGCAGTGAACCAGTATGCTTCACAGGGTATGAATACACCAACCTACATGAATTTGCAATAGTATATAAGTATCCCTCTACTATGGAAGACAGTCTTGAAAGTTCGATAACTGGTCGCTGAATTTTTGACCGAAATTCACGCCTTGTTCTCAACTCATGTGTTCTAATTTGTCGCATAGCGCATTTTTATATTAATTCCTCCATTGTGCCTGTGCTTCCTTCCCCAAATGTCTCAATTTGGCACTGGGGCCCATAAAGTTAGCTAGTCTCTAAATTCCTTATGGATTGAATCTCCACTACATTTGTCTCATGATGTGAAATCATGATGGTTTTAATTTGTATTTTGCTAACGCTTTTGCAGTGCGATGCATTTGATATTGGTTTCATTACAACAGACGATTTCGGTAATGCGGATATTTTGGAAGCAACTTATCCTGCTGTTGCGAAGAGACTACATGGAGACTGGATTCGGGATCCAGCAATACCTATTGTTACTGGGTTCCTTGGGAAGGTATTCTCATCAATGAATGAGCTTTTCATTTGTGGAGCAACTTATTAATTCATTGCAGTTGCCATCACTTGCAGGGCTGGAAATCAGGTGCTGTTACTACTTTAGGCCGAGGTGGCAGTGACTTGACTGCTACAACCATTGGTAAAGCCTTGGGATTGAGAGAAATTCAGGTCCATGTGAAGTCTGAATAGATAATAAACAGACCATATTCTTGCTTTCTGAGGGGGAAAAAAGGAGAGACTACAGTTGACTGTTCCAATTTATTTATCATTCTGATTGGTTTAGTAGCTGTTGCTTATCCCCAGTTAGTACCTGTTTTGTCTGAAAGCATACCATTGACTGTGATAGGTATGGAAGGATGTTGATGGTGTGCTGACTTGTGATCCAAATATCTATCCAAATGCAAAGACTGTCCCAGCCTTAACATTTGAAGAGGCTGCCGAACTTGCTTATTTTGGTGCCCAGGTATGTATTCATTTTGAGTATACAAGAACAAACTGTTCAGAAGAGGATTATAAAACTGAACTGCAATGATAGCTCACAAAGGATAATTCATGTTCACTGCAATTTTTAAGACTTGAGGATATATTGTGTGGTGTAAGTTCTGGACAAAAGGAATATATGTATCATTAACTTTATTTACCTGGGAAAATATTTTGCATACTTTCAAATTTCAATCAAAGACCATCATAAACCATTTTTGCACCTACACACTTTGGTGTACTACTCAAATATCAGAAGATAATGGATGGCTTCTATTGTTCTTCAGAATTAGAAGTCTAAAGGAGTTTTGGTTGTCACTTGATTTACTAGCCATCATGAACTGTACATATAGCTCATCATGTCAGTTTCAGTTACCCCGTGTACTATAGGAAAGAGAATTTTTGGTTCATAGCTATTCATTGTTGTGCTCTACAACAGGTTTTACATCCACAATCAATGAGACCTGCTAGAGAAGGTGATATACCAGTTAGGGTGAAGAATTCATACAACCCTAAAGCTCCAGGCACCCTTATCACTAAACAAAGAGAGATGGATAAGGTCTGTAGTAGATTAATTATGGCATGTTCTCACATCAGAACTGTTCGGCTCTCAAGCCATTGTTTTTTCTTCCACTACATAGGTTGTGCTAACTAGTATAGTGCTGAAGTCAAATGTGACTATGTTGGACATAGTGAGCACTCGGATGCTTGGTCAATTTGGTTTTCTGGCAAAGGTACGTCGAGTCATTGAGCTATTAAGTTTAATTCACATTTCATGATTCTGAGTTTCTGACTGCTATTTTGTATGCGCTTGAGCAGGTCTTTTCTATATTTGAAGATCTAGGCATATCTGTAGATTGTGTGGCTACAAGTGAAGTTAGTATTTCTGTGTCGCTTGATCCATCAAAGATCTGGAGCAGGGAACTTATTCAGCAGGCAAGTGCATCCATCTACATGCTAAATGTCAAACAGCTGTACTTCTGACTGAACTATATTCCTTTGTATGGAAAATTAGCACCATGGCAGTGCAAAATGAGTTGATCATTTGTTTTTTGACCATTGCTTCAAAAATTGTAGTATGCTAGGTTTCTCATGGCTTGGTGGCATGGAGCAGCTTCGTCAGAATCATTCTCTTCACTGCTTTTTCAGCCCCTTCTACTTTGTTGCCAAACTTGTAGGAACTTGACCATGTAGTCGAAGAGCTTGAGAAAATTGCAGTTGTTCATCTACTGCAGCATAGGGCAATAATCTCGCTCATTGGAAATGTGCGACGGTCATCTCTTATACTAGAAAAGGTACACTGTTTGTACATTTTAAAAGGAATATTTCATAGGATAGTCACAAACTCACATTAAGCATCTACATCTGAAGGCCTTTCATGTGTTGAGGAAAGGCAGGGTCAATGTCCAGATGATCTCTCAAGGGGCATCGAAGGTACTCACTTGCTACAGCCATCATGGCAAACTACATAAAGAGTGATTTTGTGATGTCGTGTGCATGTTTCGGTTCCAACATTTGGCATGTCTCCATTTTCACCAGGTTAACATGTCGCTGATCGTTCATGATAGCGAGGCAAAGCAATGCATAAAAGCCCTTCATCAGGCATTCTTTGAGGATGATGTCCTGACAGAAATTGATGCAGATGGTTCGCACATGAGTTGATCACTATATTCTATAGGTTACCGCTATCTAGAGCATTATTTTCTAGCATGGGCTTCAATCCCTTTACCTTCACAAACAGCTTGATCCTCTTGCATGAACAACATGGTGTCTCAGCTTCCCAGTTAGTACAATTCATTGCTGTGGATTGAGACTTGGTTTTCCTGTCAACAACTCGGATGAAACCGCTACTGCTTGCATAAACTGTTACTATGTACTTATTATAGATTGTAGTGAACAGCGATTGTGTACAATATACACATACATCAATAATTAATTCCCTTGTGGCCATCTGCTTGAACCGATCAGAACCTATAATTGTGATGGGATGGTGCTACTGAATCTGCTAGAAATGTGGTTTGTTATCAATGATCATCATGTGTGCACTGGAGGAAGGACCAACAACAATAGCACGTTCCCATTGAAAACGATGTGCTGCTTGCTGGTCGTCCAAACAGGATTGTCAAAGATGTGCTGCTGCTAGTCTTGTGCAATGTTCCCATCTCCAGCAGTCCAGTCCCAGGGGGACAGCCTTCGTTACGGCACAGATGGATGGAGGAAGAACCATGTTGGATTGTCAACGAAGCATGACCAAAGACGGGAAGAATACGGCGGCTTGGAGGTCATCCAAGGTCCAAGTCCTAATACTAGAAGCTGTTGGAGTAGCTGCACGAGAAAAACGGGATGATAAATACTTGTACTACTCGTACCGATGAACCCATGAATGAATGGCTACAGGCGAGACGACAGAGGAGAGGTGAGGTGTGGTAGGCTAGGGGTTAGGGTGGGGCCGTGGCTGCTGCGGCCACGAGTAAAGCGAGGCTTGTCGCCGCGCGCTTGGACTCGCGCGCAGCCTGCGTTGATGCATGTCAGTCTTGGCGGCCCACACGGCCCAGGGGGAGAGAGCGAGGCGGAGACGGAAGCGGAGGAGGCTGCAGTAGAGAGGAGCCGTGCCACGTGACTGCCCTGTGGGGGATCCGCCTGTCAGTGCCGGCTGGTGGTACTCGATCGGTAAGGTACTCTCGATTCAGTCGTGGCGCAGAGGGCAGCAGCGGCGCAGGCAGTGCAGCTCCTGCACCATAGCTAGCAAGGCAGGCAATAATTTGCCCCTCTCCTCTGCGGCGGCGAGGGCCACTCGCTCGATCATCACCGTCGTCGTCACCCCCTTCCTCGTGATCTCCAGATCCTGTCAAAGCTGTTGAGTTTTTTTACTGCTAGTTAGTTGGGGTTTCGGCCAAAGTTTTCCCTAGTGGTATATGGTATTACGGTACCACCACAACAATAGGGCTGGTACTGCAAGTCCACAACACGGTGTTGGTGCTACTATTGAGTGGCCGTCCCGTTCCGTTGGGTTGGTTGCGTGAAGCATATCGCATGGTCCATATGACGGAAGGCAGCAGAGGCGGTGATGGAAGAATCTCCTTTACTAGTTGTACTCTTATCGGCGCCCGGCCCGACCCTATCTCATCCGCGGCAGGCCGGCGCATGAATGAGGCGAAAGCGCCGCGCGGTCACTTGAGCGTACGGCAGGCACGGTCCTAGTGTTCCACTTCTCTTCTCCCCCCGCAATCCGAGGCGGCATCTCATCCAGTATCCTCACAGGACAGGATCAAACACAAGAAGCACCTCCCCAAGCGGACCAGACGAGATACATTACGAGGCTGGCTGGCTATTACTATGCTCCACATTGATAGCGCAAGTTTGGCAGCACGTGGACGGGTCACAAACGATTAGCAAGCAGCTAGCGTCTGTAGCTAGCAGGCCACCAGTGGCAAGGAAATAATAAATCGGCCCCCTTTCCACGGAGAGGGACTGCGTGCCTGCCCACTGTTTTCCAGGGGAAGGGAAACGGGGGGCAGACAGTCCAACACGCAGCTTAGTTAGGGGAGACCATCGGCATCTGCCGCCACAACGAGCTTCCTCCTGCTTTCCTTTCCTTTGTAACAACCCAACACCGACAACACCACCACCCTTACACTGCTCCTCCTTTCATTAAACACAAGTGTCAAGCAAGTATCCACAACTAGAGAGAAGCCCACCTGTGATCCTCTTCCAAACAGCGATGATTTCTGTTTAAAACACCTATGATCCCTTCCCAAACAAAGCGATGATTTCTATTTAGCTTCCAGAAACTGTACCTATGATCTCTTCCCAAACAACGACTTCTATTTAGCTTTCAGAAACTATTTAAAACACGTTAGCTTTTTAATACATTTTTTCTTTTTTATTTTTATTATCTATGAAAATATAACAATTTTTTTAATTTTTTTCTTTATTTTTAAAATTGAATACGAAAAAACTAACAGCCACTTCCCAAACAAAGATAACTTCTATTTAGCTTCCAAAACTATTTAAAACACATTAGCTTCTTAATACTTTTTTCTTTTTAGTTTACATTATATGTGAAAATATAACTTGTTTTTTTCTATTATTTTTCTTTATTTTTTAATTGAATACAAAAAAATAACCACCACCACAGTATTATTTCAGCAAAAAAAACAAAAGCCACATCATCACACAGAATTATTTGAGGAAAAAAACAGAAGCCACGGCTTCACATGGCTACTCAAGAGCTCGATTATCTGAGGAAAGGGCCCCACAAGAACCACGCACACTTGCCTTCCACTCCTGCATCCAATGTACCATGCCGTACTACCAAATACGGTGTACAGCGCAACAGGTCTCCTCTCTATAACTACAATACATTAAATAAGATCAGAAATACTTCATTGTTTGCCATTTTATCTCGCGCTGCAGAGCTTACAGAAATTGGAAGCTGACAGACTCCGGGAATAGCTGCTGGTTAATACAGGCAAGAGTACGTACAACTGCTGCTGCTACCACTATTGGGTGACTAGATAGATAAATATTTACATCAGACTTGGGGTAAACTAAGCAGCATTCCAAGGAAAGGCAATAACAATAATAATAATTACTATCTTGGCCCTAAATCTTTCTGCCAAGATCAAACCAAGGAGAAGCAATTAATAGGCAAAGTCTACATTTCCTACTAACTATATCCAAAGGGAGGTTGCATCACCAACAGACATCAGGAGTTACTTCTCGTCTGGGACCCGCAGCAGGACAGCTCCCCATGCGATCCTCATGCAATCATGCATCATATCATCGGCTTCACACAACCTACACGAACGCCAAAACCAACAACTGAAAGGTGAATCGCTTTCGGTGCTACTTCTCATAGCAAGCAACAATATCATGTTACCATGCTTGCGGAACAAGAATTGATCAGTCGGGTAGGGGCGATGGGAAACAGAATAAATTTACCATCCCTACACAACCAATTTCATCCAAACAAATACGATCCAGTAACGACAATACCAACTTAACAGCATGATTTGACCCAGCTCTGTGTCTCAGTGTTCATGTTTGTTTTGGAACTAAAACTAGACATGTGGGTGGGAGTAAATATCCAAACCACGTACTACATTTTTCCAACATGGACTTAATTATGCGAGACATTATCTACTATAATATACCTCCTTTCTCACCTTAACATTTGTTTTCAAGGATTGTCAATGCCCAGATTCATTCATTCGGGAAAAAATACTACCGGATCAATTCGGTGGACATACCTAGTTATCAAAATTGCTGGACGCAGGCATATGAACCTTCTCATTTGTAGCAGCATATCCTTCTCCAGCCGCTGAAGATTCCTCCTTTCTTGGGGTAGATGATTTTGAATTCATCTTTTGCACCTCCTCCTTAGTGTAAATATAGATCTTGCGCACTATGCTACAGAATTCTCTGCTCACGAAATAATGAACTGGTATCAGTACTAGGAAGGAAAGATCTTCTGCATACATATCAAACAAGCACCAAGATAAGAGCCTTACTCCCATGGATCATCTCCCACAAGCATCATATCACCCTCATCGTCAGTATAAACAATCTGCCAGTTTTTGTTTGAAGACATCAATTCACCATCAAATTCAAACATCTTGTCTAGCTCAGCTTTGAGTTCATCATAGTCACTGAACTTTGAGAGATCCACCGATCTGCCAAGTGCAACACCTTGCTTATGAACCTGCCAAAACCATTGACAGTACAACGTCAATTAGAGAGGACACCTCCAAAAGAGCACAGGCTTAGTAGATA
Source organism: Melocanna baccifera (assembly GCA_036346265.1). Classification (NCBI taxonomy): domain Eukaryota; kingdom Viridiplantae; phylum Streptophyta; class Magnoliopsida; order Poales; family Poaceae; genus Melocanna; species Melocanna baccifera. Next base: position 8,006,146 of record CM070678.1, read on the forward strand.
TTGCCAAATGGCATTATGTATACAACATTTAAGAAAGTAAACATACATACTGTCCTCATGCATGGACTAAATAGTGTTGCTCATGACAACACAAATGAACAAAGAAAATGCACAAAGGGAAAAGATTTATCACAACCTGCTCTATATGTTTCATCAAGCAAATCAAATATTAATGACTTCTTTTTTTAACAACACAAATGTTACCACAAAGGGACTGGAGTGTGTGAAAACGTCTAATTTTAGCAAACTAGAACATAGACCTATATCAAATAATAATTTGCAAATTTGTTCAGTGTCAACTGTGAACGCAAATGTTTTCAGCTAAGGAATACTCAAAAGAGTATTTTCTTCAACAACACAAGAAACTCATGATTTTCACAATGATCTAATAACTGCATAATTTATTCTCGATTGCTAGCATAAATTGAACAGCAAGTAATGCTCAAAAGTTTTTTTCAAAAATAAGCCACAAACAAGCTAAGATCAAGTACAGACCTGCAGATAGCCATAAACATCAGGGAAAGCAAAGCAAATACCTTTGTGCAACTCCTTGTCGAAGCACCCTGGGACTTGCTTTGAACATCTTTTGAACATTGTGGAGCTTGCTGAATGCTTTTCTCATTCTCAGTTGCTGTCCCGGCAGTGCTTACGGACACCTCAGGAAAGCAATCAGTTTGTGCAGGTTGCAGCTGACTTAATGATGCCGATGGTTGAGTTTGTATCATAGGCTCATGCGCTGCAGCCATTGAGGAGCTAAACTGATTAGAAGGGGCACTGGTGGTATCCACTTTAAACCCAAAAATCTTGAAACCACTGCATTCTCTTGTTTTTTCTAACTCAACTGGAGCTACAGATGCATGAGGTCTGACCACTCGTGGCTGTTCAGCCCGGGCAAATGGCTGATTTAACCAACTTGATGGATTTTGTTCGAATTTGAAACCCTGTGGTTGATCTCTTGAATTACCATACACAGTGTTCTGGCCGTTCCAGAAATGCAACTCATTGGTCTGTGTGTGTGTTATTGTGCTTGATTCAACAGTCAGGGAAGGCTGTGCATGCATAAAGAAGTATGGGTCTGAAAAGTGACGAGCAGAACCTTGATCCTGAAACTGGTTCTTCAAAGAATTAAGACGGTTAGGAGACTCATCAAAAGTCTGCACGAAGCCTGGGGAATCACCAAAAGATTGAGCACCAGAACGGGCATCCTTAAAGTCAGCTTCATGCCTTCCCAACTGCATCCAATTATCCATAGAGGACCTCTGATGAAATGTTAGGGGATGGTTTTTTCCAACGTTGGGGGATGAAGACCACATCATGTGCTTCTGAACAGTCACATCAGAGTCATTACTGTCAGTTAGGTTGTTGTTCCTCAAGGTCATCTGTTCTTCACCTTGCGAGACCATGTTATTTTGATTTCGTTGTGCCTGAGCAGAATCCATATCAACCTTAGTTGCAACTGCAAATAGCACCAACAATTTCAAGAGCATTAAATATGCAACATATATTTTCATCAACCTTCCACTAAGACCAACAAACTTATAAACTTACCTTCTTTTGTAAGAACAGATGAATCAGGTGGAGCTGGAGGAGCATTTGGTCTAGGTCTTTTGACCCTAGAAAGAGGAAGGGGGTTAACAGGAGGTGATGAAGCAGGCTCTATTTTCCAAGGAGAGACTCTATCTGGACGAGGAATAGTTGATGGTTCATCCCAACGCACCTAAGTTACAAACGCAATCCTCCATAAACACACCACTTTTCCAGCCATACAAAATGACAATACTAAACAAGCAGATACCTTCAGAGATCTCCAGCTTGATTCGGGCCACGTTGGGTCAAGATTTTCACTGCCAACTATAGTACCGGTAAACCTACATGACAATGGAAACAACAGGTTACGAATAATCACTTAGTACTATGAGGGCAATCCACACAAAACCACATTTGTGGGAAAGGCAAAGACAACAATTACCTCTGCTCTGGTGCCTCTTCCCCTTCAAACCTCATCCTGAACCTCATCCCAATAGAATAATTGTTTTTTACGGACTCCAAATATCGATCATATGGTATAATGAACTCTGAAGGGCTCGTCCTAACATCAACATGGAGATTAGTCGTTAGACACAAGTTTAATTACTCAGAAAGATACATACTGGAAACGAATTGATGGCTGCAGATGCATGCAAGAATAGCCTAACAGCAAGATAAACCAGTAGGTTGGTAGTAGGCATGTCAATATACCTTGGTTTGTAGTAGACAGTGAACATGCTCTTCGTGATGATGGCATGCCATGCAGTTGCAAGGACTCCCAGGTGCATGCTTTGGCTAGATATGACTGAAGAAGGCACGTTGGACAGCTGTCTCATAGCCCGCCTAACACCAACACGAAGCTCACCATTCTCTCCTCTGCATGGGGCACAACAAACTTAGCACTGGATTGGGGAATTGTTATGCTGGGAAGAAAGGAAACAACTACAGACCTGAGGAAAATGAAGGCGTCCCCAGCAACAAGCCTTTTGGAACTGACAAACACACTCCAACCGCTCTGAAGGAGATGCCTCCTAGGTTGTCCTGGTGATTTTGCACACAGTTCACAATCATCATCCTTGTCATCAATATCGAGTACAAGAAAACCTTTTTTTCATTTCATAGACAGATTTGATGTATTGCATTGTCAATCGATGGCTAAGCTAATCTAGAAATCAAGAATGGTCTATTATTTTATTCTACACTACCGGAAATGAAACGCAACTACAACTAATTGTATAGTAAATTGATCGGCCTCAAATCACACAGGTACATGGCAATGTAAAACTGATATGGATCGCAGTAAGGAAAGGAGCACAAAGTTACCGCGAAAGATGTGACGGAAGCGCCAGTCCATGCCATGCAGATCCTTTGCCACGAGCTCCTGTGTGGGAGGCGACTGGGTCATGTCCTGGCAAACAAATCAGGTCAGCCGATGCCACAAACCGATGACAAGCCATACGCATGGATGGAAAGAAAAACATAGGTTTCTCTCCTCTAGTATAAAATTCACACGTACCAGGGGAGGGAGGCACTCATCAGCGTGGCGGCGCAGCACAGAGAAGCCGCCGTGCGTGCTGGTGTCGGACGCGGTCAGCGTTTTGCAGAAAGACCGCACCGCCGGCCTCGCCGGGGTGGAACCTGGCGTAGAATTCGTCTTCTCCGCCTCCATCTCACTTTGCTGAAGAAACAAATCGAGCACAGATAAACACCACCTCCCTCACACCATAAAAAAAGATCCCCAAATTTCCCCCCCGAGAAATTGACGAAAGAGCTTACTTCGGGCTCCGGCATGAGCATGACCTGCGCGTAGACCTCGTCGGTGTCCGGCTCCGCCTGGCAAAATCCCCAGAACAGATAAGCCAATCGAAGCACACAAGCACAGGAAAATTTTGTTCACACAGCGGAATTCAACAACGAAAGTGGTCAAGAGGAGGCACCTTGAGCTCGACGTTGAGGACGCGGCAGAGGAGCTTGGAGGGCAGATCGTAGAGGCGCATCTGCTTGCCGGCGACCTGATTCATGGAAGCCTCCACCTGAATAACCCCAAGAGGAAGCAAATCAGCGCGCGAAACCGAAGCGAAGCAACCTCCTGGGGCCGAATCGGGAGCGGGAGGCGGACCTGCTCGATGTGGCCCTGCGGGAAGTAGAAGACGAGGTCGCCGAGGCGCGGGACGGTGACGAGCGGGCCGGCGCAGGCGTGCCACAGCTCGTCGTAGAGCGGATCCCCTGCCCGGAAGCAACAGCAACCACACCCATGAGCACGAGAACACGAGCCTAGGAGGCGAAAGGGGAGGCGAAGAGCTCCCAGGTTGACCAGATCTGGCCATCAGGACGCGCGCGTACCTGTGGAGGAGCCCTGCGGCGGCGGCGGCATGGCGGCGGGCAGCATGGAGGAAACCCTGGGAGAAGGGGAAGGCAGGCAGAAGGGGAGGGGAGGGGGCAAGGGAAGGCAAGATGTAATAGCAGTAGTAGAAATGTTTTGTGGGAGGGGATGGTGGTCTCTTTGTAGGGAGTAGAGAGACGAAAGGGAGGGGGGACGGGCAAGGCAAGGCAAGGCGAGGCGAGATGGGGGGGTGGCGTTAGGACAAAAGCAAGCCGATCGAGCTGCCTGCTGCAGGCGTTGGACCGCGTGGCTCGGACGGAGGAATGATGAATACGTCTCTTCTCTTCTCGCTGCGACGGTGAGACAGAGGCAAGTTGTGGCGTGCCACCGGTTCGACAAGGCTGAACCTGTTGTGTGATGTGTGCGGTGCGGCCGGCTGGTCCGTCTGACCGGGCCTGCAGCGGCACCTACGGACGGACACCTTTTCTGAGCGTGGCGACCCGTCTTTGCCTTTTGGTTTTATTGGCTGCTCATTTGATTTTTTTTATAGCTTATAACTTATTTTTACTATTTACACCATACTATAGCTATTGATGGTTTTTTAGTATAATTAAAATTAAAAAAATGTTAGCCTATCACCTCTAATGCAAACGAATGAAAAAAAACAAAAAAACTCAAAAAATCAGAAAAGGACGAAATTAAAAAATAGTGAACTAGAAACCAAAAACCAGAAGCTGAAACCAAAACAAGTCGGACCTTAGATTATAACTAATAACATATTGTAGAGAAGTTTGTAAAGAGATATTTATATACGATTTTAACTGATATAAATAAAGTTATTATAGTATATACTATAACTAACTAATAGATCTTATCTTTAAAAATACTTCATTTAAAAGATAGATATTATAAAAAATATTTGTTATAAAAAATAGTTTTTAAGAGCGAATGGTAACATGGCCTCGTTTCACCCGCTGCAATGGCTTGTGCAATGTTGCCTCCTTTCAGGATTGGGATCCTTCGACTTGCCCGAGCTGAGAGACCCACGGTGCCACGACATTGGACGTTCCTGACCGTTTGATTGAAAAAGGGCTACGCAGATCTAATGCTTAGAGTACGATCGCAATAATGCAAAACAGCAAAACTGAGCATAGTGTTTTGTGCTACAATAGCAAACAGTGTCTGCTAAAGTGCATTAGATTCTAACTTTTTGCTGGAGAAGTCCAAAGATAATATAGATATTTGGCTTTTTAAAATAATTTTTCTACTTCTTTCAATCTCATCTTACTCTAGAGATAATATAGAGGTCAAAGCCGCATCACGCACGTCACTTCTCCCGTCAAGTAGGATTAGCAACCGCAGCTAGTATTAAAGACAGGATTTCTAGTGAGTTTTAGAGACCGTTTAGTTGGGCTTTTTAAGTCGGTTTTATGACTGAATCTGCACTGTAATCGACTTATTTTACACTATAACTGATAGTGGCTTATTTAATATAATTAAATTTAAAAAATAAAAATAAAAAATAGGTTAATCTATTATGGATAATATAAATAAATATGGGAAAAATGAGCGGCCCCTATTACGGATAATATACGGTCCAGTGGAGTACTACTACTACTAATTATGACGTTTTAAAATAAATTAAATTAATTGTGTGGGATATGAGGAGCTATGTGTTCGTGTTCATATTGAACAAAGAAACTGTTCCGACAATAGTAGCAACAGTAGCAGTTTACAGAGACCCACCCACCGGAGGAGATATTTCCCAGAGGCAATAGTAGCAACAGTAGCAGTCCAAAGATAACATAGATATTTAGCTTTTTAAAATAATTTTTCTACTTCTTTCAATCTCATCTTACTCTAGGGATAATATAGGGGTCAGAGCCGCATCACGCACGTCACTTCTCCCATTCTTATCTCGCACATATCTCTCTCTCACTCTCCTCACCACTCACCCCCTCCTTCTAAATAACCACTTTTTCAGTCTCTGCTATTTATTTTCAGTCAAAAACCATCATTCACAACAAATATGAACAATTCATAGTATCTTACTACACTATGGTAGTTGCCCGTCTCTTTGCGTTTCCTTTTTCCCTAAAAAAAACTAATTTCTCTAGTAAATTTTTAATCAATGTGTATTCCATAACAAGTAGGATTAGCAACCGCAGCTAGTATTAAAGACATGATTTCTAGTGAGTTTTAGAGACCGTTTAGTTGGGCTTTTTAAGTCGGTTTTATGACTGAATTTGCACTGTAATCGACTTATTTTACACTATAACTGATAGTGGCTTATTTAATATAATTAAATTTAAAAAATAAAAATAAAAAATAGGTTAATCTATTATGGATAATATAAATAAATATGGGAAAATGAGCGGCCCCTATTACGGATAATATACGGTCCAGTGGAGTACTACTACTAATTATGACGTTTTAAAATAAATTAAATTAATTGTGTGGTATATGAGGAGCTATGTGTTCATGTTCATATTGAACAAAGAAACTGTTCCGGCAATAGTAGCAACAGTAGCAGTTTACAGAGACCCACCCACCGGAGGAGATATTTCCTGGAGGCGGATGTGGACGTGCGGGACTCGAGAGACCAGAGCTGTTTGTTTTGTTTCGGTCCTGCCCAGAAGGGCGGTACGGCACGAATCTGTTATGTACAGCAAGTTTAGCTGTACGGACCGTATGTGCCAACTCAAGCTAAGATAGCGGCTCAAATACAGTCCACAGGGGGATTGGTGCGGGCTGGCACGCATCCGTTTAGCCCTCTGGGCTAGTACACATAGCTAGCCTATTCGGTCTAAAATTTTTGAAAAACAATAAAATAGTTTAATAAATATGTAGAATTTTAAAAAGACACAATAAATTGTAGAAATTATAGAAAAAGACGTAGTAAATTGTAGAAAATGGCACAATAAATTGTAGAAATATAATAATGAGCTTTACTAATGTTTAAATTGCTGCTTCATTAAAAATTTTACCAAGTAAAAACTTAACTAAAGAAAATCTTGGCAAAGAAAAAATAGTACATCTTGTAACTCAATATTATAGGTAAAAAATCAAAAAAAAGTACAATATATATGGATACTCCGAGAAGCGTCGGTATCGTCGTTGCCTTGATTGCCTTCGCTGTTATGCAAATTGTGATTGTTGAATATGTGTTCCAACTCCGTATCCATGTAACATCCCAAAAATCTAAGCTTTTATTTATTTCATTTTATTGGCTTTTTTTGGATTTAAAAATCTATTTTCCTATAATCTTAAAATCAAGCCTAGAGAGTAGGTTAATAAATTAATTATGAAATTTTGTTCAAATCAAGTTAAACTATTTTATTTGGATTCCTTGCTTTTTTATGAATTTATAGAAATTTTTTGAGATTTATTTAAAGTTTTCTGCTATTTTTAGCTTTTATCTGAAATTTTAGGCTTTTTTGAAAATCAAAATCAGAAAATAAATATTCAAACTCTCCCGCCTTCACCTCCAGGTGACACGTAGGCCATCCCCACAGCTCCCACCCTGCCCCTTTCTCGGACCGATGCATCGGCGGCCGAGATTTGGCCACGACCTGTACCGGCCCATCCCCGCCGCCCTTCCCTTACTTCTGTCCTTCTCACTGATGGGTGGGCTCCACCCATTAATTTTGTCTTCCTCGCTAAGCGTCGCCTTCCTTTCTCTCCCCATCCCCTTTTCTTTTTCATCGGCGACCAATCCCCGTCGAATCCAACCCTTTCCCGTCACCCTCTCCCCAATTTTGGAAACCTTGCACGCCGTTAAGACAAATCCCCTAAACGGCGGACCCCCTTTCCCTTCCAAGCCCCCCTTTTCCTTTTCCTCTTCTGACCATAATTCCGCCGCCGCCATCTACGACAAGCAATCCCGTCACAACTACCCCTTCGACCCTATTTAAACCCCCGCCAAGCACCCTCTCCTCACACTGCCCCAAACCCATCCCTCAGTCTTCTCCCCCTGAGCGTCCGAGTGCTCCCTCACCATGCGCCTCCGCCTCCGAGATTGGTCCATGGACGGTGAACAATTCTTGCCGTTCGGAGCCCTGCCGTCAGCGCCATCTCCTTCCCTATGCCAGCGCCAACCTCGCCCACCTCATCGCCGTGCCCCTCTAGCGTCGAAGGTCCTAGTTCGCTGGAAGCCGAGCGCTACCACTACCACTGCTCGTCGCTAGCCACCTTCTAGCTGATTCCGGTAATGCACTTGTGCACCAACGCACTCCCCACTTCCCCTCTTTCTGATGCGCCACTTGTCGGCCACTGCCGTGAACCGTACCGCCGATGACCATCGGGCCTGGAGCGTCGCCTCTCGTCAGTGACGCCACATCAGATGGCACAGCCCATGTGGCCGCCACATGGTGCTCCACGTCAGCCGCAAGCTGCCACTCGGCAGCCACGTCTTGCCCCACCCGTTGAGCCATACCACGCGCCCACGTGGCAACAAACATGGTGTGTCACCTCAAGGCACAGGTCCACGTGATATGCTACATCAGCACCTAGCACCCCATCGGCCACGTCAGCAAATCCTGCTACGTCACATGGCACATGTAAGGCTGACGTTAGTATGACATTATAAATTAACACTTTCTTTATAAATTTAATTCAGCCAAAAATAAAATTCCTTGCTGCGTCATAATTTTGAATTTTTCAAAAAAATAATTCCATTAATTTCTTAGTGATGTCATAAATATCTTTTTCTTCAGAAAAATAATTCCATAAAATCCTTTTATTCTTTTTTTAGATTTTAAATTTTCAGGAACCCGTTCTTCTTCATCCTAACTCTGATTGAACCCATTCAAATTTCTAATTTCATTTAAAGTCGAGATATATTCAAATTTGCAATGATTTAAAATTTTGGAGTTATTTTGAATTTTATTTGAATTTAAAAAGTTATTTTTACATGTAGACTACGACAATTCGCATCAAACTACAGGGTAGGGTAAGTCACATATCCTTGACCATATTAATCCCTGTTTATAAATAAAGTTATGTTGTTTTTACATTATATTGTATGCTTAATTTCTATTCACTATATTTTAAATTTAGTTTTATTTTAGTTAATTCCTACTTGTTATGACACCTTTGACTTTGTAAATTCTTATACCTTGTCACTCAAGATTAAAACTCTAGTTAGTATACTAGTATGACTAGAGAACTTTCATAGCAAGTGCTTAGACATATATAGTTATAACTCTAGGTTGGAATAACTTTTTTTGCATAAAATGATAGACTTTTAAAATGTATTTTTGACTTCAATGTGTTAAAAAAGTCTATGAAATATTTTAAAACAAAATATAAAACTTGGTTTTAGACTTAGGCCATGGTTAGGTGGTAGGTACTTGCTAGTATATGTTGTAGCTCGGTGGCTCAACGTGAATACTAGTCATGAGGGTATTGTGGTTAGAGCCTAGGACAATTAAGAACTAGTTTGTGAGCTATTGCTATAAAACCAATCGTACTATCATAATACTGGTATGGGATAGCCCTAGTCAATTAATTAGCAGATCCCAACCTGAGTCTCGCTATAGGTTGAATGTGAGCGTGACGTAGACCACGAGAAGTCTCACATGGCATAAGAAGGACCTTGATCTAATGGATTTCTTATTAAGGTAAAACCTTAGTGGAAACGTGGTCAGGTTGAAGGTTTAGCTTTATAAAGACCTTGTTATAGTTACTCAATCGCACAACCAAGGAAGCTTGTAATGGCTGACACGATGAGTTAATTATATCTTCTGAGGTAAAGCTATACATCCTCTGCAGAGTGTATAAATTATCCTAGATATCCGTGTCCACGGTTATGGGCACGCTGAGTAAAGTTTTTATGGATTAAACTTTGTTTCCATAAAATAGTTTTTTATGAAAAAATGTGGTATCTTTTTTAATAAAGATGGTTCGGGTGGGATACCCGTGGTTAGGTTAGTGCTAAGTCGATGCCTACACTAATGGTAATACTTTGGTAAATTTACATATTTTACTTACAGTATTAAATTCAATATTTTTAATCAATTTAGTGTATTTCATTAAATGTTATTTATGCTCAAATAACCATATAAGCCTTCCTTTGTTACCTTTATTATTATATTGTATTTTTCGGTGTGACTTGTGGAGTTCAAATTTGTACTTACCCTTGTTATCATCATCTCAGAGGAGGATGAATTCGACTATGGAGAGGGCCAAGACGAGTAGACCACGTCTTTCTATTGTCCGCCTGTGGGCAAGCTTGGGTTTCACTTTTATCAGTTTGCTTCCGCAGTTATTTTATTTGTTTATTATTGTTGTCAATGAGCATTGATGTAAACTTTGATATTAAAACCATACCGACATACCAATGTACTTTTTGTAACGCATCTGACATACCAAAGTTTAAAGGAAGATTTTATGAGGCAATTAAACGAGCTAAAAATTCTTAAGCTACCTCGAGATTATAATCACGGTTACATAACGTACAGTTGGGTTGTACTGCAGCTGCGTCTGCTTCATGGGTATGCCTTGTTTTTTTTACATTTTTGGACATGTCTGTGTAAGTATCCGGTTCCACATGAAGACTTTATAGACAATTCTTGATGACACATTTTGCAAACAGTAACTTTTACCAAATCTCCGAACGTGTCTCGCTTCATTACCTTGTAGAAATTTATCCACACGTCTCATGTGATAAGTTTGAACCTCTCTGTTTCGGTGCTTGCTGATGCAAAGACATTGATAGAGACTGATGATGGTACATGTAGGGTATGCTATGCCATTTGAGGTGGATACGAAGGCATAGATGTTTCATTCCTAAAGGATGAAATTTCTTCTGGATCAATTCCGCATTCACTCGTAGGAAAATTCTCAAAATTATTCATAGATAAATATGAAAAACTGCAAATACAAATAGAAAATTACACTATTACCTATTTTATATCATAATAAAGAAAAATAAGAACAATATAAGCATATAAAAATTAGTATTGTTACCTCTTTTCTTAACTGTAGGCTAGATTTTGAATTTTCAGATTTTTTGGCAAAATTATTTTGAATTTCCCAAATTATCACAAAATGTATCAAAATTTTTGCAATAGAATTCAGTGAAGAGATCGTTAGTTTGAGTGTGATTGAATTAGGGAAGTATGCTGCCTATTTATAGAAAAAAAATTAATTTTTTTATTTTTTCGTATTTTAAACTCACAAATGGCCACAAAATGACTATAAATTTCAAAAAAAAAATCAATTGTTGCTTATGCTAAATGGGCAAGACGGGTTGTGCCCACCGTGTTGTGCCTGGGCAAAATGTGCATAACGATCACATTTTCATGCTAAAGGGGTCATACCCACCGGGTGTCTATGGGCCAAACATGGCTAGCGGGCCAGACCGTACTGGCCCCATCCAACGCGTCTCGTGTCGTACCGTGGGCTATACCTATAGTAACAGATTGTGGGTCGGTCCACTAGTCACACCCATTTGAACCTCACTGCTTCGTTTCGTCGTGGTTATTTTCTGGCAAATGCGACCCAACTATTCCACTGGTGATGGAATGTGACAGTATAGATGGCAACCACGATTTTCTACATCAGATGGAATTATTCCCCCGTCTGCAATGGGCGACGGCAGATTAATCGAATGATAAGGGTTGGATTTCCGGCGATGCAAAGCGCAACTTGATTTGGAAGGTGCGAGCTGATGAGCAGAGTAGTTTTATCATGGCACTGAAAAGGGAAGGTAAAACAGGCCTCGAAACGTATAAAAAAACTTGACTGGCTGGTGCTTCCACCACCCTAAATTTTTATCATATTCTTTTGGCGTTTTGTTTTTTGACTTTTAACTTTTTAAAAATTAAAATAAATAGAACGATTTCTTAAAATGGATTCTACAAACGGCTTCTCAAGAGGCACCGCTCATGTCAGCTTAAACCCAGCTTTTGCTTCTAGTTTCTGCTTTTTTTCACTATTCAGTAATTTCATCTTTTCCTTGTTTTTTTAGATTTTTTGGGTTTTGTTGCCTTTTCTTTTTTTTCCCCGTATTCCTTTACATTGTCCGTGATATGCTAACATATTTTTTTATTTTTAATATTTTTAAATTTAATTATGCCAAATAAACCAATTCAGCTGCAGTAAAAAAGTCAAAAGCCAACGCTATTCTGAACACCCCCTAAAAACATGTGCACCATTCGCGTCAGCGTCTCCACCGTTCAATGCTGTCATAAAAAATATAAATAAAAACCATCGACCATAATTAAAAGGTATCAATCACCTTAAAAAACAGTAACTCACCTGAACTGAACATGCCACACCCTACTTTTCTTTTCTGGATAAAAAGAAGCATACCGCGCTCGTGGCAAAAATGGAGTATTAACAGCTCATACTAGTACTACTAATGGTACTACAAGGCCAACGAATAAACAAACAAAACATGGAACTTTATACGTGCAAATTTAAAAGGCAGCAATAATACGATCAGTGCTTCGCTTTAGCTTTTGCTTTGATTATTAGCGCATAATGAAGAAGGATATATAGTAGCAGATCAAAAGTAGCTCAGCTCAGCTAGCGTGCGGAGACAACGGGGTGGGTTTTTTTTCTTATGATTTGATTTTATACAGTAAATAACTTTTAAATGTAGCATTTTTTTAATATAAATATACAAATCAATTGTATTAAACATCGTTCTCATTTCATTTATACCGACCAAAATCATATACGAGTATTTCTCTCCGTACTCTCACACACATATAAATATGCAAAATTCAAAAATTTAAACTAAGGCAGCGATCATTTGAGCTTTTGGACGCATGACGTTAGGCGATGGAAATCTTGTATGTGCGATGGCGGCTCTGTAGTGAGTTTGTCACTTTTTTTTTTTGAATTTTTTAGTTTTATTTTTTTCCGTATTCCTTTGCATTGTCCGCTCTAGATTAGCGTGTCGTTTTTATTTTTATATTTTTTTAAATTTAATTATGCCCAATAAACCAACTCATTTCTGATGTTTTTTCAACCACTCATGTGTTTTTCAAAGAAAATAAAAACCATCGCTATTCCGATCACACTCTAAAAATTATAAAACACAGCCTAAAAAAAACCCTACGCAACACCAACACAGCAGCATAGATGGATTAACAACCTGATTACCGGTCCAAAGTAGCAGCAGATCAAACTTAACGGGAAAGGAGCAACAATCGCCGTGCGAAACGGAGCACTTAACGGAGGGGCGGACGGCGACCGGGTGCGCGGGCGACCGGGGGCAGGCGCGGCGCTGTCGCGGCATCGGACGGCACCGCGCTCTGTTCCCATTGCCGGGGCCTAGCTAAACTATTCCAACCATTCTTTTTTTTTTTCCTTTATTGGCCGTCGCCCCGGAAGCAGCGGCGCAGCGCCCCGCCTCGCGGTTTCGGTATCTCCAATCCGTTCCCCATCGAGTAATTAATCTATTAGAGACTTTAGAGCAGCCCGCAATTAAGTATTCCGTTGGTGCGCGGTGTTCGGCAGGCTGGCCTTGACGCGCTTCGCGTACACACGCACGCGCGTGGGTGGCTGGAGCTGCAGCAGTCCTAGGGGCTGTCCCCTGCTTTGCAGCCTCAAAACAAAACATTATCACCCTCATCATTACCGAATCACGAGGGTGAGCCGATAACCTTGCTTCCTCTGCTACAAGCTTGATACGTATATCTAATATATATATTATTTAAATAATATTTAATAAAATTAGATCATATTTATCTTTAATAAAAATAGTAATACTATGTTTATCAAATTGTAACAGCCATAGTATAATTATATTAAGTATTATTTAAATAATGTAGCTCCTAAGTATGCATGCAGGCACTTATTGTGGACGGAGGGAGCATTTTGTTTAGCTTATCTCCCGACGCGAGCACCAAACCTACTGCTGCTGCCCCCCTGCTGTTGCCGCTTCCAAGGAATCTTAATTAATTAGTTGGTTGATTGATTAACTAATTGCACTCCAGAAGCTAAACACTGATCGATTAGTATACTGACGATGCTTTTACGTTTCACGTCTCTTTGACCATCTCCTGTAGCCGGTCGACACGTCGCACAGAGAGACACGTCTTGTTCTCTTCTTCCTCGTGGCCAGCCAGCTACGATCTAATTGCTATGTACTGCTGCTTCAATTGGTCCAGCTCATTTGATAGGGAACGTCGGAAAGGGACACGTGGAACAAATTGAAAAATAGTCAACTAAAATCTACTAATTGCAGGGACAAAAATTAGAGTACGTTACACCTAAACTTAGGGTATCTATACTACCAAATCAAAGCTATACTAGGAAAGAACCTGTACGTTACAACAAGTATCAAAATATGATGATTCAATCAACAAACGTGATCCAAAACTATATAATATAGTACCAATTAAGAAGCTCATTTGACTAATTAACAGTAGAGAACACTTGCGGACTAATGCATCAAGGGAAGGTTGCAAGGCATTGTCACAGGGAGGACATTGTGATTGTTACCTTTATGTTGGATTTCTTGGCTTGCAGCTTCCTAGCCTTCTTTTTCTTGGCCACTTTCTTCCCTACACATTAGCGACTGCCTCACTACTCCAATGGGATCCCGACCATGGCCGCCATCGCCTGCTAGTGGGACGCGCTCATCGTGCCCAGTACACCTCTTGGAGCACATCCTGCTCATTGTGCTTCTCCTCGTCAACGTCATCTCCCACGCCCTCTGTCGTCTCCTTCGCTCCCCAGCCTTTCATGCCCTTCTCTTCCTGCACCATCTCGACGCTTTCTTCCTCCTCTCTCTGTGCCTTGTCTTCCATCCCCTCTCCAACTACATCCTCCCCGTGTCCCCCTCGCCCTCGCTCGATTCTTCTTCCTCTCTCCCTCCCCTCGTCTCCTCCGTCTCCCCATCTCTCCTCGTCACTACTACCTCACTACTCTGTCTCCTGCCTCTTCCCGCCGGCTCCTACCTCCTCATCATTGTCCTACGTTCGTCCTCTTCCTCCTTCACCAACAACGAGTTCACCCTTGTTGGCATCACCACCACACGTAGGTGTCCACTCCTACACCCTTGACTCTGCAGATCCCTCTGTGCGGTGGGTGCCTCGAGGGGGATCTCTAGCTGTCGTTTGTGCTTCTTGGCAATGCCGCAATCATTGGTTCTTCATGCTCGGCCATAGGCCCGATGCGCTTCTCGTGATCGATCTTGTAATGGGATGGTGGGGGTGCCGCCGGTTGAGATGTCGCATAGCCTCACGATGGGCCACCTGTTTGTTCCACATGGGTTAGGGTAGTTGTGCGAACTGTTTTTTCGTGGCTTTTGGGGGTTTTTTAACTAGTTTTTTAGCGTGAGGGTGGAAGAATCAAAAGGGTGGGACAACAGAAAAAGTCTCCTTTTATATTTTATATTAATAGAGACATGATTAGCAACGACCATGAAGAAAAAAAGGTAGAAAATGATAAGAGAAACAGCTACCATAAAAGGTAGAGAATGTCGATTGCTCGGTTCTACTGAGCAAGTGTTCAGTAAAACTGTCCCAACAAACAACAAACAAAAGACACTTTTTTTTAAAAAAAAACTGAAACCATGATACAAAATAAGAAATAGGGTGTATATAAACATGTGTCACCATTTTGTTAATAAACATATCGATTCACACCAACGTGTAAATTTAAGCAACCTGAAAAGTATGTTCTAGTACAACTAACCAAGCACAACCAAAGAACAAAAATTTAGTGGTAAGAAAAATACTTGCTCTAAACTATTCAGAAAGCAAACTGACTATGCTCTCTCATCTGATTCCTAAAAAGAGCACTGAACAAAACTCACAACATTTTTCATCTCTCTGTAAGATAATTCCATATGAAGGCATCATACGACATGTAGTCAACATACATGTTGTGAACCGGATTTCTTACCATGCCCTTCCAAATGCCAAACTCATATCACCCCAAAATTTGATGCCTTCTTGACATTCCAATGTTCCTGCCCTCACCGTCCTCTTCATCATGAAGGTCCACATGCCACTAATGATGGCTTCTCAATGATCTACTACATCTGTTGGCTAGTTTAAATCTGTATACAAAAGAAAGGCATCACCTGAACCCAAGAAAGATGAGCTGCATCCACATTGAAGTTATGGATATTTGTCATGCTCCTAATTACCTCAGGTATAGAAGGCTTGCAAAAACAAACACAAGAGAAGACCCTTCTCTCTGAGACCCTTATCATAAAAAGTGAATCAATCTTCTTCAGGTTCCTCTAAGCACAAGCGCGCAACCACCAATCCACCATTGCACTTAGATTAAGCATTACATGAAATTGTAGCATTGGGTAGGGCAGAGGCGGGCACAACGGCCTGGCAGCGGCACTGGCCGCGCGAGGAGGAAGAGGGGGGGCAGGGACAAGAAGTGGGCAGGGCCACACTGTTAGTGATATGCCCTAGAGGCAACATGGAGATATTGTATATATCACATACTATGTTTATGATACATTACTTTGTTCCTTGGAATAGGCATCATCATTATTGATCAATGAGTATGTGACTTATTCATGAGACTCTTAAATACTAAGATGTTGCTATTTCTAAATGATCCCTGATCGTATATCATATGAGGAACAAATATGATTCAAAGACAAAGATCAGCATATGTATTGATTGATGATCATGTCTCATGGATCATGGTATGGTGATACCAAATCAATAATATGGACATGTGTTAGTGAACATATGTTGGATAGACCTGCCATGAGACACAGCAGAGATTCCATGTGTCATCAGTTGGTCTCAAGTAGTGTTTATGTAGAGTCCTTAGACTTGAGATCATCATGGTTCCCAACATGAGTAGTAGCTTATTTTGGAACTACTAAACACTACTCCGTGAATCGGGTAGTCATAAAAGTAGTCTTCGGGTTTGCCATGAAACATGTAGTGGGATGTGAATGATCAAGATAGAATTTGCCCCTCCTTATGGGAGAGATATCTCTGGGCCTCGATGTAATGGATTATGAAAGTGCATGGCCATGCCAAGGTGATTGAGGAGTCAATCACGAGTTTATAATCCATCACTAATCGAGAGAGTGATTGAACTATTAAGAGGATGACACAGTCTCGCCTTGAGCTCAATCTATATCGTGAGGTAAAGGGATTCGTACATGAGAGAACATTACGAGGTTCAAATTGATATGATCTTTACATATACTTTGGGGTTAATATGTCTTACTAGAGGCCGCTATTAACATGGTAATCGAAAGGCGTTTCGGTCACGACCAAGTATACGTGAACCTGCTGTGGTCGCACGCTTAACGGGTTGGAACACTAATTCGAATATGATTCGGATATGGGCTCAATTCGGATAGAGATCCGAATAGACTCCTATTGGGCCTCGGTCCACGAGGCCCACGTGAGGAGGTCTATATATGGAGGCGAGGGGCGGAGGATTCGTCCTAGTTAACATCTAGCAAAACCCTAGCCGCCACCTCCCGAGCCAAACCCTAGTCGCTCACGAGTGCTAGTACACTCGCGATCGGCGCCCACCCCCGGACGTGTGGATACCGGTGGAGGCGCCGCTCGTTGCGATCTTGATCGGCGTGCGTGGAGGAGACGATCCGTCGGGACGATCGGCTACTTCCACTACTACCTCGACGCGAGTGATTGGATCGGTTTCAATTCTTCTTCGCATTGCGCTGGCGTCTAAGTGGTAACGATCCATGATCCTTCCTTAGCATGATGTTCTTGGGTGCGCGGTAGAAAAGTTTTGTTTTCTGCTTCCGTAGCCTACGAGTATTCCTTTACACACGCTGGTGACAGGGGGCAGGGGTGAGAGAGAGAAGGGGAGGTTGGGTGGCCGGATGGCTCGGGCGACGATGTAGGCAGATCTTGTCCATCCACACATCGCCCAGAGGGGAGAGGCAGAAGATTTCTTTTTTTAATTCTGTTTTCATTTTTCAGAATTCCCGAGAAAAGCAATTAAAGCCTAGAAAATAATAGAAAAATCCAAATAATTTGGAGAAAAATTACCAAAAATTCTAGAAAATGCAAGGAACTCTAATAAAATAAAATAAATTCATTTTGAGCACAAATTTCATAGATTTTCAATAACCTTTAATCTAGGATTAATTAAAAGAAGGAAATTAAATCACTAAAAATTCAAATAAATTTCAAATAAAATCTAGAAAATTTTGGGGATGTCACAATTATATTTAGTAAAATAAGTATTTACCTACTAAATTATTATCACCTTGTAAAAAATAAAATCATGTTTAATCTAGATGAATGCTATAAGACGAAAATGAAAGAGGTATAGCAGTCTCAACTAATGGAGCACTTGACCTGCAGTATAAGTAAAGGGTGGGTAGTGGGTGCCGTGGGAAGGTGGCAAAGGAAAATGTTGGGACCCTTTGCGTAGGGGTAAAATCTAAGGGCTAACAAACTTCATCGTGTAATGAACCGTATTGGTCGTATCAATCATTGTCCTGTCTGAGAACAGGTAAAACCAGTAACTCTATCAAGGTTATTAAGCACTTTACAATTAGGTAAATAGATTTATCTAGGGAAAATCGGGCGATGTCTCAATTGGACTTTGGACTATAAAGGATAAGTCTGACGCATGTATCTAGCAATATGGAGTATCGGTGAAGGTGCATCCAGCCTAACCAACGATTAGCTCATAATTGGGAGGGTGCTGGGTGAGGGTGAGAAATCATCTCAAGCCACAATTATGAATAGTCAGGTGGAAGTACAATATACTAAGATAGCGATAAAAGTTCTATGCTCCGATTTGGCCATCACATCTAAGAAAATGTAAAACAAAATCCATTCGCTACAAAAATCACGGTGACTATGGGTAAAGTGGTACAAGCCTACGCAATGCTATATAAATCATGAATGTATGCCTGTCTTCTAGAGTGGAGGCTACGGGAACCAATGGAGGTTTTATCTGTTTATACGAGTGTTCAGTAAAATTTTAAATTAATAATTTGAATTTCTTTCTCAACATAACAATATTTATTTATGAGATTTTATGAGAATAAGATTGTATTTGAGGAAATGTTGGCTTATGATCATAAAGCGCATTTTGTTATCAATGCTTGATGAGTACTTTGTACTCACCCTTATTATTATTTTTCTTTGTTTAGAGGTTAGCCAGCCTAGTATTTCACTTGGTGTGGATGAGGCTTATCTGGAGCAGTTCTGTACCGAGTGGGAGGGAGATAGTCTTGAGTATGACCCGTATGAGGTGGACACCTTATACAAGATATGGGATGACTACAATATTACTAGTAGCACGAGCACAACCCATAGGATATATGTAAATTAATGTGATGTTGTATATTTCCTAGTACTTGTGTAATTATTAGTTAATCTAGAACTACTTCCGTATGTATTGTAATATTCGAGTCCTAGTGGCTTTGTAAAATACTTTAGCACTGCCACTACAAGAAAACCCCCATGCAGAGGCACTTTTTTTAGAGGTGCTTTCTATGTTGCCTATAAAATTGGAGTTACATAACCTAGAGGCACTTTAAGAATCACCGTAAAAATTTGTACAATAGAGACACTTTTGAGATTTTTTAGAATCATGTGCAAAATTTTATCTTGTAGAGACATTTTTTAGATGCTCTCTAATTCACCTAAAGTTTTTTGTTGTGCAGAGACTTTTTTGAGACGCTTTTAACTATATAAAGGTATTTTTTGGTGGTTTACATATGTTAAACGACATACATATAAATATTATAAAGCACAACTAAACATATGGAGTGGTGAGGTTGAGGTGGCTAGTGCAACATGTCCAAGAGACATAATATTCCCATGAGTTCTAGAGTTTGAGTATCAACCTATGCAAAGGAAGGCGTTTATGAGGTGTTTTAAAAAATATCTCTACAACAATGTAAAGACATGGAAAACACCTTTACTATATTAAAAAATATCTCTACGTTGGGTTTGTGTTGTAGTATGTGTGGCTACGTTTATGTAATATTATGTTCTATCTCTAATTGTTATTCTACTGTAACACTCTGATGTGCCTATTTTTCTTGTTGAAATAGTATTTCAATGAATAATAATTCATTGATTAGTGTTTCCCGTGGTAATGACACGGGTCACCACAACAACACACTGGAAACATGATGGCATTAAAAGAGGTGATAGCATAGCGTCCTAACTGGTGGGCACCACTAGGCGTACCTACCGCATCATGGGCCCACACCATGAGTCCTCAGCCTCTTAGATCTCCACTTTTCAGTTGTTCTTGATGCAGCGGTAATTGCACACTTGGCTCCATGAACCAATGCCATTGGTTGCTGTACCCGCTATGTCTATACTAATTACAGCACCATAGGTCACGATGTTGATGACAGTCAGCTAAGGGTGAAGTGTGGCGACATCGATCTCAGCCAAGAGCAGTGAACAACTGGGCTGGGAGAAGAAAGGGAAGTTTTCGACGTCATGGATCCAGAATGAGGGGAGGTGGCGGCCATCATGGGAGAAGAAAGGAAGGCCATGGCGGTCATGGATCTAGCAGTGGCGGTCGTTGGTATTGCGGTGGAGGTGGCATCAGTCGTTGTGACCTAAAGAGAGGCAGCGGTCATTGGGACTTGGAGGAAGGAAGTGGTCATCGAGAACTCAAGGGAGGTGGCGGAGGTCGCCAGGATCTCGAGAGAGGAGGCGGTAGGGCTATTAACAACTTTACCAAATTGAACCATACCGGTCAACTTGATTTGATCAATATTTGGTTTTGATATGGTATGTGAAAAACCTAGATTTTGGTAATTCAGTTTTTTCGAGAAAAATTGACTAAAAACTGAACAAACCAAATTACAAAAACTTTAGCATTCATTCCCTTCTAGCCCACTGTTGTTTACTTGTCTATATGTGCATGTGTGTTTTGTCTTTCATTCCCTTCTAATCACCATCTAGTGGTTCTATAGTTTATAATTTTGTTTGCTTGCTACTGGCTATCATTGTTAGTTTGTTATCATGCTAAAATATCATCACATTGTTTTACAATTTGCGTTAACTTTGATAAATATGATATTTACTGATACCATGCCGAAATAATTTATTATTTACCAATATCGAACTGTATTTTTAAAATACCATATTTACCAAAATGACAATACCGTATTCATCGAACTGAATTTACCAAAAAATACTGAATGAACAGCCATAGGAGGCGGCATGATCTTGAGGGAGTAGGCGGCGGTCTTTGGGACAGACCTTGCCATTGCTGGCAGCGTCGGTTAATGGGACGAACCTCGCCAGGTGAGGTCAAAATGACGGTGCAACAAGGGAGGCAGTGGTGGTGTTGACACAAAGGAGTAGATGGTTAGAGGACGACCTAGACCGGTGGGAAGGCATGGGGAAGGGGAAGGAGATGACGTGCGGCAGCTACGGGTGGAGAAGAGGATGGTTGTGCGGTAGATGCAGGTGACAATTGTGGGTGGGAAGTGGATGGAGGGCGGTGGCTAGGGGTAGTGAAGGTTAGGGTACAAGCATGACATGGGGAATTTTTTTGTGCAGTTTTTAAAGCTAGTTTCTGTTCTTTTTGAGAAACGGTTTTTGATGGAAATGTGCGACCTAGGGTGGTACAAGATGGGGAGAGTATGGTCAGGCCCGCATATCAGCACTCATTTTTCTCAGGAGAGCATGTGGGGTGTGGATGAGGATGGGAGAAGTGGAGAACCGATGACGACTATCAATTTCTATATTTTTATATCAGTAAAAATAAGGATTTTTGGTACATCATACCATGCTTGAACCGTCGATATCCGTGGGGCTGTGTTGGCATTTTGTTTGGTTTTTTTATTTAAGTTTATAGTACGTGGTACCAGAGTAGCACAAACCTACTAAACTCTTGTTAGTATAAATTGTACTACTACATTTTTATGATGCATCTATATAGTAGTATGTTTGTACATGGTGAGCTATCCATATTTTGCAGGCATGCATGAGTACATGCATGTTAACCTCCGCCATCACGTTGTTACTCCGACCCAGCACATACATCGAGTGGCATTTCATTGGTTTCCCCTTCAATTAATTAGCAGATACCACTTTACTAATAATGGAGACGGCCCGACAAATATAATCCCCTAAGTCAGACGACGTTTTTTTAGTCTAGATTAGTGGCTACCTGACGAGATCCACATTTCCAAAAAAATTGCCTTGGTGTTGAACTTTTTGTTGTTAAGGGTATCTCCAATGGTCCTAGCTAGCAACTAACTAGGAGATTTCCACATCATCAACCAAATAGCTAGTATACAAAGGACTGTCTATAAGGATAGCTATTTGATACTTACATGCACACACAGTCATTTATAGAGACTGCCTCGTTTTCTGTTATAGCCTAGTGCTTAAGGAAGAGCCGGCTCGATTTTTTTTGCATACTCTCTTTCCTCCACATAGGATTTATGCTGATGTGTACATGCAAATAGCCAGCTGACTCAGACCATTGGAGATGCCCTAAACGGAGCAATTGACACCGTTGTCCTGCCCTAATTCCTATGCACGGCGATCGTTTTGTCTCCGCTGGTGGATCCTAGCGGACGTGCTTGGGAGTGTGTGTAATTTTTTAGGCTTGGTATTCTTTTGATCCCCTCTCCGTTGATGTATGCTTGCTATTGGCAGCGCATCCTTTCCTTTCATTTTTCCCTCTCCGTTCGTTCTATGGAAAGCTTTGAGGTAGATGGATGATGAGGGGGTGTTTTAATCGACTGAAGTTTTTTTTTAGTTTTGATTGAAATAGGATAATAATAATTGAAAGAAGCATCTTTTAAAATAAAATTTAAAAAATAGCTTTTGAAAGGCTTAGATGTGGAGGAGGTGATGGAGACTGTTCGATATGTTTTCAAAGCGGTTTGGAGAAGCTGCTTTTAAAAGTCGAGGTGTTTAAATTTACTTTCAATTTTTTCAAATAAAAATTAAAAGTTAAAGCCGATTTATACACCCTAGACTAATTTCCCCTTGGAAGTTCTTTTTAACAGTTTTTTCCCAGTGAAATCGCAATTTCTGGAGCTACCATGAGTCAACAACTGTTGAGCCGTCTGGGTTACATCGCGCGCACATGTAGCCTTCCCTTTCAGTGTCTAGGAACCTCCCAAGGAATCACAACAATTGCAGTGAGATTCCTTAGCTCCCGCGCTCGAAACAAATGCTGTAGCAGGAATGGAAAATACCATTTGTGACAACCAAAGAAGTCGTTGCTGGGCCCGTTTTAATTGGTTTATAGCTTAAACTTTTGGCTATATCTTTTAACTTATAACTGTTATTAGTTCTTTTAAGAAAAAAAGAAAAACTCCGTTATATCATCACGAAAAGTACATAGGAATAAGAAAAAACCTAAAAAGTTAAAATAAATCAAAATTAGGAACCGATATATTTGAAGTGGCTTCTGTTTAAGTAAACCAAAAAAATTAAAATAAATTAGAAGCTAAAGCCCGTTTATATCTGAAAACACGGTGTGTTAGTCAGCTACGACCAGGAAGAAGACACCGGTTTATTCAACGTAGGAGCAACGAAAAATGTTGAGGTTGACTGCAATCGACCGTGTGGCTACTTCCAACTCGGAGCAATAAAAGCGGGACCCGCGAAATTCACACGCAAGCGCACAACACGACTACGCCAAGGAACATTCAAATCACTCGTGTTTGCTGTAGCTTCTTGTTCGGAGAAAGTCACCGGTAAAAATTTACTCTTCCTCTACATCGACATACTGCAAAGCTAGGAAAGAATCAAAGGACAAACGCGGTAGTTTTTGTCACAGTAAGTTGGATTGTTCAAACGAGCAAAAGAACAAACAAAAAACAGCAAGATAAGTCTGAAAATACCGGTAATTCTAGTGATAAGAACGCGGTGAGTGGTGACCCGACGCAAAGGCCGTGAGTGCTGCCACGGCTGGGGCGTTGCAATCGCTAGTTAGTTGCTGCAGGAAGGAAATGGCAAGCTGCAGTACCTGCCCGTCGATACTGTAGCAGTTTTTTTCCCCCCAAAACTGGTCTCTGCGTGTATGTTTTTTTTAAATTTGGTACCCTTCACGATTGTGGGAGCAGCGATAGAAGATACACGTCAGCTGCCGAACTCCCTTGTCGCAGCAGATTGTACCATATGTGACGGTGAGCTCTAGCGCGGCAGGTGTCGACGAAGCATAGCAGGCATCGATGAATCACTTGGACTTAGGTGGGTGCCGCGCCCTAGGCTCAATAGGAGGGTAGGCTTACAGGTGATCGGTAGATTAGTACTACCAAATTCGTATGTGCTGCCGTGATAGAGACGAATTATAGCTTTTCTGTTTTTTTTCTCTCTGTCCTTCTCGTGTTTTTATTGACGTGACGAAGATCTAGAGCACGAGGAAAACATAAGGAGAATAGAGGAAATGTTCTGGATCTTTATTACATGGATGAAAACACGAGAAAAATAGGAGAAGAAACAGGAACCGCGTTCGACGAAGACCTGTACTCGAAGACCAAGTTTAGGCCCCGCTCAAAACCGCTGTGGGCGGCGGGCGACGAGCGACGAAAATACTGTAGCAGGTACTGTAGCTACAGTACCTACTACAGTAAAAAAATTTCAGTTTTTTCGTTTTTTTTAAATTTACTTATACTTTTTTTCGTTTTCGGTTTTTTATATTTTTTTACATTTAATTATACTCAATAAGCCAACTCAGCTACAGTGTTTTTTCAACTAATTACAGTATTTTTCAGCAAAAACCAAAAACCATCGCTATTCCGATCATCCCTTAGAAAAATGCTACGGTATCAAATATGCCGTCACCTCCGGCCCATGACGAATACTGACAGCACACACACACTCTCTCTCTCTCTTGACTTTTCTCTCTCTTAATGATTCCCTCTAAACAGTCAGGTTTCATCAGCGAGCCTGCCTGAGTCACCTCGGCGACCGCCCCTCCATCGTACGGTCCAAAAGCCCAGCTGAGCTGCGCTGCAATGGCGCCGCGCATCCAATGGTCGTCGAGGCAGGGCCCCGACCGGCTGGTCCGGACCGTCCGCCCGCTTGGAGGAGCTCGTGTTGGGTTTTTGTCGGTCGTACAGGCCGTAGCCGGGTAGCCACTGGGCAAAGCAAGTAAGCGTTGTATGGATGCATGCCCGACGAGTCACGGGTCTGCCTCGGCCTCTGGCCTGGCCCACCCTGCTCAGCACCACGACGTCCTCTGGGCCCTCACGCTGTCTGGCCCATCATTCCTTTTCTGTACTACATAATAATAATCAAACACAAACCTGTAAGTTTTATTTGCCTTTTCTTCTGGTATGTGCTTCTGTTATGTCTTCTTATGTTATATGCCAGTAAAACAGAAAAGGTGTACGAATTTTTTTTTTATCGATGAAGAATTCATAATGAGGCCTCGATTTTGCCACGAGATTTATATTGCTTCACGCGAAATTCCTGCAATCCAAACTTGCCCTAAGGCCTGAAGGGTCGGGCGAGGCTAGTTGATTTGATCCAATCAAGTGCATACGAACGGGTCGAGTTGAGGCTCTCCTTTTCTGTGTAAAGAGGAGCTGTTTCTACTTTGGCCATTGGATGGTAGCTTTGAGCTTTCCCAACAACATGCACACTGCAAACGCCACGCCCCCCTGTTCTACATGCCTCCTCTTTTAACTCCTTCGATCACTTCCCTCTACTGCTGAGTTCGTCTTCGTACACATCTTTCTGCTGCCTGCCAAGCAATGGAAAGGAAGTGGACCACAGAAACACAGCTCTTTTCGGTGCCCACGTACAACCCCTGCACCACACCATGCATGCTGCCTCTTCCTGTGTTGCTGCTCTCTCCCTCCTCCTGGGATGGGAGCCCTCCCTTGATTTTACACGCATGGACCACAGCCATTGCATCGCTTTGTGCTAGTACTGCTTTGCATTGCTGCAGCACACCAGGCCTAGCATTGCAGCAGGCCTTGCCATCCTGCACTGTATAAGACTTACCAGGCCCAGGCAATGCAGGAGCAGGCAGGCAGCGAAACAATTGAGGTTAGGTGACAATTTAAAGCTGTCTGAAACGGTGCCTGCGACCCTTCAGAAAGAGCAATAAAGAGCGATGTAAAGGTCTCCCTTCCTCACATAGGATTCTTGTTACTTTCAGCACCGCCAGAAAGAGTCTGTGGGAGTCTTACATGCACAAGTTACACATGGAAGGCAAGCACAGAGGTTCCACACAGGATTTTCGTCACTACACCAGTGCTCCTTGGTATTGCACAAACAGACAGTTCACATTTTACACATCTTGGGTTAGAATGAAACATGGTTACATGAGGGACATGGCAGACAACAGCAGCTGTTGGATAGGTGAACATGTGAGATGGAGAGAAATATGTCCAAACTCCAGATGGTTGGGCCCAACGCTTCTTAAACAGACATCAAATCACGCGCCGAGCAAGTGGTGGAGCCGATGTACATGATGGGTCAATGCGCAAGCACAACATCCCTCTACAGCAAGAGATCCAAGAACCGACAGCTTTCTGAGAGAGAGAGAGAGATATTTGTGTGTGTGTATATATGTGTGTGTATGTATGTATGTATATGTATATGTATATATATATATATATGTATGTATATATATATATATGTACGTATATATATATATATATGTATATATATATATGTACGTATGTATATATATATATATGTATGTATGTATGTATGTACATATGTATGTATATATATGTGTGTGTGTATATGACAAGTGTTTTATACACTATGATACCTAGACACCCAAATCAATATTTATTGATGTGCTTTGAGTTTCACGATATTTGATGTGGGTATCATCACACATCCATAAAAAATGTATTTGATATATCAAACTCCAAAAAAAATTAAATTCAACTTTAGTTTAGCTAGTTTCATGATATATACTCACTGTAATCACGTTAAAATCAAAAGTAGTTTAAACTAGTTTGAAATGAGTTTAAAACTCACTTATCATAAATATATCAAGAGTATAAAATTTTTTTATGCTTAAATTCGATTAATTCTATCAATCATACACACGTATCGGACGGTTCTTAATATGAAGGTGCCTTATGTAATTTACCTACACATATGGTAGCCTTATTTTGTGTATAGTTTTGCACTCTGGAAAGTTATTATCGGCTGTAAGAAAAGCTATCACCGATTGTTTACTTTAAACGTTCAGCAGTAATTTCACTCGCTACCGATGGTAATTTTATTTAGAAATGTTAGTAACTTTTCGACCCTGTGAAGGTTTGACAATAACTTTATTCAAAAATGTCAGTAACTTCCCCACGTATTTTACACCTGCACACTGGTTAGTGTGTGCGTGTATAAGCTTTTGACTGATTGCATGAGAGATTAAGAGAGTAAAGAACACTCGCGTTGAGAAAACACTCTGTTCAAAGTGGCTCATACAGTAACTTTTACAAAAAAAAAATAGCTCATAGAAATCACCTTGAAAAACCATTCCGTTCAAAATGCAGTTTCTAAAAAAAACAAAAGCTATTTGCAACATGACCATATTCACACTACCAGCCTCCAAATATCATGGGCAGAACATCGCAGGAGGCTCAACTACCAGCATGTAGCTACAATACATAGCAGAATTATCATAAGATCGAACAGCTACTTGTTTGGCCTCTAAATTGTTGGTTCCCATGTGGACCATTTAACTCGGACTCTGCACCAGAAGACACTGAAAGCTACACTTGTACAGCCAGGCTTTGATCCAACATGATTGAGCACTGTGTCATGATGGAAGAACATACAGAGATTAGTACGCTGAAGAAACGGTCCGACGATGATCATAAGCTGTGGAGCTGGGTGAGCATCGCGACGAGTTCATCGCTGGATGGCCGATCAGCCGGCAAATCCGAGAGGCAAACAATGGCAACCCTAACGGCCATCAGCATCTCCTCTTCTTCCCCCTCCTCCCCTAACATGCTACTATCCAGTGCTGCTTTTGCATCCCCAGACTGTTGCATATGCCGGAGCCATCTAGCCAAGCCACCCCGTCCAATCTCTCCTGAGAAAAATGGATCTGTTGGGTCTCTCCCAGTGAGCAGCACGCCAAGGACCATGCCAAAACCATAGACATCACTCTTATCTGTGTATCTGCACCACCAAATATTTGATTTTAATTGTGCTGGAACACCAAATTAACTAAAACTATATGTATGACAGTATGAGATATTAAAGTCTGAAATAATCTCCTAATAGGTATAATAAAAAAGATAACTTGTACAGAAAAGAAGACAAGCTTTATTAGAAATGATCAATATGCTTCTTGTGTAAATCAAGATCCACCTTGACACAAACAAAGCATTAATGAGACCCTTATTTGGCATTAAGATAGGTGAGTCTGGCTAAAAGCACTTGTCTAGAAATTAACTTTCTAAAAATTTACTGATCTAACTTTGTTTCTCTGAAAGAGAATGGAATAAAAATATAGAATCAGAATGCCAATCCTCAAAGTATTTATTCTCTGATGGAGATATGGGAGGTCAGAATGAAAAAAGATCAATTTATTTTTTTTTGGAAAACAAGGGTTGGACCAAATACCGTATGTGCTCATGCGGGAATATATGAAAAGCACAAGGATCAAAGGCAATTCAAAAGGGACAAATGCAGGTCCTCAAATAAAGTAAAGATTCTCATGTTACAAAAGTAAAAGTTGGATACCTTCATTAAGCCCTAGGGCTATTCTTTATCTCTATGCTTTATGTCTTCTCTCTCACTCTTTTCATCAATTAATGACATAGAAGACTACTCATTGTTAACAAATAATTTGGAAAACTGAATGCAACCAAGAGGCGGATAAAAGAAAACAGACAATAGCGTTCACAAGTCAAGGATTGCAAACTGTTTAGTGGGGAAAGAGAACTAAAAGTAGAAAAAGGTAAGAGTCTATCGGTGCAAGCAATAATCAATTAGATGCTTGTGGTTCTAAAAAAACAGTTGATCTTATGTATCACTCCATATGCTGGTTGTCAGATGTATGAGCTCGCAAAATCATTACGAGTTATATTTAAACTTTACAACATTCAACTAATCTGGCCAATGCAATCAGCAAACATTTAACAAACATCTACATACAATCACAGAATTCTACCAATCTGAAATACCATAAGTTGTATGCTTGGTATCTGTGATTAGATAAGCAATAGGTGAACATGCAAACTCCTGGAATTTGTTTCTAAAAACTATTAATTTTAACAGCAGAATACCCATATTTACAAAAGAATTTCTTGGGGTTACCTTCTAGGCAGTAAGAATGATATTTAAATTGCATTCAAGAATGGATGATATTTAAATTGCATTCAAGAATGGTACCTACTACCTAGGTAACAAGCGAGCTGAAAATTCTAAATTTTGAATCATTTAGGTTTAATTTTCCCCTCAGTTTAAAATTGAATGACATGCAAACCACATTGATAAATCTGAATAAACTCAGTTGTATTGTCAACAATAAGCTAAGAATGTGGATGAGATTATTCAGAGATTTAACTAGTTTGCTAAACAAAATGAGAAAATCTGACAATGAGAACGCATGGATTTTACCTGCTACTTTGGTTGCACTCTGGAGCAGCGTAGATGCTGCTGGACAATTCTGGGTCAGCTGAACCTGATGCAATCAGCCTTGCAACTCCACAATCTGCCAGTCTCGGTTTGAAACCTTCGTCCAGCATCACATTTGATGGCTTGAGGTTGCAATGTAGTACCCTGGGGCTGCACTCAAAATGCAAGTACCTCAATCCCTTGGCCACCCCAACAGCAATCCTGTTCCTCGTGTCCCAATTGAGGTTCACCTGCTGCGACCTCACCCTCTTCATCACATCCTCGAGGCTGCCCCCAGGAACGAAATCGTACACTAGCGAAAGCCGGTCGGCCTCGTGGACATATGCCTTCAAGCTCATCACATTCTGGTGCCTCAACCGAGCAAGCACCTCCAGCTGCCTCTGCACCCTTCTCATGTCAGACTTGGAACCGTTCGACACCGACGGTGAGGCCTCAGGGCGGTTGGCAACCTCGAGTCGCATGACAGCGACGGTGAGGTCATTGTCAAGAACCAGCTTGTAGTACTTCCCGTTGGGGCCGTGGGCCAGCGGCTGCGCAGAGGGGAGCGCGCACTGGAGGTTCTTGGGGGAGATTTGCGGGGTGAAGGAGACAGGGCCCTTGATGATTGCGGGCGCGTTCTTGGCGTGGAGGATGGCAACGCGAATGGCGAAGAGGAAGGCGAGGGAGAGGAGGAAGCCGGTGAGGGAGCCGAAGAGGACGCCGAGGGCGATGCGGCAGAGGTGGGCGGCGCCGCCGGCTTGGGCGTGGGGAATCTTGGATTGCGGTGGTGGAGGCGGGGGTGAGGGTGGTGAGGACTGCGTGGACATGGGCTCTGAGTGGAGCGGCTGGGAGGAGGTGGGCGAGCACAGGGAGAAGACGACGAGCAGGACGAGGAGAAGGGTGGTGAGGGTTTTGGTAGGGTTCTTGTTCATCATCATCCCACCTCTTTGCTCCATGGCAGCCAAAAATTCGCTCCTTGGACAAGATATGAAAAATGCTAAATGAATAGGATCAAAGGAGATAACTCTAGTTTTTGGTTCAAGATGCCATTTTTTTGCTTGTTCCTTGCTCACCCCACTAACACCCTACCGTCTTCCTCCATGGAAATTAAAAAGAAACTGCAGTAGCAAATGGTGCTTTATTTTTAGAGGACAGAAACGAGGAACTCGTACTCATGCATCAACAAGGCTTGAACTTTAGCAAGGTTCTTGATCTTTGCGGCTTTGCCCACAGAAATTTTGCCAGAGAGGAGAGGAGCTTCCCAATTGAAGAGTAGTATCAAACTTGAAAATAGTAGTGGTACCTGAAGAAGCACTAGTACAGAAACAACAAAAAAAAAACGCCTCTTTTCACCTTGCAAGCCGCTCCACAGCAGAGCAGGCGTGAGAGCTCACGCACTTCTCACCACCCACCAAGAAACCAAGGTTGGCTTCCTCAGCACAGCCTGCAAGTCCAGTATCCTAGAGAGAGAAACCTCGCCCCTCCTCCCTCCTCTCTCTAGCTCTCTCTCTCTCTCTCTCTCCTTCGCAGAGTTTCAACTTTCGAGTTGAAACGAAGCAGCTCAAGAATTATCCCAAGCTCAGCTCACTCAGAGCTTGTAGCAACAAGTATTACTCAGAGAGCAGAGCAGCAGCGTGGCATCGGTGTGGGAGCCTGCTCGAATCCAAAAGCCGAGACTTTTCTCCACGCATCTCAGTCAGGCTTGGCACCCACCACAGCACACTGACCAGACCAGACATTCTCCCCCCCTCCCCCGCCTGGTTTCCCCTACCGTCTCCTCCGGTTACTCCGACCTTCTCCGATTCTGGCCTTAGCGTGTGGCCTTAGCGGAGTGGAGGGCAAGAGAGAGAAGCCCGAGAAGGAGCAGGGACGCCTTGATACCCGCGCACACACTGTTTCCAATCTTATTTTAATATGACCCTCCTCAAAGTGAGAACCCCCCCCCCACCCCACGAGTCGTACTGACTGGAAGGGAGTAATTTCCTCTTCCACATTTTGGTAGGTGAATTTATTTTCACCCACTGTGAAAAATATAATCACGGCTCGAGATGCAAGCGTGCTGCAGTGATGCACTGCGAGTAAACCAGAACTTAACCTCTTAACCTTGGTACTGGTCCGAAGATAATTATACGAGGTTAAACCTTCTTGGTAGTAGTATTAATCTTGTGAAACACACTGGCCCAGGAGATATTATGAGCGCTGGTACGAGGCTAATATTCAGGTGGCAATTGAATTGACTCCAGGTAAAAACTCCACGGGTGATTTTTCTTTATTTTCTCCCTTCGTTTTGCTGCTTTTGCCTTTCTTCTTTCTAGGGGTTGCAGAAAAACTAGTGGGGTAAAAGCGCGTACTTTGAGACCCTTTTCCCGCCGCTTGTGTTTCTCTTTTCGGGCCTCGCGACAGCTCCCTGACAGGTAGGACCTCCCTCCCCCAGGTGCCCGGAGACTGACCCCACCGCTGGCTGCCGACCTGCCGGGCCTATTTCTCGTAAACTACATGGGTCGGCCCATACAACATTGAACTGGGCCAATACATTTGCCGAGATCTCCCAGGTCCATGCCTTGTGAGTGAGGCCCAGAAGGGAAGCAGGAGTTTGTTACGAAGTGGAGTGAGTCGAAGCTTACCAGGACACTGACACGTGGGCCAGAAGACGCCACACCAGAGGCCACAGAGTACATTAGAGTACAAATGTCGTAGGACAGGACAAGGCTGAGAACTGTGCTGTAATGTAGAGCGCAGACCGACCACCGGCACCGAGATTAGCATCGATTATTCCAATTCCATCCATCGAATTGCCCTGATCATGCGTGACAATCCCCGGCTAGGTGCTAGGGTTTAGGGTTTCCTCGCCCACAAATCCATCGATTTGAATCCATCCATCCTCCCTCCGGAGCGGACTCCGCATTCCGACCGAGCCCATTTCTGTTTGATTTGATTTAGTTTGCGATTTAGGGAGTAGTTTGGTC
The DNA here is from genome assembly GCA_036346265.1 of Melocanna baccifera. Lineage (NCBI taxonomy): Eukaryota > Viridiplantae > Streptophyta > Magnoliopsida > Poales > Poaceae > Melocanna > Melocanna baccifera. The sequence continues at coordinate 8,038,431 of CM070678.1, forward strand.
TAAAGCACGGGCTCAAATGCGGTTATTGGATTTGGTTATTGGAATTTGAATTGAGGGCAAAGTGCTTGCTTTTGATCGAAATCTGCCTGTGTCGCGGGGTTCTGAGAGGGAATTTGGTGCAGGATGGAGGGGAACGCCGAGGCGGCGCAGAGGGATGCGAGATGCGGGGCCAGGACTACACCGGCGCGAGGACGCTGCTGCTGGAGACGCTCCAGACCAACCCCAGGCTCGAGGACGCATTCGAGATGCTCTCCGTGCTCTGCGCAGCCGGGAAGGCGCTCCCCTGCCGCGGGGTGGTGGACTGGTACAGGGTGCGCCAGGTCCTACCCGGGGATGACGCTGCCAAGATCTAGGCGCTGTACAGGAGCATTGTGGTTCAGCTGGAGCCCGTCATGGATGTCCTGCCCGGCGCGGAGTTGGCTCTCTGGCTGTCAATGACGCGTATGCGGTGCTATCTGATCCGGCGAAGAGGGCAGGGTTTGATTCGAGGGACACAGCGGATGCTATCAAGCACATGGCAATGGATGCCTCAAGTAACGCGCCTGTTGAGTTGCGGTGCGCTGACATTTTGCCGACAAAGGGGGTGTGCATTGAGGGCGTTGCTTTTTTGAGTGGTGGTGATGGATCAACTCCTTATGGTGCAAATCCTGAAGTGGATAGATTAAACAGCATTGACACAGAGGATAATGGGGCAGCAGATGTTACAAGCAATGCACTCTCGGATATTGAACACACTGACAGATCATGTTTGGATGTAGGGAATTGTTCAAATGTAGCTAGTTCTTCCGAAACTAAGAGGACCGACCATTGCTTTCTAGGTGATGATGGTGAGTTTCAGTTACTTGAAGACAGCCATGTTGACAAGAAGCAAAAGAGTGTATGTGAGAAGGATGTGTATTGCATGTCGTCGTCGCATGTGGATTTGGGCGGCTGCTTTCCTGATCCTCCAGATGCCAAAGAAGATGACCACTGCTTTAGTAAACAGTATGACTATCATAACTTTGAGGATGACAGGGCAACGGAGAATTTTGCTGCTGGCCAGATTTGGGCAGCATATGACTGGGAGAAATTTCCTCGCAGATATGCACGGATAACTAATATTTTGACAGACAAGATGCAGTTATATGTCTCATGGTTCAAACGATGCCCGCAATCTCACGAAGACAAGAAGTGGTCTAGTGCAAGCATGCCCTTTGTTTGTGGAACTTTCATTGCGGAAGAACGCTAAATATCACTAACTTGTCCAACTATGTTCTGTCATCAAATATCTAGTGATAGTCTGAATCAACATCTTGAAGTATATCCCCAGAAAGGAGAGGTATGGGCCATCCACAATGATTGGGACATTGGGTGGTGCAGTGATCCTTACCAGTTATTCAAAAGACTCCGGTTGCACAGTTGCTCACTTGACAAAGGTAGATGGATTTACAAGCGTTTTCCAGAGGTACCTGAGGAGTGGGAGAGAACAGATATTACAAGTCCAGAGTGACAATCTGCTTATGTTTTCACACAGGATCCCTTTGTTTACAAGTCCAGAGTGACAATCTGCTTATGTTTTCGAAGTTGCCTAGTTCTTGCTTGTTCTGGAGCCTTTCTCGAGAAGTCTTGTTCTGAGGGTTTTGGGCTCACATCTTTGGGTGGTCTTGCTTGCTATGACATCAGATAATTCATCTAGAGTTATTTTAGTTGTTCTTAACCTACGAGCAAGTTGTATCTTAAATTTTTTAGATTTGCTCAATTTTAGTACAATCTTGCACCTTTTGAGGAATGTTAGAACTTGACCAAAATCCATGTGACTCTTGAATGAAATAGGTTCCCGAGATACTCAGTAAAGTGTGTGCAAAGCTTCACATCATTTGAACATGGATTTTGAAATTTGCACCAAGATTCGTTTTGGTTTGAGCTAATTTTCTATTATGAGAACAAGGGAGCGGTCAGACCGCTCCTAAGCCTGGTCAGACCGGCGGTTGTGGCTGGTCATACCGCATCTCCTCTGGCGATCAGACCGGTTAAGTGTTGAATTTTTGAGACCTTGCTGTTTTGAGTTGTTGTTTGGATTTAGACTGTCAAATCCAATCTTCTTAGCTCTTTTGCTATTGGAGTGAAATATTTCTATGGATGCTTGTAAGAAGATTTTATGAATACATCACTCATCTATCTCTGTTGCTATTGCTGGTCCTATAAAGGCATCAACTGCACATTGCCTGTGTCTTGCCACTGTTACTGTTTGTTACTACATGTTACTAATAGCGTCTCAGTTGGGGATACCTCTTTCACTCACCCTTCTGTTCTTCTGGTTGCGTCTTGATGTCCCAACGTTATGGATGAGGAACCCCATCGGTTTCACTGCGATGGAACATGAAGGTAAATGAGTGGATGAAAAGTGGTGGTGTTGTCTAATATTAGCTGATGTTTCGCTGTTGCCTAAGAAAGCAAAGCCACAATCTCCAACCAATAAAGAGATCTGTTAATGTCCTCTATGCATGATGGCATCGAATATATGTGTAAATAGTTCTATTTGGATGATAATGTGATATGTCTCCCAATCTACAAATGAGGTTTGCAGAACTATAAACAAGCAAATGACGTCTTGTGCAGCAACCCTTTGCCTTATTGCTTAAGCTGTTTGAAGGTCAGCATAAAAGATTTGGTTTGTTGGATTATCACTACAGTATTAATCAAGTACTCCTGACCTTTTGGATGTACTAAATATTGCTTTCTTTCCGTTGCTATTGCATTACTTGCAAGGTTTGTTGGGTACTTGATGACTGTCTTTACTTTAAGCAAATTATGTACATCCATGCTTATATCATCGTGGAGAACAATTTCGGTGAAAAAATTATTAGAACCCTCCCAAAAATGCGGAAATCGGAAATTTCAAAAATTTCACAATTTTTTTCCAAAGGTTTTGGTCAAAATATTTAAATATACAATTCAAATTCAAGAAATATAAACATATTCAAAAATCCCCTGCTTGCGCTCACACCCACGCCACCTCCTCGTTCCTTGCCGGTGCCTGTAACCACACCTAGAGCTGAAGAACCGTGTAGTTTGATCTTTCTTATTCAGAATCATTTTTTGGTAAGTTTAAGGATGTGGTAGTATAATTATTTCGTACTAAAAGAACATTAAAGGTACCTACAGTGGTATACCTAAGAGCATCCACAATGCCATCAGTTTTTGGCCTCCAAGAAGACAGAGGTCTTGGAAGCTGTTTTCAAACACTGCACACAACAGTCTCCAAGAATTTACTTGGTGTTGCCTCTGGAGGCAGCCTCTAAGCAACAAAAAACTTGTACAGCCACACCTGTAAGTTGGAATGGATGGTAATTGGAGTAGAGATTGAGATAGATGATAGTTATAGTAGGGAATTTTTCTACTTTTTTTATTTATAGTCACGGGCTTCATCTTAGAGGTAATAGCAGCACTACAAAAAAATTACGCTAGACATAGAGATTATCTGTGAGTCTCAGTTTATCCAGCCTTTAAACATCGTGGATGCCAATTCTGTCCTGCAACCTTTTGGCTCTTTTAACCCTTTTTTCAATACCGACTCTACTGATTGCATTTTTAATCTTTCACGCTACAAGGTGCCAAGAACTGAGTTCTCCTGCCGTATATGATTTTAGAATACACATAGCAGTTTGTCGTCCAACGGTTAGGCGACTAGCCTAAGTCGCCTAACCGTGGAGCGACTAGGGCGCACGCACTGGCTTGAGCCACTGTGCTCATTTCGATCGAGAGAGGAGGGAGGTCGAGAGAAGAGGAGAGGATGAAAGGAGAGGAAAAGAAAGGAGAGGAGAGAAGGAGAAGAGAGGAAAGGAAAGGAGAGGGAGGGGAAGAGAGGAGGAGAGGTCAACGCATCAACGATGGTGAGTCCCTTGCATTTCTTTGCATATTTACTTTTGAAATATTGTAGGATAACTACTAAAATCATTAGATATATAATTGTGTCGGACCTTCCTTGTAGATTTAGTTTTGAAACTAAGATAGGTTAGCAAATAAAATTAATAGATATGTAGTTCTGTCTGGTACATCGTATATTATTAATAGTTGTAAATAGTATAGTCATAGAACTAACATTAATTTAGTTGTTAATAGTTATACTTTCGAAACCATGGTAGGTTAGCAATTAAAATCATTATACGTGTAGTTTGTTGGGTACTTTTCATATTGTTAATAGTTATAAATAGTGCAATTGTAGAACTAACACTAATTTAGTTGTTAATAGCTGTAATGCCGCATGGCTATACCCTAACCCTAACCTCTTAACTGCATACCCTAACCCTAAACCCTGAAACTTTAAACCTTAAAACCCTAATACCGAAAGGAATATGTGGTTTATGCAACAATGCAACTAAATTTTCAGAATTTTTAGAGCTACGCTATAATAATTAAACCACTAATTATGTCGTAATTGCTAACTTCAAAATGAATTGTAGGTATGGCTTGCGACCTTAGTGGTTTGGACTGGCCTTTCGGCCTACTAAACCGACACGTTGACACGCAGCACCGCACGAACTAGGGATGGCAATCGGGCATAACGGGGCACAGGTAGTGCTCGCCCATACCTATACCCGTGACTCTGATTTACGCCCACGGGCATACCCGTGAAGGGCGACGAGCGAAAAACCTCGCATATACCCGTCGCCCGTGGGCATGCTCGTTTACACGTGAACGCCGCGGGTACCCGTCGCCCACGGGCATGTCCGTTTACCCACGAACTGAGAGTTAACGTATGAGAATTGAATTAATGATAGATACATAAAAGTAACAGTTGTTGTTAGGAAATATAAAAACATCACATTTAAATTCACACATACATATAAGCATCACATTCATATCAAATATATATGTCCTTAAGAAAGTAATTTTCATACATACATAGCATTCGACCTGTCAAATTGTGCACTCGCGGGTAAACGGGCGAGACAGGTACGGGTGGAGCTCACCCATACCGTACCCGTTTACCCGATGGGTAAAAAGTATTCCCCATTTTCATACCCGTGGATAAAAAATACATCCCATACCCGGCTCTATTAAGGTATTTACTCGTGGGTACGCTGGTAAATGGGTATAGTTGCCATCCCTAGCACGAACCGTCATGTTGCGGGTAGGGATGAGGTGCCCCAATTGGGGTGGTCCGTACGCGGATACCTCGATGGGCTTAAAGACTAGAGCCAAGCTAGAAAGCCAGTTTTGTCTGCAAACTGTGACACTTCTTTTTATGATATTTTCACTATGTATTGACTTCTTCATGCTTTGTAGGCTGAGTGATTCCGATCTTCTACCTCTCACATGGATGGTGGAGGCCACCGATGAGGATGGCAGTTTGGTCGACGATGGCAGGGAGGTCCAGACCACCTTGGAGTGATCACGATGGGTTCCCGTTCGATCGGTCACTGCTAACAGCTCTGGTGGACCGATGGCGGCTTAAGATGCAAACCTTTCACTTTTCATTTGGGGAGATGGTCCCCATACTATAGGACATCGCGGTGCTGCTCGGCTTGCCCATCGTGGGAGAGGCTGTCTCCCTGCCAGACACGCCTAGCAATTGGCGCGATGAATTGCTGGGCTGGTTTAAGGGGGTTTTTCTGGCGGAGGCCACGACAACGTACTACGTCTTCCCTACGCAGCAGAGGCATGGCCCACCCATGCGGTGGCTTTTGCAGTTATAGGTACATTTGCTATCTATTTTTCCTATTTTGCGATGCACTATCCTTGCCATATGACGGGTCTACTAATTTTTCATTTGTGCATAGGTCGAGCGGAGGGACCTAGAGGCTGACAAGTACTAGGTGTCGCAGCACCTTGAAGCGTACTTGTTGTGGTTGTTCACTGAGTATTGTTTACCAGCAGCCACAATGACTCCATCAACGCCCGCCTCGTGTGGTATGCGAGGGCCATCGCTGACGGGCAGGAGTTGCACATCAGCTGGGGATCAACCGTACTTGCCACGACATACCACGACATGTGCGACGCTTGGAATAGGATGAGGCCGACCTCTGTCCTCACAGGCTACCTCGTCCTACTGCAACTATGGTCATTCGAGCTCTTCTCCATCAGACGATCGATGTTGCTCGACAGTGGTCTATACCGCATGGATATGTATCATGGGGGCGTGGTGGACTGGCCGGCTGCAGAGTCCCTTTGGTGCCATAGATGGGTACATACTCTCTAGGATCTTTACTATACATGTATTATGGGTCATCCTTTGCAACCACTGTTTTGGCTCGCATGTACAGTTTGCACAACTATAGGTCACTTGTGTGTACGAGAACTTTGTCGAGCAGCTCGACAACATCACCACTGAAGACGCGCGCTAGGAGTTGTACTCAGCCCAGGAGATGGAGGATCGCACTCTCTTCGGGCTGTCCTCACTGTGCTGGCACAACTAGGTGTACTGGCTGACACAGAAGAAGCTCATCTTCGACTACATGGTGCATGAGGTGATGCACCAGTTCGTCCTCTGCTAGGTTGTTCTAGTCCCCATCGAGCATTGGGTACCTGACTCAATCCACGCGTGAGTTACACACAACACATGTCCCTATATTTTTTTGAGTTCTGTTACGATGCCTTCTAATTGCAGTGGTACATTTTGCAGGCATAGCAGGAGGGGTGGCAGCAGGATGAGCTGGGCTGGGAAGATGGCATAGTGGCCGGAGGAGTGGGCAAACGCCCTCGAGGACTTCGTGTAGGAGGTCGCATCGTACCACCCTAGCACGTATGACGAGTACCTACGTTGGTACGCTCCGCAAACATACACCAGGTTGGTGCATATCATTCACGCTCCCCAACTCATGTACCAGCACCAACCGATGTGTACCATGTACACTTGGTATGGAACTTGTACCTTGCAGTAGGTACTCTTGTGCTTCAAAATATCTGAGTATGGTTACCACAATTACAAGGTTGACGCTTTCTTCTACTTTTTGTAGACGGACATCGCCGTCGGGATTGCGAGGGACACCGGGTCGATCTTGGATAGGATCGCCCATAGTTCCGAGGTGGCGCACAACAAGCTGCTATAGGTTCTTCATCGAGTCCACAGTGCGTCTAGGAATGTCATGGCCCTGACATTGTGCAGGACACTTCTGGAGATGGCTAAGTCGACATTTACGTCGAGGCTGCCACGCCCTGCAGCTTAGATAGGAGGCTCCGTAGGGCCGGTGCATGTGCCCCACCAGCACCTGACCAGCCTGGAGGGTCAGGGTAGCCACATGGCTATCCTTGGGCACCGCTACCGCTGCCGTCGGGCCATGCTGGAGGGTTAGGGTGGGCATGTGCCTATACACTGGCACCACAATTGTTTTTGGACCCCTACCAGGCAGTGTCAGGGTAGTACACGTTGTAACCTCACCTGTTTGGATAGGATAGGTATGACAGTTGGACGCACACCATGGCCCACGTAGAAGGTATGTTTCGCCTCTTCAGGTTTGTTCGTGTCGATACATTACATGAATAAACAATATCTGTCTTGTAGGTATCGCACCCAAGCTGGGAGTTGACCTATCCCCGCATGAGGATCCGTTAGAGGATGTGAGCGACTTCTTGGTGGATGACCCGGGGGAGGTCAGGGGGCATGTCAACCTGCACCGGTCGATGTTCTTTCTGGGTCGCAGCTCAGTGGTGCCCCAGTAACCACGCAGGCACAGGTGGAGTCGACCCCTGAGGCCTTGGGAGCACGGGTTAGTAGGGCAACTGACCACCTTACCCTGTCGGGACACCGACACCCCGCATTGAGAAAGGCCAAGCAGGGCTGTACTGGCGAGCACCGACCGGGGGTGGGACATGGTGACGACAGAGGAGGTGTTGTAGATGGTGTAGCGGACGGCGCATAGGGACCTTTCTGTACTTCTATTCGTTGTGTACATATTTTACTTCATAGTTATTATGGCATGATTGTGTATAAATTCCCTCGTGCATCGCAATATCACTTACCTTTCTACTTACAAATCATTGTGACCTCAATCGTCCTCACAAAATTCTTCAGAAATTTATCGTACTACAACAACATACGACGATCGTATGTGATCACAAAATGTTATTGTGAATCTAAAAAATTTCGTATCCTTAAGAATCTACAAAAATCACGAACGAACTAACCGATATTGTCTACCATTTTATTTTCAAAAAAACAACCTACAAACAAGATTTGCGAAATTTATTATCTACAAAAATTGTCATTTGCTCCCTCACAATTATTTTCATCGAATTAATAAAATATCATCATCATCATTATCATCATTATTGTTATTTTAAATCACCCAACTGTTGTACGACTTGAGCTAATCACTCAACCTGGTTGAGCGATTAGGTTCTAGTCACTCTGTGATTTGGCGACTTGGGCTAGTCCTGTTGGGCGACTTGGCTAGGTGTCGCCTAACGGTTGGATAACTAGTCTAAGATATCCAATCGTGAAGCGACAGATGACTATTGCTATAAAAAATAAAACGTATGTATATTACTATTATTTGGAATAAAAATAGATTATTTTAAAAAAAATCTTATACTGTTGTAACGTCACATTTCACCTTCCATTTTGACCAGTTTACAGGCCTTTTTTAACCTTCGAATTGGAGCGCACTGCAAGTAACCTCTCTGCTGTGGTGGTTTGTTTCCATATAATTGGCAGAGTGAAAAAGCTCACGAATCCAATAACAAGGTGGGCCAGTTTCAATTGGAAATTGCCACCAGACTCCATGACAACTGACATCCAGTCATCCAATGAAAACATATGAAGTACCTTGAAACAGTAGACTGGGGACTGTCTTTGCAAATGATATCCATCAGATATACTATTTGATTGTGTCACTTTGTGATTGTTGGAGTTCACCTAACAAATCTGTGCCTAATTGTATCCAGGAATGCGTAAAATATTTTTATTCCCAGTGAGTGGTCTCCATAAGCTGCTGTTTCTCTCTCTCTCTCTCTCTCTCTCTCTCTCTCTCTCTCTCTCACTTTAGGACCAGTATATATAAAGAGGAGAAAGCTTTTGTACTCTCATTCAGACAATCATACAAGAAAACGAGAGTTGCGAAGAGAGGGAGCTCCACCTACAAGTGGAGCCAACATGGAGCTTGGAGGGGAGGAAGATGACACAGGGAGTGGATGCAAGAGGAGTATGAGCGGATCGGATGCAACCATGAACAGCGCAGCAACCAAGCAGCAAGCTTTACGGCTTGCAGAGGACCTCTCCCTCCCTTCAGTATGATCTCTCTCTCTCTCTCTCGCGCGCGCGCGCGCGCGCGCGGGCGCGCGCGCACGCGGTCGGTCAGTTGATCACCACCTAAAATCTCTAATGCTTCTGCTTCTAAGTCTGCAAACCCAGCCCAGTTGTGACCATTATTACGGTAGAGCTATATTTTCTTGAAGTGTGCTGGTCTCGCTTGCTTTGGTGAGGAGCTGAGGATGTCGATTGTGCCATTGCACAGATAGCAGTTTCTCGAATTGGTTGCTTCTTTTCCTGACGCCATTGTTCTTCTCCATAAGCAAGTGGTGTGACACAGCATGCATATCAGAACCCCTTTCTCAATGTACTACTAGCACTTCAATGTCCACTATCCTGCACCGCATTTACCTTTCCCATATTCCGTGTTCCCTGCCCCCACTGAGGTGTGCGTGTGACCAGTTATCTCCTTGGATACTCAAGGGCCCCCCATTTTCAATCACTTTGCCCCCCTCAACTTTTAGCGCAAAGGTAAAAAGGCTGCCAAACAATTCCACTGCTTCAAAGACGTCGTTTTTTTAGTCTGCCCTAGAAGAGGATACAGCTAATCTGACTGTACAAGCAGCAGCGGCGAAACTAGGATTTAGAAATAAGAGTACCGAACAAGCTATATAATGTAATTATATCTAATAAGAAGAGCCAGCCAAATAGCACTAGCAGTAACAAATCTCTTAAAACATACAAAGATGTAGTGTACACGCCTACATCTAATTGTAGTAGTGAGAATCTTAACAGGCACACAAGGATTAACCGTAGGATGGCCGCAGCACCACTGCAAATTGTGTGCCTGCTGCAGCAGCTGAGCTGCCTGCGTTGCTTGTCGAATTACGAAGGTGGAGCCGTCAGAAAAGTTGGTGCCCTGTGTCTGTTGGCATTGGGTTCCAAAACTGGCGTACTGCTGGAGGTCTTGTTGTGTTCTGACCACGCACAGTAGGTTCCAAAACTAGAGTACGTGGTCTAGCGATGGGTCGAGCCGGTTAGCCTCCTGAAACAACCAGTGCCCAGCTCTATCTCGTCATCCCCTTGGATATTCATATCTCTATGGCAAAAAGGAGAACCAGAAGATAGTATACACTCATTTTTCGCCTCCTCCCAACCGTCCGATCGGATCTGGATGATCAGAGTAGCTAGTACTGTTTCCCTTGGGGGGAGGGGGGTGGAAAAATCACCCCAGTTTCTAACATTCAATTTGGATGTTCCGTAGATCTAGTCGTACTCTGTATTTCTGTAGTCAAATACAGAGCACATGTACTGGTACAAAACGCTTTCTTTGACCTGGAAAATATATAGTAAACGGGATTAATTAATATAAGTAAAGCATCCGCTTCATTCATTCTTATCCCAACATGCTACTGTACCAGCTATAGGCATCTTTGACGTTATATATGCGCGTGCTGATATATATGCATGTGCACGCGTTGTATAAGTTAGACCGTGCAAATTAACTCCCATTAATTCGATGATTTGATCCAGTCCACCAAATATTTCACCATCAGCCAGCCAGAATGCACAGTTTTGACCCAACATCTTACATCTCTACACCGGTGGCTGTACAGAAGAATGGTACTAATTATAGGATTAGTACAAAGGCTTGACTTGGACGTCCTTAGATTACAATACAGAATAAAATAAACCTAGCTAGCTTGTGATTAATACTGGTAAGATTCCCATCTTATTTATATATAAAAAAGATTGTTAAGATGCTAATTAATGCCATCTCGACGATGAATGAATGGATTCACTCACCCAGGCCACCCGACAGTAAGGTATCAGAGGCACCACCTAGCCACATGCATTTGCCCGCCCTGCTGGTAATTAGCCGCCTCACTGGCTAGAGATCAGAACGGTAGCTGTATATGCAGCACAGAACAGGCACCGCACGTGATGAGTAAGTATATACTCCCTAAGTTCTTTTTTACCTAAGTAAATACTCGCTAAGTTCTTTTTTACCTGATGTTTTTGATTTTTTACGGCCTTTGAGATACTTCTTTGACCACTACTTTTTATAACTTTACATTAAGATATACCAATAAAATTATAATATTATGAAAGTATTTTTAATGATAAATCTAATGATATAATTTTCGTATAGCTAATCTAGATAGTTTTAAATCTATTAGTGATCAAATTTTAGAAATTTTGACACAAGTCAAACAAAAAGGAACAAAGGTTGTATAAATTACAAAAGCTTAGAGTCCACTCAGCTTCGTAAGAAGCCAGTGACGGGCGTTCGATAATGGCTTCCATTTTATTGTTCATGTTTTGTCTTTTTTGTTTTTTTGGTATTTTTGTGTTTTGTTTTTTTCTGTATTTTTTTGCATTGTCTATGATAGGTTAACATGTCGCTTTTATTTTTATATTTTTTAAATTTAATTATGTCTAATAAGATAACTCAGCTACAGTAAAAAATCAACCAGTTACAGTAAAATTTTAACTAGAAATTATAAACCATCGCTATTCCGAACGTCGTTAAAGTTAAAGTATCATATCATGCCACAGAGGCCGTCATGTGAGCACAGTAGTTCGTGATAAATATTTTCAACGCTAGGCATGCAGTGGCAAACAAACAGACAAACACTAGGACTCTAGTAGTGGCAGTCATGTGACTGTGAGCATAGTAGCTTGAGAGAGAAACGTTTTCAACTGCCAATTAATTAGTGAAAGATGGAATGGTTTGGTGAGACGGATATAGGGGCAATGATCGCTCTCTGGCCTTTTCATTAGGGTAGGGTTGCTACCACTTAACCATCCACAATTAATCATCAACAGCTAATTCGAGCTTAACCCGACATGGCTGCCATTCTTAAGAAGCTAGCATTCAATTAATCAGTACATCGATCAGTACCGGCTGTACATCGATCACTGGTGGTTGCCGGTCCCTTTGTTAGATTACGTAAAAGCAATGCAGATATAGAAGATGAATTTATGATGTTTATGGAGCTAGCTAGCTAGTGCAAATGTTGATGGGGGAAAATGAAACTGAAAATGCAGGTGCAGGTGGTCGTGATGAGCGCCAACATGGGCTGTTCGCACTGCCGACAGCGGGTCACCAAGGTCGTCTCCAAGATGAACGGTGAGGATCTAATCGATGCCCTACCCGATGGTTCCTTTCCTTCAAAATTCCTATGAAAGTTGTAGCTACGTACATTTACATACGTTCATCACTGCAAACTAGTTAAGTTTCATGTACATATTTTACTTGCACCGACACACAAGGAGATGTCATGTATGACTGCTACAGTGTTTCTAATAGCATTTTGATAACTGGAGTACATTTTTAATGTTACATAATGCTGCAACGTTTATGATCCATTGTGCTTGATGTTATTGATGCATGTGCTAGCTTCATTTGTTTTGTGTGCTAATTTCATCTGGGATCGTTGTTTAATTTAGCAGGGTTGCTGGATTACATGGTGGATTTTGGGAAGAAGGAGGTGACGGTGAGGGGGACGGTGCACACCAAGAAGAGGAAGCAACACAAGACGAAGCACAAGGCGGCTGACGAGAATGGAGTTGGCAGCGGGGAGAAGAGATCGTCCTCTCGTAATCAAGGCGCCAGGACACTGTCCTGGTTTTTGGGATGCTACAGTTCATAGCTAGTACTAGTATATTATATAGTGTTATCTAACTGCTTAATTATTTTCTTCTTATTCTTTCTTTATCATTTTTCATTATTTTTCTGCTTGAAAATATTGCATGCTGGTCCAGCAATGTGTATATTCCGCGCATATGCGCGTGTCCTATATATAATCCCGTATTTGCAAGATAGAGTGTACATTATTCAGGGGTTATTTGCTTGCTTGCCTCTCTAAGTACGTACTAACCTAACCCAAGTGCCCACCCAAACCATTAGAACTCACATTTCGTTGTCAACCTAGCTAACAGTCTCATCCAAAGCATTCAGCGTAAAGCATGTTTTTGTGGGCCGCGGTTAATGACATTTGTCTGCGTTTTTTAAGACGGTGACGGAGACACAAACATAAACAGCGCATATGATTTTAAACTAAAATGCTATTTTGAAAAGACCGTCTAGAGAAGTCGTCTTATTTATTTTGGTTTTCGGAGAATCGGGGCATAACCCACCCCCTAGAGAATCGGATCCAATTACGCCAGCCAGACAACCCTTATTTCGCTGCCAACTTGGTCGATAGCATCCGATTGTACCGATGGTCACCAAGTTCCGGTTAGCAAGATGGAGATGGGATTAAAAGGATCACACTGGAAGTGTTAGGCCAACCAAATACTACCAATCGTACAGGTCCACGTGGGACTAACCGATCAAAACAGCATTATGCCACTGGGCGGCTGGGCCATTCTCATGTTTTCAGAGAATGTTTTCGGCGTCGCAAAGAGGCCATTGTAAGCGAGCAAAACAAGCGTTAAAAACTGCTGCTTGGGCGACAGGCATTAATGGCGCCGGAATATTCTTCACATGCACTGCTTGCTTGTAACGCCGCTTTATGTTTGTTTGTTAGCCTGGATTAGTACACAAGCAGCAGCGTCAGAACTCAAAAAGCCTCAGCACATGAGAAGAAAATGGTCAGAGCTTCCAAGTGCAAACTTGACATGAAATTCAGTAACAAAGTAACCAACCTGATCACGAGACTACTGGCGAGGTAATGGAAAGTTTACATTCAGGTGCCATGAATTAAGAAGCTTATGGCTGTTGTGTGTTGAGTTTGCAGGAGAAGAGAAGTTGGATAAAACCGAGGTAGATAGATTCAGTGAAGCACTGCTGCTAATTATAGGAGAGGGCCAAGATTGGTGCGGCTGCCTTTTGAGAAAAGTAACGGCAGCAAAAGTGAGATCCAGGCTCAAAGAACGACAAGAACAAAAGATAAGATGCCAAAAGATCGAGTGATGCGGATGGGGATGATACGCTAATTGCGGAATCTTGCTGCTACATCAAGGAACCAAAACTATTTCATCACTTATAATAGATCGGGAGCGATTTGCGTCCGCTGATAAAAAGCTTCCCATTGTATGCTTCCCTACACCGTTAGATTTAACTTAGATAGATTTTGGCCTTCGATTTGGCACAATAGTGAAACTCATTTCTACTTGATACCCGACCGCTGCTGCCTCGTCAGAGCTTCAGCTTGCTGGAGGAGAAGGAGGCCATGGTGAACAGCGTCCCTCGAGTATGAGAGGCGGCGACCTCGAACAACGGCTAACGTTGGAGCTCCATCGAGGCTTATGACACCGGTGGTCGAAGCTTGCTTCCACCAAGTAGGTGCAAAAAGGGAGAGGACTATCTCATGCCGTTACTGGCTCGCCAGAGCTCTAGTTTGGCAAGTAGGAGAGAGGGAAGGTAAGGAACAAGATAGTGATCCATGGGATACTTGCAACAAATTTATAATAAGGCACAACATCGATCAGAGGAACATGCAACAAAATATCCCATGATTGCAACAACCAATCACGAACAAAAGAGGTGCAATAAACTAACAATGAACCACAACAAAAAAATCCATTGTGCAACAAATCCAAAACCAACTGCAACAAAGAAAATCTTGTGCAATCAAATCCATAACCCAACAAATCCATGCAACAATCTAAACTAACTGATGAAACCAACTTCTAGCTATTGCTGACATAGCTCAAGTCTGAACACAAAACCAGTTTGATGCTGTAACGCCCCCGTCTACAGGAACAGGGGCGCTGTACGTCTTGCAACACCTCAGGAGTTCTGTTGCGGACAAAGGAAGTATCAAACCTACTTATGGACATTTAAAAAGAATTAGTTTGATAGAAATAAAATCTAATGGTCAATTTTAACATTTTTATGGGCGTCCAAGCCCAAATTATACCTTATAATCAGAAGATCCGAAGAAAACTCCCACAGAAACGTCTGGGTGCGGTCGTAATCCTAACACAGACAAATGAATGCACTTTCTTCTTCTGGTATCTGAAGTGGTGGAATTATAGCAAGTTTGAGTACAACTAACAGTACTCAACAAGTCACAATGGTAAATCTTAATTTACTAAATGCATAGAATTTCTAAGGAAGAGAGTATACTAGTTTTATTATTTTATATGGATGCAGTTTTATTTGTAAGCAGTTTAAAACGGTAAAACAGTTACACTACTTAAGGAAAAGGGGGGGTCTTGAACATTATTTCTTGAATTACACAATTTAAAACATCAGAAAACTACTTATGCCTGGCTATATGGATTCACCCATCAAACACAGCTTCATTAACCGGAAGCACGGCGTATTCGAATACAGAGCACTCCACGGTTTCCGCCCTACCCTAGACATTTTAAAATATGTTTTTACTGGTGAACTACCAAGCCACTTGGTAGCTCGTTATTTTATATGAGTATATGCGATAGTCATATATATGCTAATTTAATAATCCTAAAGTTTGTCAAGGTGAATATGCCTTAAAGTTAAACAGGGCATTTTCAGTGGTAGGACGTAATTACATGTAACATGTTATTTTAAACATTTATTGTAAACAAATAATTGGACAATTAGCATTAATGAAAATACTGTAAATAAATCATATATAAATTTATGGGTTCAATATGCTCAAAATTTGCAACTTGCCTCTTCGTCCACAGGGCCTTGACTTCTGTAATTGTTCTTGTCGCTCTTCGGTTGACCCGCCCGCTGGGTCCGAATTCTAGAGCAGAAAATGGAGGCAAATGAGTTCCTGCCTTACAGAATACAAGATGGGAACAAAATGCAAATAAATAACCAAAGGACAAAAAGAAAACATGATCAGTTGATTAGGGTTTAGGTGACAAGTGGTTTGGTTGGTCAACACTGGAGTTGGTTTTTAGGATGTCTAAAAGGACATAGTCACATCTTTAGGGTTGGGTGCATAGTGACAGCGAAGATAGTATTGGACTGGTTTGAGCTGTCGTTGGGGTGCGCTAAGGTTTCAATCGGGGTATTAGGCAAGATAGGGTTTGGAAGGATCTCGCGGTTCAAAAGAGGTTAGGACAGTACAGTTATATTTTAATTGGTTTCGGCGAACGGGAAAGGTTTTAGGTTGCGTCGGTTTTAGGGTTTTGGACAGTGAGAGGCGTCGATGGTTTTCCATAGGAATGGGGGAAAGGGGCGTAGGAGGTGTTGGTTGGAAAGGAGAAGCAATCTACAAGATAGTAGTACCTGGGACACGTCGCATTGTTTAGCGATCGGCCACGGAAGTCAAGGATTACCGTGCGGGGAGATTGGCCAGGATAGGGGCATGAGGTGACGGCTGTAGATTTCCGATCGAGACCTTACCACGAGTCAAGGGGGGAAAAAAATCAAATCGGCTGCTGGGCCGACGGGTGCGACCCATGCTTGGGCGAGCGTTCGGCCGAAACAGCCCGCGAGGAGTGACGTGAGTCCAATGGCCGCTGGATGGTGCGCGAAGGTTGCGATGAGGCCACGCCGCTCTCTGGGAGTCTTCTTCCTATTTTCAACTTGTACCCATTATTTTAGTTCCCAAATGTGAATCACTCCTACTGCTATTTATCATGGAGGGCCCACCTGCCATTGTGAATAAAGAAGAGGAAGATCGGTAGGAACAGGGGGGAAAGGAGGCGTTCGGCTGAGCAGGCAGAGGTCGGCAGCGCAACTCCTAGGTACCGGCGGCGACTTTGGTTGGAGACGGGGGAGAAGTGCCGACGCGGCGATTTCACTTTGGGAATCTTCAATCGGCCACCGGGGAAGGCTCCTAGGGGGAGGAGACACGTTGTGACGCAGGTGGAGACCGCCGGAGCGGCCGGGGGCGACGGTGGCGGCCAGTGCACGGTGAGGCTGAACGGAAGAGGGAGAAGAGAGGGGAAGCGCAAGGCGGCAAGGCGAGCTCGGGGCTTCTTATAGCCAGGGGAGGAGAGCTCGGGGGGGTCGTGGCTGACGACCGGCACATGGGTGGTATGGGCGGCGCTCGTGGTGGACGGAGGCAGCAGCGAGCGGGAGGTGACGGGGTAAGGGAGCAGGGCATGGGGAGGCCAACGGAAAATAGGGGAAGTGACGTGCGCTCAGGAGAAAGGGGAAGAAACCAGGGGCGCGCAAAGAAACCGGAGGCGCGACATGGGCGCTTGGGAGAAGAAAGAGCGAGGGGGAGGAAAGAAAGGGGAGGAAGAGAGGAGGCTGCCGGGTGGGGGCGCTCAGGAGAAAAGAAATGGGGGTGGCCCGCGGGCAGTGAAAAGGAGGAGGGCGCGCTGGGAAAAGAATGAAGGAGGGAGAGGCACAAATCTTGGAGAAGATAAGGGCTGAGGGAAGAGAGTAAGGGGCAAACAAAATCAACAGCAAATCCAATTTGTTTTGAAATTTTGAAGCTGTTTCAGTTGCCGTCCAGGCTAAGAAGCTTATGCTTAAACTTTCTAGCTGTCTAGCTGTCTAGTTGGATATGTGTTACTAGTGCTTGCCGTATAAGCAAAGGGAGGACAGCGCGCAAACTGTTATCTCATGCATGAAGCTTCCAGGCATGTCTGCATGAAGTCTCTGGTAAACTCAATAAGTCGGCAGCAGCTAGAAGTTATTTTGAGGAATACAGTTCATTAGCAGAAAATACAAAGTAGAATTGTGTTTTATTGCTAGCTGTTAAGTCAGTTTAGCTAAGTCGGTTCCTCATCCTGTATAAATGCTTGTAATCCCCTATGTAAGAGAAGAGCTATGCAATGAAAAGTTTGGCTGTTGAGGCAAGATAGCTAAGAAAGCAGTGAAGAGAAGAACTGCCTTGGGGCAGCACCAGTTGAGTAAACTTCAGTGTTCTTACTTCCTGAGTTCTTCCCTCAAGTGTGGGTGTATGTTGATCCTGAGGGCCATAGTGTTCCAACAGACGTCAGGGCTCAGAAATCACACGCGGATGCGGTAGTTCAGCAGTGGTGGTGGTGTTTCTGCTTTCTGCCTGTGTCAACTTGTGATTCCTGTACAAGATGTGAACCATGTACAGCTTGTACAGGGGAAATGTCAAATGACGTACGCGCTCAACCTGACTGATCGATCCCTGGCAAGAGGCAACAAGAGGTTATCTTGGATGGAAGCCAGGTCGAAAATGACTGTCTCAACACCATCACCTCACCTGAGGTTCAGACTTGAGAGTTCTATCATCGATAACAACGATCTCCTTGAACACGACAACAACGAGCCTTATTAACCTTGAGTATCGCACACAGCCTACCTAATCTTCCTGAACTAGCAGGCAAGAATGATAGTAATGTGGTGTTCGGTGCCAGGGTCGCGCGGCCCATCCCGGCGGCGAACGGCACGGGGATGGTTTGCGCTTGAGCAGGCGGCGGCGGCGGCGGCGGAGTGAGTTATGGGGGAGATTTGCCCAAGTGTGGACGGCGGAGATCAATGCTGTGTCGCGAAGTGCTTTTAGTTTTGAGCCGTTCGATGTGTGTAGGCGGCGGGGGTCGAGCTGTCAGTGGTGGTCGCCCACGCCAAATCCTCCCTATTCATCAGTGCGGGGTTTCGACGGCGGACATTAGTCAGCGCGCGGGAAGAGCTCGATCTTGGACCACTTGATGCATCCTGATTGCGGGACCGATCTGTCAGCGGGAGAGAATTGATCTTGGCTTTTGGGCCGTTGAATCCGTACGCCCACGTCGTGTAGCTGGGTTGTCAGTGGCGGACGAGGGGACGAGTCCGTGGACTGGCCGCACCGACAGCGACGGTGCGGCAAGCTCACCGGCGGCCACTGTACCATGGTCGCCGTTATGCAGCTGGTCTAGCTTAGACGACAGGACAGATGAAACCCGCATTATATATTCATGAGGATGGTTAACACCAATTCACCATGCTCAACTACAAATCTGAATGCACTTCTACTTCTCTGCGAGGACAGTGAGGCATGAATGTAGCAGAGGTTTGCCTTTCCTCACAGCTTGTCGGCGATCCTGCTGACTGCGTCAGCCAGCTTGGTGAGGGAAGCAATAAGAGCCTTCCTCTGCTCCCTGTCCATGTCCCAGCTCGCCTTCTGCGCCTCCAGTTGATCGGCTAGCATCCCGTTGCCCCTCTCCAGGGCTTCGATCACCTGCTTCCCTATGCTCGTCGTCATGGTGGTGGCGGTTGCCGTGGTGGTTCCTTCTGGTCCAGCTCCGGCTTCTGCGCCGAACGTCGCTTCACTATCCTCGAAGCCACCGTCATGCTGCGACGTCGAGTTCTTGTCTGACGCAGCGCGGGCTTTCTTGGCACTCTCCGTAACTGTCCAAACAAAAATGTGCATATCTAAGTAGCACTGAGAGTCTGAGATGCATGTTAGTATGGGGCAAAAAAAATGACCAATTGTGCGATTCTCTGGATCATTTGAATTAGTTCATAAATGGATTACATGACATGATGTATGAACTATTCGTGGGACATTGGTGTGCATATCGTACCTGGATCAGCGTGTTCGTGCTGAGAAGAGGCGGCAGGTGGCTCGTACTTTCGTGCTGCGTACAGCGCAAACCAGACATATGCTGACCTTGACGATTCCAGTGCATGGCAAGTACGTACACGTGTACGGCTAGTGCATGTACTGACCTGATATGGGCATGACCATCACTGGCGGCTGCTCGTCCGCCTCCTCGTCCAAGTCCGGCGGCAGCTTGGCGGCCGGCCCGACGAGAGCGTCGTAGACCTCCCGGTCGAACGACGACGGCAGCTGCCTCGCGCGCCGCTGCTCTCCGCGCATGTCCCAGAACGACTCGTGCTGCTGCTGCTGCGCCGCAGAGGCGGCGGCGGCGGCGACGCCGTTCTTCTCCCAGGCGACGATCTTCTTGAGGTCCCAGGAGATGTTGCTCCACCGCTTCCGGCACTGCATGGGCCCGCGATCCAGGCCGTGCCGCCGGCAGTAGGCCGACACCACCGCCCACTTGAGCCTCACCGGCCGCGGCAACCGCAGCCCGCGCTGTTCAATGGCGCGCCTCGCCTGGATCAGAACCATCGTCTCGTGCCGCGTCCATCGCGGGAGACGCGTCCTCGGCGTGGACGTGGCGGCGGCGGCCGCCGCGGCCGGCGAGTTCCCGTTTGCAGACATCGCTTCTGAGCCTCGATCAAAGGATCAACCCGCATCAAGGCCTCACCCAGCTGGGATTTATCTGCTATTTTTTTGTCCATTAAATCGGCATCAAAACTTTTCAACCAGCAGAGATTAGCAAGAATTTAACCTTGTACAGCAAATGCTATCGCATTGCACTTATCATCCAGGAGGCCATCTAATTAAATCAATGCCATACTGCTAGCAAGTCGCAGCAAGCAAAAAATAGCAGGAAATTATTCTTGCATAGCAAACGCCACCTCACCACACATCCAAGCGAACATATAAATCAATGTCATACTGCTTACCATATGAATCAGTAAGCCACAATATTATACATTGATAGCATACAGCAGACACCACCAGCATCCGCATATCCACTTCTCAATGCTTGGAGTGGCCTTTTTGTTCTTGAAGGCCTTTCCAGCATTTTGCCAGCATTGACATATCAAATGAAGCAGTAAGACATATTTCGACATCACATTTTGCTTTTTGTTAGCAATGCTACATAAATTAGCAATTTTGCTTTTTGTTACAGTTTTGACATCACATCACAGCTCCAGTTGTTACAATAAGTCGAGGAATAACCCACTCATCAAAAACACAGATTAGATATATTTCGAACGCATGATGCGAAGAACATGTAGATGTCTTAAGGGTCAAATGTTCCACCACTTAGATATATGGGTTAATTGTTTGCAAAATATCATAGCATGTTCAGAATGTCATCTACACAAAATAAGAGTGCTCTTCTTTTGCTAAATATCATAGCATGTCCAGCTTGTCATATACACAGCTAGCATGACTGCATTCATACAATATTATATATAGTTTTGTTCCCCCAAAATCCAAAATAGAAGAGCACAGCTGCAGGTCTAGTAGAGGCGCTTCCGGCAGTCGATCGGGCGCCACAGTAGCAAGGCAACTTAACAATGTTTCCATCCGACCCAACAACACTGTCCAAGCGACAGCCATAGTCATAGGAAAGCTCCTGCAAAGCACATGACTGACAGAACTCGCAAGAAACCATAGATTTGCAACTGCAGAAATTATAGAGTTCTAATCTTTTCTTTTAAAAAAGTTGAAATCGACTCACCTGAAGAGGAAGTATAGTGTCAGCAGCAAAAAGCGTCACTTTTGCTAGATTAACGTCATTATGTGAGCTCAAGACACACTGGACAAAAAGGTTAGGTTGGCATCTGTGGTTTGTGAACCTTGCAAAATTGCCAGTAGAGTATCATCTATGCAATACTCCCGTGTAGGTGGTGCCTCTGAATCATTATCGGCATGAAGAGAGGGCAGGTGCATTTCTGAGCAATCCCTTTTCTGTAGAAGTGAAGGTAACTAGTTCAAGAAATGGTACCTTGAAGCATTTGTTGATATTTCAACATAAACTAAAACAAAACCTCTATCCTAAGCTTGAGCAAAAGCCTTCAAGAGTCACTAACTGTGACTTTGTCTTACGAGAAATGGTGTCAATAATGGTGCCTTTAAGAAATGGTTGGCATCGGCATTTGCTCCAGAAGCGTGATCGGTGACCAAAGCCACTAACTGCGACTTTATCTTATGAGAAACAATGTCGATCTCATGAGTCTTAAAGTGTGAGTACAATGCATCAAGAGTCAAGATGACAGATCAATCATGTTCTTGATAGTAGTCACTTTTATCTCCCACACTCTGAGGTCCAAAGCAGTTAGTATCTGACGAGCATTATTTGAGTCTAAGTATGTGATACCAACAGCTCGGATGTTGCTGATTCAATCCAAAAACCTTTGAAAAAAGAAATCACTTGAAGAAACCAAAATCAAGCAAAAAATAGATTCCTTCATGAATTTGCAATCAAAATACCTAAATGATAGGAAATTAATTTTCAAAAATTATCTATATCTCAATCGCGTTCTTTACTTAGATCTGCCATGACTAATTAGTCGGCCTAATCACCTGCTATTTTTTTATTTTATTTAAAATATATGTGAATTTTTTAATATAGAAAATTAGCTCAAAAAATTACGAAAATTTATATGCAACTTTCGGACATAACTTAGTTGACTGTGTAATTTTTTTGTAATTTTATCTAATGTGAATATTTTTCAAAAATTCATATAATTTTAATAATCGTAGGAGATGTTGCATGTAGCAAACGAGCTCCAAAAATTACAAAAGTTTATGTGAAGCTCTCAACACATTTGTAATAATTGTACAATTGTTTTAAAAATTTTATGTGCTTTAAATTTATCACGTTAATTTAATCGTGAAATTAGCGATGATGTACTATGAGTAATTTAATTTTATGATTAAATTTATATAAATTAACATGACAAATTCAGAATATATAAAATTTCTAAAAAATTTATACAATTACTACGAGTGTGTCTGGAGCTTCACATAAAAAAATTGTAATTTTTGAAGCTCGTTTTCTATATATAACGGCTCCTACGGATATCAAAATCTTACAAATTTTTTTAGCAACATTGAGAGTGTATAAAATTACAAAAAAAATTATAAGATAACTACGTTATGTCCGTAGGCTACATATAAAATTTTATAATTTTTTGAGTTCATTTACTATATTAAAAATTCATACAAATTTTACATAAAATTTAAAAAATAGCAGGTGATTAGGTCAGCTAATCAGCTGACCTAATCACCTGTCGTCTCATCACCGAGCGGCAGGCCCTCTGCCATCTGCCTATCAGGCAGTAGGTGGCCTACCGTTCGCTCACGGGACGGCAAGGCCACCCGTTCGTCCCACCGCGCTGCCGTCCGTCTATCGGACGGTAGAAAGGTAATTTTTATAAATATATTTTCTATATGACTATTTCTGTAAATATAGTATCAAAAGATGTGGCAAAAATTCCTTAACTATATGTTTCTTGTGGACGAAAGTGTCTCCACGATGACGAGACGAGGCCAAATGCCCAATGGACCTCGTAGGCATACGTACCTGTTTGTTTCCTCATGGGCCATCACAACTGCCTTATCTGAGTTGGGTCGCTGGCCAGTCTGGAGGAACGGCCTAAAATATCGATGTAGCCCCCGTAAGGTCCATTGAGTTGTTGATGCTACTGGCCCAGAGCACCAGCATTTTCCTTTGTTTTCTAGGTAAGCTTCGTGCGAGCAATCCGTCCGGCTCTGAGTATCTCATCTCACAAAATGCATACACATTTCGTAAAAAAAAAACATAAATCTATATTCTGTAAGATACTAAATAAATTCAAAATTTATCCAGCAATCTCCGTTTAACTTTTAAGGTATATTTCGGTGGGACGCATACGTGATTGTGATATATATTATGAGTGTAGTGTACGTGAATGTACCTTCTCCCGTTGTAATTAAAAAAGAAAGGGACTGAAGTAAAAAAAGAGAGAGCAAAAGTCATGTCTGAGTTGTCTTCCGTGTTGACATCCGAAGCAATAATGCAGGGTTACGTTGTTGGTGCTCCTCGTCAGTAGCAAGCAGTAGTAAGTTCGAAAGCGGCTTGTTGTTAGCTGATTATTATTTCATCGCACTGTAGGGGCTTGTTTTTTCGTCGCAAAAAGGGAAGAAAAAAAAAGAGAGTAGCGTATGTATGTGATGGCGTCGGTGGTTTGCGTCGGCTTGAGCGCGTTCGAGTCCGCGTTTCTCCTCGCAGCTAGGGCGGTCTTCCTTTTCTCACCTCTTCTTTTTTTTAAAGCACAAATAGCATAGGCTACACAAATTGTATAGTCTATGGTTCTGTTTTCTTTTGCTTTTCAATTTTTATTAACTGATGTTATTTGTTAATTTTATTAGCTGCAGCTAAAAATTAAAAGTCATCGAACGCAGATAAAAAACGGACCTATGTCTCTAATTCAGAATTCGGTTAAAAGTCAAAACTACACATAGGGCCCTAACTACACACGTACTAAATGCGTCTCATCCTTGACGTACATACGCTAGTCTGCTACATATTTTTTATTAACTGATATTGTTCTCACAAGTTACAGATCTGCATTCTCACAATATGTAATTGCTTTCTCACAACCCTATATAGCACACAGGTCCAGACCAAACAACAGCTACAGAAAAGAACAAAAGCAGCTACAGAGAAGAACAAAAGCTATATGTAATTGCATAAGAGAACTTGTTGCTACTCCTTTTGCCTCGGCTGTAGATGCACAGGGATCTCCACCTATAAAACAAAAAGAGTAATTGCATAAGTTCACATAATTGACAAAATGAGTGTGAAAAATGAAGCAAGTTTTTGTACCCCAAATGGCAACGTAGCAAATAGATTTAAACGACACATAACTTATGTAAAATAGGATCAACAATAAAACATCTTAATCATGAGCTGCAGCGAAAATCTAGAAATGAGAACCATGTATATTTGCAGGCTATAGCAATGGATACTGCATACTATATAATTTCTTCACACTGTATACCCTATCATGCAACATGAAGGTTCTTGAACTATCAATGAACTCTCATGCACCAGCACTTTAACATCAATGCCACATCAATACAAAGTTACACAGTACAGACCCCTCTCCATTGATCAACATACAACTTAAGTGCTAAAGGTTCCAGACAGTTAACTAATGCATAGAGAAGGTGTATTTGGGATGAAATTGAAAGGATACCTAGAACTATGCAAAAAAACAATGCAGGGGTGGTGAAGGGGGGCAACTCACTCCTATAGTCCTATGGACGCGCTGAGGAGGGCGATGGCAGTGCTATAGGTAGGGATGCAGCGCTGGGGTGGTGAATGAATCACACAAAATCTGCATTCTGAGGGTGGGATGGAGTGAGGCGGTGGCACCATTGCTCCATCGCCCGAACCCTAGATGGAGCAACTGCAGGAGCATATTGACAGGAGGGATATGTAACGCTCTAGGGTCTAAACCGGTTTAGATCTAACCCAATTATGGATAAACCACGCATACGTAACAACCTGTTTGTGCTTTTGCTTCGTGCAAAACGGTTAGCCGAAGGTTGTTACCAATGGTGCATATGGGTTTATATGTTAGTGCTTCTCATGTTAAGTTAGCAATGTGAGACTAATCAATATCCTCATGTGCACACATACATGGGCCATCATGGGCCGAGGTGTTACATATACCCCCCTTAAAGAACCCAACGTTCTCGTCGGTCCAACATACTTACACTGGGGCAAATGACCAAGATCTCCCTCTCTTGGCACACGTCCGTGCGTCCAGTGCTGATACATATACTATGTCATATGTCCACTCTAGGCCCACAAGCGCCATACGTCATATGCCCACGCCCCTGACCCGTACGCGCCCGTACAACCGCGAGGGTCGGCTCTGATACCATTTGTAACGTCGTAGGGTCCAAATCAGTTTATGCCTAACCCCATTATGGATAAGTCACGCACACGTAACAATCTGCTTGTATTTTCGTCCTTGCTTTGCATAAAATAGTTAACCAGAGGTTATTACCAATGATCCCTATAGGTTTATATATTGGTGCTTCTCATGCTAAACTAGTAAGGTGGGACTAATCTACACTCTCATGTACACACACATGAGCCATCATAGGCCTAATTCACAAGGGCCGAGGTGTCACAGGATACGTCGGTGCGAATTAGCAAGGGGGAGGGAGGCGAGAGGGATACTGGGAGAGCGAGCGAGAGGTGGAGCGAAGGAGGCAGGGGTGTTCTTGCGAAAAAAATGTGACCGTTAGGGGGTTTTTTGTAAAATGGATTAAGTGGATTGGAAGCGTTTCTGCTGCCTGAATCTCGGCTATCGAACCAAATCCGACGGCTCTAGTTCGCGTTTGTATGTAACTACCGAATAAGCCATTTACATTATATATATACATACATACATACATACATACATATATATATATATGTGTGTGTGTGTGTGTGTGTGTGTGGGAGCATATCTAGTGCTAAAAGCCTATTCAGTGCTGAAAATGCTAAAACTTCTGCAGAGCTATCTGATCTTACATGTACGGTTTGGATCAAGGAGGGTGAAACCCTTACCTCATTTAATCAATTTTTCACAAAACCCCCTGCATAGATTATTTTTTTATGAGGTGGGAGTTCCATCCTCCTTGATCTGAGCTGTACAGGCCAGATCAGATGGCTCTGTCATTTTAGTAGATATATTCCCTATACACACACACATATACATATATACATATATATACATATATACATATACATACATACATATATATATACATATATACATACATATACATATATATATATACACATATACATATATATATATATACCTTCCGATTCAAATGGTAAGTACTATTAGCAACTTCAACCAAAATTCAACAATTGAAATTTAAGCACGTGGGCATTTGAATACCATGCAATAAAAAAGCTCAAGTGCCGAATCATCGGTGCCGTCAGGTAGGCCATCTCATTTCTGATTAGACGTTCTAACCGTGATGCTCATTTGCTTCAACTGAGAGGATCCAAAAATGCAACAACCAGCCGGTCATCGTCGACAATCCGCCACTTTGGTTCTCTTTCCGCTCAACAATTAAGCACAACTAAAACAAGTCATATTTGCCTTTAAAAGAGGGGCTCACATTGGTCTACTCTTGAAGATTTGGAGGTGTGCAGTTTCTGGTTTCTTGGGTCCCCTTTTGCTTCACAATAATGGAACTCTACTGGTAAATGCAGCCTTCAACAGGAAACCCCTCCCCTCCACGTAGCACTAGTACTAGTAGTAGCATAAGGCTGTGGTCTTTTTATCTTTTGACTTTAGTTTTTTTGAAATTCAAAACAAATTTATGGTTTCTTCAAGTAATTTCTCAAAGTTATCTCTCTAAACGGTTTTTTGAGCTTAAAACCGTATGAGAGATTCGTATCGGTGTCTCCGCCGTCTACACTACCATCTCGAAAAACACATCTAAAAACTATCAACCGTAGCAAAAAAAAAACACCAGCTGTAAGCCTGCAACCTAAAAGGACGGGCTATATCCTCTTTCCCCAAATCCCCTGCCATCAACAAACACTGCTAATGCTTTCTGCTTTTCTCCTTCAGTTTTTATATATATATTAATCAACGGGAAGCATTAACCACAAGGGAAACCTCGGCTGCAATTATCATGACCCAAAACTGCCTCCTGGGCCATGAGCCATGACGAATGATTGTTCGTCCCATGTGCAAGGGAACAATCCAAATCGCCACAATAATCTGGAGAACAGATTGCCACAGATGCCAAAAAAAGCAAAAGAAAAGGACTGGAGAAACAGAAGAATTAAACACCAGAGCAGAGATGGAAGGAGTAATTAGCTACTAATGAAATCAGAGAGAGGGAGAAAGAAATAAAAGGACTTACTATATGTTAGGGTAAGACAAGTCAGAGGTCCAGTCAGTCCACGTTTGGTGGAAGTAGGGAGGGAGGTAGGAAAGGAGCCTGACATCTGAGGAGGTAAACCCCTCACCAAACCTTTATTTATGGAACACATTACATTGCATTAGACTATTAGGCCTACCGCCTACAGCTCATCATTGGTGTATGGAAAAAGGCAAGGAAAGTAGGAGGAAAAGGAGAGAGAGATAAAGAAAAAAGAAGCAAAATATTCAGAGTAGGAGACAGCCTTCCTACCCTCTTTGAGCAAATATTATTTCTTCCTTCCTTTCTTCCTTTGAAGTAGACATGACCCCTGATTGTTCTTGAAGCTCTGTATGTATGTAGGAGAGGAGAGGAGTGGAGGAAGAAGGAAGGAAGCCTAGGAAAGGCCCCCCTCACCTTCTCTCCACACCAAACGCTTCTTGGTAGGAGAATTGGCAGAAAAGTTTCCCCCTCCTTCCCTTTGATTTTTTAAGAGTTTACCCCTGGCAATTGCCTAGCTCATAAGGCCAGTCAGAGGGAGGGTTGGAGACACAGGTGCTGGCTGGGAAGAAGAGGCTTGTGGGGATCAAGAAGATGAGGAGGTGGGTCTTGGCCATTTCCATTCTTGCTGCTGCAGCAGCGCTCTTCCTTGGAGCTGAGGCCCAGGAGGTGCAGCAGGGTCACCAGACAGAGAGGATCTCAGGTGGGGGGTCTCTCTATCTTGTGTTATTTTCTTGTTTGGTTTTGATCTTGATAGGCACATTCTTGCCAGTTTGTAGAGCTCTCAAGCTGCTTGATTTCTTTAGGGTGTTTTTGAGTCGGGGGTTTAGATCATATACCTTCTTCTTATTCTTAGTTGGGAAATTGAGGATTTACCCTCCCCACTCAATGACATGTGGGGTCATCATAGGTCACTGACACGTGGGTTAGGAGGGTAAGTCTTCAATTTCCATCTAAGTGGAGGGTATATGATCAATAATTCCTTTTGAGTCATGCATCCAGGAAACTGCTAAAGCAAGCGTTTTGGCATCTTTTAGACAGTATGGCAATTTGATCTGTTTGTGCTTATAGACCTCTCCATCCTGATACGTAGGACCTATTTCAGATCAGATTCAAATGCAATACAGATAGGTGGAATGGAGTTGTTTCTGTTGGTGTGTTTTTCCAAAATGATTTGGCTGGGTTCTGTTCAATGCTTCAATTCAATTAAAAAAATACCATGTAGTTCACCATGCTAGGATAGACAGTCATATTCCCATAGCCATCTATGACACTAAGATAATAAGAACATACCCAAATCATGATGTATGAAGATTTAGCATAGGAGCACACTTTGGTTTAGACCTGTAGGTTAGGTTGCTTAGTTATCGAACCTTGCTTTGCATCAATGT
Source organism: Melocanna baccifera (assembly GCA_036346265.1). NCBI lineage: Eukaryota > Viridiplantae > Streptophyta > Magnoliopsida > Poales > Poaceae > Melocanna > Melocanna baccifera. Next base: position 8,067,305 of record CM070678.1, read on the forward strand.
GCTATGTGATCCCAAGCCAGGGTTCTCAAGCTTAGTATATTCCTTTCCCTACTTCTATGCAAAATTCAAGTCCTGTAGCATTTGTTTTTAATGCTGTGGCCAATAAAATGCAGGAAGTGCTGGTGATGTCTTAGAAGATGACCCTGTTGGGAGGCTTAAGGTCTATGTCTATGATCTCCCCAGCAAATACAACAAGAAACTGCTGAAGAAGGATCCTAGGTGCCTGAACCACATGTTCGCCGCGGAGATCTTCATGCATCGTTTCCTCTTGTCAAGCGCTGTCCGAACTTTTAATCCTGAAGAAGCTGATTGGTTCTACACGCCTGTATACGCGACATGCGATCTCACTCCTTCTGGTCTTCCCTTGCCCTTCAAGTCTCCACGAATGATGCGCAGCGCGATCCAGCTGATTTCCACAAATTGGCCTTACTGGAATAGATCAGAGGGGGCAGATCATTTCTTTGTTACACCACATGACTTTGGTGCGTGCTTCCATTATCAGGTGCAGACACAAGTACATAACCTTGCTGTTGCACACATTTATTTATCCTTCTAGTACTGAATACTAGATGTCGAGCAATAGTTTAGCAATGAATACCAGCGTTTGGGGCAACTGGGGCATATCTAATTGCAGCACAGAACATGGGGACAATGGGGGGCATCAAGATGCTAGTTTTCTCTCATTATTTATGCTTATGAATGGACAACTCTGAATTACTTCATTCTGCACATTTTCTTTGTCCCTTTGTAGAAGAAATATGTTTCAGAACATGTTTTGCTCTTTTTTTGAAATAACAACAACAGATCTTCAGATTCATAATTAACTGTCTACTTGAAAATAACCACCTGCCATTGGATCCCATATTTCTGATTGACACACAATCTCGTTGGTTATTTCTACGTATTGATCTTTCTGTAACAAGCCCTTCCATTATTATTTCAGGAAGAGAAAGCTATTGGACGCGGGATCCTCCCCTTGCTTCAGCGTGCCACACTGGTTCAGACCTTTGGACAGAAGAACCATGTCTGCTTGAAGGACGGTTCCATCACCATTCCGCCATATGCGCCCCCGCAGAAAATGCAGGCTCACCTTATCCCCCCAGACACCCCTCGATCTATCTTCGTATATTTCCGTGGTCTGTTCTATGACACCAGCAATGATCCCGAGGGTGGATACTATGCAAGGTAAATTTGTCTGTCTGTCTACAACCAATGCAATTCATACTTTGTACTTCCTGTTTATTCCCTCTGATTTCGTTGTGGGTCTGATGTTTCTTTATGTCCTACAGAGGTGCTCGTGCATCTGTTTGGGAGAACTTCAAGAACAACCCATTGTTTGACATCTCAACCGATCACCCACCCACGTACTATGAAGATATGCAGAGGGCTGTGTTCTGCTTGTGCCCACTGGGCTGGGCTCCATGGAGTCCCAGACTGGTGGAAGCTGTGGTTTTCGGTTGCATCCCAGTGATCATTGCAGATGACATTGTCCTGCCCTTCGCAGATGCTATCCCATGGGAGGAGATTGGTGTGTTTGTTGCCGAGGAGTATGTTCCGAAGCTGGACAGTATCCTGACATCCATACCAACAGATGTTATCCTGAGAAAGCAAAGGCTTCTCGCAAACCCTTCGATGAAGCAGGCCATGCTGTTCCCCCAGCCTGCTCAACCAGGGGATGCATTCCATCAGATTCTGAACGGGCTTGCTCGCAAGCTTCCGCATGGTGACAATGTCTTCATGAAGCCCGGGCAGACGGTCCTGAACTGGACTGCTGGCCCGGTGGGTGACCTGAAGCCTTGGTAGCATGTCTCACCGCTTAGAGATGTAAAAACTTTTTTTTTTGAAAAGAAATATTTACAAACATGGTATGCTTGCACCTTCAAATCACCATGGTTGCATAGTGCTGACCAAAAGTCAAATGTACATTTTTGAATGTTCTTTCCTGATAGCTATTATACCATATATATCTTTTGTTTATTTCTTCTCTTTTTTCATTAGATGATGAAATGTCAGCCATTGTGCCCTCTGTCCATTATATGTGGATATCATAATCAAAATGACAGGATTTTACTCCCGTTGAATGTGTGATCTTGTTTGAATATGGGCTTGCCTTGTCAACTGTCATACGATACCTGCAATTACTTTGTCAATTATATAGTGTTACATGATCTGGTCGATGATTTTGTTCCCCACTGCTTCTTATTTTTATCCCTGAGAAACAATTCAGTAAAGGTGAACTGCTGTAACAAGCAATGTCATCTCATTTGGGAGCCTAGCCGGGGGCGTTCGGAATAGCGATGGCTTTTGACTTTTGCTGAAAAAAACACTGTAACTAGCTTATTTTTTTACTGTAGCTGAGTTAGTTTATTAGGTATAATTAAATTTTAAAAAATTTAAAAATAAAAATAGCACGCTATCTAGAGCGGACGATGTAAAAGAATACGAGAAAAAAAACACAAAACACAAAAATTCAAAAAAAAAGAAGCAAAAAGACAAAAACGCAACAGTGCAGCACAGTGATTTCATCGACACAGCCTATCGCCACAGCGCAGGAAACGCGGACTTGAGCGGGAGTGAATGGAGGCACTAATTAGTCATGTAGTTGCAGTCTTTGTCTAAATGTTGCTGAATTCTTAATGAGTGAAAAAAGAAAAATGTTGCCGGTTCCTGCAGGAATGTTCCAGCATGTTTGGCTTTGTGTGTGACTGCAGTAGCCAGCAGATGTCTGTTGGTTCTTGGTGTAGAATAGATAGGGGGGTTAGGAGGCCTTTTGTGCCCAAGGGGTCATCAGACATCGAAAACCTCCTCTGTAACTTTCCTTGAAAAAGGACATGTTGTGCCAAATCTTGGCCTATATGGAATTGGGAATGGGATGTCCACTTCACCAACAGAAGGGAAGCTGCAGTTGCTGTAAATGTCAGTAATCCAGAAATTTCTTCAGTAAGATCGCCCGTTTGGTGGAGTTTATTCTTAAGGAGCCCTTACCAGAGGGGAATGCATGTCCTAGCTAGCTAGATGGTGAGAAAACGCACTGTAGCGTGGTCCATGGGGGGAGAAGGAATCTCGTCCCAGTTGCTTGTAGTGCTTGACGCGCTACTGGGACCAGATGTTCGGTACAGAGTCGTACTGGAGTCCCTGTTCGTGTCGAGTCTTCACAAAGACATGCCTATATATGTCTGTGCACGCAATTCTCGCGCAAATAATAAAATAGCACCAAGTCAAGTTCGGCAATGTGTGGATGCTGATCCATTGGTAATTTCCGAACGATTTGCAGTACGGGTCAACCGAGCTAAGATCTTACTGCAGAGATCCAAGTAAGCGGCTGGCTAGCTGGAGGAGGCGACAAACGAGGCTGCCTAACGAAACGAACCGACAGACGAGACGGCCGAGGGGGGCGGGCCCGAAGTCAAAAGCAGGAGGACGGGAGATAATTGAATTGTGAGCTAAGCAAGAGAGAGAGAAGCGAGGAGAGGACGAGCATCTCGTTCCCACCGACAGCCTCGTAAGAACGCAGGTGGTTGGCTGGCGCAAGGAAATCGCGAAAGCGGGGGGGCCTCGATCGATCGGATGATCGGGCCGTCCCATTTCCGCGTCTCCCGGTCTGATCCATCGTTTTGATCTGCCTAACGCTCCTTTCCTCACCAGCAGTCCTCTCCTGCCTGCCACGCCCGTATCTGTCCCATTCTTACGGGCACTGTCAATTAGCGTGGTGGCGCCGCTCAACCAGGCCTCGGCTGGCGGCGTTTCTGTATTGGATTTTAGTTGAAATTATATTATAGGAGTTGTTAATTTTTGGATTTCAGCATCCATAATTGAAGATAAGATAGTAGCTTTTCATACTAATCGGCTCTAACCGATATGCTTTTACACTGTACCTCTATTCGTCAGCGCTTTGTATTTTGTATGGTGTAATGCATATAGTATGGCGTTGCATACTTGTATACGCACTAGCTCTACTGGTAGAGTGTTGAGGCTAACCTCTCACCAACCTCTTTCGCCGACAGCTCATCGTTGACAGGGAGAGCCGGCAACCAGCAAGGGGGAAAGGGTTGCGGCTCCCACCGCCACCTTCTCCTCGGATTTTAGACGTTTTTAGCACTATAGATTTCCAAAATTTTAAAAATAACATCTAAATTATAAAAAATTCAAAACTAGCTCCCTTCTCACATGCGGTATGGTCCCCGACCGCACCACACTGCTACATATCGCCTCCACAGTGACCACACTGTCACGTGTCATCGCCACAATGAGTAATGCGGTTCCCGACTGCACCATTAATGGAGACGGACTAGATTTAAAATTTTTATGTTCTAAAAGTTATTTTCGAAATTTTAAAAATTACGTATGCTAGATGTATCCAATATTCCTCCTCCTCCACCTCGCTCGCCCGTATTATTATCCTACTAAGCCTCTCCCCTCCCTTTTGACGCCAGCAAGCGCCTCATTAACTTGGGTCTCCTCTTCTCCCCCCTCCTCTCGATTCATTTCCATTCTTATTCTTGGGCTGAGCTTTGGGAGGGAAAGAGGACAGAGGGAGGTGCGGCCGGGCAGTGGGGATGGGGACGCTGCGGGTGCTGGCCTTGGCGCTCGCCTTGCTTCTCTCCTCTTCGGATGTTGCTAGGGGGCAGGACACCGAGAGGATCGAAGGTATGCTACTGGGGGAAAATGCTACCTTTTCCTCTTTTTTCCCCATTTTGATCTTTCTTGCTCAGTCCATGCTCCATAGGCATTGTATGTTTTGGTTGATCTGAGGAATCCGGGGTTCTTCGTGCATTAATTTTGGTGTCCGGAGTCTTCTGATAATCTGATTTTTGCTGCCAAGCAAGTGTCTTTACCCCTAGTTTGGAGTGAATCTTGAGCAGGGAGATAGATCTGCTCTTAGATCAGCTGTTAGCGGTAGCGCTGCTAGTTCTACTAGTTTCCCTTTTGGTCCCGGGACTGGGTGAACTTAGCTGCTGCGTTCAGTACCAAACATGTACTAAGTGGTTGCTAGACTAACAGCTTGTCATAACGAACACAAGTGCTCCAAGATCTTGAAACTAGCTTTTATGTCGCTATTCTGCGTTGCATATGCTCATGTTCCAATCTTGATTTCTGTCATCCAATAAGCACCTACGATGCACCCATGCCTAATTGCGGAATTGCAACTACCAAGCTTTACTAGCTAGTGTGATCTATCTGTCGGGTTGGAGTTCGTTAACTAAACCTCCATGTGCTTCTGGACTATAAGACGCCTGTTGCATGTGATATTTTCGCTACAACTTACCGAAAGAACTCTGCTTACAAACTGTTATAACTGTTCCTAACTTTGTATGTTGTAGCTACTAATTAGTGTAGTTTGGCTCATGCTTTGCTGATTTTTTTTGGGAAACTGTTAATCTCATGGAATTATGCTATGGCAGTACATAATTCTCACATTTTCTTTGCGTGATTATGACAAAATTTCAGGGAGTGCTGGTGATGTGCTGGAAGATGATCCTGTTGGGAGGCTCAAGGTATATGTCTACGAGTTGCCCACTAAATACAACAAGAAGATGGTGGCGAAAGACTCCAGGTGCCTGAGCCACATGTTTGCTGCAGAGATTTTCATGCATCGCTTCCTGTTGTCAAGTGCGATCCGAACTTTAAATCCGGAGGAAGCCGATTGGTTCTACACCCCAGTATATACAACATGTGATCTTACTCCATGGGGCCATCCCTTGCCCTTCAAGTCTCCACGAATTATGAGAAGCGCAATTCAGTTCATTTCCTCGCATTGGCCCTATTGGAACAGGACAGAGGGGGCTGATCATTTCTTTGTTGTGCCACATGACTTTGGGGCATGCTTCCATTATCAGGTGAGTCATAGAGCCAAAAAAAACCCTGAATCCTTCCATATATGTTAACACTGAAACATAGAATGAACCTACTCTGCAAACTTATACTACAACGGACTTCCAGAACCACTCATTTCCCCATGTAGCACAATTTGTCCTTTTAGATGTTTGGAATGAAACTTCATGCTTGCTTCTGGAATCTTTCATCTTATGTGCATTTGGCATCCCCATGGTTCAGGAAGAGAAGGCGATTGAGCGGGGAATCCTTCCATTGCTTCGCCGTGCTACACTAGTCCAGACTTTTGGGCAGAAGGATCATGTCTGCTTAAAGGAAGGCTCCATCACCATCCCGCCATATGCTCCTCCTCAGAAAATGAAAACCCACCTAGTTGCCCCAGAGACCCCTCGATCCATCTTTGTCTATTTCCGTGGTTTATTCTATGATACGGCAAATGATCCTGAGGGTGGTTACTATGCCAGGTACACACCTAGAACATGTACCTCATAAGCATTCTTAATGAATTATTGGAACACAAGTCTTGATGTACCTGCTATATGCAATGCAGAGGTGCCCGTGCATCGGTGTGGGAGAACTTCAAGAACAACCCTCTGTTCGACATCTCGACGGACCACCCACCAACCTACTATGAGGACATGCAGCGTGCTGTCTTCTGCTTGTGCCCACTGGGCTGGGCCCCGTGGAGCCCCCGTTTGGTGGAGGCCGTGGTGTTTGGCTGCATCCCAGTGATCATCGCGGATGACATCGTCCTTCCCTTTGCGGATGCGATCCCGTGGGACGAGATCGGCGTGTTTGTGGCGGAGGATGATGTCCCGAAGCTGGACACCATCCTGACGTCCATACCGATGGAGGTGATCCTGCGGAAGCAGAGGCTGCTGGCGAACCCCTCGATGAAGCAGGCCATGCTGTTCCCACAGCCAGCCCAGCCGGGGGATGCCTTCCACCAGATCCTGAACGGGCTGGCACGGAAGCTGCCGCATGACAAGGGCGTGTACCTGAAGCCGGGGCAAAAGGTGCTGAACTGGACCCAGGGCCCCGTGGGTGACCTGAAGCCATGGTAGTTAGCGGCATTGGCACCATTGCACCCACCAATACCGTAGCTGCTGTTGTTGTGTCATTGTGTGCACACAACAGAGTCAGAATCAGATGAGAGACTGATCAGTGATGATGAGTAAGCCAAGCCAAGACATTAAATGTAAATCTCCTTCCTTCCTTCATACCTTGCTTCTTTTTGAGGCGATGTGCCTGTATTCCCATTCACTGTATGACATGTTCCCTTAGTTTTTGTTGCTGTAGTATTAGACTAGTACTATTATAGGTGATCATCGATGTATAATATATGACCCTTGTATTATATTATACATCTGCCGGTTTGTAATGGGGAAAATAAGTATGGTTAACAACACGCCACTTCAGAGGGATACCGTGGCACCCTGCTTGATGCTGTGCGCTTTCCCATGTCTTGTGTCGTAGATGTGGTGACCGATGAGGCCGTGAGGGGGGAAGCGGCGCCGCTGGAGGGCGACAGAGGAGGCCATCAGGAATTCAGGATCAGGGAGAGATTTCAGGTTTGGGCAAAACGGCAGCGATTCGTGGGAGGATTCAGGAAGGAGCGGCACCGCAGACTCCATCCAGTTGAGGGTGATGAACTCTTCAAGCAGACATAGGTGACATGCGTGATGGTGCGTCGACGCAAAGGAGGGAACAGGAGAGGAGATACTGACCGGGAGGAGGGAGGAATCCACGACAGCAATCTGGAGTGGAAATAGAGGGAGGCGAAGCGGTGGCGCAACGCTAATGCGTCCCACCGGCTGTAACGCCGGAGCTGCCCAGATCCTGCCTCGCCGGCTCGCCGCCCTCTTCATCCGGGAAAGAAGCGGTTTTTGGAGTGGTTTTATTCCCACGCAAGAGTTGGTTCTTCCGGATTATGAAATCTCCTATTCACAAATGAACTCAGATACTGAGACTCCTCTTGGTGTCATTGTCCTCCTACCATTTCTTTTGCCATGGAGCATAGAAGAACTACATTGGGTACTACCCCATACTTCACTGCTTACTTTATGGCCTTAAGATCATTGATCCGCATAGGAGAGGCAAGTGATTTAGCATTTTGGTGAACATGGCTATCCCAATATATCACCACAGGCTGCAGGCAGCGGGATTCGCCCTGGTTTGCTTAGGCCTCGGCCGCCTCGTAGCGATGGTCGACCAACAAAAATTACGTACCGCCCTTTCTCAAAAAAGAAAAAGGCTGGTATGATACTGGGCCTCAACTTACCACCGTGTGGCCCAAATCTGTTGGATTTCGAGCCCATGACAAGATCATCCACCGTTTCGGCCATGATGCCACTGGCCGCTGCTATAGCCTATAGCGCAGTTCATTACCGAAATTACCGTTTAAAGTCAACGATGACGCAATCACGTCTTACAAATATGCAGTTGGGAGAGCGTAATCGTGTTATAGAGCGTGATCAGCTCTATACCATACAATTGAAATGAAAGAGCTTGTTGCGTTTGTTTATGCACCGAATGATCGTGTTGTATACCGTGCTTGTTGGCCGGTCTCGATCTTGACGAGCTCTAGAAGGTTGGGAGCGTGTAGATCAATGAACTGGTCCGGTCACCCATCAATCTTAATTCATTATTACGGTAAATATCTTCATACCCGACCGTTCTAGTAAGTAGGCCGCGGAGATATTCCTGTCATGACATCATGCTGGACTATTATTTCTAGCTAGTTTCCTACCGTCCCTTGTTCTTTTTTTTTTTTGCAAAATATTGTTTCCAGCCACTGATAATTTGATATGGTTGAGATTCGTATGTTTTATCCACCCTAATCCTGCCCCCTCCTACAGAGGTGGGTGCAGCCAGAAAATAGATAATAGATATAGAGAGAGCTTGACAAAGCTGATCACTAGCATATCGACTGGTTCAAGCAGTTGCCTGGGACATGGGAAAAAGACTAGAATTACATTATGCGCAGAGTAGCAAAATACACTATCTAGAAGTCTGTACCGTATTGAGATTAGAAAAAGAAAGAATTTTTCTAAATAATATATTTTTATTAATATACATAAATATATCATGGTTAAAAAAACACATAAATATCTTACTATCGCCATTCCAGATGACGACAGAAACTCTACCGCCATTTAATGCTATTTCAAATGACGATAGAAGCTTTGTCACCAAATGAATGGAGGATACAGTGTTATATCTACTCTATAGCTTTTGTCACCATTTCAATTTGTGACAAAAAAGACTAACCGTCATTTAAAGTGGCCACAAAAGCCCCCGCAACCTATGTAGCCAGGCTTATATAAGGCCTAGAAAATCAACCGAAAGTCATTCTAATTCAAAAAAAAGAAGAAGAAGAGAGGAGAGAAGAAGAGAAGAAATATGTAGGCCTAGAAAACTGGTCTATAGTCATTCTAATTCGAAAAAAGAAAGACAGATAGAGATAGGAGAAAATGAGGAGAGAGCGGAAGATTGAATTTATGCGTCTTAGAAGTGAGTTTTCTGTTTCTTTATAGATTTTATTTTAAAACCATAGAGGTTAGCAAATAAAATGATTAAATGTATAGTTGCATTGGGAAGTGGGTAGATGTGTAAATAGTATGTTGTAGATATGTAGTACTTCAGAGTAGTTTGTGTAGGATTATAAATAGTGTGGTTATAGACATTCTTATAGATTTATTAATTTCTCATAGTCGTTAGTTATAGTGTATCGATTTGTTTTAAAATATTAAATCTGCTAGTTAGGATTCCTCAAAACATGGTTTATTTAAATAAAAATAATTAATATAATCTAAGACGCACCAATCAAATTCTCTTTTTAATAGTTAGCTATTATTCCAAAACTACTAAAACAAAAATGCAAGATCTTTTTAAAATAATGCATTCATTAAGAAAAAAATAGACATATGATTCTGTATGCATGCATGCCCGCTGTTGCTTTCTCTAACTAGTTTATGGCTGAAATTACACTGTAACGGCTGTTAGCTTTTTTCTAAGAAAAATAAGGAAAAAAGTTATGAGCCTATTTGATATGGTTGTGGCTTATGGCTGAAATTTTTGAATTTTAGCTGTTTGCAACAAAGATTACGGAGAGAAAGATATTCGTTTATGATTTTGGATGGTATAGATGTTAAGCTTTTGACGTGTACTATAATTAACTTGTAGACTCCGTTTTGAAAAAAATACTCCGTTTAAAAGTTAGGTACTGTAATAAAAGCCAAAAGTCGATTTTAAAAGCTGAAAAGAACATACCCTATATTATCATAAACAATGCAAATAAGAAGGGAAAAAAAGAAAAAGCCAACAAAGAAAAAAATACCAAAATAAACTAAAATTAAAAATCAAAGTATTCTAAATAATTTTTAGTTTAAATAAACTAAAAATCAAATAATTTCAGAGGTTGAAGCTGATTTAGAGCGGACAGCACTGTACTGTAAGCTGGCCCCGGCTGTAGCACAGCACAGCATGCAGTGCAGCCCCACATCACCATCACAGTCACATGATTGATGACTGTTTTTCTTCTTCAAAAAAACTAATCCAGTGGCCTATATAATAATAAATCAATGGCGGTAACCACTCCTACCTAACGCCAACGGCACGGCAGAGACCCACGCCACGCGAGAAACACACCCCTTTCCCTCTTTTTCGCTTTTCTCTACAGCTCCAGCTCACGCATGACTGCCTGCGTGCCTGATTGAGGCGGGGGAGGAAGGCCAAAAGAAAGAGACGACATTGTGCATGTTATTTGCGATTTTAACTTTTAAATAGAATATTTTTTAAATAATATCTATAAATTAATTATAATATATATTGAAAATCTAATATCTGTACCGGTCAAAATTATAAGTGAATATCTCTCTATAATCTCTGTTACAAACAAATCAAAATTTAAAAATTTCAGCTAAAAGCTATAAACCATAGCCATAAACTAAAAAAAACAATCAAATCAAGTCAAATACTAGTGGAAAAAAATCCTCCATCTCTTCATATGATTAAGATTAATATAATCAAATACTAGTGGAAAAAGGTCCCTCGTATATTTATATGTCTATTCGTATGGGTTAATTTTTATCTCTTATTTACAAAATCAGGTAAAATATGTCCTCTAAGTCTTAAAACTGTTTAGAATATATCCCTCTCGCCAACAAAAAATGATTTTGATGGAGTTTTATCTATATGGCATGCCAAATTAGGATCCTGCTCATTTGAACTTGATCTTCTAACTTATTTTTTACTATTCATAATTTTCGGCTTTTCTGTTTTTTCATCATTTTTTAATCTTTTTTACCGGTTCTTCTTTCGTATTTGTTTGCATTATACATGATGGCTAAATAAGTCACCATTTGCTACAGTGTAATTCATCCGGTTACAATGCAATTTCAGCCATATGCCATCAAATTTCAGTCCAACCAAACGGCTTCTAAATCTTAGCTACTTAATATTTTAATAACACACAGTTCCGTTCTACCCCATCGTTGTTCGTGGACTTGGTGCACAATGGACATGTTGGTCCCACTCTGTTTTGGCTAGCTTGAATATAATTTGACATACCAAATAAGTTAAACTGGGTTAAAATCATCTTTTGCTAGCGGCAGGAATGAAATTTAAATGGTTTAGAGAGTTTTAAATAAGAGTGAACCTTTCCGCTACTAGGAGTACCGGCACTAACTAGTTGTATGCACAAGGAGCAACCGAGCGAGACGTAAACAAACAAACGCAAGCAAGCCACGAACGGGAAGCCATTAATTGGCTTCTTTTCTCCGCTTTACGCGAGCGTGCACGTGCTCTTCCCTTTGCTTTGTTTTTCTTCTTTTCTTCCCCGCTCTTCTTCCGTTGTGCGTGCAGGAATCCAAGAATTGTATATTTCCATTGGCTGAGGCCGCGAGCCGCACCACCTTGACTCCCTTGCATCATTCATCACCACTCGGTCCCCCTCGCCATTTTCTTTTTTATCGCCATTTCGTTCCTCAGTTCCAGGTTTTCAGCTTCCGAGAGGGGCCGACAGGCACGGAGAGGGACAGGCAGGGGAGAGCCACGACCAGCTGCAGCAGGCGGCAACGCCTTGGGCTCAAGCTTACACGTGCCGTGGCGGCGGCGGCGGCGGCATCGCGTGAGCCTCAATTTGCGCTGAGGAGATCACGGGAGACGCCGGAGTGGGCAGCTGGTCAACTCTTGGGTGTACGAACCGGAGCACAAGATCAGGATCAATGGGGAGGAGGACACCATGGGCGGCGGGGGCGGCTGTTCTGCTCGTCGTCTCCTGCTGCGGGGCCTTCGTCACCGCCGTCCCGCAGCAGCCCAAGCTTGCCAGGATCTCAGGTACCTGCCTAAGTCTGCTTGATCCCTTATTACCTTGCTTCTCTTCTCTTCTTGGCTTCTGAATTCGCTGAGGCGGCTAAAATTAACCCCTCGAGATTCAGATTTGCCAGTTTATCAACTACAATGCCACCGCGTATTTTGATTAATTTGCACCAAATTTGATCACCGCTGATGCCAAACAGCTCACTCTTTCATCCAAATTTTGCTCTGCTACTGCATTCCTCTGGTCCCGATCTTTCGATCTCTACTAGCTAGGAGTATTATGCAGCTGTTGCTTTCTGGGATCAATCATGCGTCCTACGATTGCAATGCGCCAGCTGCTCCCTGTGATTCACCATGTGGCAGTACATGACACCATCTGTAAGGCGCTGTAGTAGCAGTAACTGCTTGTAGCTGGAGCAAGCACTTCTCTCTGGAAGCGGATGTTGGTAGGTGAACTCTGTAGTGTAGTAGTTCTCTGTGATCCTACATTGCATTTGCATCATGACACCGGATCATGCTTTGCGAGTTGCTAGGTCCCATGGCTCTTTATTCAGACTCCCTCCCCTTTTACCCTTTCTGGACCATCTTCTTCGCAATCACGCATCCGTAGTGGTACTACCTCAGGAATCAAGCAAAAGCTACCATTATTAGCATTTCTTGCGAGGAACACTACTGTAGTGCTGTACCTAACTTGCACAGTTTTGGTTTATTAGCTGCATTTTTGTGCCTGCGAGATCTGGAAATGATGTATTATAAAGTAGCTCAAATTAAGCAGTGGTCATCCACTCAGCTGATCGATCAAAGATCCCCTTAGCTGTTTTTTCGTTGAACCGGACATGCGAACAACCATATTGGTAATTAAAAACGGGATAAGAGTAACAGTCTTAACAGATCATTATTAAAGTAGGAACCAATTGAGAGGAATTGATTTTTGCAGCATATAAGATCAAATCTTATGGTTGGTGAACTACTGATGGCTGACCGCAACAACTTAGTCATCTCCACCAACTAATCTGTTCATTAATAATGATTTATTATGCACAAATATCCCTCCTTTCCCCCCCCCCCCCCCCCCTTGAAAACTGTAGCTGGCACTGAAACTGGTTCTGTAAAAAAAATCCCATCTTTGTGCACATTTTGGCACACTATTGGCTGATCATGCGCCCCGATTTTGATTTCCAAACGTGAATGATCTTAGGGAACGCCGGCGATGTGCTAGAAGATGACCCGGTCGGGAGGCTCAAGGTTTTCGTCTACGAGATGCCGAGCAAATACAACCAAAACCTACTGGCAAAGGACAACAGGTGCCTCTACCACATGTTTGCGGCCGAGATCTTCATGCACCAGTTCCTGCTGTCGAGCGCGGTGCGGACTCTGGACGCCGAGGAGGCGGATTGGTTCTACACGCCGGCGTACACGACGTGCGATCTGACACCGCAGGGCTTCCCCTTGCCGTTCAGAGCTCCCCGGATCATGAGGAGCGCCATACAGTACATCGCGACAACGTGGCCTTACTGGAACAGAACTGAAGGGGCAGATCACTTCTTCCTTGCTCCCCATGACTTCGGGCCATGCTTCCACTACCAGGTATATATAACAGCACCACTCGACTTTCAGTTGTTTTGGCATTGTATATTTGTCGATTTACATTCACTGTCTGGCAATGAGTGCATTGTCAAATGGAGCAATGAAACTTGTGTTCTGGAAAACTTTCAGGAGGAGAGGGCCATTGAGAGGGGAATCCTTCCGCTGCTTCGGCGCGCAACGCTGGTTCAGACATTTGGTCAGAGGAACCATGTGTGCCTGCAGGACGGCTCCATAACCATCCCGCCCTACGCCAACCCGCAGAAGATGCAGGCTCACCTCATCTCCCCCGGCACGCCTCGATCCATCTTCGTCTACTTCCGTGGACTCTTCTACGACATGGGCAACGACCCTGAAGGTGGCTACTACGCGAGGTAATTAATCAAGCAATGCCACAGCAGACTTGCACCACCGCGGACGCAATTGCAAATTTGCGATATCATGAATGGTATATGGTGATGAACTAATGATGGAATGCAAATTAATGCAGGGGCGCTCGTGCGTCGGTGTGGGAGAACTTCAAGGACAACCCGCTGTTCGACATCTCGACGGAGCACCCGTCGACGTACTACGAGGACATGCAGCGCGCCATCTTCTGCCTGTGCCCTCTGGGGTGGGCGCCGTGGAGCCCTCGGCTGGTGGAGGCGGTGGTGTTCGGGTGCATCCCGGTGATCATCGCCGACGATATCGTGCTGCCGTTCGCGGACGCGATCCCGTGGGAGCAGATCAGCGTGTTCGTGGCGGAGGAGGACGTGCCGCGGCTGGACTCCATCCTGGCGTCCATCCCGCTGGAGGACGTGATCCGGAAGCAGAGGCTGCTGGCCAGCCCGTCCATGAAGCAGGCGGTGCTGTTCCACCAGCCGGCCAGACCCGGCGACGCATTCCACCAGATACTGAACGGGCTCGCGCGCAAGCTGCCGCACGGCAAGGACGTCTTCCTCAAGCCCAACGAGAAGGTCCTGGACTGGAACGAGGGCTTGGACAACGACCTCATGCCATGGTAGACGCGACACTGCATGTACATTTTGGAGCATGTAACATGCATGTCTTCTTCTTTTCTTTTCTTTTCATTTTCTTTTACATCGATCATGCGCTGTTTCTTTTAGATCACTTTTAAGTTTAATAGAGGGGATAAAATAAAGCATGAGGAGATGTGAAGATCAGCAACCTGTCTGTATGTGGTGGTTATTGTTGAGAAATCATCGTTGGCGAGTTCAGTCCGATCGATTTCCCAAGACAAGCGAAGTGGATCAAACACAGATAATACAAAATAATAAATTGAATATAGAGAGATAGGAAGAAGAACTCCTTTCTGTATTGACTTATCTGTTTTTTCACTAGTTACAATGATATGATTCCCTATTTATAGACTAAGTGGAGGGTGCCTACTAATGGGTCATGCTTGTAGGCCTAGGTTTTTCAACACTCTCACTTGGGCCCTCAACTGACATGTTCATTCCTCATCAAAATTTCATAAAAATCTAGTGAAAAAAATTTAACGAAAGAGTATATGATACATATTATGTTGTCTATCTTTTGTAATTTATGAGTATAGAAGAACTTGAGGTTGATATGTTTTGTGAGATGACATTTCACGTAACCCGTTTTCACTTGTGTAACACAAGCTGTATTATCTTCGTAGATAATTGTAGGAGCCTGCATGATGTTCAATCCACATTACTGCCGGATGTGGTGAACCATTCATCGAAGCTAAGCACATTCTCGTGCGGCTTCATACAATGCTATGATTTCTAAGTGGTTCGTCGAAGTTGATACAAAACTTTAATTAGACGATTTCTATGAAATGATAGTTCCACCACATAGGAATACATAGCCTGTCTATGATCTAACGGTATGCGGGTCTGACAAGTACTCGGCATCTGCATAACCAGTCATATTCAGATCTTGGTTCTTTTTGTAGAACAGTCCAAAGTCTTTGCTACCTTGGAGGTATCAGAAAATGCCAATTATTCCCTATCAATACTTTTTAGTAGGTTCTGCACTATACATTACTAATAGATTTATAACAAATGCTATATCCGATTTAGTGCAGTTTGCTAAATACAAAAATGCTCATACTGCACTGAAGTATGGGAATTCTGGTCCCAGGATTTACTCCCCCTCTTCTCTAGGTCCGTATAAATCCTTGTCTTACTGCAAAGATCTTTCCACCATTGGTATTTTTGAAGGGTATGCTTTTCTAAAGTCAAACTTCTCTAACACTTTCTGAGTGTAGACTAATTGATACATTAATATCCCTTTCGAGACATGCTCAAACTGCAAGCCTAAGCAATATTTGGTTTTACCCAAATCTTTCATTTTGAACTCTAATGCTACGTGAGAGCTCGCTTCTTTTATATCATCCAAAGTTCCAATGATATTCAGATTATTTACATACATTGAGATTATACAAAATCTATTCTGGGATCGTTGTATAAATACACAGGGATAATATTTATTTTTCATGCAGCCTTTCTTGCACAAAAAGTCACTTAAGCGATTATACCACAATCTACTTTATTGCTTAAACCAGTACAGTGATTTTTTGAGTTTTATACTATACAAATTTCTGTTTGCTCAGTCTTAGTTTGTGATATGGATACCTTAAGGTATCTTTATATAAATATCCGAATCCAAGTTTTCTTAAATGTATGTCGTTACAACATCTATCAATTTCATTTCTAAATTTAGGTTTACTGCCATCAAGATTAAATATTTAAAGGTAATAACAATTATGACTGGGGAATAGGTTTCTTCATTATCAGCTTCTGGTCGTTGAGTGAAACCTTATGTAACAAGCTTTGCTTTATATCTTACAATTTTATTTTTCTTATTTGTCTTTCGAACAAATATCTATTTTGCCCTACGGGGTGCACATGGGGAGGTGTGGG
Organism: Melocanna baccifera; assembly: GCA_036346265.1. Taxonomy (NCBI): domain Eukaryota; kingdom Viridiplantae; phylum Streptophyta; class Magnoliopsida; order Poales; family Poaceae; genus Melocanna; species Melocanna baccifera. The sequence goes on from CM070678.1 coordinate 8,083,933, forward strand.
GCTTACAGGTCTGAACACTTCTATTTTATTTAGAAATAATATTTTAGTTTCTATTACCTTTTTATCAATCCTCTTAATCTTATCTTTTCTTACATTTAGTGAGTGATGTAGGCTCTGGATCAAGATTGATAGTTATGGTAATTTTCTTTACAAAATAGATATCAACATTGGCTGTTGTTCTATTCATGGATTCTCCCGTGTGCACATGGTTTATAACTATTTCATCGTGGGATGATACTTATAGTTCTTCTACTTGCTCACCACTCCTAGTTGCAGGGGAAAATCTCTTTAGTTTTGCAGCTCCGATATGTTCAGATCCGGTATGCCTTTTTCTGAAGGTGTCATACTGGTGCTAGGTCTCAACTGGCTCCCCTGCTAGTTCTGGAGAACTTCCGTAATTGACTATGTCAATTCCATTTTATCCTTTTTTTCATCAGGTGTCCCCAGCTACTTGGGATTCGAAGGGCTGGAGTTCTTGTCCTTTTATTCTGAGGCCTCTGGACGGGATTAAAGATATCTTTAATTTTCTTTGGTATCTCAACCCTCTTTGGTGCATTGTGTGAAAGCACATGCGACTTAGTCACACTCTTTAAATCACTAAAGTGATCAAGCAATTGATTTGCTAATACCTATAAATCAATGATTTTTTGGATTTCTCTATTTGCTTTACTAGTACACGAGTCATGTGAATGGATTCCTATGGCTTACTACATAATTTTCTGATATTTTTTTTATCAAGGGGTTGATTTTCTCCTCCCTAATATTGGGAAGATATCCTCATCAAATATATTATCAGTGAAACGGATAGTATACAAATCTCTTGTTATAGACTTTTGGAGAGGGCCCATGCAGTACGTTGTGGTGGGGTATAGTTACATAAACTTTGCAACCAAACCTTCAGAAATGAGAAATTTTAGTGATGACCCTTGCACTAGTTGTATAGGTGAATAAATGTTATATGTTGATGGTCTAAAGTTGATGAGAGTTACTGCATGTAAGACTACATGTCTCCATCATATAGTTCATAAATTATAATTCTTCAAAAACAATCGAGCAATGAATTTAGTCATCTTAATTAATGCCTCTGCTAGTCCATTTTGGGTGTGGACATGCAGTACGGAATGTTTAACTTTAATTCCTATTACCATGCAATAATCATCAAATGCCTTTGAAATAAATTCTTCAGCGTTGTCCATTCTGATAGACTTTTATGTGATGATCAGAGAAACTATTTCTAATTTGAATTATCTACGAGATTAATTTTACAAAAGCATGATTTCTTGTAGATAATAAACATACATGTGACCATTTTGAGGAAGCATCAATCAACACTGTAAAATATTTAAATGGTCCTGATAGAGGTCGTATAAGACCGCAAATATCTTCTTGAATGTGTTCCAAGAATAAAGGGACTTCATCCTTTACTTTCAGAGTAGAAAGTCTAGTAATTAATTTTCTAGTGGCACATGTGTACCACACAAATTTTTCTTGATTCGAAAAATTCTTTACATCGATATTATGTCCTTGTGAATTATTAATTATATTTCTCATCATCTTATGACCTGAGTGGCCTAATCTATCATACCAGAGATAGAAAAGTTTAGGGCTTGTAAATATAGTTTTCAGGGTATTATAGGCTGCTAGTGCTATAATATTAGTGTAGTATAGTCCAGATTCAAGTGAAGGAAATTTTTTGGATACCCTTTTTCTACTTGGTTTAGACTTTGTAATGAGCAGGTATTTCTTACCATACTCTTTTTCAGTTTCAACATAGAAACCGTTAGCGCGATTGTTTTTAAAATTTAGGAAAGTTCTAGTTAATTCTGGGTACAACTAGGCTTCTTTAATGATCAAAGTCGTGCCTATCAGGAGTATAATTGTGGCTCTTCCTGAGCCTATTATACGGACATCGCTACCGATGATTGTCGTAAGGCTGTCAGCATTCTTACTAATTGATTGATAGAATGTTCTCTCTCAATATGGTATTCGTTATGCCGCTGTCAGTTAAGCATACTTTCTCTATGGGGTGCCACACATGTTCTAATATAAAGTACTTTATTATTGTGTAGTAGAAGATAATTAACACATAAAATAAAATACTTGAAATATCAGAACATATTATGTTGTTACAGACTGAATAAATGAATGAATTAATATTGTCCAACTATTAAGAGAATGAATTGTTTATCATTATTGCAAGTCAAACTTATTTCTTTCACACATGAAATGAATGACAATATGCATTATGTGTGTTAGACTGAATTTGCTAAGAAGTATTAAACCTCGGTTGCTATCTTTTCAGAGGTGAGACTGAATCTGCCAAGAAGTCTGAAACTTCGACTGCTATCTTTTCAGGGGTGAGATGCTCTTTTAGAGAAACAGTGGCGGTAACGGCTGCAATGTCATGAGGCAGTGTGGCTGCAGGAGTGGAGTCCACCTCCATTGGTGCAGACAACTGTTTGAAGTTCTCCCCTTCGATAAAAACAAAGTGAGTTTCTTGTTTTCCCTTTGCCACCCCTCTTTTTTTTTGTCTTGAAGGCATCAACGACGCGTTGCGGCTCTTTACAGATCCGCGACCAGTGCCCCCACTTGCCATACTTGTAACAGGTTTGGTCTTGATGACCATAGGGCTTATCGTCATGTTTTGGTTTGCCAACCTTGTTCTCTGGTGGAGCATTTGACTTACCTTTCTGGGCTGCGGCTTTGCCCTTCCTTTCCCTTTTCTTCATTATAAGCATTCGCACCTTTTAGCTCCCAGCGTTGGCCTCATGACTAGCATTGCTCCTAGTTAGCTGTGCGACAAAGTTCTTGCAGAGAACTTCATCTTAAACCTCTACAATCTGCATGATATCGATCAATTCAACATACTCCTTGTAGGTATCTTGACGAAGGGTGGAAGGTGGAGAGAGTCTTCTTAATCTTCTACTCATCTGTGATCTGCCTGTTACAAAGCTGAAGATTGGTACAAATTTTATGCAGAGCAGGGTTATACTACCCAATCATCTTGAAATCAGCAAATTTGAGTTAAATTCATTCTAACTCTGCCTGAGGAAGAATGGTGTACTTAGGGCTAGACAAAAAGCTTGAGACTCGCGAGCTACTCGATCTCATAGTCAGCTCGGCTCGGCTTGACTCAAGCTCGAAACTTCCCCTAGCGAGCCAAGCCTCTTCTGCAACTCGGCTCACTAACGAGCTGAGCCTAAGCCGCTCGCGAGCCGGATCGAGCCAGGGGCGACGTATATCTCCATCTCGCTGCTCGCTCGCTCTAGGGGCGATTCGCTCGGACCACATCCACTCCCTTTGCTCTCTCCTCTCGCTCCATCTCTACTCTCTTCGCCTCTCGCATTCCTCGCCCGCGCGCCGCCGCCTCCCTCCCCGCTCCCCCGCCACCGCCTTCCTCTCGCTCCCCCGCCGCCACCTCCCTCCCCGCTCCCCCGCTGAATCTCGCGGCCCATCTGAATCTCGCGATCCCCAATCTGGAGGCATCCGATTTGCTCATCTATTCAGGCGCCACCCACGGCTGTTGAGGCGGCGAGAGGTCCCACCGATCGGGGAGCTCGGGGGTTGAATTCGAGCTGTGATTTGGGGTTTCGGAGCTCAGTGGGGACGGGCTGGGAGGTAGAGCCGGGCAGTTGGCTGGGTGGATGCTGTCGGTGAGAAGGCGGTAGGAGGATGCGCGCGGCGTAGGGCCCCAGGGCGCTGCCGCGGGCGGCATGGAGGACAACGCCGAGCTCGAGGAGGGAGAGGCCTGCGGTGACGACACTGCCTTCGTCAACCCCGACGTCGCGCTCTCTTACATTGTGAGTGGCCTCGAGCAATGTTCGCGGTGTTACGCCATTGTCCGGTTCAATGTAGTTTCGATGCTTACTTGCTAAAAGTAGCATACCAATTTAGTGTCATGAATGGTTTGTTCAGTCAAATTTGTGTAAGTAACGGACGAGCATGCCTTATTTTTATCCTCATGCTTCGTAGGAGTGATGGTACTGGAAGCAATTGCATTGTTGGATGATTTAAAGTTTACTCAATTTGTCACTTGGTTGATGCTGGTGACGGTAAATTTGCCAAGTAAATGTTGTGATAACGCTGGCTTGTTTCTAGCCCTAATTACATGTCTACAATGCGTGGAACTCCAATTGAGCTCGCAAGCCGGCTCGAGCTAGGAAACGAGCTGAGCCGGACTTTTAGCTCGTTTCCTGAACGAGCCGAGCCAAGCCGAGCCGCAGCTCTGGGCGAGCTTGGCTCGTTTCCAGCCCTAGGTATACTTTAGCTTCTTGAACCGTTTCCTGAGTGCATTCCAAAATGTTAGCGTGCTCTTCTCTACCGTATACTCATTCTTGAGAGTAAGACAGATGTGGTGCCGGAGGAACTGAAGTGTCTGATCATTTTTCTCAGATTTGGGTTTGGCATCCTGCGGTGCACCAATTCCAATGGCAGTGCAGAGCTTCTTGGCTCTAATATGATCTCGACATCAGAAGCTTAAGTCAAATAGTTTTGGTGATGCTTGGCCAGCTTCTCGAACTCCTAGTTTGTGACGCCTATCATCTACATGTGTATGAAGAAAATATATAAATTTACTGTAGGTAAATATGCATGAAATAAGTTAGATAATGATACAAAATATTTTCATGATATTTCATAATTTTCTGCGTATTTTTTGTAATTTTACTGTTAATTTCAATTATTAAAAGCAATTTAAATAATCATGATTAATCAAAAATAGTAAGTAAATACAGAAAAACATATAAATTAATAACAATAGTGCTAAACAAGCTTTAGAGGTGAAAAATAAATCAAAATTTTAATTATCGAAGCCTTTTTTATGCCAAAAATGTATTTTTAGTGGATTCTGCAATTTCCGATGGCTTCTCTGCTAATTTTCAGTTCTAATAAATTTTTTTTTTGCATAATTTTCTGATTTCTGAGGGCATATTTGCAAAAATTCGAGCACCCCCTCACCTCACATCCTCCGGCCAATTGGATGGTCTGAATTTCCCTTGACCGATAGGATTGGTCTGAACTTGCTATGGCCGATCGAACGGTCCAAACTTATTATGATCGATCAGACGGTCCGTATTTCTCTTGACCATTCGGACTAGTCCAAACTTGTCGTGCTCGATCGGACGCCGTGTTGGGCGGCATAGCGTGGAAAGGCCGTGCGGGGCGGTGGCAGCGCTTGTGCAGCGGCGCCCAGCCCGTGCGGGCGGTGGTGGCGTGGGAGCCGACGGCGGCCCTTGTAGGGGCGCGCAGTGCGGAAGCCAGCAGCTGAGGCGGACCTTGATCGAGAACGGGCGGTGGTCGACGTGCGTACACACCATGCGGTGGCGGCGGCTCACGTGGAGGTGGGTGGCGGCGCCGACCGTGTGAAGCCGACGATGGCGCTCTTCTGAGGTGACACGACCCTGTGGGGCTGGCAGCAGCCCGTCTCAAAGCCAGCGGTGGCTTAGCCATGCGGGGCCAGCGATGGTGCCAACGACGGCGAGCAGCACGATCACGTTCGGGCGGCCATTGCGGAGCGCATGTCGGGATAGCGTAGTGCAGCATGTCCGACGTTGGCGCAGCTTCAGGCATGTGACGTGGATGGGAGGCCGTGTTGGGCAGTGCCGATGTGGCTAGCGATGGCGCAGTGTGGCTGGGAGGCATGGTGCGGCGAGAGCCCATGTGGGGGCGGCACTGCTCTGGGCCGACAAAGGCGCAACACGGTGAAGACGCGTAAGGGGTCGGAGCGGTCATGCGGGGCCAGCGGTGCGTGACACATGACGACTATGCGGGGCTGGTGGCATGGCAGTTCGACGTGGCCATACGAGGCATGGCACGATCGTGCGGGGTGTGGCGTGACCATGTAGGGCCTGCGGCGCGCCAGCTCGATGGTGCAGCAGCGTGCTGGCGACACGCGTGGCAGACGGGCCGGCGCGACGCGTGCGAGTGCCGCGACCGCATGCATGTGTCGATTTTTTCTCTTTCTAATCAGTCTACGTACAATCATCATTCACTCCTTTCAACGTAATCCACCGATCGACATTGTGCCGGCGACTTCTAGTCTGCTTACGATAGATTAGAGTGAATTTGCACGGTAGAAAATCATCTAGAAAGCACAAATTATGAAATTTAAAGCGATCTAGATAGGCAATGAATTCTACAAGTGTTTTGATGATTACCTTCGATCCACTACGGCAAGTCCATATTTTCCAACAGTTACATCAATAGTTGCAATGCAATTTATTTAGTCTCTAAATCTAACCTTTCTGCATTCTCAAAAAAAAAACCTAACCTTTTTAAACCTTTTAGGCCCTCGGATTCTGGTCCTATACAAAAATCTAATGCTAAAAAATAACCTAGCATCTAATTCTCTCGTGTGCTATCTGCTTTGGATAAGTTGCTCTGTGACCTGTATTCTGCACGACCATCCTCATGACTTTATATAGTGTTTCCTAGTCCCTTACAAAGAAAATAGGAATAATAATTCTATTAAAATTCATATAGAAATCCTTATAGCATACCACATTAAGTCCTAGTAGGCTAAGATAGGAGTCACCTCTTAACAGGATTTGTCAGCAAGTTACTGTATTGATTCGAGGATGGGGCGATATCAGTCGAAAGAGCTATGCCATCGGTAGGGAATGTCTCTGCTACTAACGGAAAATAACTCTGAACCAACAACTGAACGGCATATTGAAGTAGTTAAGCTGTACTACTATGCTCTTTTTAGTGGTCAGTAGGGCAAGGCAAGGCAAGCCGCTACGAAGCCAAGGCGAGGCCGTCCGGTTGTCAGAGAAGCCATGAGTGATGGTTTTGACCTAGAAAAGAGAAACGAGCACTGATGGGGTGCACTTTGCAGGCTGCATCCATCCGGTTGCAGTGCAAGAGGGCAACCGGCCCTTGGGATGGGTCAAGTTTCAGGTTCCAGCACGCCGACCGGAGTGGCTGGCCTGCTTCAAACACAAGGGCCTGCCTGCCTTCGGTCAAGGGTCAAGGTTAACTGCATGTTTGCGCAACCCCGTTCGATCGAGAAACGGACAGTCGAGATCGAGAGAAGTGGTTTTTTTTTTCCCTAACTTCTCGCGCGCTTCAAATCTATTTTCGTGCTTCTTCACCTGCATTTCACTGTAACTAGCTAGCTTGCCCATGTTATGTACTAGTTATTGCTAATCAGTCAGGTCACTCTGAAACCTGAAAGTACAAGCTAAACTGTGAAAGAAGTGGCTGTAACTGGTTCTTTAGCAATGGCAAGTACATGATTGAGCTCATAGAACTTATTTTGCTATCTTTTATTTTTTTTTTAATTTTTCTTGGTGAGGTTATTTTGTTTATTCATCATAGCAATATAGCATTCATAGCAGATTGGACACTGATTAATACCTACAGATGAAGTCATTAACATGCGGTCACAGAGTCCACTTGTCAATCTCACATGCGATGGCATTTTTCAATTTATACATCTTTAGATGGTACTGAACTAATTTTTTTGTTGTTAACTTTTGCTCAATCTTGTTGACTCATAGTAGCATTTATGCTGTGGGAGTAAAAGTTCGCTTATACGCATACCAACAAATCAGAACACAGAATGAAAGTTGTTCGGTCTTACGCAAAGAAACTAGCAAGAGTGCCCGTGCAATTGCGCGGAGTTAGATTTAATGTAGTTTGTTTGTTAGAAAGGTTACTACAACTTAAGTCCAAAATAAACTGTGAGCTTAATATAATTTTAAAAGCTTGTAATATTCATCCGGTTATTCTAAAATTTCTAATACACTAACTATTTATGTGCCATATTTTCTCCCTCAATTCATACTCTATTTTGTAGATTATATGCCTAACACAATTGTGTAATGTATGATTTTCCAGGAACTGAAGTCAATAGTACATATGCACTATGAATCAACAAATGTGAAAGAAATTTTGATCTGTGAACAAAGCACATCTGGAGTTGTACTCATTTTTGATCTATAATATGTAGCCTAAATAGTATGCACCGTTATAATCTAGACCTATCATGATCGACGATATAGATCTTTTTTTACTCTGATTAACACGATGATTTCTATCCTATGAGAGGAAATGTAGTGGCTTCTTTTTCTATTGTTTTAATAATATGAAATAGATATTTGAAATTATAACAATGTTTTAAAGGTAAAAACACGTTTTGAATGTAAAACACGTCTCGAGGAAACATTATTGAGCCTAATACGTTGTATGAGCCTTAGAAACATAATATTCAAATCTGTCTTTTATGGAAAAAATAGCTCAAATCACACCTTATAATATCGACATTTATTATAATATATAACTAAATATTGTCTGTGTAATTGCATAGCTATACACACACACACACACACACACACACACACACACACACACACACACACACACACACATATATATATATATATATATATATATATATATATATATATATATATATATATATATTAATTCATGTGTTTGTATTTAAATATTAGAGTTGTATTTGTTATACGATTATATTTTCTATAATTGAAAATATAGTTGTATTAGCTATATACCTGGAATAGGATTAATGTCTATATTTAATTAATTTGCACCATCATGGACTCACCAAATAAGTAGATTCTCTTAACATCAATTAAGTGTGGTCTTCTCTAAAGAACTATAATAAGCATACTACTCAGTATATAAATTGTATTTATCAACAGTTATTCTCTCACAACTCTCCTTAGTTTTTTTAATCTCTCAAATATCTACAAGTATGTACATGGGAGATCTAACATTTCAAAATGTTAATATATGCCATCAAATCGCCTTAACGACGATACTTACGTCTCTATTTTTCCAATGTGTCTTGCGGTTGCAAGAGAAAACCGAAGTGGCCACATTAATGTCTTGTTTCAAAGTGCTATATCTTTTATCTTTTTACTGAAATGATAATATAGCAGCTGTTAGATTTTTCTGAGGTACTCAATTAAATAAAAATAAAGAAAAATATTTAAAAAATACCATTATATCTCTACGGATAATGCAAAAAAAAATAGGAAAAAGAAAAAATCATGTTAAGAAACCAACGCGTTTTAAACGGCTTTTAACTTCTAAAAACTAGAAATCATCGCTGCTTGCAACTGGGCTAAGTTGAGCCCTTATCCATATAATACTGTCCTTGATCAAGATTTTTCTAAGCTTCTCGCTTTGACACCTGGATCGTCCTCCGTATCTGCGAGCTCAAAGCAAAATTCTGATCACTGTCGGCTCTTACTTGGATAGGATCATATGTCCACGCATCACGACTTCAAATTCCTTTAGGCATGATGTGTTCACCTAACAAATCGTCGAAAACAATCTACAGGATGTGATGAATTAATGAATAAATAGATCATATGATCAAATGATACTTCTCTTGTTCTTGTTGGATTCCAGAGTTGAAGGTACCCATCTGCTTATTCCGATGCATCAAGCCTTTTGTGCACACAGATTGGTTTTGCTTGCATGTCGTCTTGCGCCCATCAGCAATCCACTTGAGCTGCACCTATGCCCTCTAGTCTCCACAGGCCCGCACAGCGTTTCGTCGAGCTTCCTGCGGTGGTAGCTACTTGAGGCTCTAGAACACTGTACCCCACGCACGCGTAAGATTGATTTGCGGCCGCCGTGAACTCGGGCTCCCTTCACCTGTGCTCGCCCAGCCCGGGATGGCCACCTCCTGCACCGGCACGGTGATGTCCCCGGCTCCTGCTGGCGAGGTGACTACCTCCTCGGTGCATGTGCCCTGATCAAGGACAAAAGGTTTTCTAGAGGCGTTTGGAACAGCGATAGCTTTTAACTGAAATTTTACTGTAGTCAACTGATTTTTTTACTGTAACTAAGTTAACTTATTGTGCATAATTAAATTTAAAAAATTGTAAAAATAAAAGCTACATGCTAATCTAGAGTGGACAATACAAAGGAATACGGGGAAAAAAATAAAACACAAAAAAACCAAAAAACAAAAAAAAAGAGGAATAAGATAAAAGTGCTACAGTGCATGAGAAGCTGCCACTGGCAAAAACGCTACTTTGAGCGGGCCTAGGTAACACTCAGTTTGACGTTGGTTTATGACTTTTTTACTATAACTGACTTATTTTTTACTGTAACTAAGTTGACTTATTTGACATAATTAAATTTAACAAAAATTAAAAATAGAAAAACATGTTAGTCCATCATAGACAATGCAAAGGAATACGGAAAAAAAAGAAAAGATAAAAAGCCCAAAAATTTTAAAAAAACAAAAAAAAGACAAAATTACTGAATGATAAAAAAAAAGTAAAAACTGGTTTTAAATTATTTTGAGCGGTGCCTAGATCAACGTCTCTAGAAGTGCCTATGTAACTCTCGCCATCGGGTGCTTCATCATATCATCTTTTTATGAGATATGTGACGTTGTAGATTGTATAAATAACGTGTTAGGAGTTAGAAGCATAAAAGTAGAGTTGTATTCAATTTCGAATTCTCATGTATATATAATTAACCTCAAACTTGCCGCCCTTTCAACTTCAAGTTTAATATGCATCCCTTCAGTACATATTGGACTCTTTGCATGCTTCTCACCTAAGTAGATTCTCTGATCACTTGAAAATGCCATACTCCTATAATCCTATGTCTTTTATTTCTACATGCACTTGTACGTGGACCCCGATCAGGTTGGCTGCGGGCGGCAGCGACGGGCTTCTGCGACGCGAGCCGGAGCCGGACGGAGCCGAGGCCAAGCGGTGGAAGTCGGCTTCTGCGGAGCGGCTTCGAACGCATTCCCGTCGTCGCCGCTCTGGCCGCTCCCAGCGCCGTCGCCACCTCCCAGCGCTGCCGCTCCGGCCGCTCCCAGCGCCGTCGCCACCTCCCAGCGCCGCCGCTCCGGAGGGGAGGGGAGGCCGGCGGAGTGAGCGAGGAGGGAGGGCCAGGTGGCGTGAGAGAGGAGGGGAGGCCGGCGGAGTGAGCGAGGAGGGAGGGGCTGACGGAGTGAGCAAGGAGGGAGGGGCCGGACAGTGCTTTTAATTTATTTTCAATTAAACTCTACTTTCACCGCTCTGATGCTTTTTCTTTGCTACTGATATTTTTCAAAAAAACCAAAAGCCATCGCTATTCCGATCACCCCCTTACTCGAACTCGCACGTGCATGCGACAACCTCTTCTTTGAACTTGTACTATCTTTCTCAACTAGCACAAGCCAGCCTACTCTGATTTTTAGGCCCCGCTCATTTCAACTTTTTTTCACTATTCAGTAATTCGTCTCTTTCTGAATTTTTTTAGATTGTTTGGGCTTTTTAAAATTTTTCCTTTTTTCCCGTGTTCCTTTGCATTATCCGTGATGGGCTAACATATTTTTTCTATTTTTACATTTTTTTAATTTTAATTATGCCCAAAAAGCCAAATCAGATACAGTAAAAAAAAAGACAGCTACAGTAAAATTTCAGCCAAAAGCCAGAAGCCATCGCTAAAACGATCACCCCCTTAGTTTTTTAAACAGTATTCCTTCTAATTGTAGCCCTCTTTGTCTTGTTTCTGTGTCTTAATTAGAATAGTACACGGAGAGGCCTCCATCCGGATACTAATCAAATTGTGTGTGAGGGAATCTAAAACTAAGATGAAATCTACATCGTTATAATTTAGACTCACAAAAAATTAATGGTGTAGATCTTTTATTTTTGTACCAACTAACATGGTAATTTCTAATCCCTAAGAGCTAACGTGGTGGCTTCTTTTACCATTTTTATTCCAATTTCAGTTTTAGGTTGGGATATATATTCAAATCCAACAACTAATTTTCATTTAATTCTAATTCTAAATTTAAGTTTTACTTCGAAGTTTGTATAAAAATCAAATAGCTAATTTTCTTTTATTTTAAATTTTATTTATTTTTATTATATTTGATATGTACTTTTTCTTTTAATAAAAAATATTTTATTTTATTTTATCATCATTCCTAATTTTAGTTTTAAGTTGGAATCTGTATACAAATCCAACTACTAATTTTAATTTAATTTTCATTTCAAATTTTAGTTTTACTTTGAAATTCATATGGAAATCAAATTGATTTGGAATTCATATAAAAATAAGATAGATAATTATCCTTTTATTCTTATTCCAAATTTTCATATTGTTAGATTGTGCATGACATGGAGTATATTTTTATAGTTTTATGTTGGAATCATATGCAAATTCAACTGGTATTTTTTTATTTTATTCCAAATTTAAGCTAGTTAGGGATTTTACTTTAGAGTTCGTATGGAAATCAAATTATTTATTTTATTTTTATTTTGAATTTCAGTTTTATGTTGGAATTCATATTCAAATCTAAATACTAATTTTTGTTCTGAATTATAGTTTTATTTTGAAGTTTCAATGAAAATGAAATTGCTAATTTTATTTTATTTTTTATTCTAAATTTTAGTTTTAGGTTGGAATTTATATTGAAATCCAAGTACTAATTTTATTTAATTTTTATTCCTAATTCTACTTTTACTTTGAAGTTCGTATGGAAATCAAGTTGCTATTTTTCTTTCATTTTTATTCCGAAATTGAAGTTTTTTATTCTACTGGGCATTATATCTTTCTTTTAATCTAAGCTATTATAATTTAGATCCACTAGATAGACGATTAGATCTTTTTTGCATTTTTGTCTGATTAATGTGGAACGTTTTAACTTCTGAGAGCGAATGTGATGTCTTCTCTTGTTTTTACTTTAATACTATAATAGATACTAATATTTTTCAGTTAGAGTTCACAGATGAGTAATTGGGTTGATTCTGTTGACAGATACAGTAGAAAACTAGAAATGCCCAATTTGGTTCTCAACCGTAGATGGTTGAGACCCTGATGGAAGTATGTATTTTGGACGGATTAATCATCGCAGTAGCCGCCCCTCCTGTCGGCTGTCTGGTTGGGTGCATGCATAAAAAAAGGGTTGGTGGCCGAACCTGTGTAGCAGCCACTAGCCAGCAATCCAACTTGACCATGCAAGCTCTTGCCTGGACTTTTCCTCGTGTCCAAAGGGCGCTTCAAGTCCCCCCCTGCTTGCATCACGCTAGGCTTCTGATTACAACGGCACAACCTTATGTGTCAATACGAGGAATACCAGGGACCTACCTGCATATATGCGTGCGTACATTCTTTTTTCCCTTTCTTGCTGGAGGATAATTTTTGGGCAAATAATAATGGGAACAAGATAGCACCGTCAACAACTCAGCATCAACGCCACTAACCCTTTTTTCTTAAAAAAAAATAGTTCTATATCCGTATATTGCAATGAAAAAACAATACTTTCGCTCACCCTGGACCATTTCTCCTTGTCACCTGTCGCTGTCGAAGGGGGCCAACTCCAACCTGACCTCGTTTTTCGGGGGGAGAAAGAAGACGGTTTGATTACCGTGTGCCGGTTGCGTCTCATAAGACATACCGGTTGCGTGTAGCAGAACGAGACGGACACGTGTACGACGCGACGCGAGGTATCAGGGACCGGATCTTGCGACGTCCGCATGTTTCGGAATGCACACACGCCGCGGCGTCGAAACGCTGCGCGGTTGCCTTGCCCTCCTCCCGTGTCTGACACAGATGAGAAGTCAAATACGCGGAAACTAGGGGGCCTAGGCGCAAAATCGGCCGAAGAACACAACGAAATGATGCGTCTATTACCTCGCAACGACCCCCGTGGGCGGCCAATCCCATCTGCTCCTCTCTCCTCACCAACCCCGAAACGCCGAAAGCAATGACCGGAACTGTGTACAAGCTCGCCGCCCCCAGGCCGGCGCCGCCGCCGCTTCCGTCGGCGGCCCTCCGATCCGCCGCCCTCGCCCCCTCCCCCCGGCGGGTCCGCGTCTCCCTCGCCGGCCGCGCCAGGAGCCCCATCATGTGAGACTGGCCGCTCCCTTTCCCTTCTGTTTGCCTCCCTCCTTTTTTTGGTTGCTAGCTTGGTCCCCGGAGCAGGCGCTCGTCCGGTAGGTGGTGCTTGATTTTTGACGAGGTTTCGTTAGATTAGCGCTGCTAATCTGTGCTACGGAAGCGAATTTAAGTTTGGATTGGGTTGGATCGCGTGCTGCTGCTCTGCCGCGTAGATGCGTAGCCCAGCACGCCGCCTGATGTGAGCGGATCCACGATCTCGAGTGCTTGGAAGCCTGAACCCCTGTGCGGCCGTCTGATCGGGAAATGGACCTTGGGGATCGTGTTGGGGTTGCAGTTTCCTGAAGTGTCTCGGCCGAGTCGATCCGGGTGGCACGTGTGACCGTGCGGATCCGTGTGCGGATGGTGAAGCTCTCCTGTTTAGGCGCCGCTACTGGGTTCTTCCGGCTCGCTGCCTCGGTTATCACTCGACAACAGAAAGCCGCAACTCTTTTCTTTTTAGCGTTTAAAGAAATCCAGCTCTGTATCGTTGTCGCGCTTACTTGCAATCAGGACGGAAGAGCCTTTTTTTCTTTTCTTGAAGCAGTAGGTGGCAGGAAAGTAAAGGATTGGTTTGTTCATACCAGTTGCGTGTGCATTTTCTAACGATGATAGAAGCATTTTTAGTTTCATGAACTACCTTCTTGTCATGTGCATACAACATGTTTAGTGTTCATAACATCATGATCCTAACTTAATCTTTGTGTGTGATTGCACTAGTCATGAGCCTGACATTAATTTTTTCTGCTTGAATTTTCAGTGCGATGGCTTCTTCCAAGGACGGGAATGGTGCCGCGACCAAGAGAACCACGCTCCATGACCTCTACGAGCTCCAGGGTCAGTCCCCGTGGTATGACAACCTCTGCCGCCCTGTCACCGATTTGCTGCCCCTTATCGCCAGCGGTGTCCGTGGAGTTACCAGCAACCCAACAGTAATCCTCTATTACCACCTTTTTTCTTGCACGCTGTATGAGCGCCCATGTATCTGCAATCTTCACTGCTGACCCTGTCCCCAACACAACAATGCAGATCTTCCAGAAAGCCATCTCATCATCCAATGCGTACGATGAGCAGTTCAAGCAGCTTATATCAGCTGGGAAGGATGCAGAGAGTGCATACTGGGAACTCGTCATAAAGGACATCCAAGACGCGTGCAAATTTTTTGAGCCCATCTACAACCAGACCGATGGAGCCGATGGGTATGTTTCTGTCGAAGTGTCTCCTAGGCTGGCAAATGATACTCAAGGAACTATTGAAGCTGCAAAGTGGTTGCACAAAGTGGTCAACCGCCCCAATGTCTACATAAAGATCCCTGCTACTGCAGAATGTGTTCCTTCTATACGGGAAGTCATCGCCAATGGCATTAGCGTCAACGTTACAGTAAGTGCTGACTTCTGGCTTTGCCACTCTATTTTCTCTTAATTGTGATCATCTGCGCTATTCGTCTATTTATAACTGCTTATGATATTGTTGTAGTAAAACTAAGTGCTGAGTTCTGGCTTTGCCACTCTCTATTTTCTCTTAATTGTGATCATCTGCGCTATTCGTCTATTTACAACTGCTTATGATATTGTTGTAGTAAAACTGTACACAGTAGAACTGTTGTGTCATATCCCTTGATGCTAAACTTATTGATCACAAGTACATTGCTGTCGCTGCAGCTTATCTTCTCAATTGCAAGATACGAGGCTGTGATTGATGCTTACCTTGACGGGCTTGAGGCTTCTGGTTTGAGTGACTTGTCCCGAGTGACCAGTGTTGCATCCTTTTTTGTCAGCCGAGTTGACACGCTTATTGACAAAATGCTTGAGAAGATTGGAACACCTAAGGCACTTGCCCTGAGGGGAAAGGTAAAGACTATTATTAGAATTGCCTGCCTCCTAATAGCAGGACTTGCTAAATTAGCAAACTAAGTTCTGAATTATGACCTCCCTCTATTCTGTCAGGCTGCTGTAGCACAGGCCAAGCTAGCCAATCAGCTCTACCAGAAGAAATTCTCTGGCCCAAGGTGGGAGGCTTTGGCCAAGAAAGGTGCCAAGAAGCAGAGGTTGTTGTGGGCATCCACCAGTGTTAAGAACCCTGCTTATTCGGACACACTTTACGTGGATCCCCTCATTGGACCTGACACGGTGAGTTTCCACAACAACTTTCCTTCAATTATACACTAACTGTCTCTTCATTTGCGACCGAGAATTTTCGAGCAAATGCTAACTATTTGCGACTCTTTGCACTTTCAGGTCTCTACTATGCCCGACCAAGCTTTGCAGGCATTCATCGACCATGGCACAGTTGCAAGGACAATTGACGCAAATGTATCGGATGCGGAAGGTGTATACAGTGCCCTGGAGAAGCTGGGTATTGATTGGCACGAGGTCGGGAAGCAGCTGGAATTAGAAGGTGTGGACTCCTTCAAGAAGAGCTTCGACAGCCTGCTCACAAGCTTGCAGGAGAAGGGCAACGCCCTCAAGGCCGTGAATCTGTAGGTACCAAAATAATTGGAATGGTTTGGTTCCGGCAACGGCAAGTGAACGATTTACTAAATAAAATGTTAGCTTGCTGGCTTTCCTCTCTTTAGTTTTGTAATGGCATTGCTCTCAATTTTCTGGGTCAGCTTTGTATTCTAGGCGTGCCTGGTTGTGTAACTGAGGCTTGTGGCTTCCAACTGCTATCTGCTTTCTCATAAATTTTTCTGAGCAAGTGAGCTGAGTCTGGATCTTTTCAAGTGCTTTTTTATGGTATTTTTCTTTAGAAAGGATAAAGGTACTTTGTTTTCCCCCACAAAAACACCACGTTTGGTGAGTTGAGTCTGGTCACTCTGATGAGGCCTGATAAACATCATATTTGGAACCGGCAAAAGACATATAACGCCCTATCTACTTACATTTCGCATTGAACACCTGGACTGAATAATTTTCCGTACTCTAGCAAATCCATGTTCTGTTTGCTGGGCTAATTCATCGATCCAACCAGGGTTAAAGCATAGATAAGCAACTTTTGTGCAGTTCGTTGAAATGCTTCATGAGGTTGGCTACAAGCCTACAACCATCACCAGTCAATCACCATTGTTGCTTCATGCTCACACTAAAAGGAACATCAATATATTCAGATATCGGACAAGCAAATTCCAGCATGTTTTTTAGATCACGATTTCAGTACACATAACAAATTGATCTCAAAGAAGAGATCTATTTTGGACAGCGCAAAACTATTATTTACAGACTCTCCAGCATCCCGTACTGTAGACCTTTTCCATTTTTCTGATGTGACCAGCATGAAAATTTCTCAGGGGCTCTCCCAAAACTCCATTTCCTGCAATTTCATCAGATTGAAGGGGAAGTTGTCAGATGTGCAGAGAAAATAACATTTCTTAGGAACTGATGATAGGTGAGCAGTGACAAAAAGACAGCATCAAGTTAGTGACTTTGATCTCTCTTAGCTTGAAATGCGAAAACTGAAAGCGTGAAACATCATACCATCCCACAAATTGGACAAGTATCACTTCTCTCCATCCATTCAAAAATACAACTTAGATGAAAATGATGGGAGCATTTAGCTATAATCTTTGGATTGTCTGGGGTGTATTCTGCATGATGAGTTCAATGTAATCGAGCAGTGAGAAAATGTTCATACACCAAGACATGCTCTGTGTATTTAGGCAAAGTTATATGCATACAAACCTTCCAGACAAGTAGGGCAGACATCTTCATCTTCTGAAGTAACAACCGCATAACTGTAGTTACATGCTTTTGCAGATAAACTCTTAGTTGATTCAGAGCGGTGGACTTTATGTTCACCCTCAGGTTCAGTGCTGCTCCATTTCTTTTGAACAGATAAATGTTCGACACCAGAGCTGCTGCCATTTCGTCCAAGAGCTGGTGACTCTTCTTGTATGAGATTTATAGACTTCTCACGCCTTGATATCAATCCCTCTCTTTGAGCTCGGGCATATCTAGGATCAGTATCATATGGGGCTGGTCTAGAAACAAGCTGATAGGTTTCGGACAACGAACTGTCAGTTATATTGGTACTCAGATTAGAGGATGCCAATGGAGCAGCTCCTTGAGCTGGGTTGCTTGGCCTAGACTCGAGTCTCTGGAATGTTGCAGTATACTACATAGATAAAAAGGAAAAAGTACCAGAGTTAGAATAAAATGCTCCATATTGAAAATGGATGTATTATATCGTGAAAATTAGTTGGAAAAATGCAAATTGCCCCACAAGTTTGCTATTGGATTTATGATCTCTCTCTACTACGAATATTTTCAAAGAATGTCCACAGATTAGACTTCTATATAGCATGTAAATGCAATTGAACGCAATCAAAACTTATGCAAGGTAGAGGACAAGCTAATGGTCTCTCTACCATGATACCATCTTTTGCCTCTTCAGCAATGTTTTGGTACCCAGCTGATCATTGCACAGTTCACTAATATTATTTTTTTATCCAAACAACAGACATCAGTGGTGCCACCTAATAATACAAAAAACTCCTAAGAATAATCTAGCACTGTGCTACTTGCCATGAAACATCATGTTATCAAATATAGTAGTGGCACGTGGGGTAAGCATACAAAATGTGCTGACATAGAAAAATATGTGATTGCTGAACATTCACAGGTCAGTGTGTATAGTTTTTACCAGCATAGTCAAGAAGAATAAATCATTAGATCAACATGCTACAGTAAGAAGCTGTATGGTAATCATAAGTAGTAAAATCTGCAGGTATAAGTAGTGGCATTTTGGATCAGTTGGTTGAAAAATACCGCAAAATGCTGAAAATTTCATATGCTAACATTACCCCGCCAAACATGTTGTGGAAAAAATGCCTTAGGCATACGCATTTCCTATAGACAGGGTTGTTTGGATGGACATATTCCTCAAAATCTTCTGCGCAGAGGCAGCAGCAAAATCCACCCATAATTCACTGGAAATTGCAGAGATCAGAAGTGTCAATTGAATAAAATGGTAATAGACAAAGGCGGTGAGTTCTAAA
The DNA here is from genome assembly GCA_036346265.1 of Melocanna baccifera. Lineage (NCBI taxonomy): Eukaryota > Viridiplantae > Streptophyta > Magnoliopsida > Poales > Poaceae > Melocanna > Melocanna baccifera. The sequence goes on from CM070678.1 coordinate 8,102,792, forward strand.
GCATCAGCATGCAACAAATTGGAAATTTAGAATACGTATACGTACTTAAGTGATATAAACTATGTGTTGCCATGGGTAACATGAGGTCTCAGGAATATATACCTTTGATATTGTCCCTCTATAGAAGTTGGTAGCTATTCAACTATGGAGCCAAAGCAGAACTTCCAGGCAATCATGCAAAACTTTAGCCGATATACATCAATCGACTTGTAAACTCTGCCTTAAAAAGACACCTTGTTTGAAAGCTAGTTACCGTAGAAAAGCTACTTACCGTAGAAAACTTTTAGAAGCTAAAAAAAAAGAGGACTGAAATTGATAAATGGGCAATGGTCAAACAGCACTCGTTGGTTCAAGTGATTGGGTCTGGATTTGGGTTTACTGGGCAAGGGCGGTTGCGCACATCGAGCCTCTTGAGATTGTTGAGATGCACATCCGCTCTTTGGTAAAGCAACATCGTTGAAGGAGTTGGCTTAACTTGGAAAGAGACCGGCATTAAGGGACCAGCATGATGATACCTAAATCCCCTTGCCACTTTCATCATTTTGATCCCATGACGAATACGCTAGTCTTGGAAGTTTGTCTAACTTAGGAAGAGGCCGTGTTGGCAGTTGAACTACGAAGTCAGGCAAATCGATCCCAGTAGCTAACGAGGAAACAACGAGTAGAGAGAAGATCAAGAGTGCGCTGCGCTAAGCTTCGACACCATCTTCCCAAACTCCCAACCCATGGGATGAGCTGATCCACAAATCCCCCCGCCCAACCGCGCCCACGCGCACCGGCACCCGCTGCATCTCATCGCATTCCGCAGGGGAAGGCAGAACAAAAGTAAAGAGAGGCACCGGAACGAAGGGCGCCGCCGCGCTGCGCCGAGCGGTTCTTGGTTTAAGAACGGAGCAATAACAAAGAAACGCGGCGGGGAAGGAGGGGGTGCGTGGAGCTAACCTCTCATCCGCCGGGACGAAGAAAGCGGTAAAGGTCGAGGTTTCGGCGGGCAGGCCGGCACCGGCAGCGCCGCTCCCTCCCCGACCCGATGGGGGAACGCGGCGAGGAGAGAGAGGAGGGGGGACTAGACTACTGGAGTGTGGATTCCGGAGGGAGGAGGGGTTGGTGCGCGTGTGGACCTCACCTCGCCCGGGTGGGCTGCGATGTCATTGTAAGCTCACGCCAGGTCGCAGGATTAGATCTTTTTAAAACGTGAGAATCTTTCGTAGATTCTAGAGGAATTGAAATATTTTTCGTGAAAATCTTACGAAATTCTTAACTTTTCACATAGACCGTTATAAGACACCATTATTTCAAAGGTGTTACCGTTTCGGATTTCGGAATCATCACTTCATCAGCACACTTGAAAAGTATACTAGTCTTGAAGGACCACAGTGAATCTTAGAGACCATTCCATGCTAGTGATGCGTTGGGGAATTTTTGACATATATATATATATTACTATTGACATCCGTATTTATAAGAATGGCAGTATATATTTGGAATTGGCAAGAATAGCTCTTTTGCCACCTGGTCATCAGGCAGCGACGCCCTAGACCTAACACGTGTCCCTAGGAGCTCGGCCACCGTGCAGCAGGTGGCCTGTCGCCTGGCCACCGGCTACAAGCCATTAGCTTTGCAATTAATTTTAATTACATAATTAGATAATTTATTTACACGTACTGCTCGTAGAATTTTTTAAATATAGCAAATGAACACTAAAACTTACAATTTTTTTTGTGGAGATTTCCGCCGCAACGTACATCATTGTTTAATTTGCTCATAATTTTTTCCCTTTTGAATTTTACTACAAAATCCATTTACGTAAACTATTTGTAGGACTTTTTAATATAGGAAATGAGCTCGAAAAATTATAATTTTTTTAGGATACTTACATAGTGAATTTTATGGTGCAATTTTTTATTGAACTACACAAGGATTACATATAGTAGTATAAAACGTTAAAAAACAGAAAGAGGGAGATGACATATATGAGAGTTCAATAGCCCTCTACTGACGCAACAGAAAAATGAACTAAGCCAAAGAAGCAATGCGATAAAAGTATAGAGCATAAACTAGTTCATTACAAAAGATGTTACATGACATTACCTATACACATTATCTACTGAGGGGGGTAGAGAAGGGGTAAAGAAGGAGTGCTTACAAACCGAAAGACCGTCTAGCAAGCACTGCCGACTAATCTATGGTACAGTAACTACTCCCTCTTGGGGTGGTCCTCTCCACAAGTGGAATAGTCCCTTGGGGAGCGGGAGTGGCTGCGGCTAATGTCTGGGGAACTGGAGCTGGAGCTGGAGCGGGAAGGAGAACGAGAACGGCGATGGCCTTTGCTAGATCCCCTAGTATCTACTGTAGGTGGTGGGTGTACGCTTTTACGAGAGGTAAGCCGGGTGCGGGGTCCCAGGTAATGTGTCGGTGCTGTGCCACGGGTGACGGGAGCGACCACGGGCAGGAGACGGGCGGAGGGCACCAGTGCTGGTACTGGTGATGCTGTTGGGAATGGAGCTGCGATGGTGTTGGTGTGACTGGAGCTACGAATGGTGCTAGTGGGACTGGAGCTGCGACTCGCACGGGTGACGACGGGGTGTAGGTCGCCTCAGACCGATGACTCTCCAACTTAGTCTCTGCTACAATCCGCTCTCTCTCTGAGAAAGTGAGACAGTATCCAACCCAGCCAGTTGATCTCGGAGGGTATCCAAATGCTGGTAACTAGATGTCAACAGCATCCGAAGCTGCCCTATCTCCTAGAGGGCACGACAGTATGAGTCCACCATAGAACTGAGTAAGGTGCACCTGATGGGAGAGTCTCAGATCGTCCACTAGGACCTCCATGGGGTCAGGGTAGGAGTCTCTGGACCCCATGATAGGGAAGAAGCAGTAGAGGGACTGCAACAACTCACTCCTGTGCAGTTGGCATAGCTAATCCAACGCAAAGTGAGCTGCATCTTGCATGACATCTGAATGGTGACTCCAGGGGTGTGTGATACAGACGGTGAGGGAATCGATTCCTCTCTCTCTCTAGCGTATACAAAAGCCTTCATGGTCCAGATGTCGTAGTCCAGAACCCTCGTCCCTCACCCCCTGAAGATGGGCAGCTGACGATAGCCGAGGTATTGAAGAAGCTAACACAACAAGCCTACAAACTCGCCCTTTGTCTCTATACGAGACAGGTAGTCCCAGGAATCGTCTAAGGAGGATCTGGCCATCAACAATTTTTAACAAGAAAATGTTAGAACAAGTCAAATACAAAGAAAGTGTGGATAAATAAAGATATAAGAATGATAAGTGAAGCAAGTAATAAGCTATATTTTATCATGGTTTTCTTAGTTTTCGAAAATAGGACTGAATCCTTACAATAAGCGCATCGCATGGAATACGATATGGCTTATTCATCTGAGCCACTACTATCTTCTTGCCACATCTGCCTCCACAGGCGTGGCTTTGTCTTTCGTCGCACATGACTTGTATGACGTGGGGACGTACAACGAGTACCTACAGCGGAAGAACAACATGATGTTTGCGATATGTAAGGCATAATAGGAACACAAAATGTAGGTTTGTACGTAAGTTACCTCCTCGTCGATATGACCCGTGGATGATCAACGGCTAGTACTACAACGCTGACCAGACTCAATAGATCGCGATGGCTAGCCAGACTCGCTTGGTTGCGATGACCTGACGTGTGAGCACGGTGCCCCTACTAGGTGGCCGATGTGCATGGTGTGCTCCATTGAATGACGTACATACATATATACATACATACATATAATGGCAGTACAATACTATAATTATAAAATTACGATGAAATAAATAATCACATATGCACACACATACGTATTACATAGGAATTACCTGCTAATATAATTGATAGTTAGCTACGATGAATTACGATACTGCGAGAGTGACTACGAGAGAAATTAGAATGAGAGCGACTGCGAGAAAAATTGGAATGAGAGCGACTGCGAAAGCGTTTACTAGAGTGACTGTGAGAGAGCTCATAATTTATAGCGCGAACGCAATGCTCTAACAAAACGTTGATAATCGTGGGAATTAACTGTGCACGGGGAGACAGACGTGATGCAACCTACCTTTCGGTGGTTTGTCGCCTGTCATTTGCGCACTCCCTCTATAATTTATCACATAAGCCAAGTGGGTTGGTCCAGCTCCTTTGGTTCTTTGTTGACCAAACTTGCTAAAAGACACATCACAAAAACACCCCTGGGCGCATGGTAGGAAAGAGCCTGCCGCACGGTGGCTAGGCGGCATGCACATTAGGGCTAATTAGGGGTCATAAGTGCATGCGGATAATCACTTGTAGCCCGATGGTTGGGCGGCAGGCCGTCTATCGTATAGTGGTCAAGCTCCCAGGGACACGTGCCGGGTTCACGGCGTCGTTGCCTGGTGATCGGGTGACAAAATAACTATTTTTACCAATTCCAAACGTGTATTGTCATTCTCGTAAATACGGATGCCGATAGTGTTATATGTGCCAAAAATTCATGGGTTGGAATCCTCTTGACTTACAAGAGCAAAGTCCAAGGCCCACAGTGCTATGACTTTGGACGGTTCATGGCCGTTCGATTGGAAAACGACGGTGCAGATCTAATGCTGCAGTGCAAAACAACAAAATCGTGTTTTCTGCTACAACATTAAACAGTGCATCGTCTGCGTTACTTTGCAGTTATTTATAGATTATGCTTTTAAAAAACACATCATTTAATAATAAATTACTGTAGAAATAAAACCAACGGCTAAACATGAGAAAAAAAAAGAATGAGCCAAAATTCCCTTCCAGTAGCCATACCAGCTATTAGGACATGGCTGTGTCGGCGCCATGGGTTAGGTAGGAGCAGGACGGCACCAACTACTAATTTTGCGAGGTAGGACGGCACAAAATGTTGTTGTGTCCCAAATGATATGAGGTTATGCGTGCATGATGTAAGCATCGTTAGTGCCGTCTTTATCAGCAGCAAATGTTATTTGAATAATAAATACTAGAGATGCATAGTAATTTGTTGGGAGTAGTTGGCAGCACAAAGCTAAGCCAAACAACAAAACACGATGATAATCTAAGTTTGTACTATACTGAAAGTCTGCAACTGACCGGCCAGCGATGGGCTACAAACGGATTGATTGGGTCGCTTCTCAACGAGTTTGAAGGCCCATTAGGCTTCCGTGTTGTTGCCCCTAATCAATATACCAACTCGCTTTATAAGGCTTATTAGAGTGTTACAGTAAAATAATAATTAGAGATGGTATAATATTATTATAATACCATTGCTACGTAGGGTTACAATCCAAAACAGGGCTTAACAAGTTCTACTGAATATTACAATACTTAAAAAGGAAATGGTTCTAACTAATAATTATACAAAGACAGAGATGAGTAGATAGCTACACATTAAAATACTCAGGTTCACATAAACAGCTCCTAGCCGCCTTCTACTCATTCCAACCTCCATATGGTGCTTCCGTCTCATGCACATCATACTCCTGACCGAGCTCACTTCCTTCGGTGTAGCTATCCTCAGCGTAGAACTCCATATAACCGTGAATATCGTCATGTCAACTCACCTCTAATAAGAAGGATTGATAACAAGGGTGAGTACAAAAATATTCAGCAAGCATTAATAGCAATTATGCAATCTTATGCTAAACATTCAGATCAACATTCATTCTCTTCTCATCCTAAAATAAGTATTTTAGGTTTTGAAAATATTATGCTTTTAGTTTGTAAAGCTACTAGTCACTCATATTCAGATAAAAAGACCCCATGTAGACTTTTGTAGCCTCCAGTCTAGGAGATAGACATGAATTCACGATTTTATTTAGCATTGCGCAGGCTTGTATCGCTTTACTCATAGCCACCCCGACTCTGACTACAATAGGTTTATTTGCATTTCCTTATATGTGATGCCTAAGTCGGAGTTCATAATGTTTTCTCTATTTTTGTGTATTATAACTTCACCCAGTTATCACAATGTTGACCCCTATGCTGAGGAGGCTTGTCCATCGCCCGACACATGCTAGAGAGGCTTGTTCATCACGTAGCACCCACTTAGGGGTCACGGTCACCACATTGATAATTGTGTGTCAGGGAGGCTAAGTCCATCACCCGACATTTGCTGAGGACGCTCATCCATCGTCCAGCACCCACCATGGGTCTTGCCTCTCTTGGCTTTACCCAGTCTCGCATACCCAAATGGAGTTATAATTAACTTTAGTAAAGTAGCATTTTCTACCTGTCCTAAACAGAACCATTCCAATATGATAATATGAATCATATACGAGTAAAAGTTGGTTGGTCCTTTTATTATAACCATACGTAGATGGTCCCAAACCTACCCCTTTTTATCAAGGGATCATCCACCCACCTCTTATTTATCGGTACGATAGTGCCTTCTCCAATAACCTATCATTTTCTTATTGGTACGATAACGACTTCTCCAACCGCTTACCCTTTTCTTATAATGTAGGTCAAATGCTCTAGCAATTGAAACTGCGATACCACTTTCAATTCTTTCACATAGCATTTATTTCAATTAAAGCATGATTTCACTTTTTATGTAGCGTGATAATAATTTAGTAGGTAAATATTTATTTTACTGAAGATAATATGATCACATGCTCAAAAGTATGATTGCCTGAGTGCATATTGAAACCTTTTATACACTTTCTTGACTCATCAAAGTCAAGAATATATTTTAATAATCATTATTTTATGTGAAAAAATTATCCCAAATCTATAATTATTTCTAAGCATGTCTAAGCATTGCTACAAAGTTTTTCAGTCAATACCAATGTACTAACCAGAGTTTTATTCTAGAGTGATAAGATATTTAGGTGATCAATATCAAAAGTGGTCTTAACAAGTAGGTATTAACTATGCCTTTAAAACTAGAGTTAAAATACATTGAATAGACATATGCATGTAGAATAATTTAAAACAACATGACTTTTATTGCAATCTGGGATCAACATAGTTAAGGTATGTAACTTACCTTACTCCGCGAATTGGTGGTGAGAATTGTTGGTGAAGTAGAACTCCTTAGGAACATCGTAGTCTACACGCGAAAATAGCCAAGATAAACTAAATTGAAATACAATCTAAATAAACTTCAAAATTAAAAAGGAAGATAGAAATGGGTAGATTAAAATTTTAGATGATTTTAGAAAAAATAATGCGTTCATTTAGAACTAGAATGGAAGAGAAGAAACTCTTGGAAGATTTAAATCTAATAAAAAAGAGGAAGAAAACACTATTTCAAATTTTCTGGATTTATTTTTCTAAAGAAATTTCAGAATTATGACTTCAGCAAGGAATTTTGGATTTTGGTGGAATTAATTTTCTGAAGAAAAAGGCTACGGTCACTAATAGGCAGGCTCGAGTCTTATAGACCATGTCCATAGAATAGTGCCTGGTCCACGGTGGACCGGGCGTATGCGCCGACTCAGCAGTACACGCGGCTGTTGACCGGGCTAGGGTGATGGTGTGGTGGCCATGGGGCATGTCGGCGTAGTGGCACATGGGACCCTAGGATCCCCATCGTTTTGGTGTTCGACAACAGGCGACAAGTCACAGGAAAGGAAAAGAAGGCCACAAGAGCTCATTTTTACCCAGCATAATGCTCAGGAGGGTACAAAGGTGGCTAGCGGTGAGAGATAGGCGATGGTGGTGGCTTGACTCCAGTGAAATCAGGCCCGACGGTGCTCTGGGGCTAAGGAGGAGTGGGTGAGGTCGGTGGCAAGTCGCTGAAGTGCTAGGAGATGATAGTGAGGCTCAGGAAGAAAGGGAGATGGCGCGGGAGAGCCTTGGGCTATTGAGAGAAGAAATTGAAGGAGGGGGCTAGGTGTGGGGAGTAACGGTGCTAGGAGACGCCTTTTATAGGGTCGAGGAGGGAAGCACAGAGCCTAATTCATCACGGAGATCATAGGCGGCAGAAATGGCAGGGAGGGGAGGAAGGAAATCGTGCGGGAAAAAGGAAGGAGCAGGGCATGTTGTGAACAGAAGGAGATCCAAAGCATTCCTTTGGTGGCGGATGGCAAGGAAGGAAGGGGGCACTGAGTTGGAGGTGATGGCATGCGGAGGAAGAAGAAGACGATAAGGAAGGATGAGCTAGCAAGTGGGGCTGGCTAGCAAAGAGAGGGAGGGTGAAGCAGGCCGGGCCATGGCCACGCGGCGCGCGCTGGGAGAAGGTAGACCGAGGAAGGCCGGGCCCAAAAGGGAGAGATGGGCTATGTAGAGAGGTTCAAGCCCAAGGGATTTTGGGGTTTTAAATTCCCTTTTTAATTTTAGAAATACCAGGAAATTCAACAATAGCTTAGAAAATAGCAAATAAAGTTCAACAAATGCAGAAAACTTCATAAAATTTTCTAAGGCTATTTTGGACTTTGTAAAATTATGTCTAACTTAAAGTTGTTTTTTTATTTTTATACACAAATTATTTTAAATTTCTAGAAAAGGAAAAACCTTTTTAAAATGCAAAAAATCAGGAGAAACTCAGGAAAACCAACCTAATTTTTTTATTTTATTTACTTTGATTAAATTAAATTATTATTATTATTATTGAAATAAAAACCTAGATTGACACAACTCCTCTCTCTGGTCTTACTATTGAGTTCCTTCTCGCCTCCTTCCTCTCAGTTGGCTTGGTGAATTTGGGGGTGAGGAATGGATATGGGAGGAGGATTGGGGGAATGGTAGTGTTGTGGTCAGTTGCTACTGGTGATGGTTGGCTTCTCTGGCCATGGATGGAAATGCCCTCTGTGTCTGTCTGTGTTGTGTGTGTATTTTCTGGCTGTGCACTCGATCTTATCTCTGTGACTGTTGTGCTATCCTATGGAGATAGTGGCTTCATAGTGCAAAGGGGATTGGATTTGGATGTTTTAGCTGGTTGGCTACAGAATAGAATTTTGGAATGGGTTCAAGTTAGTTTTTATTGCCGGATGATGAAATCCTATGGCTGCAAAAGGTACCGACTGACCTGGATGATCTGGTATCTCAACGAGAGGAATGTCCATTTCGATAACTAAACTAGAGTTCTGACGGTAAGCTGTCTTTTACTTTTCTTCTTTTGTTTGGCCTTTTTGGTATCTTCATATTTTTTTTCTCAAAATTACTACCATAGTTTATTTTTGTAAAACTAGTGAATTGTAATTAATGTATAGATGAGCTCAATGTAATTTAAACCCTGCATTTTTTATTTGTTATAATTGTGTTGTAATTGTTTATATTTTCGAAATTGTTATTTTCATTGAGATCAAGAATTGTAAATTTGCTGTAATTCAAATTGTTATTATTTTTATTTGATTTGAGGGAAATTTTCACTTATCACTTGACAGATGTATTTCGTATGTTGTAAATGGATGACAATTAATTAGCTATTGCAAAACAAACTGTTACATTTTATTTGAGTTGCTGAACGCTTTTACTAGCGGATGATTAATTGTATTTCCTTAATCCGGTGTGTTCAAATTATATTAACACCTGGCGATGGAGTTTGGGAAATGCATTCTATTTAGTTACTGCTCTTAGGTTTGAATTTAACTGGATGGGTGGAAAGGTTTAAACTATCTCGTATTTTTATTAGTTATTAATTAATTTCACTTAGCTTCATAATTCATCTCTGAAGGTTAATAAAAAACAAGGGGCGTTACAATATACACGACGATCTTATAATTAAACAGTGTCAGCCCAATTTGAACCATACAAATTATGTTTAATATAAGCATATCGTAGTCATGGCCTGGAATGCGACATGTACTAGTGATTAAGAATACAGTGACGAATCTAGTAATTAGGAATACAGGAGTGGATCGGAGCTGTCGTGGTTGACAACATCAACATCTTGTTCCCAATTCTCACGGGCCGGGGTGGTCGAAAGGAACAAGCTCTCCATCGGTTCGTCAATTACGACGACCGAGCAGAATAGTATACTGCTAGTAACCTTGGTCAATTGAAACGTGCTTCATGCCTGCATGCATAAATTAATCCATGCTTAATACTTGTACTAGTATACGTATGGACTCGATCAACCAAGCTCCCGGGAGCCCAGGCAATGAAGCTGCACCCTAGTAGTTTTGTGGAAGAAGGCACTGCGTGTCTTTTTCAGAATAAATGAATTTCAGAATAACAACAGACATCGTCGGTTTATGAACTGGAGTAATTAAGCAAGATTAGACTAGTATTGATGAATCATTTCTCTTTCTCCAACTTTTTTTTTATGTTGTGTAGTGGATGAAGTGTAACGTGTGTGTGATCAGAGAGAGAGAGAGAGAGAGAGAGAGAGAGAGCTCGACGTACCTCTCCTTTCGCTTCTGGAAGAACCGCCTCAAAGATACCTTGCTTGCAATGGGCATCTCTGCGTAACAGATCAAGAAAGAGCATTATCCCTTCACCTTTCCTATACATAACCATGCATACACGCAATGCACATTAACTAGTTCGATGGATAGGAGTATATGCGCGCGTGCATGTGAACTTAATCCGATCGAAAGGACACTTGGGCAGTTAAGCAGTGTTTGGTTCAGGTATAGACGGTGGATGCCCATCCATTTTTTAGGTGTTCATGTGTTTGGTATTTTTTAGGTGTTCATGTGCTTGGTTGAATGGATGACACTATATCATCTATGATAGACTCATCCTACTGCAGGTAATATTCCTTTTATATGCTGGACAAGTTGATAGGAAAATTTTGGTGGATGAGCTTGTCGAAGAGCTGGCACGCTTGTCACATAAGCGCACATCATGTAGTGGGTGGGATTCGGTCACCCCATTCCTCTCCCAAAGCCATCCTCGCCTCTAGCCACCTCTGTGCCCTCCGGTGACTGCGCCCTAGCCACTGCCGTCGAGTCACGCAACCCCCTCTGCAACTCCGACGGGATCCACCATGCCGGCCATTGTCGCATCACCACAGGAGCCGTCGCTGAGGGGAGCAGGAGGTTGCCACGAGCAGGGAGCATTGGCAAAAGGGAGTCGACGAGTGCCGGGGAAGAAGCCGGTGGTGGTGGGCCAGATCCGACGGCGACGGGACAGATCTGGAAGAGGGAGCCTGTGCACAAGGTGCGGAGGGAGGCGGCTCCGACGGCGAACGCACCAAGGGCAATGGTGGTTCTGGACTTCTGGGTTTGGGTGTTTGCGTTGGGAGGTGAGGGGGAGAGAGAGAGATTTTATCGATTGAGGAAGATGGGTTAAGATCCGTTAGATCTTTATCCAATGGTCCAAAAGTGATGGACACCTGATTACCGCAACCAATCGCATCCTATTTCATCTCTCTAATCAAACTTATATCATCCCAAACCGTGCCATCCTCCCAACCAAACAAAGTCATGAATCATTCCATCCTTCAACCAAACATCCTAGCCGAACCATCCCACCCCACCTCGTCCATCCTCCAACTAAAGATCCCAGCCGACCCATCCCATCACACCTCGTCCGATCCTTCCGACCAAACACACCTAAGAAACTATCGCTCAATCGAGAACATACCTTGTCTTAGCTTGGCAAGCAACTCCTCGCCGTCGTTCGCTGATATTGCTGCTGCCGGGACGCCCAGACGCCGCCGGTCACCTCCGTCGGCGTCATACTCCTCCTGACCCACCATGCTCATGATATGCTCTGCCTAGAGAGAGGGAGAGAGAGAGTATATGCATGTTCATGCCATATGATTTATTTCATATGTAAAGCATACTACCGCTACATATATATGCCGAATTGTATTTAGGGATTGGATGGACCTTATCTTGGGCGAGATGGAATATGGTGACGCTGCCGTTGTAGAACATGGTCAGAGGCTTCGTCGTGCCACTGCATGCGACCAAGCAAAATGAAAATAAAGGAACTAAGTAGCTGCACGGCAGAAGACCAAATAGCTTGAATTGATCATCTACCTATCGGGTTGTGTTTGATAATTACCTGAAGTCGTTGGAGCTAGCCATCATCTGCGACGACGGCGGCCCTAGGACGACTGCTACCGGGCCCGGCCGAAAGGAGAGAGAGCATCAATCAGGTCGATGAATTGATCACACAGATAGATCCAGGCAAAAAACAAAAGAAACTAATTAAGCGATGCACATATATAAAATCGATCTATATAAAGTTGCATGTATGCTTGCATAATATATACCTTGAGGCGGTGATGAGTTTGTGTTGTGCAGCACTGGGAAGTGCAGCTCACCAGGCTCGGCTGCTGGGTTGACGCCGCCTTTGGACATGGCAGCAGGAGGCAGTAGCTAGCTGCTCTCGATCGATGCTTCAACTCGATCGGTCGGCTTCATACTGCTCGCCCATGTCGATCTCTTTGCGTTGCGTTGCGTGCCCCTAGCTTCTACAGAGTTCGTTGAAGCACTGTCGTCGAGACGGAGAAGGTAGAGGAGACAGAGAGAGAGACACCAACAGATGCTTGGTTGGGAGAGGTTGGCACGACTTTGTAATTTTTAAAGAAAGAAAGATAATACCAGCTCCTGCAGGAGACTTTTCTTTTTCGTTTCATTAGTTATATATACACACACTAATCAAAGCACATGTAACATATGCAAAGAAGTTACTGATGTTTTTGGATGAAATTATTGTTAAATCTTCACAATACTGAAAAGTTACTGACGCTTCTAAATAAAGTTATCATCGGTAGCGAGTGAAGTTACCGTCAAACGTTTATAGTACATAGCCAGCGATAACTTCTTCATAGTTGATAATAACTTTTTGGGACATAAAACTATACACAGAATGATGTTATCGTGTATGCGTATATATATACGGTACTAATATTGAATGGCGAAATGAACACGAGGAAAATATGCATGCACGGTGACGACCAGAAGTATATAGTACTATTAGCTAATCTGCAAGAAAAGCATGAGAGAGGCGTGTCTAGGCGTATGAGTGGACCGTGGCCCATAGGATACGGGATCCCTTCCATTGCGTCGCTGTTTTGCCTTAACAACAAACATGCAGACACTAAACTGCTAGCTTACCTGGCCGGCGTTCCGTTCCAAACGTTGATAGCTTATCTGCTTATGACATCTAAATCTAATTTTTAGAAGTTAAAATCCCTAATAATTGTTATAATATTATTTTAACTAAAAGCCCTAACACTCGGAAACACAACCTTAATTGGCGTGCCTAACTAACGTTGGGCTATTGTTGGAGTGCACGCAGGCGCAGATCGATGCAAATGACAGTGCTTCCAGATACATTCAAGTAGGTTTAATTTTTTTGAGGCTTAAACTTATATTTTAGTTTTTATTTATACAGTAATTTGCTATTAAATAGTATGTTTTTTAAGATAGTATCTATAGATAAATTATAGTACAAATTGTATTGAATTCAGTTATACTAACCAAAATCATATACGTCTATTTTTTTACGTACTGTTTCTCACAAACAAAGAAAAATTCAATACCTACAACTATAAATTATAAATTTTAGCTCAAAAAATTCACCTAAGTTCCGAAACAAATGCCTGGATCTACAAGCAGCATTGGGTTTTTTTTTTCGGGGAACGAGGCTAACAATAGAATTGCTACCATGCGGTGCGGTGCCTGCATAGCAATAGATGACACGTACATTACGTGACGATGGTGTTTGCATGTATGTCAGATTTAGATGGTGCTTATTAGGGTTTAAAAATCTTGATTTATAACTTTTTTTACTATAGAAACTAAAAATATATTGTAGCTATTGGTAGTTTTTTCAATATAATTAAATTAAAAAAATAAAAATTATATTATTATGAAAAATAAAAGGAAATAAAAAACCCAAAAAGCAATATCGCTAGAAAACAAAAATAAAAGCTAGAAACCAGAACGAGCAGTTCTAACGAGCAGGGCTTATCCATTTCGTAATTTTTACAAGATTAGGACCCAACGATCGATCTCCATCGAACGGGATATGTACATGTCACTCACCCATCGGCGGTGACCGCTTCCGGACGGACGGAACAAAATTAGAGGGGACCCACCTCCGGCTTTGCTCGGTCACTCTTGCTTGCTTTGGCGCCATCGGCACTTCGATCAGCTCGCACGTGTGTTTATTCTTCTACCAACACAGCCATCTCATCCCACCTCGTCGTGCACGTCTCGTCTAGCGGTTGGTTCACCTTAGCCCCCAGTGTTACTCTCACCTTGGCTTTGTTTCGGCTCTACCCGATGTTCGCGTTGCAAGTATACATCAGTGCTAGCTGTGGTTGCAGGCAGCCCACAACTAGTGCTTCAGGCCTATTTCGGGCCCAAAACCGTGCGATTTGGGTCCCGACTACCAGACTCCGGGCCCATCATCTCTACTTTACATTACGAGGTATAATGGGAACATCCGCAAATGGATGCAATTTTTCGCGGAGAGAAAGCATAAACGAAAAATATACATCTCTCTATATAATCTTTTTTTTCTCTCTCTCTTTTTGCGAATATCTCACTTTAAAAATAATTCATCTCCTCTCCAGTGTCAAAGAGACGGCGGAGGAAACGCTTTTGTGTGATGACTCAGGTTTGATTCCAAACGAGAAGAAAGAAGATTGTAGGACTCCACCAGCTCACCATCCAAACTAATCTCACCATCCAAACTAATCTCAACAACCTATAGTACTAATTGTTATGAATATTATGTTTATATTCATGAGACCCAAGGTCATATATATATAGGAGGGTACATAAGGATATACAGGGAATATGCCGTATACAGATAAGGAAACCGAGATATATAAGAAAGCAAATAACAGTTCTATTCTATTTCCTATTCTATCCTTTCAATCCTTAACACTAATCACTCTTCAAATCTTTACTATTATAAAAGAAGGAGTTGGTGGTTGACCCGTCGTCACTCTTCTTCTCTCAGCCCTTAGATTTGATTGCTCCATAAAATCCGAGCCGTCTTCTCGTAGCCCCTCCTCGCGCGCCGCCTCCTCCCCTCCTCCTCCCCTCCCTCTATCTCGCAGCCCGCACCGCCTCCCCCCCCCGCGCGCCGCTCCTCCTCCCCCCACCTCGATCTGCCTCCCCCCCTCGCTCTTCCCCCAGTCGCCTCCTCGCAGCCCGCACCGCCTCTCCCCCCCGCGCGCCGCTCCTCCTCCCCCCACCCCGATCTGCCTTTGCTCTTCCCCCGGCCGCCTCCTCCCCCTCCGTCCCCCGCACCTCCGCCTCCTACTCCACCCCTCGCCGCCGCATCCTCCCCCTCTCCGTCCCCCGCACCTCCGCCTCCTACTCCACCCCTTGCCGCCGCATCCTCCCCTCCTCGTGCCGTCGCCGCCCCCAACCCCCCGCGCCGCCGCCTCCCCCTCTCCGTCCCCCGCACCGCCGCCTCCTACTCCCCCACCCCTCGCCGCCGCATCCTCCCCTCCTCGCACCGCCGCCTCCCCCAACCCCCCACGCCGCCGCCTCCCCCTCTCCGCAAGCTTATACTGACAAACACGTCTTGGCAGCATTCCTTTATCTGCAATGGGTTTCTTCTACCTTTTACCACAGGGCCTGCATGCAGATATGGACAAAATTAGATCCAGATTTTTCTGGCAAGGAACAGGGAGAAAATTCAAATATCATATGGTTAAATGAAGAGTAATTTGTAGGCCTAGAAATTTTTGGGGGTTTGGGTGTTCTGGATACTAGATTCATGAACATATGTCTTTTGGTTAAATGGATATGGAAAATAACTCAACACAAAGATGAGACTTGGTGCAGGTTACTCTATACTAAGTACATGCCTGAGGGAGATTTCTTTAGCTAAAAATACCAGGGGGACTCACAATTCTGGAAGGGTTTACAAAAAAGTGAAACATTGGTTTAAATTGGGAGCTATTCATAAGGTAAATAATGGTTGTCCTACAAAATTCTGGCTTGATACTTGGTTAGAGTCATCTCCTTTAAAAACGCAATGTCATGAGCTTTTCGCGGTCCGTTCTGATCCTGACATTTTGGTGAGTGAGTGCTATGATGATTCTCAATGGGTAATACACTTTAGAAGGTCTTTAGGCCCTGATGAGGTCCAGGAATGGCTAATTTTAATGAATTTACTGGACTTGATCTCTCTGAACAATGAACATGACCAAATTATTTGGCAGTTGGAGAAGAAAGGAAGTTTCACTACAAGATCTTTATACAGACAGATGAAATTTGGGGGAGTTATCGATATTAGAATGGTTGAGATCTGGAAAGCCAGAATACCTCTAAAGATTAAAGTGTTTTTGTGGCAAGCTTTGCAAGGGAGGATTCCAGTCGGAGAGCAACTCAAAAAGAAAAATTGTCCGGGGGATGAGAATTGCAGATTATGCGGTTCGTTCGAGGACACTGATCACACACTATTCGGCTGCCCAATAGCTGTTTTTCTCTGGGTTAACATGAGAGAGATTTCTGGGGAGGAACAAGATTCCATCATCTTCCTCTGATTTCATTTGCGAGCATGTCGAGGTCTGTGAAACTAAAGGGAGGAAAATAATGCGGTTTGGTCTAGCAGCAGTATGCTGGACTTTGTGGAACATTCGCAATAAGATGGCTATAGGGAGTAAACTTCTTTGACATCCAACTCAGGCTCTGTACAAAATGATTTCTTTCTTGCAGCGATGGAAGGCGCTTCTGAAATTTCTTTCTTTCTTGCAGCAATGGAAAGTGCTTCTGAAGGAAGAAGAACAAACGAAGGTGGAGGCGTTACTGGGTGAAACGAGAAAGAAGATTACAACTCCGAGGCGGGAAGACAGAAGACAAGGATCTGCAAAATGTTGATAATGGATGAAAAATACTTCTGTGTTTCTTTTGGCTGTCCAGTAAGGGAGGTTGCAATATTTTTGTGCTGCTTCTTGTCTTCGCTAGATGCAGGCAACATCGTCTAGTGTTAGGGAGTTCTCCTTCTGTTTGCTTTGAGCATCCCTGGAACACTGACTGGGGTGCCTAGTTACCTCCTAAACTCTCTACTTCTTAGCTTTCAATAAAAGTTGGGCTGTGCCTTGGTTCTAAAAAAAAAGAACAGCCTTCACTTGTTTATCAACATGAGAGGCGTACAAAACATGAGATCGCTTAGCCTATTTTTTTTAACAGAACTGCACAAAAACATGTCCCCGTTAGACTCCCAACACGTACAGGCAGGTGTCCATACAAGTTTCTATACACACGACAGGTTTACATTTATGAATGATTAATTTGATGCAACGCAAGGAAGATTGGAATCCCGTCCTCTCTCTTCCCCACACCACAAGGCAAGCAACCACAACCGAACGGACCCATAGAATTAGCACCACTGCAGATTAGATTATTAGATTACAGGACGATTAGTACAGTAGTTGAGTAGGATTTATTGATCATAGCCCTACCTCTCCCGTTCCGTTGGCATCCCGAGAAGAGCAGGAGAGTTGCAGGGGAGGGGGAAGGGAAGCGAGGATGGTGGACGTGTCGCGCGTGCAGAAGGAGCTCACGGAGTGCAACCGGGACAGGGAGCTCTCCGGCGTCTCCATCGCCCCCCACGACGGCGGCTCCAAAATCTCCCACCTCACCGGCACCATCGCCGGCCCCGTCGGAACCCCCTACGAGGGCGGCACCTTCCTCATCGACATCCGCCTGCCAGGTATATACATCCCTGTCGTCTCTCTCCCTGTTCGTGTGGGATTCCATCGTCGTCGCCTCCGCCCCGCAATCGCGCTTGCGATTCCTGGCGATCGGCGCGAGTGTTTAGTCCGTGGCCTCTGCGGACTGCGGGGCTGGGTAGATTGATCCATGCGTAGCGCCATTCTTATGTGAGAGGTTGATTAGGGTAGGGTAGGTTTTGGTTGGTGTGCCCTCTTCCGTTCCAGATTAGGATTTGATTGGGCAGACGTTCGTGAGCGCAGTATGTAATGCGGATTCACCTTTCCTTTGAGGCGTAGAGAAGATGTGTGCGTTTGAGCAGACAAGACTATACCTCGTGTTCAAATTCTGCAGATGTACATATGTAATTCAAGGAATCAAGGTGTATTACTCTTTTATCTTTTATGATGTGAAAATTTTGTGATGTTGAACAGTATGACTCGAGCCCTCGGCATAGGGCCCGAAATGCTTGCCGAACACCGTACTGTTGGGGTGAGAAGAAAGATCTATGCCCACTCTTCAATTTCTTGGATTTTGGTGCCTTTGTTAGTTGTTCCGCAAGTTAAATCTTTTGTGTATCACCGCTATATGCTAATAACTGAAGCCAAAGCAAGATCTGCAAAGGCATGGAAAATGTTATTATCATCTAACTGATTGATTGTGGTCTTTGATTGGCAGGTGGCTATCCCTTTGAGCCTCCTAAGATGCAGTTCGTCACCAAAGTATGGTATGCATGCTTTCCTTCTCCATGTGGTTTATTCTGTCTATTCCTCTCTGTGTATATGCCTTTTCAAAGGAGGATTTCAATGTTCCTTGTTTGTAGGAATCCATTACTCTGAGCTAACAATTTTCGAGAATTGATATGGGTTATCTTACCACTTTCTTATATCTGTTGTTGTTTGATCAAATAAGGACATTAACAGTAGTACATTGTAGTTCAAACAGACACTAACAAGTAGAAAATCTGCTGTTTCAGTGTTGTTATATTCTCTTAAGGTATAGCGATGACTTTACTCTTCATGTGGTGGTGAGCCATTCAGTATCCAAAAATATACTGTGAACTATCAATTGTCTGCTTCCTGACAAGGCTTGCACTATCTACAACTCTGATTTCTCCTCTAATCTATGTTGAAGGCACCCTAATATTAGCAGTCAAAATGGAGCAATTTGCTTGGACATACTGAAAGATCAGTGGAGCCCAGCCCTTACCCTGAAGACGGCACTGCTATCCCTTCAAGCTCTTCTTTCTGCTCCTGCACCTGATGATCCCCAGGATGCTGTTGTAGCACAACAGGTCTGAAACGGTTCTTTCCTATTTAGTTCCATGTTTTAACACACCTCTTACTTTTGCCCTGGGAGCTACTGTGCATTGGGAATCTTCTTGAGCAATCCTATTGCCAATGAGTCGGATGTCTGTTACTCCTGAAGTTCAGTTTGTGTATTTGCGCAGAACTGCCACATAATGCCCCTGGTAGAATAGCAGCAAAGAGTGTTACAGTACTTGAAAATATGAATTTATTAAGTGATAATGTAGCAGCCAGTACATGAGCTCTGTGCTACTACCTGTGACACAACTGGTAATGTTATAGTTCTCATGTTATGTCTGTGCTACCGTGCGTTTAACATACCTATTCCAGTGACAATGTTTGTGGCTGGTTTCAAGGCAACTTATACACAACTATTTTCATTATTACAGCTGGTATTTTGCAGCTTATGTGCATTTGATACCAGATATGTTGTGTGCTGTATGTATAGTTGACGCTTGATGACAAGCTAGGGTGTAATGTAGTTCTGATCAGCTCAGCAAGCTTTTCAGCATTTAATACGATATCTTCCTATGTCCTTCGCACAATTGATGCAATACAAAAAGCAAAGTATAAGATGCTTCTAATCAGCTCTCCAAGTAAGGTGCACTATGATATCAGATTGTTCATTAGTCAATCTAGCCTGGCCATACTAAGGCCAATCAAAGAACTCCATATGGGGTCCTATTAGTGAGTAAAAGTGGCAATATTCAGGCATATAAGCAACATAACTTGGCTGGGTAATTTATTTTAGACTGTACCATGATATTGGATGTTACTTGGTAAGTCAGGCTAGGCAGGTCCAGAGTCTAGACTGGACCTTATTTAGGCTCCATGATGGGCCCGAGAGTCCCTCCTGGAGTTTTGTACTGTGATTCCAGTGATGCAGTAGCATAAGGCCTGAAATTTCCCTGCGATTGTCATTCATGAATAGAACAGCACTACAAATGCCTATGGGTTTCAGGACAAAGGCTTAACTGACAGGTTAACAGAATCACTGTTGCAGACTGTTCCACTCATTATCTTTCATGTCATCTGTTTTTGCAGTACCTTCGTGATTATTCCACATTCTTTGGTACTGCTCGCTATTGGACAGAGGCATTTGCAAAGAGTACCTCCACTGGCATGGAAGAAAAGGTATTGTTATAAACTGTTTATCATTCCAATGGTTATAGAAAAGCTGTAGATATTGATGAATCTTAGTAACCCTTCATTTGTGCAAGTACAGGTGCAGAAGCTGGTTGAGATGGGCTTCCCTGAGGATTTGGTGAGAAGTTCTCTGAAGAGTGTCAATGGCGACGAGAACATGGCTCTTGAAAAGCTCTGCTCGGGCTGAAGCCTTATGGCCGATATGAATTGTAAATTGCATCCCCATCCATTATTAAACAACAGTGCTTACTAATGCTCCTGTTCTGCCATTTCAGTGTGGCCTTTATGACACTATATATAGGGGATTGGACCATGGGAGAGAGTTGTTCATTTTCTTTTTCTTGCCTCATGGTTCCTTTCGTTTCATCCGCGAGCCTGAATTAACAGGGTTGTGTCGGACTTCTCCCATGAAACCCCATTTCTGTCCGATGCAAAGCGTCAGTTTTACAGCAATCAGATGATCTGAATTCGATGGGCCATATCTGATAGGCGTACTGATCTTGGTGGTTTTTGTGTCGTGAAAAGCTTATGTGGGTGATGTTTTAACGATGGATTCTGGTTTTTAGCTGAAATTTTACTGTAACTGGTTTTTTTACTGTAGCTGATTTAGCTTTTTAGGTATAATTAAATTTAAAAAAAATATAAAAATAAAAAATATGTTAGCCCATCACGGACAATGCAAAAGAACACAGGAAAAAAAGAAAATGCAAAAAAGCTCAAAAAATTTAAAAAAAAATTTGGAAAAATATAAATTACTAAATAGTGAAAAAAAACTGAATCTAAAAGCTGAAGCTGAAAAAAGCTGAAATGGATGGGGCCATGGATCCAGTGATTTTGCTCGATTTTCTTGTTTGGGGCGGCATGCTCCACGCGCTTGCTTACACAGTTACACAAGGTAAGTACAAATCAGGAGTTGTCCGTGATGGCCGTCCCATGAAGCTTGTTTGTGATTCTTGTTGCTTTGCGGAAAGGAAATCGCTGAAATGAGACTGCAACGTTTTGACGATGGCGTTGCATGCTGGAGTATCAGTATCACACGTACAGGCACATGGCTGGCATAAGATTAAGCACCGCTTAATTTAGCTTCTAACTTTTGGTTTCTATTTTTACACTATTCATTAATTTTGTATTTTTTTTTTCTGTTTTTGGGTTTTTTTTTCTTTTTCTTGTATTCCTTTACATTATTTGTGATGGGCTAACATGTTTTTTCTATTTTTATTTTTTTAAAATTTAATTATGCTAAATAAATCAACTCAGTCATAGTAAAAAATAAGTTAATTAGAGTAAAAAAAAGTTATAAACACCTCTAAAGCAGATCCATCTGAAAGATAGACATGGCGATGATCTTTATTTTTGTGGGACAATAAAACAATGTCCTGACTCATTAACTAGGATTACATCACAATGATTGGGGCGTCATTATCACCACCTGCGTTACCCTCCTTTGTTTCCAATCATGGGTGTCATCTTAAAGAAACTGCTTGTTTTTGCAAACGGAGAGCTTGAGAGCTTGAGGGGTGGATAAAACAGCAGATTAATCTGCATCAAGCCAAACAAACAACATGTCATGTGGTTTGCAAATCCTATGTTCCTGCCTTGCGAAGGCTGTTCCATTCTCTAAAGGAGAGGGCCCGTGCAGGGAGAAGTAACGGCACAGCAGGAACGAGTCTCATTGAGCGTACCATGGCTAGAAACAAGGACCGTTTCTTCATCTCCTCTGGTCAACAATGGAGAAGCATACCTCCAAAGACCGATTAAATCAAGGAGGTCAAACTCGTACATATACTACAAGCCGACGCTAGGTGACATCCAGAACCATTCTCGTCGCCTAGCTAGTTGTACAGCTAATTGCTCCCTCCTTTCTCTCTCAAAAAGAAAAGGAAAGAAAGAGGGAGACGGTTCCTACGACCATTCGCGAACGAAAATCTCATGATTATCTCTTCGGTCAATGCGAAATCCGTGCCACCAAAGCCGTGCTGGTGTCCAACAGCGTGCTAGACCCTCCAACGCAACGTCACACACGTCCTCGTCGTGTTTTTAAGACCGCTTGCTTGACCTCAAAAGCAAGGCGCGCAGATCCGATCTGGGCTCGGTTGGCTAGAGCGTCGTGCTCGGTCGCTGCCCCCCTGCGTTGTTCAAGCGTGATCTTGGCGTCGGTGCTCACCAAAACCAACACCCACCCCCCTCCCCCCCCACATGTATGTATGTGTGCACATACATACATACAACGGCCTGTGTCACTATTGTCTGCGTGCCTGTCTCTGCAAGCAGATCCTCTGCCTTGGGGTTCAATCGCCAAGGAGGACAATAAGAGGGTGTTTGGCTCATGGATGAGATGATTCTGTTAGGGACAACGTGGTTCATTCGATTTGGCCGAACAAGCTGATACAATATCTAGATGAAACTATTTTTCACCAAACTGAATAACGGAATGATTCCATCCACCAAACCAAATAAGAGATGAAACATCATTTGGGATGGAATGGTTCTATCTACCAAACCAAACACCCCCGCTAAGTTGCTTAGAAACGTGTGGCTTAGATCAATTGACAAAGTACAGTGCCAAGCTACTACATTTATTTCTGTACGGTATTTTGCTACAGTGCTTTTGTAAGACCGTGTGGAGGTTGCAATGGCTTGTGACAAGTATTTGACTTTGATTTGTAAGGGTTATCAAAGTTTGAGTTTGGTTTTTGAAGGTTTTCAATTTTCAGTGTTGTTAGGTTTTAACTAGTTTGACAACGGCGGTACTACTGGGGTGGTAGCATTGGCCTTGTGTGAGCAATACTACCATGGTCATGGTGTGACCAGTTTCTAATTAGCAGTAGCAATTTTTCACAGAGTGTGTTTTGAAGTTGGACATGTGGTTGGCGGTCGGACCGGCCGTTGGTTAGTGGTTAGACCGGAATTGAGTTGAGTGGTGTGACCAGTGTCCTGTTACCGGGGAAGGTTTAAGTCGATTTAGGTCAGTTAGACCGATCAATGGTTGATAGGTGTTGTCCGATCACCATAGGGAGAGCGGTTAGACTGATTACTGCAGCTAGAGAATAGTGAGAGGTGTTTTAGTTGAGTTGAGTTCTAGTCATGGCTTGGGAGTCATGAGGTGTTGTGTTGAGTTACATGATGCATTATTTTAACTAATACAAGTCAAGTTTATGGAACTTATGCTCAAGATGGTTGTTTGGCCTTTGGATGTATTGGTGGCATGAAAAACATTAGCGGTCAAGGGCAAGGAACTGGGACTAGGTGGGAGAGCTAAGATTCGTGCGGTTAGGTAAGTCCAGGTGAGACTACGTAGCTTAAGCAGAAAGCACATAAAAGATAAGGATTGTAAAGAGGTGAGTTGGTACATGCGGTGCATTGAGTGATGAGGCTGACGTATGTAGATACATTTCAGGGGAGTCTGGATGCATGAAGATGTAACGACTAGTTATTAGGCACTACAGGCTATGTGTCAAAGCATACAGACATACTTTGATGTGAAGATGAAGACAAAGTGAAGGGAAGGTGTCCGGAAGATTTGTTGGGGTATTTTGGTAGATGGCCAAATACCGGGTTGGTGCCTTGATCAAAACTGCAGTGTTGGGAGGCGCAAAAGAGAAGTGGTTCAAGTCAAGATGAGCTGGGATTACTAAGTGGATCAATTGTTAATGGTTTAGCGAGTTGAGTCTTGTAAGTGCTTTGAGAAACATGTATGAGTGTATAAAATCTAGTATGGTATTGAGTTAACAGGTTACCTTATGTAAGTGGATAAAGCCCAACCAGGGGCTAGTTATGGTTTTATGATGTGAGCCTCCATATTTAAGGAGGGGAGGAGTTGGCTTAGGGGAGAAGCCTTTAGAGGGAGTTAGGGTTTCTTGAGAAAAACTTTGTGTACATGCTCCATGAAGAGAAAGCTCGATCCTCTAAGAGTGGAGTGGTTGTAAACATTCATCTACAAGTGAAATAAAGATTCAAATTTCTTCTAAGTGAGTTTTACCATGGATTTCTCCTTGTGATCTTGATTTTCTTGGTTTGGTTGTTTGAATTTCCTCCCTCCTTGATCTTGCTAGATCTCATCCATCTAGGCAAATCCCATAACAGGTCCTTGGTAATTGTCTTGATTTGCCTGATTTTGATGTAATTTATCTTGTTTTGGATAAAGATCAAAACTTTGTTGAGTAGCTTATCAATCCATTGATAAAATAGGTTCATAGGACCCTAAGGAAGCTATGTTTCAGGTTTTCAAATCATTTGGTGAAGTAGATTAGAAGTTACACCTACTTGATAAAGATCATAACACTATGTTTTTTTTTGTCCTAGAACGGTGAGCAGTTAGACTACTGTGACCCTAGCAGTTAGACAGCCCAAACCCGATCAGACCAACCATTTGATGTTCTAGCCCATGTTTTGCTTCTTTTGTTCACTTGGTTATTTGGCTTCTGTTTGATGGTTGTTTCTACTATACGTCTGATCTTCTTAGCTCTCTATAGCTATTGAAGTAAAGAAGCTTTTGTATTTAGATAGTGTTGATTTTGTTAAAATTGAAAAAGAGGCAAAGATCATTAACCCCTTTGATGGGCTGGGCTCAATTTGAGGCTATAAACATCTGATATATGAACTCCTTAACCATCGGATAGTTCGGATTCGTATTTGTATTCGATGGATAGTGGGCTACTATATTCGTATCCATTTCAGAAAAAATTCTGTATTTGTTTCCGATCAAACACTATCCCAAAAAAATCCAAGCCGAGACAATCTGTATTCGAAAATTGTCCGAATTAATCAGAAACTATCTGATCCATTTTCATCCCTATCCCTGGACCCCTCAATGTGGTCAGATAAAGAAATTGCATGGCCATACCACGAGTGATCAAAGAGTTGGCCACATAAAGTTATCCATCACTAGATTGAAAAAAGATTGAACAGTTAATAGATGATATGTTTCTTACCTAGAGTTCGATCAGGTATCGTGGGGGCAAAAGGAGAATACACAAACATGCCTCTGATCAGATACGAATTGGTCGTATGGGTATACTCACTGGTTGTGAGCTAGTTGGATATATCACAAATTAGTCTGCGAATTGATCGTATAGAGATACGGCTTGGTCGTAACTAGATAGGATCTGGTCGTAAGGAGTTATGGACTGATCGTGAGTAACTAGGACTTGGTTGCAGATCATATTGCATAAGGTTAGTCTAGATTGATTTTTGTGTATACTTAGAGGTCAACATGTCCTGTTACGGACTACTACATACTAGTGATAGGAAATGTATTTTCAAGTTACAACCAAGTATATATGAACCTACATGATCATACACTTAATTGCTCAGAACAATAAAAGAATTCAGTCAAAGGTTTTCCGAGTGGGATATAATCTCTACTCGTATTGGAAGTATTGGATAAGGATCCGAAAAGGCTTTCTGAGTGAGGTACGATCTCCATTTATATTGGATAAGGATTTGTAAGACTCTATATAAGGGGAACATTGTGGCTATAGGTAGAGGTGTGAGACAGAGAGAGATTGCATCATCCACCAAAACCCTAGCCGCCACCTTTCGAAGGCCTTGCCGTATGCGCAGGTGCTAGCATACCGACACACCGCGTTCCATCTCTAGACATGTAGAATTCGGTAGAGACGCTTCTGTAACTGAGGTGTTGATCGGGATGATCCGAGGAGAAGGCAATTGATTCGTGGAGATCGACTATCGCTAGATGACGATTGGTTTTCGAGGATCGCTTTTCAAAGATATTGGATGATTGATTACTTCCACTACATCAATATGTGCTATGTTGAACCGAACTGCTTCAACTCTTCTGCTGCTGCGCTACGTGTCTAATGATAATAATTTATGATCTCTTACTTATATGATTTCCTAATTTATATGATAAAAATCTAATTTACGCTAGAGTAACCTTCCTGTATCCTGCAACGGTGCCATTTGAACCTCAGGGCAGAGGATGTGAATCCAAACATGTGTACACCGAGAGACTCAGAAGGCAGACCATGAGCCAATGGTATAGAACCTTGGTTGGTTGCCGACACAAATAGGAGTGGTATTCATCACTTCGTTAATTCGTTGCTCCAAAAAAAAAAAAATTTCTGTTAGTTCAGACTCCAAACAGGTTGCTGGGGTTGGTACCGTTCATTTGATTAAATTGCTTGTTTCGCTTTCGAACTTTCCCGCTGACAGAGACCATACATGCTGCATTGCTGCAAAATTAAGGCCATAAACTCCCTGTACTTAAGGGAATAATGTCGGAAGTTAAGCCCTAACTGCAATTAGCGACGGGACCTAACACTCGGCAAGCCAGGCTTGAGTTTCATTCATCACTGGTTACTACTAGTAGTAGTAGCAGCAGTTCCTTCTTTTTTTTAGAGAGACTACTAGTAGTGGCTGGTAAACTACTAACTCCGATTTCGAATATAAATCATTTTAGAATATATGTAGTTGACTGTCAATATATAAATAATTATCAAGGTTGGTAGCATAAAATTAGTATTAATAGATCCATCATAAAATACACTTTCATAATATATAGTTATTTCTATTTAAAACAATATATATTTATAGAAATTAATGATCAAAATATCACTTTGAAATCCGTACTATGTTCATACCTTGAGTAAGACAGTATTATCATTTCTTCTTTAATTACTCTCATACATCAGCTTTTTACTCATTTAGTGTGCTATAAATATTGCTTATATCACCTCGTTGAGCGTGCCCTTAGAATAGGGTATTATTTTCACACGCGGTCAGCGCACGTGCTGCCGCGTGGTCAGCGATGCAGCCCAGCGAGCTGCCACGCACGCAGTCTGCGCTGACACGTCAAAAAAACAAAAAGATTACACTTTGACAGCCTTCGCTGAGACCGAGGGACGAAAGAGATTTTACGTTACCGACTCTCTCAAGGCCTTTTTTTTTATGGTGACAGGGACTGGCGCGGGGGGACAACAGCATACTGTACTTACCCTGTTAGTATAACCGTAGGTGATGTTTTTTTGTTAAGGTGCATGATCTACAGGGTTCTAGCTAGCTATTCTCCGCACCATCGCTGTGTCGTAACTGATGTTTGGTTACCTGTCCAACCGTCGAATAGGGGGTAAAGAAAATGAAAGATACTGTTCAACATGAGGAGACGACCGGCAATCAAGATCTACGTTGCACTCGTTTTAGTTTTTTTTTCAGTTTCAGCTTCTAACTTTAGTTTTTTTTCACTATTCAGTAATTCCTCTTTTTCTAATTTTTTTAGATTTTTTGGGCTTTTTTAGATTTTTCTTTTTTCCTTTTCCGTATTCCTTTGCATTGTCCGTGATAGGTTAACATATTTTTTCTATTTTTATATATTTTTTAAATTTAATTATGTCCAAAAAGCCAAATCAGCTACAGTAAAAAAAAACCAGTCACAGTGAAATTTCAACCAAAAGTCAGAAGTCATCGCTAAAACAAGCGCCCGCTAAGATTCCAGATCAATTCTGAAATGACCCATGCAACGGTTATGGCTGGTGCAGTGGGAGTGAGCATTGCGTTAAAGGAATCGTCGCTCACAAGTCTGATCATTTTTTTTATGTAAAGGAGATAAATCAAATACATAATATTATAAATAATAAATTGAACATAGAGAGATAGAAGAAATTTTTTTCTCTGTTCACATGTATATTACAATAAGTAAGACTCTTATTTATAGACTAAGTAGAGAGTACTTACCAATGAGTCAGATTTACATGTCTAGATCTAGATTCCCAACATAGAGCACTAATAAAGATTTTCAATTTGGTAGTAACCAATTCTGACCTAAAGTTGGCCGTTCTTTTCGGTTTTGGTTTTGATTTCAATGGGTTAGTATCATTTATCAGTAGAAGAAAAGAACGGGACCTAAAGCTTGCTGCCACTAGTGTTACTGTCGCGCTGCCTCCTGCTGCTTCAGCTCTTGGCCCCTGGCTGCTTGCTCCGCCTGACCGCCATCTTGCCTGCAGTACAATACCCGATGACTCCGACCCATCAGGAATTCAGGATTCAGAAAAAAATCACAAGGATGCAGCAAGAAAGAAAAAGGGCCTGCATAAAGGGCTAGAAATTCAGCAAAGGATGTTTCCTTTCATTTCTTACTTTGATCACAAACGTACATGCATCAATTACGCATGGTCAGGGGAATCCAAGAGAGATTAATTACTGAACATATCTAAAAAAATTTATTGATGAACATGTTGCAGGTTATACGAACCAGTAAATTGCGTGTGTTTTTTAATTCAATTTTCTGCCTGATTGAATTGCGCTATCAAGCAAGAAAACACTCTCGAGTAAAAGGGACAATTTTATTTGCTAGCAGTTCTTTTCTGTTCTGTGTGAAGTGTGAACCTCTTAATTCCGGAGAACCTTTTCTTTTCAAACAGATGGGGTCTCCTTCCCTATGAATTCCAAACTTCAAACCCTAATTATTAGGGAGCGAGCAAAAGATTTAGGCTGCTCTAAAAAATGCCAGCTTCTGCGTTTGGTGTCAGACGTCAGCTTTTTTTGTACTGTACATATTTTTTGTCTTTTTTTAAAGGTTTTTTTATTTTTCTTTTTTTCCCGTATTCCTTTACATTGTCCGTGATGGTTAACATATTTTTTATTTTTATTTTTTTAATTTAATTATATCAAATAAGCTAACTCAATTACAGTAAAAAAAAGTCATAAACCACCGTCATTCTGAATACCCCCTTAGCACATGAAAGCGAACCATTTTGTTACATATCTCATCCTAGATTTTAGTTTCATATTAAAAGTGTCCTCCTTATCTAACCACACATGGATAAGAATTTAGTAGAGTTTAGGGCACCCTTTCTAGCTTCTTTTTGCATGAAAATTGCATGGATTTTAGATTAGTTCAACTTTAAGATTTGCATAGTTTCTTCTTGAAAGTGCATCAGGCTAAATGTGGGAGGCATCGTGTTTGGCAAGCGTGATTATCAATTCTTAGCATGTGTATAGAATGGATAAGAGGAACTCTTGAGACACAACGGTGGCTGAACCCACCGATCGACCCAGGTTTGAGTCTCACTTCTAACTTAAATACGAAATGTAGGAGGATAAGTCTCGTACCTTCACACCATTGCATAGAATGGATAACATATATACATATCAAAATTACAATCTTTTACTAAAAACTCAGCTTGAGTGCATATACAAAAAAGTATAGTAGAAGTTGGTATTTTCATAGTTTTGTCTAAGAATTTAAAATACACAAGCCCAAATAAAAAAGTAAAGTGGGTAAATAATTGTATATCCTGAGTATAGCGAGTATAAATATTGTAATGTTCTCCTTGATAAATACAAAAGCAAGTATAAATCTCTGCTAATATAAAAGAGGAGTTTGTCTGTTGTCCTCCCCTCACCGACTCTCCATACACCTACAGCGTAGCTCCTTCTATCCTAGCATGCAGCACAACCCCACGTCCTTCCCTAAAAAATTGGTATATATGTGGTCACCGTGTCACACGTGTGCCCATCCTCCCCCACGCACGTGCAGGAGCATGCCTTTCATCTGTCCCACGACCCCATCATGCAACTGTTTGTCTCCCCACTTCTTTCCCAATCCATCCCACGACCCCATCGCGCAGCTATCTCTCCCTACTTCTTCCACAAATCCAAGCACTAGCCAACTGCTGCCTCTCCCAATTGTCATCTCCTCCATCCCTTCCTGGATGTGATGTCCCCTCTGATTCGCCTACAAACTACATAGTCATGATCGCCTCTCGAAGCCTGGAGATGCCGAGGACACCGATGTGGAGGTGGCTAGCAGCGCAGGGCAGTGGGAGCACTTCACGATGCCCTTAGGCAAACGAGGACACTGTGAGGGGGACGCAGGATCAAGTCCACGCGGGCATCGTCGAATCCCGCACTCCCACCCTTCTCCATGTCTAACAGACCCCCTCCCTTGCCTTCTCCACTTCCTTCACGTCTCTGTAGTGCTCCCCCCTCTTCTCCGTCGCTTCTTAGGCCCATCGCCACCTAGATCCAATTGTGCCATTTCTTCACTGCCCACATCAGCAGCCACAGAGTGAATCGACTGGAGCAGGGGTAGAGGCTGAACAGGGCCTTGTGTTTGCAAGCACCTCTTCTTCATTGCCTATGTGCTCCCACCCGCATTATTCACTCCCCAACTCCCCCGATTTAGAACGGGGCTCCTACCCTCTCTCTTCCTGATCCACACCACCTCCAAATCTCATCATCTCCACTCTTCTACCCTCTTTTCATTCACATCGTCTAATCTAGTGAAATCGTGAGGACCAGATCTGGGCCTGTCGATGGAAGATTGGGGTCCGAGTGGCAATAGGCAGTGGCAACACATGCCTTTCCCCCTCTGGTGTGGTAAAAGAATGCAGAAGAGACGCCACCACAAATCTCATGCTAGGGGTCTGAGATGCCATCCAGCATGTAGTGGTGCTACTCATGCTGGCGGAAGAGGATGCCGACATATGTCACCTATGGCCACCAGCTTTGGCTCGTTGCTATGTTTGTCATGTTGATTCCACTACGATCCAATCAAGAAAGTGCACCAAGTGTTCTATAAGTATGTCAAATACTTCTGGTTCCTTTTATTTCTTGGTAGATGAGTTTGGGATTGAATTGCTTTTTGGTTTCACTCTATTTAATTTTTGTTAAAGATCGCTAATTTCTCCTAATTGTATGCTAAAGTCATGATTTCGGAAGGTGATGGTTGGGTGCTTGTGCAAAGTTGTTTTCACCCTGTCATCAATATGACATGGTGCTTTGTTTTGTATTTTAGCAATATTGTTATGTATTTCATTAGGGTTGTCTAAATCTTGCATGAATTTTAATGAGACTGTTAATTTGCAAAATATGTGTAGAACACTCATTTGCAATAGATGCATTGTTTGTCAAATCAAAACTTTTTTTGTATTAGTGTTAAAATGTATAAGATATAACACTTTTTTGTATTCAGGATCTTTTAATTTACTATATAGTTTGTCAGTTGGTTATTTTATTGTGTCGACCATGAGGATTTGATTTTTGTGTCAAAACTAAAGGCCAGCAATTTGATTTGTCTTATAAGTCAATTTGATCATTGAAAATTCAATATTTGCAATTTTAAGTTGATTTGTTCATGTCTTTGGTTGAATGGATTCGTAGATTGCTTAGATTTTAACAGAACTAAGTAATATTCTAGTGTAACTTCTGCTTGCACATAAAGATCTTGGCGTTTTGCTAAGTTTTGCTTTGGCAAGAGAATAGCATATGATGCTCCCCTCTACTGACATTGGCAAGGTACATCCCAATGCCATTTGTGCTTTGATCAATTTTCATTGTTGATGTTCCCTTGCTGCAGGACCGAAAGGCAACAGAGGGGGTGAATGGTGCCTTAAAATTTTTCTATAAATATTCATCAATCCTTCACTCCAATAGTTACAAAGATATGAATATTAGGATAGAGAGCCAATGCAAAACCTAGCAAAACAAAATGCTACAAATTGAAGAAAAAATCAGAAAAATCAGAAGTACCACTTCAGAACTGTAGTATTATTGCTTACTATAGTAACTGTGGTACTGCTGCTATAGTAAATGCGGTATTACCGCTGCTATAATAAAATCAGGGTGAATAGTATTTTCAGCACGATTTCAAAAACCAAAATAGATGAAACTTTTGATCCGTAGATCCAAATGACATGAAAATTTATGATGATCTTCTCTAGGTTATCAAAAACCTATTTTAACAAACGATTATGAAAATCATAGTTAAAGGTGAGACCTTTTCGGTTTGAATGAAAAGTGCATCAAAACCGAGCAAAAACTAAAAATTGGTAAATACAACTTACTCGTGGGTAGATGATGACCAAGATGGCTTTAGATGTATTTTTTATATGTCACAGCAAGTTAGAACACCGAAGAATATGACCCAAAAATCCTTGAAATAAGAAATCACTTAGTGAGACCGAAAAGAACCAAAATCGGGTTTCTTGATGAATTTACTATCAAAATGTTTAGATGATAGGACATTGATTTCAAGATATTATCTCCATCTCATTCACGTCTTTGGCACAGTAAGATTAAGAAGAGAGAACAAAACTAACCAAATCAAGAGCATATCAAGCAAAACATGAATGATCTATAGAGATGATTAAAAATTGATGTATTACTTACTTAAATAAGTAAGTTTTACAATCACTTCACTTTAGAGGACAGAGAACGCATAATACACTCAACCCTCAAACCCTAACCCTAAACATACGAGCACAAAAGAGATAGATTGAATTGTTAACATAAGTCTCCATCTCAATCCCTTTATATAGGTGGACTAACGAGCCACACCTATTCTTTAGTGGATACTATCCACTTAGCACAAAGAAAAAAATCCGATAAATCATCACATACGGGTTTTACTCACACATGTTCACTTATGCACGTTTTTCAAAGTGTATAAGTCTAAATCTGCAAAATCTTTCACCCTTGATTTATCTTGATTAAACCAATTTTTCCTTGGCCTAAACCGCTATCTAAACGCTACTCATATGCAGCGGTTTTGATCCAAAGTAAATTTTGGTAATTTGGCCAAACTACCAAAATACCTTTTCTTGACTGAGTCGTCTCCTTTCAATGTAAGCAATCGCCATGCTTGCTACGTGTAGATTCACTACTGGCTTGCAACGTATCAGCAAGTCTCTCCTGTTCCGGTTTCACCGGACCACACCTCACTTGGATTGACCAAGCCATATGGTGCAAACATGCCGTTCGAACTCGCCTTTAACATTTTTTATCTTTCTTGTACAATGCTTGAGCTCACCATCTCACTCGATATTCTTTATTGTTCTGGGCTTCGACTCCTCCATAGGCATAGCCCCTATCCTCACCGTTGAACATGGTGACTTTAAGCGTTACTATACATCTAAAGACAAAGAAATCGTTTTCGGACACAAGTTCTTCACAACTTGACCCATGTTAACCAAAACATACATCATGTAATCTTAATGCAATGACCCACTCACCCCCAACTCAACCTATGACTCAAATCCCAAAATCCTCCATTTTTGTCAAAATCAGTACTACCGCTCCTCTCAAACCTGTACTACCGTACTGCGGTATTACCGCTCCCTTGAGTCAGTACTATGGCACCTTGCAATCCCGAAATGGTCCTCTTTGGAAATAACATACCGTCAACTAGAAATCAAAGCAACTGATTTGCGGTATGACCGCACCAATACCTGCAGTATGACTACATCAACATTTGCAATATTACCGTTTTTTTCTGAAAATTCCAAAAAACAGCCTAAACAAAATACAAGTTTTTGCATAAATTGAATAACTACTCTAAAAATATTACAATAATTCATCACAATATTAAACAAAACTTTTTTACATAGTTCTTTACTTGCAAGTGTTCATTCTGCTTGTATCCTTGGCTGCACGTACATACATGGTGATGCAGCGCTCGGCGTTCGGACTTCCCAGACTAGTTGTGCTGCCGTCTCTGATCTTCGCCGCACGACCTCACCGAATTCTGCTGATGCCCTGCGGATTGCTTGAACCAGCACCGTGGCCTATGTTTCCTCCTGCACCCATGCCATTGTCTACCCTCTCCTAGTATACCATGTGTTCGACAAAATCCTTAAGAGGAACTATTATTGTTGCAGGCCGCGTCAACCATAGCCGGTGCACAAGATTGACTATTATTTGTTGGCTTGCTCACAATGAAGGCTAGTGTAGCTCAATGATTTTTCATGAAACTCACATCCATGTTATGGATTTTGACTCTTCTTTACTTGTCATTTTTTTACTTTTCATGATCTCCAGATGAAACTTTCACCGTTACTTTTATACATTTATACTAATATATACAGATAAAATTATAATATTATAAAAATATTTTTAATGATGAATCTAATAATATTTTTTTCATATATCCAATCTACATAGTTTAAAATGTATTGACAATCAAACTTTAGAATATTTGACGGCATGGCTTCTAAGAGTCAAGTAAAAAAGAATAAAATGAGTATTATTCTCATTGTGTAGAACATTACAGAAGTAACTGCTAGTAGAGGGGGTATTATTCTCATTGTAGAAACAATATGGAAGATATTCTTATGTCCTAGGTGTATTGTGTATTTTGTCTGCACTCATGTTGAACCAGAAACTGCAACTTCTAAGTATGAACATTTGTTTTCGATTACATATTTATGTTTCGCTTCATGTGTGTGTAAGATAATCTTGATGATCACTGTATGGCTTAGAATTATATATTTGATAATATGTATCGATTTCGTCGTAACACATGAGCATCTTACCGGTAAATAAAAGAAAGTGAGAAGGTCCAAACTGCCAAACCGTCGTAACAAAAGAAAGACTTACTGCAGTCTACACTGGTGTCCCATTTCCCCTCAACTTCCCGCTTCCTCCCTTCGTCTCCTCGCAACCGCAGCCGCCCGCCGGTGGCCGCGCCCGCGCCACATGACGCGCTGCCATGGGATGCCTCCTCGGTAAGCTCGCCTCCGCGCCATGCTCCTCCCTCTTCTTCCCCGCGGCCGCTGCCGCCGCCGGAGGAGGAGGAGGAGGGGACGAGGTGCAGCTCAAGGCGCCGCAGCCGGAGCACATCGCGGCGGTGAAGAAGGACTCGTGCGGGTGGCCTCTCTGGCTCTCCACCGCCGCCGGGGACGCGCTCAGGGGATGGGCGCCCCGCTGCGCCGACGCCTTCCACAAGCTCGAGAAGGTGCGGAGTATTCTGATCTCTGCTTCTGCGCGCCGTCCTTGTTTGGTAGTTACTGAAAAAAGTTTGGCCTTTTCTTGGAAGCGGTTGTTGCGGGAAAGATTTTTGACATTTCTTTCCTAATTCTGTGAGTTTTGTTGTGATCTTTCGTGGTTGTTGTGTGTGTGATCGTAATTTGCAAAGTGGTGAATAATTTGTGAACTTGCAGTTTGAGTTCTTGCTGATAGTTTTTTTTCTTAAATCCAGTATTTTCTCCGAGTTGCAAAGAACAAGGGTGAAAGGACAAAAAAAATTGTTGCTTTTTCATAGTTCGGCACATAAACAAACTCCAAATTCCAAGAGTCGAGCCGTTAAACTAAACAGAGATGAACAAATCCCCAGCTTTCTTGAGATTAAGAAATCCGCAACCTCGCTTTTGTTCATACTTTATACTGTCCGCATCACAAGAATTCGTAATTCTTAAGGACAAATGGAAAAGTCAACTTGTGGTGTTTGTATTTGATACTTGTTATCGTTATCCTCACCATTTCAAATAAACCGAGTTGAAGAAGAATTTCATTTCATTTTATTTTAATTCGGAAAACCGAGTCAAATATTCAGTGAAAATTAAGGAAACCATCCAAATTTGCTTACTACTTCAGGATGATTCGAGCAAAACATTTACAAAAGTTGCGATATTTTTGTGCAGATTGGGTCGGGAACGTACAGCAACGTGTACAAGGCGATCGACGTGGAGAGCGGCCGCGTGGTGGCGCTGAAGAAGGTGCGCGTGGATGGCGTCGGCGAGGCCGAGAGCGCGCGGTTCATGGCGCGGGAGATCGCCCTGCTCCGCCACCTCGGCGACCACCCCAACATCGTCCACCTCGACGGCCTCGTCACCTCCCGCCTCGCCACCGCGCCGTCACTCTACCTCGTCTTTGAGTACATGGATCACGACCTCACGGGCCTCGTCGCCGCTGCAGCTGCCGCCGGCGCCCGCTTCTCCTTACCCCAGGTATGGTCATTGTGCTTGCTAATATATATGTTCCCTTAATCCATGAAGTGCACCTTCACCATTGATATATTCCTCAAAATTAGTAGTAGTATTTAAAGCTGAATCCAGTTTGTTAACACAGTTTGCGAATTGGATACTTATAATGTGCGCAAGATGATTTGTATTTACAGTTAACATAAAGCCTACTTTTTGTAAGTTTAGATAGGCTATGAAATTTGAATTAAGGACGTTCTGGTGTGGTGAACCACATCCGAGATTAGTATGCATGACAAAACTAAACATCTCGGTTGCATTCGAAGGGATGGGAATTTTCATGGTCGTTTTATTTCTTTGGTTTTAGTTTTCTAGAAGGGGTTACAGTATATGAGAAGTGCAGCTGCTTGGCTGCCTAGTTACCTAAGTTGCTTGAATTCTGATTGATGATGTGCTGAGTTGAACTATTCTTTTAGTCTCCTGATAGTCAGAGACTAGGGAAGTTGTCAAAATAATTCGCATCACTCTGCTTGATTACTTGGGCCAGTCAGCTGACTCAGCTCTAGTATGCTCGTGAATTGAACTACGATGGAGGGATGATCTATAATATAACGTGGAGTGTTTCTATGTTGTCAATACAAAACTACACATATCCCGAACCGCTTGTAATTGCTCTTAGTAATGGTCAGCACGGGCCATCCTAAATTTTCATTTGCTCTAGTATATGGCATTATTCTTTTTAGAGAACACATAAGCATTTTCCAAATAGAAGATCGTATGGATGGCATCAAAAATCCGAAAAAATAGCAGTGTTTGCAGCAATTTGGACTGAAGTTTAGAAGTAACTTACTGAGTAAGATATGGCAATTTCGAAGTATATTCAGTCAAAACTGAAATTTGAGTTACGTGATGGAACCAAAATTTTCTTCTGTTCTAGAAGAAGAATCATTGACTGGTTATTCATAAGAAACTGCGCCTGTAGCTTTTTTGTGAAGAAGCAAACAAATCCTTCAGACAGAAAAACCGCAATGATGTGGGCCTGGAAGTCCATTAGACTAGTGAGGTAGAGTATTTACTAGGTTTGAACTTTGAACACAGGTTCCAGTCCAATTGACAGACAGTCATTGCATGTTTTTGTTCACACATTGCTTACAAGAAATCCCTTCAACGAACTACAGATATGTCAACTGTCAACATTGGCTGCAATTAATTTATTTGCGTTTAGAACTGTCAAAGTGTGACATGTCTTTCTTTTCTGAAAAGGAAGGGCCCAACCAGGACAACTTTTTCCAGCAAAACAGTAAAGGACACATGTATGACCATGATTAAATTATACATGTTTTTCATGAAGTCTAATTCTTTGTCTGCAGGTGAAGTGCTACATGAAACAGTTACTATCCGGGATTGAACACTGTCATAACAAGGGTGTTCTGCACCGTGACATCAAGAGTTCGAACCTACTTGTCAGCAATGATGGAATTCTTAAGTTAGCTGACTTTGGACTCGCGAAGTCTTTTGACCCTGATAACACACGGCCCATGACTAGCCAAGTGATCACACTTTGGTATCGTCCACCTGAACTCTTGTTTGGTGCTACTCACTACGGTGTTGGTGTTGATCTTTGGAGTGTGGGTTGCATATTGGCAGAACTTCTTCTCGGAGAGCCTATATTCCCTGGAAGAACAGAGGTACTTATCTGGTCCATATGAAATATCAGCTTTACATAAATATTGCAGAAAACTGCATGATTGAGAGACTAATTTGTGGCTATTCAGGTGGAACAATTGCACAAGATTTTCAAGCTATGTGGTACTCCACCAGAGGGTTACTGGGAGAAAATGAAGTTCCCGCATCCTACATTCAAGCCATATGAACGGTGTATAGCCGAAAAATTTAAGGATGTGGCACCATCTACCCTATCACTTCTCGAGACTCTCCTATCTATTGACCCAGATATGAGAGGCACCACAACTGATGCTCTGAACAGTGAGGTTAATACTACTCACCACCCTCTATTTTGAACCTTTAGAAACCAGTCTCAGTCAGGAAACACTGCCACATGCAACAAATACAAAACGTAAAGACTGAGCAGATAGTATGCAAGAGGATAATTTACGATTGATCATGATAGAATGGATTAAATTGAGTCAGGATCGATGTAATATACTAGATATATAATATCAGATAAGAAGCCAAGAAGTGGTTTTTGTTCACCTGTACTTACCATTTACTGTGAATTCAGTTCTTCAGGACAGAACCATATGCCTGTGAACCATCAAGCCTTCCCCGGTATCCACCATGTAAAGAAATAGATGTGAAGCACAAAAGGTCCTGCTCAACTCTCTGAAACTTATTTCAGCTATTTTCTTGTGTCGCCAAAAGCTTTAACATCTGTTATATCTTGCAGGAAGTTGAGAGCTAATGGGTCGGTAGAACGTCAGACGACGACCAGAAAGCCCATGTCACAAAATCCTGGGCGCAGAGTATTTACTCCAGATGCCAATAATAAGTCGCGAGCGAACGCACATGTATGTTTCCTTCTCCCTTTGCTAGAATTTTGTCTGAATTAAATCATGCTGAAATGACCACAACCCTAAGAAAACTTACATCAATAGCTATGCTTCTTGTGTCCTCCGCTATCTGATGCTTTATCAAAAGCTATATTCAAACTAACTACTTAGACATATGAACCATGTCTAAATGTGAATTGTGTTCATTGTATCTTCAGATCCCAAGATTGGTGACGAGCACGAGCACGACCAAACTCGAGAGATTTCCTCCACCTCATCTGGATGCATCAATTGGTTTTAGTCTAGATTCCTCGGCTGATAGAACCACGGAAGAGTTCTCGTCAGCATCGGCTGCGGAGCTAAAGAAAATGCCGAGCCTAATATTTGGTCACGTGAAATCTTACCTCAACAGCCCAAAGAAGGGGATGCACAAAGCGAAGCCAAGCCTCAATATGGCGCCTTCCACCGTTCTCATCGGCGCATTCCGGCCATGCTCGCTTGGCCATCCAATGGAGGTGAGAAGAAAGAGTAGGGAGCAGTTCAGAGCCAAAGGAAGATATGCAGTAGGTGCAGTAAAATGACAAGCTAATCGTGTCCCTTTTCCTCTTTTCTAATCTTTTCTTCTTTCTTATTTTCTTACATCCCAGTAGCTGTTCATTTTTAATCTACAATTGATAGGTAATACTTCTATAGTTCGGGAGTATAATAAAGGAGAGTTGTGAATAATGAATTTATGTAAAAAGGAGAGTTCACACAAAATCATCAGCAAAACAGTGTCGAGTCAAAGAACATTGTCAGCCAATGTTGTAGCTCCAAGCTCTGGCCTTTCACCATTTGCTCATATCAGGGGGCAAGAAATGGACACCGAAAATAATCGGACATGATCTTAATCTTGGCCAAATGTTTGTTCTCAACCCTCTAGATTTCAGAAACGCAGGGAAAAATTCCCAGAGCAGAAAGCTTGAATGAACAGCTTCTAAATTAGTATCCTCCTCTTTTTAACACTAATCGGTATACTTTTCTAATAAACAAAAGGAGCATTGCAGTCCTGATGCTCATTCCATCATCCACGTAATCAATTTCTCAAATGCAGGGTTAGCTTACAAAAAACAACCAAGATTAAATACAGCAAATGATGCAAAGCATCATAGAAGGTGACTGAATCAGCCACATTTTACAAGCTGAGATGTAAAATGTAAAGATCCCACACAGCACTGCCTGGTTAGGGATGAGATATTGCAGCAGCAGCACAGGGATGATGAGATTTCGCAGCAGCAGGAGCTGAGTGACGACTGAACAAGCTGTACACCGCTGCGGCGACAATTGCCAGGCCTCTGAAGTTTAGCCATCTGTTTACATCTTTCGATTTTGACAACTGCATGTTCGTACATCAACAAGAGTTAGAATTTAGAAACAGTAGAAGAGAAGCCATAGGTGCAATGCTCAATTTGGTGAGGTAACATGAGAGGAGCTCATGCATGAACCTACATCGCTGGTGTTGTGTGCAAGATCATTCTTCTTGATCGCCTGAGGCGTCTCTGCAAGGAAAATGATGATTCAAGTGTCAGTGCAATGCGCCTCAAGAAAGAAACTAATCTGATGCAGAGGAGGTAACATAGAAAGGATGAGAGGAGCAATTACCCGTGATTCTGACGGATCCGTCGCTGTCGCCACCGTCCGTGTCTGCGGCGGCCACCAGCGCGTCCACGGCGGCCGCCTTCTGGCAGTAGAACCGGAAGCTGGGTGAGCCGGGCATTGCCAACGCCGCCGCCTGCTCCTCCTCCTTCGGCTCCGGCGCCACCTTACATCCCCGCCTCCTCCCGGCCGCCGCCGCCACCGACACGGACACCGACTCCTGCTGCCCATTCTGATGCCGCGCCACCATAAGCCCCGCGGTAGACGCCTCGCTGTGACCCAGCAACCGGCCCCGCCTCCGCCGCTCAGCCCTGTCGGTCGACGCCGCGCAACCCATCGCAGGCGAAGGGGAGGGAGAGCGAGAGGGGGACGAAGAGCTGGATCATGGGATGCCTCCTCGTCTGCGGCACTGCTCGTGGCCTTAGTAAGGACGCGCGCGAGGCGGTTGCACCGTTGCGGCCGGCGAGCGGCGAGCGGCGGCGAGGGTTTCGCGGAGGCGGAGCCCAGATTTGGCGGGGTGGGTGATGACAGCTGGGTCCCACCTGGCAGAGGACCAGTATGGATGGGCTTCGCTGGCGATGGGCCATGTGGCCTTCGATGCATTGCAGTTATAGGCCTAAGAATACACGGCCTATTGACCCAGACGTAAGAGCCCCCAATGAAGATGGGCCTTTACTGGTAGGTATACCCTCTTTATCTGCCAATATTATAGTACATGTTTTTTGTTTATGCACTTTTTTTGCGAGGTTTTGTTTATGCACTTGACAAACTCAAGTAGTTTTTTCTCTTCTAATACAAAATTTAAGGCCATCCAGTTAGCTCCAGAGTATTTCTTTACCTGTTATTTCAATGTGAAGCGAACCTATAACTCGTTGAATAGCAGCAGATCTCGTTCCTCACTTGTCATAGGTTTGGTGCAGAACTACTGGTAGTAACTGAAAAGGTGCAATTTTCCTTCAGACATGTGGCTGCTTGCTGCAGTTACCAGACAAGTGCGCAACACCCTTCAATTCAGGACCTGCCAATACTCAGATTCCATTTCCTACTTGGAATTCCACTCCTCCATTATTCTCATTCTGGAAGCCACCCAAAAACTTCAGAATCCTGAAGCTTAACAGAGTCCATTGATCGCAAAACAGATGCAGCTTGCTCTTGCAGGCAACTTGTGTGCCCCCGACACTACACACTGTGGATGTTGAGTGCTGCTACTGATGATCCATGGCCAGCCGGTGCTTTCAATGCCTAAAGCTACTCGGATGCTTGACGGCAACTGACAGCCCTCCTCTACCTTGCACAGTCGTGTGCAGAAGAGGGAGTTATTAGAAACGGCCTTGTGGTTGCTTTCATGTCTCTCCATGTTGGTATAAAGCTAGAGGTGAGAAAGGGGGGGTTCAAAGATCTTGCTTTGTTTCTTGACTAGTTTTGGATTCCCTTGCAGGGAAGCCAACTTAACAACCCTCTCCTCCTCCTCCTCCTCCCTACAGCTAGTACTAAAGTAGTAGTAATCAATGGATTAATTGAGAGGGTGGTTCTTGCAGACAGCTGCCTGCCTAGCTATTCCAAAGGAAGTCTCTCCTTCCACTCCACTAATTGCTTTTTCCTTTGTTCCTCCTCCACTACCTGCCCCTTGTCCATGGACACCTCCAATCCGTAGGCTCCACCACATGCCA
Organism: Melocanna baccifera; assembly: GCA_036346265.1. Taxonomy (NCBI): domain Eukaryota; kingdom Viridiplantae; phylum Streptophyta; class Magnoliopsida; order Poales; family Poaceae; genus Melocanna; species Melocanna baccifera. The sequence goes on from CM070678.1 coordinate 8,144,254, forward strand.
ATGTCTGCGCTTACATGCAGAATCCTGACAGAGTCAGCAAGCAACAACAAATTAGAGTTCGGTTTGGAGCGGTCTGCATCGAGCCTGCAAGTTGCTCATCAGCTGGGAATGATCACTCAAATTGAACTTTCTCCTTCAACGCATTCCACCGTGGCTGAACATTGGCTAAATAATAATCAACACATGCCCCCAGCATCGGATGTGTTGATGCCTAGCGTCTGTCTTCCGAATAGTATCATGCTGGTGCATGGCAAATCATTGAGTGCTAATAATGTTACTAACTATTTGCACGTCCTGAATCATAAATAAACCATGTAACCAACTACTTGCACGTCCTGAATCATAAATAAACCATGTAGACAGAGAGGCAGGGGGGAGCCGGCAAGTGCGTGAGCTTTAGTCGCTTGTTTCGTGATCTAACTAAGATGAGACCGGCCGGCCGGGGTGTGGTGGTTGGTGCAAGGATGGGGGGCAGCGTCTGCCCACTGTCCTGGCTGACCCCTGAAAACTATTCCTTGTGGCTTGCATTGCATGGATCATGATGACCTGCAAGCGAGGAGGAGCCCACGATTCATGGACTTTTTGCCGTGGCCGTGCGTGGGGCTGGTTTGGAATGGATAGCTAGGCTGGCTAGCTGGGGAAGGAAGAAAGGGACTGAGTTACGGTTGACACTTTGATGGATGGATGGATGGATGGATTTGGTCTTGGAAAAGGTAGCAAGCAACCAAGCCACAGCTGCAAACCACGGCCCCGTTTAAAACGGCTTTTTTTTTCTTTTCTTTTGGGCTATTATTTTTTTAGTTTTTATTTCTCTGTAAGCCAAAACAAATAAGATCATTTTCTATAGTCTAAATAGCTTTCTGGGTCTAAAATCGTGTGAGCTGTTCGCATTGACGTCTTCGCTGTCCACTGCCGTCTTAAAAATATAAATAAAAACTATCAGCCACAGCAAAAAACCAAAAGCCGCAACTCAAAAGAACATGGAGTAGACCCTGCTCAATTTGATTTTTTTGTGATTTATAGCTTTTTTTCACTGTAGCTAATTTACTTTGCACTGTAGCTACTAGTAGCTTTTTGATGTAATTAAATTAAAAAATTTATAAACAAGTTAGCCTATCACAAACAAGGTAAAAAAATATGAAAAAAATCTAAACGGGTAAAATTAAGATATAGTAAATTAGAAGATAGAAATTAAAACTAAAATAAACAAAGGGCATGTTCTTTTTGACTGCGGCTGATGGCTTTTGGCTGCGGTTGATGATTTTTTGGCTGTTTGCGACAGAGATTGCGGAAAGAGAGATACTCGTTTGCAATTTTTGATGATACAGATATTAGTTTTTTAACGTGTACTACAATTAATTTGTAGACCCGATCTTAAAAAAAATACTCCGTTTAAAAGTTAGTTACTGTAACAAAAATCAAAAACAACTTTTAGAAACCCTAAAGAACAGAACCAAAACCTTTAGGCTAAAAGTACCAGTCTAGCTGATATACTCCTCTCTTTCTCTCCCTCTCCGCGTGCGTGAGCTCCCGAAATCTTTAGCTGGGACTGGGGGAGGTTGGAGATCCGATCTCAAACGCCGACGTACGTACGATGGCAAGCAAACTTTCTTTCTACCTTTCGGTCGGTCCTCAAGCAACGTGCCATCGCATGCACGTAAACACCACCACCGCAACGTTCGTTTCCTTATTTGGGCTTTCGAAGCTTGATAGCTTTTTTTTTTGCTACTGTAATAATTTTTTACTGTACCTATTGATATATTTTTTTAGCATAATTAATTTTAAAAAATAAAATATATTATATTATCACAGATAAGATAAAGAAATAAAAAAAATTAAGAAGTTAGAAACTAAAATCTTAAACTCTAATGAGCACCACCCTTAGATTGATCGATTGATTAATCGAGAATTCATCAAGGCAGCAACTTTTAATTACTTCATGCAGGTAAGATGATACTGTACAGGTTCTTAATTAATTGGCTGGATTATTTTCTGTTTATGACTTACAATTTTCCTTGAACAAATAAACGGGACGATTTTTTCACTGTCTTTTTCGAAGTAGCTTATTGGACAGCTTTTTCAAAGTAATTTACCAGTTTATCGATATTTGATTCGTTCACATAAATGCTCATACTAGGGCAAAACTATAAATCGCAGTAAAAAAACTCACCATTAATTCAGAACCACCGAGAAGAGAGCCTTGGCTGTCACAAGACAAGTAGTTCTTTTCAGCTTTCCAGCCAGTTTTTTGTTTCAACTTTTTTCAGTAATCACTATTCGCTAGACTAATAGACTGTAATCAAAAGCTATAAGCAACATCACAAAAGAACACCCCTAAGAGCTGATGGTTAAATTTTACCAAGGAGAAAGAGATCAGCATACGACAACCTGCAAGTAAATAGCTGGTAGCTAAGTGAAGGATCGGTTCTTTTAGGTTTATGGTTTGGTTTTTTACAGTAACTAGATTTCAAACGGAGTGTTTTTTAAGACGAGGTTTAAAAGTCAATTATAGTAAACATTGTCTCAGCTTCATTTATATCGGCCAAAATTATATACGAGTATGTTTCTCTCCGTACTCTCTCTTGCAAATAGTCCGAATTCAAAAATTTAAGTCAAAAGTCATAAACTACAGTCCAAAAAAACTACCTTTTTTTACTTGGGGAACTAGGTCGTCACACACGCAAGACCCTTTGGTAAACAATTAGTAAACATATTTTAGTACGTAAACCTTTTTACTTAATGTAGTGTGTTCGAGTTCGAAAGATATAGGACATGGCCTCACTTTAAATAGCTTTAGTTTCTGACAAGCTACAAGTCACTTGGAACGCATCAACTTCTTAATTTTTGATCTTTTTATTTTTTTTTTCTTTTATTTCTTTATATTGTCCAAAAATATATAGTGGTGTTTTTCAATTTTTTTCCCTCTTTTTTCACTTAAAAAGTTAACAACCACTATAGTGCAATTACAGGAAAAGATCTACAGTAGAAACCAAAAACCATAGCTTTTAAGCCATTGGGAGCACTACCATTAGGTGCCAGTGGCCGGACACCATCGTAACACCTAATGTTGGTTACAAATGCTTGGCCTCATTCCCTCCACTAAAAACTTCTCCATTAGTTTTCCTGTGAGGGAATAAGGCAAACACACACATAACTCGCACTTCACTTACACCATCACACACATATACGCGTTTATATTCCCTAAGGTACGCTTGAGAATTTTTGCGAAGGCATTGAGATCCTACGGAACATGGACAGCTGATACGGGGTCGTCCGATCTTCTCGACGTAGGATGGATACTCATAGGAGTCTTGATGAATCGTAATGATCCTCAAATGCTAGTGCAAAAGACGAACACTCTTTAATCCGCCAAAATACGCTCACGTTGATTTCGCTGACCACCAAGCGAAGATCTATCGTGCACCCAATTCCCAGCGGAAAGGCTGAACGATCTTGATTGAAAAATGCTTCTAATTCCCTATGAAATTTCGGTAGCAAACTCGAACAAACTTTAGTAGATTGATTTTTCTCATAGATGGTCTGTGTTACAAGGCTAATGGAGCTTTTATTAATAGGGGCATGCAGATCCTTGCATATGGAAAGTTTTTAACACATGGAAAATAATCAAATCCTATTGAATTCTATCTCTGTTTCCAAAATCAAAAAATTATTTTGATGATTTCGTTGCGCATAGAAGGAATTTTGGAATGTGTCCAGATCCGTTGGAAAGAGGACGAGATAAGCTTTCCATACTATGCTCACACATTCCAAATAGATTCTTGATGCGAAATCTATAAGCATTTAAAGTTAGTTCTATCATGTTGAGATAGCATCGGATTGTTTTGGTAATTGCGGTGTGCACAAGAGGAATTTAGAGGTGAGGTCAGATCCATCTAAAAGTAGACTTCAAAAGCTTTCTAACAAGTACTCATGGACCTCGAGATTCCTTCTGGATAAAATGTTATGGCCGTTTGAAGTAGACTCTGTCAGGAGGGCCGAATCTGAGTCGAACGTGAACAGGACTTAGTTTGCGCTTGACGGTTTCACTTGTATACTTGGACTCGCGTGGTCCTTCTCTATGATTCTTAAGGACAATTAAATCATCATAAAGATTAAATAGTATTCCATTCTTTGGAACATTTCTATGCAAAGTTAGGAACATATTCACCTGATAGTTAAGTTGACGTGCTCACGCTCGAGTCATTGGTCCTTATATCGTAAGTTCGGCTTCGTGAATATTCTCATGCACACTGGATGTGGAAGTAGCTGGAATGTCATCATCATTAGATAGCATCATATTCTCATTTAAGACAAATTAAAACCGAAGAAACGAATTCACCTTTTATTTATTCTTAAAAGTTATGTCGTATGTGCTTGTGACATGATCACATCAATAATAACATATGTATCTGTATCAACAGCACTTTCTTACTAAAAGCACACACGTGTGTAACCTATCCAAAAGGATAAGCATTAGCACTGAGCTCAAGGTTTCGAATGCTCGCGGACTCAGAGCGTCACCTGCGCTCGTATTCTCAATCTCCTGTATTAATTGACACTACATTTTTTCGAGGGTGCCACAAGAGAACTGTGGCTCTTTTTTTAGACTTATAGTTTAGCTTTTTACAATACCTAACTTTTAAATAAAATATTTTTTTAAGATGAAGTCTACAAATTAATTGTGATAGACACTGTTCCGATTTTATTTATATTGGCCAAAATTGTATGCGAGTATCTCTCTTTACACTCTCTCACGAACAACTATAATTTAAAAATTTAAACTAAAAGTTATAAGACACAGCTCAAAAGAATTCACCCTGCATGGAAACCTTCATGAGGAAGGGGTTACAGTTTCGTAGCCGTTCGATCCTAATCCGTGGAGCGAATAGCTCTGTATTGTGTTCTCACGTGAGGACTGTCCTCGCAATATATATTTTTTTCGGTATTGTTCCATTAGGCATTTATAACAGTGCAGCACCAACACTTGTGAAGTTGTGATTCATGATTCGCGTAATGCACCAATTTCTGCCAAATTATTTGTTTCTTGTTAAAACGAGTTTGGTGCCACTGTTCTTGCTTCATCCGCAATGCATGACCTAAAATAACAACAAAATTATACAGTAAACCATCCCAAGCCGATGCTTGCGTGCTTATGCTTTGCTACCAATCGCCAGTTGAGAAATCGCAAGAAAATAAATTAATTAGGTCTAGCTTAGTAGGTACACCCTCTGTTCTGGCTGAACAAACCGTGATAATTCTAAAATATACTATGCTAATCTCTGATATCCTTTTTTTTAAGCGTAGCAGTCTAATTTCGAATCAGAGTTGCGAGATACAGCACTCGTATACACAATATCAAGAATCAACTCTGTTGAGAAAACCAAATAACGACATATGAAATAACCATGACGAGAGAGAGACTCAGCAAGCTAACTGTAAATTGGTTAAGCACATCACAACTCTTTTAAACTTTTTAGGACGTTCGGACCCTTAATCTATATAAAAATGTAATGCTAAACATAAATTAGCATCTAATCCTCACATACGTTTTTTACTTTGCATGAGTTGTTTTGTGGCTTAAATTCTCCTAATCATCCTTCATAACTTTATACAGTGCTCTAGTTCTACTTTAAAGAGAAATAGAAATTCTAATATATATAAAAAAATCATTATAGCATATCTCTCTAGATCCTAGTCGATTAAAATATGAGTGCTCATACTCAACGTAGTCGGACAGAAGCCCAACAAACTACCAACACATAGTACTGCTACTTCACACTAAAAAGACTCGCTTACATTACGATTGGTTGGTATCTCCACGCATCCGGGCTAGCAGTGATTGATTTCTGCAAGCCCCCGCACTTAATTTGGTTGGCCCTTGTGTCTCATTCAATTCACCGACTACTACTGCTAAACAAGATTGGCAGTGATAATTATTTCTGTGCTCTGCTGCCTGCCTACGAGGGAGAGCTGCCAACGATGTCAAGGTAGTACTTGAAGTGTGTGATTCAAGCTAACCCCCTACAAGAAAGAAACCAACGAAGCCGGCCGAGATTTTCTCCATTCCAAGTTTCCTTCCTTCCTTTCCATCGTCAGTACCAAATGACACATACTTCGAGTGTCATGCAGGCATTTGTCTTGTTGGTCGCCAATTGCGTGAGGGCATCACAAGTTCGCATGGCCGCTAGATAAAGATTGTCGCCAATTCAAAGTGTTACTGTCAAGATAAAAATTATTAAATGACTTTGTTAGCTCCGTATTTTTTTACCAGAGCTAACTCTGTTTTTTTGATGGAATGTTGTTGCCATGCGTTTGTCTGTTCTCACTATTTGACCGTAAAAAGTATTTCCACCAACTCTCTTATGAGATTTGTTCTTCTCTGCTCCAGTATTCTCCCAAAATGGTTGAAGGCAGACTCAAAAGAAATCGTCAAGACTGAAACAATTAATACATCCCATGCTAGTACGAATAGCACCAGATATATCATCTTGTGCTCTTGCCACCACTTCAAAATATTGATATCCTCTTGGTACAACACTGTATCGCTGTCCAAATAGGCGAATAGCTCCCCAATGTTGTGCTCGCTTTGTCAATTCATTACAACAAAATTTACAAACAACATACCTTACCTTCTTTTTTTCATCTTCTTTGTATGTCTTATCAAAATGTTTTTAGACTCCTGATGTGTTGGATCTGACTCTCTTTGCTTCGGTGTTTGCAGATGCAGAGATACTCAAAGAGCCTGATGATGGTACTGCAGTAGCCTCAGTTCATTCCCTAGTTGAGGTGTGCCCTTAAGCACTGGAGTCATATAAGTCTCGAAAGCTACAAGGTCCTCTGAAGTGATGTTGTAATCATCTAGAGGAAAATAATACATCAAGAAAATAGCAATTCAAAAATTACACTATTGTTTATTTCACCTTACTGTAATAAGTAACAAATTAAGAATAATAAAAATATAAAAAATCACTATGGTTACCTCTTTTGCTAAATGCTACTGGATTCCAAAATTTAAATATCTGACAAAAAATATTTTGAATTTTGCCAAATGTTCACAAACTGCACATCAATTTTCACAATACAAACGAGATGAGAGATTGAGGGAAGAGTTATGACTAGATGAGGGGTGCCTAATTATAGAAAAAATCAATATTTTTGAGATTATTTGATATTTTAAGCCTCCTACGGCTAAGAAATGGCTGTTATTGTGACTTAACTATCCTTAATATGCCAATTGTCGTAACCAAACTGTGGCGTGCTGCGTTGACCAGGCTTTAACAGGTCGGCCATTAGCCTGTTAGGCATGGACCCCACCTGCTAACCACCTCGGCGACCTCGCCATCACTAGTCACTTCTCTCCCCCGCTTAGTTGCTCTGCTCGTCGCCCCCGGCCCCTAGTCCCCTCCTCCGGCAATCTAGCAGCTTTGCTTCACTCCGCCCATGCCCACCGCTTCCCTGGGTTCAGCACCCACCCCCACTAGCCCACCTCCTTTACCGCTCCCTTCATCGGTCCCTCCATCCCTCATCTGCCGGTGCACTACCAAATACCCACCTCCTCCGCTGCTCAGCCTGCTCCCCACCTCGCCTCGCACCTTGTTCGGCGCTCAGCCGACCCCCATCTCTCCACACGCAGTTTCCCGCTCGCCTCTGCTCCCTTCGCCGCTCACCTCTTCATCTCCTCCGTCATCACCACCCGCCACATCCGTCGGACAGCCACCGGCTCGACTCCCACACCGTTGGGGCTAACGGGCCGTGTCGTGCTCACCCGTGCCTAGCATGACATGGTAATATACATGTCGTGCCGGGCCGATCCGTTAGACCAAGATAGCGACCCAAATACGATACGTCGCATCAGGTCAGACTGGCATAGCCCATTTAGCCTTAGGCCATACCATCTCTCAGCTAGATTAATAGTAGTGCGCTTTGGATCGACAAAATTAGTCCGATCGATTTGATCACCTCTCGTCGAGTTGTCGCTTGCATCTGTGGGGCTATGTGCGCATTGCGATCGAGCTGAATGCAGAGCAAGAAGTTCCAGTGCGTTTGCAGCGCAAGCAAGACAGGACGCATAGTACGCGCATTGAATTTGGGTGTTTCTGAGCGTGAAATTGTGAATGAATCCTAGTGATTGATGCGATGGCGATCCATCCGACTGATTGCCGCTGTCGTCTCGTCCGTCCCTATATATGCGGACACTTGCAGCCAACTTGCGACCTCTGAAAAAGCTCTTGAGCTGCCTTGAATTATTGGCAACCTCTGGTGCTGCTGCTATTAGTGATATGACTGAGATAATTACGGAGAATTTATAATCATTTAAATAATATATTATTTTATTTCTAAGAAATACGACTGATCGGATATGAGATTTATCCCTCCTACATAACATGAGAAATATTTCTGGGTCTCTAGTTGTGGTAGCATAAAGAAAGTACATGGCCATACCACGAAGAGTCGATTATATGAAGTTATCCATTACTAGATCAGAAAAAGATTGAACAGTTTATAGATGACATATTTCTCACCTAGAGTTCAATCAGGTATCGTGAGGAAAGTCATTTAACCCAACCAAATACGACTGGTCATATAGGTATACTAATTGATCATGAGCTGATCAGACATATCATAAATTGGTCTACGAATTGGTCGTCTAGAGATACGTATTAGTCGTAAGAAGTTATGAACTGATCGTGAATGACTAAAACCTGGTTGCATATTATATTGCATAAGGTTCTTCTAAATTGATATTTGTGTAAATTTGGGGTTCGATATATCTTGCTAGGGATTGTTACCAACCAGTGATTGAAAATGTGTTTCTGAGTTACAACTAAGTATACATAAACCCATAATGTCACATACTTAACGGGTTAAAAAATAAGGGTTTGTATGATACTGTCAGAATCATGATCCTGAATCAGATTGGAGACACTATGGTAAAATCGCATTCTATAATCGAATCGTAGAATCTAAGATCTCACTCGATTCTATCAAAAACATTTTTTCAATCTATCGTGTATTTCAAGAATAATATGAGAGTTTATTTTGTCATTTTGGCATCTAATTTGATTGATAAATGTATATTATTCATGACTATAATCATAATATAAATTCTATGTCATTGAGAGCTACGACTAGAAGAGTGGTGTTATCAATATTACCATAATCAGATCATTTTACATAAAAAGTAAAATAAATAGATAATTTAATTAATTTTTATTATTCTAAATCTCTGAATCTTAATGTCTAAACTATTAACTACTTAGTCTTAACATACAACTTGATTGAGGGATAGAATACAACTAAACACATAAGTCTTTCATAATCTTAAATAATATGTAATTCCACATGATTCTACCATGATTATATTGCGATTCTACACAATTCTACGACTAGGATCGCTTTTCTACCAGGTACAACTCAAAATAGGACTTGAGTCGTATTGTTTTCGTAGGATCATAGAATCGTATGATTCTACGATTGAATCGTGATTTTAACAACCTTGGTATGATACACTTCGAGTTGAATATGATCTCTGCACGTGTTGGATAAGTATTCGGCCTGAGGATCTTCGAGTGAGATACGATCTCTACTCGTGTTGGATAAAAATCCGACTGAAAGCTCTATATAAGGATACGAGGGCAACACACAGAGATATTACACTGCCCACCAAAACCCTAACCGCAATCTCTCAAGGGCGCTATCGTGGGTGGTGGTGCTAGCACATCGGCATACAATGTTTTATCTCTGAATGTGTGGACTTCGATAGAGACACTACTACAACTACGGCGCTGATCAGGACAATCCGAAGATAAGACAATTGGCTCATTAAGATTGACTACCGCTAGAGGACGACTGTCTTCCAACAATTGCTTTCCAAAGACATTAGATGGTCAACTATTTCCGTTGCATTACGTATCTAGTAGTAATGATCTGTAATCTCTTACTTGCATAGCTTATGATCTACGTAGTAGAAATTTTAATTTGTGTTAGTGTAGTTCACCCGTGTCCCAACCACTGCTCCCTCTCCTGTTACTGTCCATTCAATGCGGCTTTGACTCTGTCTCCACGATGTTGACCCATGGCTATGTTCCGTTACTGTCATCTATCTGAAAAATCCATATTTCTTTGCTTGCTCGGTCTGAAAAACGAACAGAGAAAGGACAAAGAACTTCTGGTACAGTATTTGGCTGCAGTTTGTATAAATCCATGGTTGAAATTTCAACAATTTCTGGCGAGAAAAGTTCATGGCTCAGATAAACTGGAAAGTGGAAACAACAGTACGTTCATACGTGATCTGCGTGGTTGGGTTCTGTTTGACTCGGATTGCCCTTCTCTGTCACTCTGCTTCTATTAAAGATAAACTCTGCTGAATGATCCTCGTAACTGTCGCAAACAGTGATCACACAGTTCAATTTTCAGATGCTGCTCCGTTTTACGCAGCCAGCTTCGCGTAGCTCTTGCTTTTCACCTTGTGATCATACATGCGTCATAACCTGAGTCAATTTCACAAGAATATTGATACGTCACTATATGTGGGACTACGTGGCCTAGCTTCATATAGAACACTTTTACAGAATCACTTGTGAATTACAGAAGTATCAGTCTGCAGTCATCAGATAGGACAGTGACCGTGTGAATCAGTTTCGGTGCGCGCGATAAAGAATTCCCCAAATCTTCGATCATATGCTAACAAGCATTCGCTTTGATATGATTCAACGAAGTCCCAAGTGAGTGAGATGCTTTGCGATTGCAGGGACCGGACCGGAGAAGCCATCCACCCAGAGTGCAATTGCTGAAATTATTCCTATTCCTATTCCTATTCCTATTCCTCTTGCCAGTAACAGGTCCCTTGTTCCTCTCATGGGAGGGCCCCTCGAGAAGAAAGGCATCTCTTTGGGTAGATTTTTTGGGCTATAGCTTTAATTTTTGACTTATGATTTTGAATTTTGGCTATTTGCGAGAGACAGTACGCAGAGAGAAACAATCGTATACGATTTTGGTCGGCATAGCTGAACTCAGTACAATGTCTACTATAATATATTTGTAGACCTTACCTTGAAAAGACGCGTCGTTTAAAAACTAGTTACTGTAACAGAAAGTAATAAGTCAGAGTCAAAGCCCAAAAGAACCCAGCTATCACACCATGCTATCTCGTCTCACTCATACTGGCTGGAGTACATTAGTATCAATGTATGTGACACCCCGTGTCATTACCTTAGGGTAATGACATTTAGGCAGCGGATTATTATTTGTTTGCTCGGTAGAACGCTACTCCAATGAATAATAAAATTTACCAGAGTTACGCAACAGAGAAATAAGTAAAAATTGTGCACTCATGCAATTGTTAGCCACACAGAGCTATGATCTCAGTTACAATTTATTTAAATATAAAGGAGATATGAATAATTATACCCTATCTCTCGTTGACTCAACTCTGCTAGTCGTCTGCTCATCCCAACTACTGCATAAGGAGCCCATCTCACCCTGGTTCTTGGAGTAATCGCCCTCATCCCACGTGGCCTCATCGGCGGCTTGCATATCCCGTGTCCTACTCAGGGTATTTCTCGGTTGAACTAGGGTCTAACAAAAAAAAGTAATAGTAAGGGTGAATACTGTTGTACTTAGCAAGCATTATTAGCAAAAATGTATTGTACGACTCTTCTGTTTTATCTTTATCACATGTTCAAACTCATCTTTTTTTTTTGGAAACTAGTTTTGCCAAATTAAGTTGTAAATTTTAAGTTATAAAAGATTACTAGTCACTTAGTGAGAAGAAAGACCCTCTAGTGGTCTCCGCAGCTTCCAATCTAGGAGATAGGCATGAATTCACGATACTAAATCTCCACTCAACTATTCTCTGTTGGTGATCGGATGCGGTTTCTCACTCTCACTCGGCACCCGCCAAATAGGTGTTGGTTGGGCCGATTATCCCTTCACCTGATACTCCACCTGTGCTAACATATGCGCCTTGGATCCCCCACTTCCAGACCTACGCTACCGGTCCTGAGTTCCTTACTCATTATAATACTTACCATTGTGAAGAGAATAGTAACGTAGCTAGGTAGCATTTTCTATCCATCAAAAACGGGAATATGTCTAACACTTAAATACAGCCTCCTTTTCAAGTGGGAGTTTGTTAGTCCTTATATTCTATTCATATGTAAAGGGTCCTACCTTCCCTCTCTTTCCTGATCAGGGCTCCCTTTACCATCATAATATTTACTCGTACATCCCAGCTGCTTTTCTCAGTAGGGCTGCTCTTTTCTCATATCTCTTTCTTTCTTCAATTCTTTTGATTTAATTTTTAAGCATATTTTGATGCACATAAATATTATATAACATGAAAATGTAGTTTTTTACCATTTAATACAACTAGGTGGGTGATCAAGGAGTATCTGCATAGTCGTAGTAAATCTCGGCGTCAACTAGGACTGGATCTGCTACCTTTGTCAGTGTCGATTCATCTTCTGCATTTATAAATCAGATGCATGATTTAGGAAAATACTTAATTATTTGGGTAATCTATAAGTTTATAAAGTCAATTTCTCCCTTTTTGGTAGATTTCATTTATTTATACTTTTCGGTTGTCTGTTGTAGTTAGTGTATTCCTCGCTGTTATTTTTCCTGCTCTATTAATTATACCCCAGTGACCTTTTGACTAAGTGTGTGTTTTTACTGGCTCACTTGCAAACCATGCTCTCGTTGTCCTACACTTGCACATATAGCATCACACGTGGCAAAACACCAAACACCTGATTCTACACCGGATCCCAAAACCCCTAAACACCTAACACCTACTTCCCTCACACTAGATCCGGACTCCCCCTCCCCAAACACCAAACACACTCACGCACACACGCATACAACACACAAGACACACACGACCACAACACACACAACACACGTGGCAACAATACACACACATTGCTCGCTCTTTTCACCTTCCGCCTCCTCCATGGGGGCGCTTGGGTGCACCACCGCAATGCGGCTCGTCTGCCTCAGCTCCCCATTGTCGGATCTACAAGAGTCGCCCCTCGTTTCAACATTGGCTTTGCCTTATCGTCCCCATTGGTTGGAGATACGGTTTGGCCTGGGTTTTGTGTGGCAAGCACGTTGGGCTCGGATGGTCTTCGGTGAGCCCCGTGGTGGTTTCCCCTAAGTTTCCCCTTCTATTCCCCTCTATTCTCCACTGTGATGGTGGCACAGTTCTGCTCCGTGGGTAACTTTTGGGGATGTTCCACCTCTGTCGTCTCATGGCTCTTCTCTGTGGTTCCACCGTTGGTCTCCTTGGCATCTATGGCTTCCTTGGCTCCATCGGCTCCATCGGCTTCCTCAAATGTCGCCACTAGTTTGGTGCTCGTGAATTCTGCTTGGTCATGGACTAGTACCATGGTTCCGGTCTCCCCCATGGCTTGTTATGGCTTTGTCGGTTCACCTCTACTTCTCTTCCTACCCGGGACGGTCTACTCTTCTCCCCCTTTACTTTACGCATTTTGATTTAGCTTCAATTTTTGTATTGATCTATCCTTAAATACACCCGGTTTTAATACTCACTGTCACACCGGGGAGCATGTTCTCCCTTTCAAGGGCACATTGCGGTGTCTACGGGTTCATCACTGGTGGTGTAACGGTCATGCCGGGCCGAGGTGGGATGGGTCCTCTCAGGCCACCTCGCTTGGCTGGCTGGCTTGCAGTGTGTGCTTGTGTGTGATGTGCTATGCTGTGGTGTTGTGCTATGGACAAAAAGAGGAAAAGAGATTTGGGAGGAAATGTGGGGGCCTACTTGTTGTTGGGCTAAAAACGGCAATAGAGCTATGGGTGGCTTTCGCGATGGCCGTGGTGTGGTCCTTACATGCTTGGTGATGGGAATGGCCTTTTCTTGTCATTTCCAATGGTGTCATCCTGTTGTTGTGGTTGGCCCAAAGATGTCGTCCGCGGTCCTTACTCCTCTCATTCATCTTCCCCAACTTCCCTAGCTTCTTTCCTCCACTTCTCTCCCTTCACTCCTCTTTATGGCTGGTTGTAGGATCAAGGATGTCGACTAGAGGAGGGTGAATAAATGGTTTTAAAATTCTTTGACTAAAACCATATTTATAATGCGAAAGTGTAAATCAATTTGATTTAACACAAATAAGGTATAAATCAACAAGGTTCACATAAGTGCACCAACAACCAAAATCTTCGTCAAAGGTTTACAATTTGAGTGACAAGCAATCAATAATACTATGAATATAAATTGCTTGAATGGAAATTGAGCACAAGAAGATAAACCACAATGACACAGTTTCTTTTTACCATGGTGTTCGAAGACTTGCTAGTCTTCCCTAGTTCACATCAAGATAAGCTCAAACAAATTAAGTCAAACACCTTAATTTCACTAGTGATAGTTCTTTTTCGCTTCGGGTTTGTGAGCTCTAATCTTTACAACATGCTACGTCTTATCACAAGTTTTTTGAGAAGATCACCGGATACGACACCTCTAACACCGTCTAGGACTCGGTAACCTTCAAGAATAATAAGCCAACCCCTTACTTGACTCTCATCACGTGTAACGAATACACAAGCTCAAGTGGATATAAAATCCGCCTCTATATGCAACATATGCAACTAGAGACATTTCTTCTTACTCACAAGGTGCAACACATACACAATTAAGTGAAGAAATTTACACTATCTCAAGAGAGTGAAATGAGGTGCCAAAAGTCTTACCCCAACCGGCCGCAAAGGGGTTCATATACCCACACCATAAAAACTAGCTATTGGAAGTAAAATCCCTGAAAAATCAGGATTTTCGGTAGTTCTGCCGTTATAAAATCGAAACTACTGCTTCCCTCACAACGGTCAAAAAATTAGCCGTTATCAACGAAATTAGTAGTTCTGTCGTTCATTTTTTGGTACTTTCGACCATTGAAAGTATCATGTCACACATGTAGAACTACCGCTCTCGCGAGAAGGAGAAGACCACCACATGAATCTCTATAAAAAAAATGTACCGTAGAATTTTTGGATCTTTTGAAGTCTGATAGTACAGCTCACACAGAGTTGTACTTCCAACTTCTGGTAGTACCGCGCCACACAGGCCGGTAGTACCGACTTCTGGTAGTACCACGCAACACAAGTCTATAGTATTGCAAGCTGATCAGACCATTCACACAGAGCCAATCGGACCAGTCCGATCAAACCACTCCGATCGAACTACATGCGGAGTACCGCACAACATATACCAGTAATTTTGATTTTTTTTGAAAAGTGCATATATTTCAATAAATCTTGCAAAACACATTTACAAGTTATAGTATCATGCAAACAAAGATCAATAATGATTTCCAATAAGTTACAAAACACACTTGCACACCATTAAAATTATGATACAAGGAACTGGTACATGGACTTAACACATTTACAAAACATATTCGTGAAACCTAAGTCGCATGATACAAGAATTATGTATGGATTTCAACCATTTGCAAATATAACCCTCATACTATAAAAAATAGGAAACATAGACTTCAAATACTTACAAAACACATTGGTAATATATAGTCCTATGTTATAAGGATTCAACACATAAGGTTCAACTATTTGTAAAATATATTCGCAAATATAAACATCATACCATAGAAATCTAAAGCAAGTGAGGTTGAGCTATCAACATATGATGAGATTTAAGCTACTAGACATGATCTCTCTTAATAGTACGAGAACCTATACTAACAATCTGGTCTTCCAACCAAACTCTAAGACCGATAAAAAATTAGGAATACATCCTTAACTCTAGGTAGTCATACTTTTACCTTGAGCATTTTCTTGAAACTTGGTGACACACATTATCACTTCAAGTCTGGGTCCTTATCTTGATATGCATCAACCCATAATGTATCATTCACTTGTCCTCCATCAACACAAGATAGGTCTTCACTTAACTTGATGATCAATACATGTCATCTTCTCTTGCACATGCATCAACTCATCATGCATCTTCTTCTTGAGCTCCATCAACATATGATGGGTCTTGTCTTTACTCGATAATCAACTTATGATCATCTTCTCTTCTTAATGTCCTTAAACACATGAAGTCATCTTTCATCATCTTGACTTGATGATCTTCGATACATAAAGTCGTCCTCCATCATCTTGACTTGATGATTTTCAACACATGAAGTCATCCCAAGCCATCCTCTCTCGTGGAACCTAACCTATCCATCCAACTTATGAAAAATGTTAATGCACAAACTAATTAACATCAATTATCAAAATTTCACCATTAACACATAGTAGAGGGACTAGATCTACAATCTTCCCTTTTGATAATTCATGACAATTTCAATAAATAATGAGATGAAAATTGATTTGTGAGTATACACTACGTACATAATAATTATATAATCTAGAATAAATTTTCGTGAGTAATTAACTCACTTGAATATATGTGTTTATATTTGAGATTAATTGCTAGCAAAGTTTACTTATCCGGTTATCATTAATCATCCAACCATTAATACATAATGAAAAAACTAGATGACAACCCGATTATGAGTATATATGAACTACACATGCTATATATATACTTAAGGGATATATTTCAAAGTAAAATTTCTTAATTTATCAAAAGAAAAATATGGATCGATACTAATGAAACCACACAATATAGATTGAACTCCTCTTAAATATGTGTATACAAGATTATGTAATGAAAAATATATACAGATATTTACTTATACTTTTGGTGGAGTTTAATATATATTTTAGATCTAAGGAATGCAATGTGGTATAAGAATGTAATGTTGTGTGCAAACCTCTATGATTTTCATCTTTTCGTCCAAGTAAGACTTAAGATAGCATAATCAATCAAACATGTTAGTCTCACAATATCATTTGTCATTCATTACATCCAAATGAGACTAGATGATATTATAACTAATAAACATATTAATCTCACCATTATATTTGTTATTATCACCAAAATCAACTTAATAGAGTTTAAACTTACACTGTTTGTGGGTGTGGTGGTTGTATTTGGCTTGGACTTTGGTTTGGCCGAGTTAAACAATGGTGGAATGGTGATTGCCTTCTCTAGCTTGGTCTTGGGTGTTCTCTTGGTTGTGCAATGAAGTGAGGGAGATAGATGTTGGTGTTTGCTTTTGAGGGAGAAGGCACTCGGTAGGTGTTTGTCTCTTGGCTTGTGCATTGCCGAGGCTGCCTCTCCCTTATCCTCTTGGATCTCTCGGGTTGTTGTTTACTTATGGACTATTGGTCTATAGGGTGAGCTTGGGACTATACTTTGGACTTTCTATGGTGGAGAGTAAGTCAGTAAAAATGTGGACGTTGGGTTCTTCCACTGCCGAATGTGAGGCTCACTTAAGTCAGAAGTGCCGGCCAGCCTCGGACGATCCAGATATTTCGATGAGCACTAATCAATTCGGCATTCTAAAGCCAAACGGTTCTAACAGCAAAATATTTTATTTCTTTTATTTTTCCTTTAAATTGTTTTTACTCTTTGCTCTTTGATTGCAAAAGAAATGGTTGGATACTACCCATCGAGCAATCCACGGAGGACAGAATACAATGAGGCATGCAATGCAATGCAATTTTATTTTATTTTATTTCTTTCTCAATTAATATAATAGTTGCAATGTAATTTATTTATGTCTTGATGCATATTAAGTTCTTGCAAATAATCACATGTTGTGAATACATTCTCGTTAGTTTGATTTTTAAAAAATCTAATTAAAATCTTGTGATTTATGTGTTGTAATTAACCTAATTTATTTAGATTTACTATTTGTTTTAATTTAATCATACTGTTTACAGTTGATTAAGAACTAGATTTCTTTGAATGTATCATCGCGCACACACCGATGTCTCCTTTCTGCTTCACTGAAGTGCAATTGCCTTTCTGCCCTGCTTACTCTGCATCTCTTTATTCTGTCTCGTTCTCTCTCTTGCTTTGCTTTGTATGGGTTTGAACCAACTTATAGCAATATTATGCTCCTATTTTTACCGTAATTAATTTTTAAATAGTGTATTTTTTTAAGACGATATCAATAAGATTGTAGTAAAAAGTATACTGAATTCAGCCGTACCGACTAAAACCATATACAACTATTTTCTTATGCATACTACCTCTCACAAATAAATAGAATTCAGAATGACGGTAACTTATGATTTTTTTATATAACTGAGTTGGCTTATTTAACATAATTACATTTAAAAAAATAAAAAATATATTAGTCCATCATAAATAATATAAAAAATACCAGAAAAACAAAATAAAAAAACCAACAGTAAAAAAAGCTCACAGCGACAGTAAAGCCAATCGCAGAAACGGTTTTGATAGTCCCATTCTTGTTGTTCCTTGCACTGAAGCTACGTGTGTGTGTCGTGTCCTGGCGTCGGTTCCGTGTGAAGCTTAACTTTCGTAGCTTGGTTATTAGTAGTAGTGTTTGGTGAAACGAGAAAAGAGGAAGCAAAGTCACCAGCACATCAAGCATCCGGATGAGAGAGTATTAAGGTTAAGCAAACGAGAATGAGATGGTATGATGTGAAGGATAATGGATATCTTTCTCCGATAAATAAACACCCTGGATTCGCAGTGAGCTCAAATTCGAACAGACATGTGATTTTTGAAAATTTTGAAATGTTACATAACACTCGAGTATTTTTTAGATTAAAGGTATTTAGATTTTCTAAGATTAAATCTTCATTCAACGAATCCCTCATATTCTCTCCCAAAAAAACAGATCTAAGTCGTTGAATCGATTCTTTGGTACCTTTTAAAAAAATATGAGTGTTTCAAATTTAGGATATTGGATGAAGATTTAATATCTAAAAAATTTAAGTATTCTCAACTAAAAAAACTTAAGTGCTCTCTAAACACCTCCATAATTTTTTTTTGTTAAGAGCTCAATTTTGTTTCTCTTGCCAGGTACGTACTGCTGACGAATGAGGATTATACAACCGCATCAGCAGAGCAAAGAAGGGCATTCATTAGAACAGGACACCATAATTAACGGCCTAGTCAGCTCTAATCCTCTCATCATGGATTCATGGCCAATTAGAAGCGACACTGCAGCTGCTGCTGCTGCTCTCTTCCTCCTCTTCCCCGTCGCCGCCGTTGTTGCAAGCCTCGGTTAGGCAAGACGAGGCAGAGGACGGCGGCGACGGCATGTCGTCGTCGCTCCTCCGCCGCACCGTGCCGCGAATGTTCGGCAAATGGCCGCCGCGGCGGTGAGCCGGCGTGGTCTTCTTGAATATGCGACAGACCACCCAGTCCTTGACCTCGGCCGCATGGCAGCTCATCTGGATCACACAATTCACCAAGAAATTAAGGACGAGCAATTAAAATACATGTAACTCACATGACATGTGTATTAATCAGCCCAAACACCGGGATTAATCTTTGCTCGTACATGGGGCAGCGAGTTCTTGGCGGCGCCGGCGCAAGCGTCGAGCCCGGCGGGGAGGAGGCGGTACTCGTGCATGGTCCAGTCGGTGCGCGCGCCGCCGCGGTGGCAGAAGACGAGCGTCCGCTTGGCGCCCACGGGCTGCTTGCACCGCGGCGCGACGACCAGTTTCTCCTTGCCGGACACCCTCCACACGCCGGTGCCGCCCGCCCTGCTTACCCCGCCGCCCTTGAGCCAGCACCTCGTCTTCGGCAGGTGGAAGAAGTACCTCTCCCCGTCGGCGTCGCCTGCGTGTCCCCAGCAACCGAACGCACGTCAATGCAACGCACCATCTTGGATTCTTGGCACCAATGCAGCGTGTGCGTGCGTCAGGGCATGTGTCAGTCAGTGTACCTGGCAGGTCCCATGGGTGGAGGCGGGCGAGGTCGGCGACGGGGATGATGTCGGCGGGAAGGGGGCAGGAGAGGGCCTTTCGGCGGAGGTAGTGCAGCAGCAGCTCCTCGTCGGTGGGCCGGAAGCGGAAGCCGATGGGCAGGCCGGCCAGCCCCGCCTGCAGCCGGCAGCCGCCCGGCCCCGGCCGCCCTTCCATTGGCAGCTGCACCATGAACGCTGGCGCACACACAATCCAACCAACCAAACAAACAAACAAACGGAAGGAGATTATGATGGTGTTGGTGATTGGATTATTGGTTGCTCGCTTACATGTCAGATTAATTGGTACATCAATCTAGAGGCAGAGGCAGGTGTGCCATGGATGGAGTTGTTGGTCTCGTGCAAGGGCAGAAGGGGGGAGGGGCGGTTGCTTGTTTTATAGGGCAGTGGCGTGGAGCAGACTCAGCTCAGCTGGCATACATCTCTCTCTCTCTCTCTAAAAAAACTGACATACATCTCCCTCTCTCTTCTCTGCCTTTAAGCTCTTTCTTTTCCTTTTGGGGTCTCTCTCTCTCAAGCCTTCCCTCCAAAACATGCAAGGTGAGTGTCCCGTGGGTGTGGTAGCAACTGACTGGTGAGTAGGAGTAATGTGCAGTGGTTGTGCAGAGAGGGGGAGGCTTTTGGGCTTGGGTTTCGCCTAAGAACAAGGCATCTGGTCTCGCTTCTTTTTGTGTTTTCTTCCTTGGCTTTCCCTGCCTCTTTTCCTTTGCCTTAAATTCCTTCTCATCTCCTCCTTTCTTTCTTCCCTTCTTTCTTTACTTTTTTTTCCGAAGAGAAGGAAGAAGGAGAAGCTTCCACGTTGTTATAACGGCCCATGCCTCCTCTGCTCACCTTGCCTTACCTTACCTCAGATTCGAAGTGAGTATGAAAATATCAGTCTAGCCATTTTTTTTAATTTGGTTCTTAAACATCTGCTTTTCAAACATAGCCTCCTCCGTAGATTTACGGTGCGTGATAGATGAGCTTCAGTAGCTTGACGGGTCACAGCTCTCCGGGCTCGGCGGGCTCCTGCCACACGATAAGTACCCAGAGGGGCTATTTTAAAAAAATGTTTGGAAACTAAATTTTTAAGAAATGATTAGAACGATATTTGTATGCTCAATTCCTCGTATTCCAACCTCTCATGATGTTTATCAAAGCCCGAAAAAAAATAGACAGAGCATCTCTTCCTCTCTCTTTTTATCTTTTTTTCTGGCCAAGGCAAGTAGTGCCACTGTATCACCTATTCACACCCCCAGGTCAACACTTTGACGTGCGGGTGCTTCCGCTTCACCGACGAACAGGCTGTGTGGAATCTCTGCACCATGTTCGACTCATCATGCACCAGACAAACCGCTTGTTGCTTGCTCCAGGAAGAAGATGTTGTCATGCAGGGGTACATAACAAGCAGGATAAGAAATCAAGAAAAGGAATGTCGATGTATCATTATCAAGCTAGTGTTGAGTGTTGAATTGAGAGGCCGCTTAGTTGGGCTGAAAAATAGTGATTTATAGTTGAATCTGTACTGTAGCTGGTTGAAATTGTACTGTAGTTAATGGTAACTTATTTGACATAATTAAATTAAAAAATAAAAATAGAAAAATAAGTTAGCCCACCATGTATAATGCAAACGAATACGGGAAAAAAGAACCAGCAAAAAAGCTCAAAAAACTAAAAAGTCAGAAAAAGATAAAATTTAAGAATAGTAAAAAATAAGTCAGAAACCAGAAGTTTAAACCGAAATGAGCAGGACAAAAAGGCATGAGCTTTGATTTGACCTTTCAAAGCTGGCTTCACCTTGCTGTTGATGGCATGCAAGCATAGGTAGTGCAAGCATGCAGCGGCCACTTTGGGGGCAGACATGATATCGCCTTTCGAAGTCAAATGTACGCCCTTGCCTTCGCCATTGCAGCAGCCACTGGCTTTAGAGACGGCAATAATATAGTGCTTATCCATACTCATGTCCGCTAGCCAATTCCTCACCCATATGCATGCCCTCAAAGGGCAATGGGTAGAGAACCTCGTCCATGCCCAATGTCTACGGGTGCATGATGTCTGTGGCATTCCTGTTTACCTACCACCACTCAAAACAACAACCTAGCATATAGTACATAACAAAATCAGTG
Organism: Melocanna baccifera; assembly: GCA_036346265.1. Taxonomy (NCBI): domain Eukaryota; kingdom Viridiplantae; phylum Streptophyta; class Magnoliopsida; order Poales; family Poaceae; genus Melocanna; species Melocanna baccifera. The sequence goes on from CM070678.1 coordinate 8,166,191, forward strand.
ATCCAAACAGCATCTCACCATAATTCAAAATGCACATGAGAAAAATAAACAAGGGGTAGTTCGATTCAACAATTAAAATAAAAGGGGTAGCTCAAGTTCGACAATTAAAATAGAAATACAAAGGATGTAGTTCATCACACATACACACAAATAAATGACAATTGACAACTTGAAGGTCAAGATTCGAAATACGAAGGACGTAGTACATCACATATATTGTTATACGAAGGACATAGTACATCACAAATGCGAAGGTTTGAATGATGTTGAAGAAGGTATTGTAGTCGGTTTGCTATTCAGAGTCAACAGCTGAAATTGAACAACAGTCTTTGAACTCCCCTTCAATGTCTTCAAGGCATGTCCATAAACCCTCAACTCCTTCGTCTGAAAAGTAAACATTGCTATACATCACTAGTTGCAAATCACATAGAAAACTCAAATTATTTCTATCATTAATTGGTACATGGATACCTTTAAGGTCATTCCAAAGCTAGTTTTATAAGCACATCAATGCCTCCAATATATTTGAAGTGAGACGGTTGCGATGTTCACATAACACTCTACCACTTGTTAGAAATTAATCTTGACTTGTACTTAGTTTGAATAGGATGTGACATGGTGCTATGAGTGTGAGAAGCAGCCAACACGCATGCAAGGTGCAACAGACATGTAGTTAGGAGGTGCGCTAATAAGGTGATTAGTTAGTTTGGTTTTGTATAGAGTGGAGCACATCTTCTAGAGAGTAGTTAGGGTATGTACAATGGTATAGACGACGGTTGTCTGTAATATACCTCTATGTTATAGATAAGACTAAAGATAGCTCATACAATAGATTGTCTATATAGTTATCTGTAGTGGCCTCATATAATTAATGGGTTATCTATATAACAATATACATAGTAGAAAGCTGTCTAAAAGACCATCTGTTAAATAGTAAATATCATCTTTCTCTCCTCCTTCTCTCTCCTTCATATCATCTAAAATTTTATATGGCATAGACTTATAGATAGTTGACATGTATCATTATATATGCCCTTAGAATTAGTTGAGTCAAAGATAGAGTTAGTAGGATAAGTTTGTTAGCTTTTGCATGCATGGGAAGTTAGATGTGCACGTGTATGTGGTGCATGCATAGGGATTAGTGGATCATTACTTCAATCTGTTTTTGTGTATTTAAGTGCTACATCTTGATGAATGACATGCACTGCTTTTGTTTTGGTATTCCTGTGTCTGAAGTGTCGTATTATGTGTGTTTGTATCTTGTTGTGTGATTCCAAGAGAGAAACACCATAAAATTTTCCCTTTATTTTCAACACCACTAGTGCTAAAAGCTGATTCAGAAGCTACTTTTGTTATTGGAATAATCAAGATATTGCGGGCAGTCATCCGCAATGTAGGATAACATGTCCTAGCTACCTTTCACCAACCTAGTATATCAAATTCCTCATTTGTACAAAGAAGAGTTTCGAAGAGTTTCTTCTTCCAAATAGTGAATAAGCTCATTTATGTCATTACCACAGCGGTGCTTTTCTTACTAGTAGCTAGTGTTTTAAAAATTGAAAGCACCTCATTAGCACCAATGGCATTGGCAAAACTAAGAGTACTAGATGTTGTAGCTATATCCTCTTGTTCACTATGCAGTTCATTTATTAACTCACACAAGGCATTGTAACTTTTTGTAACATCCTCTTCAGAGTTTTCTTCATCAAAGAGTGCAATATAGCATACATGTAACATTGTCATTTTCTCCAACTCACGCAAGGTATTGTAACTCTTTTGTAACATCCTCTTCAGGGTTTTCTTCACTAAAGAGGGCAATATAGCATGTCTGTAACATTGTCATTTTCCCACATGGATCAAGAATAATAGCAATAGCCAACAAATCATAAATATCTGACCAATACTTGTCAATTTTCTTTTTTTTTTTATGATGTCAACAGACATAGACTCAATTATTGGATTTCCACATCCAAACCATTTATTCATGTGCATTTCAATCTCACATATCTTTAGGAAGAAAATGTTAGCTGTTACATATTTACTTCCAGAAAATACTTCAGTGAGTTCATAGAACAGGCTTAATTTGTCACAAATAGTTAAGGCAAAATTCCAATCAGCAGTAGTTGGTCCAAAATTTTATCAAGTTGCTTCAACCTTTCAAACACTTTCTTATAGAGAATTGCAATACTAAGCATGATATAGGTTGAATTTCATCTAGTTTTACAATCAAGGGTAATCTTTTTAGTAATTTCAACCTTAACAAACTTTCCACCCAATAAAAGATTAGATGGACAAATATTTACCTCTATTGTTTCAACGAATTTATCATTTGTAGAACAGTTGTCCAGAGTCAACGTGGATAGCTTGCAATCAAGATTCCAACTCTACAGACTTTTATACAATGCTCCACAAATAACATTTGTTGTATGTGGATATGGCACATATATAAACCTACACAAAGAAATAGGATTTGAATATTTTAGCAAAACAAGAAGATAAAGAAAGGATAGGAATCAAGAAGCACCTTAGAATGCAGCTTTTAAGCTTCCACGAGTCATCAACAAAATATCATGTTAGTGCCATGTAGCCTCTCTTTTGGTTATTAGCTGTCCAAAGATCAGTTGTGACAACAACACAACAAGTGCTTTTATTCAAGTAAATGAGAGCTTTCTTTCTCTGATTCATAATGATCCAAGATATCCTTTCTAATAGTGTTTTGAGTTACCATTTTAAATAAGGGTTGTAGTGCACTAACAAATTTATGAAAATCATGATGATTAATAATGGACAGTGGGTACTCATGCAGAATAATCATGAAATAGAGAGCTTTTCTAGCAACTTCTTGATCAAAGACGTAGTTCTCTATAGATATTTTCCCATGTTCAGAAGTTTCATACCTCAAACTGGTATGTATCTTTCCTTACCTCTTCTGATATATGCAAACCTTCAAATGTTCATGCAGATGCTTAGTGCCATTTTTCTTTCTTCTGAAAGATACTTACTGCACCAAATGCACATTGTCTTCTAAACACCCTTGACTTTAACTCTTGGAAACTCATTCCAAATGGGTGAAGTGAGCTTCCTCTGTGCCACGAGAATCCTCCTCATCTGCATCTTCGACATGTTGTTCTTTAACTCGGTGCTCGACACCTTTGGCTTTAGATCCAGGTTGAGGATGAAGTATTAAGGCTTGCGAAGATTGTTCAGGTTCACTGCTACTTGCCGAAGTGGCCATCTGACAAAAAAATGATAGTAAGCAAATCCAAGATAACACAAATCACAAGCACCCGATTGAGATTTGGGAGAGAGAATAGGTGAAAAATGAACCTTGGGGTTGGGGCCAGCCTCTTCATGTGGTGTCGTACAATTCAAGCATGGGGGCATGACACCGCAACCTGGTGATGGGAGTATGCCAAAGCAGCCTAGTGACAGAAGTATGTCGGGGGTGGAGAACAAGACGAGAGAGGAGGAGGCGGGCTCCGATCTAGGCTAGGACACGGTGCGGGTGGGCGACACTATAGGGTTTGGGGAGTAGGGAGAGAGCAAGATAGATGCGGAGGGAGGCAGCACGATTTGGATATCGGGAGGGATGTGGGGGGATTAGGAGTGGTTGGGTGGAGTTAGGGTGGAGACGTAAACTGTTATGGTTTTTTCTAGGAGCCCACCTATCAGAGGAAGATGTCAAGTAAACGGGCGAAGCGGACACGAGTGGAGCTCACTACTCACCTATGCCCATGCCCATCTTCCCGATGGGCAGAGGATTACCCCTATTTCTATACTGGTGGGCAAAGAAAGGCCTTTATGTCCAGCTCCATTTGGGTATTTATCCGCATGCATGTGGGCAGTCGGACTCAATTGCCATCCCTAGCTGACTTTGGGTCTGGGTCTGCAAGTGTACAGCACAGACACGGTGCTATGGGCGTGGCATCACCTGCACGAACACTGCAAACATTGCGCCCTTCTTCCATGCCGTGCATGCATGGACGATCGATCTGATCCTGACCTGTTCCATCCCGCCCGGCAAGCAACTCGATCCCGTAGCAAGCCCAGTCGTCTTCGCCTGCACTTCCATCACATGAACCACGCCGGCTGGCCGGTGCGTGATCCCATTCCGTTCCATTAATTCCATGCTATTCTTTTCGGTGAACTACGTACGTACGTACGTACGTGCACTTGCCGTCCCGGCAAGTGCTAACCAAGCCAGCGGCAACGAAATGCCTGCATGCCCACGAGCGCACGTCGCCGGCCGGTGATCCATGCGTCCTCGATTCGGATTCCCACACGCACGTGCTGCCTAACTAGAAGTCCATGCTCGAGATTTAAGGGAACAGTGTTACGCGACTTTGTGATCCGGACCCCGGCGAGGGACTGCAGACTGGCAGCGATGTGGGGCGTAAACATCTCGCTGCTACTCTTTTTCTTTTTTCTGAAACGAGACGTCGCAGTTCAATTTGTTGGCAGTGGAATTCTCGCGTCCTGGGCAGCGCGTGAACCCGGCCGGCCGGTAGGTCACCGACGCACGCAACCCATCGAAATCAAACGGCGCCGTTTCTCGCTCCCACCCTTCTGTGTTTACTTGGCTTGTCAGAGAAAGCATATAGTCTGTATTCTTCCACGAGTAAAAGTACTTTGGTGCATCTCTCGTAAGATCTTTTTTTGTTTTATTAAGTTGTATGTACCAGTTAATTCATCTAAAAGTTTAAGCTGATGAGGAAAGATAGGTAATTCACTTATACTTCAATATTCTCCCTCACGTGTAGACTCTTTTAGACCTAAGACGTGGAATAGAAGTGGGCTGTAATTATTTTTTTAATTACGCCAACTGAGTCTCGAATTCAAAATCTCTTGGCTCTGATAGCATATTAAATTCACTCAAAAACTTAAGCTGATGAAAAAAAGATGGACAATTCACTTATACTTAACATGTTTTACTGCTGATTTGTTTTTAGATGAAAATGGTTTTTTAGACGGAAAATGAAAGTTATTAACTGAAGTGAAGGTGCTCCTGCTCACCAACAACGTACGGGTCGGCTTGCCTCTCATCCAACCTGATGGAAATAGTTATTGGGCCCGGCCACTTTCCGGCACCGAACCGAGCACAAGTCTCTTACTGGGCCAACAACACAGCTACTTATTTTGGGCCCAGCCACTTTCCGGCCATCCATCGCTGCACGACCAGAACTCCCTTTCAAACTGGGCGTTCAATTACCCCCATCTGGGCCTACGGAAAGCATCTGGCCCCTACATCCATAACGGGCCCACACGCTATTTAATCCATTTGGTAGTACAATTCCAGGCCCACTGCCCAGGTTCTCTTTCATATGGGTTTTTTTTAGGGAATATGGGTTGGTTAATTGATAGCGTACGCGTGCGGGAATATGATTGGGCTAATGGAGTAGTATCATCGATTATCATAGCGGCCGTCACATGGAATGCTTTCGAAAATAGCAAGCGGGGAGAGGAGAGATGTGCAACGCAGCCGCAGCGTGTCCAACTGGCACACTTTTCGGCCTTTTCAACCTGTTTTTACGTTTCAGCCCCTGCTCATCTGATCTGATCTCATTACCTTCCTGATCTGCTTCTTGAGTAGTGTTTTTTTTTGTTTTGTTAAGCAGAGATGTTTATTTGTCTGAAGCAACAAACCCTAGTTTCCCAATCTTTGCAATGCCCAATGCTGACTTCATTAATCCCTGACAGTGCAACTTCTAGCTTCCATGGTCGCAGTGACTTGGTGAGTACCTGTTTGGTGGAAGTTGAGTGCATGATGGCGATCACATAATTGAAGGCAGTACTTCTTTTGTGTGCTCCGGGGAGTCTTTTAAAGCAGATTCTTAGAACAGCTTCCCGAGCACAAAACTGTGTGCATCATTCACGTCAGTGTTTCCATCATCCGCTATCCTATCGAAAAGCATAGACAAAAGCCACCAGCCGCAACCCAAAAAAACACCCCTATAAGTACATGTATAGTTTTGTCTCCGATTTGTAACAAAGTAGGTGGGTATTCCAATTTTCAAAAATCCAAATTAAGACTCTAATTCTGAACGCTACGATTTGACAAAAAAACCAACCAGCAATCATGACATTCAAATCACAACTTATAAATTCAGTTCATTTGCTTAAAGAAATTGAAAGAATCAAGAGAAATTTAGCAATACCCTATATCGATTCAGGACTTAATCCATACCACCAAGTGTTCGGCGAGACAATCAATGGGTGATGACGACCAGGAGACACGGTAGCTGATGGGATGTAGCCTAGGCCTCTGGGCTCCGACAACTGGCAACCGCAAGCCTACAACTAAACATGAGGGTAGATTTTGCTTTTGCACGATGCGGGACAGAGGGGGGATGCGCAATGTGGGACAACGGGATGGAACGATACACGAGTGACTGGAGCAATGTGATGCGCGTGTGGTGCGGCCTTTGTTTGCTATCTCCCCTTCGTAGATTGGATTAGCTGGCCGAACACCTTGGACCATGCTTGTGTCAGCTGGACTACATTTACGTATGATAGGCTGTGTGTCTTAGGTCTTGATTGGTGTTGTTTTGGGCCCAGCTACGGGAGAGCTAAGTGGAGCCGGGAGGTCGAGAGTTTCAATCTTTGAGCTGGCCAAGTGTTTTTCGATTTAAGTTAGAGAATTCACATCTAAATTTGCATGAGCTATACATTAGAAAAGCAAAATTAAACTTGGTATCCTCTGCACCCTATGCGTCTCTTTGGATCCGCCCTCACGATAAGGACAAGAAACGTGAGTGGTAGTTTTGGTTTAGTGTTAGTTAATGTGGTAAGGATTTAGTGCATTAATGATGCTTCCACTTAATGTTGTTGCAATGAAAAAATGGTTTTTTTTTCTTTGTTTCTTTTCAAGCGAGTTATGCATAGAGAAAGTTGCCAATGGTGCCTACATAGCTTGAGAGATGTTGTCAGTATGAAATCTTCAAACCGTTTTTGTGTAGGTAAGAAGTGGACAAGTGTGATTGCAAATGATAGCTTTTATTTGTTCGCTGGTATTTTTTTTCCTTCAGGGGAGGTTTATATTTGGACCTGATGAACGATCATTGTTTGTCATCATGTTCCTCATTATCGCGCTAGTATCAATCCCATGCTCATTTAGGCTTATGACTTATGCTTTTAACTTTTAACTTCTAGTTTCTTAATTTCGTCTTAATGAGGATAGAATAATCCTTAAATTATTACATCATTATATAATATACCTTTATCATTAGGGAGAAGATTCACAGAGTGGTCGTAAACTTTTCTATGATTTCTACAGTCGTAAGTTCTTCAACGACTGCCTGGTCGTGAGTCCTTCTACAGCTACCCTATACTGGTAAGGTTTCCCACGACCATAACGTAGCCGTAAGTTATTCTATGACCACCTTGCGGTCGTAGACTTTACTACGACCAGTGTATCTTTGACTAGCCCATCTTAGATGATCTACTACATCGTGGGTCTATCTGATAAGGCAATTAGAATGTGTGTTTATGCTCAATAACTACACACAATCTTTCTCTGACAGCAACCGTCGCACGATGAACTGCTAACCACATCTCTCTAATAATAACCTCCTACTGGCGGTTATATCCCGAAATGTTAAGGCATCTTTTGGGCACAAGACAACGGCCGTCGCTTCGTCAACTATATAAGGATTGACATCAGAGGAAGAAGAGATCAGATCCAAAAGATTAAGAAGATACTGCAAGTCCTTTTCGTATTACTTCGTTGTGATCATTCTCTTGGAGTAATAGTGGCACAAGATATAGGGTTGTTATTCTCTAGGAGAATGTCCGAATCTGTATAAAAATTCCTATGTCTTCTGTGTACTCATAGATTTTCTCTCGAGAGAAGTTTCTCTCGAATCCATACAAATCATACACAAGATCGATAGTAAAACATCAACAGTTGGCGTTGTCCATGAGGAACACTCCTTCCAAGAATCCGATAATCTTCTTATCAATAAGTTCTGTTCCTTCTAATGTCCTCATGACAGGAGAATAGAACGAGGAGAACTGGTTTGATTTGGCTTAGTACGCAGACCTCAACATGGAGGCCTGTTACGAGTACGAGCAGACAATGCTCGCTTTCAATGGTGAGGCTATCTCTAGAGGTTCATCCAGAGACCTCGTCAACCGCATCGCGAGAAAGGCTGAGAGAGGATCCACATCCCCCACAGTAGTACGCCTAAGGGAGGAGTCACTTTCCCTAGATGGCAAGGGTCAATCTGACCACGAGCCAGACTCGCAACACGACAGTGGGCCTGTCCCGAAGTGTTCGAGCCCACCGGCGCCGGTGGTCTGTCCAATTCCATCCAGTCCTGGAATCTCGTATTTTGGAATATTGGCATCACCTGGTAATCTTGTAGAACACATATCCAACTGAAGATAGTTATAACCTAGAATTCCTCTACCTGACGGAGTTTACTCCTAGCCGTGATGCACTATCACTGGAGGATTCTTCAGATGAGTGGACTTCCACCGGAAGTGGAGGTTCTAGACGAGAGGTCATGGGCCTCATGGCCCTCCCCGTAGATCCTCTTGACCTCCCCGCGATACCATGTTGCAAATGGAACCTAGTCAATTGTAATGAGCCAAAGGCCAAAATATGTACATGTACATGTGTAGGGAAATAAACAAAGAAGCATATACAAGAGACTATTCACATAGCTAATGCAATATCTAATAGTTTCGACCATTATTGCCCATGGGTTGGGCAATGCATAGGACTTGTAAGTTCATAAACTGAAAACACACAAATCAGATAGCATGTCCTACTTTCTTACATTGTTTGATCTGTATGCATGTCGTGTTCATCATTATGGTTCTTGAGGATCTTATCTTATAGTTCTTATATAACCTTTTGCTAGCTATTTCATGTACATCTTGCAGTCTTTCATCTCTCATTGTACTTCGCTTGTTAGGTTGTTTCACCTGCTTGTGCTCTACTAGCTGTTTCGTGTTGTAGTAATATAGAGCGTCTCTGCGGTTCCAAAATGCACAGTCTCCTGCTTTGAATAGATTGCATATGATTGTGCAGCGGAATTACAGGTTCTTTTATATGTTTGTCTCCTCAAAAACTCTTCTCTGCCTCTATGTCTTTGGATTCTGCTGGGTGTGCATTATTAAGATCAGAAATGCGGAGCAGATAACAATATGAAAGGCAATGGCAAAGGCCCCTGCGTCGATCGCTCTGGTAGTCTACACATTTAGTGCGGTTTGGTTTGTTGGTGGCCTCTCTGTGTTTCGCTTGTATCTCATGAGCACCAATCAGGTAAATACTGTTTGCTGAAAGGCTATATTCCTTGTCTTGCATGGTGATTGTATTCTGTCAATTGCTAATCAGTGGTGCCTTTTACTCTTGTAGACAACGGATGAGAACTTCAGGTATCGCTATGATCAGCGAGCCAACCCATACAACAGGGGAGTTGTGGAGAACATTAAAGAGATCGTCTTCACGCCAATCGCTCCTTCCAAGAACAACTTCCGTGCCGAAGTTCCACAGAAGCAGGGCCTGAGGCCTCGCTCCACAAATGGTTTCATGACATGGAGAAATTGGCCATGTAAGCAACTATAATGGAAGAACTCAGGGATGTCAGTGGCAGCTTGTTGCTAATTTGGTGTTTTGGTTGAGATTGGAGGTCGCTAATGTTTGTAGCCCTGTGGTCTGGTTGGGTTTTGCATTCTCGCCCCCTCCCTCTTCTTTTGTTATTTTGTTTGTATTTGCTGTATCAGTGATTTGAAGCAGTTGGACGGTTGGTTGGTTTGTGAGGTCTCCAGTTTAGTACAATTCTAATAGCGTCTGTATATAGTTGGAGCGGTGAAAGCTCACGAACGTCAGCATGTTACAGTGACAAAACATTGTAAAAAACATGAACATCAAATAACCAATATTGTCATCAGTAGCACCGAGCAATTTTGGAAAATCATTATTATATACGATTTACCACAAATGACTACTGCAGACAAGCAGAGACAGCTGAACGGATCAACCAAGCAGCAACCCTCTGGAATTATTTGACGTATTATGGAAACATCTCCTGTTCAACTTAACTTCCAACAATGTAAGCTCTATTGGCAAGAAAACATGCCAATTGACAGTCACAGAATGTATTTCTTGTCTACTTCAACCACCTCACTTTATTCTGAAATACTAGGATGCATATATAGCTTCTCTCCTGTTAAGTATTTTATATTTGATCATTAGAGCTTGGAGAACACAGGCTTCCGCTTCTGCAGGAAGGCTTTGATGGCCTCCTTCAGGTCATTAGTTCTCAGCATTGCCGCATTCCACGTTGCTGCATGCTCCAGGCCCTGCTCCACGGTTATATCCCTACTCCTCAGCAACACAGCCTTTGTTCCCATCACCGCCAATGCCGACTTCTCGGCTATTTCTGAAACAATTAGTCAAATTTGTCACTTGATTAATCAAAAGCCACACTAGTTGAGTTTGTTTTGTTGCTGGAGATACAGGCAGCAAATGGTGGTGGGCATGTTAAACATGGAAATGCTTATTACATGGAACAATACCTGCAATCAAACCTAGAGATGTATAATTATGTCAAGGATAAATCTAACTTGCTTCTGACTCGTAGGATACACTGGTGAATTTCGAAACCCCTTAAATCATCATATCTGATTATTCATCGCGTCCAAACAGGAACAGAAACTCAGCAAGTGATCTGACTTCAAGTTAACTGTACATCACTAAAACACCCAAACTTTCCAATTTACCCCCATTACATTGGGAAATGGAGCAGTGGATCTCCCCAACCGATCAAGAGAAAAATGGATCAGGCATGAATTAGTTCAAGCTAATTTCCAGTTTAAGCTAGTAAAACTGTATAAGAATAACCCACCACTAATACGCCATTCAACACACAAAAGCAAATTCAAAAAACACGGGAAATGACAATACAGATGGACCTATATGCAAGTCAGGGGCATTAGAGTCCTAGAGAGCTTGTTAAAAGTTGAAACTGAATCACGTAGTAGTACTAAAATAGCAGCAAGCAGGAAGTCAGCAATTATACAGTGTTATAATGTTTCCCTTGAGGATATTCGTAGTTTTTTTATATAAAAATGGAATGAATGACACATGGCCCCTGATTCTCAATAACATAAAAACAAAGCAAGTTTACTTTCAAAATGGATCTACTAATCCAGGTACATCAATTAGACCAGACAAAAGATTTGTCGACAAAAAGACGGTTTACAGTCTTACAGAAATGTATGGCAGTGCAAGCAGCCTTACAGAAACTGTCGAGTTTATTCAATTCAATTATATCCACATGAACTACAAAAGCATCTCGATCTCACATCAGTTTGGAAATTTGAATTGTGCAGTTCGTATATAACAGTTTAATTGAGCAGCGAAGCAACAAATACTATACAAACTTACATAGTAGAGAAGAGAATGTTATACCTTTCGCAATCTTTGCAACGCCTGCATCCAACTCTTGCTTGGAATTGAACACCCTGCTCACCAGCCCCATCTCCTTGGCCTCCATGGCAGTGATCTTGCGCCCGGTGAGCGCGAGGTCGGCGGCGTTCCCGTAGCCGACGATCCGCGGCAGCCGCTGCAGCGCGCCGAGGTCGGCGACGATGGCCATGTCCACCTCCTTGAGCACAAACGTGGCGTCCTTGGAGCAGCAACGTATGTCGCAGGCGGCCACAATGTCCACGCCGCCGCCGACGCAGGCGCCGTGCACCGCCGCGATGACAGGCTTCCGGCACCGCTCCACGGCCGTGAGCGCCGCCTGCATCTCCAAGATAGCGTGGCGGAGCCCCTCCGCGGCGGCCGCGGGGTCGGCCCCCCGGTCGGCGGCGGTGAGGGGGTTCCCAAGCCCACCGAGCTCAATGCCGGCGCAGAAGTGGGGGCCCGCAGCGGAGAGCACGACGGCGCGCGCGGAGGGGAGGCGGTCGAGGAGCGCCATGGCGCGGGGGATCTCCGCGAAGGCGTCCGGGCTGAGCGCGTTGCGCTGGGAGGGGCGGTTGAGGCGGACCTCGTAGACCGCGGCGGAGGGGTTATTGGAGTATATTGGGTTGGCCTAATTTTATTTCAATTAAATCTAATAAATTTCAAGGTAATCCCACATGGGAAATTAAGAGGAGATTAACTCAACTTAAATGGGTGGAACCAAGTTACACCTGTTGAGAAGTTGAAAAGGGTGGAAGATGTGCTACACGTGAGTTGAATATGCATTCAGTGACTTTTCCGTTACTAGTAACTGATGCTTTGATGGTGGATGTTACTGGTGATTGATGGCACATGATGGCTTCCTCCCTTGTGCGATTCATACGTGAGCTATTCTCTAGTAACTGATGCTTTGATGGTGGTTGTTACTAGTGATTGATGACACATAATGGCTTCCTCCCTTGTGCGATTCATACGTGAGCTATTCTCCATTGTTCCATAAAATGCGCTGTTTTTCTGCTTCCCCATCCTAGCTCCTGCGCGCCACAGCGTTTGGGAGAGCAGCCTCGGAACCACGCCCACCGCGATATCGCACGGATAGGCGGCGATCGAGTTTTGGGAGCGCCGCCGCATCGCCGCTTCAGACACGACGTGATCGGCTATTTCGGTGGCATTCAAATACACGGCAAGTCGACAAATTCCGAAGGCCATTCGAGGGACGCGCACGTCGCACTCGCCCTACACCAACCGAGATCGACTACATCGAGCACCGCTCATGTCAATCGAGCGAACGGCGCATCCGGTGCCTCGCACCGCCCCGCCTCTGGGTATAACACTTTGTCTCGATCTTTTAATCGTTCTTAGAGATAGTTGCACCGCTCGTTGTTCTAAAATGAGCAAGACTAGCACAATACTTGTCATGATCTTAATTGTTAATTTCGGATTAAAATATGCCGTAATTTGCCAACTTTTCTAACAATCCAAAACACGATAGGCAATTTTTTGCCATCGCTTTGCATTGCGTTGAAACCGAATGTGTTCGATGGCACTAACTACAAGAGATGGCGTGCGAGAATGGTGCTATGGTCGTGACCATGCATGTATATTACGTGCATCGGGTAAACTGAAGGAACGCTTTCTCCGGCGGAGATCGCATTCGAGGTTCACGATAACTGTTTCGTGGTGCCGTAATTAGCGTCTTTGGTGAAAGCATCGTGGATGTGTATATGTCGCCGCCGATCGCAAGCGATATGGGATGCACTCGAGGCTAAGTTCGGTGTTTCGATGCCGGAGTGAGTCATGACGTCATGGAGAAGTTCTACGATTATCGGATGGTTGATGACCGCTCGTAGTAGAGCAGCTCATGAGATTCGTGCTCGCAAAAGAACTCGAATATTTCACGTGCGTGTTGCCGGACAAGTTTGTGGCGGGAGGCATTATTGCTAAGTCGCCACCCTCTTGGTCGGGTTTTGCCACTTCTCTAAAACATAAGAGACAAGAGTTCGTGTGGTGACCTCATTGGCTCTTTGGATGTTGAGGAGAAGGCAAGGGCAAAAGACACTCGCGGGAAAGGAATTGTGGAAGTTCTAGCGCCAATTTGGTGCGTAAGAAAACTTCAATGGCTTCCACAATAAGAAAAAGAAGAATAAGCTCGAAAACAAGCGTAAGATTAATCAAACAACCACTTTTAAGAAGAAGAACAAGGAGAAGGGCAATGCTTTGTGTGCGGTAATTCTAGCCATTGGGCTAAGGATTGTCCGCATCGCAAGGATAAGCGTAAAAGTCAGCTAATATGATTATTGGCGAGGCGAGACGAACGTCGTGGTACGGTAATCTATTACCTCATCGTTCTTTCGATCTGTCATTCACACGAGTGGTGGGTTGACACCGAGCGAATATTCATGTATGTGCTGACATTTCCTTATTTTCATCTTATCAGGTCGGGAGGAATTCTTCCTTGTTGATGGGAAATGGAACGCATGCTTCTGTTCTTGGTGTTGGCACGGTCGATCTGAAGTTTACTTCGGGAAAGATCCTGCGACTAAAGAACGTGCAAAGCATGTCCCCTCAATAAAGAAGAATCTTGTTAGCGGTTCTCTATTGTGTAGAGATGGTTATAAACTTGTGTTTGAATCCAATAAATGTGTATTGTCTAAATATGGGACATTTGTTGGAAAAGGCTATGAGAGCGGAGGCTTGTTCCGCTTTTCTTTATCGGACATGTACAACAATGTTGTTAACCATGTGTGTAATGTTGATGAGTCTAATGTTTGGCATTCGCGACTTTGTCACATTAATTTTGGTTGCATGACACGGCTAGCTAGTTTGAGTTTAATCCCAAAATTCACTTTGGTCAAAGGTTCTAAATGCCATGTCTGTGTGCAATCGAAGCAACCTCGCAAGCCTCACAAGGCCGCGGAGGCGAGAAACTTGGCACTTTTAGAACTAGTTCATTCTGATTTGAGTGAGATGAACGGTGTGTTGACTAAAGGTGGTAAGAGATATTTCATGACGTTGATAGATGATTGTACTAGATTTTGCTACGTGTATCTCTTGAAAACAAAAGATGAAGCTTTGCATTATTTTAAGATCTATAAAGCTGAAGTAGAAAACCAACTTGAGAGAAAGATCAAGCGGATAAGGTCGGATCGTGGTGGAGAATATTTTTCAAATGAGTTCACCTTATTTTGTGAGGAACATGGTATTATTCATGAGAGGACGCTCCATATTCACCTCAATCTAATGGGATTCTTGAAAGAAAGAACCACACTCTAACTGAATTGGTTAACGCCATGTTAGACACAGCGGGACTTTCCAAAGAATGGTGGGGTGAGGCTATATTGACTGCAAGTCATGTCCTAAATAAAGTTCCTACAAAGAATAAAGATGTAACACCATTCGAGGAATGGGAAAAGAAAAGATTAAATCTCTCATACTTGCGAACTTGGGGCTGTTTGGCCATGGTTAATGTGCCAATTCCAAAGAAGCGCAAGCTTGGACCAAAACCGTGGATGTGTTTTTCTTGGTTATGCTATTCACAGCGTGGGTTATAGGTTCTTAATAATAAAATCTGAGTACGACATGCATGTTGGTACAATTATGGAATCCAGAGATGCTACATTTTTGAGGATGTGTTTCGATGAAAGAGGTGCCTAGCTCTTCTAGTCAAGAACTAGCATTAACCCTGAATCGCTTGATCCGATAGAACACGTTGAACAAACATTTGTGGAAAATCCTGAGGAAGATAACACTGTAGCTACTCGAAAGAGTAAGAGACAAAGGACTGCAAAGTCGTTTGGTGATGACTACATTGTATACCTCGTGGATGACACTCCAAGAAACATTGATGAGGCATATTCATCTCCCGACGCTGACTATTGGAAGGAGGCGGTACGGAGTGAAATGGATTCTATTATATCTAATGGAACTTGGGAGGTTGTTGATCGCCCTACGGATGCAAACACGTGGGATGTAAGTGGGTGTTTAAGAAAAGCTTAGGCATGATGGTACGATTGAAAAGTATAAGGCAAGACTTGTGGCCAAGGGTTATACCCAGAAAGAAGGCGAAGATTTTTTTGATACTTACTCACCAGTTGCCCGATTGACTACAATCCGAGTGCTACTTTCTTTGGCAACCTCTCATGGTCTTCGCTCATCGATGGACGTTAAGACAGCTTTCCTAAATGGAGAGTTAGAGGAGGAGATTTATATGGATCACCGGATGGATTTGTAGCAAAAGGTCAAGAAGGAATGGTGTGTAAATTGTTGAAATCTTTGTATGGCCTTAAACAAGCACCTAAGCAATGGCATGATAAGTTCGATAGGACTTTAACATCTGCTGGCTTTGTTGTGAATGAAGCTGATAAATGTGTGTACTATCGCTATGGTGGAGATGAAGGAGTGATATTGTGCTTGTATGTTGATGACATACTGATCTTTGGGACAAACCTTAATGTGATTAAGGAGGTCAAGGAATTTTTGTCTCAAAATTTTGAGATGAAAGATCTGGGAGAGGCTGATGTTATCCTAAATATAAAGCTAGTGAGAAAAGGTGATGGTGGGGTTACACTTTTACAATCCCATTATGTGGAAAAAGTCTTGAGTCGCTTTGGATATAGTGATTGCAAGCCGGCTCCGACACCTTATGATGCTAGTGTGATACTGCGGAAAAACAAAAGGATAACAAGAGATTAGTTGAGATATTCTCAGATTATTGGCTCACTTATGTATTTAGCTAGCGCTACGAGGCCTGACATCTCGTTTGCTGTGAGCAAACTAAGCCGGTTTGTTTCAAATCCAGGAGATGATCATTGGCGTGCTCTTGAGAGAGTAATGCGCTATCTTAAGGGCACTGTGAGTTATGGTATTCACTACACCGGGTACCCTAGGGTACTAGAGGGTTTTAGTGATTCAAATTGGATTTCTGATGCTGATGAGATAAAAGCCACGAGTGGATATGTGTTCACACTTGGAGGTGGCGCTGTTTCATGGAAGTCTTGCAAGCAGACCATCTTAACGAGGTCAACAATGGAAGCAGAACTCACAAAGATTAGACACCGCCATCGTTGAGGCCGAGTGGCCGTGAACTCCTTATGGATTTGCGGTTGTTGAAAACCAAGATCGCTATCTTGATGAATTGTGATAATCAAACGGTGATTGTCAAGGTGAACAATTCTAAGGACAACATGAAGTCATCAAGGCATGTGAAGAGGCGGTTGAAGTCTGTCAGAAAACTGAAAAACTCCGGAGTAATAGCGTTGGACTATGTCCAGACGGCTAAGAACTTGGCAGACCAATTCACAAAGGGTCTATCACGTAATGTGATAGATGATGCATCGAAGGAAATGGGCCCGAGACCCAACTGAGTCATCTTTGTAGTGGTAACCTATCCTATGTGATCGGAGATCCCGTGAAGTAGGGTGGTGAAACAAGCTATGTGCTGACTGGGAGGAGAGAACCTTTGCAAAAGGCATATTCCATTAAAGATGCATTTCTCTCCTAATCTGTATGGCAGGTTGGTTTATACCTTAATGTGTTCCGAGTGGCTGGTTTAGCAGAGATGTTGTCCTCTGAACATCTTATAAGGAACACACCTATTTGAGCTTATTGCTGGTCACAGTTTATGAGATTGGGTGATCTCTAGAAGTTCATGAAAGGCCAGGGAGTATGACTTATACGCTCCAAACCGAGGGGATACATTTGGCAGCCTAGTACCAGTAAAGGGCTTTGGTAAAGCTTGTTCGCACAAAACTGTCAATTCAAGGCATAGTCCATTGTTGATTGTGGATGAGTGCACCTCGACCTAGGTGGATGTTCAACTTAACAGTCTCCATCAAACACCGGTATATCAAACAACGATGGAAATGAGAGTATTTCTTATGTGCCTTGGAATTTGGTGGGGATTATTGGAGTATATTGGGTTGGCCCAATTTTATTTCAATTAAATCTAATAAATTCCAAGGCAATCCCACATGGGAAATCAAGAGGAGATTAACTCAATTTGGTGGAACCAAGTTACACCTGTTGAGAAGTTGAAAAGGGTGGAAGATGTGCTACACGTGAGTTGAATATGCATTCAGTGACTTTTCCGTTACTAGTAACTGATGCTTTGATGGTGGATGTTCTTGGTGATTGATGGCACATGATGGCTTCCTCCCTTGTGCGATTCATACGTGAGCTATTCTCTAGTAACTGATGCTTTGATGGTGGATGTTACTAGTGATTGATGGCACATAATGGCTTCCTCCCTTGTGCGATTCATACGTGAGCTATTCTCCATTGTTCCATAAAATGCGCTGTTTTTCTGCTTCCCCATCCTAGCTCCTGCGTGCACAGGCGTTTGGGAGAGCGAGCCTCCGAACCACGCCCACCGCGATATCCGCACGGATAGGCGGGCGATCAGGTTTTGGGAGGCGCCAACGCGATCGCCGCTTCGACACGACGTGATCGGCTATTTCCGGTGGCATTCGAGATACGGCAAGTACGACAAATTCCGTAAGGCCATTCGAGGGCGCCGTACACTCGTCCCGCACCAACCGAGATCGACTACATCGAGCAGTGCTCATGTCAATCGAGCGAGCGGCGCATCCGGTGCCTCGCGCGCCCCCCTCTGGGTATAACACTTTGTCTCGATCTTTTCAGATCGTTCTTAGAGATAGTTGCCTTGCATTCGTTGTTCTAAAATGAGCAAGACTAGCACAATACTTGTCATGATCTTAATTGTTAATTTCTGGATTAAAATATGCCGTAATTTGCCAACTTTTCTAACAGGGGTCGGGCTGGTTGATGGCGAGGGTCTTGAAGCCCCGCCGGAGCTCCGCCTCGGCCTCCGCATCAGACAAGCCGCGGTCGCCGCCGGCCATCGTGAGTTGCTGTGGCGCGGGGTTCGCTGCTGCTGCGTAATATGCAGACACGGGCGACTTGTCGTCACGTTTAGTTACTCTCTTGTTCGGACAGAACGAGATAAGCAGCTTATCGTAACTAGGTCTTTCTGAATGCGTCTATAATTTTTAGTTATAGCTAGTAATTTTTATCTATATTTTATAAAATAATAATAGATGAAGAAAATATGGATAATGTATACAATTTTAGGGTCTATTCATATTGACTTTTACTGATAATTTTTACTTTAACTGATGAATAATAGTATCTAATAGAAGTGGCTTATAGAAATTATGGCGTTTTTATTAGTTTTTGGGTTTTTTTGTTAAGTGCATTATGTAAAAAAAGAGTAAACAACGGTGTAACGTAAGGTACTACAACATTTGGATCGCCATACGACTTACAGAATTATGATATAATAAAATATATAGTGCGCTACAATATAGATTATAGTAGTAACTGATGAATAGTAGTGACCGATGAATAGTAGTAAGTAATAGAAGTGGCTTAAGCTAAGACGTTCGTATTGACTTTAGCTTCTCTAAGTAAAAGTCAGAAACGAAAGTTAATACAAATAGACCATTAGATTCAAGAAGTCATCTCAATTTTATTGACTTTCGGATAAATCGTAACCAAAAATTACAAAAAAAAAAGTCAAAATGAATGGAGTCTAAAGCTTCTTGGTTGGGCAGCATTTGGAATATGGAAGGAACTGTACTAGTGGCGGTAAGATTTATCGCCCAACTGATTCTTGGTAATGTCAATTGAGCCTAAAGGTGCAGTGGGCAGCATTTGGATTATGGAAGGAGCTGTACTAGTGGCGGTAAGATTTATCGCCCGATTGATTCTTGGTAATGTCAATTGATCGATCCTTATCCTTTTTGTAGGGGTTACTTATCCAGTTTTTGGAGGGCTTTTACAGGTGTTGGATCATAAGGATCGAGCTTAACGGCTTTGTTTTGCAATTTTCTCGTAGGGATGGCGGTGCAAAACCTGCTTGTATTAGCTCAGGGTCCTCGGTTTCTAGTCCATTCTCTCCGATCTGATTGTATCGAGTTTGATGAGTAATAAAGAAGCTCTCGACTTCCCCTAAAAAAAACTGAGAATGCATAATTGTTGACGTGAATCTCCCGAAAATATCGATATGATTCTGATTGGCCTGACGGCATTTCTTTAATTTGTCACAGCCAAATTTTGAACTTTCATAATTCAAAATCCAAATTATTATTTATTTTAATATTTCAATACCTGAGTTATGGAATAATTTTTCCAAGATATGAATTTCGAAACCTAAATATCAAATTTTAATTCCTGAATTTAGGAATCTTAAATTTAGACAATTTAAAATTTTGGATTTCGAAAATCCATATTTTATATTTTGAATCTTAAATTTTGAAATTTCAAATTCTAGATATTTGATATTTAGATTCTAGGAAGTTAAATTTTATAAATTTGAATTTTGGAAGCTTCAAATTTGGAATTTCAAACTTTGAAATCTAGAGAAATTAAATTCCAAAACTCAAATTAACATTTAAATTTCAAAAATCCAAAAATTGAAATTTTGAATGTTGCAAATTTAAATTGTAAAAATTTAGTTTTAAATTTAAATTTTATGAATGTTAATATTCAAGGTTTGAAATTTCAAATCCTAAATTTTAAATTTATCGACTTGTTGGTTCAAGTTATGAAATACATGAACTATTATAAAGACTATTTTGTACTTTTCTTCAAACCAGCCAAACATTGGAATTTTATATTATTAGTAATGTGTTTACCGGTGATTAGATTGAAGGAAATATTAGATTGTAGAGGAATATGGGATTATGCGTACCAAACGCACCCCTTAGGGAATTAATATAGCTCTATCGTTCGATGCATTTAGACGGCAGCTCGCTCCACTCACTTGCACAGGCCATCCTAACTGCAGGGCACACATTAGGGCCTGTTCTTTGCGGCTTCTAAAAGCCGCTTTTAGCTTTTGCTACAGTAACTAACTTTTAAACGGGGTATTTTTTAAGATGAGGTCTACAAGTTAATTGTAGTACACGTTAAAAAACTAATATCTGTACCATCAAAAATCGCAAGCGAGTATCTCTCTTTCCGCAATCTCTGTCGCAAACAGCCAAAAAGTGATCAGCCGCAGCCAAAAGCCATCAGTCGTAGCCAAAAAGAACAGGCTCAATCTCCAACCTTATCTATCCATGTATAGCTACACCCACACAACTGTACAAGAGAGAGCAAGATGGCTTCGTCTACGGCAATAACCGCCACCACCTCACATCCCTAGTGAATCCCAGCTCCCATCTCTACGCTGCTCCACTTCCCCATACCTCTGCGGATCCATCCCGCTCCGTAACAAGATTACTCTAACGTCCACCACTTTCCTCTTACCGCCTAGAAGAGCGCCGCCATTGAGTCTTAACTCCCAACTCCTCAAGCTCTTATGATTTGCTTTGCAGCCTACTACTGATTGCTTTGGTTTCAGTACCACGAAGGTGATGTAGAGAAAGGTTGCAGGCGAGGTAATTGGGGAACAAGAAGCAATCCATCGAGCGAGCACTCGGCGTATCGTATGTATGGTGAAGACGGCGATCACAATGATGCTGGCCAAGGTGGCGGAGTTGGTGGCGTGGGAGGCGACTGTGCTGCTCGAGGTCGACGATGATGTTCGCCTCCTCCGCGACAAGCTCGAGTGGCTCCACACCTTCATCGACGACGCTGACCGTAGGCGCCACCTCCATGAAGACAAGTTTGTTGCCGTCTGGGTCTACCAGACCCACGACGTAGCCTTCGAGACCAAGGACGCGCTCGACGACTTCCTCCACCGCGTGCGCATGGAGGTGCCGCCCATACTCCGGGTTACGCTTGCTGGGTGCGCTGCACCGACCAGGTCGCGCTCGCCACATCCTCTCCAGTCGCATCCGCCAGATCAGGAAGAGGCTTGACGAGATCTCCACCTGTTACACTTTTTGCCCTAGGAGAAAATGCACACATCGTAGATAAACTGAAAGAACACGGGGGGATTTCTGAATTTCTCTATATTATTACTTGCTCCCCCGATTAAACTGATTACAAGCATATCAATATATAGCCTAACTAGTACATCTGTTCGGACTCTAAGTAGGACTCGACTTTTACTTAAGTTACACATGGAGACAGACTCAACTTCGTCTTGAACTCAGAGTCAAGATTATTTGTAACAATCTCCCCCCTAATCTTGACTCTATAATTTATTGAGTTTACGTGGCGACGCATCTTTTCAACACACCGGACTCATCTCATCATTTAGAGTACTGTTGGTTCATCATCGCTGAGCGCTTCGGCAAGAGACACTTTCCTCTTCATCGGCTTGTGGCATTCTGAAGCAAAGTGCCCGTAATCATTACAATTATAACACCTCACTTTTGCCTTATCAAACCTTCGATTCTGATAGCCTCGGTCATTGAAAGTATTCTTGCCTTCACGCTTTGATTAGATCTCCCATTCGACATGGGTCAATAAAATCTGTCTTTTGTTGTTGTTACGATTATTGGAGATCCGTTTCTTATACGCCTTAAGACGACCGACGACCTCCTCCATGGTCATTGTCTTTACGTATCCAAATTGCTTTATGACTGAATCAATTGGAAGAAACTATGAGGGAACAACACGAAGGAATTTTTTCAACATGTATAACTCTTCCACCTTCTCGCCAAGGGTTCGTATCTTGTTGGCGATGACCATCAACCGGACGGCGAAGTTGTTGATCGACTCCGTTTCTTTCATACGCAGTATCTCGAACTCGGTTATAAGAGTTTGTACCTTTACTTCTTTCATATGATCAGCTCTAAGATGCTTCGTCTTCAACGCCTCCTACGCATCTTTGGCCATCTCCTTTTCGGTCAATAGGAAGAGCGTCTCCTTTGGGATACCCTGATAGATGGGCGCCAATGCCATCTGATCCTTGCGCACATCAACGTTGCCGTTCCCGATCGCGCCCCATACTCCTTGAGCCCTCATGAACACTTACATCTTGATTGCCCATACTGCATAATTGCTCGTAGTTAGCATCGGATAATGTAGCGTGACAGCGGAACTCTCCTTTGCCATCATTCTGGATAATGCCTTGTCCCTGGTGACACCACTTCCCGAAGAACGTGACATGATCTTGGGCATGGATAAAAAATCAGGATACCTGAGGTGAATCTTGGGAATTTCGAGAAAGTACGCTTTGCGACTCTAATCACGTCAAAATTTTCTGTTGATGTAATTATCGCTTGTGCTTTGACGTGCTGCTTATGATTTTGGAGATTTCTTTGCGCTGCGCTTCTTCGCTTGGACTTGATCTTGAATCTTTGGTTCTGATACCAATTGTTACACCTTTTGCCCCAGGAGAAAATGCACACATCGTAGATAAACTGAGAGAACACGGGGGGATTTTTGAATTTCTCTATATTATTACTTGCTCCCTCGATTAAACTGATTACAAGCATCTCAATATATAGCCTAACTAGCATACCTATTCGGACTCTAAGTAGGACTCGGACTTCAAGTAGGACTCGACTTTTACTTAAGTTACATACGGAGACAGACTCAACTTCATCTTGGACTAAGAGTCAAGATTATTTGTAACACCACCAACCGCTCTGCGTACAACATCGAGCACACGCCGTCACCGCCCTGGGCTACCTCCTCCGCCACCACCCTCGCCGCCTGGCATGCACTCAATTAGTTACTGACTGAAAATCACATGCAAAATGATAACTAATATCTTGTCGGATATTACGTAAGAATATAAAAGACACATATAGTACGTGCATGACATCCAGTCATCCACCATGAACCAAATACTCACAGGCACTTAATTACATACTCACATGTGCTTCATTTTAATCATATCTAGCAGGCCAGAAATGAATCAAACGCCCACCGATCACACAGCTCGTTTCTTCCACTACAAATCTACAGTCAACAATCTAAAGTAACACAGACACACAACACCCAAGAAACGAAGCCCTCAAGAACAAGAGCAGTTACACAGCTCGGATGAAGAACACGGTTGCCAAATTGATTATTTAAACTACCAGAGTTCAAAAAAACTTTAACTAGCAGTATAAGTGTATAACTTTAACCATAGTTCAAATTAATTATTCTTTTTGTCTTGCTTCTACGTGAGGGAAAGCTCACACCGAAAATGATAAGCCGCGTCCCATGTACACCGCCCTCAATCCATCCCAGATTGGTGATACTCCCATGGATGCATGTTCCAGCCTACTTCCATCCACACGACCCCGATAAAGAGAAGTAGAGTAAGCAAGAAGTGTTTTGCGGGTACACCCTTCTCAAACATGAAATTTTTTTGAGGTATGTTGCGCCGTGACTTCACCTATATTGTTTTGCAAGCCACATATTTAGTTGAAAGCATTCCTTTTGGGTCACGAATGCACGACAACCACAATCCAGTTTACAAAGGATGGAAATGAAAAATAGGCACTTCAGAGAGATGCATACAAAACAAGTACAATAAAATTACTTATCCAAAAACAGCGACATTTGCTGCACCAGAGAACCTTCCCGAACAAAACCTTGGACCACTATTCTTACCTTCCCTATCCTTACCCGCATCCGCCACAGCTAACAGCAGCGGGACCCCACATGCCAGCGACACACTTCCAGCGTCTTAACGTCTGCGTCACGTCGTCGTCTCAACGCTTTTAGCACTCCATTAACGACAACACTAGATCTAGCCCCTCGCAGTCACAGTCTCACAGACCCCAGCAAAACTTCCTCGCGCAGTCACACTGAGTCACTGACCCCTTGTTTTAATTTCGCTCGGTACACTCGAGGGAGTGGGGATTAGTGGTGGTAGCTCGAAGCCCTACCTGCTCCGGCCGGCGACAGCAATGGCCGCGGCGTCGTTCCAGTCAACGACGAGGAGGGACGCCTTCGAGGACGCCGGCTCCACCACGCACGGCCGAGGGACGGCAGCTGGTGCTGGGGGAAGAGGTGGGCTCTGGCGGTCCAGGAGCCTGAGCAGGTTCCTGCCGCCGTCGCCCTCCCCAAAGGATGCAGCGACGCCCTCCTCGAGGTTAGTGAACAAGGTGAGGGGTAGCAGCAGGGGAGGCTAATTGCCGGAAGTCAACCCCGACGACCTCGCGGATGAGTTCTTTCGGGCGAGGGTGGAGTCCGAGGACGACGAGGAGGAGGTGGTGGAACGCGGCCGGCTTAGGTTCCCGGCGCCCGCGGAAAGGGGCAGTGGCCGACGGAGCTCTACCGCGCGCTACGCCAGGGAGATGAAGTCATCACGGCAGCGCGGGCGGTCGGTATCGCTGCCGCCGGCCGCGTGTGCCGCTGAATTGGGACTGATGGGCTTTGGTGGGTCGGATATCCGATATTATCCGACAAAATTTCGGATATATCCGTATCCGTCGGATATTTCTTTTCCGAATCCGATTTCGTATCCGAAAACAACTATCCGAATCCGATTCCGAATCCGATATGACTATCCGACTCTGATTCGGTGATTGGTCGGTCGGAAAATATCCGATCCGTTTTCACCTCTATCAATTCCTACCTACGCTAAGAAGAGCATACCCTATTTATATTGGCTTCTAAAATCTGTTTTTCTACAGTAAATATCTTTTCTACAGTACCTATATCTCAAAAAGCGTGCCCTTTTAAAGTAAAGTCTACTTATCAATTGTAACACATACTGTAGTAACTTCATTTATATCGGTCAAAATCATACATGAGTTTTTCTCTCTATATAGCTCTCTATAAACTATTACTATTTAAAAATAAAGTCAAAACGTATTAGCAAAAATCAATATAAACAGAATCATAAATCATCATGGAATAATTAGCGAGACATAGGGTCGCTGCGCATGCGACTAGTTGTATGGGATCAATTTGAGTAGTCCAAGCTCAGATTCTTGAGCTCAAAACCCAAGAACGATTTGGGAGTCTCGCTTTGTTTCTTGATAATTCTGCTGACTTTTCTTAACTTTCGTCTTATTCTGTGAGCAAGACTGCTGAATTTTCAAGCTTCTTTGTTTCCACTCAGAAAATGACACCAACTTAAACGGTCCCGTTGACCTCCTTGACCATAATTGTCAACATGGTAATACTGTATTAATACTAGCCATGGTGAAGCTACAGTATTCAGTAAAGAAAACACAGTTAATTACACCTTTAGCATTGATCAAGCATAAACCGAGATCCGCATTGTGCACAGAAAGTAGTTCCACAAGAGAAATTATTCAGAACCTGATGAATCTTGATGCAGGGATGATCTGGAGGAGTACGCGTGGTTGGGTTTGACAAGTACAGCGACGTGCTCAAAGACCAGCTCCTCGACGACTTTGTCCCCGGCCGCACCCTCGTCTTCCATCGTCGGCGAGAGCAGCATCGGCAAGACCACGCTCGCACAGAAGGTCTACCAGAGCCCTGAGGTCTGCAACCACCTCGAGATACGCACCTAGACGGTGCTCCCTCCCAAGAGTCGCCCGGCTGACGTCCTCCGTGACATCCACAGGCAGGCCAGCTCCCAGCTCCGGTGGTCCACGTCTCAGCAGATCGTAGAGGACGGCTGCGACGCCGCGTGCCGGCCAACGGGGAAGGACATCGGCAACCTGCTGTTCCGGAATATGACGGACAAGCGGTACCTGGTCGTCATCGACGGCAGCATCTGTTGGAACCCACGAGGCTTCTCCTGTCCTTTCTCTTGGCGTCGCAAGCACAGGACAGCAATAGTACTAGCTTTCTAGTCTTCACGATAGCACCTCGTCTCCCTCTTCTTCTATGTGATGCCTTGCTATCAGTTTTCCTTCAAAAATCACGAGAACACAGCACGCGAAATTTCTTCCCTGGGAACACCTCCCTCCCTCTCTCTTTTCTTTATTCAAGCTTACTTCTCTCTTGCTGTTTATGCTTAGCGTTCTGCTGCATATATATACTCATACACCATCAATTGGTATGGACACGGACTAGGACTTTCATGGAAACGGACACGAACTAACACTCCTATACGTATACGCGGCAAGCGAACTTGTATACGTATTCTATCCTTATACGTTGCGGACACGAAACAAGATTAAAGCTCTAACAATCACCCCCTTAATCTTGTTTCTCCATCTTGATCACGCCGATCTTCTCTCTTTCACGCACCTGAACTGAGTCCATCCTTCCTTGCACGTCTGCTTGAGCTGGAGCACCTGCTTCCACAACTGCCTTGGCTTCGTTGTTTACTAGAGCCTCCTGTTCCTCTCTCTTGGACAAAATCCGTTCACTTTTCATGCACATTTTAGCTGAGGCTACACCGCTTCTCACTCCCGTGCTCGTGCATCCTGTCTCCAACATTGACCACGTTCCATCTGCAAAACTACAAAAAATTGCACCAACTTGTACTCTATTTCTGCCATCTGTCCGAGACTAAGTATGTTGTTGCACAGACTTGGTATATAGTAAATTCTTGTCAACAACTTCTTATCTCCGTTCTTGCATTGCAGCATCATCGTCCCTTTGCCTCTTATCTCTACCATTGAGCCATCACCAAACTTGACCTTTCCCCAAATCTTCTCATTGAGCTCATGGAACATAGAGCGATCTCCCGTCATGTGATTACTTGCTCCATTATCCAAATACCACTGATCTGAGTGATCGTTGTTGTCTTCCTTCGTGCGTAGTTTTGGAACTAAGTTCTCCTCGTTTAGCATCACCATGACCGGTACCTTTTCAACATATGATGAGAGAAGTAGTGCTGGATTGTCATCTACTTTTTGGACAAGATTTGCCTCCACGTTCTTCCTTTTGCTTTGGCAATTCGAAGCATAATGCACATACTCGTTGTAGTTGAAGCACTTTACATTGTGCAGTGAAGCGTAGTGCCCGTATTCGCCACATTCAAAGCACTTGACATGTGACTTATCACGGAATCTGTCACTGCCGTCTTGCCAGGTGTTATCTCCACTGCCACCTCTGCCGCCTCGAGCACTCTGGCCACCTTGCCCGTGCCATCGCCCGCGACTGCTTGATGACCCACCGCTCCTTGTATCTCCCTTCATCAAGAACACTGCCGATTATCATATCGAAACTCTGCTCAAGATTAGAGTGAAACCCCTTCAGTAACTCCTCGTGCGCCTTGAGAGAGCCGGTGATCTCCTCGATCTTCTTCTTCTCCAAGTCAGGGAAGTACATGAGCGTGGTGACGACAGGCACATACTTTTCTGATAGTACGCGCAGGTACTTCTTCACAGCTACAGATTCTTTCATCTTGTCACTAAGAGAAACCATCTGATTGTATAGTGAAGTCAACTTACCAACGAACTCATCTACCGACTGAGTCTCTCCCATCTGGAGATTCTCGAACTCGCTCCGTAAATTCTGGAGCCGCACCTCCTTCACACGATCAACTCTCTCGTGCATCTTCTGAAGCGTCTCCCACGCCTCTTGTGCCGTCTCCTTCCCGACGAGCTGAAGCATCATCGAGTCTGGCACCGCTTGGTATATGATAGCGAAAGCCGCCTGATCCACCTTGTCTTCCAGCTCCTTGTCCTTACCCTTCGGATCGACTGCACCCCAGACTCCCTGGGCGCGCATGTTCGCCTTCATCTTCATTGCCCATACCGGATAATTGTCGGTCGTCAGAAGAGAATACTGGAGGAAGATTAGCCCACCCTGGGCCTTCGTCTTCTCGCTCATATTCTTCAGGTACCACCAAGATCAACACGCTCTGATACCAATTGTTGGAATCCACGAGGCTTCTCCTGTCCTTTCTCTTGGCGTCGCAAGCACAGGACAGCAACAGTACTAGCTTTCTAGTCTTCACAATAGCACCTCGTCTCCCTCTTCTTCTACGTGATGCCTTGCTATCAGTTTTCCTTCAAAAATCACGAGAACACAGCACGTAAAATTTCTTCCCTAGGAACACCTCCCTCCCTCTCTCTTTTCTTTATTCAAGCTTGCTTCTCTCTTGCTGTTTATGCTTAGCGTTCTACTGCATATATATACTCATACACCATCAATTGGTACGGACACGGACTGGGACTTTCATGGAAACGGACACGAACTAACACTCCTATACGTATACGCGGCAAGCGAACTTGTATACGTATTCTATCCTTATACGTTGCGGCCACGAAACAAGATTAAAGCTCTAACAGCATCGCGGTCACCGACTGGAACAGCCTGCGAGCGTCGCTCCCCGACGAGGGTAACGGCAGCGGGCTGCTCCTGATCACCGACTTGCCCGACCTGGACGTGGTCGGGTGGAAGCAAATTATATGAAAGAGGATCTTACGTGAGGCCTTTCTTCATCTGCCATTGAATCAACTGGATTATGTTGATCCAACGATAAATAAGGACCTCAAGTGAGGCCCTCCTTCACTGTATTTTTTTCCTAGTCGGGTACATCGGCCCGAGTACCCTTCGGTCAAGCTGACCAGGCTCAACCCGAAGAGCAGTACAAAGTGTTCCGGCGCGGGGTGTTCGGCTACCGCGATTGCCCCGCCTGTCTTGTTAGGAATTAGTTCTATATGAATGTGATGTCTTTTTACTATAATCTAAAAACATTTATGGTGTAGTATCATATTGTCTAGCCAAGTAAAAGAATAATAATTTACAATGTGAATTCCTTACCACCCTTTTCAAATATGTGGCACATGGATAGGATTGTATGAGGAGGACTTTGGCTAAACACACGCGCATGCATGTGGTGGGAACAATCGTGTGATTTGCGACCACGCTGTGACGTGGCGCTCTATTTTAGCATAAAAGTCTATCTTATCTTTGCTGAACCGATCGGTCTGTGACGTGGTAAGCCATTTGGCAGACAAGTCTACATTGTTTTTGTTGAACCATGTATATCTCTTTGTTTGAATGAGGTGGAGACATTTAGAGCAGAGGTGCCCAAAATCACTACCTCCTTCATTTCTTTTCCTTCTTCTTGCAAATATATGCGTTTGTGTTAAGCCGTATAAATCTTATCGACTTTTCTTTTCGGTATACACCGTGAAGAAGGAGAGCAATATCTCTGAACTTTTACTGCCGTGAAGGCCTGCACGAGGGGCGGAAATAAGGTTTTTGAGTAGCCCACATCTATACAATCGCTCGTTTCATTGATTTATCTACGTTCTGCACTGCATAAGTTCACACTGTTTCCTATTCTTCATCAAATTATACTGTAAGTCGTTCGTATAACCGATCGACTTTGATATAATTATGTTTCCACGTATATTTGAAGTATAATATAATTTAACATCACTAGTTATTTATAATATTAAATTCTTAATAAAATCTAAAATAAAAAATATTACCCACATTTTCAACCCATCTTTAGGATTGCCCATGGCATGCCGCTGTCGATCGTCGTCCTCGCGCGGTGTCCTGCGGTCCAAGGAGCTGCCGGTGGAGTGGGATGGGGTGATTGGCCCAGCTGCTGACGGCGAGGGAGCAGTCCAAGGACAGCAACAGCCGGCGGATCATGTCGCTGGCCTTCGACGGCCTGCCGCACCACCTCAAGTCGTGCTTCCTCTACTTCGCGGTAATGCGGGAGAGCGCCCCCGTCGACGCGCAGAGGCTGGTGCGGCTGTGGGCCGCCGAGGGATTCGTGCGGCCGCGGCGTGGGACTGCCATGGAGAGATCAGGCAGAGGTACCTCAAGGAGCTCATCTCGCGGTGCATGGTGCAGCTGGTGCACAACGACGGCAGAAGCTGGGGCTGGGGCTACCGGAGCTGGAGGAGTGGGCGGTGAGGTCGGGGGCGATGGCGGGGCTGGCGAGGCTGACGCTGCTCCGGTGCGCCAAGATGCGGATGCTGCCGGAGGCGCTGGCCGGGATGAGGGAGCTGGAGGAGGTGGTGCTGTGTACAGCATGCCGGGCATGGTGGGGAGGATCAAGGTGGGCAGAGCCGCAGAGGCGAGGATCACCACAAGATCAAGCACGTCCCGTTCATCCAGACCATCTGGTAGCTAGCTCACAATAAGCTTCGATCATGCACGTCGTAGTAGATATGCATGGCGCATCATCAGATAAGGAAAAAGGAGGACAATACTAAGTAATAGCTCGTATCTTTTGTTGTTGTAGTGTTCATGACTGCGAAAGGTTCAACTACAGGCTCCTTGTTGCCGTGTCGTTGCTCTTGTCCGTGAACTCGTAGCAAATCCTCCATGGAAGTACAGTGTAGCAATGGTGTAATGTAAGTGGAGTAGGTATATATATATATATATATATATATATATATATATATATATATATATATATATATATATATATATATATATATATATATATATATATATATATATATATATATATATATTCTCTACACTGGTGTAATTACACCCTATATCGTATCTCACAACGTAGGGAGTATTTCGCGTAACAGAGAGTATGTACGTATAGTATACGAGTATTTAAGATCATCTAGGTGGTATGAACAATTTTTCAGAGGCAGTATGTACATTTTTTTAGACATACTCCTTTTTATGTGTATATATGAAGGTATTTATAAAATACGCTAAAAATTATGGACTCCCTTGCAATTTTTTCATGTGGTTCACATTGAAGTATCTTATAATTAGTATATGAGTATATCCAAAGTGATAAATGAGTATTTCAAGTTCGTTTAGGTGGTATATTAGAGGTGGGTGTAATTACACCCGGGTGTAGAAAGTATTTTTCCTATATATATATATATATATTTGTTGGTTTTTCAGTAGCTTTTGACTTCTCTCAATTATCATTATTTATTAGACTAATACATCATAATAAAAATTATTAACCGTAATAGATCCATAACCAAAGTAGCATTTATGGCCCAAATAAGAGCTTGTGTGGGCCAGGGTCTCCCAAAGGAATGGGGGTTGAAATGAGTAGGCCCATTCAAGCAGCGCTGGTCAAGCCTGAACAAGCAACGACACGCGCACACAGCACAGCAGCCCACCAACCAAACCGGTGGGCGCCCACCTCATCTATCCCTCCCTCTGACAACCGGATCCACCACTCCTGTGCCCCACGTTCGCGAGATACCCCGACGCTGCGTGCGTAGTGCTCCCGTCATCCGCCGGTCTGCGCCGCCCGCGCCTCACCTCCTCCTCGCTGCGACGGCGAGCGGTAACCAACTCTCCCCCTTCTCCCTCCCATCCCACCTCGCGTCCCGATTCGGAAACCCCCACCGCTCCCTTCCCTCCGGATTGGGACGCTCTGATTTGCAGTAGCGAAGTTGGAGGTCTACACTGCTGTGACTTTGGACAGTTCTTAATAGTTCGATTGGAAAAGGAAGGTGCAGATCTAATGCTACACTATAATCGCTACGTTGCAAAACCGAGCACAGCATTTCGGACTGCTGCTCTGTGGCTTCGCTTGCCCTTGTTGGAGGTCGGAGGATCCGGTTCCCCTCCCAACATATCCATCCCCTCCCCTATTCCCTGAAATCCCCGTAAACCCTAGAATCCCCCCCTCTCCCCCTGCGCCCAACCCAATGCGCGATTCGGAGGCGTAGCAAGGTTAGAGATTCCCTTCTTCCTCCCCCGTGCTCCCTCTTCCCCCGTGCTCCCTCCTCTCTCGTTTGATGTATCTTACGACTCGCTCCGCCGCTCGGGCCGTTAAAAATTCTCTGGATTCTTCCTGGTTTCTGGGCCGTGGTGCGTTGTTTGGTGGGAGCGGGGAAGATGGTTCTTGCCCGGTGATGTTGTATTCTTGTGTGGGAATTTCCCGATTCGGTCGGTGCTGGAGAAGGATATCATCTTTTTCTAGTTTTTTTAGTGATTCTTTAGGCGGCTATGTTGATTTGAGGGACAAAGATGGGATTTTTTTTGGGTCATCGTGTTCCAGGGTGCAAAGTTCGTGGTTTGGTTTGGCCCTCAGGCCGCTCGGAGTCAGTCTTGTTCCACGTCCACAAGGAGGATGCAGATTTCATTTTGGGCTCTATCTAGTTCTGTGTCATATTGGGGGCTGCGAGTATGACCTGAGCACAAAGATTAGATTTTTATTGTCCCTCTTTTGGAAGGGCAGAGTAGGACTATCTCTATCTGTGTGCGCCCAATCAATGCTGGTTTGGTGACTTAGTAAACTGGCTTTGAAGTGCCTGTCTGTGGATTCATTTTTCCATCTTTCTTTTTGTATAGGTGCTTGCAACCTACGATTCTGTGTAATTACATTGTTATGAATAACAAATACGGATTTTAGATTTTGTATTTGTTAGTCTGCCACTGCGGTATAGTTTCCAAATGAGGACATTAAAACAAATCTTGTTCATTTATTGTCTCATCAAGAAGTGTGTGTTCCCGAAATATTTATCGGTACAACTTTTCCGTGATCATTTTATCTTTAGCACATGATTTGAGTGCTAAGTTATCTGCAGTTCCCTTGAACTGCTTGAATCTCGCCTTTTATGAGTGTCATGGATTTGGCCTAATGTACTTGTGTGTGTTTTGCAGGTTTCCATTTGCGGTGGCATTTGGGAGATTCTCAATAATAAGCCAAGTTACATAACATGAATGCAGGATTCAGCACGCAGATCTTGGTGCAGAAGATTGCGAAGCTTAATATCACACAACAGAGTATAGAGAGTATCCTTCTTGATAGTTACAAAGTGTGATACTGCAACTTTTCTTCATCTTTAACTTAGTGCTTTCTTTCGTACATTTGCTTTAGTGTAACTGTGGCCTAGCTAATGTTTTGCATAGAAGAGGTTAGGTTATATTTTTATAGTTATTCTCTGGACAACACACAAACAGCACAAACTAATCATATTCGTCTTAACTTCTCGGTCCTCACTGATACATGACTTAATCTCACAATTCAGTGGTTTATATGGTTTGCAAAGAGCAAAGTCATGGCACACAGCTCATGGAAGAGGTTAGCTTTGCTAATCTTACAATTTCAGATGAGCAGATCAGAGTGGCAATTGACCTTTTGCATCTAGTTGATAACTGGTCATGCAGCATTATGACCAGTTTACTGATAGCATTATGCTAGCCTTTCATTGGCCCTTGCTCAAATATTTGCCTTCCTGAACTGTGTCCAAAGACAACTTGACTGCTTTTGCTAACTATCTATTTGTTTGATTATTACCCCATGTGCTTCATTATTTTGCCCATTCATATAATGTCATGCTTAACAAAAGAAAAGCTTTATCACATTGGTGCGTCTTTCATCATCGTCACTGCCGACAAGTTGTTGAAACATGGGATTCCGAGTTTCACTCAGCTCCTCGTGAAAGGAGGGTATCTTTGTTGTACCTTGCAAATGATATTATGCAGAATAGTAAGAAGGAAGGCAATAGATATATAAGTGAATTCTTGAGGGTTATCCCCTCTGCCTTAAATGATGTGTTCATCAACGGCGATGATTTTGGTCGGAATGTTATACAAAGACTGGTATGTGAAACATATTCTTGATGTTTATATGCACAGAAGCACTTAATTACTCACATCCTTCATATTTATGATTTTAGCTATTATCTCATAACAAATATGCAAATAAATATTTCATGTTAATTGTTGTGTTTGCTTTATTTGGTGCATGAAACTAAGATGCATGCAGTAGGCAATCATTAATTGCTTTTGTGTCGATTATCGCTTTCTCAACAATCAGACAGTCAAAGATAAGTTTCCAATCCCGGTGGTCGATGAACTTCTGGATGAATTGTGTGGTGCCATATTCTTCACAAAGTTAGATCTTCGGTCTGGTTATCACCAGGTGCGGATGCATCCCCCAGATATTGAGAAAACGACTTTTCGCACTCATGAGGGACTCTTCGAATTTCTCGTCATGCCCTTTGGATTGTCCAATGCACATGCAACATTCCAAGCATTGATGAACAGCGTGCTTTGATCATACTTGTGCCATTTTGTCTTGGTGTTTTCCGATGACATCCTCATCTATAGTCCTTCATGGGTCGATCACTTGCACCATGTGCGAGCGGTTCTCTGTCTCCTTCGCCACCATCAGGTGTTTCTCAAACGCTCTAAGGCTTCTTCGGGGAAACTACAGTTGCTTACTTAGGCCATGCTATTTCGGCTGAGGCGGTTCTCTGGCAGCTCTACGCAGGCAGATTGAAGATGGTTCTATGGGGGTGTCTTGGCAGGTTTCGGAGGGGTTAGTGCTCTACAATAACAGGGTTCACGTGCTGCACTCTTCTCCGTCCCTACAATTGATTTTGCTTGTTGTTCATTCTGCTGGACACGAGGGAGTTCAAAAGACCGTGCATTGTCTTCGGGCTGATTTCCATATTCCACGAGATCGCAAGTTAGTGGAGGATTTTGTCCATTCGTTCCCAGTCTGTCAGCGCGATAATTCTGTCCAGCTACATCCCGCAGGCCTCTTGCAGCCCTTGGTGATTCCTAAGCGTATTTGGGATGACATTGCTGTGGATTCTGTGGAAGGGCTGCCGCGCGCCAATGGAAAATCGGTCATTCTCACTATCATTGATCGTTTTTCTAAATACACGCATTTTATACCATTGGCTCATCCCTACACTGCCAATTCAGTGGCCCAGGTGTTCTTCGATGAAGTGGTACGTCTGCATGGTATTCCTTGTTCTATTGCTAGTGATCATGACCCAGTGTTTATCAGTAACTTTTGGTCTGAGCTTTTCCACTTGTCAGTTACTAAACTTTACTTAAGCTCCGCATTTCACCCGCAATCCGATGGCCAATTAGAGGTCACCAACAAGGTTATTGCTATGTACCTTCGTTACCTTACTAGGGATCGTCCACGACAGTGGGTTCGTTGGCTACCATGGGCCGAATATTGCTATAACACTTCTTTTCAGACTTCTCTCAAAGATACACCTTTCAAAGTGGTCTATGGTAGAGACCCCCCGACACTTCGTCCGCATTCACCATTGTCTACTCACCTTCAGGCTGTGGATCAGCTTTTGCTGGAGTGTGATCAACTCCTTGCTGATATTCGTGACTGTCTCCTGCTTGCCCAACAGTACCACAAAAAGAATTATGACGCCGGGCATCATGATCTGCACTTCACTGTGGGGCAATGGGTTTGGCTTTGTCATCACCAACACCAAGCGTTATTGTTAGCAGACAATGTTAATCGTAAATTGGCTCATTATGGTCCCTATCAGATTCTGGACAAAATTGGAGATGTTGCGTATTGCCTACAGTTACCTCCGTGGGCTCGCATTCATGATGTCTTTCATGTTAGTCTCTGGAAGCCCTATCATGGAGATCCTCCCCTATCATGGCTGCGTTTCCCTGTTCCAAGCCATGTTATTCGGACTCGGGTGTGCAATGGAGTTCATGAGGTCTTAGTGCATTGGGATGGACTACCGGCCGCTGAGGTGACCTGGGAGTCTCTCGAGAAGTTTCGTAGCCAATTTCCATATTTCTAGCTTGAGGACGAGTTTTTTGTCGAGGAGGGAGAGATATTAGGCCTGGTAGGATCGGCAAGCATTATTCCATGTGGGGCAAGTTAGGGTAGTCTACTGCGGCTGCACCTTCTAATGCTACCTAAGTCAATTCGGATTGGTGGCGTCCAGGTATGGATAGGACTACAGAGTCGGAGTTAAGAGATATGATTTATATTAGGAAGTAAGTCAGGGTTAGTTTGGATTGTTAGGGAATCCTCTACTATATAAAGGGGACAAGTTATGATAATAAAGTAGGCAGAGATTTACCTATGCCTTTTTCACATCTACCCTTCTGCGCCCTTCCTCCTCTACGCATCTCATCTTCTTCCTCTCCAGCACGGCTCCTCCAAAACCCACCCAGCCGACCTCCTGCAACACACAGATGCAACCTTCGGTTAGGGGCTGGCTGTGACATATAGCCTCACCATGTCTTTTAGGTGGAAGAACCACCATGTCACTTGGCTCAGTGTCAGCGTGGTTCATTCCGTAGCTGCTCATGGACTTGATGCAAAATTTTTTGTCTGAATTTGCCGATTTGTTGGGTGAGCCGTATGACCTACCTCCTACTAATCATTAGGACCACTGCATCCACTTAATTTTGTCTTAGCTCTAGTGGAAGTACGGTTATTTTGTTGTCCTTTTGTTCAAAAGGACGAAATTATTGTTAGTACTGCTAAGTTGGATGTTTAAGTTGCTAACAAAGTGTTATTTTGTATAGTTGAGCTCCCACTGATCGACGTGGAGGTAGTTGTTTGGCTTGGATAACTTTCCGCTTCACACCTCCGCGCAGTGGCTTGAGGAGCGAGCCATCTGGCCCGTATTGCTCTCTAGCTCTGCTCTTGCATGACAATCCTTGACGTATCGTTCTTGGCTCGGGGGTGTGCAGACCCCTTCCTCCAACACGTAGTTCATGTGGGTAAATACTATTGGAAAGAGGCTAGACGGCTACGGATTGAGAGGGATTAGCGTACTGGGAGAGGGATAGACATATGCCGGGAAGAAGACTTCTGGGAGAGAATTAACTCATTCTCGCTTAATAAAAGATAACAGTGTCCTCCTTATATAGATGTGCTAGAGCCTAATAGTTAGAAACAACCTAAAAGGCAATACCTAACGAGGAAACTAACCGAAATGAAATAACTAATAACGAAACTAATCTGTCTAATCAATTCCCACCGCCAAAAGTGCCGATGGGTCCCGTGTGAACAATACACACGATGCTACAGTACAAAAGTGAACAGTATGTGTAAACAAAACACTAAAAACTTGCATCAAAAGCCTTTGCAATGGAGGGAATCCTTTCACATGGGCCCTTGCCCTTGATAGCTATCCTCTCTTTGGCAAATGGCAACAGATACATCTGACATAGAATAGGGAACAATAACAGTCAAACATGATGGAATGAATTGAGCAGCGCATGGATGCGCCTGCAAGAAACAATAGCAGCTGGCATGTGCAAAATATGATTGGGTTTCCTTTTTAGAAGTTCTTCTCTTCTCTCCGACAAACTAAATTGCACAAATTCTAAAGTAGTATTGTTAGGAGTGGAGTAGGTGGTGGCTGGTTGCAAATCATGCCCTTAATATGCTTTAAAATTTGTGCTTTTCACTTTCTCGGCGAGCAGAGAAGCACTACTCGTTCTAGTTGAGCTTGAGCCAAGCTGGGCTAGGCTCACTCGAGCTTGTCTTGAAGCTCACATGTAAGAAGTTCTGGATCCACCATTACCCACAGGACCCAAGTAGGTCAACCCTGATACCAGTCTACAGTGGCAAATTGCCTCCTGTTACATGGCTTTTGCCCCACATTTGTGCTTGAGGGAAAGTTTGTTATAGTGTCCATTTGCATTGCATGTATATATGCCCTTCACTACTTATGAAACCATCTCTTTGCACATCACTGTATGGTCGAGGCATCTCTTATGTTTCCAGTTCTGTCTATTCTTCTTTTCTCCTGTGCTGCCTGCTGCAACCGCCACTGCATGATTATCTTTTCTTATCCTTCCTTGGGCCAGTTATGTTTAGCTAATTGAAAAGCATACTGAGTTGATTAGACCTGCCCTGATGAACTGTTGAGGTGCAACCGTGTAAATCTACTACAAAAAATACTGGTGGCCTTGTAAAGGTAAAGTAACTAGTGTATATGCTTCTTTCTGCACTCTTGTGTTGTGTCTGCCCTGGTGAAGTCTTGTGGTGCAGAAACTAGAGAGAGAGAGAGCCTGTGCATGTAAATCTTAGCTCCTTTGTAAATTCACTCAGTTGGGCATGATTTGGTCTGTATTTATGCCTTCATTTCCTGGCAGATAAGAAGTGTTCAATCTCATGACTTTCTGTAAACATTGCAGGTTGACATATGGGAAGATCGTAAAATATTAGGCTCTCAAGGACAAATGCTCAAGGAAGATTTTTCTAGAAGGTTTAAGGAGCTCAAATATAAGTCGGTAAGTGGTCTTAATCTGATTCCTTTTCGACTGATACTATATCATTCAGCTATGCCTGTGGTATATACTGTGTGCAACTTTTTATGGTTTTTAGTTTTTACAGAAAAAACCTGGTGAAGAGCTGATGGAGAATGTTGTCTCTAGCTACAAGCATATGTTGAATGCTCCTATAGACGAGGATACTCTAATGCGGGAATGCCAAGTTGCTCTTAGCTTTGTCGACAATCTCAACAAAGAGTATGAAAATAACTCTTATTTAGGTAAGATATAGTGATATACATCCATAAAATATTCTTGAAGATCTCATTTAGTATTTAGCAATTAATGTATAGCTCATAGCCTGCAGATAGCAGTAATTATCAGGCATTTCAGTATTATTCTGGTGCTTTGCAAGTATTGTTTCTGAGTTTTTTTTGATGCTATGCAAGTTCACGGTCTGCATGGAACCGTCCAACAATCCGACCTGACCCAGCCAGACCTGCTAATATTGGGCCGGAGTGGGTAGGTTGGTTCCTTGGTTGTACCCTGCTAACAATCAAACGGCTTGCATTACATGTGGGTTGGAACTGGGGGAACCTTTTAGCCCAATTGGTTTGTAGAATGAGATGTATCCTGTGTAAGCCCTCATGCCTAGCTGACGAGAGGTTGCACAGTGATGAGACTTCTTGCGTTTATTCCCCTCTTTCGACGTCTCCTCTGATGGCAGTGTCAATGGCATTTCTCCAGCAATCTTGATCCTGTCCTATTGCAGCAGTGAAATCCTGGTGTTTGAGATGGCAATAAGGCTTCTCCATGATTCTTTGGCCCTGACTAGATCATGCGGTTGGTGGAGGTGTCAACAAACAGTTTCAAGCTTAGTTTTGTGACTGCGGTGGATGGATCCCTTGGCTTGGAAGGGGAACAAAGTAACTATTAGCACAGAGAGATTAAAAATCTTTACCTTAGGCAGAGCATTGCACCATGGAGAATACAAGCAAGGCTTCTGAAGCATATAGCTTAATATGTGGGCTATGGGCCTTTTCCTAAAAACTAGTCAACCCGTTGAAAACAGCCTGGCCCAACCCAGCCTGCCGACTAGTTCCTCCTTCCCAACCCATCTAAAACTGGCCCAACCTGCATGGACCCAGCTGTGTACAACTGTACACCTCTAGACTTTTGTTGTTACATTATAAGGCTGCAAGTTAATCAACTACCTTCGATTGTCTTCTTTTCGTTGGACCGCATCTAGTCATCACTCATTAGTCTTTGTAGCTCAAATATCTTCTCTTTCATATTGGCAGGGAACAGTAATGGATCTGGCTTTGTGGGGGAGCTGCAGGAACAACATAGCATCCTGAGAAACTCCATTGAACAATTCAAAGCATCAGAATCACAAAGGGCCACTCTGATTTCTCATTTGAAGGAAGCACTCCATGAGCAGGTGTGTAAAGGCCTATAGGAAGTGTAAGATCTATTTGGTTGAACAAAGTATTTGTTGGATGGATCTTTTGATGTTCCCCATAATGTTTCTTTTGTCTTCAGGAGTTCAAAATGGAACAACTCAGAAGCCAGCTTCAGGTGTTTTCCTATGCTCAGCAATGCTTTCTTTTTCTTATCACATACGATTTATGAAAAAAAATAATTTTGGAAGGATGTGATATCACTGTATGCTTCTCAAGGAATAGAATCTTTTGTACAGCAGAAGTGCATCAATGCATGTTGCCATCCTCACATACTTGTGTGTACTAGAATGTCTCGGGGACATCTATTGGGATGAATGGGATTATTGCGTTCTAGAAAAAGGACTGTTGCTTCCCTATAAAAAATGGAAATTTTTGGGTGTGAACTTTTTATAGGCAGGGAGTCTGGGGACTGGGGAGTGCAGGGGCTGTTATCCGCTATCTGTGCCTTTCACAACTGGAATATTTCGTTGCAAGCAGTTTGATAAGCACGCTGCTTCTAACTAAACAATTAAAGCTCCTTATGTTTGGAAAAAAATATTTCCTTTGTACTAACCTTTTCCATTAATAATCAGGCAGCTCAATCCCGATACAAGAAAGCTGATGACCTCTGCCAGAAGCTTGGAATACATGTGGCATGGCAGGAGCCATCTAATCAAGGGCTTAAAAACTCGAGTCTCTCTGAAGTGCCCGTTACCTTTGTCCCAGATTCAGGTAATGCTGATTCTCTTGAGAAGGGACAATCGACTGCAGTGATGTATTCACAGGAAGGAAATGGTGGGGAGCACGAGATCCTCAACAGTGTTTTGTCTTCACGAGCCGCCAGGGACAACATTGAACAGAAAATAGAAGAGCACTCTTCTGGTAATAAAAGGCAGAAGCTAGAGAATGATGTATATGTTCCTCAGACTCAATTACAGCCACCACTACCCCCACTGCCGCATCCTGATACATATCAACCACCACCACCACCGCCTGAGGATCCTCCGCCACCAGAATCTAGCCCGCCGCCATCGCTGCCCTCACCACTGCCAACTTCGATGCCACCACCACTACCAACTTCAATGCCATCCTCAAGGCCACCACCACAACCTACTGCAATGCCATCCTCAATCTCACCACCACCACCTACTGCAGTGCCAGTTCTTGCTGCCTCAATGACAGGAGTGCCATATGGCGCTTATACATCATTTCCTCCAGCTGTAAACTATCCCATGGTCAACATGCTAGTTCCTTACCCTGGTACTCCAAACCCTCGTCCAAGTTTCCAGGGATTAGGGGGTCCGTTCTATGGCCCTCCTTACTCCGCAGCACCCCCACCGATGAACAGGAAATAAAAGTGCTTCCTTACCTTCAGATTATTAGCGCTAGCCAGGATTAGATCGTGTTACTTCGAACTTTGGAAGACTGTCGTCGGCTTCGTTTCATTGAAGAATGTGATCGCGATGATTCATTACCGTATGTGTTGTGGAGCTTGGAAGACTCTTCCAGTGTTGTACATTTAGTCAGAGAGAGATTAGCGTGCTCAAACAGTAAGCTGATGTGTTTCATTGAAGAATGTGATCGCGATGATTCATCACTGTATGTATTTTGGAGCTTGGAAGGCTCTTCCAGTGTTGTACATTTAGTCAGAGCGAGATTAGTGTGCTCAAACAGTAAACTGATGTTGTTCTGGTCTTGGTCGCAGATTCTGGCTGGGTTCCATTCAGCTTGGCTTTGATTTGTATAAGCTACAGTAACTAGCTTTTAAATAATGTATTTTTTAAGGTTAGGTTAACAGAAAAGTTTAGTAAAATATGTACTGAGTTCAGCTATACCGGTCAAAATTGTATATGACTATTTTCTTTTGCTATCTTTTGTGAATAATTAGAATTCAAAATTTTAAGCTATAAGTCATAAGTTACAGTTCAAAAAACACTCTTGAACTGCTTGAGAGAATCTGAAATTCTGACAGACGAAGACAAATGCTATAGCATGACATGTTTGTTAACTTATTAGTTCTGTGCTAGATTATTGTGACCGAGAGCTTCGGATGTTCTGTTTAATTTTCCTTTGTTGATGCTATGCTTGTGTAGTTCCCAGTGTTTTCTATGCCTATTTATTGGCTGAGTTTTTTTTTGGCTTATAGTTTATAGTTTTCTTCAAACAAATAAACAAGACAGCTTCTCTGCTGTTGTTTCGAAGTGGTTTATTGGAACAGTCATTTTGAAGTGACTTGTCAATTTATTGGTATTCCATTCGTTTAACATAAGTGTTTGCATTAAGGCTAAACTATAAGATGTAGCTGAAAAGATTTGTATACTTCTCAAGTCATCATATGTGCCTTGGTTCCTTGTGGAATCAAATTATATGCTATTTCCAGTCTGCAGCATTGATTTTTCCCGCTTCTTTGAGGTAGGAATGTTTCAATTGCAGCAACTGGCGTAATGTTTTGTATAGATCCCTGACGGTGGTTGCTAGATATCAATCATGTGTGCCTGCCTGCCTTCGATATTGACCTTGTTTCAAGTGAAGTAAAGGAACAATAATACATAGCTTTATTCCTTTGTGGAGCCCCACACACTTTGCGATCGAGTGCGTCCATGGTTGACTTGGCGACGTATATACGCCGATACTAATTTTGCTGCCATGACTTGATAATGCATAGCAGATGTCTCTGTCAATTTTATCTCGAATGAAATGTCTGCAAATCACCTGTGCTTATGGAATACAATAGTAACTATCTTACACTGCGCTGTGTCGACATAGAGCTTAATTTGCAAGTGTTACCAATATTTTTCCTTGTGAAGATATTTCATTTCACACTAGGTTTCATGGCAGAATGTTTCAATTGCAGCATATATAGACTTTGTTTGACACCACAAGGTTTCGTAGTCATCAGCACTCACAAGTCGTAACTGCAATAATTGGGAATCGAGGGAAAGCAACATAGCACGAGCCCAGTTTGTTTGCCGGCCATCAAGCTCGTTCTCCTTCACACTTTCTCTTCATCTTCTTAGTTGGCTCTATAATTGCGTTTAGCAGATAAACCTGATATATATAACCTAGCTCAGTCCTACATACCGCCGGGGCCTGTAGGATATCCTGTCACAACTACACACGAAATTGATTTATGAGAGTTCTATAGACAGCAACTTTTTTTAAAAAAAAAAATATGTACATACCTAATTAATTAAAGACCTTGTATACACAGTCGATTCGTACAGTCGAGGCCTACAAATACAGGTAAAATATTTAGCATTGACAAATGCATGTCCATCTGTCCGTCCTCCACTTACACCCCTTGTCCAAAAGTCCAAACAATGACCGATCATATCCATCCATGGCACATTTGTAGGCTGTGGTTCCCTCTGAAAAAGTTGTGCACAGTCCTCCTGCACTGCACATCACTCGCTTTGACAATCTAGCGACCTTGCGAGCGTTGAAAACCCATGACATCCTTGCTTGCGGCTGCGCCGGCCGGCCCCTAGCTTTTCTGGACGGCAAGACGGTAGCTCGTCATGCACGACGTTGCCTTTTGCGCGGTACCGGCCGTCGCCGTCGGCCTCGCCATGCTCGCTCGCTCATCCTGGGAGTCAAAGATTATGTGCCACTTTAGACGGACAATGCATGTACGTCCAAATCTAGGCTTCTACTGTGCGAGCTTTGTGGATCATTGCCATCTCTTGTGGCTGTGTATTTGCTGGGGAGACAAGCTATGGTGCACCCATGCATAATTGAGTGGCCGTGTGGTTCATCTTATATATGTGTTGTTCGTAGGCTAGCGGCCGCTAGCTAGGGTTTTAAAAAGCAGAAGGATCAAGGACATGGGTGGTTCCACTTTGCATGTTCTTTTTTTTTTCTCTTAGGAAAAAGTTAACTAGTCGATAGTAATAGTTAGTGACAGTTTTCAGCCGATCTCATCTTAGATGGATCGTTCAGAACATGCCATCAACTAACTTAGCCGCCACTAATTGATAAACTTTTAGCAAGAAATGCTTGTTGAGATCGATGGATAACCGTCTTTCAAATGATCTTTTCTCCTAAATATGTTCAAAGTTCATATTGAAATTACTTTTGTGGTTAAACATATGGGGATGTCGTGTTGCCCCCACTTTGCACATATAATTATATAGCACAGACA
Organism: Melocanna baccifera; assembly: GCA_036346265.1. Taxonomy (NCBI): domain Eukaryota; kingdom Viridiplantae; phylum Streptophyta; class Magnoliopsida; order Poales; family Poaceae; genus Melocanna; species Melocanna baccifera. The sequence continues at coordinate 8,209,827 of CM070678.1, forward strand.
ACCAGGGAACATTGTTCTAGGCGAATGATAAATGATAATTTTGGGTTGCAACCATCATAATATGTCGTAGTACTTGACCTCCCTACATTTTTTGAAACGTGGAGATCTCTTATATAGTATTCCTTTTTCATTATTGAACTAAACATAACCATATTTATAAAGAGAAACAGAACAGAGTTTTAAGGATGACAGTTTATCATGCACTAAGCAAAGATAACTGACTAAGTCGAAAGTTGAATAGAGTGGCTTATCGTGGTGGTTTCTATAAGCCGTTTACAGAAGTTACTGTAGAAGCCACTTTGATCTCCTCAATTTCTCTCGCAATCAGCTAAAAGCCACAACACTTTTAAATAGGGCCTAAAAAAAAGAGGAAACCACATCCTACACAAGCTTAACCATTGGCACTTAAACAGAAGCACAATTTGCTAAATCCAACTCTCAAGACGCTGCACGAACAGGAGACATGGAGAAGGAACTTCAGCCTTCCTCCCGTGCAACTTAACCTCCCTACATGCGTGCATGTGAATCAGAAAGCTAAGCTAGCTTCACACTTCTGATTGGTTTAATTAACTGCAAAATTCAACCTATGTTGATAGTAATAGATTGTGCTGTACCTTACCATTAATTTCAATAGATATTATTGTCAATATACTCCCATGTCTGAAAATTCCGCGCCTACAATATTGAAAGTAGGAGCTATGGAATATACCTTTTTTTCTCTTAGAACAAGTTAAGGAATTGATACTAGTTAATTAGTAGTAGTGTTGAGTTGATCTCATATTAGATGGATCATCGGGAATATGCCATCAATTGACTTAGGCACTAATCGTTAAATTTCTACCAAGATATGCTTGTTGAGATGTATAGCTGTATTTCTTATGCTCCCAAAAAAATATGTTCAAAGCCTCTAAAGTAGATGTAACTCAAACTAACATGGTACGCATATCACGTAAAGAACTATTCCTAGCCAAACTATTTAGCTTGCCAACTTACTATGCATATGTATCATTTCTACACAGTAAAACTGACTCCTTTTGGTTTTCAATGCTCTTGTCTAGAAAATGGCTAGAAGTCGATCTCATCCCCAATCTCATCGTGATTATATAGAAAACTAATAATGTCAATAGATATTTCTGACTGGTTTAACCTATATATGTTGATAGTAATAGATTGTACCGTCTCTTACCATTAATTGTAATAGATATTATTGTCAATATATGTACTCCATGTCTGAAAATTGCACGCCTACATTATTGAAACTAGTATGAGCTACGGAATCTGTACAGTTACGAGGATCTTTTCCAAGTAGTAGAACATAATCATACAGAACAAAACTGTGTATCATAAGCCGCCATAATCATAAGTCTAATGGTCTGTTCTTTTTGGCTGTGGCTGATAGCTTTTGACTGCAGCTGATGGCTTTTGGCTACAGCTGATAGTTTTTTGGCTGTTTGCGACAGAGATTGCGGAAAGAGAGATACTCGCTTGCGATTTTTGATGGTGCAGATATTAGTTTTTTAACGTGTACTACAATTAATTTGTAGACTCTATCTTAAAAAAATATTCCATTTAAAAGTTAATTACTGTAGCAAAAACTAAAAGCGACTTTTAAAAACCACAAAGAACAGATCTAACTTATGCAATGGCACAAGTACAACTAATTAATGCGTGCCAAGGTCAGCCATAGTTCCCATCTCCGGTGTGGCTTTGTACAAGGAACAAGGACTAGGTTATAGTTTTCTTCTCTCCTTCCATGTAATGTCAGGGATATATTATTTTTACCACATAATAAAGCATGGTTAGGTCCTTAGGGGCCTTATTTCCTTAAAAAAAAGTCGCAAATGCGAAGTCTTTGTCTTGTATTGCTAGGCTTACTCAATTAACTGTCATTGGTGTTGACATGCATTATTAGGCTTACTCGATTAGCTGTCATTGTATTGCAAGGTAATTTGAGCACGTATGTCACCATCTCTAGCCTGAAATATAGCTGGAGATCGAGGAGAGTATGTTACTTCCACACGTGTGTGCGTGGTTAATTTATAAAATGTCGTGTCTTCGTGTAGGCGGCATCTAGCGATCGATGTAACTAAGGATGGCATCTAGTGAGACACGCTTAACTAAGGAAATCAAGTGACACGTTAAGACAAAAAAAAAAAGGGTCAGGGCTAGCTCATCTCAGTTCAAGCTGAGATCGACCCCCAATAATGATTTCTTTAATCGGTTAACTAGAGAAGGTTGCTTACATTAAACAAAATATTTTAGGGAACTATATATATTAAAAAAATAAGTATAACGTTCGTTTAAGTGACAGATTGGAAGACCTAAGAGTATATACTCCCGTGAGTACAGAAAAGGCTTAACATGTATGATGTATGTACGTACGTACGTATGCATGTATATATGTATAGAGACACTAACCAGTGTGCATGTGTAAAATACGCGGGGAAGTTACCATCGGTTCTGAATAAAGTTATTGCCAAACCTTCTCAGTACCAAAAAGTTACTCACAATTCTGAATGAAGTTATTATCGGTATCAAGTGAAGTTACTACCGAACGCTTACAGTACACAGCCGATGGTAACTTTCCTCATAGCCGATGATAACTTTTCGGCGCGCAAAGTTTGAACAGAAATTCAAATTGCAGTCGCCTATTTTATTATTGTTTGATTGTAGGTATGTACTGATTTTACATAAAAAGTAGCAAAGCATGCGATCTAAATTCCTTCAAAATCTTTGAAATCAAGTATATTTTTTGAAACATATGTGTTTCATTAGAATTGTTAATCGTTATAGATGGGTATATACCCTAAAACTAAAATTTTCAAAAAATTATACTCGACTTTGTGCTGAATTCACGCATTTAAAATTATGGTGCCCTGACACTATGGTGTCCTAGTTATACACACACTACTTAAAAAAGAGGCGTTGGTGGTGGTGGTTCACCACCGTAGTTCACTGCCTCTTCCTCTTAGCCATCCGATCAAAGATCAGTCATCTAGATCCAGACAGACACTTCCACCTCCTCTCCTCACTTAAAAAACACTTCAAAATCCTCCAAATCAACTCATCTCTCCCATCTGTTCTCTTCGCACGCCTCCTCTACTCCTTCCCTCCCCACCCCGTACTGCCATCTCCCATACATTCTCTTCACACGCCTCCTATCCTCCTTCCCTCCCCACCCCGCTTCGTCGCCTCCTCCTCCCCACCCCATGTCGCCACCGCCTCCTCCCCCCCACTCCTCCACTCCACCGGCCGATTGCCTCCTCATCCCCACCCCGCGCTGCCATCTCTCGTCTATTCTCTTCGCACGCCTCCTCTCCTCCTTCCCTTCCCACCCCACCCTACCCCACGCCACCACCTACCCCTCTCCCCACTCCTCCGCTCCACCGCCCGCCCGCCTCTTCCTCCACTCGAGCTACTCCTCCTCTACCACCATCCACCGCCACCCCTCGGCTCCACCCGCTCGCCTCCTCCTCCACCCGAGTCGTTCCTCCTCTCTTGCAACTCACTCTCCACCCCTCCAATCCCTCCATCGTGGCCGTTCCACCTCCACCGCTCATAATGCATCCTCCCCACTCTCGTACCACTGCCGATGCAACTCCTTGCCATGTCCCTACCAACTTTAGCCCGTTGCTGCCTCCCTTTAACTCCCCTTTACTTCATCTTTTTGTACCGCCGCCAGATCCGCTCACTCTCCCCAAATCGGGGAGGGATGAGGCAACGTTGGCGGCGGTTAGATCTACATGAGGTGATGTCGTGGTGGTAATATGAAGATGATACGGGGTGCACGCTGATTGGATTCGAGCAAGACAGGGTCCACGATGACCGGATCTAGAGAGAGAAGGGAGGTGGCTCCCGGGTGGATGTCGACGGAGGTCGGGTCCGGGTGACAGCGGCCTGGTCTGGGTGAGGCAAATTCGGGAATGGTGATGCAGGAGCTAGTGCCTGCAACATAGGTGCGACCTACATCCAATCTGGTACTAACCCTTGCCGCCCCCTAATTATGAACACTAATTCCCAGATTCATGCCTCAAATGGTGGAAGCGGAAGCACAATTCCAAGGCCTCATCGTCACTGTCAAAGCCCTCCTCGTTTGCCTCTGTGACAGACTACTCCAATGACTCCAAGTCCGCCACCCCCATGAATGATGATGACGACACCACCATCCTATCGGGTGCGGCATAGGACGACAACGAAACCTTGGCTGGTGCGGCGCTCAAGGACACCGTGCTTAACCTCTATGAGGCGAAAGTGCTATCCTCGCCCGAGCCCATCTTTGCTTTCCCTACCGCCACTCACTGAGTAGTCAACTAGCAGTACCTGTCCCTCCTCGCCGTCGTTGTAGCTAAGCGATCCGCATATGCGGGTGATGGCTCCACCATGGCGCCATCGACACTAGAGAACATCTCGCTCGAGCAGCTACAGGTGCTCTTTGGGGTGCTTCCTGATCACCCCTCCCTTCTGACAGATCTTGAAAAGCCATCTTCTTATGTGTGCACGCCATCCCCCTCATGGAGGGGCATGGCATGCCCAAGCAGTTCCAGGGCTGCCTCCATGTCGTGCCCAAGCACTCAGGTTTGCTCTTTTCAACCAAAACCTAAATTAAGAAACAAGTGTTAATTTAAGTATATTATATTACAACATGAATTGGTTTGTGATTTGTAGATTGGTTCTCCCCAGGCATAGTGTACAGGTTGGAAAGGCAGGTAGTGCTACACTTCTTTACAGGGAAATCACTGGGGCACACACCAGAGAAGTACATATTGTGAAGGAATAAAATTATTGCATAGTATTTGGAGAACACAGGAAAGTGGTTTGCTTTTCCTGAGTGCCAGGGGTTTCTTACAAGCATAGGTGAATTGTATGATCTCAGTAGGATTGTTAGGTTTTTGGATACTTGGGGGATCATCAATTACCTTGCGGTTGGGTCTGTGCATTAGGGTCTGAGGATGGCATCGTCACTTCTTAGGGAGGAACTAGCAAGGGAGTTGTAGTTGTCGACTGCGCCATTGCAATTCATTGATGGCCTGATTTTGTTTGATCTGCCAAAATGTAGCCTCCAAGCAGAGGACATTTGTTCGTTGGCATCATCTTCATCCAATTCAGAAGTGGTAATTTTCGATGCTAAGTTTGCATAATTGGAAGGAAAGATTAGGGAGTAGTTTTCAGAGAGCTCTTGTAGTTATTGCTCAAAGCCTTTCCACAATTTACATTATGAGTCGCAAAAGTAGGTGGACGTCTTTGAAATTATCATTTACATGCTCTCTTTATTTTTCATGCTTTTGAAACCCTTGCCTGTATCTTTATGTCATCTAGTAGCATCGCCTGTGATATTCGTAACATTTGTCTCTAGGTGACACTGTCACTAATAATCTTCCCAATGTTAATGGAAACATTTGCAATGAAATGCTTGAAGCACTACTAGGCAGGTTGAGGTTCTTTTCTTTTACTTCTGTTATAACAATGTCTACCACTACTTTGCTTTTCAATGAACTTTCAAGCAAGCGCCAACAGGCTATGGAACAACCATAAATAACTTCTCCCTTCGTTCATTATAAATGGTGTTTTAGAATATGTCTAATTAAAATTTTTAACTATTCATGCTGCATCTTCCTTCACTACTTTTTAACTTGTATACTCTCCTTATTGCATCTAGCCTTTACATGTTAGTTAGTCAATCTAATGTTGCTTCACATCGATTATGCAAATAAAATATCCTTGCAACACCACTGTTTGCTATACTAGCCTTCTGCATTCAGGTATGTCTTCCTCTCCACTCTTTACAAAAATCACATACTTCACAATAGTCCATTCATTGGTTTAATCACATTCCAAACCTTCTCAATGTTAAGGGAAAGATTTGCAAGCCAATGCTTGAGGCACTACTACGCAGATTAAGGTTCTTTTCTTTTACTTCTGTTATAACAATGTCTACCACTACTCTGCTTGTCAATGCACTTTCAAGCAAGCACCAACAAGCTATAGAACAACCATAAATAACTTCTCCCACAATTCTTATAAATGGTGTTTTAGAATGTCTAATTAAAATTTTTCAACTCTTCATGATGCATCTTCCTTCACTGCTTCTTAAATTGTATACTCTCCTCACGTGCAGCTAGCCTTTACATGTTAGTTAGTCAATCTAATGTTGCTTCACATTGATTATGCAATTAAAATCTCCTTGCAACACTACTGCTGCTATACTAGCCTTTTGTATTCAGGGTTACAAACCCTAGCCTGCCTTGGAGCTGGGTGGATGAACTCCCTCAATGTCAAGGCCTTGTCTGTGCATGAGGCATGATCACAGTAATCAAGTGTGTTTCTTGCAACGTGAGAATGACCCATGAATCAAAAACCTCTTTTGTAGCAACTTGGAATTTCCAAGTATTTGGATTGTGAATAATTATCAAAAGAATTCTTGGATGCATGAATTAATCACTGGAGTTTTAATAAATATACTATTGATGAGTATCCAAGCACATTATTGTGGACATTGGGAGTTTAAGTGTCTAGAATATGGAAAAAAAAGTGCTCGTGAGTTAATTCCTTACTGATGTACCTTACTTTTTGCATTTTCATTTGGCAGATATTTTACTTTATTGCATTTGGAATGTTCTGCCTTGAATCACTGCCGAGCGTTGGTGTCATTCAGGTGGGTGTTGTTCTCCTCTTGTTTTCTAGATGGTTGGATCTCCAACCTTTTCTATTTGAAAATTTTAACCTGCATATGGCCTATTACATATTAACTGTTTTATTTCTCTTCCAATCATGACTATGGGTTTACTGCTTGACTAATAGCCACAAGTCAAAGGAATATTTTGTTTTTCTTTCCATTACGAATTTACGACAATGGACTGTTGACCGCGTTGTTACTGATGAGTAGCTTCATTTGGAATGCATTGGTGCCATTGGGCATAGATATCCTCATGGGATGAAATATTGTTATATTTGTGTTAAAGAGATTTTACAATAGAGCAGAGATCTTTACATTGCAATATTTCTCAATCTATTTATATTTTGCCTTGAAAGGAAAATTATCATGCTTTTGATCATTGAACTCTTTCACTCAACCTGCAGCAAGTATACATGCACTTCCGTGGGAGTGGAAAAGCCGCTGAAATTAAACGTGAGGCAGCACGTAGTGCTCTAAGTTCTGCATTCTAATGAAAAAACGAACAGTAAAGTTATAGCTAGATGATGAGTGGAAGGGAACAGGATGTGCCATTTGGGCATGGCATCTTGTACATCCTTGCAGCGTGTGGATTTTGATCATCGAAAGCATACAGCTAAATATCCTTCTGCTCTTCTGTAATATAAGAAGCCTTCTTGTAATGGATACCTTCAGACTTTTTTTGCTATTTGTTACCAAGGTTTTAGATGTGATTGATAGTTTTAGATGTGATTGATAGAGAAAAGTAATGAATGTTCTAGTTGAATATAATTGCATATGCGTGCGAGTGAAATTACTTGGTTTATTTTATTGCGACATGGATGCAGCTTGCTGTGGTTGTCAACTAAGATGATTAACTTGTATGATATAGGATGATTGATGTTCTCCGTTCTTCGTGTGATGTTATTTCCTTTGCAATGGTATGCAATATATCCATCGAAGTACATCTGTGTTCTTATTTACCTTTTGGCTTTCATTGGACAGGGGGTTATCTGTTAATACCAGACCAATTGGATCTATTTTGTCAACCTCAGTGAATTGATTCAACTGAACAAGATGTTGGTACATCCATTGCTTGTATTTGCACAGTGCAAACTTTGCTTTTAGTTTGGACAAAAAACCTACTTTTAGTCATTTGTGCCCAAATGAAGCATGACTGCAATTAGAACTTTAAAAAAAATAGATGAATGCACTTTTGAGAATTTTTGTGTTGAATATTTTCTTATTATAGGATTTGTATGTTAGTTGAAGAGCTTTCTACTTGAAAACCTTTAGTAAGCCTATTGATATTGTATGCAATCTACGTGTACTCCTGAAAAACTAAATTGTTTGTGGATATTATAAGATCCTATTAGTCTAATCTTCGCATAAAATCATTGTAATTTGTGAGCATATTCGTGATATATCCCTTGATTCTGACCATTGTTTTTAACTCGAAAGAAGACAGAAAAAGAAACTACACATCTATACAAGTCTAATTGATCACGGAGACTTTTGAAATTGTTATTTTTCTACAATAATTTGTATTGTGGATAACTAGACATCTAGCTTTCAAAATATACCCTTTGTGTCCATCAGATAGCGATAGGTAATACAAATATGAACATTTAGTGGAGCTCAATGTGGTCTGTAGCAGGGCTCAGCTAGGCGTTGTGGCAAAAGGCCATAGAGCGATGGCGGTCCCATCACGGGCCGCAGCAGGTATGGTGGCGAAACCAAGCACATCGGTGGAGATGCAACTCAAGCTAAGGTGAAGCTTGACCTAGCGCCCCAACTGATTTGATGTTATGGCGCAGGCTCCTAATTTTTTTATCTGTAGCAACGTATGGGCATTTAGCTAGTGTGTGTGTGTATGAAGCCTCTTTTCTACACTTGGGTGTAATTACACCCTATATCGTATCTCACAATGTAGAGAGTATCTCGCCCAACGGAGGGTATGTATGTATAGTATACAAGTATTTAAGACCATTTAGGTGGTATGAACAATTTTTTAGAGGTAGTATGTAGATTTTTTTGACATACTCCTTTTTATATGTGTATATGAAGGTATTTATAAAATACGCTAAAAACTATGGACTTTTTTGTAATTTTTTCATGTGGTTCACATTGAAGTATCTTATAATTAATATACGAGTATATCCAAAATGATAAAGGAGTATTTCAAGTTCGTTTATATGGTATATTAGATGTGGGTGTAATTACACCCGAGTGTAGAAAATATTTTTCCTATATATATATATATATATATATATATATATATATATATATATATATATATTACACAATATATATATATTAATTACACATCTCGAACGAAGGCAGAGAAAATAATTGTTCAATTAATTAATTCCAGCACAAGTTGGGCCGGCTAGAAAGATGCCAACCGGTCATATATATCGTATACTACTCGTATCAGTTATTTTCTCTCTCTTCAAAACAATCTAACGCAAGGAAGATATTTTTTGCTTGAAATGTGTCCGAATAATTCCGGAATTCTGTGCCGATAGAGTAGTACTCCAATGTGATGGTAACACGTCAGCTTACTGTTGAGATGAAGACTACCCTAGTTAGCTAGTACTGCAAGAACGACATGCCAACTTGATCGCTGGATTAATTCTTGTAAACAAAATGATTGCTGTATCAGAATTAAGAGGCGACATTAATTTGATCACTAGCTAGCCGTCGCCTACACCGCATCTGCATCTCGGTCAGTTGCTAAGAAAAAAATGACCAGCAGACTGACGATGGGGTTTTTCTTTTTAGCTCTTAAAAATTATTTTTTAATTTTTCTATAATAATTAACTTTAATACAGAGTTCTTTTCAAAAAAGGATTTACAAGTTGTGATTGTAGTACATACTATAGCGACTCTATTTAAATTGCCCAAAACTACATTCAAGTTTCTGCTATTCTGTATTTTCTCCCACAAACAGCTTAAAAATTATAAACTATAACCATAAGTTATAAACTAAAGTAAAAAATAACATGCCCATCTAGCCCAGCTGCTACAGAATCCGACCAGGACCGATCGATACACGCGAAGAAATTGAACATATACGGAGCTCATCTCTAGGATCACTGTAGAGTCCACAGGTCCTTCAAGAAACAAGTTACAAATCCATTACTCAGCATCAGTGTTAGTGTCGGTGTCTGATCCAATATATATGTATACTATGTGGAAGTGTCAACCTTTCTTGTCTGAAAGTACCTTAATTTACAAGATTATGCTGTCTCTGTTCAAACTTCAAACAGTAGTGAAAAAAACAGAAAGGATTATGCAGTTGCAAATTAGGCCACGGGTGCTACAAATATGCGTCTACACCTCCACAGTTCAGGGATATATTACGATGTCCATGGAGACTTCGGAGTGACACACAGTGCTCTTGATGTTAGATGTCGTTTCAGACACATCGACATGGTCTCCATTAATAATCTCTGGCCGTTATTTTTTCCTAATTATATGTCTCCGATACTTGAATTCAAATATCATTTTCACACGACAAATCTCTCTGTAGTAACGAACTATTTTATACAGGCAGTTTTGCAACAAGCAAGATCAAACGAGTACCCCAGAATCCTCCATGTGAATATCTGAACCAGCAGCCCACGAACCGGCACCGGCTAATTAATCACAGAAATTGCACAGAAGATTCATCAGCTGGTACGTATAGCTAGCGCCGAGCGGTGCTTCTTCCACACACACACGGAAGGCGTTGACCACGAGAGCACCGAGACAATTATTGAGCATTTGAACTGCTCCGTCGAGGTCTCGCTCAGTCTAACGAAGCAGCCACACATGTACCACTTGCATGTTTTCTCCTTCGACGCACATGGAGCATATCCCAAATAATTCTCTCTCACGCAATTATTAACGCAAACACATAATGTAATCGTGCCCACTTAACCCGGCCCAGCAGACAAAGTCAATTGGCTGCCATATTTCTCCTCCTCGTCTTCCTTCCTGATCTCATCGTGGTCCTTGTCTCGCCCGTCTCCCCCAGCTTAGCTGCACCATACACGCATGAGCAACCTTGTGCTCCCAAGAAGTCAAGGCTGCCTGGCCATCTCGCGATTTCAGACGCCACACCACACCATTTTTAGCTAGCTAGTACACTACGGTATTCCTAGCTTATATGCCTATAAATACGCAGTGCATGCATTAGCTCTCATCTCCTTGTAACCCTCTCGAGATCAATACTCACCTCAGGACGTACGTAGAAGTAGTATTCTTCGTCGTCCACTGAGATCTTCTTGCATGTGCGCTAGCTCTTGAGTTGAGTCGAATCGTCTTGGGCAATTTGATCACACCGGTAGCCAAGAACGGCATGGCGGCGACGAGCAAGGGGATGAGGAAGAGCCTGGTATCGAGGACCCTGGAGCGGTGCAAGTCCGGGCTGAGCGCCGCCGCCGGCAGGCCGGTGGCAGGGTGCTTCTCGGTGTACGTGGGGCCGGAGCGGGAGCGCTTCGTGGTGCGCGCGGAGTGCGCCAACCACCCGCTCTTCCGGCGGCTCCTCGACGACGCCGAACGCGAGTACGGGTACGCGGCACAGGGGCCCCTCGAGCTGCCGTGCGACGTCGAAGCGTTCCTCGACGTCCTGTGGCAGATGGAGCACGGCGACGACGACGACGAGGACAGCCCCGGCGAGATCGCCATGGCGGCGGCATCGCCGATATGCGGCCTGCGGAGTAGTAGCGGCAGCAAAGGCCGCGCGGTGGGGTACCGGATTCTGAGCCCGGCGAGGACGTCCTTGTCGAGGTCTTCTCCCATGGTTAATGGAAGGAGGAGGTGAGCAGAAGGAAAATTTTCCACCGTGCTCTGAATAAACTGTATTTAACGAGAGTGACTCTTAATTAGGTCATACCAAGTTCTGTAAGTCGCTTCCTGTTGGGAGATTAATTTGTACTCACCTTGTATATATGTGTGCGGTTGCAGAGAGAGTTGCATCAACTCGATCTCTCGCACATATACACAGTTTGCTGATCATTAGTCTCACAAAGTATAATTTAGATCGATAGGTTCGTCATACATGCATAGAGTTGAAAGAAAGAACTCTGTACATGTGGCATACAAAAGAAAGATTTCGAATGTTCTTGTTCCATCCATACATGTCTGGTGAGTTAGTATATATTATGGTCCAATAAGAGTTTGGATCTATAGTGTAATTAGAATTCTTGTTAGGGTCTGATTATAACCGTAGCACTATAAATAAAAGGTGTGAAGGGTCCTATGGGACAATACACAATAAATTTTCAAATTATTCTACATAGTATCAGAACTAATTCATCTTAAATCTTAACCCGAGCAAAATCCTTACATCTATACCCAAGCAAGTCAAGTCATCGTCATCCTCCTTGACTTCTTCTCATGCTGAGAGTCGCCGTTCCCAACCTCAAGCAGGTCACGACCTTGAGCCAACTGCCACCTCTGCATGGGTGTGTTGTCCGCCACCTAGGCGGGCAACTTGCCACTGCCACGTAATGAGAGAGCAACTTTCGTTGCATCACGAGTGGTTCTAGGCATCTTTGTTCTCCCGCTGCTATGCAGCTGCTAGGCCAAGAGAAGAGGAGGGGATTGAGCGCTTGGTTTGTTTGCCTACTAAGGAAGCGAGTTGCGGCAGAGGAGCGTAACAAAGCGGTGTTGAGCAGTGGTGACACGGTCGGCGATGAGGAGGGACAACGGTGGTCTGGATCGGGAAAGAGACAACGGCATGTGGAGAGCAACGGTGGAGCCTCGTGAGGCGCCAGCAACTTGGCGATGTAGCATGGGAGCAAGACAGCGGCCAAACAACGCAGGTGCCACCGACGATGGCTTGAGGCTAAGCAGCTCAAGCAGCGCTGCCTAGGAGAGGTGGCGGTCGAGCACCGATGTGTGAGGGTGGCATGAGGTGGCCGGTGGTGGGATCTGACAACCCACGACCGGATCTGGCCTAGCCCAATAAGAAGAGAGAAGTAGACGGCGTGCAGGAAGGAAGGAAGAAGGGAAAAGAAAAAAGGAGAGAAAGGAAAGAAGAGAGGGAGAGAAAGCCAGGAGAGGTGCGGTAGAGAAGAAAAGAAAAGTGGAAGGAGAAGAGAGATAGAGAGAAAGTCAGGAGGAGTTGGTGTGTAGTGTTGGTGTGCACGAAAAGAGAGAAAGAGTGATGTTGCAGATGGGAGAAGAGAAGAAAATCTTGGCGTGAGAAAGACACGCGGTATAGGTTGGTGAATGGGGTGTGTAGATCCAGAGCGGATAGGAGATCAGGTGTTGTAGAGGGTGTTGAATCTGGAAGTGCTTTGCTGATGTAAGGAGAGAAAGTTTTGGATCTGGATTAAAGAGGAGTTATTGTGGAGGTGACGGTTGAAAAGGAATTGGCAATAGGGAGTGTTGGTTATGGTAGCGAGAGGCTTAGGTGATGATGCTAACAGAGGCTGTGCTAGAAGGTATTACGATAGTGATGGAGGTTCAGGGCAAGGTGTAGAGAGGTCCTCAAACTGGGGGAGAAGACTATTCAAGTGGTGGCTTTGGTGGTCACACTGTTGGTGTTTTTGTGGATAAGGTGAGGTGAGCTCGATAGTTAGCTCAGTGGTAGAAGGTGGAGGTCAAGGTGGTTGGAGAGTGTTAAGAGAGGTGGTGGAAGCCAAGGTGGTCAGAGGCATGTTGGAAGAGGTGATGGATGTCGAGGTGACCGGGGGTAGAGGTGGAGACGGCGGAAGCTAATGCTTAAAGCATGTGGGTAGAGGTGGAGAAGACCAAGATTGATATTGTGACGGAGAAGGTGAAGGATGTGATGTTAGTTGAGACTAGATTGGAGGTGATTAAGGTGATAATCATGGGTGCGTACTATGGTCGATGGTGGTGTAGGTGACTACGCTCAGATGTTGCGTCTATGTGGCGGTGTTAGACATGGCGTAGGTGGTATGAACAACAAGGACGAGAGTCTTGGAAGTGGTGCCGGGCATGACATCAGAGACAACTTTGGTATATGTAAATGTCATGGTGATGGTATTTGCTATGGAGTTAGCAAGATGGCTATAATTTATCTCATGCCTATCTTGAGGGAGGGTATTAGTGAGTTAGTATTGTGGTTTAATAAGAGCATTAGGGACCAATAAGAGTTTGGACAATAGTCTAATTAGAATATATGTTAGAGTTCGGTTATAACTTTGGCATTATAAATAAATGGTGTAGGGGTCGTCCGGAACAACACATAATAATTTTCCAAATTATTTTACACATGTGAACCGGCCGTTAGATGAGGGAATAACACTACCTCTTCACAAAATCAGCAACTAGACGAGTCACGTGTAGACGGTTCTGTGGTCTCCTCTGGTAATCAAAGCGCGTACATTCGAGACTCGCCAAGGCCATCTTCTTCAACTTTTTTGGCCAGTCAAGCAATCATCATTTTTTTTGGCCAGGTCAAGGAATCAACAAACTAAAGACGTCATAATTCTTCAATTTTTTTGGCCAGTCAAGGAATCATCAAACTAAAGACGTCATATTCTTCTTCTTCTTCTTTTGCCCAGTCTAGAAATCATCAGTCTAAAGACGCGTACACGCATACACCCAAGCATTAGAACAAGCATGCGATTGCACTGACGTTCCGGTGGTCATCACTTACATAAGTACGGACTATCTAGCTGCATGCGACCGGCAACCGTTCGTGTATGACTAGAGATGGCTTAGCTAGGCAGCATTTGATAATTATGCAGAGGTCTCGCATAGTTCGATTTGGGATAGAAAGTAGAAGCGTGTGTTAAAGATTTCTAGGCTAGGTCAAATCAACTTTCTCAAATACAAAACGAAAGGAAAATAAATAAGGAAGTCATGGAAATCTAAGATCATGCGACATCAGTAAATATGTCAAAAGTTTGATTACCCTCAAACTAAGCAGTAGGTCTTAAAATTCCTTAATCATGCATGCATCAGCACCTAGCTAGCTAGCTCAACTTTTCTTAAAGAAAAGGTTGCATCACATCTTAGAGGCCACTTGATTAGGCTAAAATTTAATGGTTTATGACTGAAATCATATTATAGTTTGTTGAAATTATACTATAGTTAATGGTGGCTTATTTGATGTAATTAATTTTAAAAAAATAAAAATAGAATAAACAGATTAGCCCATCACAGACAATGCAAACGAATATGAAAAAAATCGACAAAAAAACTCAAAAAACTGAAAAAAAAAACAAAATTTAAAAATAAAAAAAATAAACTAAAAGTCAGAAGATTAAGTCAAAATAAGCGAGACCTTATAATTAAGCGACGCTTTCAAAAAAAACAAAAAGTCCTCGGTGAACATCATGTACGTCCACGCCCCTCGATCCTCGTCCGCGTGCGACTTGGTAGGTTAACGGCGCGCTCAAGATGGCTTTTAAGTCAGCGTCTACGTTTGACTTCCACTTCTTTTTCACTATTTTGTTTTTTTTCTATTTTTTGGTTTTTTTCTTTTCTTATTTTTTTCTTATGTTCCTTTGCATTGTCCATGATGGGCTAATATATTTTTTTTCTATTTTTAGATTTTTTAAAAAAATTTAATTATGCCAAATAAGCCAACTCAGTTACAGTAAAAAAATCAACTACAGTAAAAAAACTATAAGCCACCGCCATTTTAAACACCCCCTAAGTAAATTAGCCTTGGTACGGCGTGGATGCAGGCAGCAGGCATACAGCTAACAAATTAACCAACAGGCCATTGCATGCACAATGAATTAGGAGATGAAATCATCGCAGTACCATACCTGACTCACTGAAGGTATATTATTAGTTCGTGTAAATCATTCGCTAGTTCTTTATATATATATTTATATATAGGAAGTCTCTTTTCTACACCCGAGTGTAATTACACCCTATGTCGTATCTCATACCGTAGGGAGTATCTCGCGTAACGGACGGTATTATGTACGTGCAGTATACAAATATTTAAGACTATCTAGGTGTTATGAACAATTTTTAGAGGTAGTATGTAGATTTTTTTGATATACTCCTTTTTATGTGCTTATATAAAGGTATTTACAAAATACGCTAAAAACTATAGACTCTCTTACAATGTTTTCATTTGTTTTATATTGAAGTATCTTATAATTAATATACGAGTATATCCAAAGTGATAAAAGAGTATTTCAAGTTCATTTATGTAGTATATTAGATGTGGGTGTAATTACATCCGGGTGTAGAGAATATATATATATATATATATATATATATATATATATATATATATATATATATATATATATATATATATATATATATATATATATATATATATATATATACTCATGTAACGGAGAGTATGTACGTATAGTATACGAGTATTTAAGATTATCTAGGTGGTATGAACAGTTTATCAGAAGTGGTATGTATATTTTTTTAGATATACTTCTTTTTATGTGCGTATATGAAGGTATATATAAAATACGCTAAAAATTATAGACTCTCTTACAATTTTTCATATATTTCATATTAGAGTATCTTATATTTAGTATATGAGTATATCTAAAGTGATAAAGGAGTATTTCAAGTTTGTTTAAGTGGTATATTAGAGGTGGATGTAATTACACCTGGGTGTAAAAAGTATTTTTCATATATATATATATGATAAGTGTTTCATACACCTAGGTGCTCTAGACACCTATATCAATATCCGATGATCTGCTTTGATATTTGTAACGTTTGATGTGGGTATCTTCATATACCTATAAAGAAAACTATATTTGAGATATCAAACTTCAAAAAAAATTAAATTTAACTTTAGTTTAATTAGTTTGAGCTAATTTCATAGTATATACTCACTATAGTCGCATCAAACTCAAAAGTAGTGAACGGTTGTGGCTGTGGGTTTGCGAAAACAAGGGAACATCGCGACTATTTATGTGCGGAGGCCGAGGTGGCCACGCCGTGCATGGCACAGATGCCAAGGTCGGGTCGGAGGCGGATAAGTGAGAGTCCTCGACGGACACAAAGAACAGTGCTCAGCAACGCGGATGGCCGACACGTGTCCTGGTAAGGATCGGATGGTGATGGCAGAAAACACCGATGAACAGTTTGTAAGCTCAAGCTTCATTAAGTTGATTTTGGTGATAATGACAAATATAATTATGAGACTAATATGTTTATTAGTTATGATATTGCCTAGTCTTATTTGGATGTAATAAATGATAAATGCAATTGTGAGACTAACATGTTTGAATGATTATAATATAGCTTAGTCTTATTTGGATGAAGAGGTGAAAATAATGGAGGTATGCATTCTACATCACATTCCTACATCTTAGTGCATTCATTGGATCTAAAATATAGATTGAACTCCATCAAAAGTCTAAAATGAATATATACATATGTTTTCATTATATATTCTTGTATACACACATTTAGGAGAGTTCACTCTATATTTTGTGGTTTTATTGGTATTGATCTATATTTATTTTTCCACATATATTAGGATCTCTACTTTGAAATATATCCTTTGAGTATATAAAACCTGTGTAGATCATATATACTCACATTGACTCATATTGCTTTATATTCAATTATTTATGTTTTCAAAAAATGGCTAACTTGTATGTCAAGTGATTGAAAAGTTTAGTCCCGGAATTCATTTGACTATCCGGAGATGCATGCTAAGATTGATAAGAAGATCGACATGACCCGAGACAAAGGTCAGTATGTATTTGAATTTAAATTCTAAATCCAACTATGAATTATCAGAAAAATCAGTAGTACCGGTGTGTAACCGGCAGTACTACCGCAGTGCAGTATGACCAGAGCGGTAGAGCGGAACTACCGAAACTCGGAAGTACCGACGTGTAGTTAGTGGTTCGTTTTTTTCCAGAGAGCACCCCTTGAAACACTTAGTCTCTCTGAAAATGATAGTACCAGAGTTTGAACAGACGAAACTACTGTAGAGTGGTACTACCGGACCATGAAACTTCTAAATTTATGGGCGGTACTCCCCTACGCTTTAATATCTTCAAAGGTCTCTCATACCTTGGCGCAAGTTTTCCTTTTATTTGGAACCTCTTAACACCTTTGAATGGCGTGATCCTCATCGACACATAACCATCTAGCTCGAAGCTCAACTCTCGACGACGAGTATCTGAATAGCTTTTTTGTCTAGTTTGAGCAGTCTTTAGTCTCTTCTGGATTAATCAAAACTTTTCATCAGCTTCCTTTAAACAATCTGGCCCAAAAACATGGCATTCCCCCGTCTCTTTTCAGTTTAGAGGGGTTCTGCATTTTCTGCCATACAAAATTTCAAACGGTAACATTTGCAAACTAGGGTTGCGGTCAAACACTAGCGTCTAAATAAATTTCTTTTCTTTCTTTAATAGTTGTGTAAGGGGCCTGGCTACCCTGAAAAACTATTCAATGAAATGATGATAATAATCGACCATTCCGAGAAAACTTCTGACTTGCGTCGCTTATGACAGTGACTTCCAATCTAGCACATCTTTCACTTTTATGGAGTCAACTGCAACTCCCACTGTTAACATGACATGGCCTTGGAAAGCGATTTTTTTCATCAAAAAATCATATTTGTTGAACTTGGCATACAGCTTATGTTCTCTTTGCTTTTGCAACGCCAACCTCAAATGCTCATGATTTCTCTCATCCTTAGATTAAATCAAAATGTCATCAATGAACACGATGACAAACATTCCAAATATTCCATGAACACATTGTTCATCAGGTATATGAAATAGGCCAGGGTATTGGTTAAACTAAAAGACATCACTGTGAACTCGTACAGACCATAACAAGTCGAGAATGATGTCTTAGATATATCCTTCTGATGAATTTTTATTTGATGATATCCTGACCTCAAGTTAATCTTCATAGTATTGTCGAAAGTGGAGTACCGCATGTCTAGCTAGGTCTTGGACAGCATCTGGCTCTTTCAGGCGATAGGCTGTGAATTTTCGAGGAATATCTGGCCTCAGGGGTAATGGTTCCAATGTCATCCATGCTTGCCACAGAAATAATTCATCTCCGATGAACTATCCTTGAGTGTGAAAGATTGGACGTTGCCATTCTGTCGCATACAAGTACTTTTGCATCCTCCACAAAAGAGCTACCCATCCCTGAAGGCTCTCAGGGTTGGAATGTACATAGGGCACCATCTGCACACACTGTAAATTTTGAGATTCATGTGAGAGAGAGATAACCATTTTTAAAAACAAAACTAACTTACAAAAAGACTAGTATAGGCGAGGTAGACGTGAGAAGGATTAATACAAGAATAATACTTATATTTTATGTAATTCCTTTTTACTTTAAAATAAATTTTTGTAAACAATCTAACACACTTAGGGTCATCCACAGTCAAGCAAGTGCACTCTGACACCACTCTGTAACGCCCCCGTTTCCAGAGGCGTCTCTATTGTTTATCTCACAGCTATCCAGGACTATTCAGCTGCGAGGCACTGTAGACGAGTGTACATCGTTGCTAACATATGCTTTAAAAGCAAAAGCTAAACTTTATTACAATATAGTGGCTCAACGGCCAAGTCTTACAGCGGAGCAACGGTCCTTACAATACACATAACAAAAGGACACCACAGCATAAGTCGGGACAATAGCATAAGTGTTTAAGCATCTCTAGGGTGGCAGGAAGTCGGAGTGGTGGTGGATTGGCCGGGGAATGCGTGGTTCGAGCTGTCCATGGTAGCCTTCCATGGCTGGGCGGCGGTGCTCGTGGGCAAAGCAGTGGGGAGCTTGGGAGCTACTGGCACTGCTTTGAGGGTGATCCTAGGGCCTAGTGGAAGTTACTGGCGAATACAATTGAAAAGTAATCGAGGAAATTGCCGAATTGAGAATTGGAGCTCACCTCGGGCTCTCCAGCGATTTCTGGCAGCAGGGTGGTTTACAGAGCAATTGGTTGTGCAGGGAGCTTGTTGTGCACTCGTGCTTTGCTACGGAAGGGTTGCTGAGGTTTAAATAGGGATGTAGGGCGGTTTCGGCCTTGCCGTGATAGCGACGGCGGGGAGGATTCGGTGGCTTCGGGAATTCGCAGGGAGGCTCGGCTCTGGCGGTTGGGGAAGGTGTACTAGGGCATCGGGGTTTGAGTTGCGGTGATCAAAAGCAGCTGAAGTCGGTCAGGTTAGCTGTGAGAGTGAGGTGGTCAGCCGGGGAGGGAAATCGGGTGGCGGCGGCTGGTTTGGCCCGAGCAGTGTGACGCGCGGCTGGGGTGCAGTTAGGGCCTGTCAGGGGTTCGTCAGTCGAGGTGTACGATCCTTGACCAAAGGGCAGAGGCGTGGCAGCGGCAGAGAGGCAAGTGAGGCGTGGCGGCGACAAAATCAACGGCGGCAGTGGTTTTCGGGTGATGAACAGTAATGTTGCAAAAACAGCAGCTAGGGGTGGTTCGGCAGTGGTTTTGGGCCGGCGGGGGCTGGGTTAGATGCAGGATTGGGTTGGGCTGGGCTGGGATTAGCAAAGGACCAAAGGAAATCAAAAATTCAAAATTTTCAAAAATTTTGGTCCATTTCATAAAACTTATTGCCTATTATTACGTCATGTTCCACTTCAGTCGTACCATCTCACGTTTAGCGTAACCACCGCTCTACTAACTAACAGTTTAACCGAGAATTATGATCATGATGTGAACGTGAGCACGTCTCAAACCACTAGTTATAACAAAGTAAAATGCAAATATACAATGCAACAGATTAAAGTCCTCCATTAATCACACGTACCTGAGCTGCAAGAAGGGGCATCTCGAGTATGTTCTTGGCGCCGGGGACACTGTACACGAGCTTGCCGAGAACGGAGGGGTCAGGCTCGGTGATGTCGCCGATCTCCGCCATGGCGTAGTCCGCCTCGGCCTCCACGAACACGGCCCCTTCCCCGGTGCAGTCCACAACCAGCTTCCCCTCGCCGCTTATCGTCAGCCGTCCGGCGAGGGGGTAGTAGGGGACGAGCATCTTCCCCAGGGACTCCCTCAGGACGTCCAGGCTCCCTTGTTGCCGACGCCGGTGACTTTGAAGCAGTAGACGGTCTGCACGATGACGGAGATGTTCTGGTCGAGGTTGGAGAGGTAGTAGAGCGGTAGAGCCCCCTTCTGCAGGGGCTACCAGTGATGGCTCCCCTTGCTCGATGTTCAGCTCAAGCACGTCGGCTTCTTGCACCTGCATGTAGAATGTTAGACATGTAGGAATTACTGTGCTAGCTTCAAAGTGAGAAATGGTGAGAAATTGATGAGCAAATGGATGTAGATTATACTACCATTGTTGGATCGGTGTGTAGTGAGTGCAAGAGCTAGGAGGATTACTAAGGAGAAACTACGTGTATAAAGCTGGGGGTCTCCTCTTTCTACCCTACCTTTCTTGTGCGTGTGCACGAGTTGGTTGGGACATTTGGATTGAGTGAGTTGCTCACTGATGCTGAACCAAAACGCCACCAGCATGCACATCGTTCTCCGTGTAGGTAGGAATCGGAGGCGCCCGTCCAATGCAACATCGTACCGTATTCGCGATGGACTTGCAGCAAATTAACAAACTGAACTGTGCATATACCCAACGAATATAGCAAATGGTAAGTGACAAGCACAGAGACGCCAAGAATGCAGCACAGGAAGCTGCTTGTGTTGTAGCAATTTGTTGTCTTCGAGGACAATCCAGGGACAAGCATATATTAGCAAACCAAATGGACTAGCCCAGACGGTAGACCACCAAACATGGCATTCTAGATTCCAGAGATAGCTTCCAAGCTTATCTGCCTAGACAAATTATTCAAGGTGTTCTTCCATCTATCATTCATAAAAATTGACAAATTGTAGCTTTCACCCACATATCTACGTTCTTGTAGCTTTGAGAATCCATGAAGACCTGGAACTGAGAGAAACCCAGCCAGTCCACGGACTGGAAAAACAGAGTAAATTCAAGTCCGGGGGGAAGATGTGGATGCGTAGAAGGTGCTCCGTGCTGAATGCTGATACAGGCCAGCTAGTTAAGACGGCAGCGTATTTCAGACTTGCAGCCATACCTAACGAAACACATAATGTAAGACCCTAGCTTATATCGCATCAACTCGTACAGACAATAATAAGCAGCCATTCGGGATCACCTCAGCATAGCACAAACTGCAGCAGTGCACCTCGGTGAAATTGAAGCGGGCACCTGAAGAGACGGAAATCTGTGCAGCATCGAGCTCCTGGATGTCTTGACAAGGTTAAGCATATAGAAATGCAACGAGCATAAAAAAAATTAATAAGAATTCGCTGTTTTACATGGATAAATGGAAGGCATATTACAGTCAGAGCTAGCTACCTAAGCAACAAAGTACAGGCCTCATTCTTTTCAGCTTTTCGACCAACTTTTGGCTACAGCTTCTATCGACCGATACTATTCATCAAACCTAACAACCGCAGCCAGAAAACATCAATCACAGCACAAAAGAATAGGCCTAACCGCACAGCTATTGTACATAAGCAGCAACTAGACTACAGGTCACTACCAAAGTCAAGCACAACAACTAGGTGTGTATAGCTATCAAATGGTTAACAATCTTGTACTACCCAGGTCACCAATTCGTTGTTGTGGTGCCCCCGTTGTACAGACCCAACACTCCCCAAACGGGAAGATTGGCTTGAAATGGTCCTGCATTCCATAACACTAACAAACACAAGAGACCGCTCTGATCACATCATGTCTGGTTCGCTGAATTACTTTTCATCACCTCCGTCAGGATCCTCCTTTGAATTCTCCTCCTTAGAATTGCCTTCTGCATCATCTTCCGCATTTTCTTCCTCATCATCAGACATACTATTTATTACTTCCTCTATGATGTGTTTCACCTCTGACTTTCTATCCATGAGATCCATCTTAAAATGAGTTCCTGGAGTGAAAATAATCACAACAAACATGAAAGTACATTTATAGATCAGAAATTTTTGTTCACTGTCATTGATAATTCAATGATGTCCTCCCAACCTACTCCAATGAAACATAAAGAACAGAACAAAAAAGTACCTAATTGCCCGAGAATATCAGCCAAAGTCGCCTACAAGACAATATAACCAAGAGTCAGCATTAAAAGCAGGGCAAAAAAATATGGGACATGTGCAGAACATAACCATTTGCTTACCGTATTGAAGTCCACTTCCTTCAATATGTCACTAACAACAGCATGCAACTCTTCAGTGGTTGGGGCTGACCCAGCATTTGTGTCCTTGCCTTTTCCTGTAGAGAAGAGGTGGAAAAAAGTTGATTAGTTATACTGGTTCTCTCAATGGCATCTCACAAAATGTACTCGAAAATCGAATTAGACCTTCCAGCTGAAACTAGTTTTGGAAAATTAACTTTAGGAATGTGAATTCTTAAAAAAATCCTGCAAGAACAAAATACACTTGACCCTGCTCTAGTATGATTGTAACATAGCAATACATCAAAAACAGCAAAATCAGATAGGTATTTGTATGAGCTGAAACAACAAGATCAATTGATATCTCACATAAACACACTGAAGATCTAAGTAAACATGCTAACAATAAACTAGAAGTGACACTGACAATGATAAGAATTACAGATTTGTACCTCTATTTTTATTGGATGCCTTGGCACCATCCTTCTTGCGTGCCTTGTTGTTCAAAGCATCAGCATTATTGCTCCGGCCTTCTTTTCCATCGACCTTTCTTGGTTTTGAAACCCTCTTGTTGGCCTTATCTACAGGTACCTCATCTTCTTCAGTGTCAAGCTTAGACACACTTTTTGCAGGTTTTGTAGAAGCCTTCTTTCCAGATGCATCCTCCTTTTCTTTTGCCTTAGACTCAGCTTCCTTCTTTGCTTGTTTACCGTTTGTTGACTTTTTCTTTGCTGAAGGCTCATCATGTTCTTCATCACTCTCAGCATGATCTTTCGCTTCAGAGTCCACATCATCTTCCTCTCCCATTGATGCATCCTCAGAACCAGCAAGACCAGCATCGTCTTCATCATCACTCTCTTTCTCAGCCTCAACTGCTTGTTTCTGACTCTTTCTCCTTTTCTGTTTATAAAAACACACATCAGGATTCCAGTATTAAGTACTAACACTAAGAGGACAGTTGCAAGAGGCACTAGTTTTGGACATTTGATGACTAATTATAAACAACCATTTTTGCTCACCTAAGTGCAATTTCCCATAAAGTGCTACCATCACCTAGAAGCAGAATACCTAGTCAATATACATAGAAGTTCAGAAGTCCACTGCCCATGTTTCCTTTTTCATTTAAGTCCGTTTATTTCTTTGTCGGAGAATGGAAAGAAAGGATCAAGAATAAACATGATGGAGGATTGAGCACAGACTGGAAAAGGAGGTAGCAGGAAAAAAAATGGGTTCAGCTACAGTAGAACAAAGGCTGCTAATGAACATTATTGTAAATACAAAAATATTGAATATTCCTATTCTAGTAGATGCAAATCTATTAGCTTATTTTTCCAGGTATGCCTCCTTAATTTTCCATAACACATTTTCCAGAAAAAAAAACAATCTACAAGGTGGAGTCAGGCTCAGCACATCTTAAAAAGTAGGCACAGCAACTTTCCATGGGAAAATGGAAGCACTTCCTAGATGTTAAATATATATTATATAACTGTGTATTTACCCTGTTGTATAAGGGGGTTTTCTACATATATACCATGCATGTATGTATGTATGTATGTATGTATGTGTATGTATGTGTGTGTATACGTATGTATATGTATACGTATACGTGTGTGTGTATTATATATGTATATGTATGTATGTATATATATTACATACATATACATATATATATACATACATCAAGGTTATTAAGTCGACAAGTCGACACTACCCTCCTAGTTGTTGACTAGTCGACACACTGTTTATACTATTATACGCTATTTATACGAATATGTATATACAGAAAAAAAAATTTATTGTAATTTTAGAAACTAAGAGGACTAAATCACAAAATGTCCATTCTTTATAACCGGGCTCTGCGACTGCTGCCGAACCTTTAATCCCCCACTGCCTCGCCCCTCGCCTCCTCCGCCCGCGCCTCTCCTCCTCCGACCCCGGCGCCTCTCCTCCGCCCCCACTACCGCCTCTCTTCCTCCAACCACCCACGCTGCGCCGCCTCGCGCCCATCGCGCCTCTCTTCCTCCGACCGGAGCCGACGACGGCGACGGCGGATCTGGTGGCAGCGGTGGCAGATCCGGCAGCGGCGGCGGCGGAAGCAATGGATCCGACGGCGGAGACGATAGATTCGGCGGCGGCGACGGCAGATCTGGTGGCGGCGGCGGCAGATCCGGCAGCGGCGGTGGCGGCAGATCCGGCAGCGGTGGCGGCGCAAGTCGAGTCGACCGCTCCAGTCGGTCCAGTGCCACCGACTTGTCGATAGTCGTTGACTAGGCGACAACTTGATAACCATGACACACACACACACACACACACACATATATGTATGTATGTATGATGTATATGTATCTATGTATATCATACATACATACATATACATGCATACATTATATATATATATATGTATGTATATGTATGTATGTATGATATACAAGGTTATCAAGTCGACAAGTCGACACCACCCTTCTAGTGACCGACTAGTCGACAGACACTGTTTATACTATTATACGCTATTTATACGAATATGTATATACAGAGAAAGATTTTATTGTAATTTTAGGAACTCAGAGGAGTAAATCGCAAATATCCCTCCCTTATAACCCCACGCTGACCATCGCTGATCGCTCCCATCGCCTCGCCGGTCGCCGCGCGCTCTCCTCCTCGCCCGGCGCCTCTCCTCCGCCCGCGCCTCTCCTCCTCCGACCCCGGCGCCTCTCCTCCGCCCCCACTGCCGCCTCTCTTCCTCCAACCACCCCCCGCGCCTCGCCTCCGCCCCCACGACGGCGACGGCGAATCTAGTGGCGGCGACGGCGGATCTGGTGGCGGCGACGGCGGATCTGGTGGCGGCGACGGCGGATCTGGCGGCGGCGGTGGCAGATCCGACAGCGGCGACGGCATATCCGGCGGCGGCGGTGGCGGCGCAAGTCGAGTCGACCGCTCCAGTCGGTCCAGCGCCACCGACTTGTCGCCTAGTCGACGACTAGTCGTCGACTAGGCAACGACTTGATAACCATGATGATATACATACATACATATACATATATCATACATACATATACATATGTATATGTATATACATACATATACATATGTATATGTATATATGTATATCATACATACATACATAGGTCCATTGGTCTCATGATGAATACAAGCGCTATTCATAACACTAGAATCCCAAGGGAAGCTAGCATAGCAAACACACGTTGTGAAGTTTAATTGTAACAATGTTAAATTAGTAATTTCTAGATAATTCATGATGGTAATTAGAAATGAATGACAACAAAGCAAAAAAAGAAAAGGAGCATTTGAGTTCTCAATGTTCTCTGAACATCTCCCTGATGCACATGATTTAGCACCAGACTTCAGGACAGAAATGAAGGCAGTACAGGATATATGAATTTTTTGGCAGAACCTTGAGAGTGAAAAATAATTTCTAATTTTAGCTGCGCCGAGCACCAAAAGTTATTACCTTCTCTTCAGAACCACCTTCAGCTGTTGCCTGACCACTTCCTTTAGACCTCCTCCCACGTTTCTTCCCTTTCTGCAATGGCAACAGAAAGAACACATACTTCAGTTTGTGGTGCCCATGTTATACAAACTCTAGAAGAGAAAGCTCAGCAGTAATTAGAGTTTATACCTTCTCATCAGTGAGAACAACATCTCTGGTAATGCAAGGAGACTCCAAAAACTCCAGCAATTTGGCAGAAACGTCCTCCTGAAGTACAGCAAAACGCACAGTGTTGCTACAGGTTAATGCTTAGATCATTAAAAGACATGTGGCTCAGCCAACTAACCTTCTTTGTAGTTGCTTTTGAAACATGAATATCAAGTATTTCACAAAAATCTAACAACTTCTCCTTGTTAAATTTATCAAGCTTTTCCTTTATCCTGGCCCTGCACTTCTCCTAATCAAGATTATAGACAGACATCCATTCCAAAAAAAGAGATCAGCACATAATACCTACAAAAAAATTCTTGTTCACATAACACGGTATCATCCCAAAAACTTACTTGATTGTCAGTCCAAACAAAACCAGAAAATTGGGATATGTTTCTCTTCAAGAAATGGACCTGCAGATAATCGATACTGTTAACAAAGTAGATGAAATGAATTATGAATTAGACTAGAGCTTGACAAGGTGTGTGGAAGCCTTACATTTGATTTTCTCCCATACATTAAAGTATGAAGACTCTGGAGATTTTCATCTGCCTTTCTCTTCGATAGTTTGAAGGAAACTAGTAGAAACAAGAGGCAAACAAATGATTAATCCAAAATTGTGGACTAGGATGCAGCTAGTCCCAAAAGAATCTGCTGAACAATGAACTATCAGCTACAAGATAAGGGCAGGGCAGTTGAAATTATCTTTTCATTAACTCAACACTAATGTTTAACATGACACTAACAAAAGCAATCATATTAGTAAACAAATGGAGCAACTTGAAGGATAGAGCACTCAATAAATTGTCTAAAGCACCACAAAATCCAGACTTCAAAAAATATGACCCATATTTCAAAGAGGAATATTTTCAATCCAGGAATATGTACTTCAAGAAAATGGAGCAGGTGAATGTGTAAAAGGAAATCACCTATAGCAAATACCGCATTAGTCTGCCTGATGTCCATTTTAAACATGCTACATTGTAGGAAAAGGGGCAAAGTATCACAAATGTAAACCAAACTAAGCAAATATACTTGTGTAAACATGTATTCATGAGCTATTTACAACCTCATGGCCCCTGGACTAAACAAAGAAACTTCTACCAGACAATTTGTTCTCTTTTTTTTTGTTCTACCAGTTATGGCCCCTGGGCTAAGCAAAGAAGCATACAAAATTTATTCAACAACCCCAACAAAGGCTCCATTAGTAGCCATGTAATTCCAGCTTACTATGTTAGGCAGACTTCCTTCTGCTTCCATTTTATTGTGTCCGCACCACACCAAATCAAACTCCTAAAGTCAAGCATTTCTACTTACAGATAAAATAGGTAAACGAACAGGAGAACAGTACCACAGTTTTCATTCAGTTCTTTAGTGAAACCACCCCCGAACTGCCATAGCTACTACTTAAGCCTCAAATACCAAATAGATCCAGTTTTTGCTGTTGAAACTTTCACCAAGCCACAGAACATTCATAGCCATAAAGAAATACACCCTCAGAAGAAAGATCCCCCCAACATTACCTCCGTCACGGGGAAACAGAG
Organism: Melocanna baccifera; assembly: GCA_036346265.1. Taxonomy (NCBI): domain Eukaryota; kingdom Viridiplantae; phylum Streptophyta; class Magnoliopsida; order Poales; family Poaceae; genus Melocanna; species Melocanna baccifera. The sequence continues at coordinate 8,237,755 of CM070678.1, forward strand.
ACATCGCGTTCTAGGACTAGGTAAAGCTTATGTGGATCTTGACCGTACTAGATAACGCCACAAGCAAACAGGGACATCTACCAGTAACAGCAACAGATCAGAAGATATTCCAAGGGAAAGAAATTACCGTTGGGAATGTCCTTCAGCTTCGTTCCAGAGCCCTGCAAGACATAAAGCACCAAAAAGAGATCAGCAAATGAGAAACGAACAAGCTTCCCAATATCAGCAAAGGCAAAAAGCGTAAAAAATGGGGGAGACACTAAACGTAGATCGCTAAGCCTCCAGCATCCTAGAAATAGCTATTTTTAGCATGTCACCATGAAGGCAACTCAAATTTCAGCTTCGTGACGGCATAACACTAGGCATCGCATCCCGAAACAACAGATCGGAGCAAAACGCGCGCGCGCGCGAGAGAGAGAGAGAGAGAGAGGAGATTTGACCTGGAGAATGGCGGGTGACTTCTTGGCGGACGCCGTGCGCGGGGTGAGCTCGGAGTACCTCTCGACCGTCTTCCTCTCCCTGGACGGCCTCTCCACCGTCCGGGTGGCCGGCGCCACCTTCTCCGCCTCCCCCTTCTTCCTCCTCCCCCGCTTCCTCTCCGGTTGCGGCTCCTCCTTCTCCTCGGGCTCGGGTTCCGCGTCCTTGGCGTCGTCGGCAGGCGGATCTGCCGGGGCAGGGAAGGCGGGCTTGGCGTCGGAGGCCATGGGCGGGGCGGGGCGGAGGGGAGCTAGGGTTTTAGGCTGGCGTGGGGTGAGAAGGTGCTGGAGAGGGGGGAATTTTTGGGAGGCGGAGCGGGACGGACGGGACGGGGAGCGGAGCGCGAGTTTGGGTGTCTTGCTCGGCCACTCAGTTAGCCCAGCTCATTCCGGCCTTTTTCGATTTCTACTTCTAATTTTTAATTTTTTTTCACTATTCAGTATTTCATTTTTTTCTAAAATTTTTTAGATATTCTAGATTTTTTTGTATTTTCTTTTTTTTCCTATGTTTCTTTGTATTGTCCCTAATAGGTTAACATATTTTTTTCTATTTTTACATTTTTTAAATTAAATATGCCCAAAAAGGCAATCAATTACAGTAAAAAAACCAGCTACAGTAAAATTTCAGCCAAAAATCAGAAATCATCGCTAAAACGAGTGCCCCCTTAAACGGCAAGGCCCCGCTTTATTGAGCTTCATGTTTTGCTTCTACCTTTTTTATTTTTTTTTATTTTTTTTCTTTATTTCCTTGTATTAACCGTGATGATGTAAGTTTTTTGTATTTTTAAATTTTAATTATATCAAAAAAGTTCGCATCAACTATATTACCAAAAAATAAGCCTGCTATAGTACCGAATAGTGCCAAAAGATGCGGCTCCCAGCTAACTTGAGCGGGGACTAAGTGGGCACTCTATTGGCCTCGGTAGATGTTTTTTTGGCTGAAAACTAATAGTAGTAGTTTAAAAAAGTGGTTTTTTTTTTAAAAAAAAGAGAGAGAGCAAGCAATAAAAAAGTAAGAAAAAGATGTGTGCGCGAGATAGAAGTAAGAGGAGTGAGATGCATAATACACCCGTGATCCTTACCTTATCCTCAAAGCGAAAGAAATGCAAAAGCCGTTTTGAGAGACCGAATGTTCATATTAACTTTTAGTTTTTCTAAGTAAAAACTAATACGAACAACCCTAAGATCCTTTCTTTTTAACATATATTTTATGATTTTCTTTGAACAAAAAATGAATTAGTTTCTTCATTGCCTTCTTGAAGAGATGTATCGGGACAACCCTTTCGAATTGGTATTCAGTTTATTCACGTAAACGCTCGTACTAAGATAAAAGCCATCAAACACGCACTCGGCGGCTCAAACTAGGGAATCGGCTGTGTCCATTGTGCGGTTTTTTCCCTACTATTTTATTGTTTTGCCCTTTCCTAATATTAGTTGTTATTTTTTCGATCTTTGAAATACTCCTGTTCCCAAGAGTAATTTACATACTACTAGGTCACATTTGCAACGAAATTTTTGGTAACCAAAAATTTCGTGCATTATTTATATCAATCAAAATTATATGTAAAATTTTATTACTCCGTACTTTTTTACGAATAGACCAAAAGTCATAAACTATAGTTAAAAACATAAACCAAAGCGAAAAAATAGACCCTCCATATCGTAAACCAAAATGTCACACTATGTTGGTAAGTGCAACCAAATGCCGTTGGTGTCATTTTGTTAGGCCCGTTATACATTGGGCAGTGCTCATTTAAGCCTCTTAGCTGTGCTTTTTTCAATATTTGCCATTATTTGGTATTGTTTGAAGCTTATTTCACACAATAACTGCTGTGAACTTTTTAACCATAATTGAATTTTAAAACAAGTGAAAAAAAGTAACATTATCATGGACAATACAAATGAATAAGAGAAAAAAACTTAAAAAGCTAAAAAATAGAACAAGATAAAATTCTGAAAATAAAAGCTAGAAGATGAAGCTAAAAATTAGAAGCTCAAATGAGCACTACCAAAACAGTAAAATCCAACTAAAAGAAGATAATTCTTCACATGAAAAGGACCCAACTGAGTAACTTATAGCAATACAGATGAGATGGCCACGCTCTAGTGGACTTTTGCTTTTAGCTTATTTCACTATATATTACCATTTAATATTGTTTAGAGCTTATTTTTGGCACTATAGTTGCTATGAGTTTTCAGTATAATTAAATTTTTAAAAAATTAAAAAAAGTTATGTCATCACATTCAATACAAAAGGAAAAAGAAGAAAAAAGATTTTTAAAAAGCCTAAAAAACTAAAAAAACAAAATTAAAAAGCTAACAGTTGAAGGGCCTGTTCTTTTTTGCTGCGGTTGATGGCTTTTGGCTGCGGCTGATGGTTTTTTGGCTGTTTGCGATAGAGATTACAGAAAGAAAGATACTCACTTGCGATTTTTGATAATACAGATATTAGTCTTTTAACGTGTATTACAATTAACTTGTAGACCCTGTTTTAAAAAAATACTTCGTTTGAAAATTAGATACTGTAGCAGAAGTTAAAAGCCAAAAATTAAAAAGAACATGATCGAAGTTAGAAACTAAAAGCTAAATCTAACTTGAGCAGTGGCGGGGCAAAACAGTAAATGGCAGCGCCGCGGGACCACGGACGACCAGGGACGCTGTTGGTGCTGGGCGCGTACCACCGGGGCGGCAGGCGAAAATCGTAACCGCCGCCAAGGCGCGGCGCGGCGCGGCCGTTGTTGGGTTCAAAATGCGGGGACGAAAACTTTGGAGCGGGACGCGTTTCCCCCTTCCCACCCGTTGATCCGCCAAGATTTTCCAGCGCGCCTCCTGTCCTGCGTATCCCTCTCCAGTCCCCACCCCGCCTGCCTGCTTGCTCGTCCAGTTGGGCCTCGACTATTTGGGCTGCACATGGGCCGTATCAAACGGACGGACCAATGATGCCGCGACAGGCCTACGTAATCTTTCCCTGGTTAGTTGATACAATTGGGCCCCCAAGTTTTTCTCCTACGGACTACTTGGAACTTGGAGATTGCAAAGCTGATGGCCCTGGTCTTTTGTTGTTTCGGTTTTGGGCTTTCGGATTTCTAAATCTAAACTCGTGTGCTTGTTTTATTGATATCTCCGTCGTCCGTTACTATTTTAAAAAAATATAAATAAAAATTATCAACTAGCAATGAAGTTTTCTCGATAGGTGGTTTTTGAAACATGCCAAGGGTGGGTTTATGCCAGAATTTGCCTCCAACAATTTTGGTGTAAATTTGATGGTGTTCAAATTTTTGACATGAGCCATACACGGCTTGCCCATGAATTTGCGACAGAAATTACTAAGAGACTCATACGAATAGGAACGTGTGAATTCTAATCAACGTTACCAAATTGGCGACCATTAGGTCCAAATGAACACAGCCCAAGATTGGTTACATAACAAAAGCGAATTATTATAAAATTCACTTGTCAAGGATTAAGAAAATAACATAGTGATCAAGCAAAAAAAAAAACCTAATACTATATAGAAAAGTAAAAAACATAACGATTTATCGAACTCGGAAGGCCTATAAACGTGTTTGATGAAGGGTATATAAATGAGGTTATATGGGTGTAAGGCAAAAGCTACTTTTTAAATATCAGTGAAATTCTCCCATTGTGGAAACGAGTTACATTAGTCTAAAACGTCATAAATTAAAGTGTGTTGGGGCGTATCCTATGCACTCACCTTTTGTGATGCGCTCACGCACTTGACTCTCGGTTTGCCCACCAAATCATCATTAAAAATTTTAAAAATTGATGATGTAGTATATAATGCTCTAGCACCCATTAAACCTTTAACTTCAAATTTAAAATATGTTAGAAGAAAAAAAAAGACAAGTTTGCTATGAATAGTAGCATTTGTCTTTTTCATTTTTCTCATTTTTTTGATTTACTAGCTCAATATCCGTACTTTGCTATAATTAAAAAAAATTAAATTACTTAACATGTAGATTTTTTTGTGATTACAAGAAAGATATGCACACACACACCATATCCACGCTAGTGCGTCCCTATACACACGCTATGAAATACAATTTTTTCGGCAGGAATAGGGGTTGCCGATTTTGTAAGTGCTGTGTACTCAACCACGCTGAAGTTTTGTTAAGAAACTGTGGGTATGTGCATGCGTGGTTTAACCAGTGGGACAGTGTATTCTTGTGCTTCGAAGGCTGTTGAGCCCCTGGTTATTTTTCTAACATGTGTAGGGATGCACATGCTTTGTGTATGCGTATAGTATGAGTGATGTGTGTGTGTCTACTTTGTATCCTACAAAAAAAATTTGTTAAAAAACCATGGAAGAAAGATAAGCAATTCGAGTTGTCCGCTGCGGGTTAGTAGAAGTTTCGAGAATTTTGAAGTACGAATGCACCGTCGCCCATGGGACGCCACTTTTCCTGGCCCACGGAATCTTTTGTTTTTCTTATCCGTTTGACGTAGAGGCGATAGGTAACAATTATTAGGAAAACAGGGATAAGGGTTTCCGTTTAAACGAATTTCTATCTATATTGGGCACCTCACCCTCCCCTATAAATAGAGAGCTATATGGCTGATTTTGTACTCAATGCATATGAAGCAATAAAGAAAGACCAGGAGTTCTCTCTACCTCTCTCTGTGTTCAATCTATTATTCTGTCGCTTTGTGATTGATTCGTTTTTGTTCTAAGCAGAGGAATTGCTCGGACTGGTCGCCAGCGAGGGTTCCTCAACACGTTATCAGCACGAATCACTCCGGTGAACAAAGGTAATCATCGAAGCACTTAATAGATTGGTTTTCTAGATCGCTTTGAATTTGCTTTTTCTTCGCGTTCTAGATTGGTTTTTTCTACGGTGCAAATCCCTCTAATCTACCGCGAGCAGACACGAAGTCGCCAGCACAATGTCGATCGGTAGATTGCGAAACGGGGTAGATGTTTATTGCACTATAGAAAACGATGCAAATCCGCCCTAATCTACCGTGAGCAGACCTGAAGTCGCCGGCACAATGTCGATCGGTAGATTGTTAAAAGGGGTAGATATTGATTGCATCGTAGATTAGAAACGAAAATTTTATGCATCTTTTTTTGTTCGATAATTGCACAAGAAAAGATTCGCAAGGGCGGCCCTGCATGGCCACCGCGCATGTATGCGCACCGTCTCCCGGCATGAGGTAACACTCAGTCGCCGTCGCACCCGCATGTGCACCAACAGCCGGCCCCCGCACGGGCCGCCGTTGTCGTAGTCGTCGCATCGGCCCCGGCCGCACGCGCCCCGCACGGCGCGCCACTCCGCCCCGCACGGCCGCCGTCCCGCACTTTATGCCATTATTGTTTTATATATTTTCTGTATTTATTTACTGTTTTGATTAATCGTAATTATTTAATTGCTTTTAATCACTGAAAATTAGTAGTAAATTATGGAAAATATATAGAAAATTATGAAACATTACGAGAATTTATTGTACCATTTATTTACCTGTAGTAAATAATTCCATGCATGTTTACCAGCAGTAAACTTATTCTTGCCATTCACATGTAGATGACTGGCATCACGAACCGGGAGTTCGAGGAGCTTGCCCAGCATGGCAAGAACTATCTGACGTGAGCATCCGATGTCGAGATAGTATTTGGAGCTAGGAAGCTCCGCGCAGCTATTGGGATTGGCGGACGGCATGACGCCAAACCTACACCTGAGGAAAATGATCAGGCACTTCATTTCCTCAGGCACCACCTCTGCATTACTCTCAAGAATGAGTATATGACGGAGAAAAGCGCGCTAGCACTCTCGACCGCACTCAAGAAGCGGTTTGAGAGGCTCAAGTACACCATTCTTCCTCGAGCGAGCAGAGTGGATCGGGCGAGGTTTGCCGATTTCAAGGCGGTCGGGAGTACAACCGCGCTTTACGAATTTGTACCAATCTTCAACTCAGAAGCGAGATCACGGATGAGCGAGAAGATTGAGAAGACCTTATCCACCTTTCACCCCAATCTTTGTACAATCCGCGCGCAACTATCGTCAAGACGGCTACAAGGAGTACGCCGAATTGATAGATATGATGCGGTAGCGAGGCTCGGGACGAACTTCTCGCAAGAATTACGCCACTCGACCATTGGGAGCTCCGTGGCCGTGAAGCCAATCTTTGGGAGCTATAAGGTGCGAAAGCCCTTGATGAAAAGAAGGGAAAGAAGGGTAAGACCGTTGCCCGTAAAGGCAAGTCGATGCTCCAAATGACAAAAGGGCTAAGGAGAGTGGCAAACATTATGGCAGCAGAACCAAGGTTGCTACAAATGTGGCAAATGGGGCATTGGTCGCGGATTTGCAAAGCACCGCAACATGTCATTGATGCCCACCAAGCCCGTAAGAACAATGGCAGCAGGCGCACTGAAGCACACTTTGCGGCGATTGAGGGGAGCATCTTGAGCATTACTGAAATGATGGAGGTTGAGACCTCCTCCAGAAAGACCTTACGACTTAGAGGCGACCACCTCCATGATTTCTCTCGAAGAGAACATCACGCTGAAAAGATAGCGAAGAAGTCAATGATTTTCTAGTTGATTCCGTCGATGCACGAATGCACAAGACGTTAATTGTCATTTATTTTGCATTAAATGGACAAGTTAGATCTTGCATGGATGGTACTTTAGTTCCATTTTCTCATGATGGTTGGATGATTTTGGAATAATTCATTCATTTATTCAGTTTACAATGGCATGAAATGTTCTAATATTTGTGTGTTTTATTTTTGTGAAGTATGTATTCTAATACATATTAATAAAATACCTTATATTAGAGCAAGTGTGGCGCCTATGGAGGAAGTATGCCTTTCGAAGCGGTGGTACCACGAATACCATCTTAAGAGAGACTAAGTATTTTGATCGATTCGTAAGAGCAATGGCGACCTTACGACAATCGCGGAGCGATGCATGTATAATTGGTTCGGAAGAGCCACAATTATACTTCCCATGGGCACAACTTTGGTCATTGAAGGCGCATTATTGTACCAGTTCGACTAGAACTCTCTTAAGCTTTAAAGATATTCGCGCCAATGGTTTCCACGTTGAGACTGAAGAAGAGTACGGTAAGGAATACCTACTCATCACGAAGCGCGAAGAGAATGGCAAAAGGGTATTAGAAAAACGTCCTTCACTAGAAACTGAGCTATATTATACCAACATTAAGGCGCCTGCAGCGTACAATCATCCCAAGCGGTATTCGAAGCTCGAACTATTATTCTCTCGGCATGACAGATTAGGCCACCCCGGTCTTAGGATGATGAGAAATATAATTAACAATTCTCACGGGCATAATATTAATGTGAAGAATTTTCCGAATCCTAAAGATTTTGTGTGCCCTGCATGTACCACCGGAAAATTAATCACTAGACCCTCCACTCTGAAAGTGATGGATGAAGTCACTGCATTCCTGGAACGTATCCAGGGAGACATTTGCGGTCCTATTCAGCCCATCTCAAGGCCATTTAGGTATTTCATGGTGCTCATTGATGCTTCCTCAAAGTGGTCATATGTGGGTTTATTATCCACAAGAAACCATGCTTTCGCCAAATTGATCTCGCAGATCATTCGCATCAGAAATGTGTTCCCTGATCATCGCATCAAGTCCATCAGAATGGACAATACCGGAGAATTTACTTCAAAGACATTTGATGATTATTGCATGGCGATGGGGATTGTAGTTGAGCATTCGGTACCGCATGTCCATACCCAGAATGGTTTGGCAGAGGCATTGATCAAGAGAATTAAATTTATTGCCCGACCACTTTTTTAGAATTGTAATTTGTCAGCTACATGTTGGGGACACGCAGTCCTACATACAGCGAATCTCATCAACTTTAAACCTTTGGCCTACAACATCCATTCACCTATGCAACTAGCGCAATGGTCACTACCGAAAAATTCTCATCTCAGGAGGTTTAGATACAAGGTTTATGAACCTATACCACCTCCGTAGCGAACTGAAAAGGGCCCTCTCCGTCAGACTGGGATATATGTTGGTTGTGAGACTGCATTCATAATCAGGTATTTGGAACCCATGTCGGGAGATTTGCATCTGCCGCCATTGATTGTGCATTTTGATGAGGATAATTTCCCGACATTAGGGGGAGGAAATCAACCCCTTGATGAAGAATGTCGAAAAATTACGTGGAAGCCACGGGAATTCCTGCACATGACCCACGCACTAGTAAAGCAAATAGAAAAGTCCAGAAGACAATAAAAGTCCAGAAGACAAGAGAAGTCCAGAAGATAATTGATTTGCAAGTATTAGCGAATCAACTACATGATCACTTTAGTGATTTGAAGAGCGTGACTAAGTCGCATGTGCCTGCACGCACTGCACCGGAGAGGGTTGAAATACCAAAGAAAGTAGAAGGTATCCCCAATCTCGTCCAGAGGCCTCGAAAAAAAGTAAAATGACGAGAACTCCGGCCCCTCGAATCCAAAGTAACCGGGGACGCCTGGCGAAAAAGGATAAGAAGGACTTATCACAGCCGATCACCGAAGTCCCCCAGAATGAGAAGGGGAGCCAGTTGAGACCTGGCACAAGTATGACACCTCGAGAGAGGGCATACCGGATCTGAATATCCCCGTCGGCATGGATGTGTGCGCACACATCGGAGACGAAAAACTAAAGGGACTTGGCACCGCAATTGAAAGAAGCGATGCGCAAGATGAAGCTTCAGAAGAAGCAACTCATGAAGAAATAGTTATAAATTATGTGCACACGGGAGAGTCCCTGAACAGGACAACAGCCAATGTCGATATCTACTTCGCAAAGAAAATTGCCACAATCATTAATCTTGATCCCGAGCTCGCATCGCTCATTGAATGTAAGAAAAGATCAGATTGGGAAGATTGGAAGAAGGCAATAGCAATCGAATTGCTATCTCGAACAAAGAGATGTGTTTGGGCTCAGTATGTCGCACACCTCCCCATGTGCACCCGTAGGGCACAAGTGGGTATTTGTTCGAAAGAGAAATGAAAGAAGCGAAGTGGTGAGATACAAAGCAAATTTGGTAGCACAAGGTTTCACTCAACGTCCCGGAGTTGATTATAAAGAAACCTACTCCCGGTCATGAGTGGAATTACCTTTAGATACTTGATCTCAATGGCGGTGAACTTGAATTTAGAAATGAAAGCGATGGATGTTGTGATTGCATATCTTTATGGTAACTTGGATTCGAGATTTATATGAAAGTCCTGAAGGAATTCTCTCGAACCAAGACAGAGCAAATAGAAGTGCATGCAGTGTGAAACTTAGAAAGTCCTGTATGGATCAAGCAATCTGCGAGAATGTGGTATAATCGCTTAAGCGATTTTCTCTGCAAGAAAGGCTACACGAACAATGAAGACATCCCTTGTGTATTTATACGGCGATCTCGAATGGATTACGTATAATCTCGGTGTATGTAGATGATCCGAATATCATCGGGACGATGGATGATATAAAAGAAGCAAGCTCCTACTTGGAGTCAGAATTTGAAATGAAAGATTTAGGCAAGACCAAGTTTTGCTTAGGCCTGCAGCTTGAGCATGTCCCTGGAGGAGTCTTGGTACATCGGTCGACCTACACCCGAGAAGGTGCTAGAAAGATTCGGCTTTGAGAAAGCATTCCCATCAAAGTACAGATGATCGGAGATCTTTCTGATGAAAAGATCCTTTCCGACCTACGAGAAGAGGGGAGGAAGTCCTGGGACCGGAATTCCCATACTTGAGTGCAGTTGGAGCACTCATGTACTTAGCGAACTGCACTAGACCGGATATTGCCTTTGCCGTGAACCTATTAGCAAGGTATAGTGCAAAGCCCACCAAAAGGCATTGGCGGGGCATAAAGGACATCTTCCGATATCTCCAAGGAAGCAAGGACCTTGGATTGTTCTCTGAAAGAATCAAGATCGAACTTGATTGGCTATGCAGATGATCTTTGGTACTGTCGACCCGCATACCGCAAAGTAACAAGCAGGCTATGTATTCTGTGTGGTGGGCGCAATTTCGAAAATCGTCTAAGCAAAGCCTTGTAGCTACCTCGACGAACCACTCAAAAATAATACCGCTGTATGAAGCCGCATGCGTGAATGCGCAGCTACGCGAATGGTTCACCACATCCAGCGATCATGTGGGATGAACATTGTGCAAACCCCACTATTATCTATGAAGATAATGCCGCTTGCGTTGCACAAGTACAAACGGGCTATGTGAAGAGTAATCTCACAAAGCATATAAACCCCAAGTTCTTCTATGCTTATGAATTGCAAAAGATGGACGAGATTAAAGTACTGCACACTAAATCTTGTGAAAATCTAGTAGATTTATTCACAAAGTCCCTCCCCGTGTCTAGTTTTAAAAGGTGCGTGCGAGGGATTGGTGTGATGAGACTTAGAGAAGTGCGAATTGGGGAGAATTATCTCAAGCTCGTTAGTGAATCTTGATCCCGAATATCAAGTACCCGGAGGATAAAAGTCCGAAGGCTAAATGGCTGGGTGAATTGTACTCTTTTCCTTGACGAGTTTTCTGAAATTTCTCGACCAAGGTTTTTAATGAGGCAATTCGTGCAATCGCGACATAACATGCATCATGTACTCTTTCTCCAAATTTTTCCCCTTTGGTATTTATGGAGTTTTAACGAGACATGAGTATGTCGGATGAGTGCACAAGGGGAGTATTAGGAAACCGGGGATAAGGGTTTCGTTTAAGCGATTCTTTCCGTTTAAGCGAATCCTATCCATATTGGGCACCTCACCCTCCCCTATAAATAGAGAGCCATATGGCTGATTTTGTACTCAATGCATATGAAGCAATAAAGAAAGATCAGGAGTTCTCTCTACCTCTCTCTGTGTTCAATCTATTATTCTGTCGCTTTGTGATTGATTCGTTCTTGTTCTAAGCAGAGGAATTGCTCGGACTGGTCGCCAGCGAGGGTTCCTCAACAACAATGACAACATTTCCGATACCATCATCTCCTAATGAAGATTAATTACTATAAGTACATCTAGCTTGCTAGCTTAATGAACGTGTAGTCTTCTAGGTTTTGGTAATAATGGTAAAAGGACCATATCTATAGCTTCATTGAAGTTCAATTAATTTGCTATCATAAAATTTGAAAGTATCCGGTGAGAAAGATAAAAAGTCTAGTACATTCACCTATTCAAATATTCGATGGTAACAAATTGTTTACCAAGGTATTTTTGTCAGACGTTCACCTATAAGCGTTTTCAATGTAAAAGTGGTACTCATGTGGAAAACTCTACTCATATGCTTTAATCTTGTGTTACTAACTAGTAAAGTGTCCGTGCGTTGCAACGAAAAACTAAATAAAAGTGATAGTTTCTGGGCCGTTTATTATTTTAGGATATGTACAATCTATTATTTTAGAGAGGTGCGTTCTCTCAGGAGGAGGAAGACCTCATCATTGAACTCCATGCTGTCCTTCGGAACCGGTAAATTTTAAGCCCAATTGGCGAGTGAATCGGGATTAGTAGCGCAAAGCAACACTTGATAATTCAGCTAATATAACCCTCTTCTTTCGATGAGAAGGTGGTCTCAAATTGCAAAGACACTGCCGGGAGGACTGACAATGAGATCAAGAATCTCTAGAACTCATGCATCACAAAGAAGCTCCGGCAGAAAGGCATTGATCCCAACACCCGCAAGCCCCTCGCCGAGGTTGCCCCAGCTGTAAGGGCACCAGTTAAGCAAGCAATAGCCAATAGGTCAAAGTTATAGTCCTTGATCCAATCACAATGATACCAAAACATAGAGTAAAAGAATTTGTTAGCTATGAAACATTTATACATCGTACAATACAAGACAACTATGAACAAAAATTTAGTACTACAAAAGTATTAGACAAACACACCACACCAGAATTTAACATGCTCATATAAAAGGATGGTTTCTATTTATTACCTTGTAGATATGCATGTACTCATTTCTTGGGGAGAGAAGACAGACATTGAATATTTGTCATATGGTTCAATACATGAAGTCAAGGTTGATGCAATCCATGATACAAGTAGAATTTTGTTTGTGAATTAGTTAAGACTAAAAACAAGATAAATAAGTACCAAAGGAAATTGCATAAGTCCATCAGCTTGTGGATACCTATTCCAGTGTAAAAGGACCTACAAAATAGGTTTATCGACTTCCAATGATGGCATGTCAGAAATGTAACAATACATTTGTCGAAATGAAAGGAAATGGTACAAAGAATGAAATTTTGGCCAAAGCATCAAGTATTACTTACATTCGACTCAGATGAAAGATGCACAATACGCAAATACATTAAGCTGCTCATTGTACCAAGAGTCCACATTGTCTTTTCTCGAGAGTTGAACCGTGACAAAATCGCTCAAACAAACAAGTAATACCGATCTTCACTAGGCATACAAAAGAAACCATGTACGTTAAAAAGAGACATTGAAAAACTTTTACTATCATCAATACCCCAATACTAAAGGCGTGTTCCTTTGTCAAACTAATAGTCAAGGAAAGCCCTAGAACCCAATATCCACTTACATTTTACTCCTAGAATTAAAACTACTTGTTTCCCAGTCCTAAATTTCTAGCACTCGAGTTCATGATAATGCACACTTGCTCAAACACATGTACACACATTTTAGATTTTGAAAGAGCGAATGAGCTCAAGATTTGCAAAGGCAACTTACTTGAGCTAGGACAACACCAGTTTTCATTCAACCAATATAAACATGTTGCTTTGAATGGTGTCTATCCAAAATATTCCCAAGAGTTCTTTGTGAGATAGGAACATTGAGTTAGAACATCTATGCATGTAAGAATTTAAAATAATTTAAGCGAGAAAAAGATGTTTTCTAATATCTAACATTCACGATTACAAGCGTCGATTGGTTCAATACCTATATTTACCTACATCACCATCCACCTTGACATAGAACTCAAAGATCCCACATTGACACGGTATCACGGTATGATTTGGTCTTTGAAGAGATCCTCAACATGTTCTTGACAGATAACCCGATTGATTAACATTCCTACCATTGTGCAACGTATGTGCTTAAACCGACAAACAGATTGTGCCATAATTTAAATTACTACTTACCAGCGTCATGATGTCCCCATGCTCCTATCTTTCGCTTCAATTGCTTTATCCAATATTCCACCGTAGTAGCACTACAAGATATATGTATATAACAAATCATCGATTCATAACCCCTCAAGATATATTGCATTACACCATGATGTCCTCGGTTGTGAGGAGGTAGGGAAAGAGCGAGGCGGCGGAGGTGGAACAGGTCGAGGAGCACCGGCGATGCACGAGGCGGCGCGGTGGCCGCGACGTGGCGGTTGGGAGGAAGCGAGGAGAGGAGTGGAGGGTGTAGGAGGGAGGGAGAAGGGGCGGCGTAGGGTGGATGAGAGGAGGCGGCGGTGGTAAGAGGCAGCGGCGGTGTGTGCAGAGAAGACATCACCGCCCGTCCCGAGTCTCGTTGCCACCCTCCTCGCATCCTCAACCGCTTGCTGCGGCCTCTATCACCTCCTCGCTAATTAATCGCCAGACACCCACTCGCCTCTCTTCCTCGGTCCTCACCTCCGGCCGTCTCCTCTCTCCCTCCTCTCCGATCCATCATCCACGACGCCCATGACCGGTGGGGATGAGAGGGCACTAGATCTCGCAGAGGAAGCTGGATAAGGTGAGCAGATCTAGGCAATCGCAACCGAGTCGGCGGGGTGGGGAGAAGGGAGGAGGCGGCGCGCGCGGGTGGGGTGGGGAGGAGGCGGACGGAGCAGAGGGGTGGGGAGGAGGAGGCGCGCGGGGTAGGAGGAAGGGAGGAGGGCGGCGCGAGGTGGGAGGAAGGGAGGAGGAGGCGCGCGGGGTGGGAGGGAGGAGGAGGCGGCGCGGGATGGGGATGAGGGGGCGTCGGAGGTGGGAAGGGCGGAGGAGAGGAGGAGGCGGCGCCACAGCAGCGGGAGCGGAGGAGGAGGCGAGGCGCGGCGCGCGGAGGAGGCGAGGCGGGAGGATGCGCGGGTGGGAGAGGATGGGAGGAGGCGCGCGCGAGTGGGAGGGGAGGCGGATCGGGGTGGGAGCGAGGAATGGGGAACAGCGGGTGTGCGAGCGGGTTCGATTACGGAGGCGGCACGGGTTTTAGGGTTGGAGGGGTTTACGATCAAGATTTTATTGTTCAGATCAAATGGTTAAGAAGAGACATAGAAGAGGACTCATCAACCACCAACTCCTTCTTTTATAGTAGTAAAGATATAAACCCTTTGCTCTTTCTCAAAAAGAAAGTTTGAGGGTCCCATTGGAACACAATTTGTATCTAAAATGAATGGTTAGATGTATTTTTGCTTGAGATGGTCAAATTGTAGCTTTATGTCATTGGCACTGCATTATGATTATTCTGCATTAGAAGGGAATTCATGTTTAAGTGTATGCATTCGTAGCCTCGAATAACGGCCTTACATGTAAAAATCTAACAAAACATATACTATTTGAAATGTATCGGGCTATGTTTAAAATCAATCAACTAGTAAGATTTTTTGGAGAGCAAGTAGTTTAAGCTTTTTTATGGCCTATTTTTGCCCTTGTTATGTCTAATCCTTGATCTAAATTAGGGGTGGCCATGGGCGGAGGATGGCCAGGAGGTACCCATGCGGCCCGGCCCTGCCCCTACCAAGCTTCATGGGGGAAATTGGCAATTACTTGAGCTCATGTGGATTAAAGTTATAGTTTAATTATAATTTTTACTAGTTAATATGACTTTATCTATTAATATATAAATACTTATGTATATTTTTTGCAATATATAATTCAAAATTTATATGTTAGTATAGGTTGAAGTTATGGTCTGTTCTTTTTAGCTTTGTTTTATGGCTTTTAACTATGGTTTATGGTTTTTGATCTATTCGTGAAAGAGAGTACGAAGTAATAGAAAGTCGCATGGGGTTTTGGCTAATATAAATGAAGTCGCTACAGTATATACTGCAATCAACTTGTAGACTTCACCTTGAAAAGTCACTCCATTCGAAAAATAGTTACTGTAGAAAAACCGAAAAGTAGCTTTTAGAAACTAAAAAGAAAATGCCCTTAGTCAAATATTGTCAAAACCCGAATATGCAAATTCGGACTTTCTGTATATACCACACTAGTTTAGGGTCACGCTACTGCACACAGTCAAATATAGATGCAATATAAACCATACACACGCTAAAATAAAGGGAAACTTGAATATTAATAATTATCTAAAGTACAACCTTATGGTTAAGTTTACAATCTCGCTAAATAATTTTTTAACCTAGGGTGACAATGACATCATGGTATTTAAGAATATTAAGGAGGGAATTAATCAATTAGGGTAACAACTACCAAGTACAAGGGATTTTAATAAAATAGCAATGCAGGACAATTTAAAATAAAATAATTAAATAATAGATTGCAAACTGAGTTCAACATGATCAAAGAACAAGACTTGCCTTGGTTTGGCTCAGTGAGGTACTCGGGGTCTTCTGGCGTCGCTCCTGCTTCTCCAAAATCGGGATCTAACGAGAGAGAAAACGTCAGAAACAACAAAAATAAATCAAATAAAATTTAAATAAACTCCAAAAACCTTGGAATCAAAATCAATAGATAGAGCTTGATTTTAGATGAATTTAGAAAAAAGAACGGAGCCAATCGGAACTAGGACGGAGGAGAACGGGCTCAAAAAAAATTAAATCTAAAGAAAATACTGAAAATTCGAAAAAGTCACTGTGCTGTGGACTCACTGCACGGAAAGTCAGGTTCACGATAGACTCGGTCCACGGAACAATGCTCCTAGGGTCACGCTGATGCGGTGGGCGTTGCTGACGTGGTAGCGACACGTGGCGCGGAGTGGCTGACGTGGCACTGACACGTGGCAAGAGATGGCTAACATGGCACTAGCACAAGGCAAGTGACGTGGCATGCTGATGTGGCACCGGGGGGGTTGGATTGCGCTGACGTGGCACTGACATGTGGCGTCACGTGACAGTTAGAGCTGATGTAGATGTTGACTGGGATGCTAACTCGGACGGGGACCGGCTCACGGGTCTACGGAACAGTGGGGACTGACACGTGGGACCAGGCTGTCAGTGACTCGGTATACGGTGGATCGGGTGCACCGAGGAGGCGAACCGTTGGTGGGGCGCGGGTGCGGGCTGACGTTAGCACGATCTGACGGCGGGGAAGTTGACGCGTGGCACGATCTGGGCCGTTGATCCAGATCTGGATCGACGGTGAAGATGGGGTGCGGCGACCATCGGATGGCCAACACGTGGCACGCACGTTGCGCAAAGCATCGCGACGCGCGGGTGCAGCACGCGGACCAAGGACGAGCGACCTGGGCGCGGGGGCAACGCGGGAGTGGCGTCAGTGAGGGTTCAGGACGACGGTGTCCGACGGGGGCTTACGGTGAGACGTCGGCGAGGGACGCGGACACAGCGAAGGATTTCGACGATGGCAAGGGTAACTCGACACAGGTGCGGGTGTAGTGACGTCGGGGCGGCGGCGTGAGGGACGACGGTGTTCGGCGAAGACGACGGAGGCTTGCCGACGGCGCGGGGGCGACGGCGATGACGGTGGTAGGAACAATGGTGAGGGTTTGGGACGGCAGCGCGGGCGAGAAGAGGCGGTGGTGCTCGGGTGTCGAGAGAAGGCGGCGGCGACGCTTTAAATCCACGTGAACCGAGAAGTCTGGCTCGGTTACGGCACGGACGCCGAGAACCGAGAGTGGGCCTGTTCTTTTCAGTTTCTCAAAACGGCTTTTGATTTTTGCTACAGTACCTAACTTTCAAACGGAGTATTTTTTAAGATAGAGTCTATAAGTTAATTACAGTTCACGCTAAAAGCCCAACATCTGTACCATCTAAAATCGCAAGAGAGTATCTCTCTCTTCGTAATCTCTGTCGCAAACAGCTAAAATTCAAAAATTTCAGCAAAAAGCCATAAACCGCAGCAAAAAAGAACATGCCCGGTGATCACGCGTGCGACACGCGGCACCCCGGATGAGTTACAAATATATAAGAAAAAATACACATCTTATATTAAAAATCTATAACATACCTTTATTTTTTGCTGGGTCCTGTACCCCTGTGAGGGGCGGTCTACCCCTGCCCTTTCCCCATTTCTCTGCGGAGGGAGTTACGCCCAATCTCCATGGGAATTATCCCCATGCCTCGCTGGGGAAATTGCCATCCTAATCATTAGGTGCAATTGTCCAAACCATTTTGATTTGAGCATTAGGGCCGTGCTCATCGATTCCCGTCGTGGCGTTGGGCGATTGCTTCTAGCTTTTTGTGTATTATTCGGTTTTTTGTTGTTTTCTTTTCTTTTTTTGTTTTTTGGTATTTTTTGTTTTGTTTTTTCCGTATTCCTTTGCGTTGTTCGTGATAGGTTAGCATGCCGCTTTTATTTTTATATTTTTAAATTTAATCATGCCCAATAAACCAACTCAGCTACAGTAAAAAATCAGCCAACTACAGTGAAATTTCAGCCAGAAGCCATTGTTATTCCGAACGCCCCCTAGATCCGTCGAATGTTCCTTATAAAATTGATAAGATAGTCTATGTTGTATCGCAACACCATTTTAAATTTCAAGTATAAACTCAAAATGAGTTATGGAATGAAGAAATGCAAATGGGAAAATTGCTCTACTTGTTGTTTTTGTCATTTTCTTTTAGCCCATGGATTGCTAGGAATCCATCTTTTCATTTTTCCCCCCTTAACAGATTGAATCCGGGACTTGAAATTTTAAATGGATGCAATAAAGGACTATATCCATAATTTTTTTTTGAAAATTTTCATACTAATTTGGTGCTCGGAAAATTTCCTTCATCATCGCCAACAGGGGAAAAATGGTTCACTAAAATACACCTTTACGATTTTATCCCCTTGGCTCGCCTCTCCAGACCAAACGCCCGCATGTGCAAAGCCAAACCCATCGAAAAGAGCAGCGAAAAAGCCTTCCCCCAAAAACACAGAGCTCCCAACCCAACCCGCTTCCCCTCTCCTCCTCTCCGGCGATCTCACGCCTCCGTCTCAAAACCGTCGACTCGCCCCCGCTCGCCTCGCCGTCGCCGTCGACTCGCCCCCGCTCGCCCTCTTGGATCGCGCCGCCGCTGTCGCCCCACTGAAACCCTAGCTCACTCCCCACGCTTGGATCCCGCTGGGCCGCGATGGCCGAGAGGAAGCTGGATCGATTCGCGGCGCTCGGGAAAGGTGAGCCGCCCGATCTGCGCTCCCTGTGCCGCGGGAGATCCGATCTGCCGCGTTCGTTGATTGGCCTGGCTCAGATCTGTGTGATCGATTGGTGTGTGCGTTCGATCTGATGTGTGGTTGTTGCGCAGATGGGCTGTCGCTTGGGATCGAGGAGGATAGGGCCACCGCCGCCGCCATGGGTTTCGTCGACGAATCCAAAGGTCCAGACTGTTCCCCTCCCAAAACCACATCATTGCTGCTTCAGTTCCCATTTTTTTGTGTAGCTGTTGAGGAATTATTATGGCACATAGGTTGCTTTTACCGTGCCATATGTAGGATTTGGTTGTGGATTGCCTACTAGTGAGTGTGTGTGTGGAGAGAGAGGGAGAGGGAGAGAGATACTTGCGTGTGGGTGGGAGTGTAAGGGTGTGTATTAGTAGGTGTATGTGTGTGTGAGAAATAGCATGGTTTGCTGCGTCGTTGACCATGGAAATCTTTGCTATGCAGATCAGCAGCACCCGGAAAACAGTATTCCTCTATCCCCCCAGTGGCTTTATGCCAAACCGACTGACGCGAAGGTTTGTGCTCGGTGCCCTCTTCATGTATCCATTCAGACGAGTGCGTCTAGTGAGAAGTTTTAAGGTGGTGTTGTTTTACTTGGGTGTTTATTGGTCGCCGGTACAAGTGTGTATTGACTATGTAGGACTCTTATTTGCAGATTTCAGCACCTCATGGGTCCTTGCTTGAACCTGCTGAGAAGGAATTGAGGATGCTAGAAGGGACTGGGGATAAGAAAGAACGCCGACGGAATGTATTTGATGCTGACAGCAGTCTTCGTTGGCTTGAGGAGGAGAGGGAGACAAGCTTACTTGGGAGGAGGGAGCGCAAGAGGGAAGTGGACCGGGATGTGGAGAATCGTAAAAATGATTGCCGATCTGACAATGTTTCTGCCAGGGACAACAATGATTCACGAGCACCTCCTACATCTGAAAGGTGGAATGATGGCTCCACCCGCAATTCGGGGAATGAAGGTCGGCGTGATGGCAAATGGTCATCAAGATGGGGACCTGATGACAAGGAGAAGGACTCCAGATTAGAAAAGAAGATTGATGCTGAAAAGGGTGAAACCCATGCTGAAAAACAGACATTTACTGGTAGGCTGCTGCCTGAATCAGACTCCCGTGATAAATGGAGACCTCGTCACCGGCAGGAGAGTCATTCTGGTGGGACAGCAACATACCGTGCGGCTCCAGGTTTTGGATTGGAGAAAGGACGTGTGAAGGAGTCCATTGTTGGTTTTGCCCCTGGAAGAGGCAGGGCAAACTCCAGCTCAGTTCCATCCTTCAACCGGCCATCATCTGCTGGACCAATTGGTGCTCCACCTGTGCATGGGAGGCATGCGATAACTGCTGTTACTTTTCGCTACCCAAGGGGGAAACTTCTTGACATATACAGGCAAAAGAAGACGGTGTCATCCTTTGATGATGGCCGCCGAATGCTGGAGGAAGTTCCTTCCATTACACTCTCTACTTCTGTTAAACCATTAGCCTTCGTTACACCCAATACTGACGAAGAGGTAACACCATTGTTATTTTGTTCCTACTTTCTTTTCCAGTGGCTGTTCATTAGTAAGCTTTTATCACTACTTGTCTGTATATTTATCTGCTTGTGCTCTTCATAGGCTGTTTTGGAAGATATTAGGAAGGGCAAGGTCATCAGCAGTGAAGTGATGAATACAACTGGAATCCAAAAGGATAGAAAAACAGAGCTTGAAGGTACACACATCATGGGATGTTAGTTGTGGCTATCATTCTTATAGGTCTTAGATTGCATAATGCATATATTACTGCCAGTCACATGGTTTCTTCTTTTCCTATTTAGCATCATCTAAAGACAACTATTGTTTCAGAACGAGCTTGTGGTATTGATGACAATAAGGATAAAGGCGCTGCAGCGTTTAGCGTGTTGGGTCATGAAGGATCTGCTGCTTTAATCTCAGAGAAGGACGCCTTCTACGATGAAGGGATGTTCTCGAGTGGTATTACATGTCCACCAAAGAAACTTACCGAGGAAAATGCACCCAATAATCAATATGGGTTTTCCGGTATTCGTGAAGATATGAAATTTGATGATGTCAAGCTACCCGATGATTCAAGTACTCTGTTCAATGTACCAGATATTGACCATACTCCACAGCCCCCTGTGCTGTGCCGCGACAGTGACATAGATATAAAATCTAGTGGCCAGAATAGTTTTCCAGAGGAGTTGACCTTATATTATCTGGATCCACAAGGAGGTGTGCAGGGTCCATTTCTGGGTGCTGATATAATCTCCTGGTATGAAGATGGATATTTTGGTTTGGAGTTACCTGTCCGTTTAGCTCAAGCTCCAGATGAATCTCCTTTCCGCCCACTTGCTGAAGTCATGCCACACCTTGGACAGAAGTCCCAATCTCTTCCACCTGTATCCCGTGGTGAAAGTGCTGAATCTCCGGATTCTGTACATAATAGTTTTGAAGATGCACTTCCTACTACTGGTTCTTTTGGGAAGAGTGATCAAATGTCTAAATGGGATTCTGAAAGTTATGCAGTTAATCCTGAAAGAGCTGACCATGAAGCACCAGTAAAGTCGCATACAAGTTGGTTACCTTCACCTGCAACAGAAAAGGCTGCAGCAAACACTGATATTCGTCAGCAGCACATTCCTGAAACAGTGAGCCAGGATGCTGAAGGTTAGTTCCCGTCATCTTCAGAGTCCTCATGTTTGTTCTTCACAATCCTCTGTCCTGTCTATTTGTTTTCAGGTAAATGTTCATTTTTTCTTTTCTTATCATACTTATTGCAGAAGTGTTGTACACTGGGAGGCCTAATAGCAGCATGGGTCAATCTCTACGGGATATCGATAATACATCACATGATCCCCGTTCCAGGGTGGGAGAAGCTAATTTACTCCAGCATGATGCTCCGAGAGAGTGTGAACTGAGTCCTCTTGGCTTACTTTGGTCTGAGCTGGAAGGGATGCATCCAAAGCAACCTCTCTCATCGAATATACTTGGTGTAAATGAGCGGAGAAATCCCAAGCCTACAGCCCCTAAGGACATTCCAGCTGTAAACATTAGACATGGGCAGCTTAACAGGATGAATGAAGCTCCCGTTGTGCATGATGAGTGGCCTGATAACCTCGGGCGGCTGGACAGCATTAATGATGCAAACATTTCAGGTCAAATTCCTCAAGTAGAACCTGATCTAAATCATTTGAATTTGGAGGAACAACTGCTGCTTCAACAGATTCGAAGGGAGCAACTGCATCAGGAGCACTTGATGGCTAACAGTTTAGAGTTTCCTGGACCATTTGGAGGGCAGGTGTTTGATTCTTTGCATCAACATAGACAGTCTATGAATCAACCCGTTCCTGAGGTGGAACATCTTTTGAGAGTTCAGTTTGAACTTGAACAACAGCAGCGCCGCCAACAGCTCCAGCAAGAGCAACACCAAAGGCAGCTGCAGCAGCGCCAAGCCCAACTGCTGCAGCAGCAACAGCAGCAGCAGCAGCAGCTGATTCTCGAGCAAATGTTGCAGCAACAATTGCAGTGTTCAGACTTTGGACCAACTAACATAGTTGATCAAGTCTTACTTCGGGAACAGGTGTTGAATGACCTGCATCACCAGCCCCATCATTTTCAAAGGCAGCATGATGCAGCGATTGAACAACTCATCCAAGCAAAATTTGGGCATGGCCTTCATAGGGAGCATCACAATGATATGTTGGATGTTCTCTCACGTTCAAATAAGAGGCAAATGCTTCCTTTGGAGCAGCAAATTCTTTTAGGCCTTCACCATGATCAACTCCAATCACAACAATTGACCAATGCTCTACGACAACACGCAGGCAGGGAGGAAGAAAGGAATTTAAGTGGGGTCTGGCCAATGGATGAATCTGGTCAGTTTATCCGCTCAGGAACCAGTCCAAATCAAGTCCATGCCTCTAGACTTGGTCATTTCGATCTTCTGCAATCCCTTCAGAGATCCTCATCCTTGGAGCATCATGACCATCTCGACCGAAGCCTATCTTTGCACGAGCGGTTTCATAGGGGTGGTCAAGGTATTCACTCCCTTGAGCGGTCTGGCTCTTTGCCTGGTGGTGCTCCTTTACCAAATCCAGATGTTGTGCGTCATCATGGCCTTGGTCAGTTAGAAACACATTCCTTTGGCCAAATGCCTCTGCTTGCCTCAGGAGTTCATCCCCAGCAGCATAGGCTTCAGGAGCAGCTTCCTGGTTCTCACATGGGAAGGCTGGAAAGGCATTGGTCAGATGCCAATGGACAATTGCAAAGTAACCTGATAGAATCTTCACGTATCAGCCAGTTGCAAATTGAAGCAGAGAAGCAGAGGAGGAATGCGGAAATGAACCTTTCCATTGACAACCCACATGCATGGGCATCTCTTATGAACAAAGATAGGAACACAGAGCAGGATTTGAGTGATATGATCCATCAGAAACGGGTTCTTCAATCACAGCAATCTCGGGGTTATCCTGATATTCCAGTGCAGGCATCATTTGGATGTAAAGACCCTTCTTTACTCTTTGCACAGACTGCTGCAGATAATCCTTTAAGATCACCTATGGATAGGTTGTCTTTTGATGATTCACTTGCAGAAAGGTCACTTTTTGCAAAAGCAGGTCAGACAGGCCAGGAGGGATCAGCAAATCTAGATAGTTTACCTAACAATATCGAGAACAGTGGAAAATTGAGCCTTAGATCAAGCTCTGGGACAATGCTTGATATTCAAAGGGGAGAATTGTCAGATGTTATGGGTGGCAGTGCATCCGCTAATCAATTGGTTGGAAAAGTCAATGAGGTATCCAGAGGAAAAAAACAGGATTGTAGTGCGAACATGGCCAGGGATGACAATGATTTTGCTGAAGAGGCGGTTAGCAACTGGTATTATTCTCAACTTTGTAGCTGCACCACTATTTTCAAGTTTTTTTAAAAGCCTCACAACGAAACATTTTCATCAGTCATTGATTATTTTTTTCCTTTGCAAATAGCCATTCTAATATTTTATTTGGCACAAACCTCCCAACTTTTGTTTTTTAATTACCTTAGAGCACTGGCTAATGTTAATCTGCAATATGATTTTTGTTAGGTTCTCCATTGCTTATAAACACACATCTCCGCAAACTGTCTTTGTACAAGAGTTGTGATTCTGTAGTACTTTGTTAATGTATTTTCATGCTATTTTTATCCTTTCTCTAGAGAACCAGTTTGTTGTTTTTGTCCAATTTGTTATCAGTGTGTACACATATAGTGTTGCATGTGAACACACTAGTTGGTCTTCTAGTGCATGTCTTTGTATCATATATGTGACCTATTTTTCATATGCAGGGCTGACACTGGCATCTCAAAAGGGAGCTCTCATTCCTTGCTAAAGCGCACAACCAACCAACACACTGCTATATCTCAGGCAGTGTCGACTGATCTGTCTTCAACTATTAGGCTGAAGAAGGCAAGCCATGCATCTTCTGATGGTACGCCTTGTGCAAACTATCTGTGTTTCATTCAGTGAAACTGTTATATATGCAGTCAGGTTAATATTATGAGAACATCTAGAATAGTAAACTGGAACTAGTCTTTGGTGAAGTTCACTGTCAATGAACAAAAAAGATATCTAAGAGCATAGACTGTATGGCCACCCTTTGGCTCTGTTCTTTTTGGCTTTTTAGTCAGCTTTCGGTTTCGGCTTCTTTCAGCAATCACTATTCATTAGACTAATAAACCGCAACGAAAAACTATAAGCCTCAGTCCAAAAGAACAAACCCTTTTACCGATGCCACTTGTTACTTGCTAGCAGTTGAGCAGTGGGGAATTGCTGGCTCTTATGATGGTCTGTTAAAGAGCCCCCTGTCTTTGACCTTAGCGGTTTTACAGTCGCAAATGACCAGAAGTGTTCTGCTTTCTGCTCAAACTGGAGGATTCCATAGTACATGCGATTCATCCTAGTTTGTGTTTTCTCTGTTTCAAACCTTTGATGTAGTAATCTTGTTGTGTAGAGCATAAGATGGAAGCAGGAGTCGCCTCGGTAACCCAGGCTGTGGAAGCCCCTGATTCGACCAACAAAGAGACGGGGACGTTTGGCATGCCACCAACTACCAATCTAGATGCCTCCGGTCCTTCATTCAGTGAAATGTTGAAGAGCACAAAGAAGCCTGCCTTGCAATACGATGCCTCAGAATCCGCAGATGGCGGCCTGGGTGGTAAGGGTGCGAAGAAGAAAGCGAAGAAAGGAAAGCAGATTGACCCTTCTCTTCTTGGCTTCAAGGTCCACAGTAACCGCATCATGATGGGTGAGATTCACCGCCCTGACGACTAACATGGTTGGGTCGTGACATTTTGTGTACGTGTTCACCTCTGTGTAACTCTGCACAAATTTTGTACCATTCCTTTGGAGGCAATGGATCCCTTTAGTTCTTTCCTTAGCCCTAGAATACCAAGTCAGCCAGAAGATCAAGTTGAAATTAGGGAGGGTTTACTTTTTTGTGTATCTGTGCCCTCAGTTTATACAAGAGATATCTGTACAGGATACTGAAATCATCCGTATGTATTTTTGTCCTCCTTTTCTTTTCCCCCCAATAATCTCCTTCAACAGTGTTCATCTCAAGTCCTTTTTCTCCCTGTTCACAAGTCTTGTTGTGTTGTGAACTTGTGACTTGGGGTTTGCGGATTGACTTTGTTGACTTGTCAGTTTCTCCGAGCTGGTCTTCAAGCTGTACGATACTGAAACTCCACAAGCTGCAGCTTCGGTAGGCTTGCACGTATCCATTTCTTGAGGTGTCACTTCAACATTGGAGGTGTCGCTACATGATGCTGTTTGCTCACCAGAATCCTGTGCCCAGATACTGGGCACATGCCAGGAGAGCTGGCAAGAGAGTATCACGATGTTTCGCTGATCTGACGACGCATGAACAAAAGGTCAGATGGATCGAACGAGAACAGTGTTACCCTGCTGCTGCTGCTGCTGGAGATTGAGGAAGAGAAGATGGATGTGAACGTGTACGGCGCGTTGGTGATCTGGGAGAGCCCAGCTAATGGACATGGGCGCTGCTCGAAGGAGGCGCAAGCGAGCACGGCAGCCAGGTACCGTACCGACGTAGCTGGCCCAAGGACGCCATGACGCGTTGCCTTTTTCTCGCCGGCTCTCATCTCGTCAGATCGGTCAGGATCGTACCGCGTTGCGTCGTGGCTTGACTGAGTGTGGTCAGGTCGCGGTCGTCGTACTGCTCCACACTACACAACAGTCGTCTGGTAGTGCTAGACCATCATGTCTTTTGTCTTTTTGGTCCATCGCCATACTGTTGAGGAGTCGCAAGCGCACATACTTGAATCGAGCGAGAGAAGACCCGTCGTACGTGCACAGCAAGGAGCAGTTGCAACCGTGCTGACGAATCCATGGCTGCCGGGCCGGCGTGATTGATTGCTTGTTCAGACGGCGCCGTTTGTTCGGAACAGGCTCTGGTAAGCTGAGGTGATGCGTACGGACATGATTCCCAGCTGCACCGAAAGCGTGGCCTCTATGGGAACAGACCTTTTGTGCCGTCTACGGGGAATACTCAAATAGAGGGCTCTTCAGAGTCCTCTTGTAAGTATGGCTAAGGTTTTTTTTTTCTGCTCATGATTTTTCTTAAATAAATATATAAAACAGTTTCTCTATTGTTGAGATAGCCTTTTAAAAAATACCTTAGCTTTTGCAAGAAAAGCGACCAACAACACCGGTGTAGCTTTTGCCAAAAAAAAAAAGAACATCAGTATATTTAGCTAAATTCATTAATACACGGCCAGGTCATCTCATCTCATCCGCATCCCGATCCCTCTCTATCCAGGGAAAAAAAAACGGAAAAGAACAGAAGACAGAAAATTAAAGAGGGCGAGGGCGAGGGCGAGGGCGAGGGCGAGGCGTACGTCCAAATCAGCTGAGCAGCGACCAAGGATAAGCTAGAAAAGGGTTGGTCGCACGTACGGGATATGGATGAGCCAGCCGACGACGAAAAAGAAATGTTGTTACTTGCGGCTCAACATCTGACTGAATGCATGATGGTGGCGGGTGCGATAGTTTTTGGGTAGTTTGTGAGAGAGTATATAGTGCTTATTTTTTTTTGTTGCGGTAAATGACTGTGGCTGATGATTTTTAGTTGTTTGCGACAGAGATTGCGAAAAGAGAGATACTCGCTTACGGATTTTTATGGTATAGATATTGATTTTTTAACGTGTATTACAATTAACTTGTAGACCCCATCTTAAAAAAATACTCCATTTAAAAGTTAGTTACTGTAGCAAAAGTCAAAAACGACTTTTAGAAGCCGCAAAAGAACAGGACCATAGTAATAAAAACTAACGTGCAGTTTTGATAGATATAAATAAAATTATTATAGTATATATTATAATTAACTTATAAACTCTATTTTAAAAATATACTCTATTTAAAAATTAATTACTATATAAAAGTAGCTTTTAAAAACTGAAAAGAAAAAACTGTTACTAATAAGCTAGATTCCAATCTTATCATCCCAATATTATTTCTAGGGCTGTGCATTCGGTTTTTTCGGTTTGTACGGTTTGGTTTATACGGTATATACGGTAAATACGGTGTTAGTAATTCGGTTATATACGGTATTTTTAGAAATACGGTTCGGTTTTGGTAAATCCCAATTTATTTCGGTGTGGTATCGGTAAATACCGTATTTACCAAAGTTAACGCGAATTGATAACGATATAGCGACTAGCGAGATGAGTAGACGATAATACATATACTACTAGCCGGCAAAAACCGATGGGAGTAATATATAATACATATACTACTAACATATACTACATATACCGAAGTATAATACATATTTACCAAAGTATATTACATATACTACTACATATACTACTAACATACACTCAATTTGTACTAGTTCGGTTTTTTTCGGTTTTTAGCCGGTTTTTTTCGAAAAAACCGAACTCAAAAAAACTCTAAAATCTGATAACCGAATACCGAAAACCGGTCAAACCGAGTTGACCGGTTCGGTTCGGTTTTTTTGGTTCGGTTTTTTTGGTCCGGTTTTTTCGGTTCGGTTATAAAATGCACAGCCTCCGTTTCCATGCCCATGGGATAGATCGCCTCTCATCGCTAGTTGCCCCAGCTAAAACGCCCCCTTTAATGAACAACTTCTGCTGAAGATGTCTATTATTACAATGTCCCAAATGAGGTGCATGAGTCATAATCTAATGTTAATCCATATGTCCCAAATGAGGCCCTGGTCTAGAATTGCATAAGACCATACAGTCAGGCTTATTAATTACCAGACAAAAATCAGCTGAATCCCAACATTATTGGGCAAACTTAATCCCAATTCTTCTAATTCACCTCTTAACCCTCATCAACAATGTGAGCACTAAATGGTATTCATGAGCCATAAGCCTGCACTTTTATCCACAGGGGAAGCATCGAGCATCTCAAAAAAGAGCAGGGAAAAAAGAAGATAACCCAGGAGGATGAGAAACATACCCCTTCTTTTGATGAAAAAAAGAGAGATTGTGCCCAAGATATACGAGGTTTTCAATAAAGAAACTTTTGCGTTTCATCGAGCGTGACACGGTCGATACGCAGTAATCTAATCTTGGAAGAAGGTGAGTGGTGCAAGCCATAGTGATTGCTGGTATTTCGAAGGGCGCCACGACTCAGGGCACCTTCCGATTCAACCACCAGAGAAGCTTCATGTACTAATACTAATAAACTTGTGAGAAATGTGTTAAAAAAAAGAAGTGACCTAGCAATTGATAACTAATGCTTAATCATATCCTACCTTTCATATGCACCAAATTACCTTTGATCCACAGCCTCCAAGCAAAGCTTGCACGTGTTCTGTAGCGGGAAGTTTATAAGCGTAGTGCTCTTGTCCAGCTATTTGTGGCCTCAGTTTGACGTTGGCTTATATTTTTTTACTATAGCTAATTTATTTTTTTACCATAGCTAAATTGACTTATTTAGCATAATTGAATTTAAAAAAATATAGAATAATAGAAAAAACATGTTAACACATCACAGACAATACAAAGAAATATAGAAAAAAACAAAAAAACCCAAAAAATCTAATAGTAAAAAAAAAAGCAAAAATCAAAGGCAAAAAATTGGCTTTAAGCCGTTTCGAGCGTTGCCAATACGGCATGCACCAGCACGTACGATTCACACAAGAAACGGAAGGGCGCACATGAACAGTAACTAAATAAGACCCCAATGCAGTCAATGTCCATCAGCTTTAAGTTCACCAAAATCACACTATCATCAACCCAAACAGTCATAATCTAATGTTAATCCATATGTCCCAAATGAAGCCCTGGTCTAGAATTGCATAAGATCAGAAATCAGCTGAATCCCAACATTATTGGGTAAACTTAAGTTCACCAAAATCACACTACCATCAACCCAAACAGATAATAACATATGAATCACCAAAATCAAGTTGATGACTCTGTCCGGTTCCATGCCTAATCAAAGGAGGAGGCAGCAAGGGCATACTATCAGTAGAACCACACACGCAGATGCATTGCAAATTGGAATGCTGATGGTGTTCAAAGTTAAAGCCCTAAATTACCATACCTCCAATGAATATTAAACATAAAAATGCACCCTGTATCGTCATCTCAAATAAGAAACTCTACATCATCACCATGCTTGAGGCGTGGCTCTTCACATTTTCACACACTGCCATTAATCAGCATGCAGGAGAATCGAGGTAAAAACAGCATGGCAACATCTATTCCTCTCTGCGACACACCAAATAAATGTGACTAGGGTAGATGGGAATGGGAGCATGAAGTCACTACAACCAGAAAAAAGAACACCACCAAAAGAGCAACAGAAATCTGTTTTTAAGGGTCTGGAACATTTCAGGATAGGACAATGCTGATGTACTACCATTGACAGCCCACCATGTGCCCTAACGATGCCAAAGTACCAGATGCAGTCCGGTTTTATAATAGCTGGGCAAGATCCAACAGGTACCACATAGATATCTTCACCTCACATTTATGTAAGATCATAAATGAATGTAGCAAGACAAAACAAGTAAACATGAATTGATTCCATACAAACACAAAAGAGATGCCGACAACTTGAACATTAGTATCACTCCCATCTTGGGCAAACTAGAGCCTTTCCACTGGGGAACAGACAGCCAGCAGTAGCAGTTGTTATAAACAAACACTCCAAGAAATAAGTACACATGAACATGGGGAACTACAGTTGTTCTCGAAAAAATATGGGGAACTACAGTTGTTCTCGAAAAAATATGGGGAACTACAGTTGCCAGCATCATCATGCTGCCCACACAGAAAAAAACACCTTTTTTTTGCGTTCTCTCTCAATGACTACAATGAGCATGCTGCTCTCCAACTTGTAAAATCATTTTGAATTGAATGTCCTCTTCAGCATGTTGTCCTAGTCATTTATCTTTTACTGCCTCACCAGGGAAAAGAAGTAAGTTTTTTTGAAGTGTTAGATGAGTTGGAAAAAGAAACTATTCTAAATCTTCGAAAACAAGTATTGTTGAGTTTGCTCTAAGAGAAAACACACACATTGCGAATAAACGGAGAGAATATGGGAAAATTTCTTACTTTCTCCATTCTTACTTGCTTCTCCTATTAAATTGATCACAAGCATCCTCAATATATGCTAACACTCTCATACTAACATACGTATTCGGACTTCAAGTAGGACTCGACTTCAACTCGACTAACACACGGAGACAGATTCTAATGTATCTTGAACTCTAAGTTAAGATATTTGTAATAATCTCCCCCCTAATCTTGTCTCGACATACTCTAGTTTTAGCCCCAATGCATTATGAACTATAGTCACACCTCCACATGAAGCGTTCTACATATAAGCTACATGTAGGAACTCAACTCAACTGATACGGGTCCATTAGATGCAAAAATTCTAAAATATTAAGGCAATCGGTCTCAACTACAACTTACCCTACTCACACTCGACATAGAGCGGCGACACATCTCCTTAACATTCTGGTCTCAACTCTGCTTACTTGAGTTTGGACGACGACATATTTTCTCAACGCCCTGGACTTAGCTCCATATACTTGAGTTTGGACGGCGGACATATCTTCTCAATATCCTGGACTAATCTCAGTTTACTTGAGTTCTCATGTACACCTTCATCTTAATTATTCATGCCGCATAATTGCTCGTCGTGAGCATCGGATAATGCAGCGAGACATCGGAACTCATCTTTGCTATCACACTGGATGATGTCTTATCACCGGTGACACAACTTTCTGGAGAACACGGCACGATCTAGGGAACGGATCAAGAACTAAGGCTTGCAAAACTTCTGTTATGGACCGAATGATGGAACCTTATCTTCGGATTTGGAGTAGACAGCTACATTGGGTTTTGCTTTTTCACTTGAACCGAGGGACTAAAGCAAAACACTATTTTTCGCTGTTGACCGCTGGACAATTAGGTTTGTGCCTTTAACTGAAGGCTCAGACCGAAAGAAACTGGTTCTCTTGTCCGCTTTTTCTTCACGCGGACAAACAAGAAAAAAATGAAGCCACTTGCTTTGCTGCCTCTCGGGTTCATCGGTCGAATTGTGCGAACCGAGATGACACGACAGTATTTCCTTTTCCGCTTGCTCCGGCACAAGATGAAATAGTTACCGGACTTGCTTCTCACGCGCGCAGAATGAGGACACAAGGACTCCCAATGCCTCCAGCAGTCAAGAACTTTGACGCACTCCTGGTCACCTGTCTTGTCTCAACTTCTTTTACGTCGAACCAATGACCAAAGACCAAAGAAAACACTACCTCTTTGCGCGCGCTCTCCCCTGACGCAACCGAGGGACAATACAAACTCTAGTTGATTACGTTGTTGCACCTTGCGCCTTTGCTTTTCCTGGCGGCAGAACGTCTCGGCACAGTTGTCCTTGCTTTTGGCTTGCTCTTGACCGAAGAACCACAAACCGTGTTGGTCTGCTCTGCTTCGGTTGCTGGCTTTTCCCTTGTTTTGTGCGCACAGACAAGGAACAGAGAGGGTGCAGTCAGGCGAAGCTCACCTCATGAGCGCCGCGAGGAGTACGCGTTGCGCGGAGGCCTCAGGAGCACTGCGTGAGATGAGTGCGAAATTGAATCATTGAGAGACGATTTTTTCCAGCCACTCAGCTCTCGCATGCAACCCTAAGCTCTGATACCAATTGTTGAGTTTGCCTCAAGAGAAAACACACACATTGCAAATAAACGGAAACAATACGGGAGAATTTCTTAATTTCTCTATTCTCTTACTTGCTCCCCTCTATTAAACTGGTTACAAACATCCTCAATATATAGAATAATACTCTCCAACTAACATACGTATTCGGACTTCAAGTAGGACTCGACTTCAACTCGAATATCACATGGAGACGGACTCTACTGTATATCGGACTCTAAGTCAAGATTATTTGTAACAAGTATGCTGCTTTCCCTAATCCTGTAAACCTATATGGCCATCTCCTCAACACTTTTGTTGAGAATAGTGGCTAGTGATCTTCACCATGACAAGAAAATAGACAACAAAGGTAGAAGTTGAGCATAGAAGGTGAGCAGGGTGTTTGACAGCAGTACAGATTAAAAGAGCATACCAAAAGGTCAAAACTAAGCTAAATTTAGTTTTAGGCATTTCCATGCTGAACTCTTCATGCAAGATTATTTAATCAGGGTTACTGTTAATCTGTGATATGGAATAGCAACTCCATCTTATCATTGTGGAACAGCCCAGCCATTTGGTACACTTTGCCAGCCGTTTGGTAAATCCCCAATATTTTCAACTTTTAAGATATTCTAGTCTCAATCCCAATGGCACTCAAGAATGCAATATTTCAAGGAAATTTCTGTTGCCATCATTGCACCAGTTTTTACGACGGACCGAGTGCAAAGCTTGCAAAGTTTGTTTCTGAATCAAACGGCATTGCCTTTGTATTATCGTGTGCTGTCAATTGAGGATCGACGCATTGAAAGTCTAGAACACACCAAACATGGAAATATTAGACACACTTCACCAAATACTACGAACACATATCTCTTGATCTTTCTGCTACCTCATTTTGTTAATAGACAGTTCCTCCCTAGTTAAGAAATCTACTAAAACACTACCACATAAATCAACCAAACAGACAGGGCGTGTATATTCATGACAAAAAAAAAAAATCAAGAGACCTTGAAATCAGTAACAGATCATTGGCATACCACAAAAGAAGAAGCAGGTAAGCATATAGAATCAGGGCTCTAGAAATGTATATGTATCATATTTGCATTGCAGAAATTGCTCGTCGAGGAGGATCAATTTGCCAGCTATCATCTTTATCTCTCAAATGCTGATCATCACTCCCATAAAAAACACCTCCCTAGCTGCAAAATTACCTGAATATCTACACACCTTGCAATAACAAATAAGTCACTTACTCAAGGGCGAACGATCCGACCCATCCAGCTCTCAGCTATTATACACCTGCAATATGCACATATGCCAAACATTGAAACATAAGCTCATTAGTCAATCAAAATCCCCTCTCAAAGACCCCCCCACATGTGACATGCTGAATGCAGACAGATCAAACTTTTACCTAAACTCGGAGCGAAGACTCCGGGGATCATCCATGTAGTAGTGGGAGTAGGAACTGAGGATGGTCCTGATCCATTCCACCAAGCCCCGGGAGCAAGAAGCCCCTTTTGAGTTTTGACACAACAAGAGAAAAAATCGACATAAAAACCCATCACAACCCCAAGAACAACGACCCAACAGTAACAAAAGCATCCCATAGCTGCATGCATACTCCTCTATCCCCTTCCTTCCTTTCTCCTCCTCGAGAAACACCAAGAAACGCAGGGATGGATGAACGGCCTACTACTGCCCGGACTCCTCGTCGGAGTCGCCGTCATCGCGGTCGTCCTCCCCGTCCTCCTGCTGCTGGTGTTGGTGATGGTGATGATGGTGCGGGTGCTGCAGCTGCCCGCTGCCCCCGGAGCCACCGACCTGGTGGTAGAACTGGCTGAGCGACTGCGCGGCGAGCACGCCGATGTGGCCGTCCTGCGACAGCCCGAGCTCCAGGCCCGGCATGGCCGCCGCCGCGTGGCCGGTGAACATGGGCGCGAACCCGATGTGCCCACCGACGCCCAGGCTCCCTCCGCCGCCGCCCCCGCCCGGCAGCTCGAGTCCGGCGGGGAGCCCCATCCGCTGCACGAGCCCGCCGATACCCCCGGCGTCGGCGCCGCCCGCGCCGGCG
Organism: Melocanna baccifera; assembly: GCA_036346265.1. Classification (NCBI taxonomy): domain Eukaryota; kingdom Viridiplantae; phylum Streptophyta; class Magnoliopsida; order Poales; family Poaceae; genus Melocanna; species Melocanna baccifera. Next base: position 8,271,751 of record CM070678.1, read on the forward strand.
CCGGCGGAGTTCAAGAACCCGGCCGGGGAGAACCCTGCGGACACCGCTGGCGGGGCCCACATGTGGTGGTGATGGTGGTGCGGCCTGGCGAGGGCGGAGGTGGGGGAAGGGAGCGAAGGCGCGACGGAGGCGAGCGCGGACGCTGGTATAGTACCGGTGCCGGTGGCGGCGACGATGGCCGGCTCGGCCTGCTGCAGCAGCCACTGCACGGTCTCGCCGTCGGACTTGTGGCCGAGCTCCCGGGTCAGCTGGAAGATCCGCGCGGCGCAGAGCGCCGGCATCCGGATCCGGCGCCCCCTGCCGTCCACCTTGGTGTGCCGGTCCTTGTTGGAGCTCCGCTTGGGCCCCAGGCCCTGGACCCTACGCTCCCCCGCCGCCGTCGCCACCACCTGCAGCTGCTGCTCCTTCCCGCCGCCGCCATCCTGTTGCTGCTGCGGGTGGACTTGGATTTGCACGTGGTGGTGGTGTTCTTGGTGCGGGTGGTGGTACTGCTTGGGATCCAGCTGCTGGTGCGCGCTCGTGGTGGAGGTGGTGGTGGTCGTCGTCGTGGTGGTGGGCTCCGTTTTGTTTAGCGGTGGGGGTGGGGGGAACTTGGGGTCCATCTCCACACAAACACCAAAACAACCACACCAAACAACTACGACTCCTCGTCTCCTCCTCCTCCTTATCAACTCTCACTCTCTCTCTTGTCTTCCTTCCTCCTTTCTTCTCCTCCTCTCTCTTCCTCCCTGCCCTGAAACCAAGAACAAGAAGCGGAGGGGAAGAGGGCAGAGGGAATTGGATTGGAGATGTTGATGGTGAGAGGAAGAGGAGGAAGAGAGGGGGGGAATAAGAAAATCTAAGGGAAGATACCACACCCACTTTCTAGATTTACTCTTCTATTTGGACTTTCTTTTTCTCTGCAATTCTCTCCTCCCTTCTTATGCCCTTCTTTTGGGGTTGGAGTTCCCTTTTACCAGCTGTTAATCTCTCCAAAGTGATGCTTAGCAGGGTGCTTTAGCTCCTTTGTTAGTTTACTGCCCTCTTTTGGAGTTCACCTGTGGTTGGTACAACTCACTGAGAGGGGATGAATGAAAAAACAAAAGGGAAAACAGGGGAGAAAGTTGTCAGCCACCAACGTGGAGGCATTCTCTTACATCCACTTGGATTAGTACCCATACTGCCGTAGCTAGCTACATACATTAGTTACAGCGTGTGACTCAGTCATGATCACCGGTGATCGACTTAATTAACAATCTTCTAGCACTTGTGTAATGTTTTATTTTGTCTTACAATCAAAAGTATTTGAAAAGAAATGGATTTTTACCCCCCTTGGATCTTTTTAGGATATTTCTGTGGCTCTTTTGGACATGTACACAAATCCTTTTTCCTATATAGAGTTTTAGTCTATCTGGAACTCATAAATTCCACAATAAACAATTGTATTTAACGCACAAGTCCGTAGTATGCTTTTTACTATTGGGCACATCAATGATTCAATAGCGAAAACAATCGCAATTGCACCAGCCATGCCCATTACAGGTGTGGAATTATGCTTGGGTAGGGCGAAGGGTGGACACAGCACATGCGTTAGCCTTCTTTTTCAGGGGGGCTGTGTGTTTGCATGTCATTCTTGACTTTGTGTGCGATGCTGCCGGACTGCCCCTGGCCCTGCAGAGCAGTACACTCTGCATCCAATGCTAACACGACACAGAAACACACACAACTTGACGACTCATAGTCATACTCTTGTCTGTCCCACAAAGCACGCTGCAAATTGCTGCCGGTACTCTACTGCTCCAGCCAGACTTGCAGATGCAAATGCAGCTAGGCATCCGATGCCTCCGCATGCTAGAAATTTGATGCAAGATTTATGCCGCGCTGAGCGTTCGCCTTTTTTTTTACGCTTTTTTTTCTGTCGTCTGGGGTTTTTTGTTTTTCTGTATTTTTTATATTATTTGTGATAGGTTAACATATTTTTTATTTTTATTTTTTTAAATTTAATTATACCAAATAAGCTAACTTAGTTACAGTAAAAAAATAAATTAGCTACAATAAAAAATCATAAACTACTGTTATTCTGAACATCTCTTTACCGTTAACTCCTATTTTGAAAGGATCATTGTAATTTCTTTGAAATTCCTATGCGGTTCCTCTGATTCAAACAGGGCCGTGTTTTGCTATACCTGTTCGTACAAAATATTGCGGTAGCTCCATGCGATACAACATTCCGCCCATAATCTTTCGTGCTATAGTAACATTTTCAACTAGATAGGAGAACATTTTGATCGAATTGCCACAACGCTTCAGACTAACCTATTGAAATGATAGTAGTTCAATGCTTACAAAAAGACTTTGGTTTTTTAGTATTTGCTATACCTGTATCTTCATATAAATATCATTTAACATATATGTAGTCAAATTTTTAAAACTTTACTCACTAATATACACGACAATGCGTAGACGGTTAGACCATGTCTTATACTGTATCTAAGGTCTATTCATATTAGTTTCTATTTATGAATTCTACTTAGAGAAACCAAAATCCAATATGAACACATAACTTCTTGAAGTGCCTTTTCCAATCCTCTCGTACCGTCTCACTTTAGAGATAAGGTAGTGGGTTACGAACGCATAACACACCTCACTCATTTTGCTCTCGACTCGAACACATCTCTCCATCACTTCCCCATTGCTCGCCCTCCTTCTCAAAACCATTTTTTTTTCAGATATTATTATTTATTTTCAGTCAAAATTATCTATCATAGCCAATACTATTAGGTAGTGCTCCAAATGGCTTATAAGCCTAAACTTTTTGGTTTTTTGCACTGAGTGTTGAAAATGTATTATATCTGCTGTTAACTCTTTTATGTGTAATTAAATTTTAAAATAAAAAATTATATCAGTATGAACAATACAAATAAATAAAGATAAAATAAAAACATATATATATATATATATATATATATATATATATATATATATATATATATAAGCTAGAAGTATAGAGGAGGAACTTAGAACCGCTAAAACACGAGTGTACTAGTCTTATACCATATGTGATTTGTGGGCAAGTACAAGTAGTACAGTTAAAGATTCCTCCCATCTCTGTTTGTCTGTTTCTTTCTCTCTATCTCCACCAATTGGCCGCGCCAGTGTGGCTTGAGATGTTTTTCCTTTCTTTGTGGATGTGAGGGAGGAAGGGAATATGGATGTGTGGCGTGCAAGTGGGCCAGGCTCCGGTCAAACACCCGATGGCCCAGGATGAACGGGAACTCCTACTGGTCCGAACAAAACATAACCAGGCCTAACCTGGTCCTGTCTATTCCTTACCCGACAGCCAAACTGAAACTGGCATCCAATCACTCTATTTTCGACTTAATTAGTCATATCATTTAAGAACTTTTCTATTATAGTTTTAAGAATAAACACACTAATGTAAGCATATTTTTATTAAGAAAGGAAAAGACGTGGTCTCTATGTAAACAAATCTGACACACTTGTTGATGTTTTAGCACGCAGCTTCGCTATGCATACCGGGAGAGTCTTTACTATTCTTAGGAGGCATTAGGAGGAACCAATATCTTGTCATCAAATTACATATAAATCTGATACCTCTTCATAACTTTTTAAATATGGTAAAAACTTTCACATACCGGATGCCTTTCCATTTAGATTAGCAATACATTGCCTACATAGCAATATGTGTATGTTATTGTAAGTTGCGGCTTATAGTTTTGGGTTACAACTTATTTATCTAATAAATAATAATTTCTGAAAGAAATCAAAATCAAAAGTCAACTAAAAATAGAAAAACTGTCTATGTCAAAGTTAAGGAAGGATGGAAGCTTGAGAGAGGTGCGATGCAATTGCATCATGATTGCATAAAATAGTGAGTTGATGCCCATCTTGACTTGGGAGCACTTGGTGACTAAGGCTCCGTTCATTTCAGCTTTTTTTTTCACTATTCAGTAATTTATTTTTTTTCTGAATTTTTTAAGATTTTTTGGGCTTTTTAAATTTTTTCTTTTTTCCCGTATTCTTTTGCATTATCCGTGATGGGCTAACATATTTTTTCTATTTTTCTATTTTTTAAATTTAATTATGACCAAAAAGCAAAATCAGCTACAGTAAAAAAAGTTAACTACAGTGAAATTTCAACCAAAAGTCAAAAGCCATTGCTAGAACAATCACCCCTAATTAGCAAAATCCAATAATCAGGGCGGGGGGAGTACATGCGGTGCAGTGGGGGTCATGTACGCTTCGGACCTTCAGTACCCGACAGGGACAAATTGATGACGCGCGAGACCGATCGGTGACACCGCATTTGAAACGAAACTGCACGATCACATCAAACACGGCATCTCCTCACTATTTTCTTCCTCTCTCTCTCCCCTCTCTTTCGTTTCCTACTGAGAATGAGATGGATCGATGCAGCGGCAGCATCTTTAGGCCTCTTACACATGCGACGAGCTCCTTAGGCCTTCTCAACAGTTTTCACTCGGAGATCTTTGGTCGCTTGTGTGAGCTCCATTGTGGTGTTATCTTTCGGCAGCGGATAGGTCCGAGATGAATCTTGTGTTGATAGGCCCTTACAAATTCAATGAGGTCGAGAACCTTCAAGAGATTCCACTGCAATGCCAAACAGAGCTTTAATAATGAACAAATTAACTAGCAGCGCAAAGAGTGTTAAGATTATAGTAGGGGCTAAGTCGGGTCAAATTGGGTGGTATGATTGGTCGTCGAGTGTAATACGATAGTAACTTGTAGGAGCTTTGAAATTTAAGGTTAGGCGGCCTGACTTGACCATGCACGTACGCGGCTAAGACCATTCGAAATCAAAATCAATTATGGGGTGATTGGAATAGCGATGGCTTTTGATTTTTAGCTGAAAAAAATACTGTAGCTAGCTGAAAAAACACTGTAGTTGAGTTAGTGGATAGTGTAGTGAATAGTGAAAAAAAAGCTGAAGCTAAAAGCTGAAGTCGAAAAAAACCGAAACGATCAGGTCCTATGGGTCTGTGCTACGTACCAGAATGCCATTTTTTAATGGGAGCAAAAAAAAAAATCCAAATAACCGAGCTTAGCATTGGCGAGGTCAAAGGGGGAGGACTGGAGGTAGGCGGGCAGGTGTCCCCTGAGGATAGGGAAGAGGCCGCCACGACATCATCGTCTGCGTCAGTGGCCACTGTGCTCCCTTGATTGCCCACCACCACACCGCCCGGGAAAACGGAGGGGCTAGGAGAAAAAGGGAACGCCAGGAGCAGGAGAAAGAGGCCATCATAACGCTTCCAAAAATCACACTCCTTTCGTTCCTTGGTTTGACGGCACAGATTTTAGAAAATCAAGTAAAAAAAAACGAAGAAAGCACTAGCAAAGAAATATAAATTTGGATACACCCCAAACAAGAACAAAACAGATTATGTAGCAGTGAAGTAACCCTGTGTGCGTAATCCTTTTGGGTCCTTTTTCTGTCTCTCTCTGAGAATTCTATATTATTCTGAACGGAAATTCGCGCAAAACCAAGAGAAACCCAGGCGGGTCCAGACATGCTGCAGCACGACGTGGCAATAGCAAATCCAAATGGCAATTGGCGAGGCGTGATGGGGATGAGGCCGAAGCATGAAAACAGCCATGCCTCTGTCCTGTGGTTGCCCCAAAAACAGAGGGGGAGAAAAGAAGAAAACAACTACCGATAAAGAAGGATGACAGGGACATGTAATCTGAGCTCATCCACAATGAATAAGGTGACAGGGATGCCCCTGCCCTCCTGTTCCCGCATCCCTCGTATCATTGCAAGAACCACGATCCTCTACAACAACAAAGTCATCGGTACCGCAATGTTGAGTATTTATCTAGATAATTGTACTTTTCAATCAGAGAATTCGCTGCACTGTAGCGTAAGTACCATGTTATCTAGTGCACATGATCAGGTCTATAGTGAGTCTTTTCTTTTTTTAGAAAAGGGAAAGAAATGGTCCAGCGTGTGTCTAAAATTGAAGGAAAGGGAATGAAGCTAAGTGTGCAGTCTGGCCAATCAACGTCGCTCCAACACATGACATCAAGCTCGGCCTCCAGCCCACAACCGTTCCACCGATCGATTTCTCCCTTTTTTGACGTTTTGATTCCATGCCCATTTTCCAATCCTATCCAATTGCATGGCAAAAAATGCTACAAGGGAGAGAAAAATCTTGATGCTTGCCACTCGCTTTTGACCGCTGGCTGCTGCGTGAGGTGCATGCTAATGCTGGCGATTTCAGCTGCTCGAACTCACGCAAGAACGACTGAAGTGGACGGGACAAGCCAGGTTTTTTTCCTTTTCGAGGCACCACGACGACAAATGAACCGTGCGTGCCAGGAGAGGAGAGGGAGATGCATGCCTAGCCCCTTTTTCTCTTCAATTATTTTTTCTTTTTTTGTAGCGTTCAGCGTTGGAAGACGATGGTAGTGCTCAACAGGACTTGTGGCCGAAAATAAACTGTAGTTTAAAAAATAAAAAAAAATTATATTATCATAAACAATATAAAAAATAAGAAAACAGAAAAAGAAAATAAAAACCAAAAGAAAAGCTAAAAAACTTAAAAAGATAAAATTAAGAAAACTGATGTGTTCTAAAAGCACCGCCCGGTTTACAGCCGCTGAGCCGACTCTTTCCAGCGCCGAGGCCCAAGACGCACGGCTCCGCGGGCACGGTCCAGCCGCGCGGCCGCATACGGCCTGACTCAATAGAAGCCCAACACCACGCGCGAACCAACTGAAACCCTAGCCCTCCCCACTCTTACTCCTCCCTCGGTACAGGCAGGGGAGGCAGCCATCACCTCCCTCTACCCCCTCCCCCGCGCGCGCCACGAGCCTCGCCTCGCCTCTTCGCCGGCCTCCTACGCCTGCTTCCTCCGATCACCGAGGTACCAACGCCTCTCTCCACCTCTCCGCCCAACTGCCTGGATAAAAATAAAGCCTCGCCCTCTGCGTTATCGCCGCCTCGTCGGTGCGGAGATGATCTCGGCGATATCCTGGGTGCCCAGGGGGGCGGCCAAGATCGTCCCCATCGAGGCGGAGCCGCCTACGCAGGAGGAGATCGAGGAGGCCATCAAGAGCATCGCCTTGGATAGAGAGTGAGCGCGCTATTCCCTCCCCTCCCCTTCCCTTCCTTACCGACTTGCATTGCGCACCGTTGCGGTTGTGGTGACGATTACGGTGTAATTTTCAGTGGTGGGAGTGACGCTGACGAGGGCGATGGTGATGATAATGGCGACATGGAAGTCGATGGTGCTGACGAGCAGGACGAGGAGGAGGTCGACGAGGTCGCCCAGGCCAAGGCCGCCGCCAAGGCGCTCGCCAAGAGCAGCTCGGGCGCTGTTGATGATGTCGCCGATGGGCTCGAAGAGCTCAACATGGATGATTACGATGAGGAGGAAGGTAGGTGGTTGTCTTCGTTTTGATCCCTTGGGTGCGAATTCGATCAGGTCATGCGCAGTTGATATTCCAACTTGATGCAATGGTTGTAATGTTAAACTTTTGGTAATGTTAGGGCTCGAGATTTTCAGCTCCGGATTGGGGGACTTGTACTACGCAAGCAACGACATGGACCCTTATCTCAAGAACAACGATGTGAGTTTATGGTTTCCCTTGCTGTGAAGGGAGACTACGTATGCATTTCCTTTTTTTTGGGGTATGGACTACGGTGATGGAGGTGAATGACTTTCCTTCTCTGTCTTATTAGGATGACGACGACGACGAGGAGATTGAAGACATGACTATCAAACCTACCGACTTGATGATTGTTTGTGCCCATAACGAGGATGATATCAATTCTCTTCAGGCAAGTGTTTTTGCTTTGCTCAAAATGATTACTGTGTTTTTTTGTTTGATTTTGAGTCTTGACGAAATCTTTTCTTAAGAAGAATCTAAAGAGGAAGCCCTTGGAGTAATAGAACACTCATTGGCATAACGCTTGTTGTACCGAGTACGTTTGTATTCTCAAATTGATTTGAGGTCACTGCGATACTTTATGGTGCCTACTCTACCCATGTGTGAGGATATAGAATATACTTAATTCCACATTAGTTTTTGTTTCTGACCCTGCTAACCTGCCTTGCCCCACTGTGCTGGATGTTATTATTTCAGATACTTTGCGGTTATGTGCATGTAAGCTGTGACTCATGAACTTATTATCTACGGCAGGTAAATATACTTGAAGAATCGGAGGATGGGGAGCAAAATATGTTTGTGCATCATGAGGTCCCTCTCCCTGATTTTCCACTCTGCACGGCTTGGATGGATTTTAACCTTAAGGGTGGTGACAAAGGTAAAACTGTGGTGCCACTTGAGTTTTGAAAACTAGCAAGTGTCAATTTATTGCTTTGATGTTATGAATTACTCCTATATCTCATTTTGTTGCTTTCTCTGCATTTTTGCATTGCAGGGAATTTCATAGCTGTTGGCACCATGGATCCTGCAATTGAAATATGGGACTTGGATATTGTAATGTTTCTACAAACACACAATACTATCATTTCATCCAACCATGAATTGTTTCTTTGCAAAGCAATATATGTTCACTTTTGTGGACTTTGATGTCATTCAACAGGTTGATGAGGTCCAACCTCATATGGTGCTGGGAGGACTTTCAAAAAAGAAGAAAAAGGGGAAGGGCAAAAAGGTTCGCTACTAACTTTCCAAGTTGTGCTAGTTTGGAGTTTTGGACTTCGGAGTTGTCATTGCTTCTTTTGGAATATTTTACATGTTGGCCGTGCCAAGTACACCTTTTCTTGCTCTCCTTGTAGTGTCCTAGTCAAGACTCCTAACATTCCCCTAATCGAATGTTGAAGTTTTCGTTACTGTATTGTAGCAAGTTACTGTAGCTTGTTAATGATGTTATTTAATATTTCCTTTTTTTTCTTTGATCTCCATGGCAACCTCAGTCTAGGTTATCGCATGGGGTATCTGCCGTTTAGTGTCTTAGCTGCCAAATTTTAGGCTAGATTGACTGAAACAATGTTGACCTAACATAGCACCAGCCTGTCACCAGCAGTTGTGTGTAGCTTTGTGCAACCCTAAATATGCCGAAATAAACTGGTTGAGATCCAGGTTCACTCTATCTAAACTGAATGCACATGAAATGAGTTTGAGTTGATCCATTTGATTGGTCATCGCCCAAGTGTAAAGGACTTCACGCTGAGTTCCTCCTAGGTTCAGTAAGGAAGTGCTGGCTGGGTTCCTTTTTGGCTATCAGATTGATGATGATAGTTGCCATGTGAATGCTTAACAGTGCGATGTTTGTACAAAAAATGATGCCGATTAGATAAATGTACTTGACTAGAACGAATATTGGTACTCTATTTTATCATATTATGATTCACATATGCCTGTGTGCAGGTGAGCATTCCTCTGTTCTTTTGAACTCTTTGTTAGCAACACTAATATTCATGCTGCATGACTTCTCACGCGCAGGGGAAAAAATACAAGAAGGGAAGCCATAGAAGTTCTGTGCTTGGTCTTGCATGGAACAAGGAGGTGAGGTGCGTTTTGGTTTCAACTCAAGTAATGGTGCATCTCTTCACTTATTGCCCGCCTGGTGAATGACTTTTGTTCTATGAACTTCAGGAATGTTCTAGCTAGTGCAAGTGCAGACAAAACTGTTAAAATTTGGGATGTAGCTGCTGGTAAATGTGCAGTCACACTGCAACATCACGACGACAAGGCAATGATTGATACTCCTTTTCTTTGTATTTCTGAGTCTGAAACATTATGATGGTGTATCACACTTGATTTTCGCTTTCCTCACCATGTAGGTTCAATCAGTTGCTTGGAGCCAACAGTCGCATGAAATTCTTCTTAGTGGATCTTTTGATAAATCAGTTGTCATGGTAATGAATCTACTGGTCATTATGAGAACTATTATTGAATTGTTTTTTCCTGAAATTTCTGCTGCTGCTGGTATACCTGTTTGTTTTATTGGACAGTTAATGTTGTTATGTTATATGTATTACAACTGCTATATGGTTTTTTACCAGATAATAAGCAGTATGTTGATTTGAATCATATCAGCAATTAATAATATCTGTGTTGTGTAATTGAATTGTGAATACCTGCCTGTTTTGGATGAGATGCCAATAATTGAAGGAGTTTGTGCCATGCTAATTGTATAATACATTGCTTAATACCATTGTTTATTCTTAGAGTTTGTCTTGAAAGCCCTAGTTTTTTCTTGCACGATGAAAGAATCCAGTTGCAATGTTAACCTGGCATTCTTGTCAAAGGCTGTTGCATTATTGTAGAAGTTTTGTACTTGTACTTGCATCTTCTGAACTAATATTGGATACTAACATTTTACAGAATGATATGAAAGATGGTGGACAGAGTTGTCATAAATGGTCTGTTGAAGCAGATGTAGAAAGCTTAGCTTGGGATCCACACAATGAACACTCGTTTTTGGTGAGTAAATGATTTTGTTGTTTTTCTAAATATGCTAAAACCCGCTCATCTGTCTTGTCAAAAATATATCGGAAATTGTCGACAAGGGACAATAGCCTTTTGCTAACCTTAAGTGAAGTTCCCGTTAGAAAACAGTATGGCCAAAATCTAGATGGATAGAGTTATTGCTCTCTGTTTATGAACGGAACATGTTTTGAGTAAAAAGTAGACAAGGGATGAATATTTTAGCAGTGGAGTAGTGGAGAACTATGGACTCAACCATGGTATAACTGGAAAAATATCACTTCCATCTCTCCACTACTTGTCTGCAAAATTCTCTATTTTTGGATTGCTACAGTTGTCACCTAAGGCTAGACTAAGTTTAAAAAGCAGTTTGATTCTGCAGTTCTGATTTTTTCCCCTTCCTTAATATTACAATAATGTGTCAGTTATCCCTCTTGACTGTTTTGTTTGGTCTCTGTTAAGGTTCTAAATTAGTCTGCTGGGGTTCTCTTAGTCAAAGGCTCTTATGTCTTCCAGGTTAGTCTTGAAAATGGGATGGTTCAAGCGTTTGATAAGCGGACAGCATCATCAAATTCAAGTTCTGGCCGGCCCACATTTACTCTGCATGCACACGCAAAGGCTGTTTCTTCCATCTCGTTTGGCCTGTCTACCCCTAATGTATGTTATGTTTTGTATACCTGAGTGGTAAAAGAGAGATGCAGCTACTGAAACTGATTTACTGATGGAAGCTTTATTTTTTTTCCTTGCAGTTTCTTGCAACAGGTTCAACAGATAAAATGGTAACTTTGCAGAGTTTGATAACATTTACATATTAATTCAGCCTTACTAACATGTCAGTAAACACAGGTGAAACTCTGGGATTTATCAAACAACCAGCCATCATGCATTGCTTCTCTGAATCCTAAACTTGTATGTGCTGAAGTAAAATCGGTCTTTATATTTGGCAGAGCTACTTCAATTATTTTACTCATACACTTCGTTGTTGTTTCAGGGAGCTATTTTTTCAGTGACATTTTCAAATGACAACCCTTTCTTGTTAGCCTGTGGAGGGTCAAAAGGCAAATTAAAAGTAAGCACCACGGCCATGTCTGGAGGACATTCAAGCTTTGTCTGCCATGTATGACCGCCCTCATTGACACTCTTTTGCATGTTTGACAGGTCTGGAATACGCTAACGGAACCAGCGGTAGCTAATAAATTCGGCAAATAGAGCTGTAGGAAATTTGATTGCCCTTCCGGAGACAGATACAAGTGATGCTGGAAACATAACAGCAGGCAAAATTGTACGCTCAAGTTGTTTCTGGCTATATATTACTACCCGAGGGTAAAGTTATGGTGAAAGTTTTGCCCATGTGATGAAACTCCGATTTTGTAGAACGAATGAAATGCAAGCATCGACTTATGTATTTTGGCGCTTGTACAACAAATGGCATGCGAAAAGGTTTGAAGCGGAATTTTCGCAACTTATCACGTATTTGGATTCTATTTTCTTTGAACTGTGAAAATGAAGCTGCTCATGTATACACAGAGCCTCGCTAATCCAGTGCAAATGCAAAGTCTTCTCTCTCTCTCTCAGAACCAAAGCATTGCCGTCAAGTATACGCATTATCATCACTGAATTGACTAGATGCTCTAATTCAGATGGGTTGAGAAGAACGTAAACAAGCTCATTTGCTTGCCTGCGCCTGGGCGTTATGTTAGTGTCAGGCTCAGGATGACACGTTGATGTTAAGCGAGTATATTTTGTAGAACAGGTACCACTTAAAACCTCCTAGTGCTAATACTACTCTGCGTTCTAAAGAATTCCCCTTGGATTATATTCTGTGGTACGTACGAACAGTAAACTAATGACTAACCCGATCATTGGTCATAGCGGACATGCATGCATGCATAGTTGCATACGATGCCCCTGCTGTATAATTTTCCTTTTTTTTTTGTTCTCGCGCAATCTGCACTGCTCGCATGGAATATGCCTTTTCCGTGTCATAGTCGTGCGCTTTTGTGGTGTGTTCTTTTATTAAAAGGATATGTGATCTCATCGCAGGCATGCATGCAACTGACACTGATCTGAATCAGCAGCCGGAAAAGCAACCCCGGCAACAAGTGGCTCCGATCACTCGTAGTAATCCACACAGTTAATATTTTACAACTAATTTAATTACTGATTCCTTTGTGCATCTCTGTGTGTGTGTGTGTGTGTCGTTGACAAATTTGAATAGCAATTGCATGCGCATATGCAGTCAGGTGCCTTTGGCCACAATTATTAGCCCCGAACATTCAGCATTGCGTGTGATCCTTTTTCTTTTTTATTTAGATCAACACATGCACCATTTTCATGTGTCTTCTTTTGATTTTTCATTGGTGTTTATGTAAGTGCATATCTGTCGCGCGCGCTGTATATGCCTATATATAGGTTATACGTGTGTGATTCTGGCTAAAAAAAAACATTTATCAAATCAGGAGCTGTGGGTCCTATATATAGTGGATAAAGCTCAAATGTGGGGTTTTCCCTAACATAATAAAATGTAGAAACTAGGAAATCCAAATTATTTTAGGAGTAAAGTTTTACATTATTTGTTCGTAGAAAAAGGAACTTCCTGACCAATTTTTGCAAGCTAATTTGAACGCAGATATTTTATGTTTCAACTGCTAATTGACATTTCAGAACTTCATAAAATTACTAACCTTATGTGTTTTCAGTTGGTTGTGAGCAACTTTGTTATCCGACAACTTTTTGAGCATCAGGTTGAGAGTACTCGATCTCCTTGTTCCCCACGATAAGTGCTAATCATAACGGCATCATGCCACTAGACTCCAAGCAAGATAAGAGAAAGACACAATGCATCACTTTTCTTTTCTTTTTTGCTTTTTTCAAAGATCACACACATTCCTTCTCTCTCCTTTTCTCTTCCTAATTCTTGGGCATGGCTACACCTCAGATACACTGTAAGTGCACGCCTAACTGCCTAAGTGCTAGCAACCTCCTACACTGGAGTGGGTTAAGAAGATAGAATTAAGGATAGCAGCACAAAGCATTACAGATCCTTAATTTGGATGCAATCTTCTTTTGCATCGTCCAAGTCCAAGGAAATTAAGTAGCTATGCACATAGTCATCTACCAGGGTCAAAAAAGCTCTTGCCTTCTAGCCTCCTTTGCTTCTTGACCCTTGCAATGAAGTCTTCCACTCTCTTGTGCAGCTCTTCTTCTTCTTCTCCTTCCTCCTCTCCCTCTCCCACTCCTCCGACCAGAGCATTGTAATCAACGAGCACCACTGCAGTCATCGCCTTTGCGCTCGTGGCGGCGTTCCTCTTCACGTGCTCCTCGTGAATGTCATTCACCAGGGAAGCAGGGTCGCTCCTCGGCGCCAGCCTAGACTCACCGACGAGGAAGACGACGATGAGGTTGCCGACGACGAAGAGGCACTTGGGGCTGAGCAAGAAGGCTGTGGCCAGGTCAGGGAGGGTGGTGAGGAAGAAGAAGCTGAGGAGTGAGCACAGCCTAGGGAACCAAACAGGGCTAGTGAGCAGCAGGCAGAGAACTAAGGTGGCCACCATGTAGAGTGTGAGAGTAGGAAGCAGCTGCTGCTGCCTCCTGCTCTTGCTATACTTCTTCATGGCCCTAATCTTCTCTATGCTAATGGAATCCATTTGGACACCTTGCAATTAAGCAATCAAGTTCTTGCAATGGAAACCACAAGAACTGATGGATGTGTGATTTCTATACAAAAATGTATACACAGACCTGAGGAGGCTCAACTCAAGAAGCCAGCCACAATGAGAGGGGAAGAAGGGTGGTGAGAGGGTTTTATATGTGGTTGAGAGGAAGGCTGGCCATGAAAGGACAGAAGAAGATCATAGATGCATGCAATGTCTCAATGCAAGAGGGGTCATATTAGGGTGAGGGCAACACACAGATCTCCTATTGGTGGCAGAGGTGCAAAGTGGCACATGTATGCCTCTTTTGCAAGGGGGCATTTCAGATTTTATAAATTTCTGTGTTGTGGGTGGGGGCACTTCTTTGTCAGAAAAGATATGGTGGCTGCCTTTCTTCTTTTTACCCCTTTCTTTTTTTTTTCTTTCCCTCTCCTGCTCTGCTTTGGGACCCCCTCCGCTCTCATGATCCTGATCCTTGACTTGATGGTTTTGATCTTGACGTGGTGCTTGGTCGGCAGCAGCCCGTCTTGAGATTTACAGCTACAAACTATGCCACAAATTGATAGTCCATACTCCGTACTCCATAGCTATGTAATGTAGTACAGCCCAAATGTAGCAGTTGTTGGTAAGTATTAATGTTTCATAGTAGCATGACTCGTAGCGGTTGCACAATCATGTCAGTGTGACCTCTAACAACTGTGGACTTATGGTAGACGATTCACTTTTGAGAACCAAATCAAAATAGAGTATTTCTGCTCATGTGATATGCATTCTAGTGGCACAGTTGGTGCAAGTGCACCTCAAGTTGCTTTGGATTCTCTTGAATAGGTCTTTTGTGTCAGGAGCTGAAGTAGCCACGACCAAGTGCCCAACAGTACAACAGGTCTACCACTTCCTGATCTGTTAGAATGTTATTGCAATATGGAGCCTAAGTGCCCTACAGTACAACAGGTCTACCACTCCCTGATCTGTTAGAATGTTATTGCAATATGGAGCCTAAATCCAGCAGGTTGGTAATTACACTTTAGAACGAAAAGAAACGATAGTACCAAGTTGTAAACTGTCATGCCTAGAAAACTCCTCTGACTGAAAGTTTCAATGAAAAGGTGAAGACTTTTATATAACTGATAGTCCGAGATCAGCAAATCAAGCAGTCAAGGTTAACACACAACAGTCTTAACATACCAAAAGTTTCTACCAGAATATGTTGGCACTGGGTGAATCTGAACCATAGCCTTTTAGTTGCAATGTTCCATTTTTTCCTCTAATAAACTAATGCAACATATGAAATTGTTTTGTGGGGTATCACATACTAGCACCGTAGGCATGGTTCAAAGGTTGCGCCAAATTATGAATAAGGTGTTTTATTTGGAAGTTATCTATTATCAGGAAGTTCTATTCCCTTCCATCTTTTAGAGATTAGCTCAAATTATCTCTTTCCGAATTAGTTATGCATTTCTTTTTCCTCAAGATGTAACCGGCTCTATATATGCTGCATCTCCTGTTTATCAAAGAGGCAAGGAAGAAATAAAAAAGCTATTTCAATAATCTAGTTCCTTAGAAGTAGATTGAACTTCTCTCCAGAGGCTCGGTTGGTACCAAGGTATCAGAGCCCAGGTTCATGTCTGGGCCCGTTCCGCCACCACACATGGAGGACACCCTGCTAGTCATCGCCAAGCAATTGGAGAACTTCGTGCAAGATTGCCTGTTGATGGGTGATGTACTGCGCAGACTTGCGGCCATGGAGAAGCGACCGGTGTGGGAAGAGGCGACGGTTGTGCCTAGCTCAGGCCAAGTTTGTGCCTCACCACCTCCTGGTAGTGCACCAACACCCCCATCAAGCTATATGCTGTCCTTGCCGCCCGTTTTTTTTTTGCAACGTAACGTCCACCTTTTGTTTTCCTCCAATCTTAGCCACCACCACTATCAACCCTCCCGAACCACAACCCTCCACAACACGTCGGCCAGCCTTCTCCCCTTCCCTACCCACAATTTCAGCCACCCTACCCGGCCCAAACACCTCCCCAACACCCATACTTCCTACCTTCTCCATCCAGCTACACTCCCTCACTTGCCCCCCCAGCTGAACAACCAAGCCTGCATATGGGTGCTATTTCGGCCGTGACTAAATACCACAAGCTCGAGTTTCCCACCAACGACGGGTCCGTCAATCCTCTCGGGCAACACAATTGATGCGAGCAGTTCTTTGTCACTTATAGTGTGCTCAATGCACACACGGTGAAAGGCAAATTTTCAATCCCTGTCATCAATGAGCTATTAGATGAGCTGCATGGTGCCCGGTTCTTTACCAAGTTGGATCTTCGTTTCGGATACCATCAGATCCACATACATCTGAAAGACATCATCAAGACTTTGTTTCGCACCCACAACAGGAACTACGAGTTCATGATCATGCATTTTGGCCTGACCAATGCACAGGCAACCTTCCAGGCATTGATGAATGACATATTACGACCGTTCTTGTGTCGCTTCATCCTGGTTTTCTTTGATGACATTCTCATTTACAACTCATCCTAGTTGGAGCATCTCCGCCATCTTCGCCTTGTTTTTCAGGTCCGTGGGACCATTTGCTCTTCCTCAAGCGGTCCAAGTGCTCTTTTGCCACACTTACGGTGACTTATTTGGGGCATGTCATCTCGGCCGACGGTGTGGCCATGAATGCTGACAAGGTGTATGTAGTGACGGATTGGTCGACACCCCTCTCTGCATGTGACCTAAAGGGCTTCCTGGGACTCGCGAAATATTACCACAAATTGATCCAAGACTTCGGCATCATAGCTACCCCGTTGACTGCTCTCCTTAAAAAAGAGGGATTCAAATGGTCCGAGACAGTTTAGGACACGTTCTGCAAGCTCAAGGCCAACCTATCCAAGACTTTGGCATCATAGCTGCGTGGGGTATCACATACCAGCGCCATAGGCCTGGTTCAAAGGTTGCGGCAAATTATGAATAAGGTATTTTATTTGAAAGTTATCTATTATTAGGAAGGTTCTATTCCATTCCATGTTTTAGAGATTAGTTCAGATTATCTCTTTCCAAATTAGCTATGCCTTTCTTTTTCCTCAAGATGTAATTGGCTCTATATATGCCGCATCTTAATTCTGTTTATCAAAGAGGCAAGGAAGAGATAAAAAAGCTATTTCAATTCTCTAGTTTCTTAGAAGTAGATTGAACCTCTCTAGAGGCTCGGCTGGTACGTACCAGAAATCAAGTTTGATCCTGACATCTTGTGTTCCTATATAAAATCAAAGGAATACTGAGGAGGCGAGGACCATATATTCCCCGGATTTTTGAAGAAACAATCTATTCTATCTATGATCATTGCATCAGCAATTCGTTCCAACATTCATCATAACCTCATCTTACAACAAAATAGCGCACAACTATTAATGCTACATCAAATAACCAGAGACTTAAGGACTAAGGAAAGATGAGGTTAAACTCGGTCCAATCCAATCCAACAAACACTAGTGCAGTAAGTGCCCATTATCCCCTCCCAAGGACCCAGCTTCCCTCTTTAGTAAGACTACTGAGGTGCCTGCCAATTGAGTGCAGTGTAGAACTGGTCAATCTTGAGCTGGGCAGCACAAAGGTGTTTGCTTGTCCCTGCAATTTGCCTGTCGTGACAATGTGACATGCATTGCAAGACAGGAAGGGTTATGGAATTATGGCTACCACACCAGCAGAATATGCTTTAGGCTAATAATTGAGCAGAAAAAAGGGAGCACAATTCTTGATAAAGAGGGTTTCATTATCAGTTGGTGGATGCATCTGATCAGCTTTACTACTATGTGGTCTGGTGTGGAATGTGTGGAGTATGAACGCAAAGGAGAACTGGAGATAAGCATGGCCGCATGGGTGAAGGATGGATCGATGAACTTAAAATGCTTTAGTCCTCTCATGAACTTTCGATGATAGGTCATGCCTGCGCCTTCGAGTTGGGTTCCCTTGGCGTTCATCAAAGGGTCGTTACTCCGCTTAGCCGATTTTAGGTCGTGTCAGAGAGTTTACCATCGTATAGAAGGACGCGGGGTCATGAACAACTATAGAGTCAAGCGTTGATCGCCTAGATATTGAAGTTACATAGAGGTGCAGGGCTAGGACTTAGTCCAAAGAAGTGCCTTGTGAAATGAGTTCTCGACCTATGGCATTCGATAGGCGAAAGTATGCATGGGAGTGCCAAGCTCGACTTGCCCAACCATGGCCACCAAAGAACGATAGAACCAGGGGTGCGAAAGATTGACCCATGTGAACATGTAGAAATAAGTGTCTGACTTGTTGGGTTAAGATGTGTGGAGTCCTCAAGTAATTGGGTTGTTGTGTGAACTTCTCGAGATGGACGCTGATGTACCGCTACTCCGAGGCGCGATGGAGCTTCAAGGTGCATGAAGCTGACCGGGGAATACACATCCCTATGCATAAGCTCGATTGGCATGTTGAGGTGGACGACATATCGAGATGTGATCGATCTATGCATGCCAATACCCTGAGATGTTCGAGGTCGGTGAGTGTACTCAAGACTAGCCTGATGAGGCTCGACCCTCAAGGTGAGAGGATATATGCTAAGCTGTTGTCTGCTCGACCTACCGAGGCACAACACTAGAAACTTGGAAGTGTGCCACGTGCTCAGCTCATGGGGGTGTGGCCCACGAAGCAAGGAGTGCCCAACGCAAGACTACGCTTTGCCAAGGGATGGCTCTCAAGGCTAATCACACAGCGCTGAGATGACATGCTGGAACTTGTTCATGTAAAGTGATCAATTCAACAGGCGAGCCTAATAAAGGAGATGCCGATAGGTTGAGTTGAGCTTGTTCGAGGGAATGCCATGCATGCCAAGTTGTAACATACGAAGATGAAGCTATCGTGGAGTGTTGCCCCTTGCTAGGTGAACTAACCTGACGGCTAGGAGCGCGCTGGGGCACGAAGTACTTTGGACTGATGAGTTGTCTGTGAAGCAAGGAGACATGCGCCGAACCGTCTATTAACCGACTCCCAGAGGGATCGTCTGCAGTGTGAGTGGGTGTGCATGGAAGTGCTGGATACTCAACTTGCCTTAGGTATGACCTCACAAGGAGTTCTCGACTCACTAAGGGCCAGTCTCCGAGGTAAGGAGGTATGCACCCAAACGCAAGGTGGTCAATTCATCGATGCTTACATGGTTGACTTGTCGAGGCATTGACTGCGAGTCCCAGCATAATCCACAAACCAAGGTGTGGCCCTAGATGGAAGGAGATGATTTGGTTATCCATAGAGCTAGAGAGAATCCATGGTTGGGGAGATGCAATCAAGGCGAAGCAAAATTTAGCTGAGAGGAAGCCATCAAGACCGATTGAACCACATTAGGGTCAAACCATCGCACTTAAGACGCTCGAAAAGCTTCATCGATGCACTGGAAGGGCCAAGGTAGCGGGCGCAGTCAACCACCTTTTCAAGAGTGATGCCGACCTTGTATTTGGCGTAGCGCGGACTTGGTCTGGGGGGTGGCATCCTAGAGGACAGGGAAGGCGATGACACTGCGGCTAGATCTACTGTCCCTAGCCTGGACTAGCACCCGATGCATGGCAGGGTTAAAGCTGAGACAGCGCCCAAGACCGTTGTTGGTGGATCCTATCCTGTAAAGCCCAAATAGCAGTAGTGGCAGTGGAGTCAATCTGAGCCGGGATGGTGGCGCACGATGGGTGTTGAGCCCGAACGACGGCGCGCGTCTTCCATCAGAAAAAACTTGGCATTTGGGACTCATTTTTGTGTAAGGCCTATGTATTTTTAATCTTTCTCCTTGTTAGTTGAAGATGCTCACCAGGCAAGGTGTTGTGCTGCACCTGCACGACACGCACAACACAACGTCTCGGGTTGGTATCTGTGCCACACAACAAGAGGCGGTTGAGGTGTGGTGATCGAGGCAACGCAACTAGAGGCGATGCCAAAGTGAAGTCCGGACGGTGTTCGGGACGCCAAAGTGAAGACCCTTGGAGAGGGGCTGTGATGGCAAGGCAAAAAATACTAGAGGGGGTCCGAGTCTAGGACGCCAAGGTAGCGAAACCCGAAGTCCGAGGGCATGAAATAGTTCGGACCTGGAGGGCCTCTACACGGTGGGCATGGACCAAGGCCGAATTGGAGCATCGAGGTGACCCTGGGGTTCGGAGCGGTGTGTTCCCCCTTCTTAAGCAGCATAACTTCTCGCTCGAGTCCTTATAGACGGCGTCAACTGTTGTCGAGATAAGACCAGACAGTAAACTTAAAAACACCCCCGGTCAGATGCGAAGATCACTGAGGATGCGGAGGGACTTAAGGAGAAGACACGAATGACCAAGTGTTTTCCATATGAGTATCTAGGGTTACAAAATGGTATCCCTCTCTCTCATTACAAAGGATCCTATTTATAGAGGAAGAGAGATAGGCAAGTGAAGTTACAAGTTTACCCTCAAGGCCTAACTTACTTCTAAGGGTATTTTTGTCATTCCCACCAAGTGGGTCTCGCTGTGTTCGACAGACTCCGAGGCAGGTCCACGGACCTCGCTCAGGGTTGCCCCCTGACACTATCCGAGGTTGGCTCCAGGGCCGGACTCCGCCCGAGGTTGACCTCCAGACTTCATCTTGGGTCGGCCCTTGGACATTGTCCTGGGTGGCGCAGACCCTACCTGGGGGGGGGGGGGGGACTCAGACATCATCTGGGATGAACTTCGAATCTCGGTCAATGTCTATCTCCGTGCTCCGTCTTGGTTTCCCAAACCTCATTTGGTGTGACGCGGACTCCGGACTCCATCCAGAGTTAGTTCGCGGACCTCGTCCGGGGTAGATTCTCCGATGTGTGTTATCACGACGAAGTTGTTGTGGGCGCGAGGTAGCGTGGGATCCTCCCCAACAGTGCACATGCTTAACAACCTAAAGTTATTGGTCTCATAAGGTTATTTAGCCAATATATGGCCACAAATCATAATGTTGCATTACTTTAAATGAAATTCGGTAATGAGGTTAATGGAGTAGTATTTTATCCTTCAAGTTGCATAGTCATCATTGGGGTATATATATGGGAAAATAAACCCTTCAGAAGGGAAAGTGTGGCTTGAAATGTTTCAAGCAGCCCCTAGTACTGTTAATAAGCTGTTGTCGGCATGCTAAATAATCCATGTCAAAAAGAAACCATGACACATGATTTTACACTCGTGGTAATGCGCTGATTTCTTTCCAAGATTCCACATGCAAGAAAAAAGATTCTGCAAATGGGAACAGTGAAAGGGAAAAAGATCTAGTAATTGGCATACTTTAGGCGTGTAAAGGAGGCCAAGCCAAATTTTGGCCTCCGTTTGGTTCGAAGCCAAATTTTAAGATTCTGTTCACATTACCTCTCTAGTTTATTTTTGGACACAATCTTCGGCCAAAACGTGGGCAGCCAATTTGGTGACCAAAATTTGGCCAAACCAGACTTTGTAAGGCTCGTGGGGTGAAATTTGTCATCAAACCAAACAGGCCCTTTCTGTCCTCTCCATGATTCCACTTGCACAAAGCTTGTGAAAAAACAAGGTGGGCTCTCAGTAATGCTTGCCTTGGTGCCATCATTAACCAGTGCTGCTAGCTACTGCATTACAGGATGCGACATGGAGAAGAGAGAGTAGACAAGGATCGTGCTTCTTGATCCATTGTTTTTTCCTTTCCTTTTCTTCGTTTTGTGTTCCTTGAGGAAGAATTGTTGCCTTAGAGTTGAGGGGCCAAGGAAGGGTCCCATCTACCTTGTGGCGAGTCAATTTCATTGGACAAAAAGCCCACCTGAGGCTTACGCCCCTCTTTGCTTTGCTTCAGCAAAAGCAAGACGGCAGATTAGACTAAACCATGGGAGAGAAAAGAGGGACCGAACACTATAGAAATGCCCCTTTTATATTTCTTTGTTGAATAGATGAGATCGATACCTAATCCATAAGGTTACTTAAGAAAAGAAACGCTAAGTTTCTTTTATTTTTCTCTAATAATTACTGATATAGTGTATTGCTGTTGTCCCTCTCCTTTGGGCTGAATTAGTCACTGACACTATTTTCTGTTGTATATCATAATGTAACAGTGTTGTTTTTGGTTTGAGGAAGTGAGATCTAGCATCTCTAACAAATTGATTAAATTTCAATAAAATTTTGCACTATATATAAATACAGTACTAGACTACTAGGACCCTCAAGATTCAAGAACAGGGGACATCAAAGAAGGAAATGTAGGAGTCTGGTTGCAGGCTTGCAGTCACCAACTAACCTAAAACCCTCTACGCCCTACATGTCAAAAGAAACTTTTTTGCAAAGAGAACCCCGCAAAGTTGTTTCTAATACGGCCTGAACCACATGACACGTCCCCCAGAGATGATGATGTTGATGCATTGCAACAATGTGGCATCTCATGGATACCACTACTTTCAAGGATCAGGTCAGCTTGCCACAACATCCATCACAATATTACGTGGAGTTTGTGGTATCTGAGAAGTTGGACTAGACCCTACCTAGTCCCTACAGCGTAACTGCCTGAAAAGGCACAACAAATAGAATATAGCTAAACAACGAAATGAAACTGGACCTTGTATTCATATTGCAGTCCATGATTTACATTTAACATGGATTGCGAAAAAAAAGAGAAGTACAATACAAGAAACTTATCAGCAGTCTGCATTGACCTCAGAACTCTAATCTGCAGCTGTCAATGCCAATTGTGGCTCAACAGTTCCCTCTGCTCTTGCCTTCTTGTGTTCACGCCGCACACGGAAGTACTCTCTTCCTTGCTCTGTAACTGTTCGGGTTCTCAGGCTGTTTCTCGTATGGGTAAACGCTTACCTGCAAAATAAATAATTAGATGATCAGATCTGGTATCCCCCAGAACCTGGCCTAGATGCAAAATAAAGGTCAATGCCTTTGACCTTTTTCTTGTCGGGCCCTTATTTCTCAAACTTGACAAGTCCATCAATCAAAGAAAAAGGGTGTGATCCTTGCCCATTCCAACATTGTTTCCAGGATAAACCTGAGATTTTCAACACAAATGTAAATAAGAAAATGCGAGAACAGGAAGAGATGCACTCAATGACTTATATTGCACTATCGTATAAAAGGTACAAATGGCAGAAACCATACATCATCCATAACATGCAGAAATATAGAATACTGCAGGGGTGTCAAAAACATAGAGCTGTGCTGTACCCATAGTTCAGGAATATAAATCCAAGGAGTGGGAAGGGAATTGCATTTGGATATTGAATCTCTGGGGCAAACAACATAACTATGGAAGGCACATTAAGTTGCTTTACAAGATGGCACAGTACATAAGAGGACTTGTCCTGATAACTTTAAGATCTCCTGGCAAACCACAAGTCATTGCATGATCTTCAATTGTCTGATATGTTAGTTCATGCATTTGCTTTA
Source organism: Melocanna baccifera (assembly GCA_036346265.1). Taxonomy (NCBI): domain Eukaryota; kingdom Viridiplantae; phylum Streptophyta; class Magnoliopsida; order Poales; family Poaceae; genus Melocanna; species Melocanna baccifera. The sequence continues at coordinate 8,295,230 of CM070678.1, forward strand.
CAAGATGCACACATTTGGGAAACTTCCATGGGAGTGGGAAGGGAATTGCATTTGGATATTGAATCTCTGGGGCAAACAACATAACTATGGAAAGCACATTAAGTTGCTTTACAAGATGGCACAGTACATAAGAGGACTTGCCTGATAACTTTAAGATCTCCTGGCAAACCACAAGTCATTGCATGATCTTCAATTGTCTGATATGTTAGTTCATGCATTCGCTTTACAAGATGTACACATTTGGGAAACTTCCATGGAAATAATACAGACATATGTCTGCTCATGCCTCTAGAGACAAAAATCATCATCAGGTGGCTCTAAAAATCATCATCAGTTGGCGCTTTAGTGTAGTGACAATACATTGCAACTCATTCTCCATTCTCCAACATCAGTAGGTGGATAGCTTTTTTTTAACTTTTTCTTTTGATAAAGGACCACCCTGCTTATATTGAAACTTGAAAGCATATAACAGAGTTCGTTCTTACAACCTACTACAAAAACAGAGCAGAATCTAACATCAATATTCAATAGTGAGACTTGCAATTCCCTTCCCTTCAACTTACATATGCACAGAAATACATAATGCACTCTTTTATGCCATTGCAGAGCGTTAGACTAGATAGATATCAGCATCCAGTGCCTCTGAAGAGTGTAATTTGTAAGGATGCACTTTAGAGCATGGCCATTTTCATTTTTTTTAATGAATAGTCATGCCATTGCTATGTCTGAAATATGCTTCCAATGCAGTTAACATGAAAATAGCAGCTGCTAACCTATTACATGCAAGATTTTTAGCCTCATTCTATCAATACTGCGGACTTACATTGTTTGATGAATGAAGCTTCAAGTACTAAACAACTAAAGCAGGAACTACACATTCCACTTGAGGTACTTCAGAGTCGATGGTTTGATTGCACGCTGACAGATAACAGCTGTCAGCTTCAGAGTCGGCAGGAAGTGTTGCTACTTATGCACAATGCAGCAACAAACATTTGCAGTTTGTAGGTCAATCACCACAATCCAATCTCTATAGCTCCCCACCTATAAAAACCAAGTCGGTAATTCAAACCGTAAACAACCTTCTGAGCGCCAGAAGGATAGCTCTTGTTCCCCAAATGGTTAAAGCATTCCCGCAACTTACCACTGAACACTAGACACAGCTAGCTCACTCAAGACAAGAAAGCAACCATCCAAGAATCAACGCCTTAATAGGCTAATGCAAGAACCGGTAATAGAAGCAGAGCAAGGGGAGGACCCTGGTGCCGCGCTGGCGGATGATGATGGCGCCGGGCTTGGCGACCTGGTCGCCAAATATCTTGACGCCGAGGCGCTGCCCCTTGGAGTCTCTCCCGTTCTTGGTGCTCCCGACCCCCTTCTTGTGCGCCACCTGAATCGTCAGCCGCCGCGCCGGCAGCGGCACGCCCATCCCGACGCCGGAGAGCGCGATGCAGTCACCGCGAAGAAAGGAGGAATATCATGAGGGGCACGGGGAGGGGATGGACAGGCCCTTGAAGGATCCCACCAGTGTAATCGCCATGGACGCCATTTCGCAAGGGTGGAGAGCAACGGCGGACAATTCCACGGGAGGAGATGATGAGGTGAGGTCTGAGGTGAGGACAGGTGATAACGAGGGAGTGAAAGGGAAGAAGTGGGCCGAAAGTATAAGGCTACTGGACAAGTTTGGGCCTAAATGTACAGGCCGAACGGTGTTTGGAAGAGTGAGAGGCCCGGTTGGGCCCTGAAATACTCTATTGTTTAGAGTCTTGGCACCCTTTTGGGCCCCTTTCATGTGCGATTCTTACAGGCCACTTAGTAAGGAATCTCCTTTTGTTTTGACAAATCCTCATAGCAAGATCATCGTCGACCACAAACAGAAATGGGATTCCACTGGTTCATGCCCCAATCAGGGGGCACATATGAAAGGTGTGTTCACTTCACTTCATTTCCCTTTCCCTTTTCTCCTCCTCCTCTTTGCTTCACAAAATTGGAGGGAATTATACATAGTAGTTAGGAAAACACGGCACACTGGAAGAAGGTGGCAGATAGATTAAATCAAAAGTTGGAATCTGTGTGGTGGAAATCAACAACTGCCCGAGATTTCTTTGGAACAGACAAAGGTGTAGCCAGGTGAAGGTGACTTGAGCGAGCGAGTGCTGGAGGAGGAAGGAGGGTGCGGAATGTGGATGGAACGGAATGGGTGAATATGATTGTGGGCTTGACCGGAACGCGCAAAGGCAAAGCTGGATGGATTCCTTGCATGGACACTGGGCATGATTGGTCCTTGACCAAGTCCCTGGCAATGGAGTGCATGGAATTATAGCCCAAACCCCACCATCTCCTACGCTCCCCCTCTTCCTGTTCCCGTTGCCCTTGTTGCCCTCCATCTCATCCTCTCTCTCTCTCTCTCTCTCTCTCTCTCTCTCTCTGAAGCACACCTCGCCTCCGTGTTGCTGTCGCTGTGTTGCATACGGGTGGGTTTTTTCCTTCACAGTGCTACGTATTCAGAGTGCTCCCAACTTCAATGGGTCTGGGTCGACAAGGGTTCAGAGTTGGAACGTACACAGCACTGCATTTCATCCCCTGACCGATCCTGGAGGCGAAAAAAAAGAGAGATAAAAGCATCAGGGTCTTGGCCGAAACACGGTGGCTCACCTGGCAGCTGCATGCAACAACATCTCTCAATCAATCAGTCCGTCCATCCGTTCCATCCATCGCGCAGAACAGTCCATCAGCTTTAGGGGACATTTGTTTTAGCGATGATTTCTGATTTTTAGCTAAAATTTTATTGTAATTAACTTTTTTTACTATAGTTGATTTAGCTTTTTGGACATAATTAATTTTTAAAAAATATAAAAATAGAAAAAATATGTTAGCTCATCACGAACAATGCAAAGGTACACGAAAAAAAAGAAAAATACAAAAAAAGCCTAAAAAATCTAAAAATTTTTCGAAAAAAGACGAATTACTAAATAGTGAAAAAAAGCTGAAGTTAAAAGCTGAAAAAAAGCTGAATCGAGCGGAGTGTGCATCCCCTCCTCTCCCTCTCTGTTTGGACGGTGTCAGTGGGTCACAACTCACAATCGCACACAAGCCCAGCGCAACACAGCCAACAGTTGGTGACGTGACGCCGGCGATCATTAGCCGGTCCGACGAGCATTGGCCGGGTCCTTGCAAGGACAACAACACACGATCGCTGCCGGCAAGCCAACGTCTAGGTAAGGGTAATCCTTGTGGAAGCCAGGGAGCAATGCACGTCTGCGTTGCCGCGCTAAAACTTCAATTGTAGCTTTACATATCTTTAGCCTCGCCATTGGTTTGTTCATTAGTCGAAAATCAACGGCATGCCTGGACGTGTTCCTGAACTTGTCTAATTGTCATATCACCTGTGCTTCAACACAAGTTGCTGAGATTTTTTTACATAGGAATTGGTTAAAAAAAAAAAGATCTTTCCGTAACTGATTTTGAGTAATGATGGTCAAAACGAAAATCAAAAGATGTGGGGGAAGAAAGAGACGGTGTCGGTCGGTCTTGGCGAGTATGATGGGCGATCGATAGGATTCAAACCACGGCTGTAAAAAGAGCGATGGGTAAACAAAACACTCGATGCCTCCACCAACCTTTCTTTGCAGTCTGGTCATCAGCCATAATGATCGATGTGATCCCACTTCCATCCCAGTAATTACCAGCCAGTTCCATCTTTGTGTATGACTCCATGAGGTGGCTAATGGACTAGACTGTAATTTCAGGTTGATGCGTCGGCATGAGATTGTTCATGGTTGTGTACAGACCATTGACAATATATGGAGCCCAGTTGACCTGATGCACTGTTTCAAACAGAGGGTAAGTGCTAACTATTGCCGAGTTTTAGTTTGGATATACGTCCAGAGGCGGATCCAGGCCCAGGACCAAAGGCCTACGGAAACCCCTTGAAGAATTCCCCCGAAAAAACCCAGAAAGATAGAGGGAGGGCTCAGCCCATGAAGAGCTGGCCTAGCACGGGGCATGGTCCATATCTGGCTCCATCCTTGGATATGTCTATACGGGTTCAGATGGATCTGACCTAGGCTTAACCCGGCGGCCCGGCCCGGCCCAGCCCATGTCTTGGGACAAATTAAAATGGTCGCTTATCTACACTAGCGAAGTAAAATGTGTTACGTGGACTTGATGGTAACAAGCTATTCGTCTAGCGTCTTCAATCTAAAAAAATCAGGTACTATATACACTTTAACAACCAAAAGATCTCTTTTATTAAAAACAAAAAAACACAAAAAGTTGGTTCGTGCTCACCGCAAAACGTTTCTACACCGGCTGCTAGCTCATGCCCTTTCTGGTTCAGTTACACACGTGGGAAATAGATAGCTGAAGACAGTAGCGGTAGTTGGCTGCGAAGGATCATGCCATTTAGGATTAGGTTTCTTGTTTCGTTCTAGACGCGATGCAACACAAAAGCAACAACTATTTACCAACTTAAAATAAAAGGGGATATGGCCACCAACACCAAATCCATATGACCTATTTACCAACCGGGACCACAGCTCCATATCTTTTGGTTTAGCTTTGCATTTGGATTTGGATTTGGAGAGTTTGTTGGTTGGGTTGCCTGGTAGGTTAGAGAGGAGGAGTCTTTCTGTTGGCCATGATGATTCAAGATCCATCCATGGCTCACTGGTAGGAGAATTCTGTAGGTTGTAACCACTATTCTTGCTTGTCTATCTCTTTCCATCGGTTTGTGTGGTTATGTTGTGACACCTTTTCTGATCATAGGCGACCAGCCGGTTAGGAAGAATGCATTGATTGATTGCACTAGTGGATCCGGAACTTCTACTCTGTAGGGGGTTGCTACTGATTTTTACATGTTTAGTATTGTATTTTTTTTTCTGAAATATAAAAATTTTACAAGGGGAGAAAAGGAACAATGGGTCGTGGGGTTAATGGTCAATCTAGTGGCGTTGTCTTTCCAATTGGTCACGAAGAGTTATGCCCGGTGAAGTGCTTTAGCGGTGAGCGAACATTATTGCTAATTATTACCACAAGGGGCAAAACCTTCAAAGATGCAATGATCCAAGGCATCCAAAGATGAGATGGTAGATCAGAGAAGAAAAGGCAAAGGAAGAAATTCCCAAGAAAAACAATGCATGATTGCCAGCCATGGGGGGGAGAGATTCAACAATGCAATGATCCCTACATCCAAAGCTGTTAGATCAGAGGGAAAAGCAGCAATAAAAAGGAAAAGTCCTTAGGGAAAGTAATCTTTGGATCAAGCCCTGCTAATTTAACCCCTGGTTAAGGAAGTCTTCTATCCTAAACCAGGGTTTGTGAAAAATAAAGTTCAAACAAATATAAGAAAAGGTGAAGCGTGTGTACTGCTCACAGCTAGCTAAGGTCCTACTCATTTGGGTTTAGACTTTTGGCTTATTTTTTACTATTCATAATTCTCGTTTTTTTTGCTTTTTGGCATTTTTTAGCTTTTTTACCGGTTATTTTTTTCCATATTCGTTTGCATTATACGCGATGGGTTAACCTATTTTATTTTTAGTTTTTAAAATTTAATTATGTTAAATAAGCTACCGTCAGCTACAGTGTAATTTTAACTAGTTACAGTACAATTTCAATCATAAACTATTAAATTTCAGCCTAACCCAGCGGCCTCTCAAACTGATTGCACCCCAACTTCCACAGGGCCATCGTGCACTTTTGTTTTATTCCGTGCAGCATCTCATCCGCCTCTTTTGCATATACCCGTCGAACTAACTGTAAAATAAAGTTAGTTCAAACAAATGAGGAAGTCTTCTATCCTAAACCAGGGTTTGTGAAAAATAAAGTTCAAACAAATATAAGAAAAGGTGAAGCGTGTGTACTGCTCACAGCTAGCTAAGTCCCTGCTCATTTGGGTTTAGACTTTTGGCTTATTTTTTACTATTCATAATTCTCGTTTTTTTTTGTTTTTTGGTATTTTTTAGCTTTTTTACCTGTTCTTTTTTCCTATATTCATTTGTATTATACGCGATAGGTTAACCTATTTTATTTTTAGTTTTTTTTAAACTTAATTATGTCAAATAAGCTACCGTCAGCTACAGTGTAATTTTAGCTAGTTACAGTGTAATTTCAGTTATAAATCACTAAATTTTAGCTCAACCGAGTGGCCTCCGAAGCTGATTGTTGCACCCCCAACTTCCACAGGGCCATCGTGCACTTTTGTTTGCAGTGTCTCATCCGTCTCTTTTGCACATACCCGTCGAACTAACTGTAAAAATGTTAATGTTAATATGTTTAGAATTTGAGAATTTTGTAGAAATTTTTTTTTGTGCGAAACATTGCAACTCCTACGTCGTTTCTACGAAATTCCAGCATCCCAAACGGGGCTAAACATTCTGCTTGACGCACTGTAGCACTGTAGTAGCACTAATTATGAACCATTACGATTGCAATTACGGCGCAAGAGAATTACAATGGGATGAATCATAGGATGGCAGTGCCATGATGGTTTCCATGCATGGGCCTGATCATGTGTACGTATCGTCAGTACAATTGTTGATGCGAGTGTTGACGAATACCGTGACTCGAATGCTCGACTGATTAGGGGGTGATCGTTTCGGTTTCAGCTTCTAGTTTCAGCTTTTTTTTCACTATTCATTACACTATCTATTAACTCAGCTATAGTATTTTTTCAGCCAGCTACATTGTTTTTTCAGCTAAAAGTCAAAAGTTATCGCTATTCCGATCACCCCTAGGTGGCGCACTGATTGATTGCGTTTGTGTACGCAACTGGGCGGCCAGCGGTTGGTCGTTGCGGCGATCGATTACTCGCTCCCTCCACTTTGGTGGTGAGCCAAGTTACCATCGCGGCTTCAGGCGGCCATGATGGCGAAGGAACGAATGAGTTAAAGAAAAGCACAGGACAGGAGCACCTCCCGTGATCGAATGAAATCCATCTGGCTCCGAACTAGGCCGTCCATTCGAAATATCAACGAGCAAGGAGATAGGGGCATGGTTTTTCGAGTACTAATTGCATTGCATGAAGCGTCAGAATCATCGTTTTCAACTGCTTTTGCCCGAGGACAACGAATATTGGGGCAAAAGAAAGTTGCATGGGTGAGAGGAGAGACACGACCGATGCATTCAGCCACAAGAGTTCCCCACTCAAAATCTGGTCGCACATATGCCTTTTGAAATTAGGCGCAGAATCCACCTCGAAGGAGACAAAGTTGCCACCGAATCTACTCATTAAAAGCATTCATCAAAGCTACGCAACGAAAGAAGCACATGAGTGAGTTTGCGATTTTTCATAATTGTGTCGATCGAGCCGAATAATCATATTTGACCATTTTATGCCTTCAAATTGAACTTTTTTGAGGAGGGCCAATCGTTCCGTGTAAACACAACGCATTAGCCATGTAAAAAAGACGATCTAAAAAAGGTATGCAAAAAATCACTGAATTATACCCAGTTCAGTTCTGAATGTATCCAAACTTCTCTCGGGCCAGTCTTACCAAAAAAAAAAAACTTTCTCTGGTGTCCAACTTGCATATCGATTTTATTGATAATGCTAGCAAAATTAATGGTATTTTAAAAGTACATTGATAGCTAATCGATTTATATTATTGCCGTGTACCAAACTACCAATCTAGATACTTTGTATATAGTTGTTAAAGTTTGCATTTGGTTGCATGCATATGGAACCAGAGATTTTAGTACATTTCAATGCGCAAACCAAATTTTCTTTAAAGTAATAAAAATAATAATGTGTGTTTTCCCATGAACAAATTTATTAACTCGTTTCTAGTTTTTGGATCAAGGTGATGGATAAATGGTAAACACGGAGAAAAGGCTCGGTCCAATATCTTACAAATATATATAGAGAAAAGAGAGTAACACTGGCGGGGTGAAAAAAAAAAAGTTGCTCCTTTTGTTTCCAGCCTTTACCTCTTTGCCGCGTACACTTTCTCGTAAGGTTGGAAAACTTCTTGCAACTGTTGGACTTGCCCGCTCTTCTCCTCATCTGAAGGCTAGTACTAGTGTTTGTCCCACGGATAACATCGTAAGTTTTCTCGACACCCTTCGGCGACGCTGCAAAAAAATTGTATACTACATTCTCCATGTTTTTCCTAAAAATGCTAGGTAATTCCGTAACATGCAACTTCTCAAAAATAAAACATGTACCACCATTCACAAGCAAACCGGGATGTTATTGTAGCTATTTAGGAGAGGCAACGGTGAACAACATTTCTAGACATGGTACCACCCTACGGTGACGTGACATAAAAAAATATTGTGTCAAAGACCATAGCCAGGTTCTATTTCTATCCTAACTCCAACATCAACACACGCGTAAGAAACTACAATTATGCTTTCTTAAACCGCACCACATGCATAGAAGCAAAGCAAGCAACCGACGCGACACCGACTAACCGAAACACGCGAGAGTTTCACGTGTAAGGGTATGTATAACATGTAAGGAAGAAAAGAGGGGGGGGGGGGGAGGTAAAATCATAGCTCAAAAAGATAAGTTAAATGATTCACTAGAGAACAAGGTTGGTAAACCAAAACACGATGACAATCTCTATGGTTATCAAGACAAAATCTGCTATAAGTGTGGTAAATGAGGGGCACTAAACTCGGATCTGTAAAGAGTCGCAACAAATCATTGATGCCTTCCAAACCAAAAAGAAAAGCGGTGGCAAATTACAATATAAAACCCACTTTACTTTTATTGAGGAGGATAATTTCGAGCAGCTGCCTGCACTAATGGATGTGGACCCCACTCCTGCAGCCACGCCCCTCTTGACATTGCAGCCGTCGCCGCCATGATTTCTCTAGAATAGCATCTCACCCCTGACAAAATAGCAGCCAAAATCTCAGACTTCTTAGTAGATTCAGTCTAATACACAAAATGCATATACACTTTAATTACTATTTATTTCATGTGCAAGAGGAATAAGCTAGGCTTGCAATAATGGTACTTAAACAATTCATTCTCGTTATAGTTGATATTAATTCATTTATTTATTCAGTCAATAAAAGCATGATATGTTCTAATATTTGAAGTATTTTATTATATATATTTATTGTCTTCTACTACATATTAATAAAGTATTTTATATTAGGATACGTATGGCACCATAGAGGAAGTGTGCTTAGCTGACAATAGCACAACGAATACCATCTTGAGATAGACAAAATTCTTTCAGTCGATTAGTAAAAAATGCTGGCAGCCTTACGACAATCGCTAGTAGTGATGCTTGTATAATAGGCTCAGAAAGAGCCATAATTATACTCCCAATGGACACGACTTTAATCGTTAAAGAAGTTTTATTGTATCTAGAATCGACTAGAACTCTCCTACGTTTCAAAGACAATCGCGCTAATGGTTTTTCATGTTGAGACTGAAGAAGAGTATGGTAAGAAATATCTGCTCATTACAAAGCGTGAAGTAAGTGGGAAAAAGGTATTAGAAAGACTTCTTTTATTTGAATCTAGGTTATACTGCACTAATATTACAGCACCTGTAGCCTATACTGCTCTAAAAACTATATTTAGAAGATTTGAACTTTTCTATCTTTGGCATAATAGATTAGATCACTCAAGCCTTAGGATGATGAAAAATATAATTAACAATTCACAAGAATATAATATTCATTTAAAGAATTTTCCGAATCAAGAATATTTTATATGCCCCGCATGTGCCACCGGGAAATTAATTACTAGACCTTCTATTCTGAAATTGAAGGATGAAGTCTCTACATTCTTGGAATGCATTCAAAGAGATATTTGTGGTCCTATACAACTTCTGTTGGGATCATTTAAATATTTTATAGTGATCATTGAACTTCCTCGAAATGGTCACACGTATGTTTATTATATACGAGAAATCATACTTTTGCAAAACTAATCTTACAGATAATTCAAATTAGAAATAATTTCGCTGATCATCACATAAAGTCCAACAGAATGGACAACGCCGGATAATTTACTTCAAAGGCATTTGATGATTATTGCGTGACAATAAAAATTAAAGTTGAGCATTCTGTCCCACATGTCCACATTCAGAATGGACTAGTAGAGGCATTAATTAAAAAGATTAAATTTATTGCACGGCTGCTTTTGCAAAATTGAAATTTACCAACTATATATTGGAGACACGCAGTCATACATGCAGCAACTCTCATCAACTTTAGACCTTCAGCATATAACATCCATTCACTAATGCAACTAGCGCAAGGATCAGTACTAAAAATCTCTTATCTCCGTGGGTTTGAGTGCAAAGTTTATATACCTATACCTCCATCACAGTGTACTGCAATGGACCCTCTCCGAAAATCTAGGATATACATTGGTTGTAAGACATCATCTATAATCAGGTATTTAGACCCTATGATAGGAGATTTGCATATCGCCCATTTCGCTGAAAGTATAGTTGAAACGATAGTTTTCCGATATTAGGGGGAGAAAATCAACCCCCTGATGAATAATGTTAGTAAATTGGGAATCCATGCACATAACCCGCGCACTAGTAAAGCAAATACAGAAGTTCCAAAGATTATTAATTTGCATGCATTTGCAAATTAACTGCTTGATCATATTAGTGATTTAAAGAGTGTGACCAAATCACATGTGTCTGGATGCAATGCACCGGAAAGGTTGAAATATCGAAGAAAGTAGAAGGTATCTCTAATTCTCTCCAGAGGCCTTAGAATAAATAGACGAGAAATTCGACCCCTTGAATCCCAAATAACCAGAGACGCCTGGTGAAAAAGAATAAGGACTTGACATAACGAATTATTGAAGTTCCTCAGAGTTAGTAGGGGACCTAGTTGAGACCTGGCACCGGAATGGCACCTTCAGAAAAAGGCATGCTGGATTTAAATATTTTCATATAGAGAGAAAACAGTATGAATATGTGCGCCCTAGTTGAGACCTGGCACCGGTATGGCACCTTCAGAAAAAGGTATGCCGGATCTAAATATTTTCATAAAGGGAGAAAACAGTATGAATATGTGCGCACATATCGGAGCTAAAAAACTAAATAGACTTGCCCACAGAACTAGAAGGAGCGGTGAACAAGCAGAAAAACTATAAGAATTATCTCATGATGAAATAGCTATAAACTATGTGAACACAGGAGAATCTATGAATAGGACAACAACCAATGTTGATATCTATTTTGTAAAAGAAAATTATCACAATCATCGATTTTGATCCAGATCCTACATCGCTCGTTGAATGTAAGAAAAGATCAGATTGTAAGGATTGAAAAAAGGTAATAGAAACTGAATTATTATCTCTGAATAAAAAAAAATGTTCATGCCTATAAGAAACATACCCCCATGTGAACTCCGTAGGGCATAAATGGCTATTTGTTCAAAAGAGAAATTAGAAAAATAAAGTTGTAATATATAAAGCAGAGCTTGTTGCACAAGATTTCACTCAACGATCAGGAGTTGATTATGAAGAAACCTATTATCCGGTCATATGTGGTATTACCTTTAGATATTTAATCTCAATGGCGGTAAACCTGAATTTAGAAATGAAATTAATATATGTGGTAACGACATATCTCGATGAAAACTTGGATTCAGATATTTATATGAAGGTATCCCTGTCACAAACTAAGACAGAACAAATAGAAATTTCTACAGTGTAAAACTCAGAAAATCACTGTATGAGCTTAAACAATCAGGTAGAATATGATATAATCGTTTAAGTGAATTTCTATGCAAAAAAGGCTACACGAACAATTAGGATTATCTCTGTATATTTATATGACGATCTCAGAATGGATTTTATATAATCTCAGTGTATGTAGATGATTTGAATATCATCAGAGCCCTGCATGATATAAAAGAAATGAGCTCTTACCTAGAATCAAAGTTTGAAATGAAAGATTTGGATAAAATCAAATATTGCTTAGGCTTGTAGCTCAAGCATGTCCCAGAAAGGATATTAGTGCATCAGTCAGCCTACACTTGGAAGGTGTTAGAAAGGTTTAGTTTTGAAAAAGTATACTCTTCAAAAGTATCCATGATCGAAAGATCTTTACAGTAAGACAAGAATCCATACAAACCTAGAGTAGAGGAGGAAGTCCTGAGACCAGAATTTTCATACTTAAGTGCAATAGGAGAACTTATGTATTTAGTAAATTGCACTAGACTGGATATCGCATTTTTCGTAAACCTATTAGCAAAGTATAGTGTAGAGCCTATGAAAAGGTATTGGGAGAGAATAAAGGACATCTTCTGATACCTCTAAGGAAGTAAATACCTTAGACTGTTCTATAGAAAGAACCAAGATCTAAATATGACTGGCTATGCAAATGCTAGGTGATTATCAGACTCGCATATCGCTAGGTCGCAAACATGCTATATATTCCTGTTAGGTGGAACCACAATTTTATAAAATTATCTAAGTAAAGTCTTATATCGACTTCGATGAATAACTCAGAAATCATAGCACTGTACGAAGCCATACGAGAATGTGCTTGGTTTCAATGAATGGTTCACCACATCCAGCAATCATATGGATTGAATATCATGCAAGCTGTCACAATTATCTATGAAGATAATACAATTTGTGTTGCACAAGTGCAAATGAGTTACGTAAAGAGTCATCTCACGAAGCATATCGTCCATAAGTTCTTCTATACTCATGAATTGCAAAAAGATGGACGAAATTAAGATACTACATAATAAGTCATGTGAAAATCTTGCAATCTATTTACTAAGTCACTTCTATTATCTAATTTTGAAAGATGTGTACGTGAAATTGGAATGATGAGACTTGGAGAAGTGCAAAATTCAGGGAAAAACTTTTCTCGAGTTCACTATTAAAATTTGATTACGAAGATCGAGTACCTATGGAATAAATCCTGTAGATAAAATAAAATTAGATGGATTATACTTTTTTTACGAGTTTTCCTGAAATTTCTCGGCTAAAGTTTTTAATGAAGCAATTCATGTAGCATAACATAATATGTTTCATGTACTCTTTCTCTAAATTTTTTCTACTGGATTTTTATGGAGTTTTGATGAGGTATAAATGTGTCGGATGAGTATCAAGGGGAGTATTAGGAAACCTAAGTCCGAACTTACAAACCTGGCCTATTAGTAGACACCCTTTATTTACTATATAAATAGAGGTTCTAATCATTATAAAGAATATACATAAATAAAAAAAGTAATAAAAAAGAAGTTCTCTTCTTATCTTTCTATGTTAAATTTATTATTTATAATATTTTATATTTTATTTATTTATTTTATATAGGAGAGGAATTATTTAGATTAGGCTGTCAGCTAGTTTGGTCTAAGGAAATTCCTCAACAATAGCGAGCGGCGCACGCGCGGTTAGGACGCGCACCGTAGCGCACGCGCGGTTAGGACGCACACCGTAGTCTCGCACACGACACAACGCGGCGAGCATTTTTAGGGGGGGAGGCAGAAAGGAGCAAGCCGAACCGAACCGAGCCGGAGCAACCCAAGAAAGAAGAGAGAGCCGAGCAGCCGCCGCGGCATAGGGGGAGAAGGGGGCGCCGCCACGACGACGCCGGCGGCGGCCGGAGATGGGGGAGGTGGCGGCGCTGCGGCAGCTGGTCGGCCAGGTCCAGGAGCTCTGGGACCTCTACGGCGCCCACTCCCACCCCCTCCCCAGGCAAAAACCCCTCCCTTCCCCTTCCCTTCGTCTCTCTGGCTTTCTCTCTGTCCTCTGGTCGATTCATTCGGATCTGGTCGCTGCGTGGTCTATCCGGAGTTTCTTGCAAATTGGCCTCTCAATTTTTCTTGATCTTTAGGTCCTGGGGACATTGGGTTGCTCAGATCTTCGACTAACATGCTTAGCTTAGATGGTGTATTTCATTCTTGGTATTATTACCGTTTTTTGGCGGCAACTCTTAAATTTCTCCCCTTTTTGCTTCGTTATGTTGGTGGATTTGGTCGTGGGGGGAAGGATTAATCCGAGGAGCGGTGGCGTGCGGCACAGAAATGGAAAATTATGTGGCTTTTCCCGTACTTCTTGCTTGCTTCCTCCCTCGTAATTGTTTGTTAATAATACCTACCCGTTTCCACGGTTATAGCTTCTCACATTGCCCCAAGCATAGGACAAGATTCTTTACGCAAATCCATGGAAGGCACGGGAAAGCCCACAACTTGAGATTATTTTAAGGGTATACGAGGCTGCTGATCTTAACATATCCTAATTAAGTTGACTTTGGAGGTGCGCCGTTTGTACGACTTTGTACGCAAGGAACCAGGGGAAGAGAAACGGCGATTATTTCGATAGCGAACTCTGTTAAAAATAGCCGCAAGGCTTAACTGGGAAAGGAAAAGAAACACCGTTACTAATTCTGAGTTGCCCTTGCCACCATTGCGACCAATTCAAGCTGTCATGTCATCTATGAACCGCATAATGGTGTTTGTTTATCTATCAGTTTCCTTCTGTGCTTCATCAAGCATTGCACCAATAATGCTTAGATTTGAGGATTATCTCTAGCATAGTTAAGCGGTGCATTTTAACAAATGAAGTATACATTTGTTTGTTAACTTGTATGGATCTTTTCATATTAAAAATCACTATTTTGTTGATGAGAAGTTGGTGTTGTTTGGTTGTGCCCAGTATTACTAAAACAATAAACAACGTATATATCTGGGGTTTGAGTGATGGTTGAAACTTTAAGTCTGCATAGACCGTGCACGAGGTTGCATTGCTTATCTATACCATAAAGAATATCCTGTCAGCTGCATCCGATATATGTAAAGTCTTTTCCTCCGTGCAACCTATGTTTGAGTCCGCAAGAGCATGCTGCAAGTTTCACCTTCTGGATAGCAAGTCTAGTACTCGTGAATAACATCTAGTTGGCTTCACTAACAACATAAATTGCTTTGTCTGATCAGGGTACCTCTGTAATTACCACGTGACATGACAAATAATATGAAGATTATTTCTAGATTTAGAGAGTTTTAACTATTTGATGGTAAATTGGATGATGAATCTGATTATCTTGCACTATAAAAAGCTAATTGATCAACCTACCTGCGTTTCCGGTTTGAAAAACCTGCACACACAGTTGCAAAGCCCTTTTTTGTGTGTACCATCATACCTGAATGGGTGATGTAACTATGCTGGCATATATAGTCGAACTTGATAGTTCCAATAGTACCCGTCTACCCGAAACAGAGTAATTTTGTTAACATGGTGTTCTCATACAGTTATATCCATTCAAAAAAGTAGCCAGTGCCTTTGGTGGTTACAGTTACACTCAAGTGTTACCACAGTAATCTAGTTTCAAAGTTTGATCATCTGCACTGCACTACATATTTTGCATTTCTTATCTAAATTCTGTCCATTTTGTTTGCCATGGAACGCTAGTTGTGAAGTCAGGTGCTCCAGTTTCATCTAAACTGATCAAGACATAGAGTAGATGAGTTCATCACATTAGTCATTAGCAAAAAAATCCAAAGAAATACAATGAATAGCTACTAGTGCAGAACTAGTCATTTCTCCTGCTGCAGACAAAATCATGGCTTTCCTGCTCCTGCTCCACATTAGTCATTATCTCCTTTTTCTTTGCAGTAAAAAATTCTTGTTGCTACCCTTTCCAGTGTCCTTTTTCTTTGCAGTAAAAAATTCTTGTTGCTACCCTTTCCAGTGTTGCTTTGCCATAAAATAAGATGGACTAATTGGGCTTATGGATATCTTACAGGTGGTATTTACTTGACTTCGAGCATGGTTCAATCAAGGATGATTATTGTGGAGGAAGGACTGGATACAACTCAGAATTGTTGAAGATCATGGAAACTAACCAATCTCCTCGCAAGCGACCACATAGAGATAGAAACCGTGAGAAAGCACCCTGCTTGAACTCAACTGAAGTAATGAAACAGGAGATTTGGAGAGAGTTCCCTGAAGACCTTTTTGAAACTGTCATTGCAAGGCTTCCAGTTGCTGCAATTTTTCAATTCCGTACTGTTTGCCGGAAGTGGTATTCTCTGTTGGGCTCAGACAATTTCTCTCAGCAGTACTCTGAAATTCCGCATGGACTGCCATGGTTCTATACAATCACCCATGAGAATGCCAACTACAATGTAGCAATGTACGACCCTTTGCTTAAAAAATGGCACCACCCTTCTGTTCCCCTCGCTCCTGCAAAGATAGTAATTCCAGTGGCATCTGCAGGTGGCCTTGTCTGCTTATTGGATCTTAGCCACAGGAACTTCTACATATGCAACCCTCTGACACAATCACTCAAGGAAATTCCACCCAGGTCAGTCCAGGCATGGTCAAGAGTAGCAGTAGGGATGGTGCTGAATGGAAGAACTTCTAATGAGGGTTACAAAGCAATGTGGTTAGGAAATGACGGGAATCATGAAGTCTATGACTCTATACAGAATGTGTGGTCTCGGCCAGGCACTTTTCCTCCAAGCATCAAACTTCCACTTGCTCTAAATTTTAGGTCACAGCCTGTAGCGGTTGGCAGCACACTATACTTCATGTGTGCAGAACCAGAAGGTGTTTTGTCGTATGATGTAAGCACCGGGATTTGGAAACAATTTGTCATCCCACTGCCTCTGCATCTGACTGACCACACACTTGCCGAGTTCCAGGGAAGAGTTATGCTTGTGGGTCTGCTGTGCAAAAATGCAGCAACCTGCGTCTGCATATGGGAGTTGCAGAAGATGACTCTCCTCTGGAAGGAGGTGGACAGAATGCCAAATATCTGGTGCTTAGAATTTTATGGTAAGCACATGAAGATGACCTGCCTGGGCAACAGTGGCTTGCTCATGCTCTCCTTGAAGGCAAAGCGGATGAACCTTCTCGTGACGTACAACCTTTTGAATAAGGAGTGGCAGAAGGTTCCTGATTGCATTCTCCCGTGCAGCCGCAAAAAACAGTGGATATCATGTGGCACAGCATTCGGTCCATGCCCCTCTGCCTTGGCCTGACAGTTTTTTGCTTTCTTCAGAAAAGGAAAGGTTGAGGTCCATTTCGTATCATTGGCCTGTCGTTAGATATTTACATGTTTTAACTTGTGAGAAGGTTCTCTGTTATGTACAAATTCATGTCACTGTGGTTTTTTGTTGTATCTCTTTGAAGCAATCGAATTGTTTGCGAATTGTTTGGTTATTATCACCTGAAGGAATTTGGGTAGTTCCAACGTCAACTG
This sequence comes from Melocanna baccifera, assembly GCA_036346265.1. Lineage (NCBI taxonomy): Eukaryota > Viridiplantae > Streptophyta > Magnoliopsida > Poales > Poaceae > Melocanna > Melocanna baccifera. Next base: position 8,312,379 of record CM070678.1, read on the forward strand.
ATCAAGTTGTATTGAATCTATTAAGGTTCTTGTGGTCAAAAGGCTGAACAGCAGGCATCTGTTCAGTCTTGAATTTTGCTTGTTCCGTTATTTTCTATTGTCTTCAGTGTGTAATATTTCTGAATCTGCAGTCATCAGCCCAGAATTGAGATTTTTCTCTATAATAATAACCGGAGTTCGATCGATGCTCCCACGTATGCATGTTATTGAGTGTCAATTGTTTCATGTGCTTGTAATGTGCTGATACTGATGCATGGAGATGGAGATTTGATGTTACTAGTTACCATGAAAAGATGGTGGCATTTATGTCAGGCTGCCTGATACTTAACCACCAGATGTTGAATTCTTGAATTGTTTGGTATGACTTTATGTAAGTTCAGCAATAGCATTCCGAAACCTAGTAACAGCTCCCATGTCAAAGTTCAGTACTCAGAAAGTAATTTTCAAGTACAAAAGGACATCAGGCATTCAGACTATTCTTTTGATATAGTAAGAGAAGCATTGCAGTATATAATATACGATTCCACAACGCAGAACACCGTAAATACTTACTGAAGTACCGCTGGATTGACCGTCAACCACAATAAGCACGAGATTGAACAGGAAAAATGCAAATGGATGAATTCAGCATCTGCACGAGCAAAACTATATTTGAAATCCCATTGCTATCGTTAAGGCAGCATATGCTCTGCGATGTCGATTTAAGCACAAGAAACCAATAGCACTGCATAAACTTTTTTCAGGTGCAGCAAAAAATTCACAAGCTAACATGGTAAAGAGATTTTACAAAACTCAATGACTTCCAGTGGCGGTCAGACAAAATGCTACATCACCTGAAGCTCATGAGTCATAAGAGCTGCCCAGATCAATTTGTCCATTCAAAAAGGCCACGACAGGAACAGCCAGAAAAATACTACTACTACTAAGAAAGCATTGCATTTTGTGGCAACTATGACGAGATCCATACATAGCAACAGGTGAAAGATATTATTAACATCCAGTGGTGGACCCAGAAAAAAAACCCAGCTAGGGCAAAGTCCAATGGCAGACAAAAAAAAACTAGGTAGGCTGAAGTCGGAAGCGTGAAATAAACAGTAATACCTAAAAGCAAAACAATCCATGACCAATCTATTTTGCAATCACACTAATAAAAGTATGTGATACGAAATAGAAACAACAACTACAATTCGCATGCTAATATATGTAGATAACGGAAGTTCAATGAAAAATACCTCACTAATGAAGCTTAATCCACAATTGTAGATGAGTTGTAAAAGAAACAACCTGTCAAATATGAAAGATAGATAAATCAGTATTGTCACAATTTGATAATAGAATATAAAAGATGCAATAAAAAAGAAGACAAAAAATATACCAGTAAATAACTAAGTACGTTTAGGAGAACGAGGCATTTTCATTGAGATTGTGCATATGCGGTCACCGTTCCGCTTTCCTTGGTACTTCTGCTTGAAAATTTGCTAAAAATAGTTTTTCAAATCCTTTCTATTCATTTTGAATTTGAACAAGCCTCCGGTCACTATTTCTGGAGAAGTAAAAATATAAGTACCATCATTTTGACAAACTAGTTTACATATTCTACATAAAATTGTGCAATATATAAAATCCGCTCCTCAAATTCTACATATATAAAATTGTGCAATATATAAAATTATACAATATATAAAATCCGCTCCTCAAATTCTACATATATAAAAAATTCTACATATATAAAATTGTGTAATATATAAAATCCACTCCTCAAATTCTACATATAAAATTCTACATACATAAAATTATGCAATATATAAAATTGTGCAATATAAAATTCTACATATCCTCAAATCACCTCTCGGCAGCTCAGCTGAACATGCCTCCTCAAAACCGCTCCTTCCGCCGGCCGCTCTCCCCCAGGCCCCAGATCTGAAATCCGCCTCCTGGCCTTGGGCCTCCCCTGCCGCTCTCCGCCTCTCCCCCAAATCTCAAAACGCTCCCGGCCAGTCCCGGCTCCCCCGTTCCCCAGCCACCGCCTCCCGGCCTCCCTTGCCGCCACGCTCCCCGGCCTCCCCTAGCCGCCTGGGCGCCGCCGCGCCGCGCTGTCCTCCGACTCCTCCGCCTGGGCTCCGCCGCGCCGCGCCATCCTCCGACGACTCCGCCTAGGCGCCGCCGCGCCACGCCGTCCTCCAACGACTCCGCCTGGGCACCGCCGCCGCGCTGTCCTCCGCCTCTACCGCCCGGGATCTAGGTTAGCGCCGGCTCTATTTTTCTTGGACTCGACTTGATGGACTGTTGGTCCGTCCGCCCGTGCGTCGTCCGCTATGTATATCCCTTGTTGCTGTGTTGGGCTGTGTTGTTTATTAGGCTTTGTCCGCCCCTGTCTACATGACTACACCCGGGGGTGGCGCCGGGGGGTGTGCTTCACGGTTCCACCGGGGGCGCCGGCGCCGGGGGCTGGGGGGTCCGGCCGGCAAGGGGAGCTCGGGCGGCCGCCCGGGCTCGCCCGAAGGGTAGGTCCGCCCCTGTTAACATCTACTGCTCTAGGCGCAACCATCAAGAAATAAGAATGTAACTAACTCAGCAGGTATATTCAGACTTTGAGTTCACTTAACCAAGGTATGTCTACTCTTAACAGCATGCTGCCACATCAACACAACATGGGGAGCTTACAGATAAAAGAACACAACATGGGGTACATACTGTACAGTTCTAAAGAAATCGATATTACCCAACTAACTCCAGGTGCAAATAAGCGAAAGGGGAAAAAAAAGGTTCAGAGCAAGCACCAGCTTCAACTGGAAAACTCATTCGGCATCGTCAGACTGTGGAACTACTTGAAGAAGTTCCTTTGGAATTGAGCCTGGATCCAGTTCATAGCTCCCCTCGGGAGAATTCTGAGCTTCTTCGCAAGTAAGGACATGGAATGGCACCTGGTGCGAAACCCGCAGCATCTCCTCCTTTGGAATACTCCTGCTTTTCGTTGGGTCAAGAAGGGGTTTAAACACTGACACAAACCCCGGGACTTTCACTTGGGTTGTAGATGTCAGCAACATGTACTAGTTCGTACTTGTACATTGTATCATCAGGTGTAAATTCATTCCAGTCAGGAGACCAGTTCTGGACTTCTGGTATAGGGCCCAGATATCACCTTTCTTAGAAAAATTCTGATGATGCCACTTGGACCTTTTTCCCATGTGACGACACGAGAGAATTTATTCAGTTGGTCAGTATCTTTGGATGCACCAACCTTGAAATCACCGCAGGTCTTCGAGTATCCATATGAGATCCAATCTGAAGTTACAAATTCCTTGCAGTCCTCCGCTTTCAGGTAAGCCAGTCTAACTTTAAAAGGGTTTCTGGAGAGGACTTTCCGGATCAAAGCATTGTAGCGACTAGCGAGGCATACTGTCTTCTTCATCATATACGGCCCCATATTTGATCACTCTGAAAAGAACTTTCAGAATGATCACCAAAATTGTGGAAATCTGCATCAGGGACGGGCATTTCACCAGAGCCTTCATTAGAAGATGGTTCTTGGTCCAAACAGCTATCTTCGTCATCGAAATGGTGCTGCTGTGACGAATTAGCACCAACTGGATCCACTCCAGGTTCTTTTCTTGTGTGCCTTGCGGTTTCTACTTGTGTATACTATGCGTATTTCAGGTAACCTCCACTTCCATGTCTTCCCTTTTTCTTCTAAACCAAGATGTTTACTGCTCTGCGCCCTCTCCTTTTCTTCTGAATTAACTCTTTCGCTAGCCGGCTCCTTACCATTGTCTTCTGCTGCAATCTTTCCTTTATTTTTCAAATGAGAAATGCTAGACAATATTCAAGTGTTTTTTGAACTCAGATCACTCAGATTTTTGAGACGTTAGATCTTCATCCAACGGATCTCCCGTACCCCTCTAAAAAAAGAATTTAGGATATTAGATCTCCATCCAACGGATCCCCTATATCCCTTCTAAAAAAATATGAGTGCTCCAAATCTGGAGATCCAATATCCAAAAAATTTTAGTGATCTGAGTCCAAAAAAACACTCGAATGTTATATAGACACTCCCTTTTTCAAATTGGCCTTCTTGCTGTTGGACTCTTCTAATTTGTCCCGAATTTGAAGCTTCGTCTTCTGGATTAGTATGCCTCGGACATCCAACTGCTTGAGCGCTTTACTAAAGCTGATCTCAGCATTACCAGAAGATTCAAAGTTAAGATCACCAGAAGACACTTTGCGCCTTTTTGGTCCCGATGTTCCTGTTGTAGAACCAAGCTTTCTTTTTGCTTGGTGCATCTGTAAATTTGAGTCACCATTAGGACCAGAGCTTGTTGACTGCCACGCCGCTTTCTTGTCATGGTTGATGCTCCTCCTCTTTGCAGCTTCCTTTGTCGCTGCACCTTTTTTCAGAATGGTCTTCGCTGCTGAAACTGATGATCCAATGGAAGAGCCTGAATGTGCACGTCTCCTAACACACTCCATAACATTTCTGCCAAGATTTGCCTCTTCGCTTCTGGCTACATGAGCTGCAGCTGCCTCCTCTTTTCTAGCAGTCTCACGTATCTGTTGGACTGGATATCTAGTAGTGTGTGCACCGGCTGCAGATCTGAGAAAAGACCACTGCTGCAGCATAGGATCATAGTTCTGACTACGGCACCACTCAAAACGGCTTAAAGTCAGCTTCTGCTTTTTTTTTACTATTTAGTAATTTCGTCTTTTTCTTTTTTTAGATTTTATGGTTTTTTTTCTTTTTTTCCTATTCCTTTGCATTATCTGTGATGTGTTAACATATTTTTTCTATTTTTCTATTTTTTAAATTTAATTATATCAAATAAGCCAACTCAGCTATAATAAAAAATAAATCAACTACAGTAAAAAAATTATAAACGAACACTAAACTGAGCGCTACCTACCAGTAGCCACTCCTGTTCCTGGCATTGCCCTGTCAGTGTCAGAAACTGCTGAGCCACCCATGTTAATGTTAGAGTCCATCGGCCTTGGCCCATTAGGGTAAACTGAGCGCTAGGAGGAGGAACTTCAACAGCAACAAACACTTCAGATGTCATATTCCCTGGAGCACTGGAAGCCCATGCTACAAGAACCACAGTGTGTCCAAAATGTGCTTGGTACTGAAAAATTAGAAGGCGGCACACTGGTAGGTGGGGCCGGACCAGAATTTTGGCTGCGGAAACCACTCACACTCGACAGTGTGGAAAAACCACTTATGCTTGACATAGTGGAACTGGAAGTGCTATTAACATTTACCTCCTCTGGTCGGATGCTATCATCTTGCTTTTATCAGACAACACACTCCAAGCATCTGAAACGAGCTTGAAGGCACCATCAGCGCCAATGAAGCTATTCTTGTCTGGATGAGTTTGGAAGGCCAACTTCTTATATTGCCTCTTGATTGTCTCCTCATCTGCCAAGGCTGATACTTCTAGGGTGCCATACCAATCATCCTCCCCTCCAATCTCTGTCTGTGCCCCTAGGTAGACATCCAAGGCAAAAAATCATGTGACAAATGCCCTCAAGAGGCTCGAAAAGAGCCTTGGCTTTCAAGGCAAACTTCTTTGCATCGGCAATATTGTCCTCCCTGAACTTCGTTTCAGCAATCTCCTTTGATCGGATTGCATCATCTATGTTGCACTCCATATCTGTAGATAATTTTTTTTTCAGTTGTTCCATAAAGCAACCATAAATTATAAGTAACTTAAAATATAGCACTTAGCTACCACATTTTCAAACACTTCGTTGAGGGAGTGAACAAAATGTTCGATACACAGCGTGTGCGCTCATTTCAATGGCGCCAAATCCAATATTCAGAGGAAACTACATATTTAAGGAATATTACATGGCTTTCGCACTGCTCGCGAAATGTAATTGGAACATTTCTGTTTAGGCTCCAACCATTCTCTTTAAAACTGCTACATGTACTCGAAAACTGGATTTGGCTACCACATTCACAAACACTATGGTCATTCAGGGGATAGTACAAAATGTCTGGTACACTGTGAGTGCACTTGTTTCCGTGGCGCCAAATCCAATATTCACAGAAGACTTCATATCTAAGGAATATTACCAGGCTTTCACACATTTCACCAAACACGATCGGAAAAAAATCTAACAACTCCATTCCGAAAGAAGCAAACGAGAGTGCTACTACAACATCAAACTCCATACCATTAACATTTCTGTTTAGGTTCTAACTGTTCTATCTAAAACCTTTGCATTACTAAAAAAAAAATGGGTTCAGCTACTTCAAACACCTTTATTTTCTAGAAGAAGAAAAGCAATCAAACACTATGTCCACTGAGTGGATTGCATGAAATATTTGGCAACACCACACGAAACTCCGCATTTATGATACATTGCCAGGCTTCGACACTTTCCACCAAGTGCAATTGGAAAGACATTCAACGAACACTCCAAAATAAGCACCATCAAGCGAGATAATGATCGCTTACTCTTCGTAGGGCTAAAACGTAAAGCCCTTTGCACCCCTAGTACTTATAATCACAACAGAAAACTAAAGCAGTAATCATATCCAAGCCATGCAAAACAATGAAGAGCAGCTCAGTCTCCAATCATCCTAGAGGTTCTAGTAAACCCAAACCAACACAACTCCCACTACCAGAGAACCGGCGGTGGGGAAACGTATGGCCATTGATGGCGAGATCGGAGTGGAAGAAGTGGCATCCACACATCGCAAGAATTAACCATCCTAGGATCGTGGAGGCAGTTTTTGAGCGCAAGATTGCGTCTCTGGTTTTGCCCCCCAATTTTTCGTGAAATTATAACAAGGGGAGAGGAGTAGGTAAGGGAAAGGTTGCTCGCTCACCTTCTTGGCTTGTTCTACTTTGGGAGTAGTAGGCAGGGGTGAAAACGGATTGGATAGTTTTCGATTGATCTGGACAATTTTTTAATACGAATTTTATCGATTCAAATATTTGTCGGATAGTATCAGATCGGAAATAAATACAGATTTCCTTTGTCAAATACGAATATGGATTCAGTAGATCACTATCCGTCGAATGCGAATCCGGATTCAGATTATCTGGATATTCAAGGGCCAGATATCCATAGCCTACATCCTCTATTTCAGCCTAGCTCATTTATATGATACTTTAGTAACCCATCATATATTAACATATACATCAATATATGGAGTTAGAGAAGTAACCTTAGCCCATATAAAGAATTCATGAATGTTTAGATTAAATAAACTAGTTATATTTTTTGTTCGTTTTGTACGTACAATTTAAAAAGTTTTCATGTTTCGAGAAATATTCGTGACCGTATTCGATTCGTATTTACTCTGTATTTGTATTCGACATTATTCATATTTGTGTTATTCGTATTTGAATCTGCATCTCGGGGAAAACATAAAAACAAATATGATAGGGCTATTATCCGTCTATATTCAATCTGTTTTCACCCCTAGTAGTAGGTCTAGTTTGGATTTTGCAAATTGCAAAAAAAAAGATAGAGAGAGCGACGACAAAGTACATATCGATTTCAGTATAAATATGAAAAAGTTTGTAAACCCTAACTAGATTTGGTTTTTTAACCCATGGGTTGGGTTTATTTTTAACTCATGGGTAAATTTCATTTTTGAAAATCAAATTCTAAGTGTGTTCACATAATGACATTTTGGTTTTTCTACAAAGTGTTTTTAGAATATCAAGGGCTGTTGTGGCAAGCTAAAGGATGAGGTGCAAATTTTTTTGCACCATAATAGTCTTATGTGTACCGTATTTGTAACATCTAGAATAATGCGTGAGACAAAAATCAACAATATTATACCACATAGTATGGAGGCATGCACCGACTTTCTTGATATTTTCCTTTTATTTTCAAATGTTCTTGTATCTTGTAGCTCTTTTTCGCAAGGCATAAGCTTCAACTTGTTAATGGCAAAATGGCCACCTTCCTTATTACAACATCATCGCCTGTTTTTACAAGCAGTCACCACTCTTATTATGGTGTCGCTCACACTTTTAACAAGTGCTCATTTTGCACCATGCCTAATACTTAAAAAAGGGAATACATTATTCAACTAGTGTAGAAGTCTAAAATTGACATGAATTTAATCGAGTTCAGCTATTCTTTACTCCATCTACATGCAAATGCTATGTTGAGCACCATGTGTAAAATTACAGTGTCACTAACACATTTAATAAGCATCATGGTTCTACTTACAATGTGGAGATGTGAGCGAGGGTTTGACACACTTGGCCATAGCTTAAATAGAGAGAAGAAGGGAAAAACGAGGGCACCAATAGCTTGGCTTCAGGTGAAAGGGAGCTAAGCGGAAGAGAGCGAGTGAGAGAGACAGAGGGAGAGAACGGATGCGGCGATGTGATGAGGTTGCGGTAGCACAAGGCTTGAGATAGCGGGGGGTGACACAGCTCTAGTTTGTGCGGCCTGTGTGTATGGTATCACAAGCGCGAGCGAGAGAGATGGCTTGAGGAGGAGGAAGCACAGTGCTTCGGCACTAATAGGTGGGATTGGGTCCACTCATCAGTGAGAGCAAGAGAGGGAGAGGGTGTCGGTCGGCTAAGCTGAGCTGCTGCATCAACTGGGTTGGCGCATGGGCCGCGACTAGTGTGCAGGCCGTGCAGAAAGGACAGAAAGGAAAGGCAGGGCGTGTGACGTGGGCCGACTTGGCTGGGTCGTGAGAGAAAGAGGAAGGAAGGGGGAAATGGCGTGGGCTAGCTGGGCCACAAGAAGGGAAAGAAAGAAAGAAAGAAGAGGGAAGCGGGCTGATGGGAGAGAAAAAGAAGAAGAAGAAGGTCGTGCTAGCGGCTGGGTCTTAGGCCGAAGACATGGGAGGAAAAAGAAAATATTTAAATTTTTATTTGAGATTTAGATTTAAACTTTTGGAGGGTGTTTGTACACAAGAATTTTAGATGATTTAGATTAGCACTCAAATAAATTTTAGAAAATCACCAATTGATTTTAGAGCCAAGAAATTTTATTTTTAAATTTTAAATTTATGGAAAAGCTTTTGGAAAATCTTGAAATGCAACAAAAGTTTTAGAAATTCAAAAAATTTAAATTTAATTCAAAATTAGGCTGTTACACTTATTCTCTTATTGCGTGTCCCCATTTCTTGGCGGTGTGTCTAATTATACGTACGACGCTCTATGCAAAAGCCTTTACTTGTTGCAGTGGCGCTCCCATTTTCGAGAAAATAGTAGTGGTTTTGGTTACAACGCCGACGACAGTTTTTTTTTAAGAAACCACTATTCTCGTTAGAAATGTCGTTTACAATTTTGGCATGCCACCATTTTAAATTGCCGCCTAATACGGTGATACCCATGAAAAGAGCCCGGGTTTAAACCCACAACCTCCATAATATGTGCACCAGGTGCCTTACATACTAGTTAAATTATCAACAGAAAGGTATGTGTGTTGTCTGACAGGCACGCTGGGATCTTGAGCACCGTTAAGGAAGTGATACCAGGATATTTACCTGTGCATCATCGTTTGTGCACAAGACATCTTGCAGAGAATTTATTCAAAAAAGATGGGGTGAAGGCCAACATTGCACTTTTCGAGGAGGTATGTCGCCAGAGGGAGGTAAAGCTGTTCGAGGAGAAGTTGGAGGAGTTGAAAATGAAAACTAATACCGAGGGCTGTGATTGGTTAAGGGGTTTAATGAGAGATGTGCAGAAATGGTCAAAGGCTCGTGACCCATGCGGAAGGAGATATGGGTTCATGACTAGCAATATGGCAGAATGCTTCAACGGGCTGCTTAAGGGATCACGTGGGTTGCCAGTTACTGCAATTGTGGCCTTCACTTCTTACAAGTGTGTTGCATGGTTTGTTAACCGGCACCGGGAAGCCTCATACATGTTAAAGGCACATGCACGTTGGCCACCTCATCCTCACGGCTTCCTTGCCAAGTGAATCTACAGGCTAATAAACAGGAGTACCACTATTTTGATCATGTGACGGGCACATATGAGGTTGTTGAGGGTGGAGGGACGACTGAGGATGGAGAGCTCCGAGAGGCCCGAAAGCATAAGAGGGGTAGGACGAGGGGTTACGTTGGCACAAAAGGGGTAACAAGAAGCAGTCAAGGTATAAGATGGATATGTATCGGATACCTGGTCGCACCAAGAGGGGTAGGACAAATCCCTTTGTTGAGGACCCACAGGAGATACACTGCGGTATTTGTGGTCTAATGGGTCACAATTCACAGACGTGTCAACATCGTTCTAGTTAAATTAGCGGCGTTAGGTCTAGAGGATATAATTTTTAAATATTTCAAATCATTAACGTATTTTGTTATTCTTATCATTAATGTATTTTTGAATGCACAGAATGGAGAGGTACCGGCTGCTGGACGAGAGGGAGCACCACGGAAGGCTCACGAAAGATGGCCAGGAGATTCTCGTACTGTGTCCTCGAACCCATGATGGGTTCACTTGATGGTATATGTATGTGTGTATGTGAATATGTGAATGTATGTGTATGTGTGTATGTGAATATTTGTATGTGGTGTGTATTGCATGTGTTTTGTATATGCAGAAAAAACAACACTTAGCTTTTTTTTCTGCAGATTCAGTTAGCACGGCGCCAAAGGGCCTGGCACCGCGGTACTCAACGACGGTGCCAGGCCCTTTGGCGCCATGTATACGACGCCAAATACCCTGGCGCCGTAGTTGAGTAACTCGACGCCAGGCCCTTTGGCGTCGTGTTATTTATGTACGGCGCTAGGGTCTTTGGCGCCGTCATAGCTGAGCTTGCTTAAAATAGTTCGGCCAGTTGTTTCGTTCCGTTCGCGCAAACAATACTGATTGATATTCCACGAAATGAATAAGAACGATACATAGCGTTACAACACAATACAAACATACATACATAGAGTCCACATATATAGTTCATAAATTTTCAAAAAATACATACGTTCACATCAAATATCAAACATACATAGCAACAATCTACTGAGTGCATCGAGACCACTTCCCCTTCCTCTGAGCATCAGGGTACTTCTCAAGGGCTGCTTTGGCACGTCGCACTCTCTCTAGCTTCTTCTCTCTTTCACCCTTACGCCTTACCGTGGCCCTCCTACGCTCCTCCTCGCAGTGCTTCCTCGCGGCCTCCTCCTGCTTCTTCTCCCTTTCCCACCTCTCCTTTCTTTCTTCATCCCACTTCTTAGCGGCGTTAAGGTAGTTTTTGTCATCCTCAGCGATCTCAGTGTCGATCCACTGCTCAAAATCATATAGCGGTGAAGGCTCCTGCAAATGTACGCATTCGCTAAACCAACAGAATTAATACCAAGTCGATGAATCAACAATACAACATACCATCTTACCGAGGACGACAGCGGCACGTGGCAGATCGAACACCCAGTTGCCACGCATCCAGTACCTCTGCCTATATGTCTCAGGTTCGTCCGACCTCTTGACCTTGTAAGAATCGCCGTAAAAACACATTGGAACGGCAACACCGGGTGGAGGTGGTAAACGGGTGAAACTCATGACAACCTAAAATGCAAAATGAATAAGAACTACAATTCTTCAACAGCTCTAACTCTAGGTTAGCCATATACAATTCTTCCACCATGAAATCTTCCACTAATCGCAAATTTCTAAATATATTTGTAAACCTAGCACATGGATTCATCAATCTCACTCAAATCAAATCCTAAAAACGAATCTACACCCATAACTACTCTTACATTACGCGTATTCAACACAAATCCAACCTAAAACCGAGCTAAATCCAACTAATTTCGTCTATGGCTTCAAATCTTACTCTACAAAATGTATCTCAAATAAACCAAATCTATTGCAAAATATCAAAGGAGGGGAGGGAGTTCACCTTGCTTGCTTGATTTTGAAGCAAAATCGCGAGAAAAATCGATGAAATCGACTGGATTTGGAGGGAGCGGCGGCGTTGCTGTGTTTGGGTTGAGTTTGAGGAATGTGGGGTGGGGGGCCGGGGGGCTACGCTCGAGCTTAAGTCCTAGAGCACGGCGTCACGACAATTAGCGCCGTGTTTACATAGCATGACGCTATGTGCTTTGACGCCATGCTATGCTACCGTAGATCCTACATGTCCACACACGGCACCAAAGAACATGGCGTCGTGCTATGTACCCTGGGCATCATGTTTTTTGACGCCGTATTAAGGATCTATTTTTGTAAATCTTTTATCTAAATGTTTATATGTAAAATTTTTTTAAATTTTAGACTAAAAAGCAAAAATTTTACTGCATGCCACGCGTGGAAGAGAAGATTCCTTTCCCGCTCTGTTGAAACTTTACGATGTCGCGACTCCCGAGCTTTCATATATCTCGTATGTGTGGGCGTGCCTAATGGGTGGTGGGCGCGCCTATGGTGGCGTGTGTCTACCTTGAGTTAAAAAAGAGCGTAGAACGAGTTGGAGAGTTGCGCATACAATCACGGCCCAGCTTGATATAACGTGATAGGCCTAGTTTGGGCTGGGAATGTACATACCACAAAAGGGCCATTAGCTCCTCTAGCCAATTAGCCATGGCAGCCCAGCCCAAAGTAAACCAATTCATCGTTCACTCTAGTCAAGTTGGGCCTCTCGGATCCAGAAGAAGACAAGCGGGAGGCAGCAGAGAATTGACGAGGGCCCTACGTGATCCTGTACGTGCGTGCCGTCGATCGCATGCATGCTTGGTTTGAAGAACGGGAGAAGCCCAGCGCAGCAGCAATGCGATGCAGGCTGTCGCCGATCCTTGGGTCACGCGCGCATTACGTACGCTGGCCACGCACGTTCTGCGCGCTGGCTGGTACGTGATCTCGTCGTCTCGTCCTGGCCCGAGATGTCAGCGAGCTACCTTAGCCATCAGCTTCATGCTCTCTCTCTCTCTCGCTTATTGAAGGCCGGCCAGTATGCAGGACGGACATACTGGGAAGAGAGGGCATCGCATCGCATCGCATCGCAGCACGTGTACTTGCCGGCCATTCATTCATTTCCCAGAGCCGGCCGGCCGGGTTGTAACGTACGCACCGGATCGATCGAGCATGGCCGCATCCAACGGTGGCAGCCGGCTCTGACTTTGTTACATCTCGTACGTACGCGCCGGTTATACTACAATATACGCGGCACGTTTTATATATTATATCTTCCTACTGGTACAGGCGTACAGTTTACACGGCACTACTACGTATACAGTACAGCTGCATGCAAACTCTACCTGTACCCGTAGCAAACACGCATGACATGATGCATCAGCATGCAGCTAGCAGCACAAACGTACGGCCTGATCGATCGAGCTAGCTAGCCCCGTAATAAAAACGGCCGCAGATTAATTAATTGGCGCGTAAATATCGATGCGGATCGCTGGCTCGATCTGCTATCTGTATTGTAAGCTTACTTGCAGTACGTGTGTGTGCCTACATTTGAAGTCGAACAAATAGCTCAATTCGTTCTTGTATTAACACAAATGTACTGAGAGAAAATAAAGGAATGAATGCATGCATGGGTAAATCATATCACGAGATAGATTATCTGGCCGGCCAGGCCCTACTATGTACTGTACGTACCATGGATATGTAGGAATTTCCCCTGGTATTAAAAGTTTATAGTATCCATTACTGGAGCACTAGTATTTACGAGTTTCTAGTACGTACGTACGTACGTACGCACTAGCTCCAGGATCGATCGAGTTATGAGACGAGCTAGACAGGTCAACCGGGCCGTACGTATACCAAGTTCGATTCAAGATGTGTTGTGCACGGAGATATTCCATTCCCGTACGTAGGCCGTGAATGCATGATGCCTTGATCCGTCTATCCATCGGACGATCATACCGACGAGGACGCGCGCTGGACGGCCGGCCAGCAGTGTAATGTCATCAACCCGGCCGGCCGGCACTTCACGCGGTGCACTCACGTACTGATCTATATCGACGATCTTAAGGTACTGCTCCTTCATTCCCTTCATTCATGGCAATTTTTTTATTAAAAAAAAGTATTACGGCCAGTGCGTACATACAGATTCAAACCCAAAATATATCATCGCAAAGATATATATACAGAGAGAGAGGAGGGGGGGGGGGGTACGCACGTACATTGCATTACTGCAACTAGCTAGCTCCTACGTATTGTACTGTGGCACTGCGATCGAGGCACAACGCGAGCGATGATACGTGACCGTCCCATGCATCGCGCGCGGGCGCGCGGCGCGTACGTACTTGGCTCCGGCAGATCCGCTCGTCGCCGGCCCGGCCGTTGCCCGTAGCCGGCTCGGCTGCTAGCACGGTGCGTGCGGGGGTGTGTAGCTAGAGCAATAATAATTAATTGGAGCAAGACGACGACAATGGCAGTAGCAGCAACTGGCTGCATGCATGGACGTACCTACGTACTCCAGTCTCCAGTGGTATCGATATGCACTCCTGGATCGACGTACATACGTACTCCATCCGTCTGCCTAGTGTAAGTATATATTGGACGCACGGGCGTGTGCGTGCATACGGCCACGTGGCGGAGCCGCAGGCGCATTTAAAGCTTCGCCTGCGCGCGTATGCTATGGAAGACTGGGATTGAATGGAGAGTAGTGGCGATCGGTGCATATATGTTGTATGTATGTGGCATATGGCTGCAGCACAGCAGCAGGGTGCATGGCATGGCTGCTCTCCTCGACGAACCTGCGTCTCCCAACAACAGTGGCTGCGCGGTCCCGCCGCGCGTCTGCGCGTATTCAGATCTGCTACCGGCGTCTGCCTCCAAATGTACATGTACAGCAACCGGTATCCTCTGTCCACACTAGAGGACCATATGAGAAGATTCAGATTAATGTTGTGATGAATCATTGTAAGTTTTGTGGAGTGATCAAGTGATTTTGTAAAGATCGTATTTTGTCAGAATTGGTTTCAGGCAGAAATTGATGATTTTAGAATTTAAGTCATGAATTAAGTTGAGTGACCTGATTCATTGCATTAAGATTGCATGATGCATGTTTAACTAACGTTGGTCTAGTTATGAAAAACTTGTCTGAAAACGATTTTTTTGTCTTTAGATGTGCATGATCACATGGAGTCAACCGTAGTCAACGAGGAAGCCAGGTGAGAAGGTGAGCTCAAACATGACACAAAAAAGACAAGTTTAAACGGCAGAATGGCACCATAAAACTTGGACGGTCTAAGTGAGCCGTGGTGCAACAGCAACACCAACACTAGACGAGCACTGTGGCGAGCAATGAGCGGTGGTGCGCTCGCTCGGCGTCCATAGACTAATGAGGTTTTGGGCTTGCCCAAGCACCATGGTGAATGGTGGTGGACCATACAACCACCACGGGTAAGCGTGGTGATAGGAATTGAGTGGCTGAAGGTGAGCACGGGCTTATGACATGCTCAAAATTCACTATCTCCTTACCTATAATGTGCTCTAGTAAAGATGCTTATTTGAAGCTATAATGAAAATATTAAGTTTTGTGACTTTTGTGTTTGAAATCTATTTGAATCTTGTAATTTCAATATGGAACTCACCTAAAATTTGTGGAATTTGCTTGGATTTTTTGTTGACTCTCTAAAACTTTAAAGTTTGTTGTTAAATATTTTTTGTAACTATTTTGAAACTCATTTTCAACCCAGTTTCATATTCGAAACACATGGAAACACTCTAATAATACATGGAAACTCTCCGAAACTTGTTCGAAACTCTCTAAAATCTAGTGAAACTTGGTAAAACAAGGATAAAACCTTTGTCTGAATTTTTAGATCTTCCTCGAAACTCTTTTGAATCTTGTTCTAATTTGTTAAAGTTGTTGAAATCTACTTAAAACTTTTGCTAAAACCTTCTTGAACCTTCTATCTTTTTAAACTTGAAACTTCTGCGAAACTTATTATATTGTTGAAACTTACATGAATTTGCTGCAATGTGTTAAAACTTTATAAAGTATTGCTATACCACTGGAAGTGCTTCCAACAGTATAGTGTTGGCTAGCTGCTTCCAAAGAGGGTGGGGCTCATTGGCTTACAGTTAAGCCCCACCATTAAGTTTGACAGGTGGACCCTACTTGTAAGTTTGACTAAAAGTTAGATTCATCCTGTTATATCCTATTGGATGGAACATGATAGCGTAAAACTTAGGGTTTTTTGAAACCTTTTGCCCAACAACTTGTGATTCTTTGAAAACATGAGGTCCTGTGAAATTTACTCAGAGAATTTTAGTAGATTAATTCATATAGGAATTGAACTATATATTATACGTCAAGATGTACACAGTTACCTTTAAAAAAAATGTACACAGTTCATTTGAAAGAAAGAGTACACAGTTTAAAAAAGTACACGTTTTGCAGTGGAAATCAATCGAGTAAACATGTAATAACAGTACTCTCGCTCTCTCTCTCTCTCTGTCTTACGTCGCAGGAATCTCTGGCCGTCTGTTTGAAACCGATCAGCACGTCGCTGTAGTAACACATAGCGACCCACCGGCCCTTGTACATTGCTCCAGCCAGATGCTACCCATGCAGCAAAGTTTTTTGCGTCCCGTACGTACTCGTAGCTTACCATCCACCCCCCGAATTTACTTTGATTTGCCTTTCGCTCGCTCTCTGTTCAAACGGGACGATCAAAATCGTCGTTGGTGCCAGCCTGATGGCCGCATGTGCCGCTGTACGTGAAGCGGTCTGAAAAAAAGGCCGACGAAACAGAGGAGCCAACACAGGATGGACTCATGGACGGACGGCAAGCGGCGGAGGGATCGAGATGATCAGTACGCTACGGCTGCGTGTAAAGTTAATTTCTTTACAGCGCTAGCAGCAGCAGCCAGAGTGAGCTTGCAGCCAGCAGCCAGAGTGAGCTTGCAGCCAGCAGTTAACCTATCGATCCACGCATGTATCAGACTGGAGTAGGAGCACTACTCGGCTTCTTACCAGATTAAAAGGGGAAGTTGTAACCCCACTCGTTTCGGCTTTTTTTCGACTTCTACTTCTAGCTTCTGTTTTTTTTACTATTCAGTATTTCGTCTTTTTCTGAATTTTTAAAGATATTTTAGGTTTTATTTTCTTTTTTTCCGTGTTCCTTTGTATTGTCCCTAATGAGTTAACATATTTTTTCTATTTTTACATTTTTAAAAAATTAATTATACCCAAAAAGCCAAATCAGCTACAGTAAAAAATCAACTACAGTAAAATTTCAGCTAAAAATCAGAAACCATCGCTAAAACGAGCGCCCTGCGCTTCTGCATACTCCATCTAATTAATAAATTTCTTGCGCCCTAACTGCCAGCACAACCTTAGTTATTTCAACCAGCCAAGGGATGAATGAGATGGCTGACTCTTCTCCGCAGCTGTCTAGCTCTCTGTGACTGTCTGTCAGTGGTGCCTAGCTAGGGCGATTCAGGCAGCGATCAGAACAGCTTCTGCGATCGTACGATAGGCGTTTTTTTCACTGTAACAGGTACTATAGCTATAGTACCTATTACAGTAAAAAATTTTATTTTTTCTGTTTTTTTAAAATTTACTTATACTTTTTCTGTTTTTTAATATTTTTTTACATTTAATTATACTCAATAAATCAACTCAGCTACAGTGTTTTTTTAGCTATCTACAGTATTTTTTCAGCAAAAACCAAAAACCATTGCTATTCCGATCACCCCTCAATCAATTCAGATTCTGAAGAGGACAGAAATGAGAAACAGTATGATTTCACCATCCATAATTCATGTTTGTTTGGTCGGTCTTGACCTTAAAACTTCAAGTAAAAATTCACATATACTCCGTCATGCATAGTACTATAGTAGCTTAGCTAGTGTTGTTCCTATTTGTGAGACAGCAAGCAAGCTCTGGTTGCTGTTACAATTAGTAAGTTTGGTCAAAGATGGTACTAGTATTGTCTAGTGCGTGTTTCCCTAGCTAATGCCGTTGGATGATTGGTCGTCGCTTGTTTGGTACGAAATTTATAGGGTTGAGGAATCTCCGAACAGCCTAAATTGGGGGAGGCAATTGACCGAAATATATGCTCCCTCGAGCAACAAAAACTAAGATGGGTTTTTTAGACTAAACCTTATAATTTATGGTTATGATTTTTAAATTTTGATATATTTATGAGAGTTAGTACGCAAAGAGAAATGATCGTATATTATTTTTGTCAGTACAGCTGAAATCGATACAATTTACATTATAATTTACTTGTAGACCACACCTTTAAAAATACACCATTTTACAATGTGTTATTGTTCATCTGTACATAAGCTATACCCTAAAGCACTTTCAAACCCACCCTAAACATGTAGTATTGGCTTCTTTATGCTAGTTCCCTCTCTCCCAAGAATTTTTTAACCTTATCTGCACAAAGTCACCAAACATGCATGTCACCATATGCAATTGCAAACTCTTAGCTTAGGGTATGTTCCTTTCAGCTTCTCAAAACAGTTTTTGACTTTTGCTACAGTATCTAACTTTTAAACGGAGTATTTTTTTAAGATGGAGTCTACAAGTTAATTATAGTACACGTTAAAAGCCCAACATCTGTACCATCTAAAATCGCAAGCGAGTATCTCTCTCCGTAATCTCTGTCACAAACAGCTAAAATTCAAAAATTTCAACAAAAAATTATAAACCGCAACAATAAAGAACAGACCTTAATCACTTAGTACAGTATCGTATTTAGCTAGCTAGCTGTGGACAATGCTAGCCATAGGCCGGTGTACCACTTAATTAGGAGCAATAGTTACTGGATCAAAATGGCAATGAGTATAATGTGTGTAGACAGAAAGTTGTGTTAATCGTATAGGTGTGCTGCGTCTTGTTTGAATCTAGTAGTTGGATCTGCACAAATGTAGGCCATTTTTCTCCTTTTGCTCCAAAGGTGCAGTGCGTTTGTTTGGAGTATGTACTGGCTGCTGCCTCGCTATGAGTTTGAAGAGGACTCCCGAGAAAAAGGTCCCCCCCCTGCCAGAGAGAGAGGAGCTAATATGCAGCCGATCAAAGGGAAAGCTGGCGAGAGGAGTAGGTTAAGGACCGCCCCAACCGGCTGCTCGCTACGGTTTCTGACTGCGGTGTCCGACTATTGACTTGAAATTATACTATAATAGCTATTAATTTTTTATAAAATATTTAATTAAAAGAAAATAAGAAAAAATAAAAAATATTGTTAAATCTTCACAGATAATATAAATGAAAAAGATAAAAGTAAAAAAAAGTCGGAATTAGAAGTTCCAAACGGGCGCGGGGTCTGATGCTTGTTTGGTCCTTTCCATCATTGCTTTGGAGTCCAGTCTAGTGTTGATATATACACACGATTTTTTTTTCTTTTGTACCCCCTCTCTATCTGTGTGCCTTTTCGGCTGTGAACCAGCGATAGGAGGAGGGCTAGCTTGAGCTGAGTGGGATGGCTGCAGAAATCAAATGCTGAATGCTTCCTGACCTAAATGGTCCAACTCTCCCCCATCTTTTTAGGTGGCCCGTCTCTGTTCGCCACACATGATAAAAAGGCCAAGGGAGCAATGAGGTGAGTAGTGGAGGCCGGGCCCACTCACTCCCAAGCTAAGCTATAACCAAACCTTTTCCCCTCTTCCCCTATCTCTATCCCCATCTGCATCTCCACGTCCCCAATCCCTTTCTTAGTATTATTACTACCATTGCATTGCATGACCTTGCGCATGGAATCAAAGTTCATGGAGAGCTGATCACATAGAGAGAGAGAGAGAGAGAGAGAGAGAGAGAGAGGTCCTGAGATTGAGGATCTTGACAGGGCTAGGCTAACGTGTTGTGTTGCACATGTACTTCGCATCGGTTGACCCCTGTTCAGGACAAGAAATGTTTTGCAACGTCGGCACTGTTCGATTAACTCCACATGGGAGAGCTTAATTAACTAATGATCGTTATTAGCTCGTGTGTTACATTATTTTAGAAACAACTGACCGGAAGTGGATAGCATCCATCTGTCCTGTAACTGTGTAACACAGCACGTCCAATATTCCCCGTGATCACTTTGTCGAGTCCTAATATATATATATATATATATATATATATATTCTGAAAGATGAGTGTGCCCTAATAGTGTTGTCATCCACTGTGTAATGGTGCCTTTCATCTTTATTATCCCCAAGGATTAGGATTTAACGTCTTTGAGTTTAATTTGTGGGGTACTTGGTCTCGTCTTATCCAGTTATTTTCAATCCAGCGCTTTTGACAGCAGCTGGGATGAAAAAAAAACTAAAATATCAAATGTAGAAGTGATGTGATTTGTTTGTGGGTCACTTAACAATAGAAGGAAGATTAAAATTAGTCTCCCTTCGCTTTGATGTCGCCTCCTGTTACTTTCACACTATTACCTTTTGGACATCACATCATGCCATGAGAGTAAGCCTAACTTCGGAGAGGGGGAAAATTACATAATAATTCTTTGCAGTAGTAAGCTAGACTAGCTAGTTTATTGCAAGTTAGGTAATTGAAGGAACATTCTTAGTTCTATTAATTATAGTGGAAGGGTAATGCAAGTAATCTATTATATATAAACGCGTGTCTTATTTGGAGGGGAATGCCCGCTCAAAGTATGCTTTACATCTCTATCACTTGGACATTAAGACACGTACTTAATCCAACCCCTCCTCATGACGTGTTCTTTAATGCTAGCTATCGAATGGATTCCATTAACCCAACATGAGCATTAAAAATCCGGACACCATCAAGCCAAACGCAAATGTTACAAACTAGTAATACATTAAGATGCACATATGTAGGTCTAGAATAATTCTTGGAGTACAAATATACTAACTACACTACTTAGGTCTTAGCAGGTATAAGACCTATGTCTAAGTAGATTTTCTTTGGAAGCCAAGATAGGTTCAGTAATTAATTTTGTAGGAAGTGCCACTATGCACTAGCTAGCTAGTAATGGTTGAAGAGCTAGGCATTGGTCTTGGATCTAGTAGATGGCTTGATTGCGGATCAAAGTGTAGGAGCCTGGTATCCTCATGGATGCATGCGAAAGCAACGCGTAGGTAGTATATGGGGGGTTTAGGGATAAAGAAGATGATAAATAAGTAATTAAAAGGGCTTTCTTGGAAGTGAGGTCCCAAACTTTAATTAGCATCAACCTCTTAAAGGCAAAGGGGGTGGGCTAATTGATAATTATATTAGTGGGCAAAGACACATAGCATTAGCTAAACCTAAGCATCATGAAAAGGCAATGCCCGAGTTTTGTTATGTTAAAGCATAGGGTTTCCTTGCTTTAGTGTTGCTTCCTCCTCAAATTTGGTTCCGGCACACCCAACCACCAGGCCCTACAGAAAGAAAAGGCCCCAAACACCACTTCTCATATGGAGGAGAAAAAGAGTGGATGTTGGGGATCAATGTTTGTGGCCGGATGATCAATTAATTGGAGATACATTAGTTTAGCTTAGCGGGAATATATAAAGCAGCTCAAGCCTTAAAACGGAGGTACAGTCAAAGTTGAGACAAGAAACCGATAGAAATGCAGCGTTGTTCCAAGGCTAACATTGTGGCCACTTTCATGGTTTGCACTAACATATAGGAAAACTGTAGGCAGAGACTGTAATTAATGAGAATTTTTCGGTAAAATAACATTTATTCGGGGACGGCGCGAGCTGAAAAATAGCGCGATTTACTCAAATGAAATATAACTTACCGGCATATAATTAAGCAAAGGCGTAAAGAATTCTACTAGATCTTATTCCGGGTAACTTTTCGAGGCAGAGAGTGTTTTCACTACTTCGAATTAATTAATGTTCCTGAACTTTTTTTATCATCCTCTAGAAGCATTTTAGTTCAGAGCTTAAAGCAAATGATGCCAATGCTTAGCAATGGACATCGCCATCAGTGGTAAAGCGACATGCACTGCATCTACGTTGAAGGAGGCTAAATACTCACAACGATCAAGCACAGGTACAACATCAGCAAATTGGTGGATACTTGCGTCATGTGGAACAATTAACATCATTGGTCTCGCTCATAATTAAATGCCTTGCAAGGAACTCAATCATCACTGCAATTGGCGGGAAAGAAACAGACGCAACCATAGATGGATGGATGGATGCTGCGGGATTAAGGGCATGTTTATATTGGCTGTGTTGGTAGTTTTTAACTGAAAATGAATAGTAGTGATTGAAAAAAGTGATTTTTAAAAGAAGCAGACGAGCAGTGGAAAAAGTGTGAGAGAGAGATGCGTTTGTAACTCTCTGTCTTATCTTGGAGCTGGACGGAAGATAAGACATTACAAAAAGCTAAATGTTTATATTAATTTCTTCAAATAGAAAATAGAAGTAAAAAATTAATATAAATAGTCCATAAGGCGAGCTTATCTAGGGTTCTTTTCTTGTTCTTCTCCCCCCAATACGCGCATGCCATCCGAATTATCTATCCATTTGTTTGATTCACATTCGTTGGAACAAAAGACGAAGAAAAAGAAACATACTAAAGCCTCATCTAAAACGTCCACTTGGAGGAGACTAAGATAAGCACTGCTCTGTCCCTGTCGACCTACCTCGAAGCCACACACGGCCACAGGATCGGGCGGCGCAGCGAGATCGGCGGATCCACCTGGGGGGAAGGCGCCACGCGTCACGAGGCGAGTGGGCGGCGAGCGTCCGTGGGGATCCCACGTGGAGGCATCTGCAGCCGTCCAGGGGGTCGCTGTCGTCGGCTGGGATGAGAGGGAGGGTTGGTGATGAGCTAATCATCAAGCAGGCCCATAATCCAATTCACTCCCTCCCCAACATTTATACCAAAAGTAAAAAAAAGAGGTTTTTTTTGTAAAGGGGAGCAGAATTATGCACATGGGTGGGGGCAAAGGGTATGTTTTTTTTTCAGCTTATAATATATGGTTTTAATAAATAAATATGATGATTTCTCCATTATCATTTCAAAACGGCTAATCGAGATAATCTTTTTAAAAATGATTTATTGGCTTCCAATTCATTCAAAAAATAACATAAATCACAACATAAAAGAATAAGCTCAACGTTTTTGACAGTGAGTGATGATCCTTGATGGTTCTTGGTAGTAAGAAGAAGCCATGTGATGATG
Organism: Melocanna baccifera; assembly: GCA_036346265.1. Classification (NCBI taxonomy): domain Eukaryota; kingdom Viridiplantae; phylum Streptophyta; class Magnoliopsida; order Poales; family Poaceae; genus Melocanna; species Melocanna baccifera. The sequence continues at coordinate 8,335,344 of CM070678.1, forward strand.
ATTTCCGGTAATCGAAATCACTAGTACCACTTGTGCGTTTCTTTCAGCAGCAAAAAATCACTTGTTCAGTTGTTCTGGGAAAGCAAGCACGTGGTGATCTGTAATATACTCATGAAAATCAAGACGTTCACGGTTACTTATGTATCTGGGCATGGGCATAAGCAGATTGATTGATTTTTCACACACCCCAGAAGAAAAGAACAAAAAAGAAGAAGAAGAAGACACGAGCACCAAATCAGGCCGGTAAAATGCATGGAGTATGCACGCACGCACGCACCAAATCTGTCCCTTCACTCTGTCGCGGACGATCCAACGGCCAGATCGATGGCAACGATCTATCTACGGTGCATCCCCGCTTCGCTGTACGCGTCATGCCACAGACAGCGCAAAGGCGGAGCTTTCTTCGGTCCTCTTTTTTTTTTTCTCCCTCTAGATCAGGATCAAAGAGGGGAGAGGGCAGCTAGAAGAACAACACGTGCCGTGCCGTGCCGTGCCGTACGAGTGCTGAAAACGACCGCTCCACACAACATGCGAGCCACCTTCCCACTCCATGGCGTCGCGAAGTTACGCATGTGCCCCTGCAGGACGGCTGCTGGAGCTGGACTCATCTGGGGAGCACCCAACTGTTGCACGCATGACGCATCGCTGCCTTTCCTGTCCTTTTGCCTTCCGTCCGAGGAAACCGCGATGGCCGGATGCACGTGAGAAACATCTTTTCCCATGTTCCGGTGGAAAGCGGAAGCCCGGGGCCCGGATACTGTTTAAGTTCCTAGATTTTTTTTTTTGTGTGTTTCAAACGAGGTCTTAAACTTCTCTGTAAGTTATGTTTATAACCGGTATTTCGTCGTGAACTGGCTAATGCTAGGAATCGGGGAGATCGTTGGTGCGTAGTACATGGTGCATGTCCTCTCGTGTTTCTAGTATTATCATGTTGTTTATAATTTACTTGTACTAAGGTAAGTGCTCCATCTGACTCTACGTGGCCCCGTTCGTTTTAGTTTTTTTTAGCTTCAACTTCTATATTTAGTTTTTTTTTACTATTCAGTAATTCGTCTTTTTCTAAATTTTTTAAAGATTTTTTTAGCTTTTTTACATTTTTCTTTTTTTCCTCGTGTTCTGCATTGTCCGTGATGAGTTAACATATTTTTTTTCTATTTTTACATTATTTTAAATTTAATTATGCCCAAAAAGTAAAATCAGATACAGTAAAAAAATCGGCTACAGTGAAAAAATCAATTACAATAAAATTTCAGTTAAAAATCATCGCTAAAACGAACGCCCTCTAAAAGAAACATACGGTTAACTGCGTAGTTGCTAACTGACTGAGATCATCCAGCTCTGAAACTATACCATAACATGGATGTGGCATTGACTTTGGGGGTGATTGTTTCAGCTTTTTTTCAGCTTCAACTTCTAGCTTCAGCTTTTTTTTCACTATTCAGTAATTTGTCTTTTTCTGAATTTTTTTAGATTTTTTGATCTTTTTTGTATTTTTCTTTTTTTTCCTGTGTTCCTTTGCATTATCCGTAATGGGTTAACATGTTTTTTTTATTTTTACATTTTTTAAATTTAATTATACCCAAAAAGCTAAATCAGCTACAGTAAAAAAAAGTCAGCTACAGTGAAATTTCAGCCAAAAGCCATCGCTAAAACGATCACCCCCTTTATGTTTCGAATTAATCAAATTAATAGGCACACTTCATTAAGGGAAGAAACGTGTGGATTGTGATCCTTCTAAGTTCAAAGAGATTAAGGGATCGCTCAGAGTAGCGACCAGAAACTGCGTTCGACGATAGTTTAACTGTAGCTAGCGATCAGGGCACTGTAGTAATTTTGATGGTATTCTTTTTTTTCGTATTTTTGTGTTTTATTTTTTTCCGTATTCCTTTGCATCGTCCGCTTTAGATTAGCATATCGTTTTTATTTTTATATATTTTTAAAATTTAATTATGCCTAAAAAATCAACTAAGCTACAGTAAAATTTCAGCAAAAACTAAAAGCTATCGCTATTCCGAACGCCCTCTAGCAGGTCAAGATAAGATAAGGTGACACTGCATCTCAAAAAAAAAAATGGCTACCCTATGAGCTACTGGAATTATTGTAGTCTAATTGTCTTCCAAGCCAATAAAGAAACGAGCCTAATATTTGTCCAACGTATGCCCACGAACTACACGCGGTCCGTACGATCAAAGAATTTGACGTGCGTGGTATTGAACGATCTCCAATTTTAAATGAACATGAACCTAGCCGGCTGTCTTTAATGTGTGTTCGTTCCCATTGTTAATCTTGCCCATCCTTGAATGTTCCTTAAAATTTGACCTGTTCTTTTAATTTAACTAGCAGAATTACCTATGTAACTATACGATTAGATATTATGATATAGTTATTTTTGATATATAACTCTACTTTCAGTAATTAAAAATACAATTGTTAGTAATAGTTCCATATTAGTTATGGAAAAGAAAAAAATCACAATTTATAAGTGTGAGAGAGACCTTACCTATTGGATTAGTCTTTTGAGGGAAAAAAACCCAATATCACTTATAAGTTTATTGCTCTGTGGGTTTAATTGTGTTTAACCTATTTAGATTTGTGGCCCGGGGAGTAAACTCGGTTGAACTTAAAGAGGGTCTGGATCTAACAATTGGTATCAAAACCCAAACGTCTAACATCTCCTTAGATCTTATAGTTGCAGAAGTGTCTACCTAATATGTGAGGAGAGAATGTTAGGAATAGTCTCATATTGATTGTGGAAAAAAAAACATAACTTATAAATGTGAGAGAGACCTTACCTATCACTTATAAGTTTGTTGCTCCGTGGGCTTAGTTGTGTTCAGCCTATTTGGATCTGTGACCCGAAGAGTGAACCCAGTTGAATATAAATAGGGTCCGGATCTAATAACAATTGTATTTGTTATATAACTCTAATATCTATATATGATTAATTTGCATAGTTATAATATAGTCCTATCAAAATAAATGGTGAAGATCATTTTTTTTATCAATGTGAGAATTTTCAAAAAAAATTATAAGAATATTGTGGGATTTTTTATCTTCAAAACGAAGAATATATCACTTGTTGTTTTTATGTACATAGATCTGCCTTGTGGCGTCAGGAAATGCAGCAGAATTGTGGCATCACATCTCTTGCAGTCTTGCTTGCTAAATCCTTTTGTTTTTGGTGGAGGTCACTCGTCTTTTCATGTGCCAAATGCAGTACACTGTAATGTACTGTAGGGTGCAGATTCTGACTAAAATTGTGTAGATTCAATTAAAAAAAATGGTGGACGCTAGCTAGCTAGCTGCTCCCCGGCACTTGCATCTGCCGCATCTTAGCTCATTTGGACAGGAGACATATATATAAGTGGGGTAATTAATTAGCTAGTATCAAAATTTTGACATATGCTAGTAGATTTTTGGTAAAGACAATTATTCTTCAGCATACAGAAAGTGATTCCATCCTGCCCAAAAGAAAGAAAGGCAGGTAGGGGTATCTATCCATCCATCTATCTATTTTATCCTTCCCAGAAACGAAGAGATAGGCTTAAAAGACTAGAAGAGTATCACCAGGCAGAGGCAGAGCTATCAAGCTGATGAAGTGTCCAATTGTAAGAGTACTGCCACTTGGTCCGGGCAAAAGGGGGAAAAGAAAAGGAAAGCAGAGGAAAGGCAATACATGCATACTCGTAGCTAGCCAGCAAGCAAACAGGAACAGGATAATGTGTAAGGTGCGTGTATACGGATGGATATAAATGGAGGGGCAAAGCAAAGCAAAGCCTCCACAAAAAGCATCCATGATTCCACTCACATAACTTTCTATCTCCGTTCTTTCTTTCTTGAGAGGCAGGCAATTCATTATTCATCACAGCTGCTGCAATTTCATATAAAATTATATGCTTTCTATGAAATATATACAAAATTCATGTAAAATGTCTGTGTTCCGAATAATGCCCTCGTTTAGCAATGCCTAAATGTTCAAACCCTAATCTTCATCTTCTTCGAGTACTACCATCATCGCATCAATTTAACATACAAGCATGCCTAGGTATGTAATTGTTGGAAATTAAGCGGTTTTAGCAATATTTTTAGATTAATTTTATATTTAAACAATATCAGTAAATCATATGACTAGCAGAAAATAAGTGACATGAATATTAACATATTATCTCTTAGCATAGATAGAATTCTCAAGTCAAATAAACAAGACAATGTGCTTAACTGATCAAGATGGTGGGCAATTAAAATCTGCATAGTGCACAGATTCTTTTGTGTGAATTTGCTCTTAGCTGAGGAGTTACTCAAGTTCTAAAAACTTAGCCTTCTCAACTCTAGTCAATAGATCAACAATCAAAGTGACAACGCCTCTATATTCTGTAATTTGTCTACTTGAATATTATCTTAGTATAGTAACGATGTCAATAACATGTAAATTCAACAAGTTTGGGTAATAATAAAAAACAAGTAATAGATATGAGCTACCTCAGAACCAACATATTTTCAGCAATAACCAAAGAACAACAGTAAGCAGTATTGAAAAGGTGAACAAAAAATAGCAATTGACAAAGCAATAAACTACACTCAACTGAAGTATACAACTAGCAATTGACAAATCAAACTAGTAGAATATTCCTAGACAATCATTGTGATCTCAAGTTTGACAAGTTTCCTCATCGAACATTCTCAAAAGCCCACAATCTATCATGCAGTAGTCCTTTACGACCATAGCAATGTACAACCATGACAAACTACGACCACAACAGCTTACGACCACGGCAAATTATGATTACAACAGCTTACAACCACGACAAACTTATGCACAATCGTAATAAGAATGCAAAATAAAACTCACTTAGCGGTGGTAATGCAAGCCACTGAGAAGGCAGACAGGGCAAGGCTCATCACAAGGACGATGTCCTAGAAAATTAATCACCATCGTTATGCTAAGATATCGTCAGAGTGATTAACGGAGATATAATGCTCAACTTCACAAAATAATACTCACCAAACTATGAAGCCGAGGTGCTAGTGATGTCGCACAAAGCCAATGCAATCTCCAATCAGATGAAGCAACTGAGGAACCAAAGAACCAGCCGCACACTGCACACGAGTGCGCAAGAGCCCACAGAAGAACTCGGCTCACACAGTAGAAAATTGAGAGCCCAACACCCCAGTGGATCTGCAGAGACAAGCCGGAGTGGAGATCACCAAGACTCCAATGAGTTTGCCAGAGCAAACCGCACAGGAGATCAAAGAGAAATTGCCACCGCTTACACTCGGATCTAGGTCTACTCTCTGAATCACACTCTCCCATGACTTGATTTAAAGAGGAAAGAGGGAGATCGGAGATCTGTTGAGGCGGTGGCGCCGCCCAAAATGGCCGCCCGTTCCTTTCGCCCGAAGACCAGGGAGAAGAGGGAGATGTGGAAAGTTCGGCCGGATCTAAGACAGCACGCCAGCCTCATCCCCTCTCAATCCATCTCTTATAAGTGGGCCTAGCTCTGAAATTCTTTTCCTTTTCTTTGTTCTGGAAATGTGGAAAATTCCTATATTGCCCAACGATAACTTTCTCCCCTTAACAAGATGGTCGTTCCACATGTGTGTTAAAATGCCCTCCTAAATTAAGGGGTTGCTACAGGATGGTATACCGTTAGAAATGTTCTTAACGATATAGAGTTTCACTAAGTTTCGCCTCGCCTCCTCTCCCTCATCCTCCATCGCTCCCGTTGCTCGCCTTCTTCCCCAACGCCGGCTGCAACTCCACGCCCCTCCTCCCTCACCGATGATTTGTGGCGACCTCGCCATTGTCTCCCCTACCCCTGCCCTGCCCAACCTAATATTTAGTGCGTCATAGCCTTGCACGTGCCTTCGTCTGCCGTCGCCCAACACCCTCCGCTACCACCCACAGCCGGAACACCACCTTCCTGGCCTCCCTTTACATCCCCGTCGGTGGTCGTGGCGCCACCGCTCCTCTTGTTAGAGCTTGAGAAGATAGGGAAGAGAGAGCTAGAGCGCTAGAGCGAGGGGCCTAACATCGAGGCTCGAGCTCGGGCAACCGATCAACCTTGCCCCACTAGGGAACAAATCGAATTTGATAGCACCACGGTTGAGGATGGCCATACGCGGCGGTGCTGTGGCCACATATGATGGAGCGAGAGAGATGGAACGGTAGAGAGCTTGTTGTTTTTCTATATCTCTGATTTAGGGTTGCTCAGTTCGGTTTAATAAGCCGACTTATGCTTATTTTTCACTGTAGCTGGTTTATTTTGTACGATAGTGGTTTATTTGGTATAATTAAATTTAAAAAAAAATTAAAAATAGAAAAAAATATTGGCTCATCACAGATAATACAAATAAATACAGAAAAAAGAAAAGGTAAAAAAAGCTAAAAAAACTAAAAAAGATAAAATTTAAAAATAGTAAACTAAAAACTAAAAACTAAAGTCGAAATAAGTGGGATCAAGACGCGACGAAGAGGTATTAATGGCAAATTAAACCCGATGTAATTACTGTGCAGAACTAGGTGTGACGATTCCATTTTTTACCGGATCTTATTAGCAGCAGTGTGAACCCAGTCATGTCAAACAACATGTAGAGTAGGAGGACTACTTAAGGGAGGTTAATGCAACAGTGACCGTCCTTGTCATGTGCAGGGATTGCAGTTAAGCTCTGCAAAACGCAGGCTCGATCTGATCGATCGGCAGCAGCCTTTCTAATGACTGTGCACTTGTCCGGCCGTTCGATCTAGTACAGGGAAAGCCTTGATCTGGACCGTCGATCGCGCGATCCATAAAATCATGGACATTGCAGGCTGCAGTACATAAACACTCCGTCCATCCTTTACCCCAAAAATGGCATAGATTGATCATTGATGAGATAGTACTTGTAGTTTTTATTTGCTCGGAGAAGGGCCTTATCATCAGAGAGATGGGTAGCCAGGCTGGGTTCCACATGGCTGGAGGCCAGGGCCGTATCGGACATTTTTGGTGCCTTGACTTAAATTTAAAATTAAATCAGTCCAAAAAATATAACATATTTTTTTTAATTTTTCTTATTGTTTTTATTTTTTGATTTAGAAAAAGCTAACACTGCTATAGGGCATGTTCTCTTTGGCTGCGGCTTATGACTTTTGACTGAAATTTTTAGATTTTAGCTGTTTGCGACAGAGATTACGGAAAGAGGATTCTCGCTTGCGATTTTGGATGGTACAGATGTTGTGCTTTTAACGTGTACTATAATTAACTTGTAGACTCCATCTTAAAAAAATACTCCGTTTAAAAGTTGAAAAGAACATGCCCATAATGTACTTACAGGCAGAAGCAGAAGGCACAAGCTAGGCTTTTAAGTTGTTTAGAGCGGAGCGGCACTATAATTTTAATGGTTTTTCTAACAATACTACGTCCAGCTGAAAAAAGTATTCAAAAATTAATATCTAACTTTGACTTGAAACAACCCGATGCTAACTTTGACTTGAAACAACATGATTGATGCGACACATATTGTGAACAGAATGGCTTGGCGTTTCGACGCGAACCCAATGAGGCGCAATGGACTATTTCTTGCAAAGTTACGAAACTGCTAAGTTCCAAAGGGACCCCAGGCGAGCTCAGGAAAGTTTCCCAAGAAGAAGGGGATACAAGGGCCAGCTCACTTTACTGTTCACTAATACAAAATTAACCAGTAGGAATTAAATGTTAAACTGGAATTTGGGGGCCTATGCAATCGAGCATGTCGCACATGCTCCTGGTACGGGCCTGCTGGAGGAGATTGCACTTGACAAGCTATAATGGCGTCTTATCCTGCCGTATTATAGAAAATGACAGGTAAAGTACGCCCCAAATTAAGGGCAACCAAAAAATACATACTACAAAGAATGCACCTAGTGTGAGTGTGATCGTGAGTTGCAGACAACGGCATCGAAATCCACAAAATACTTCTTCTTCTTCTTATTATTATTATTATCATTATTATTACCGGAGAATTCTTTCTTTCTTAAGATTTACATGTTTAAACGTGGTTAGTCAGCTTTAATCTGCGCCTCTTTTCTGACTGCAACCGCACAGTGCCATAAGGTGGGTGAATAGCTTACTAGGAAAAAATGCCTTTTTTTTACAACAACGGCATAATAAATCTACTGCCAACGTCGTCGTTGAATGAGACTTTGAATTCGAGTGGGTTCGGAGCATTTATGTTTTGGTTTTTGCTTATGTTACTATAGTAACTAGTTATTAAACTGCTCATTTTTTTAAAAGTAGGGTTTACAGATTAATTATAGTAAATATTGTATCAAGTTTAGTTCTATCAGCAAAAATAGCATATAACTATTTTCTTTTTTATACTATCTCTCGTAAATAATTAGAATTAAAAAATCATAAGATAAAAACTAAAACTACAACATAAAAGAATCCAAAGTACCTCCAACACAACACATCAAACCAAACAAGGAGCAGCAGCAGCACAATTCAAGAGACTGTTGCTGTGCACATGCCTTTCTGTGGTTGAGGCCAGATCGAGCAGTTCAATCAAAGAGGAAGCATGTCTCAACATTAAGTGGACGGACGGATTATATAACTAGCCCAGACTAGTACAGACGAGACTTTTCTTTCCGAACCAGTACAAATGAGCGGGGGGTTAGTCCTCTGACTGATTGAAGTCGCGTAACCCAAAGTTTCAAAGTTTCCTGTTTCGAAGGCTGGAATCCCCATACATATTCCCGTCGAAATCACACTGTTTTACGCGTGAACCGATGTCACGGCTTCCGCGGCCGTCGGATGGGAAAATGTACGCTCGATTTTCATTTGTCCGCACACGTCACGATCGGATGACCGGAGTCGATCCTTGCGAAAATAAAAACCAATCGGCGGTGAGCTGAGCCCGAGGTTGGAGTTACCGCCCTTTCTCTTTCATCTCACGCGCATCATCAACACGACCAAGCAAAGCTAAGCATCCATCCTCTCCCTCTCTCTCTCTCTCTCTCATATAATTGGGGGATAGCAAGAGTCCAAAGCGGAGCTTAGCTAGGAAACAAAGCCGGCGGGCAGAGGATGGGGAAGGGAGTGCACGGCGGGCAGCGCATCCCCGGACCGGAGCCCTAGGAGAGTAGAGAGCATGCAGCGGGAAGCGAGCGATCTCCGTCGCCTCCTCTCCTCCGGAGGAAGACAAAACAACCTGTCCCCCAATGGTGGCGGGGCTTTATGCGGGCCCCACCGCGCCTTATCATTCCTCATCTCGTCCCTCCCCACTCCATCCACCAAATTGGTTTTACCCGGGGTCCGCACCCTCCCTCGTGTCTCTCTGTTAAATCAAAAGATTTAAGCCATAAAAAGCCACTAATGATATGATGGTAAGTTTTGATAGAAGAGCCATGATATGTTGACCCGCATATACATGCTGTACATTTTTTTTTCTCTATTTGAGTAGACGCGGAATGATCCATCTATTTATGTCTCATCGTAGCGAAAAGTTTAGGGATAAAACTTAGGGCGCAGGTATTCTGTTCTCTCTTGTTAGCAGAGTTCTACTCGACGTAGCAAACGTCTTCTGTTAAACTCGATTGTGTTTTTATTAAACTTGGTTATAATTTGACGTAAAATAAATGTAAGAATAAACAAGAGTACACGCTTCTTCAATAAAACAGTACATGGTGGACATATTTAGTCTCTTCCTTGTCCGTTAAAGCTCCTCCTACCAGGTCCCCGGCTACTAATAATGAAGGCTTAAACAAAACTTACCAAGCGGCAGTGTTCCTATGCTGCGCCTCGTGGGGTTTTTGTTTAGAGGTGGAGTGAGAGATTAGGAGGAAGAGGAGAGGGAAAGAGGGTAGGCTCATAAAGGCAAAGTAGGAGGCCCACAAGGAAGAGAGAGAGAGAGAGGAGAGGGGAAGGAGGAGGAGCCAGCCACTTGCGTGCTGGCCTCTACCATTGTTGTGATTGGTGTCACCTCCTCCCCCCAAACCCCACATTCCCACCCCTCCTCCTCTGTTCTGTTACCCTCCCCTTCTCTCCTTTTCCACCTCCCTCCAACCTCACCTCACCTCACCTCACAACAGCTGCCTTTCTTCTCCCTGCTCTGCTCCAATCAACCCAGTCCCCTCCCCAGCTTCCCTCCCCAATCCTGTTCCTCTCTCCTCTACCTAAGCTAGCTTCCTGCTTCCTCTGGCTGCTCTAGTTGAGACTTGAGAGATTTGTGGTTGCTTTGCTTCTGTTGCTGTTCTCTTCTCATCTGGCAATCTCTCATCTCCTCTTCTCCCTGGTCAAAGGGCTCCAAGGTTTGCTGGCTGGCTGTTTCTTGGAGAGGCAACATGCAGGCAGATTCTTGAAAGGCAGAGCAGCAAGAACCAAGAAGAGAAACAAGGGAGTAGAGAGAGAGAGAGAGAGAGAGAGAGAGAGAGGGCAGAGCAAGGGAAGAAAGAAAGTGTGTGGGTGTTTGCTCCTTTTTGGGCATTGAATTGAAGGCAACAGTGAGGGTGGCGCTGCTACAGCTCGGCATCCATTAACTTGCTGCCTCGTGTAGGTCTGCTTCTCCGGCTCCGGCTCAATCCTGTGCTACTACGTATGCACCGCGGGAGAGGGAGCGGATGCAGGGGAGCGTCCTCGCCGGCGATGTAACCAGCTGACCGGTGCTCGCTGGAGAAGAGCCCGGGAAGGAGGAGCAGGGATGGAGCGGAAGGGCGCGGCGGCCGGGCTGGGCTTCCTGGGGCTGGACAGGATGCGGCTGCTGCTGCCGCTGCCGCTGCCGGAGAACCTGTCGGCCAAGTCGCTGCGGAGCCACGTGTGCAGCAACTACCTGGGGTCGCTCAGGGTACGGTACACGTGGTGGCGATGGCTGCTGGTGCTCTGGATCGTCGGCTGGTCGCTCGCCTCCTTGTGGATCTTGTTCTTCATGAACTCCCAGGCCGTCGAAAAGCGCCGGGAGTCGCTCGCCAGCATGTGCGACGAGCGCGCCCGCATGCTCCAGGATCAGTTCAACGTCAGCATGAACCACCTCCAGGCCCTCGCCATCCTCGTCTCCACCTTCCACCACTCCAAGAACCCATCTGCCATCGACCAGGTACCTGTCGTACCTTCAACTTAATCTTTTCTTTCTTTGCCTTTTCAATTCATGGCTAATTGGTGGACGGTCTGATTGCAGATGACGTTCGCGACGTATGCGGAGAGGACGGCGTTCGAGCGGCCGCTGACGAGCGGGGTGGCGTACGCGGTGCGGGTGACGCACGCCGAGCGGGAGCAGTTCGAGCGGCAGCAGGGGTGGAGCATCAAGAAGATGTACTCCTCCAAGAAGCCGTCGCCAGGGCCGGGGGACGCCGCCGCCGGGGAGATCCGCGAGCCGGCCGAGGAGTACGCCCCCGTCATCTTCGCGCAGGACGCCTACAAGCATGTCATCTCCTTCGATATGCTCTCCGGGAATGTGAGGATTTTTTTTTTCACAAATCCCATCAGTGTTTTTTTCCCCTGTCAAGATTTGATCTTTTAGCCCATGGCCGTAAAAAGCTGCAATCTTTGGTGCCCACCAGCTCAGAACTGTTGCTAGTGTTTTAACCATGAAGAGCAAATATAATTCTTACTACCTTACTGCGTGGTTCCTTGTTATTTTGGCTTTCTTACTTTGGAGAAGAACTGTTGTTTTTTTACCTATGTTTCCGTCATAGTAAATTTCTTGCGAATATTGTCTGCTTTGCTTCTGCAGGAGGATCGCGAAAACATACTGCGAGCTAGAAAATCTGGGAAAGGTGTTCTAACTGCTCCCTTTAAGCTACTGAATAACCGCCTCGGGGTGATCTCGACGTACACGGTGTACAAGTCTGAGCTTCCTGCAAATGCGAAGCCACAGGAGCGCATCCAAGCTGCTATCGGGTAAAGTCTACATGAGCCTGCTATTCCAATCTGAAGTTATGTAGCCAAATCCTTCCTAACTGACTGCTTTTGCTTGCAAACAGCTATTTAGGTGGCATATTTGATATTGAAGCACTTGTTGATAAGTTGCTTCATCAACTTGCGGGCAAACAATCCATCATGGTGAACGTGTATGATACCACTAATGAGAGGCCCATCAGTATGTATGGTTCGAATGATACAGGCAGTGGCATGTATCATGTCAGCATCCTGAACTTTGGCGATCCATCAAGAAGGCACGAGATGCATTGCAGGTGATTGATTTGTTGCTCTCCCTTTTAATGAATCCTGCAATTGGAATATATTCAGTATAGTGTTCATGTGATCTGTTCTTTAAAATCTGCCCGTGCGATCTATTTGTCTTCAACAGGTTCATGCAAAAGCCACCATGGCCATGGCTGGCAATAACATCATCATTTGGGACTCTTGTGATTGCTTTACTGACTGGTCACATATTTTATGCTACTGTCAATCGTATTGCCAAAGTTGAAGACGATTTTCAAAAGATGATGGAGCTCAAGAAGCAAGCGGAAGATGCAGATGTTGCCAAGTCACAGGTGAGTAATCTTAGTGCAACCCATAATGTCTTGTATAAGTTAAAGCAGCATCTAATTCCATGTAATTTTTGCTCGTTTGCAGTTCTTGGCTACAGTTTCACATGAGATTAGAACTCCGATGAATGGTGTTCTAGGTGAGTGCTTAGTTAATCTAATCTATAATGTATTCTAAATTGTTATTTAGAGTGCATGGGTTTAAATGATTTCTTCTTTTTTTCAGGAATGCTCCAAATGCTCATGGATACTGATCTGGACACCATGCAGCAGGACTTTGTTAGAACCGCCCAAGCTAGTGGAAAAGCTTTGGTATCTCTCATAAACGAGGTTCTTGATCAGGCAAAGATTGAGTCTGGCAAACTTGAGCTCGAGGCAGTGCCCTTTGATCTTAGAACAGTTTGTGATGACATTTTGTCTCTCTTCTGTGGAAAAGCTCAGGAGAAAGAACTGGAGGTAATTAGAGAGTAGATTCATACACCACGGTTTGCTGTATTTTTGTTAGAATGCACTAACTTTGTTTTCGTTTTTTGTGATTTTGTCATTGTGATATACTGCAAGAGCAGTTGGCAGTCTATGTCTCTGATCAAGTTCCACAAACACTTATTGGTGATCCCGGTAGGATGAGGCAAATCATTACAAATCTCGTGGGGAACTCCATAAAAGTAAGAAAACTGTTAATACATGAATAGCACAAATGGAAACATGAATCAGTTGTATATATATATTTCATTTCTTTATGCGTTCTGTTATTTGTTGACTGACAACTTCTATTTTTCACAGTTCACAGAGAAAGGGCATATCTACTTGACAGTTCATGTCGTTGAAGAGGTCATGAGTTGTTTAGAGGTGGAGACAGGAACTCCATATGCGAACACCTTAAGTGGCTTTCCAGTAGCCAACAGGAGGCGTAGTTGGGAGAGCTTTCGACTTTTCAATAGGGAATTACACTCATCTGAGATGGCTTTTACGCCCATCACATCTGACTCAATAAGCTTGATAATATCTGTTGAAGATACTGGTGTCGGCATCCCGTTTGACGCCCAGTCCCGTGTATTCACCCCTTTCATGCAGGTTGGTCCGTCCATTGCCCGCATCCATGGTGGCACTGGCATTGGATTAAGCATCAGCAAGTGCTTGGTTAATCTCATGAAGGGAGAGATCGGGTTTGTAAGCAAACCCCGTGTCGGTTCTACTTTCACCTTCACTGCGGTGCTTATGAGGGCATGCTCCAATGGAAATGAGAACCAATCATCGGAGTTTAAAGGGATCAATGCATTTGTGGTTGATCATAGGCCGGTTCGTGCCAAGGTTACCAAGTACCATTTGCAAAGACTTGGAGTTCAAACGGAATTGACTACCGACCTAAATCAAGTTATTCCTAAATTGAATTGTGGATCACTGGTTGCAAAGCTAGTGCTAATTGACAAGGAAACCTGGCTGAAGGAATCTCATTCCATGCCTCTTTTGGTTAGCAAATTGAGGAACAAGGATCAGTCAGACTCTCCAAAGTTTTTTCTTTTGGATAACCCTACAAGTTCTATCAAGAGCAATTCACATATATCCAGGGAGCATAACTTGAGTGTAATCATGAAGCCGCTTCGTGCGAGCATGCTTCAGGTCTCACTACGGCGAGCATTGGGTGGGGTAGATAAAGTGCATTGCAGGAATGGAGTGGTTGGCAATTCAACTTTGGGTAGCCTTCTCCACAAGAAGCAAATCATTGTGGTTGACGACAATGTTGTGAACCTTAAAGTGGCTGCTGGTGCTCTCAAGAAGTATGGTGCAGAAGTAACCTGTGCAGAGAGTGGGAAGAAAGCAATCACATTGCTAAAACCACCTCACAGTTTTGATGCTTGTTTCATGGACATACAAATGCCAGAAATGGATGGGTAAGCCTTTTCTGTGACTTCTCATGTTGTCTTTTGAGTATTAATCTGTCATTTCGTAGATTGCTTAAGTTTTACCATGTGTTGGTTACTTTTTCTCAGATTTGAAGCCACTAAGAGGATTAGAGTGATGGAAAGAGATCTAAATGAGCGAATAGAACGTGGTGAAGCGCCACCAGAATGTGCTAATATTCGGAGGTGGAGAACTCCGATATTGGCCATGACAGCAGATGTTATCCAGGCAACACATGAGGAGTGCCTGAAAAGTGAAATGGATGGCTATGTCTCTAAGCCATTTGAAGGGGAGCAGTTGTACAGAGAAGTAGCTAGATTTTTCCAAAAGCATGACCAAGTTCAATAGGTAGTTCTGTATGGCGTGTAAATTAGCGGAGGATATCGCCACACGGTTCACTCTTCATGGCACAGAGAATTTTGTCGAAGCTGCAGTGTTTCCAAGAGTAAGCTCGTCTCTAACTTATTGGAGTTCTGTTCCCCCAACGTTTCTTTCTTCCACTGTAGTATATCTGCAATATTTCTACGATGCATAGACTAAAAAATCTTGATTTGTCTTGAAAATATTTTTTCTCTGATTTTGCTTGTTTCTGTTATTCAATATGTGCCGGTGCACTTCACAGTAAATAAAAATGAGTAGCATCAACTGTTGGTTCATATCTTTATAGGATATCATTTAATTTCTACATCAGCATTGTTTGACATTATTAGAAAGTAGCAGTGTAGCACGGAAAATGCTAAATTGTCTGGCATTCTGAGATAAAAAATTGTGTTGAGGTGTTTCAAATGGCTATTTTAGAATCAAAATAGTGCTGATAGGCGATTGATTTGTACGGTCTTTAAAGCTTAAAAATTATCTTGCGACCCTTTTTTGCTATGTTTGTCGGTAGTGGTTCTAAAGAATTATGACACTTTCTTAAAGCAAGCTCTGATGTTGAGATCTTGAGTTCATTATTTGAAGTTCACGGAATCCTTCAGGTCTAATGTCATGATTTTTCTCATTCTTTCAGGTATGTAGCTCAAAAAGCTGGAGATGGAACCACCCATGTTCTATATCTTGGTACACCATCTAACCAAGAGGCAAAATAAGTGTAAAATTTCTTGAATTGAAGATGCGTGTGCAGCAATTTATTCAGCAATTTCTCGAAGTGAAGGCACTGTGAAAAGGCCAAGTGCATTCACTAACTTCAGCTGTCAATCTGACAGATGTCCTCTGCCTTTGTAATGTAAATGGAGAGAACTGTTCCTTCATCTTTTTCCCCGGGAATTTTACGGTGTACATATTAGGTGTTGGTGGTTTGTGCAGGCATTTCTTGTTATATTTGAACGTGTTTTTTGCGCGGTGTGCCAAGCTGTAAATCACACATTCAAAGATGATAATTTTTTCCGTCGACAAAATAGTGCAGTCATCGACTCAGCCGTGTTCTTGCCTGTCCCTGTCGTCCTGAAGTTTCTCCTGCTGTTGGGTTCTCCTACCAGCTAAATATTTTACTGAATGCTGCCTGTTGGTATGGCTTTCGTGATATCCGTCTGATGAAATGGCCTTGCCTGATGTCATGGCTTCCCTTGTTTAATATGTGGTCCGGAGCATTGCGATGCTACCTAACTGCTGCATTATGTTTATAGTATCCAAGGTCCAAGTGACGCACTTTCTTGGGGATAAACCAGGTCTCTCTCTCTCTCTCTTTTTAAAGCAAACGGTGCTACAGGTCGTACCTGACCCCGGTGAAAATTCAAAACCGCTTTTTGATAACCCTACGCTAAGCTAATGTTAGTGGTTACAATGGTCTAATCTTGTGCTGCTTGCTCCAGCATTGGAGTCCCCTTGTGCTTGTCCAGTGCTTAGTGCTTACACCACTCATGCTCGTCTGCCTATTTGTTTATGATTCTGTAGGTAATTACTTATGATATCTGATCTTGTGTAATCCATTGGAAGCTGGGGCCAAAAGGATCAAAGGCTGGCTTAAACCTGTTGGAGTGCTGCTGCATCATGTTATCTAGTGCTTTGATTAAGGGACGTTCGGGGTCTGTTCTTTTTGACTGCGACTTATAGTTTTTGGCTGAAATTTTTAAATTTTAACTGTTTACGACAGAGATTACAGAGAGAGAAATACTCGCTTGCAATTTTAGATGGTACAGATATTGAGTTTTTAACGTGTACTATAATTAATTTATAGACTCTATCTTAAAAAATACTTTATTTGAAAGTTAAAAAGAACAGACCCGCTGGCTTATAGTTTTTTTACTGTAGTTAAGTTAATTTATTTGATATAATTAAATTTAAAAAATTTAAAAATAGAAAAAACATGTTAACCTATCACGGACAATACAAAGAAATACAAGGAAAAAAAGAAAAGGCAAAAAAATCCAAAAAATCTAAAAAACCAGAAAAAAATAAAATTACTGAATAGTGAAAAAAAGCAGAAACCAGAAGTAGAAACTGGTTTTAAACTAAAATAATCCTAGTTTGTGTACTGAATCATGATACGATGAACATTTAATACGTTTTAATAGATGACCATTCATCATTCCTTGTGCAAAAGGTGGGAGCACTTCTCATGTTGACGACTGAAGATGGTACAAACATACATCACAATTCACAATACAATGAGCTGTTGGTTTCATCTACGTTGGTATCTAAGCTCTTAAAGCGTCCTCATATACAAAGACCTACACCTTTTTGAACTTTAGCCAAAAGTCAGCTTTTGCACATGGCGTTTTTATGTACACGGAGACAGCATTTTCAGCATGAATTGGTGATGGTACTGGATCACCGATGAACTCTTCTGTGTTCACAGGATCCGCTGCCCAGTCAATCGCCATGGTTTACTGTTCACGCAGCAACTGCTCTCCGGATCATTTAACAAGGGAGGACATAGGGATAGGGGCTGGCTAGTGCTTTTTGTCTTGACATTGTGGCAACACGTGCTCACTGAATACTGTCATAAACACCAGCTGCTAGCAGAGTTGCTACTTTCCATGGTCATGCTGTGATGGGAAACCACTTCAATGAGTTCAAGTGAGCAATAAGGTACAATTCTTTGCAAGAATTGCTTGATATATGGAGTGGAATTTCTCTCTAGAGTCAAGTATGCTCATGCAAGTTTTTAATTGAATCCCTTTCAATAGATTCCATAGTTCATAGTCTCACCTTTGCTTTGGGCTTGGTATTTTTCGAGCATCCTTCGGTACTGCTGTCTTGCAATAGGACAACCAGTGATAGATGATACCCTCGAAACAGCTTCATTGAGAGCTGTTTCCACTCTTTGCTTCCGGAAAACCCTGACGATGTCGCCTTCCTCCTCTGCATCAATTGGCATTGCCCCGGAATTGAATCCTCGCAAACCAACACCCTTTCGGAACCATCTTAGCATCACCTTCTCAAGGATGCCAACACTCCGAAGTAATTCGTTGTACTTATTTCTTTCTTGGTGAGCTCTGAACCGTGCCTATAAGGATAAAGAGAGGGTCTAGCTTATCAGCTGTACAAAATCTTCAAGGCTTCAACCAAAGAATGCACTAGTACATATTGTAATTACTTTGCACATGTAATGCCTATATCATCATCATTGTAGGCATATCTGTTGAAACTTACCTGTATCTTGATGACATCTTTTCGCATTTTCAAAAATTCTTTACGTTTTTTCCAGCACCTGAAGTTCTTCTGGATAGATAATGCAGCTTTATCAAGCATAGCACGTGAAGCACCACCTGCCTTATGAACGGACAAAATGTAGCTATCTCTATTCTGAAGAGCCATTTCTTGCTTCTTTCTGAAGGAAAATACACGGAAGGTGGCTTGTATGCGTCCAGCAGCTTGAACGGCATTTTGGATAGCTCCTAGGGAATCCTTAAGTGCAAGCTGATCATCAGTTCCGCCATGCACATGGGCGAATTTGTCTGATATTCTATCCACAGCGCTAGATATACCCTCGCCACAAGCATGGTCTCTGCGATTCCCATTTTCTTTTGATTCCAGAGAATGAAGATGAGAAGTTAATTCTGCTTCCGAAAGGAATGCAGAAAGGCCCTTGAAACCATATGCAGAGGCCATTGAAGCAGGTGTTTTGGCAGCAGGATCTTCGGATGTTGGGTCTGAAAGTGCACCAGCTGCAGCGCCAGCAGCAAGAAGAACCACTACCATCTCTTCTCTGTTGTTTTTTATTAGGCCGAAGTCAAAAAGAAATCCATATTAGATGAAACTAGGAAACAGAAGATTGGCTGCTCAAATTACGCATGGAACATTTTGCATTTTATTGCAAGAATAGGAATACACATGTAAAAAGTTTGCATATTTTCTTTGCATGCAATGGACAGATTATTAATACCTGCCAAATCGTGCAGCCCAATGCAGAGCGGTCCATCCATTTGCATCACGGTAGTTTATAGCCACACCGGACCTAAGAAGTGATTTCAAAGCCCAGTCGTATCCCAAGGCAGCAATTGTATGTATAACACCATGGTATTGCTTAGGAAGCAATTGATTTCCTTCACTATTTTGTTCACATTTGGATGATAGCCAATCTTCGAACTTGTTGTTAAGCAGTACTTCCATGACGGAATTTACTGTGTTCTCATGGTCCAGCTGCTCACATGTTTTCTTTATAATCTCCAAGGGGTTAACTTGGAATCCACACTCGAAATTTGGCAGTGTCAACCTGAACTTTGAAAACAGTCCATAACCATGACCGTCAAAAAGCATATGCACATAGTTGAGAAGCAACAACAGCTCTTCGCTGCTTTTGGTAAGCTTCTGATGGAATTCAAATTCTCGTGCTGCACTGCAGGGTTTCCCATTCCCATCAATCATGTTTTTGGTAGGCTTCTCATGGAATTCAAATTCTCGTGCTTCACTGCATGGTTTGCCATTCCCATCAATCATACACATTCTCACCTTTCCAGCATCAAAGCATGGAGTATGGCAACGGATGACACCTTGCTGAACAATTTCCACAGATACCTTAACATCACCAAATAGTATTGCCCATGAACTGTCAGAGGGATTGCAAAGGAAGTCTCCTGCAATCATAACCTGCATTACATTTTTATAGGTCTCCAATCAATTGTTGTAATATCACAGCAGAAATTGTCTTAAACACAGCATCAACCTAATGGGCAAGCCTTTTGACATTGAGGCAATAGATGAACTCAGGCATCATGCACACTCAGATCATTATAGCGTATATGTTAATGTAAATGTCATGTGTCAATATGCCCACATGGTTCAATATCTTACCAATAGAAAAGAAGCAAGATGCAGTAATTAAATTCAGAAGATCAACTTCTAATCCCATATGATACCTTTGTACTTTCAGAGCAAAATGCCCATTCTGGAGAAACCTCACGAATACGGAACCATTGGTTTTCAGTCACTCTCAGAGAAGCTGAATGCAGAATAGCTTCAAGTTGATCCTCCTCCAACCATGTATCTGATCAAGAAGACAGACATGCAAAAGTTGCCAATTTTTAGAAAGATTTCCACTATATCTCAGCCAGTAATTAGCAATGAAAGAGTCGGGATGCATGGTGTTTGCTGGTACAAGATTAGTGCACCTGAATTTTTCAGGACATCAATAGCATTGGGATAAGGATGGGTTCGAGTTTCTTCAGTATGATTGTCTTCACTAAACTCCAGCATATTAAAGATATCCACAAGATTTCTACAAGTGTCTGGTTCTTCATTCTGAATCCCATGCACAAGAATAGGCTCATTATTTGACAGAACCTCTTTGGTGTTAACATCATGTTCATTGTCTTCCAGACTCAACTGCATTTTAAGCTTCCGCAGGGCTGCCTGATTACAATGTTGAATACAATCAGATCGCCTTGTATTATTTGTTTCATTGTTTATGTCCACAATCTGGGAACTAACTTCTTCGGCGGATCCTGGGCTGCATGAGTGGAGACATGGTGCAATTAACTCGCTAGTCAAACCGGGTGAACTGTGTGCTTTAGCTCTGCTACCACTGCCATTCTGATTGGATGTTGATGAATCATTTAGGGATGATACTGAAATGCTGCCCTGATAATCAATCAACAAATTAAAGGCAAGACACAGGACAGAACAAAAATAATGTGGTGGCTTCAGTCACTATAATAATGTGCACTAGCATGACTGGTGAGTTAACCAGTGGAGAGTCTACACAATGTCAAGTTCAATTTCATTGAAGCTTCGTGTCAGTGATTAATTAATCTAATATCTTCAAAGATTTCAGACTGTTGGAGTGGATAGATATCTGTGGCTAGTAAAGCAAAGTTTTTTATTTACTCATCCTAATTGGTTACTTAAGAATCAGAAATGCAGATGTGCTGTGACAAAAGTAAGGTAAAACAGAGAGACAAACCTCTAGGACATCTCTATAATGGACAAGAACAATGTGCTCATAAACCCTGCAAAGATTAATTGCTCTCATTATGATGCAAATTGATTTTTACACATTGACAAACTAAATTTAATTTTTTAAAAAATCAGAAGATCATAACCAACAACAGAAGAAGTCATAATAATGACAGGGTATAATACCACAGTGCCTGAAATTTTTTAGTTCAGGAAATGCAGTACCTATTTAGGAACTCGTAATGAGGTACAGTTTTTAACTTGTCAGAAATCTAACATCTCACAACACACCATCATAAAAAGTCAAAGAAGATTGTACAATACTATAAATTATAGTATCTCTACAAGGAATTGGTGCATAATGATCCAGGATGGTTTCTTGTTCTTGGGAATGTCTCAGATGGATGTTCAAAGTAACACAAATACATGGGGTCATAGACATGAATAACTTGTAAACAGGAGTTCCCCTGTAGCACAAATACCATAGCACAAGAACAAAATACTACATGTAGTGATGGACTGCTCATAAGTTACTCCATGAGTTTCCGTTCAAGAAAAAATCCTCCATGAGTAGCATGCAAACAAAGTTGGTATTGGTCGTGTTCTAAGGGGAAACACTTACGATTTTACAAAGGCCCAGAGGACAAGAAAAGTATGTGTGAAGCTTTTCAGAATTTGAAAGCATACAAATATGATACGTATATTACCCCCCTACAAAAGTAAACAGAGCTCTTACGGATCAAGCATCCAATATATGCGCCTCTGAAATCTAGGATTTTTGTCTGCATGAGCATAGTAGCAATTCAATGCCTCCACATTATCAACCTGAAATTTCCAGTGTCAAAAGAGAAAGCATATTAACTACATGTCTCAATATGCTAAGTGCCCATTGCTACCCATCTAATTCAGTCCTTAAAACAAACATCCCAAATCTCAATAGTTTGTTGGCTTGCCAAGATGATCGCCACCGAAACATATTATGATCAGGAATAAGTCACTTTACCCCCATGAACTCTTATGAAAGTCTAAATTTCAATCTTAAAACTGCAAAACCAGATATTTTACAAACCTCAACTCTTAATACTGGCTATATTACCCCCTAAGGCCGATTGAAGGTGGTTTTAGCTGACGTGGTGCCAACATGGAAGCGGTATTGACACATAAGTAATCTAATCAGCAAAATGAACAAATAAATTTGAAAAAATGGTGGAGCCCACATGTCAACACCCTCAACCCAAATTGCAGCTGGTAAACCGCCTGCACGCACCGGCCGTGAACGTCGCCCGTGTGCAACCCCCTCACCGGTGAGCTTCTCCCCCATTATTTCACGTTAAAACATGTTAATAGACCTCCTCTACATTTCCCCTAACCCAATTTGGGAATTCATCCACAAGAGCTCTCTGGCCCCATAGTCTTTCTCGGGTCCAGCCAAAACTGCCACATCTGACGCGATCTCCTCTCTAGTGAGATTCCGATTCGTCCCTCCTGGAGTACCCTTACACCTTCGTCTTTCATCAATTTTTTTATTTGGGTTTCATCTCTCCCTAGATTGCCGTCACCGATGAGCTGTCCTCGTTGCCTCAGGTCATCACCGCCGCACCGCCTCAGTGCTTCCTTGTCGTCACCAACCACTCTAGTGAGTTCCCTTCGTCTTCTATATGCTAGTGACGCGCCTACTATTTGGAGATTATCTCTCATAGTGCTTTGTCGGGGTAGCACTGTTGCCTAGGCCGCTATACGTAGCTGCTTCGTTGTTTAAGTCCGCCTCCAGCCGCGTTGTCGCAACACATGGGATCAATGAGACCGTGGGGATTCAAATATGATTAAGTATAAACTAATGTTAAACCGACATGTGGGCCTAACTTGATTAAGAAAATTTAATTGGGATTAGTTTTCAAGTTTATCTCTATGGCAGTTAGGCCCCACAACTTATAGCCCAATGCACAAACTAGGCTCATGGAACCCAGCCACTGACGTGTAGGCCCATGTGAAGCATGTGATTGATTTAGTGGTACATCATGTAATTAATTAGAGGTTAATTAGTGATTAGCCTTAGTATGACATGTAGACCCAGGGGATTATGGGTGTTGATGAGGTGCTGACAAGGATTACTATCCATGCTGTCATCCACATGGATGGCCACGTAGGCGCAAAACCAGCTGTGGTTTGGGTTGAGGGGTTTGACAAGTGGGCCCCACCATTTTTCAAAATTTATTTGTTCATTTTGCTGACTAGATTGCTTACGTGTTAAAACCCTAAACTGAAAATCAGCTTATGTGTCGAAACAGTTTCCACATTGGCCCACGTTAGCTAAAACCACCTTCAATCGGCCTCTGGGGATAATATAGCCGGTATTAAGAGTTGAGGGTTGTAAAGCATTCAGTTTTGTAGTTTGATATTGAAACTTAGACTTTCACAAGAGTTCGGGGGTTAAAGTAGACTAATTCCTTATGATTAATATATCAACTCTATTTACTTTAGAAAGATCTTTAACCTAGATGCCAACACATATTATGATCAATACATCAACTCTATTTACTTCGAAAGATCTTTAACCTAGATGCAAAAGATGACGAATTGAACAGACCTTAAGGCGCTCATGGGCTTCAGCAATGGTCTTCCCGTTCTTCTTTCTTCGCCATTCATATCCATCGTTTCGGAAGTACCGAAGTACTCTACGGTTGAAAAGAAACCAAGAACCACCTGCAATTTCAGAATCAGTTTGGTAAATCACATTCAGGGCTAAAGCAAGTAAGCATAAGCTTGAATAAGATATCTCACAAGCTAAAAAAGGCTGCTTTTATTACTCTGTGGCTTTTGAGGGGTCTTATGTGCGACCATGAACCGCTCATGATTCTGTAGTATCTGCAGAACCTCTTTAGGCTTTAACCACCGGGCCTTCACTTCCTGTCGCAGCTTTTGTATATCGAAGACTGAAACGGTAAAGCAAAACGCAACAACGTTTATGAACCAGAGTTAATGGCAGAATTCAGGACACGTAACAACTCAAGGGATCATAATTTCAAAGCACTCAATGAATCGTGAACCATGAATTATGTAATATAGACGGATTCGGCAACAAATTCATACACCTATTTACTACTCTACTAGTCATATGCCCGTGCATTGCAACGGAATTTATTGAATGTATAGAGAATAATGATATTAAAGAGAGTTACTCTAATCAATTAGGAATTGGAGAGTGGTGAGAAGTTAAAAGAATAGGACGGTTGGAGGAAAACGGACGACCACTAACTCATTCTTTTATAGTAGTAATGATATTAATAGATAAATAGAATTAAAAGGAGTTGATCAAACCAAAATTGATACCATTGATTTCAACTACATGAGTTCTAAAGGTTGTAATGGAGATGTTAGAACCATATTATTTGAAAGTGCTAATTCGATTCTCTTTCCACCACACATGACATCTTAAATAGCATACCCTATCTTTACTACTTTAAAAGAAGGAGTTGGTGGTTGATGAGTCCTCCCTTATTTTTCTTTAGCCATTCGATCTGATTATGAGATAGAATCTGAACCGTTCTCCCCCCACCACCCCCTCCTCCCCCTCCGCACCCGCCGCCCCGATCCGCTCCCCTCGCTCTCCCCCTGCTGCCCCGATCCGCTCTCCCCCGCCGCCCCGATCTGCTC
Source organism: Melocanna baccifera (assembly GCA_036346265.1). NCBI lineage: Eukaryota > Viridiplantae > Streptophyta > Magnoliopsida > Poales > Poaceae > Melocanna > Melocanna baccifera. The sequence continues at coordinate 8,359,675 of CM070678.1, forward strand.
CCCCTCGCTCTCCCCCCGCCCTCCCCTCGCTCTCCGGGTGGTGGGGGGAGAACGGTTCAGATTCTATCTTATAATCAGATCGAATGGCTAAAGAAAAATAAGGGAGGACTCATCAACCACCAACTCCTTCTTTTAAAATAGTAAAGATAATGGCTGTCTGACAAGAGAGGCGCCGGTCATGTCCTGCCATTGAATTGAGCATGAGCAATTTGACAAAGCCCCCATCCCTAAAACCCCCTAAAGAAAGGTTTCCCTCGAATCAAGTCATTTTTTGACAGCAACCGCACTGACTAATAGGGATGGGGAGGGAGTATTAACCTATAGTGGACTAAACCTCGCCTGGCGCCCAAAGAACTCAGAGAAAAAAACCAATTAGTTGCGTTTCTGGATCAAAGGAGGCAACTTTCAGCCGGCCCCAACCCCACCATACCCACCCGGTTCTTTATAACCAAAATTAGCCGCAGAAATCGCGCATTAAACAACGAAAGATTGCAACTTTGTAACGCGGCATCTAGGAATTCGCCCTTACCTTGCTGCTGCATCGCGCTCGTCCGACGAATTCGCTCCCCCAAATGAATCCAGCGAGAAACCAAGAACTCGTGGGGTGAGACTGCCTGAGGTCAATGGCCGAGTCGCCAGGCGGTAGTGATAGTATCAGTGGTACCACTCGCTAATTCATTGTTCGTTTGGGATAAGTAAACACTCCACAGATACTACTAATTGAAGAGACGCACGAGGAATGGAGGAACGACAAACACGTGGCGAAGAGGGGAAAGTGCGCGGTAGATTCCTCAACAGCGCGGCCGGTGTGTCGTTTTACCTCTACTAGTCCGTTGCAGGTAGCTACACCAAGACCTGTATGGCAGTCATACATGCATGTTCCTTTCAGAATTCAGAAACAACACTATGCAACACGCATGTTGGCATAGAATAATGCTCTAGTTGCAGTGTACAGCCCAAAAGACAGATGGTAGTGCTATAAAAAAAGCTTTTATTATCTATCTATAAAAGCTAGTGCATGATGTTTTCAGGGAGAAAAAAACATTAGCATATCTGCTGCAACTACGGCAGACAATTATGTATGGTTAAGAGTATGGATGCCCTGTTGGCTGTTGCCCAGAAAACAAGCCTGGGAAAAAAAGAGGCAGTTTCAGGCAAAAGATGTAGTGACAGCTAGCATGGTGTCCCAAGTCATAATATTCATATTCTCGAAAGAGAGTTCGCAGATGTTACAACGTTTGATGAGCTGTAAAACTCGGTCGAGCTGGACTCGTTCAGAATTGATGAGTTCAGTTTAAGCTTCAAACGAGCTGAGTTTAAGTTTAATCTCAAGATCATAAATTTTAACGGATCAAGCTCAAATAGCGTACGGGTCTTGAATTTTTCATACAATCCTAGATATATACTAACTTTTATTGAGTTTACTCAAATTAAGTTCGAGCTTTTCTATTATTAAAAATTAGTGTATGTTGAATTATTTTTTACTGTTATCGAGTTTACTCGAGTCAAGCTTGAATTCGAGTTTTTCTTATTGTTAAAAATTAGTATATATTAAATTATTTTAATTATTATCAAGTTTATTCGAGCCAGCTCGAGCTTGGACTGAGTCAAGCGGACTGAGTCAAGCTTCAGGCTCATGCTCCAATTCAAACTCGCTCGAATTCTACTCAAATTTCTATCAAGCTCAAACTTAAAAAGTCAGACTCGCTCATGTACAACCCTAAAAGCACTTCTCAATTCAATAATTTATATCACTTGAAAGGGACTGGCCTTTGCTTTGCCTCCATGTTCGCCAGTACAGTCCACATCCTTTGGATTTATATAACCTCCGTGATGATTTAACCTTGTTATTCTCCAGACAAACTACGCCACTCTTGTGGACTTTATATTTGATTTTGTGTTACACGATGACGAGTCCTTTTCCGTTATAGTTAAGATTAATTTCTTCGTGTCTACACCGGTATAGCAAAGCGTGAATGGTATATTTAAATTTTCCCTCAAATATTCATAATTCTACACTCTAATAGATATGAAAAACTATAAAGATCAAAAACCTAAAGTTCCGAAAATTCACTGTGCTATAGTAAATCAGCTCGATGAATAGTAAAAACATCACTATTTTAAGTCCAAAAATATATTTAATTTTTTATCCATAGATCTAAAAGACTAGAAACTTGAACCATCGCTAAATCCTAACGTTAAGAATCTATCCCAACCAAATATGTTGAAGAACTTAAGAAATTTGGGTTCTTTTAATTCATAAAACTTTGTTGCATCAAAACCGAGTCAAAACCACAAATTAAGCAAACTCTTAAACTAACACACCAAATTGCTTGAATTTTGGTATGCACTTTCTTTAGGATATCAGGAACATATTCTAATTAACGATCAGAAAAATTGTTACCAAAATTTCGATATTTTCTGTTTGAAGTAATGTTGCGCTAAAATTAGGCAAAAACAAAAAAACGGTGAATATGACTTGCTCGTGGATAAATGATAGACAAGATTGCATGGATGAATAATAGACAAGATGGCTTTAGATATATTATCATATGTCACAGCAAACTAAAATATCCAAGGAATCGAAAAAAAAAACTAGATCAAGAAACCACTTGAAGAGGCCAAAATAAGCAAAAATCGGACAATTTTAAGAACTTAGTAAACTTGGTGTCTAAATAGATGGTGATTGATTTTCAAAATATATATCTATCACTTACTCATGCTTGGCATCTAGCAATATCAAAAAAGGGAGAGACAAGATTAAAACTAACCAAATAAGAGTAAATCAACTAAAATAAAAGGGACTCATAAGAGATGAACAAAGTTGATATATTGCTACTTTAGGATGAAGGTTTTACAACTAATCTACCTGGAGGACAAGAGAGCACATCACAATACTAACACTTCTCAACTTTAACCCTAGAACACTTAGATTTAATGAGTAAAGTTAAGATAGTTGACTTATAAGTATCCATTCTAACCTATTAAATAGACAAGAGAACCAATCTTATCTAATCTTACTGAATACTATCCACTTAGCACATAGCGCATATGATATTAGGCATCGTACGTGTGGAAGACGACGCACGCTCGACTCTGCGGTCATGTAGTAGCGATTGGTATCACGCAACAATCATCGATCATATTAAAAGAAAGCTTGATTTCTCCGTTCCTACATGCGGGGGATTGGATCATATACCCTCTCTTTAGTTGAGAAATTGAGGATTTACCCTTCACACTCAATGACACGTGGGGTCATCATAAATCACTGATACATGGACTAGAAGGATAAATCTTCAATTTCTATCTAAGTGAAGGGTATATGATCAATAAATCCTTAGACTTTGGCTGAGCCTGCCTACTTGCTTTTCGATGTAGTCTAAGTCTGGGCATCTCCACATCACCGGCTAATTAATTTTCACTTTTACTTTCTACAATGCATGGAGTACGTGTAGTCAACACTAGACCCTGAGCTTTCAGTTGGGCCTCCCGGTCAAGTTGGAAGGGTCCCCTGCTCACCGTTCACTGGCAACGAAAGGAGCAGCACGTACTTACGACAAATGCATGCGCCATTGCTACCGACAAAGAGAATCCATTACGTTGGAGGTTGAAAGAACTCTAATTATCAATTAACCCTATAGTGAAATTAAACTGAAATAAACTGCAAATCAAAATTAATTAAGTTAATTACAACATGTGAATTACAAGAATATAAACTCGACCCACCAGAGCCAAAGAAAATTTATACAACCTCTGGTTGTTTACAAAAATTGTATAATACATCAAGGGATAAACTCCATTGCAATTATTACATTAATTAAGAAAAATAAAATAAAATTACATTGCATTGCATTCCTCATTGTATTGCATCCTCTGTGAATTGCTCGACATGTAGTAGCCCTCCGAAGCCAAACCCACACCCAACCATTTCTTTTGTGATCAAAGAGCAAGGAGGAAAAATAATCCAAGAGAGAATAAAAAATAAAAAGTTTAGCTGTAAGAACCCTTCGGCTTTAAAATACCGAATTTATTTAGTGCTCACCGAGATACCTAGACCGTTCGGGGATGGCAGGCTCCTCTTAATTAAGTGAGTCTCATCATTTGACAGAAAACTTAGCCCAACACTTACTTTATTTTTACCGACTTACTTTCCATAATAGAAAAACCGAAGAATAGTGTCAAGCTCACTCTATGGACTAATGGTCCAAGAGTAAATAGCAAACCAAGAGAGCCATGAACATAAGGCAAGAGCGGCCTCGACAATACACAACCAAGAGAGAGAAGCCAGCCAAAAGCCCCCTCCTTCATAAGCCACACATACATAAGCATCACTTCTATTTCACTTCTTCGGTCGAGAGCTCACCCAAAGCCAAGCTAAGCAAAGAACAAGCCCCCATTTCATAGCTCGGCCATCCCAGGACCACCAATTGAACACCTTCACCACCCTAGCCCACAACCCATATAGAGAGGAGGCGAGGAAGAGGGAAACAGAGGAGAGGAGCTAAAAAAGTAGAGAAGACAAAGGAGAGGAGTGTGAACCATGTACAACCACTTTGGACCGACCACCACAACAAGATAACACCTTTGGTGGCAACAAGAGGAAGTTGTCCATATTACCACACGCGTGAGAACCACAACACTACTGTCATGAGCGATGTCCACATCCAAGCCATTTTCAGCCCGAACACAAGTAGGCCCCCATTTCCCCCAATTCTTTCCCTTCAGTCCATAGCACAACACAACAACACGGCACACACAAACACCCCACCACATCTAGCAAGCACAGCGACCAAGTAAGGTGGCTGAGGAGAAGGGACCGCCCTACCTCGGCTAGCATGGACGAAATGCTCAGGTGTAGGATCAAGGATAACCGACTAGAGAGAGGTGAATAGGAGGTTCTAAAAATTCTTACCTTCTAAAATTAATTACCGCAAAATATAACTAGATAATATTTCAATACAATTTTAAACCTACACAATTTTAGAAAAACTGAAACACCACAAGCAATAATCTCTACAAATATATTTTTAGCAAAAGTAAATATGACAATTTTAGCAATCACACAGCTAGGAAAGTAAGTGCGAAAAGTAGAAAGAAATAAGTAACCAAATGATACACAATGTTTTATCGTGGTATTTAGAAACTTGTCAGTTTTCCCTAATCCACGTTGAGAAAAGCCCAAGCGACTTGGACCAGCTCCACCAATTCAGCCTCAACTCCTTAATCCACTAGTGGTTGTCCTTTCCCACTCCAGAGATGGTGGACACCAAACCACTCACAAGTCGGCGCCGGTCCTTATCACAATCTTCTTGAAAAGGTCACCTCGTAATCTCCCGCCAAACTGTCTAGGTGCCGACAAACACCAAAAGAAATGAATCATAGCTTCCCTTGACGGCGATCAACTACCTCAAATGAATACACAATGTGAAATTGAGGTATGGAGAGAATGTTCAATACTCAAGGATGTTCAATAGAGTCTCTAACTTATGACCTTGAGCTGGTTGAGAAATATTTATACCTCCACCAACCAAATATAGCCGTTGCAAATAACAATCCTGAAAAAGTTATGTAGCCCTCTGAATAAGCTTTCCATGAAAATAGATCTAATGTGTTTGAGATCACGCAAATAGATGAGTTGTGTATCTCTCTGAATAAACTTTTCATAGAGTTCAAGATCACTCAATTCTGACATCGGAGTCAAAAGTTATGACCGTTTTTCCGAGTGTCGTCTGTGCTGAAAACGGTAGTACCGCGATTTTAACTGCGGTAGTACCGTAAATTACACAACGGTAGTACCGCACTGTAGAAGTACCATAAATTACACAGTGGTAGTACCGTAAATGCTGAATAATGGCTATTTTTCTAGCCGTTAAAGTAGAAAACGGTAGTACCACATTTTGTACGGCGGTAGTTCCGATTTCTCTGATTTTTTCAGAGGTTTGGCTCCAACGGCTAGTTTTTATGTGTGGGGTATAAATACCCATTTGTGGCCGGTTGGAGAGCAATTTTTGGCACCCCATTTCACTCTCTTGAGCTAGTGTAAGCCTCTCCACTCTATTGTGCATGTGTTGCACCTTATGAGCAAGAAGAGAAGTCTCTAGTTGCATGTGTTGCATCTAGAGGAGGATTTTGTATCAACTTGAGCTTGTACATTCGTTGCACGTGGTGAGAGTCAAGCAAGGAGCTTGGCTTATTACTCTTAGAGTTTGCCGACTCTTAGACAACGTTGGAGGCGTCGTGTCCGATGATCTTCTCAAAGAAAGCTTGTGAGAAGACCCGACGTGTTGTGAAGGTTGGAGCTCACCTACCCGGAGCAAGAAAGAGCTACCACTAGTGGAATTGAGGTATGGCTTAATTTGTAGAGCCGGTCCAATTCGTTTGGGTTTACCTCAACGTGGATTAGGGCAGACCGGTAAATCTCCAAACACCACAGTAAAACATCGTGTGTCAATTGTGGCTTATTTTCTTGTGCTCAATTTACATTCAAGCAATTTATATTTATAAAATTAAATTGACTGCTTGTCACTCTAGGATTGCAAATCTTTGATATAGACTTAGGTTGTTGGTGCACTTAAGCGAACTTAGTTGATTTAGACTTTATTTGTGCTAAATCAAATTGATTTACACTTTCGCATTACATACTTGCTTTAGACAAATAGAAATTATTTTTTAAATTAAAAGAGAATTTTTAAGACCGCCTATTCACTCCCCTCTAGTCGGCCTCCTCGATCCTACGCAAGCTTATTCTTGATTATTCACCTAGTTATATTAAATGATAAAAAAACATTAATGTATCATTTAATTATTCAACTTCCAAATAAACTCATTACAACTTATTAGAGCTTTCTCATGAGCTGATGTTTTAGTGTCCTTTCATTATTTACGCTTATAGATTATTGCATTTATCAAAGGTTTGCAAAATTAATGCATTAAGAATACTACCACTATGCACATTGCTAGATTTCCTTGATGGAATTTGATTATGCCATATAATGAAAGAGAAAATGGTGTGATGACCTAATCAATGTGCTAGTAAACTGAATGGTGAAAAATGATGAACTATGGTATTGATGTACGAATTATTTCTTAGTGAATGACCCCTTTTGGAATTTAGATCTCTTTTAAAGGTGGGTGGTGGAGAATAGATTTATTTGTTAGTGTTTCTCATTTATTCACAACTGAAATTTTATTATGTGAATCTTTGAAATTAAAATCATGAAGTGATATTGCTTAGTAACATAGTCTAGCTAGAATAATGATAAATTTATGTTGGTGGCATGTAATGTTTAAGTTATTAGGGTTTCGAAGTTGCAGTCTTGATATGATTTTTTTGGTAATAACAAGAGAAGTTAGATGTGCATTGATCGTTGATATAATTTGTTGAGTTGTCATAACTTTGTATGAGCCTATATGGGTATTTGTCTTTTAAAAGAACTGAGTTGATAGGATTCAATAGAGAAATCAATTTATAAGTGCGGTTGGAAAAAATACTACTTTTGTGAAGGAGCCTTGCTAATGTATTAGGTGATTTGTGTACTATAGTCTCTAAGATTTGTCCTAACATTGTAGCAAGGTTGGGTTTAACTTGGAAGTTATCAATATAAAAGAATGTGTATATGTGAATTTGATGTTTTGGAAATTTTGGCCCAAAGGAAATTATACCCTAAATACAAGGAAATTACCTTTTTCTATGGTAGTGAGATTCAGTTCTGGTCTTCTGGATCCTATCTACTTTAAATGTTTTGTCCAATGTTGTTTGAAAAGAAATGTGGTTTAATGGTGTTATGAGTGGACATTTTTCTTGTTTATAATCTTTTAATTTCGTGTATTAGAGAGATTTCATCCTTTGGTTCTTAAAGTCTAGGGTATGTGTTTTCTCGTGTTGAAAAGATATGTGTTTATGGGTGGAATCCATGTTGAGAATGTCAATTTAAAAGAAATGAGTTAGTATGTTTGCGATGATTTGGAATGCCACAGTTTACGGGAAATGAGACTCTTCAAAGAATGGATTGAGAAAAGAATGTTTTTTGGGTAGTAAAATGCTCTCTTGATTCTCGTTTGGGCTATGTGTTTGTGATAGAGTCCATTTGCAATTTGAGTTTGTTTTATGTTGACATGTGTGGTTCTTTTTGGTTCAGAAGAAATAAAGGAAATGGTTGATTTGGGCATTTGAGGGATTGGTCTTTTGGCTTTCGTGGTGGTCATGTGCATACTACATACTTTGGAAAGTGGAAAGGTTTTCATGATGAAACCTCAATTCTGGATTGGAGGCTGCAGAGACCTCTATGGGTCTTTCTTCTCACCGAGTGAATATTAGTCTTTTCGTTAATTAAAATCTGCAACATAATTTGATAAACAGTTCTAGAAAAGGGATGTGTTCGAACCTATGATAAATAAAAAGAGAAGAGTCATACAATGCATTCTTGCTATTAATGCTTACTAAATACACTAGTACTCAACATTGATATTACTTTTCTTCGTTAGACCCTAGTCCGATCGGAGAATACTCCGATTGGGACACGAGATACACAGGCACCGATGAGGCCATGTGGTATGAGAGCAATTACGGTAAAGACCAGGGCGAGGCGGACGCTCTATGCAACAGTTGGGACGAGTAGGCGTAAGTGGAGCAAAGTTGTCGGGAGATAGGTTATAACTATCTGTATTTCTTTTGGTATGTAAATAAATTGTAATTAAAACTATAGCCCAGCATGACTAACGACTGTTTGAGTGTGCGGTTTCTACTTATTACTCTTCTATGTAATTCTGATAAAGCTTATTATTCGTTGGACCGGCGTTCTACCGAGTAAACAAATAATAATCTATTGCTAAGTGTTATTACCCTCTGATAAAGCTTATCTATTGCAAGCATGATGCATCCTATCTAGCTTCTGACCGCAAGCATGAACTGTAAATGCATATGTCGATCTATATATACTACGTAGGAAACTACGATCCTTTCATCGGATCGATCGATGTCAGTGCTAGGTTTTAATTAGTTTTGGACAATGAATTTGAAGTCGCAAACGGTCCATGCATGCATATTTTCCTAACCTCGGTGGCACCGGTCCTTTCCTCGATCTGTTCGTAACTACTTCTGAATTCGTGCTCCTTCGATCCATTCTGCGCCACCGCGTGAGGAGGGAGGACCGGAAGAGCAAGTTAAAGCACTTAACTTTACCATTTATTGATTGAGATAAAAAAAAAACCTGGAATCAAATTCCCCATGCCGCCAAAAAAAATGCAATATCTACCTGGTTATGGAACTTAAAATGTAGATAGCCTAATGGATGAGTTTAGCTGAGCTAGTATAGAAAGGTAATGGTCGTGTCTTCGATCCAGACATTTGAATGTTAATTTAAGTAATCGCCAAGATGTTTAGAGCATCCCATCTTGTCAAAGAATGCATATGTAGTTCGGGCTGCTCGCTCGCCCACTGCCTAGTGCTAGTCCGCATTTACACTTGGGCCGGGGGCTAATCGATCGGAGGAAGAAACACGAGCAGCACCGTGTTGGAAGGGAAAGAAAGCGAGTAGGAATGATTTCGGCAACGTCATCTCAGAGAAGGTGCATGCATCACACGGGACGGGCCGCCATCCGAAAAGACAAGGCGCCGCGCGTACGCCGATCGGCCAGCCGACGCGCGCGCGAGGACGATGGCCGGCGGGCGCGGACGGCCGAGCCAAGGTGACCACAGGAATAGGGCGCGCCTAGTTAAGGAAGGCTTCGGATGCGAGCGTTGCGCGGTGAAGGAGCATGGCCGGCCGGGACCGTCCTTCCGCGGTCCGTACGCCCCTCCGGGCCGGCCTGCTCGTGCTCGGCGTCAGCGCGTGATGAGCCGTTGCAGCCATGCATGTGCGGTGTTGGATCTGGGGGCCGGCCGGCTCGCTCGCGAGCTCTCCGGGGTTGGCTGGCCGGACGGACGGACAGCTAAGCTGGCCGGCTGGGTGCAGTGATCGGCTCAGTGCAGGTACCTTGGGCTCGTGCCATTTCTGCTGGATCCCACTGAAACATAGGATAGGATGCACGGTGCACGGGAGCATTTTTTTTTCTGCCGGCCGGTACAGTGCCGTTGTCAGAGAGGGCACCACGTCAAATGAATGCCGATGCCGAAGGCGAGCTCGCTAGCTGGCTGTAGCGCACGACACCCGTCAGGGCCAGGGGCATCAGTACTCAGGCTATCGGGACCTCGTGGTGAAGGCCTGTCTGACCGACCTTGCTGTTGTGCAACTCATGGCCTATATCCCATTGCCCTGGGGGGGTGGATGACCGTGCTTGACCAGGACTAGCCGTCTGGGTAGGGTATGTAGGGTGGTACCATGTTCAGCGAGTGGTGCAGAAATGAATAGTTGACCACGAGTTTCGCGCGCGCAACTTTCGCTGAAATGGACGTGTAAGTCTCTATTTCTGAGGTTTCTACTAACTCATAACTACATCAGAATTGTATAGTTACGATGTATCATACGAAAATAAATATTATCATAACACAAGTTTACACATAAGATCTAAACTTTATTATAAATAATAAGTACAACCATACTCAGCAAGTCACAAGGGTAAACATTAATTTACTAATTACAAGGATTGTCAATAGATAAGAGGATACTGATTTTATTATTGATGGTGGATGTAATTTTATTTGTAAACAAAATTTAAAACATAAAACAATAGAACTGCTTAAAAGATGTGGTTTCAAATATTGCTTTTCCAGATTACACAATTTAAAAACACCAGAAAACTACTTATACTTTATTGCTAGAATCACCAATCAAACACATCTCCATTAATCGGGAGCACGGCGTATTTGAATACCATTTAAATTTCACTTTACAAAATTGCTCAGTTTTACTCATAAGATTTCTTAATTTTTTAATGTCAAGCTATAAACACACATCAGTTAGCGTGTGACTGAATTAAGAAAATAAGATTTTTTACTGCTCATTTCTTTATATAGTCTCTACCCGATAGACTCTTAGTCTCACTAAACCAGGTATCCACAGGCCAATACAAAATACAACCGTCCAAATTTATGAGGACATATCGTTGTTAAGTATGACATTACCATACCTATACCATAATTCAATACTTTGTAGAGGTTCAATCAAATTGAGCAGTCACTACACCAAAATTGACTAGTCAATAGTCATGGTTAAGCAATTACTGTGCTTTTTACTTAACATAAAGTTCTAGTCTTTTTCTCCTTGAGACTACTAACCACAATCAGTATCTAGTATACAACCACACTGTTGCCTGTCTGTTGTAACCTCCACTCTAGAGTAAGGTTGTGGACTTAAGCAACCTTGTGACACTCCACAATTTTCGTTTTACCCTAAAAACTTTTAATAATTCTACTGGCAAACCGGCAAGTCACTTAGTGGTACAAAACTTTAAATAAATCAGTCTACAATTATTTATACTACATTTAAATATTACTAAAGCTGTCAAAATGAATATGGTCTCAAATTAAAGCAGAGCATAATAGCACGTGCATCAATCAATCTGATGTGTTGTATTGCAAACAAATGAACTATGATCCATTGTACAATGGTGACATGCATAGTTGGCAGCCATGGAGACTTACGACTTTAACCACCAAAATTTGATCAACACCGTGTGTGAACATATGTGGGCCACGGCGGTCACCCACTGCCGTGACATTATTACAGATTTTCTCACAAGGATTAATTACACAGGCATTCTGGTCATCTCGATCGTTGATCTAGTAACATTTGTATCATCAAAACGAAAGCGTGGTCACAGTCGTGCCTGCAAGCTACGCGCCTGCTCTCTTCAGGTACGCCATTACGCCAAGACCTGCGACTAGAGCCGCTCCGGCCGCAACGGCGCTGTACGCGGAAGCCCATGCATCCCTTCCAGCGTACTCGAAATCCGCTGAACCACCCCCTCTCTTCCGGCGGCCAACACCAGCATAATCCAGGTGCAACCTTAAACTCTGCAGGCGAAGCGTAGATGAGCACCCCTTGGCAGGGAGAAAAAATCATCTTTACCTGAAAACAACATTACCTTCCAACCGATTTGTCTTGCATGGTCCACAGCAGCTACAAGGTCACTGTCTGATGTAAGTATGACCTTATCATGATCCTCATCTTCATACTGTGAAATGGCATCAGGAAAGAAAACAAACCTTCAGAAAATTGTCATACTGGTATGGGTATGGATACATACTGAGGAGGGAGTTTGGCTAGTACCAAAATTTGCGGTAGGTTCTTTCTATCAATGTCATCGCCAACTCTCTGTAGAATGCAAGTTATAAGGTCTGTCAAGCTGCTCGTTTCTGAAATTTGAAACATGTCACACATGAAACTCAGAATGCAACATAAAGCACTGGGCATAACGAAAGGCAGAAAGGATATTGATAAAATAATTCCTTGTTAGCATGAAATTAAGATGCAAATGCATACCACAGTTAAATCTGTGCATCCTGCCTTGTTTGTCCTGAATCTTGAACCCAAAAGTATTTGATAAACCAGAAGCTGGATAAAAGGCTGATCTTCCTATATCTGTTGTCTCAGATGCCACTTTTGTTGACCCTTCACTGAGAAAATGCCAAGTGAATTAGTCATACAAAACGGTGTCATCAGAATGGTAAGATGCAAAAGAGATCCTAACCTTCTGGAGTCATCATCATCATCAAGAGGTCCAATGGACATTGCTGAGTCCCAGAACCTCTGCATCATAGCAGATGTTGCCTCAGATCCGGCTGCTCCACTGTTTCCGACCTGAATACAATGCAACAATTAGAGATGCAAGGCTCAGTTGTAGCAATTTCAGCACACAAGCTAAACAACCTAATGGCCCATATGTCTTCTATATCTTGCAGTTTGTAACAAGTTACAATGCATTCACTCAGCAGTTTAAGGTGCTGACTGAATAACCAAGTATTGTGGGGACTATCATATTGTCAACAGATGTTTGTAATTCCAATTCCAAAAGTATGCACAGGAGTAGGCCTAGAGTTTGTGTACACAAGGCAAACTTTTTCAACTTTCAAGCTAGATTCATGCTCCCATCGAAAGAGCGCTTTGGCTTGTATGTGCTACAGTAACCAGCTTTTAAACGATACATTTTTTAAGATGGGGTCAATAGAAAAATTGTAGTAAAAAAGTGTACTGAGTTCAGCTGTACCGGCTAAAATCGTATGCGACTATTTTTCTCTGTATACTGCCTCTCGTAAACAGTCACACTTCGAAAATTTAAGCTATAAACCACAGCCCAAAAGAACCCACCATTAGTTGGAAGGAAATTGTCACTCACCGTTGCAATTGCAGCATGAGTGATGTGAAGGACATCAACAACAGTTACAACATTTCCATCTGGATAGAGAAAACATATCTTTACCATTTAATAGCACTCCAAAAGACTTCAACTGGATCTAATTTGATTGTAATTCATAGACGTACCCCTGTCTAAAACAGGCAAATGTAAAAACTTTCCATCATGCATTGTATGAAGGGCGTCAAGTATTGGAGTGTCAACTGTTGCACATTCAGGGCTCTGAGTCATGACCTGCAGAAAGGATTTTCAGTCATGATCACATGATAGATGAAGAAAAAAACAGAAGAACAAAAGGCAAATAGATCAAAGAACGCGAAAAATATCCATATTGCAACTTATTTACCTTCTCAACTGTAGTAGACTCGGGAGGAAGATTTTGGGCTATAACGCGCATCAAGATATCTCTAGAACTGAGGCAGATGAAAGAAAGTAGCTTTCAGACCAATTATAGTGTAAAAATTACCATTGGTATAATAACATCGAGAAAAAAAAATACTCACGTCAGAATTCCCCCAGGCTTGTTTTCGATTGCCACAACTGCTGAACTTACTTTTAGTTCAAGCATCTTTTTTGATGCTGTCAACACTGTGTCGGTTGGTGCAACAGTAACCACTCTAAGAAGTTGTGGTCAGCTCATAAGTAAGCAGGTCTAAAATGGCAATTTAATTCTTGAAATGCTAAATGTATTTATTTTAAAAAGATAGGATGTTACCAACTTTGAATGCTCAGAAATGATGGTAGACAGTGACGGTCTAAACATCCGCTCTCGTAGAGTTTCAATAAAAGTATTAGGACCTGCAAAGTAAATGAAGAAGAGGATTAAAATGGCACTACAAAAGCCGTGCAAAACCAACCATTCGAATGAGAAATCATTTCATTTAAGTAATCAACAAAAGACAAACATAAAAGAGAAGGGTAGAGTAAGAAGAAAAACAGACCAGATACAGATGTCCCCCAGTGCTTTTCTACACCCTCAACAGCAGCAGCAATTGCTTTTCCTTTCTCAGCTGCCCTTTCCATTCGCGCAATGGCATCATATAGGCACTTGGCTATGTCCAACAGTGCAATGACTTCACCATTCTCCACAACAGGCAAATGTCTGAACTTGCCTGGAATCAAATTATACCTTTTCAGTTAACTCTTAAGAAAAACTGCTAAGAAGGCACACCAAATATTGTCGGATATTCACGCACCTTGGACCATCTTCTGCAATGCCTCAACTGCAAGTGTGTCAGAGAGAACAAAGAGAGGGTTTCTAGTCATGACCTTTGAAACTGGTGTCTCCTCTAGCTTCAATTCACGAGCAATCACCCTTGTGGTTATGTCCTGATTCGAGTCAACCAAAGGGCAGCAGATTGTGATAAATGAAGAGTCTACCAGCCAGCGCCTGGAGCAGATGAAGTGAAGAAACATCTCCCTCACCTTGTCGGTAAGGATCCCACAGAGCAAAGCATTGGAGTCCGTCAGCAACACAGCATCAACTCTGCGTGCGGCCATCCTCCGACAAGCCTCATACACAGTTGTGTGATCCGGTATCGTCAATGCCTTGGACAATCTCAGCCTCTTCACGGTTCTCTCCCCAGTCATTGACCTAAGGAAAAATATGCGAGGCAGCATTTTTCAGCTATAATCCCCTATCATGGGCCTCGGTCTTATTCGTTTCACTGCACAATCATGGTTTACGAAGCACAATTTAATGGCAATCTGTGTCGTCTTGAAGCCAAGCTTGCTTCTTAATGAAATGTGTCTGCCTTACGTAACATAAATTCCAAAACCATGCATATGCACATCGTTGTTACGAATCAATGGGATTTAGCACTTTCTGTTGCAAGCGGAAGCAATCGTATTGCTATATCGAATACTGTTCAAAATGTCCTAAGCTACCGCAATTCCATCAAAATCGAATCGAATCAAATCTAGCCTAAGCCTGAGCAAACAAAGCTACGCCAGAAAGCTATTTTTCCCTAAAACGAACTTTCATCCCGCCCCCACAAGGCCAACGCTTAAATCCCATGCAATCCAGACACCATCGCCCAATCCAACAGCAACAGTAACAACGTAGAAATAAAATAAATCAACAAGACGATGCGAGGAATCCGTACGTCGAGGTTCGGGAGATGGAGGTGGAGGATCTCCTGCCGGCGGCGTCGTGGCCGTTCTCCGGCGGCGGCCCCCTCCTCCTGGAGCCGGAGGACGAGGAGATGCTCCTCCGGGAGCCGTGCGCCCCGCCCCCACCTCCTCCGCCGCCGTCCATCTCCAGCCGCCGCAGGAAAAGGAAGGGCCTCTGATCAGCGGCGGCGCCCGGCGACGGCGCTGATCCGGGGAGGAGGCCGGCGGCGGCGGCGAGTCGTCCCTCGATCCGGGAGCTCCGAATTGATGGGATGGAGGCAGCGACCGGAGACGGCTAAATTTCGGCCAATGGAATCTTTTATTCGATTTTTAGTATGGAAAGGCGAATTAATTTGGAGCTCCCATTTTTGATGCGCACGGAACAAAAGGTTGGATTGGATGGGCGTGGAGGTCACACTGCTGCGTGCACCCGGTGCATTGTACACTGGCAATGCTCACGGGTGGCTCATTGGTCCACGTGGACGCTTGCGGGTGGGGCCAGTTGAAAATGTGAGGTCTGGGAGAGCCGGGCCAGTGGCAAATTGGCAACGCCCATTTCGTTGCTTGTGTTGGGTTCGTTGCTTTGTGTTCAGATTCGTTCCGCATACGTATCATCCGGCATTTAGTTTCGTATCCGTTTCTTTCCGTTGCCTATACGGTTGTACTTGTATGGCTGTACCTCGACCAATCGTAAGGACATTTGTATTATTTTTTTGCTGATACTTTTTAGCTTTTAGTTTATATTTTTAACTAAAAATAGATAATAATAGTTGAAAAAGTGTCTTTAAGATAGAGAAAGCGAGCCATAGAAAAAATTAAGAAGAGATACGTATGCGTGACAACAGTGAGAAAAGTGGGGTATGCGATGCATCCGTGATTCTCTCTCTGCCTTATCTCTGAAGTGAGATAATAGCTAGAGAAATAAAAAAGCCATTTCAAAAACTAAATATTTATATTGTCTTTGGACTTTTCTAATGAGAAGTCATAAAACAGAGGCAATACAAACAGGGCGATAAGCACCCAGCAACGGGTTTCGCTTCCACGTAATCTGAATGCGGCCGCATCCCAAAAAAAAAAAAAAACCAACAAAACAATTTGTTTAGCAAGCCCATCGGCTAGCAAAGGAAATGAATGTGACGGTGTAATTAATTGGAGAGGTCAAACAGTTTTAGAGCTTGTAAAATTCCAAAGTTTCAAATAGGACCTCAATTATCTACTTCTTTCGAGCCAAAATCCGGGTTAAAACACCTATGTGCCATAACCGGGCAATCCTGGTGATCTCTTTTGTCCGATTTATGACCTGTTTGGAACAATAGCAATTTCGTAGAACATCCACAAGAAACAATTTAATTTCCATAGAAATTGAAAAAAAAAATCTCGCAGTTTCAAATGGAGCCTTATCCATGGAATTGAACCGATATATTATACCTGTGTTTTTTTGGAGAAACTGGATGACTGGTTCGGGCTTGTTGGGTTGCAAAACTGTGGGATAAGCCTACTTTGTCATACCTCGTTCCTCGTCCAGGACAGGACTTGTGGGCCTAGCTTATACCAGCCCGTAGGCCCAATAAGTATGTTGACTCGTCGGTGCGTTCCTTGCTTTTCGATATCACTATCAACAAAAACTCAAAAGTAGAGGAGCCTGGGAACAGTACTACTGCAGACACGTGCAGTTGATGCTAACAATTCTGCCAGAATCAATTCCAGAGTCATCTTTATGCTACTTTGATCGTTATTATGATCTGGAATGCTACTTTGATCGTTATTATGATCTGGAATTCCGGCAATCGTACCCAATCCAGATCGGAGTGTTTGAAGCTGTTCTTTTTTCCTTTTAGCTGTTATCTTACAATCTATTTTCCCCTTCCGATAGAACAATGCACCGAATGGATCGATGATAGTTTACAAGAAGTTTGTAAAAAAAAGGTTTACAAGAACTGGTAACAATACTACAATAGTGACTAACGCATAACATCAGACGATACATTCCGACAACACAAATGCACACTTCACAACAGAAAAATGAAATGTCGGTAACGTTAAACTCTCGAAACAGAAGCCAGATTTATGTTCAGCAACTGTAAACACAAAGAATGATATGTGAGTAATTCCTCACTCCAGAACTTTTAGTTTCATATTCTGTTTCTGCAGTTTCGTGTTACAACCGACCAGTTCAGAGCAGGCAGCACTCAAAGAAAAAGAACCATCCGAAAGAAGAAGAAGAAGAAGAAGAAGAAGAAGAAGAAGAAGAAGAAGAAGAAGAAGAAGAAGAAGAAGAAGAAGAAGAAGAAGAAGAAGAAGGCTGCTTATGCTAAGGTAAGCTAAGAAGAAGAAAGCTGCTTATGCTAAGGTAAGCTAAGCAGCGTATACGTGTATGCCTATGGCGACGACGAAGATGGTGAGGAGGCCGAAGAAGATGATGGCGTGGACGAGGATGGCAATGGCGCTGGTGGCCATGTTGCCGAACTCCACCACCCTCGTCCTTGACGGCAGCTGGAACAGCAGCCCCGGCGACAGCACCACGAACAGGATCACCGCCACGATGATCGGGCCCCAGTCCGTGCTTGGGCGAGGCGCCATGCCAGCGTTCATATCCTTTTGCTGCTACAGCGAACACCTCACCTGCCTGCCTCTGCCTAGCTCTTCTTGGCAGCTCTAGCTATGCAGTATCCTCTCTGTATGTATCTATGGACTCAGCAAGTTAGCCAGAACAATGTGGTACGTGCAGATGATGCATGTGTATTGAGGTTACTTAGCAACGGCTGTATCGATCGATGGAGAAGAAAGGAATGCATGCCCTGCTTGTGGGCTAAGCAAGGGGATACGCCACCAGAAGTACAGATGCTTCGTTTGGCTTTACAGTGTGATGGGGGCTCCAGCTAGGTGCATGCTATCTTTTGCGTTAATTTTGTCGAAAGGAGGGGAGGAAGCCGAGAGAGTAATAATACGCTGCGTAGAAAAGCTTGAAGGCAACGCGCTTCCTTCTACTTGCTTCCATTTCACTTTTACAGATGCTTGCCTTGCTGCTCTCTGCCGGTAGACATACACAACTCCTAAACAAGGCTGAAGGTGTGCAAGTCTCGGCAAGAACATATCCTTCACCTGACCTGTCAATTCCCTTGTGGACTTGTAGTTGCAATCTTGTAAGGTAAAATGTTATCTAGAGAGAAGAATTACAACGAGCGTGAAAAAATGGCAGTGTAGGTTGACTTCCAGCTAAAGAGATCACACATCTTAATTTGGACCTTCGCATTGACATGTACCATACTCCAACTAGTTCTTTGGAATGAAAGGTTGCTTGATTGTTTGGGAAACAGACGAAGAACTCTAAGGCTAAAAGATCACATACGTAAAGTAATCAACATAAAAAAAGGGAGGAGAAGTGTTAATTTGTTCAGAACAGCCCTCGCCAGAAAAAAGGGTTCAGAACAGAGGACGTTGCAAGGAACAATCCACAAACAGATGAAGTTGCCGTATGAATGATCCTGCTGCTCTATAATCTGACTGAATGCCATACTACATCGCAACCAATTCGAAATTTGGACAAGAGTGGCCCTGGAAAAACCAACAGGGAACTGACAATGAATAGGTATGTCCTGGAACTGCTCGATCTATATGAAAGAAAGGTCATAGGTCAACCGTCAACGGATACGAAAATTTCCAGTTTATTTACATGCAAGTGGCCTCATACGAGAGTTGCACGTAGAGTCAAGTAATCAATAACAGTATAACATCACATAACTACATAAATAAGATTTTTTTATGGTACAATATACTAATAACAGAAAGATAGTAATAAAAATAAAATATAACCGTTGATTTATGAGAGTATTATAGACTTTTGTTTTTCATTCTTGTATTTTTCGGCGAGATTCACATTAGCATCCGGCATGCTTTTACGCGGATTCTGCAGCGCCACCTGTGGGGGACGACCCTGACGTGACGAAGAGCCTTCCCTAAAGCCTTCAATCACTTACGGATGCGATTAGACAAATACGCAACTGCTCTGGAAGATACTTGCATTTGCATTGAACTGCTTTATTCACAAAGCTAACATGGCGCGTGGGGGAGAGGTGCTGAGTGATCCGGTGCCACCGGGCAGCCGTTCGAGGTGAAGTTCTACCCGTGGGCCAGCACGCTGGAGTTCTGCGTACGCGCGGGCGCGGTCAGGGCGGCCATGCAGGTGCAGTGGTGCCCCGGCATGCTGTTCAAGATGGCGTTCAAGACCGAGGACTCTGCGGATCAGCTGGTTCATGGGCACCGTCGTCAGCATCCAGACCGTCGACCGCAGTCATCTTGGCAACTTCTTTATAATTTTACCTTTTTAAAGATTCTACTACTAATAATGTAGTATAATTAAATCCTAATTAATCTAAATTATTTAATTACAAAGATTAGACGGCTCATAAAAGGCTCAAGAAATAAACATGGTCAGTACAAGCCATGTCTTACTGTGGGCAGATACTTACTTTCAGACAGTGAAGCTAGAGTGCGGAACAACGAGCTTGGGAAACGAAAAACAAGGCCAGCGACAAAACACTACTGTTCTGTAACGAACTACTCACTCTAATCACACAAGAGTGGTATTTTAGACATCATCACAGTTTCCAAAATATAACTTTAACTATTAATTTCTGCTGCAACATAATAATAAAACCTAATAAAACTGTAATGTTACGAAAATCAAATCTAAACATACCAAACTTTGGCATTCTACAGTACCTCAAGATGGAAAGCTGCTAGTTGTTCATCAGTTTCAGACGATCACACCTATACACACAAACCGAACACCTGAAAACTAGCTTCACCGATCCTCTGGACTACGGAGCCCAAGCAAAGAACCACAGTATCGCGTAAACCAATCAGGGGATCTAGCATCGAGCGATCGATCACGTCCCAAGTTCGCGGACGTGACGACCATTACTAGATCAGCACTGATTGGTGCTACAGGGAGCCCGGACAAGGAGCAAAATCCCTATCATCTGACGACGACAATTAAACTATCTTCTCGACGCTTTTAGACGCAATCACCCAACGCGTGTGTCGCGTGTTGATTACTTATATTATCGCGGGAGCAGGTAAAACGAACACAATACTCCAGTCACTTCCAGGTATGGCGACCCGTCTACTCGAATTAAAACTTGTACACTTTTCTCGCCACCAAGAGACACAGAAGTTACCGTAGCCAAGCAGTAATACAACTCTACAGTAGAGGCATCAACGGGTTTCCAGACCCCCTACCGATCAAGAAAACGTGAGATCGATAGAGACAGCAGCAACAAGTGTCATTATTCCTATCATACGACAGACTCCTGCCTTGAAACTATACAGATAGTTGCATTAAGTAACAGCTATTATTATCCAGATTTCTCCTGAAGCTAGCATAAGTTTAACAGTAAGAAACAGGGCATGATGATAAATTGTTCATCGGAGAGGCAAGCAAAACATGATATCAGCTGCGCACCAAATTCTCGATATGGAACAGATAGTCGTCGCATCCGTTGGACGCATCATGTCATCAGCCAACATCTCTCGCGCCTTAAACGTACAGCAAAAGGACGCGTTTTTACAGGGATTACCGTATCCTAATCCGGGAACAGATCCACGCTATGCTACGACGAACTTATCCGGAACAGGGCTTATCGCGCCCTTGCCGAAGAACCCGGCGGAGAGGGTGGAGACGGCGCTGGCGAAGCCGAAGAGCAGGGCGATGCAGGCGACCCACGGCATGAGGAGGAGGCCGACGGCGAACGTCACCGACCCGCACAGCATCAGCGCCATCGACGCGCCCAGCAGCATCGACGCCACCGCCGCCGGAGACATACCCGTCGACGGCGGCCGCGTGAGCCTCCTCGGATGCTGCTGCTGCGACGACGGTGGGGAGATGCCGGTGACGAGGAGCGCGCAGAGGGCGCGGATCAGGCGTGAGTAGTGCTCGCCGTCGCCGCTGGTCTCCGTCATGGCTGGCGGCTACCTCCTAGAGAGCAGAAACCCTAGCCCTTAGCTTAGCGACGATTAGGACACGAGGAGAGGAGGCGCGAGGATGCGAAGCGAGAGGATGGGAAGAGAGGAATGAGAAGCGAAGAGGAAGACGAAAGGCGAAGCGGGGAATGGCGCGTGGAACACGTCTTTATAGGCCCCCCAGTGGCCGACGCGGGCCCCGTTTTCTGCTCCAGTAGGGGCCCGGTCCGCGTCACAGTCCACACACCGCAGTGAAAAAGATGGCTTGCTACTCAGACATGTGGGGTAACACAGGAATGGGACCCAACTGCCAGTGAAATTAAACGTATCAGTGTGGGTTAGCTGGGTCGGTACTGGGGGATGGAGGTGATCGGTGTTGTTCCGGATAGGGCAAGGGGATTAAATAAGCCGCACTACACGCGTCATCTATCCGCCGCCGAGTCATGGCTGCATCGTTTATTGTTGGTGTTATCCTTTTTCTGACAGGCCGGCCCACGTGTCGGGGGAGCCGTGTGGCTGCGGAGTTTCCGGGATTTTTTTGACGTGTTCGTACGGGAGTGGTGGGTCCAAGAAAATGGTAACACGTGGACCGACACAGACAGCTGGCCCCACCTCTTGGCGCTTTTCCCGTTTGTTGGACCACCCTAAGACCGTCCCGGACTGAGCCCGAGCTTAAGATATGGGCCAAGCCGTAAGGGTTACGAGCAAACAGGCCAGACTCTGGTCCTACTGTCGATTATGCAGGCCGACACGGTCTGGCTAGTCTAACGGGCCAGGCTGGTAGCAGAAAACGAGCCGAAAATAAGCCCGAGCTGGGCATTCCGAATCTAGTCTTACAACGGAGCGTGTAAGTTTGGATTGGATTGGGTTGGGTTGTCAGGTGGAGTGTATGGTAGTAGTCAAGAGAGGAGAGAGAGAAAAAGAATGGCATTTGATGCCGACAACTGGAGAGACTGAATCTAGCAAAAAAAAAAAAAGAAAAAAAAGAAGGGAGTTGATAAATATCATTCAGATGTTTTTTTTTCAAATTATCATCTAAATTTCTTACCGTTAGATCAAAGATATTTGGATGATTGTTTAAAATAAAATATCTGGGTGATGGCTAGACACTCCTAAAAAAAGAAAATCTTAGCATTATACATGCTCCGGTTCCAAGCCAAGAAAAAAAGTCTAGATCCCCTTATAGGTGAAATAGGGAAAGGACAGAGAGGAGTAGGGTGAGAAAAAAGAAGTGATAGATAATTTAGTTGCTAGGAAAAATTTTATTGTATAACGGTTGTAGAGATTGCTTTGTGTCACAAGGCAATAGGTGATGGCACGTGGCACGTGAGTACTGTAGCAAACACTATAGCATATTTTTTGGAAGAGATTTCGTGTTTTTCCTTTTCTACAGTCCTCTACAGTGTTTTGCTACAGTACTCACGTGCCACGTGTCAGCCCTCACAGGCTTGTGACACAAACCAATCCCTACAACCATTACACATTAAAATTTCTCCATATCTAAGGGTATCAATTTGCACTGTTGGAGAGGGACCTGTAAGGATTATCCTTGTAGGTGGCGGGGACGAGCCATTCTTCCCCCATAGGGCACGGTGGGGTGGGGTTCAAAGTCCCCCACAAGGGGCCACTGAGACTCGTTAAAGATACGCTATTTAGTTATATATATTATAGATTTTTAATATGATGTAGGTATTTTATCTTATTCTTTTTGACTAACTTGTATGTATGCATTATAATTTAAGTCTTCATACTATATGTTATGAAAAGGTATACATAATACTTGTAAATTAATAGCTAAATTTATATTCTCAAATAAATTTTGTATTTAAACTATATATTTCAATCCCATGAGATCCTCACGAGGCGATGGGATAGGGGGCACTTTTCCTGTGAAGTTTGACGGGGGCAAGCAGGACCAGGACGGGCTTGCGGGTACATCTCCCGGTCATCCCCGACCCATTGCCCTCCCTACCCGCATTGTAGAAACAGATCACGCTATATGTACTAACCAGTGAAGTACCAGGAGGCAGAAAGAAAAGAAAAGGCGTACACATATTGTACTGATAGTATGTAATGTACCCGTTCCGACCGCTTGGGCATGCAGAGAGGGAGTTTTTAGTAATATTGGCACTATTTGATATCATATTAATATAAACGGTACCTATCACACAAAAATTAGTAGAAATGTCACCTTCATCTTATAGCCACCGCACAAAACAAACAGCTAGCTGACACCTACCCGTTGCCGCACTACCATTGTGCGGAGGACCACTCCTACACTGTAGCAGCATAGTAGATTACAAGAAAAAAATCTCCCAAAAAATGCTGTAGTATTTTTCTGTACTACAGTGCTGCATGTCACGTATCACCATCTGATTGACTCATTACACAAATCCAGCCGTTCATGGTTGCATAATAAAATTTTTCCTTGCACGCAGACAGAAAAGAAAAAGGATTTTTTTCCACGGACAAATCTGAACTTTGTTACCCCATGGGCCATGACCTCGTTGGTCTAATGGTGGCTTTACGACTAAATAAGCTGGTTACAAAATAATGTACATCGATCTACCAAATAAATCCAAGGAGCCAGCCTAATTAACATACCAGACCTGCTAAGAGTATGTTTATATTACCTTCTGCTTCTTTTAACTTTTGCTCAGAGAAGTCAGAAGCCAATATAAACACTCAGTTTCCCAAAGTGGCTTCTTTACTCCTCTCGCTTCTGTATCACTCTGAAGATAAGGCAAGGGTAACGGATGCATCACGCACCTCACACCTCTTGCTCCTATCTTGCATATGTATCTCTTCCCCACTTTCTTCACTGCTTGCATTCTCCTTCTAAAAGACACTTCTTTAAACTATTACTATTTATTTTCAACCAAAAATCACAACCAATATGAACACTCCCTAAATCCAAGGAAAAAAGAACCACATCTTAGCATCTAACAATGCTACAGTATTTTCCCTAAAAAGGAAAAGAAAAGAAAAGAGAAGTTACATATCATTATCAACAAAAAGAAAATCTCACATCAGCCATACGGAATCATAAACCTGGGGAACGCACAACTTGTTGGATTCTCTACAAACCCTATATTGATTTCGTGGAGGCTTTCAGGTCTATCCTCTATTCTTCTGTCTTTTCAGTGGTGCCACTCATAATTACATTATGATGCTAGAGGGTAGAGATCTATTTATAGACTTCACTTTTAAGTGTTACAAAATGACCCACCTATTTCTGGCACACTATTAGACTCCTGAACTATGTCATCGATCACATTAGACAGGCTAATTTTATGAGTAATCCCTAGAATAAATGTGTGAGTCATGCCCTATGATTAGATTATTTATGAGATCAATTCTAATATAATCATATGGGTCAACAGCCTGTAGAGCTAATCTTGCAAAATAAATCTAGCTATTCCACCCTGTGTTATACCTGGCTTAAACATATAAATGCATATTAAATTTCAGTAGACTTGATCTCAATAAATATGTCTACCATATTCCAACATAGCCATCCTCGGAACCTCGGTTATTACTTTCTCGAGTTAAATTCTACATCAAATTATTTCCTATCATATACATCAATAATATGAATAATTTCACATTGATTTAAATAGATAGTAAACATAATACATGTTGAAAGCCACATAAAAATTTCAATATCTCCCACTTGGTTGAAACATTTCAATCAATAAATTGAAGTCCCATATCTGTAACATGCTTAGAAAATATTTACTGACTAATCGGCTTAGTCAGTAGATCTACAACCATATCAATGCTAGGTAAATAAACTAAACGAATATACTTGAGTCTATTACGAATATAGTAATATCTTTCTTCAATGTGTTTACATTTACAATGAAATTTAGGATCCTTCGAGACCTTGATTGTTGCATGATTATGATAGAAAATAGTGATAGGTTATAATACACTTTTCATGACCTTAAGTGATGCAAGAAATTATCTTAGCCATACACCTTTCTTTGTTGTGTCAGATACAATAATATATTCAGCTTTCATAGAAAGAGCAACCAAATCCTGTTTCCTACTGCACCAAGAAATGACACATCCTGCCAAAGAAAATAGATAACCAGAAGTTGAATTTTTGGTCATCCAGATCCCCTTGTCAATCAGCGTCAATATAACCTTGTAGCTGAAGATTATGACCATTTAAACATAATGAATAATTTATAGTTCTTTTGACATAACATAGTACATATTTGATTTATTTCCAGTGCTCTTCCCCATGATTCTTTTGATATCTACTAAGAATTTCAATGGCATGATTAAGATCAGGTCGTGTAAATAACATAACATACATAAAACACCTCAATACTGAAGAATAATGAATACCATTGTAGTTTTTTTCCTTAGGAGTACTTAGGCATAATTCATCACTGAGTTTTGTTCCCTTCACAATAGGTACATTAACAGGTTTGTTGTTTTTCATAGAAAATCATTTTAAAATGCTTCGAAGGTATGCCTTTTGGGACAACCCAAGAATATTTTTATTTCGATCTTTATGTATTTCAACTCCTAAAACATAGAAAGCTTCTCCCATATTTTTTACATCAAATTTAGAAGACATCTAAGCTTTCACTTCCATCAATATGTGTTTATCATTAGAAGCAATGGAACTATCATCAATATATGAAGACAGCAAGACAAAATATTTACCTATAATTTTTGTATATATGCAATGATCATCTTTCGTTATTGAAATACATATGACGTGATACATTATCGAAAAGAATATACTATTGACGTGAAAGCTTGTTTAAGACCATAAATTGATCTATTCCACCTGCAAACCTTATTTTCATTTCTTTTTTCTCCAAATCCTTTCGGTTATTTCATATATATTTTCACCTCCAAAAGACTATTAAGAACAACAGTTTTAATATCCATTTGGTGGAATTCAAGATCATAATAAACCGTCAAAGCACTAATAATACGAGTTAAAGTAAATTTTACAACAGGAAAAAGAGTTTCCACAAAATTAACATCTTCTCTTTGTGTAAAGCCTTTAGCAGCACAGCCTTATATTTTTTTTCACTGAATTTGCTGCTTTCAATTTTCTTTTAAAAATCTATTTATAATCTATGGGCTTATAGTTGTTTGGTAGATTAATAAGTTCACAAACTTTATTCCTTTTTATTGAGTTTAATTCTTTCCGCATTGTTTTCATCCATATACTTGATTGTGAGCAGTTTATTGTTTCTTTATAAGTCTTTGATTATCCATCTAAATCTGAATATTTAGAGTGATTTTTTTTCTAAGAACAAATAATACTCATCTAGATATTATAGTGTACTTAAACTCCTTCCACTTCTTCTAGGTATGTTAGTGTTGGAAGTTTGATTTGTATTTTTTTGAGTAGCTAAACCTCCTTCAGTATGAGAATTAATATCAGATGTATCTATTTGTGTTTTTAGTAGAGTTGCCAATAATTCCACCTTTGCCCGCTTAGCACGGTGATATGTGTTTTGATCTAAAAATATTGTATCTTTGCTTTTCACCAGTTTATCCTTTTCTGGATTATAAAATCTATACTCTTTTGATTCCAAAGAATAATCAGTAAAAATTCATGGCGTGCTTTTAGGCTTCAATTTTGTACAGTTTTGATTCGCCATTCTAATTTATGTATTATGCCCTAAACGGCTAAGTGGCGAAGTGATTATTTTCTTCTAGTCCACAACTCATAAGGAGTGACTGTTGCAGCCTTACATGGTAAACAATTTAATAAATAAACAATAGTACAAAAAGCTTCACCATAAAAGAAAAAAATCTGAATAATTCATCATAAACTTAACCATATTCATAAGTATTCTATTCCTCTACTCAGAAACTTTATTTCGTTGTGGAGTGTAAGGTATGATATAATGATAAATAATTTTATGTTTTTTTATAAAAATCATTTAATATTTCTGAAGTGTATTCTCTTCTATAATTAGTTCTCAAAACTTTGATCTTTTTATTAAAAAAGAAGGGGGTCATCAATGTAGTGATACTTCCTGCATCTTGCAATCAGAAATTTTCCTTCGCCATCTCTCAAACTCGCGGCCTTGCCAGCCATCTTTGTAGCCGTATTCAGAGCCCCATCAGTGCTTATCTTTAGGGGGTGATCGGAACAGCGATGGCTTTTAGCTTTTGCTAAAAAAACACTGTAGCTGGCTGAAAAAACACTGTAGCTGAGTTGTATGTTAGGCATAATTAAATTTTAAAAAATGTAAAAATAAAAACGGCTCGCTAGTCTAGTGCGGACAATGCAAAGGAATATGAGAAAAAAATGGAACGCAAAAAAACCAAAAAACAAAAAAAAATTTCACTACGTGATAAAAATACTACAGTATTTTCGTCGTTGCTACAGTATTTCTGTCCCTAAACAGTAAAAAAAACTCCAAACTGATCTCCATCCCGCTTGAGGTCTTGGCCAAACTCCTTTTTCCTCGACCTCTGAAGAACGTCAGAACACCACTCCAATGAGGATACCAGCTCATCAATCAATTTCATTGACCGTTCTGGAACCACTGACACTTATGTCAAGCTTGCAAAGTCCTTTTGCGACGAGATGCAGCATACCACTCCCTTTTTTTTTGCAGATGTTTATCTCATGTCGTCCTAGACCAACTTAACAAGAAACATCTGCATAGTGCACAGACATCTGTCAAGCACACACCTGCTTAGTGCCAGAATTTTGCCATTCAGTTGCACATCACAAGTGAGAAAAAAGAATAGTAAAGATTTGTTCACGGACAGAACCGAGCTTTGTTACCCCATGGGCCATGACCTCGCTAGTCTAGATGTCAGGCCGATAAACACATCAAGAGTCCCAGTCCAACTACCAGACTTGCTAAATCCAAAGAAGGAACCACATCGTAGCATCCAGCAAGGTTGCATCTCTCTCTCTCTCTCTCTCTTTTTAACAAATTGCAAGTATATATCATTATCAACACACAAATCTTATCAGGCGTATCATGGAATCAACTAACCTGGGGAGAAATTGCAACCGACACTTTTTGTATGTCAGACTCACAAACCCCTTTTGCTACATGCCACCCTCTTCGCATGATGCCAATGGCGGAGCCAGGATAATTTGGGAGGCTGGATAAACATGGCAATAGGCAATAAGCACGAACAAACAATATATAAATAACAAAAGCAAAGTTGATTACCACAATAGTTTTAAATCAAAAATATGATCCAATATACATATTAATTGGATATATGAAAAGATAAGAAGATATGGCAACAAGTACATGGCTATGACACTACCAATGACACACCTAAAAAAGATTATGGAAAATAAAGATATGTAGATTAGTGTATCGTATAACATTGTGATGTATTCATATTGAAGAGAATGAAACATGTCATAAATGTGCTAATCACGTCTAAGATCAGGATCACTTACTATTTCATTCGGATTGAATTCCCTAGCAACATTGCCCTTATTTGATCGTGGTTATGGATCTTGACCTTATGCTTGTAAAGTTTGCAGTTATGCTAAACTTGTGCTTCCATGAGTTCTATCGTTTGTGAGGCTTTTTGTATCAACCAAAAATTTTCTTATTTCTAAAAATTGACAATTCAAATATTCAATATTTTAAGAATAATGTGCTAATAGTAACAGATGGTAAATTAATACATATATTACATCTTCGGTATGTTAATTGCTGTCTCTTGATTAGAACATCGGAGTGCATGATTGTTTTTTACATCACATTTAAGGGGGGAAATGCCAAGATAAAAGATAGATTGTGGTGCTAAAGTTTGCAAAAGACTAGTTAGCTGATGATCACCAACAACGTAAAGATCTATTCCTCAACCGTTTGGTTTGTTAATGGGATTGCTCAATTAGAAAATTGAGGGGACATGCACCCATCTCGATTAGTTCTCCGGATCCGCTATTGTGTTTTGGTCATTGAAATGTTTATCAATTTCGTCCCGTCCATGTTCGATGGCCGATGAACAGCACGGTAAGCAACCATCAATAATCCATTAGGGAAAGGTGATGAATCCATATCGTTGTAGTTGAGATCTATCCCTATTCTTTTTTTACCATCAATTAATGACCCTACTTCTATCCAAGATAGACAAATGTGGGGATCAAACTCAAGCAATACAAGTCCAACAAAAAAGCACCAAGAATCTATTAACAATTCTTGTAAATACATCTCTAAAGATCGGTCTGCACTCACCGGCGCACAGGAGATTTTTGGGCCAAAATCTCCCCTGCACCTGGTGCCCCTATTGACCGCCCGTGGGCTGCGGCTGACGGCTGCCAGTGCCACCCCCTTGGGCCCAAGGCTTGGGTGATTGCCTGGCCCCTTGCCGCCTTCCCTTTCCTTGCCCCCTTGCCATGGCCGGCTTGAGTCACTCGGCCGCTTGCCTACCCGGTCGCCACCTGACCGACTTCTTTGCTGTCAACTACCGTCCCGTCCACTCGACACCCCGCCCGCCCTATTGCCAACTGTAGCCCTTGCAGTCTTGCCGG
Organism: Melocanna baccifera; assembly: GCA_036346265.1. NCBI lineage: Eukaryota > Viridiplantae > Streptophyta > Magnoliopsida > Poales > Poaceae > Melocanna > Melocanna baccifera. Next base: position 8,389,541 of record CM070678.1, read on the forward strand.
CTGCCACCCCACGCCACTGAACGGGAGTGACCGAATGGGGGAATTAGGGATCGAAAGCTTCAGAATGGAGGGCGCCGAGGGCACGATGCCATGATGTATGGGCCGCAACTGCATGATGGGCCACCGACCGCTTGATGTCCATGAAACGGCCCAGCTACCCAGCCTCCGCGACAAGTGCCTAGGAGCTCAGCCATGGTGATACCCTGGCGCGGGCGGGATTAGCGCTGTGCGTTCGTTTTTTTTGTTTAATTGGTTTGGTATGTACAGTATGTATGGTAAATATGATATTTGTAGTTTAGTAATATACGGTTTTTTTAGAAGTACGATTCAGTATCGGTAAATTCTAATTTTTTTCGAGCACAGTGTCGGTAATTACTATATTTACCACAGTTGACACGAATTACGAACGATATGAGGCGAAGCGATAACAAAAACACAAAGTAGCAAAGTTTATTGCCAATCACGCAGCACCACAGGCTTTTTCCTGCTCTTTCTTTCATATATGTGAGTGAAACCATATTAGGTCTGTTCTTTTCAGCTTCTCAAAATGGCTTTTGACTTTGCTACAGTATCTAACTTTCAAATGGAGTATTTTTTTTAAAGATAGAGTCTACAAGTTAATTATAGTACACGTTAAAAGCCTAACATCTGTACTATCTAAAATCGCAAACGGGTATCTCTCTCTCCGTAATCTCTGTTGCAAACAGCTAAAATTCAAAAATTTTAGCCAAAAGGCATAAGCCGCAGCCAAAAAGAACAGACCCATTGGTCCCTGGTTGAATTCAGCCACTGCTGCTGTGGAGTAGAAGGACCCGTGCTTGCTTTAAAAGCAATGGCCTTGACAGATAAGGACAAAAAAAATTACAGTAGACCACTAATCTGCAGCAGAAATTCAATTAACCTGAATAATTTATCCCTATTCAAGCAAAGGATCTGAAGAACTTGAAAAGAGGCAAAACCAACTTGAAGAATAAACTGAAATGGATATCAAGAGCTGATACTATAGAAAATAATCACTGTGATTAATCGCTAGCCCAGTAACTAAAGTGCTAAGATCATGAGATGTGCTAGCCGGTCAAGATTAAAGAGACACAGTGAATGCATAGTGCACAACTGGTCGCTAGCCCAGTTGTTGCCACTTATAGAAGAAACACAATAAACTCACCGCTGCAGCCTGCAGGGCAATGGTGTTGCCACTTACAGAAGAAACACAATAAACTCACCGCTGCAGCCTGCAGGACAATGGCATAGAGCCTGTTCTTTTTAGCTACAGCTGATAGCTTTTGACTGCAACTGATAGCTTTTTGACTGTTTGTGACAGAGATTACGAAAAGAGAGATTATCGCTTACGATTTTTGATGGTACAGATATTAGTCTTTTAACATGTACTACAATTAACTTATAGACCCCATCTTAAAAAAATACTCCGATTGAAAATCAGGTACTGTAGCAGAAGTCAAAAGCTGCTTTTAAAAGTCAAAAGCAAACAGGCCCATAGTTCGGTATATTTGGCTTTTAAACGGTTTTTTCCGAGAAAACCGAATGCAAAAAAACCCAAAATCTGATAACCGAACTGAAAACTGGTCAAACCAAGTTAACAGTACAGTTCAATTTTATCGGTTCGGTTGAAAAATGTATAGCCCTAGGCGGGATGCTCTGCATCATCCATCGCTTATCGCCGGTGAGCTCGGGCGGTGCCTCTGCCCCAGCATAATGCATGCAAACCTGTACCAACTTTAGTAGTAACATCTGCATAGAGATATTTCATTTACCCACATCCTTACAGCACCAAATTTTGCCATTCAGTTGCATATCACAAGAGATTGAGCATCAAACCGCAATTCCTCGAGGGACACTGCAGATTGACGGGTTCAAATAGACATCACACACAAGCACACAAGTCAGTACGGCATATCAATCAGAGTCAGATCAAGCAGCACACACAGTCCTAGGAAAGCACAAGGTAAAACACATACAACAGGCCTCCTTTAGCAAGGACACACAATATTTTCCCATCCTTTTATTTAATCCTTACAAGCAGGGGCCTTAACAACTCTTTCCTACCCAAGAACAGCGGAAGAAAGTGGCAGCAAGAGGCGCTTGCACTGTTTTCCTGGTACCAAATACATGCACAGGGCACCTGTGCTTTGTGCTCAAGCCCTTCCCTCCTCCTGTGCCCTAGGCCCAATGTAGTTCTCTCCGCTTGTACTCCCGCTGCTATTTTGTTTCGCCAACATCTGCACTCCAACAAACGATTGTCCATTGCTTGTATGATATCCACAAGTCCATTGCCTAGGTCACTCTATTGCACACATACAGGGTGCAATCGTTTATGCTGAATTTAGAAAATCACTAACAATCAACTCCTCATGAGTTATCCTGCGGCTCAACAAGTTCCTTTGTAGGACCGCTACTATCATTTACCAAGATGTAGGAACTAGTATACACACATTCAGGTCCAATGTCTCAAGATGACCTATGTGTATTTTTATTGAATGCTTTTTCTTCTGCTTAAGAATAGAGAAATGAAAACTCCAGACCCTACACCACTGGATAATAGCAACATCTGTTAAGTCGGAGAAAATATTTCTGTTGAGAAACCAACAGGGAATAATTATGTCTAGCTGAGTCCAACTTGATAATGGTAAAGCTGTGAGATGCTGAACTAGCTACCGAAAAAACCCACATTTTTGGAGTAATCTTAATCTCAATCAGGTGCAAAGATGGCAGAAAACAAATCCATTTAATTGTACCTTCTTGGATTTCGTAGCCCTCAAAGCATCTGTCAGGAGTTTCTCCAGTTTCTCTAGCTTATTAGCATCGCACTTGTCAGCATTGTTTTGGAGAGACCTGCAGGTTTGTCATAATAATCAGCTTAGGGTTGAACACAGTAAATAACAAACTGGGAGACATCGTGAAAAGTCACGAGTGCTACCAGGCAGCAATCTCCCTAAGCCCTGACTGTATATTTGAAGAATCTTCATCCTGGTTCAGAACCAAAATATCTTGTTGAGATATACATGAGTACAGATACAGTCGTACAATTTGGCCATCTTGGATACCCCCTAGTCTTAGAATATATAATTATATATGGTTCATTCAGATAAACTAGTAGCTACATTTCTTAGAATTTTACCGTTATTGCTTTAGTTTCGGTTGTCCTGGTCCTGTGCATAGGTTACACATGTAATCCTGGCATGTAGATACTTGGTTTATATCATGTATAGTGTGTTTCCATGGCAAATGCAGCACAGGTTCCATGATGGATTCCACAATACGATCAAAGCTTGGCAGCTAAAGATTCCATAAGTAGACAAGCTATAAGCTATGCACTGAAAAAAGTTATTGGGATTTTTTACACTGTTGCTACTTGCATCTCCTTCATTCATGTTCCTTCCAGCTCCCCCAAATTGGTGATAGCGGTCATATGTACCTTCTATGCTGAAAAGAAAAATATGTCAGTTAGAGATTGCTTTCATTACCTATCGGAAAATCACTATTGTTGTAGCATGGGCACAACAGTGGGTACTGGTACCCTTCTCTACAGAGGTACCGGGTACCTTTTCTCCATGAGGGATGTAGAACTAAGAGAGCCAACGGGGGGCGGGGAGGTAGTCAGTGAGTGGGTTCCCTTTCCATACCTCCTTTAGGGGTTTATATACATGAGGCATACAAGATGCAATTTCCTATCCTACCCCTCAACAATTACAACTAGTAAAGGTACACCAGTACATTTCTTTATACATATATTCCTATACTATTTTGCTTGTTCCAAGGCCCAGTAGTTAAACCTAACGGTTATAGGGGTTGGCAACTTTACACAACAACTATACTTGCCAAGTTTAAGGCTTTAGCCGGCAATTTCAAACAAAATTCTAAACAATAGAGGAAAGTAAAAAAATTGAGCTTATGCCTCTCTCTCACAAATTGGTGAAGACATATATCGGTTCAGAATGTTCTGTCTATACAAAGAATGTACTCTTTGTAATAGTCAAAGCTTTGGTATCAGTTTATCTAAATTGGCAGCTTTGTGAAACCTGTTTATTTAAAGAAATAAGAAGCTTAAATTAGCCATAGACTATGTTCTTTTTAGCCTTTTGTGGCTTTTGGCTTTGACTTCTTCGGAAGCCGAAACAAACGGAGAGGCTTCTCCAAGCAGCCTCGACTTGAACAACAACCTTACCTTTTCCTTCAGCTGGGGCTAAAGTACCGTTGTCTATGCGAATCTTCGCCTGATGTGATGAGTCCACATCTTGAAATATTTCTGAATTGGTTGTCATATGATTTGTGCAACTACTATCTACAATCTAAGTATATTATTTTTCTTCTTGTACGGCCTGGCAAGAATAAACACACTCTTCTGCATTTTCTTTCTCTTCTGAGAAATTTGCCTAACTGTCATCTCGGGATCTACAAAATCTAGCAATGTCGCCTTGCCTTCTGCATTTATAGCAAGTCGTCTTCTTCCAGCATCTACCTATAGTATGGCTAGACTTCTTGCAAATATCATATTAGAAATTTAAACTAGCCGTACATTTTTCTCTTCTATCTTTGGGCAGTTGCTCCAACATATTTGATCGTGGATCACCTCTTCTTTGATAATTCTCACTATGTTCTGAATTGTGGGATTTGAAACCCAACTTTGACTAGAAGGCACTTTCAACAGAGTCCCTCCCCATTGTAGCTTTCTCTTCATGTGATTCCAATGAATTCATTAATTGTTGCACTGTGAGGGTCGCCAAATCCTTCAACTCCTCAATTGTAGGAACAATATACTCGAACTTTTCTGATAAGCTGATCAAAATTTTCTTAGCTATCTTTTGATCAGTAATCTCTTCGCCGTAGATACGCATCTGATTCACAATCTCAATGACCCTCAAGAAGTATCTTTTATCTTCTCGGTCTCCTTCATCTATAGATTTTGAAATTGATTTTGCAAAGTTTGAAGCTTCACGGCCAAAACTTTTGTGGAACCTTGAAACTCCTCTTTTAGCTTATCCCAAGCTTCTTTTGATTTCTTCACATCGATAATCTGCGGAAACAAACTTTCTACAACACCTTGCTGAAGCAGAAATAAGGCCTTGACGTCCGTCATCTGGTTCTATGCCAAAGACTTCTTCTGCTTCGGTGTAAGAATATCTTCAATGACATACTCTTTGTAGCCATTCTCCACAATATTCCACAACCATTGCGATAGTAGTAGCGTTCGCATCTTAATGTTCCACATATCGTAATTCTCTCATGAGAATACGAGAATCATTGACTGCGCCATTCCGACGCCTAAATTCAAAGCCATAACCTTGGCTCTAAAAAAACAACACGAACACGCCGCACTACTTCACTACACCTGACTCAAACCTGGAGCTCTGATACCATTTGTTGGATTTGGATCACTCAAGAAAGCAAGGGACAGAATAAGAAAATAGTACAGAGAAGCTTCAACTCTATTACTTTTTTTCTTGTATCACATTGATCTCATACACACACTGCTCTGGTCCTAACCTATTGGACACCTGACCATCTGAACCATGGTCTATATTTATACTAGCTTATGTCAGTTTTAACTCAACTCAATCTAGCTAGTGTACAGCTAGAATAAAATTCCAGATTAGCATAATATGTATGTCATCACTGCTCAAAACTACCTTCTTGTTTCAACTAGAGTCTTCAGCCAAACCGCCTTAGCTTCAACCGACATGTATGCATTCAAATCAAATATTGCTTCTTCTTTGATTAAGAAAATAAATTAACTCCAACAGTGCCCAGCCTAGAAACCAAGATCCTAAACAGGGTCATGCAAAGGTGGTACGCCTCTGGGAGATTGTCTCGAGCACATGGCGTGCACGCGCAGAGCGGCAGTCAGCTGCCGTTACGAGAGGCTAGGAAAAAAAGGAGGATCGGAGCGAATCGATCGAGCGCACGGGGCGGATCATATTGGGCTAATTCGGCTGGCTACAGAAGAGTGGGTAGCAATTCGGGCAAATAAATGGAGGAAGGGCTCGCACCTGGAGGAGGAGTACTCGTAGAGCTTCCCGGCGGGGGAGAAAACAAGGAGCGCGACCTCGGCGTCGCAGAGGAGGGCGAGCTCGAAGGCCTTCTTGAAGAGCCCCGCGCGGCGCTTGGAGAAGCGCACCTGCCGGCTCGCCTTGTCCTCGATCCGCCGCAGCTGCACGCGCCCGCGCCGCGGCATCGATCCCGGGGAACCCTAGCCTCCGCCGCGTGGCTCCTTATCTGTCGTCGGTGGAAGGGGAGGGGGGTTTGTACGCGGCGCTCCCAAGCAGCAGCCTGTCTTCCGTGGTTAGGTCAGTTTCGGCTCCGCCTTGTTGCTTCGCGCTCACCATGTCCGGTTAAGGGCACCCACACTATATAATATTCATGTTACTTTTAAAATAATATCTATAGAAAGTCTTTAAACTTATTAATTTTATCTGCAATATGTAATATTAATATTACCTCTAAGGTGGGTCTAACAAACTAAAAAAAATCTCTCTTCCTACCATACAAACCCTTCTGACAAATAGATCTTTCGAATATTTTAGTCTGAAAAAGCAGACTCTAGGGTTAGAGGTGATGTCAACCTCTAGCTCTTGAAGACCAACCTTTATAATATATAGAAACAATTTTTATGGCTCTCTCTCTCTTCTTTTAGAGGCAATTTTGAGTAAACATTATAGGTACTCTAACAAACATTTTACTTTTTTTGTGAGGAGCAAACATTTACTAATTAGTTTGAAACAGAATCCAATGCATTTAAAATATCCAAACTCAATGTCATGCTTTATACAAAAAGATTTAACCTTCTCCAAAAGAGGTTCCCAACCATTCTCTCTTAAGTCATGAAGTAACACCTTTGAGTTTGAAACAGAATCCAATGCATTTAAGATATCCAAAGATTTTTGTTGCAAAATTTGACACAACACATCTGTTATCTTCATGATTTTTCTCACCAAGTGCAGGATGAACACAAAATCAAATGAGACAAGCATCTTAAGAGCACCTCTAGCATCTCCTCGAGAATAACTTGAGACTGAACGATCATGTGCTATACTTTGTAACACCGAAATAGTAGCACCAAACATCTTTGCTAAACTACGAATGGACCTATAGTGAGGGATCCATCTAGTGTCTCTTGGTCTTTGCAAAGAGCCTATCTGATTTGCCTCTCTTCGTGTATCAAGCTCTTCCAATTCAATCACACGTGCCATTTCAGCAGCTTGTTTTGCTAATACCTGATCATTGCGTTTAGAAGAAGAACTAATAACATTTTATGATAAAGTTTGCATTCTGAAAAAAGTTATGCACATCATGCACCTCTCTTGATGCTGCAACAAGAGCCAATTGCAGCTGATGTGCCATGCAATGCACATAATATGCGTAGGGGCACTCCTCAAGTATACGGCCCTTCGATCCTTTCCACTCTCCTCTCATGTTGCTTGCTCCATCATACCCTTGGCCTCAAATATCCTACACATTCAAGTTATTGTCTAATAGAACATCACAAATTGAATTCTTTAGAGTTATTGCAGTGGTGTCTACAACATGAACAAGATCAAGAAAACACTCATTAATAAGCAAATATAATTCTTTATTGATGAATCGAAGAACAATTGTCATTTGCTCTTTCTTAGATTCATCTCGAGACTCATCCACAATTATGCAAAACTTGCTATTACCAATTTCATCTCTAATTGTTTTTTGTACTTTTCAAGAATATATGCTAAGAATTTCTTTCTGGACAAGTGGTGAGGTGTATTCGCATTTCTGGGAGCATTTCTAACACAACTTCTTTCACCACCTTGTTGTAGGAAGCCAAAATCTTGACCATTGAAAGAAAATTCCCCTGATTTCTAGAATTTGCAGATTCATCATAACCTCTAAATGGGCAAGTTTGGAAAGTCAGCCACCTGAAAAAATGTTGCTTAGTTGCTAGATAGAAAGTAAGCATTCTACTTGTTTGCCAAATTGTGAATGGAAAAATATTTTTCTTTTTACCTGATACAATCGATTGAGGTCTTGAGTTTTAATCTTGCATCGATAAACATTTTTTCATTTTGTTTCTCTATCACTTTTTCAATATGACCCATGGTATTTTTAAGGTTATCATAACACCGAAATGCAAAGTTATGAGCTGAGTTTGAATCTTGACCCATGTGAGTGAGAAAAGTGCATGCCTTTCCATCATTGACTCTTTTCCAGTTCTAAAATCCCTTAATTGTGAATGTATCCAAGCCACATCTCCCAGCTAGTTTTCTTCCAAAAAGAAAATAAGGTAGGCAATAAAGCACGATTTGTGTGAGGAGAATACTCCAGCCAAGAGAAATTATTGAACCAAGGATGTTGGAACCGACGATGATGATTATCCTGTCCTGTAAATGGATACTCATTCATGTATGGTTGATATGGGCCCTCAGTTATATAGAATCTTCGAACCTCATCTTGTTGATTAACAGGGTGCTCCCACATTTGAAGACGTTTACTTAGGTCTCTCTCATATGAAATGGATCCAATTCTAGCTTGTACATTCTGGTTAGAAGTTTGCGCTAATGCTAAAACATTCTGTTCAGGCGTTTGCACATCTGTAGGATTGGAGATGTTCTGCTGAGGAGCTTGCACATCATCAATAGGCGTAGAAGTTTTAGCATCAGGTTGGGAGCCTAAACTGCTACCCATTTTCTTAAAAAAACTATCTATTGTTTTTCTATTCATAATTGATGTCTCTATTAAAAGGAGGGAATAATAAGAAACTAGAATTAGTTACTGAAATACAGATTACAGGGTTGTGGCAATACCTTGCCTTGTTTAGATAATCTGATGCAAAGTGGGCAAGTGGCGGAGATGAACTCTCCGTGATACCTTGCCTTGGATATCCTTCAGACTATAGTCAACAGTCCTATCTACTATGAGTGAGATCATGTGCTATTTTCCCCCTTGCACGCAAGACAACATTGAAGTACCAACTCACTGTTTCACCATATCACCAAAACCAAAATCCTACAGATGAATTTGTGTGATGCTGTTCCTCTACTGAAACATGAAATGTGTCAGCTAACCGTCCCTTCTATCTAAACCTAGTTTAGAGCTTGTAGAATATTACTCTGGACATCATTAATTGCTTAATGCATACTGTATCTGAGGTGTCAATAAGCCTAATCAACACATTAGTCCTAGGGATATCCTTATCTACTAATGGGCCATACTTTGCACATCAACCCCTAGACCTCCTACCATCTCTGCTCCTCTACCGCAGAGCTAGGAGAAGATCAAGCATAGATAGAGCCCTTTGCCTCCACATGCAATAATACATGTAGTAGTAACAATATTGTGTAATACATATAGTAGTAATAATATTGTTGACGATCTATGTCCATCTGGGCAAATGCAATAAGGATAACAATATGCATATGTTTACATCAAAATAGATGACTACAATGCATATTAGTACAGAGATAAAAACATAACACTTTCTTTCTTGTCTCTATGAACAGGTAGTTTTTCTTCAAAATTTTCTTTTCGGATAATAGGGAAGATCACCATTAAGCAACAAGCAGCAGCTTTAATAAGACCCACCTAGAAGAACACATAGAGATGCTACAAAAAATGTGCACTGTTGAAGAGTTGACCTCCACCTGGCCCGTTCGGCCCATGCGGCCCAGCAGGCCAACGAAACGTGTGTGCGTGCGTGTCGTTGCCGATGCAATAGGGATTACGAGCCCACGAGGCCCCTGTAAACATGTAGGGGACAGGTGTGCTCTAGAGCAACACCTATTACCAAGGGTAAAGTTGTAAAAGGATAGTGGAAGCTATATAAAGCCCCGAAAGGGGAAATCTCGAGGTTCTGGCCTTTTTTCCAGGATACCTAAAAAAAGCTCTGCTAATTTCGAGCTTTGCTATTTGGTCCGAAACCACAACATGCACTAACTTCAAATCCTACATGCTAGTATCTAACACCCTTTGGTGCAGGCCTACTGTCCCAAGTGTGCAGTTAAAATGTAACAAATGCTTATGGACTACCATCCCCAGATCGCCCTTGGAGCAAAGTGGCTGGGTTACTGGGGGCAAACCCAAATCAACAAACCTGTCTGAGAACCAACTAGAGAGTAAGATGTGTGCACCGACCAAAGCTAACCACGAAGAGCTTTGTCAAGCTCACCGCTTCACAGGCCCCAATCAAAGGGTTTCTTTGGGTGCCAACGGCATAAACAACGAGCAGGGTCAATTTTGGAGCCCATCCAAACAATCGACAAAAAGTATGGGTATTACCAATTTTTTTTGCATGGCTCGGTTTTACTCCTATCCAAACACACCCTCCGTCCTTGCTTGGACCACGGCCCATATAACGGCTGGATTCTTCCGCATGTCCAGCCCAGATCCACCGCTGATATACGGGTTGCACCAGCATGCCGTGGATGCAAGCTAGGGCCCGCACCCACCGGCCGTACAGCGCAGTGCAGGTCAAAAGTGAATGGTTTAGTGCTGTCCAATGGACCGTGCCGGATCGGCACGGCACGGGCCCAGGGTTGGCACTGCCCGTTTAGGCACGGCTAATAAACAGGTTGTGCCATGTCGACCCGCGGGTTGAGGACCAGACCCAGGCATGGCCCGTGGTCGTGCCGTGCCAGCATAGGCACGATTAGGGCTAAACGGGCCGTCATTCCTGCAGATTCCTTGAAGGTCTTTGCTGGGCCACCTGACGTCTCATCACACCTCGAGGCTTCATCTCTAGCTTTCTGTTGATAGTGTCGCAAAGTCTTTTTTAAAATCCAAACCTCCTGTCGAGCTAAGTAGAGCTGATGATGCATCTTCTGATTTTCCTCGGTTATTCGTGCATACATGTTCTCCTGAAAAGCGACGACTGACGCGACTTCCTTCATCCTGGGATCATCTTCTAGCTCTGGATTTGGTACGAGAGTACCGGTCCCTTCTTCGTCTTCCTGAGGAATGAGATGAAACGACGACTCGTCAAACTCCTCATCATAGTATCGGCGGAGATATTTCACTGCTCTCTTTGCTGCATCCTGGATGGCATCTGATTCCTTGTGACGGTAAGCTGTAAACTTTCGTCGGACATCTAGCCTGAGAGGTAGGGGCTCCAAACACACCCAGGCCTTCCAATCATACAAACGACCATGTACCATCAAGGCTCTTGCATAAAATACCAGTCACTGACGCTCTGTCGCATAGAGGTATTTCTGCATACGCCACAAAAGGGCGACCCATCCAAGCAGAACTTCTAGATCGACATACACCCGGCACTGCATCTGGCCAAACGAAAATTTGAATTAGACAAGAGCAATATAAACAATATTAAGAAAACAAAACTTAACTTTTAAATTAAGACCAATAGACAAGATAGACGAGAAAGAGATTAAGCCGAAATAGTAAAGATATTTTATAACTCATTTTTATAAGTAACATATTTTTCACAATTCTCCTTAATACACTTAGGGTCATCCTACGGTCAAGCAAGCGGGCTCTGATACCACTCTGTAACACCCCCATTTCAGGGGTATTATGAAACCCTCGCAGCTGCCCAGGATTGTTCAACTGCGAGTACATTCAGCGAGTGCATAACATTGCCAAAACAAGCTTACGAACAAAAGCAAACTTTATTGCAATATAGTGGCTAGAAGCTAGGTACTACAGCTGGGCCTACGGCCTTTATATATACATTACACAAAAACTGCCACAGGCACGCCTGAGCGGAGAACGATCCTAATTCCACGCGTTATCAACTTCGTAGAATACCACTTCATCACTTTCTCCGGCTTCCTCAAGATTTGCCGTTTCTGTTTATGTTTTAGCAAGTATGAGTACAACAACCGTACACAACAAGTCACACGGAGCTTAATATTAACTATATGCATGGTATCACAAATAAAAAGGGAAAACATGGTTATTATTTTATGTGGATGCAAATTTAATTTAGAGACAAACAAAATTCTTTAAAAAGACTTCTTTTAAATTTAAGGGGGTTTTTCAAACTTGATTATTTAATTAATGATACTGAACTCTCATCAAAACTACTTATGCCTCGTTAACGGATTCACCCTCTCGACACAGCTTCATTAACCGGAAGCACGGCGTACTCGAATACCATTTATAATCGCTTTGCAAAGCTGCCCTGCTTTACCCACAAGATTTCAAAACTCCCGCGACAGAGTTAAGAAAATAATGACGTTCACTACTCAATTCTTTTTATAGCCTCTGCCCTGTAGGTGTTAAATCCCGACAAGCTCGGATAACCCCACGGATTCCATCCGACTCGCCGCAGTCCTACAATTGTATGGTTAACCACCTCCCATACGGACTCACCCTCTGACTCCCCCTTTTCAGATGCAGAGGTTCAATTGAAATTGAGCAGGTACTAAGCCAGGTTTGACCAGGTCAACACTTGTGGTTGGGCGGTTACTATGTCATTTACTTGGCACAAGGATCTAGTCCTTATATTTTTCTTCGAGGCAACAACTAGCACAAACCCAAATTCAGTACATCTGTACTGCCACCGATCCACTACCAGCCTCCACCATCGGATAAGATCTTCGGATCCGCCTCTGCGATCCTCACTTATCCTAGTTCCAACTTTCCAAAATTTTAAACCAACATTTAACAGTATATAGCATGATTAATACACTACAGTGACATACTAATAATATATTATTTTATGTGACTAAGTCTGATTAAGGTGAATGTGGTCATCAAATTAAATGGGGCTTTTCAGGTGGTAGGTTATAGCTATTATCAAGTCATTCTAAATATTGATTGTACATAAAATAATAACATGAAATAACATAATGAAAATACAAATAAGTAAATAATTTATGCAGGTAGGATCAATATGTTCAAAATTATATGCAACTTGCCTTGCGGTTCAGTTACTTCAATTAACTCGTACTCAGAAGAATCTTGAACCGGAATTAGCGTCTCCTCCTCCTGTGTCGTCGGGTCAGCAGCGTCGGCGACTAGCGCAAAATAAATAAACAATTTAGGTCCGTTTTCAAAAGAACTGAAATTGGACCGAAAAACATAAAATAAAACTCAAATAACAATACAAATAAAAGGTTCATAGCTTAGGGAGGCTTGGTATGGGAAATTGGACCTCGGAAATGGACTCGTGGGATCGAACCGGTTCAAACGAGTACAAACAAGCCTCTAGGGTTTACTGTTCATCGGGTTCGGTCACTATTGCATGGGCTCGGGCGAGTTGGTTGGGCTCAGTCGCTTCGGTCGGTCGGACTCGGTGCGGTGCGTGCACGCGGATGGTGGCCGTCCGATCTCCTGCGAACGGCTACGGGCACTCGGGCGCGGCGCGGGGAGCTGGGTCGGCTCGGTCGGGTGGAACGGACGCGGGCGAGGCGGCTTGGCGCAGCCGAGATCGGGCGTTCGGTCGGGTGAACAGTAACTAACAGTTACTGTTCATCTTCTCCGCCCACTCGCGCGAACGCAACGAAGCAGAGGAGCGAGGCGACGGGAGCATAATGGTTTGCAACGGTTTTTGAGGGTATGGGTTGGTTCGTGGAGCTAAGGGTTTTCCATTTTGGGTAGTTGGAGGTCCTGGGGAGGCTACAATGGCCGGCGGTGAGCTCTTCTCTACTTGCGGTAAATTTGAATTTGCGGTTAAAGGGGTGGCTTCCTAGGGCAATTGGGTTGGTTCTAGAGCATCACTGGGGTTCGGAGAGGCGTAGGGAAGCACTGGTTTTAGCTCGGGAAGCTCAAATCGAGCTGGCCACGGTGGAGGTGGGCGGCAGCGAGAAGGCTTTCGGTGCCGGAGAAGAAGGGAGGTCGGGAGGTTAAGGCAATGGTTGGAGGTTGCTTCTAGGGTTATGGTGAAGCTATAGGCGAAGGGAATTGGTAAATAGAGGGGTGGAAGACCGACATTGCTCTAGGGCTAGGAATTGGGGATTTAGGCAATTACCCACACGGGGAGGGAAGAGGGAAGCTCTACGGTCTCCGATGAGCTTCGGGGTAGTCGAGGGTGTCCAAAGGAGAGCTCGGGTTTGCTTAAATAGGCGGCGAAGTCGGTTTGCACTGGAGAGAGGAGGAGCGATGATTTGGCGGCCATGGACTGGAGCTCACCGAGGGGGGGGGCAGCTGGCTTAGGCGTCTCACCGCAGCTATGGGTAGGAGGGGCAAGCTGGCAAGGGCTCGAAGCTGCAGGTGAACTCGCAGGACTTGGCGGCGAAGAAAGATCAGGGCGGTGGCCAGCACAGGCTCGGGAGCGGGAGAAGCAACGGGCGACGCTTGCCACCGGCACAGGGGCATTAATGGGGTTGGTACAGTGCTGGCAAGAGGGGGAGAGCTGGCAGGGGAGCGCTGGCGCTTGAAGACGCGAGAGAGAGAGCTGGCGACAAAAAGTTAGGCAGCGACGGGGATTTTTCGGACATGAACAGTAACCGCGCGAAGCTTCTCCGATCACGCTGCAACGGCAAGGATTAGGGGCTGGTTTGCGCTGAGATTGGTGAGGATTAGGCCTAGGAAACAAAGAAGCAAAAGAAGAACAAGAATCCAATTCGAATTTTGATTTTCTCAAGTGTCGATTTTGTTTCATGCGAATTCCCCTCTTCATATGTATTGCATCATTGAATGCGCATGGAAACCTAGGTTTCATTCAGAAAACAACATGGGATAAGGGCGCTATTTCTATAAGCAAACCTTTTCTTCGGACTAAGATGATACGGCCGGCGCTTAGCCAGTCACCTGATATTGATAATGGTCAGCCGGCCGGACACGATTCTCCCAAGAATTGGAACGAGGATACGATATCACATACGTGGCGCGCGTTTGCCGTGCGCATCCGCCTAAAAGTTATAAAGACAGACGATTCCATATACCCCGTGGATAAGTTCGCTGCATCCGCCTAGTCATTCGTCTTTTCTTTTCCTACGGATCGTGTACGTACGTACCAAAGCAACGGCACGTTGCCATGGACGATGCTCCATATATGCCTGATTAATTGCTTGGTGCCTTGGTCAAGTCGTCACCAACGTCCCAGGGTCGAGAGGCAGGCAGGCAGAAAGAGATGTGTGAGATGCGTGTGCTGTCCAAGTAACCGCTACTGGAAAGAAGCTTCGGATTTCGACCCGGCGATCGGTGGTAGATTTGCTTCATCCGGCAAGCTTATCCGGACCCAATGCCTGCACTTGCTAGTGGTCGTCCCTCTCTAGTAATTTTCAAGAAACATAAATTGGATATTGTTGTTTCCATATATGAATGCTAGTTGTGCAGTTGTTTCCATATTACATCTTTACATATGTTTTTTAGCGCTTACAGTGACACAGACGGTCTCTCAACTGAAACCGTCTGTGATAGTATTTAATACTGACGGTTTTGAGACACCGTTTATGATATAACGTCTAGTATTAGGTTTTTTGTAGTAGTGTGTGCATCATGATCGATTGATGTTTTCATGTACATATCTATTTATTACTAAAAATTGATATCAAGAGTTTTAGAGTTACTAAGAAAAAAAAGAAAAGGCTAGAAATTCTCATAAAAAAACAAAACATCTAACTCTTAATCAAGTGGATCCTAATTAAATAAAACTATAGCAGCCGTCAAATGTTATTGCTTAAAAATATATTTTTTTTCTTAATTTAAAAGAGATGATAATCCTTATTAAGATGTTATTGTTTAAAGATATATCTCTTATTAATTTAGAAGAGAAGATAATTCTTATTAAAAAAACAAATCTTAGAACGAGAGCACAGGTAGGTGACACATAGCAGTCCTATGGCCCACCTGCCGTATTCCTTGACCTTCCTTGTTGCCTTGGCTCTAACTGGGACCAAAAGCATAGGCCCTGTTCAACCCCTGGGCCCCATCCTCTCTTGACTCCAGACTATGGAGTCCCGATGTACGATCAAAATTCCTAGCACTTGCACATCTTTTCTTAGATTACTACGGAGGACTATGCACCATGCGCACGCTCGAGCGAGACACCGCACACTCCATGCACACACGTGTGTATGTTTTACTAAAATAAACATGCAGCTGTCATGTGTCATGCAAAGGAAAAAAATGCCAAAGTTGAAATTAGATACTCTCTCTATTCAAGTTTATAAGACGTATTTTCTATTAGTATATAGATCAAAGAAGTAGTGAAAATAGTAAAACTATCCTTAATCATTGTCTCTAAACAGTATATTCAATGCATACATGTAGAAAAAGTAAAAGGAAAGTAATAATTTGGTTTTAATATGAACTCCAAATAAAAACCACTACATAGTTAGAATTCAGAATAGAAATTAGATAAAAAAAATTAGCAATTAGATTTGTATCTACCTAAAAGTAAGATTCCAAATTAAATAAAAATAAGTTTGAATTAAAGAAAAGAGTCCATATCAAATACAATAATAAATAACCTAAATTCAAAATAAAAAGTAGCAACTGGATTTATAAATGAATTCCAACATAAAACTAAAAAAGAAAGTTTATAAGAAGTGCAATATAAAAAAATGCAAATTTAGAATAAAAGTCAAATAAAATTATCATTTATTTTTTTAATTCTGGACTAAGTGAAAATAGAAATTATGGTTTTATTAAAAATTCAAACTGAGAAAAAATAAAATAAGATAATAAATTTGATTTGTATATATAAATTAGGAATCAAAATCCATTATATAAAAAAAATCAATGGCAGGTAGTTTACAATCGCTACAAAAAAATAATTGCTAAAAATTCTCACAAAAACAAAAATATTATGACCATTTGTTTGGTGGACCTCCACAGGATGGAGGGATTGAGAGTGAGATTATTAATGGGTGTTCACTCGGCTAGACCGATGTAAGCTATACGATGTGTGTTATGAGTATATAGTATAGGCAAGTATTGCGATAATAAAAAATGATGATGATATAAATAAAAAATGTTATGTAATGCTATATTTACTATTTGCTATGCAAGTATTTCCGTAAAAAAATATCTAGGGAAGAAGTTTTGATCACATGTGACAAGTATTGAGCAACAAAATGAGTATTTTCTCTTTTATAATATATAGTATTAAAATATCACAAATAAAGTTCTGCAACAATATATTATTCAAAAAGTAAATTTACATATGTATTGTTAAATCATTTAAACGTGTTTTAATTATAATGCCTGCGTAAATACACGGGCTACCTTGCTAGTTGTTAAAGAAAACCATGCAAAACTAGAGGTGATCAGATCCTTTTGGCTGAAAGATTAAAAAATTGATCTCCAAGAGAAGCATCACCTCATAGACTCATGGTACTTGAGAACCAGGACATCTAGCTCATGCAATGTTTACCAGACAGAAACCACCTCTTCCCCCCCAAAGGTTCGTTCTTTGTTTCTTCTCCTCGCTTCATAGCAAATTAGCGCATCAAGTTCAGTTCCCAGGTATATGTGCAGCGCCACCCAGCCTCCGGAGACTGGAGGTCACCCCGGCCATTGCTGTTGTCACTTGTGAAGGAATAGATACACACAAACTACAACCATAGGTGAAGTGACGGCTGTTTCACAAGGATAGAGAGGAATCTGTTGAGGATATGATATGATAAACTTCCGCAATATAATCCCTCCGGAAAAACAATATTGGAATAGGATATCAAAGGCAATCTTTTCTGATCTGGAAAAAAGGCAAGAGACTGAGGCAAAAGAACCTCGGCAGCAAGGAGGTGCAGATCTGGATTTTATCAGAAGACCAACCGTATTATCACCATGGTGCATTGCTACAGCTACAAAAACGTTTGACAGCTTTGCTCCACTCATCACTGGTCCCTTCTGAGTTTGGGACTCGCTTGTCAGTGACTGTTCGTAAACGCGTCGTGCGTAACGTTGGCCAGTAGATGGATGACTGTTCTTGTTGTTGCATGCATGCTATCCGTCGGCATCAAAAAGCAGTATGTGACCTGCAATGTCTCATCTCACACACCAGCCTAGCTGCATTTATAGGGGTAGCTGCTCCTGCATTGCAAGGGAACCACGACCAAGCCAGCAACGCAACAGCAAGGCAGCGAGTATAATGGAGGCAAACATCAAGAGTAGCGCTAGAGGAATCAAGGGGAAGGTGGCGATGGTGTACTCCAAGTACGTCAAAGCCCAGAACAACTCTGCTGTAAGTGTTACACAGGCTTACCAGCCAAACTACTCTTCTCCCATTGATGCAGCAGCAAGCGCCTCCAACAGCGGCGGCAACGTCGACGAGAGGGCCACGGCTTACATCTTGGCCGTCCGAGAGCGTTTCAGGAATGAACAGAAGATGTAGAAGCAGGTCGATATATCCAGGCTCCAGAAGAGGTTTATATTTGCAAGAATGTCTTCTCGGTGGCCATGGACGAATTCAGGTGGTCGTGGTGGTGGTAGCTAGTAGTATTTCGAGTAGTAGTAAGTAGTAGCTTTGTACTTATCGTGTTCGTCTTTCTCTTTTTGTGAACTACAGTATGACCAGGAGAGTGCAAGGAATGAATAATAGCTTCCTTTTCTGAAACCTTGTAGAGCTTAATTTGCTTCTCTGCAGTACATACTTGGGTAAAAGAGTGGAAGGGATGAATAATATTTCCCGTTTCTGAAACCTTGTTGAGATTTGATACTCTACAATATGTACTTGGCTCTTGTTGAAATTAGCACATATTGTAAAAGGCAGGATTGTGTATCTTTCCACACCTGCTGTAGACAGAATCGACTGCAGAGAGAAAGAGATTGTCTCTGTTGTACCGAGAATACTTGTACTACTATTTGTACTGCTCCTGTAGCCAATACGGCAGAAAATCACAATAAAAAAAAAGCACCCACTGGAACCCGGTTTTGGGTGTGGGCGACAATCTCTCTTCTTCCTCCTTTCTCTGTTCTGATTTTCTTTAGTACTGAATAATTTTTCAAATCTTAACTTAAAAATAAGCATAGTTTGTTAGGATATTACCGTATGGCTAAGATCACCAGGATAAGTATGAATGAAAGAGTACATAGCACACATTTATGGAGAATTGAGCATGTAGGACTCGAGATGGCAATCAGAGTGGGGTGAATAATGCCTTCAAATTCGACCTCTCCAGATTGTATTCCAAAACCTTCACCCTACTAGCTATTAGAAGTTCTGAAGATCAGATTAGCTCACCAAAAAAGAACTCATACAAATACAGAAGCAAAAATGAGTTCAAATTCTGGCAACCGATCAGACCGCTATGGACCAACGGTTGGACTAGCTAGCGGTTAGACCGCCCGGGAGCACCGGTCTAACCGCTAGAAGGTTACGGTCTGACAGCTCTCCTCTATTCTAGAATAGAAAATAGCCCGAGCCAAACCCAAAAAGATGCAATCTCCAAAATAAAAATCCAAATGACTTCAAATTTTGCACATATCTTACCAAAGATATCAAGGACCTAATTCATCTAATGATCACATGGATCTTGGTCAAAGTTCCAAACTTTCCTTGAAACAGGCAAGGTTGCACCAAAACCTGGCAAAACTTACAAACTTGAGATACGACTTCCTCGTGGGTTAGAGATGGTCAAAATGGCTCTAGATAGGTTTCCATATGTCACAACAAGCTAGAGCACTCAAAGGTTTAAGACCAAAATTCTCATATCATGATTTCACAAAAAGTACTCCAAATCAAGCCAAACTAGGCAAATTTCAAGATCTTGCTACAACTAGTTTCTAGATGCATGACATATGATCCTCATGAGGCATCTCCATATCTTACATATTCTTAGAACTAACAAGATCACAAGGGAAGAGGAGATAGCAAAAACTTTAACGAAAACAAGTACAAAACCAACAAGATCAAGAATACACCATGAATGATGAAGATGATTGATTTATTACAACTTGTAGATGAATATTTTACAATCTCTACAATATAAAGGATAGAGATCTCTCACCCAAGAGCGCACACACAAAAGCATCCTCTCCCTTGGAAGCCTCTCTCACAAACTCTAAAGAATAGATGAGTGGGTTGGTTAGCCACATGCCTCTAACCCCCAACTCAAGTAGATAGGGCAACCAATTCACATCTAGCCCTAATGGATATTATCTATTAGCACAATTGGGAAAACATATTAACCCCGCACACATCGAGTTTTACACTCAAGACATGACTTACGCACGCTCTTCAAAGCGCATAAGCCAAAGAGCAAGCTTCCAACTACTTAGCCTCCTCAGTATCTTCTTGACCTAAATCGCTCTCCAAGCGTTGTGGTTTTGGTCCCTTTGTAACTTTCGGTATTTTGGCTTCTCCGCTAAAACACATTTGCCTTGATCATAGACCCTACCTCTTTCTTGAGCCGAGTCCATGCTCATCCCTTTACAAGCAATCACTATGCTTGCAACGTGTAGGTTCACCAATAACTCATGCATCGGCAAGTCTCTCCGTGTCAGTTCCCATCGACCATGCATACCTCACTTACACCGACTACACTATTCGATGAATCATTACTCGAACCTTTCCTTTGACATCCCTTGTATTCTACTGTGCTCCACATGAGCCCAATCATCTCACTTAGATTCCTTAACCGCACATCAGCTCATTCCTGAGCCTAATCTTAGTCCACGCCATCGATATAGCTACCTCCAAGTACCCTGCACATCAAAGACTAAGAAGTTATTTTTAGACACAAATTCGTCATAATTTAAACTATATTAGTCCAAACATGATTCATACACTATGAATGCAATGACTTAGACTCCAGAACTCAACCCATGATCAAATCTCTCAATTTTTCAAAAAAAAAAGAATCAACAGACCTCGGTCGGTCTAACCGCCGTAGAGTGACCGGTTAGACCACTCTGGCCAATCTGACCACCACCCTGGCCGGTCATACCGCTCTGGCTTGGTCTGAAAAATATTCTCTCTAAAAAATAGCTACTGACAACTATTTTTTTTGGTTGCACCGCAACCCCGGTATGACTGTCACCATGGCCGATCACACCGGCAACTGACCATCAGTCACATTGCCAACCTTTGGCCAGTCCAACTACTGCTAGCCGGTCAGACCTTAGCTTTCATGTTGATCTGACCGCCATCTAGCCTGTCTGACCGCTAACCGTAGACCAATCAGACCGCCTCTCGCAAAGATGCCTAAGAGGTAAAATGCATACTTTGGCACAATCAAATCTCAATTTGACATAATTGCCAGTTATTCACCATGCATGAATCAATGATATTCTCGACTGTTCTTCAGAGCATCAGCTAACACAAGGAGGCACCTTGTTGCAACTTGCAAGGTAATATGGAAGATGTACAGATAATGGAAAACGAGGCTGAATAGGGAGTTCGCAGAATTCATATGTCTACCATTTTTTTCTTGAAGAATTTTCTGTAGCAAAAATCTCTACACAACTTCCAAGCAGTGGATTGGAAACAATTGGTTGAGATCAAACTCTACCTAGTGGATTTATCCCCTGATGAAACATGAACAAAAATACATAGTTTTCTTCGTAAATGGTACCGAGGGTATCACCTGTCAAGATTATAAATTAGTAGCAGCTTACGATAATATTACGAGTAGTGCTTGTATGCTCTCCAAAAAGTATAGTAGTAGAGCTTTTTAGGTACAAGAATAAGATTTTGGTGAAAATTTATTGTCACCAAGACATAGTGCGAATGCGTGTTAACAAAATGAACCTGAAACTAACAACTTCCTAGATGGTAAAAAATTTACTTGATGGCATTCTTTTGAGGGATTACTTGATGTTATGATCGTCCTCGAATCATCATTATTCGCTCTTGAGATATGCCAAAATGCACTGAAATTGGACTTTGGAGGAATTTTGTAGCTTCCAATCCGTCTTATCTTCAATAGATACATGACACAGCACATAGCATGGATGATGGAACCACACCTCTTAACACAAATGCACGGCAATTCCCAACGTTTTTCCTCTTCCAATTCATTCTATAATATTTTATTTTTGAGGAATTAAACTCTTCTCAGTGCATTGTAGACATTGATCTGTCTCTTCCGCCGAGCTTTGCTCCATGACATATTTTGCAGCATGAGAAATTTGTTTAGTCCTAGAGGGTGGACAGCAAACAAGGAACAAAAATTAAAAAATAAACACCAGCTAGGGCATAGTTATCTGAATTCTGAACTTGTGATCCTAGAACAGCGGCTACAGAAGTGGTCCAAAATGCTTAATTTAATCACTGTTCTTCAACAAGATCTCTGTTGATGTACAGCATGTGAAAAACAAGCAGCTCCACACAATTAGAACCAGCCCCATCTTTTGAGGCTAATTTGACTTTTCAGTAGAGTTAAATCTGATCTGTATAGTTTCTGCTGAACTAGCCCTACCAAGCAAACAATCAGCCCCATCTTATGAGGCTAATTTGACTTTTCAGTAGAGTTAGTCTGATCTGTATAGTTTCTGCTGAACTAGCCCTACCAAGCAAGTGGATAGCCAAACGTACAAACCAAACCAAACAGTACTACATAACGACTTCCAAAATTTCTGTAGGATCGTATACAACAATCAAAGGAGGTGAATGATTGTCACTGCTTATTGACACCTGAAAACAAATCTCAAATATGACCGCCGATGCATATAATCATAATCTCTGCTCAAAGACTTTAGCCGCTTGAACACTTCGATCGCTCGAACGAGTATTTGTCGGAGACAGAAGAAACACGATACTCAAAAAACATGTTGTCGATGCCAGCAAAACTTTTCTTGGAATAGATTTGATCTATTATTTCTATATCATGGCTATAGTTACAAAGTGCCCTCTCGGTAACCCTAAAAACTCTCGACGAAAGCCCTTCAAAAACCCACACAACAACTAGACCCGTTAGCCCTTAGCCTCTCCTGCTTTTATATACTAACGTTCCAATCGTGTTTGATTCAAACACGAACATAATACCTTATCTCTTCCAAAAAAACAAAGGACCCAAAACCTTTCCTAACACGGGTTTTACCATATCTCTAAACCTTCCCCGTTATGAAATCCTTCCATAATGTATCAATCTCTCCACGTGACGAAACCTCCAAAACACACTTCCTGTATCTCTACTACGCATCGCTAACTCCCGTGTCAAAGCTTTTAAGACCGCACCTCCTGTAGCTTCTCCACGCATCATCACGTGCTCTAACGTGAGCCTGATCACCTCACATGACATATTGACCGTCTGGACATCAAATTACCCACTCCTAGCCCCGGTCCTCCTCGTCACCGACCTTGATCGTCTCCACGCTAATCTGCACATACAAAGACCAAAGAAACTTTTTCCCGACATAAATTCTCCACAACTTAACCTTCATTGGCACACACATACACACACACTCACACCACCCTTGTCCATCTATAGATAAGAACAAAATCATCCATGATTATTAATCAGATTGTCCACGACCACACATTCCATAGTTATTCAAACCTCCAACTTCAGACTACTCATTATAACCGCTAGCTCAACGAGTACTCAAAAACTACAAGTACTCAGGAAAGCCCATCGCTTCACTCAAAACTCTTGGGAATAACATGCATCTCCACTAACTACCAAGAACCAAGCCCTTCGGACTACCGAGAATCAAGTCCTTCCGACTACCGATCACCTAGTAACTACCTAGTACTCAAGCATCGTCTACCAATCACCGACCATCATGCATCAGCTAGTCATACCGCTAGCCTAACACGAGTACTTGAAGTACTCGAGGATCACAAGAATAAGACACTTATACTGACCATAAAGTCCACGAGTACTGACCACGAAGCCTATGGAAACCGATCGCAAAAAGTCTTTGGCTACCGATCACTAGATCTACGACAACCGATCAAAAAGTCTAGGACAACGACAGCAGACTACAAAAGCCTACAAGTACCAATTATAAAGTCTACGACCATCAATCACAAAGTCTACGACTATAATCACAAAGTCTACGACCATCGATCGCAAAGTCTATGACCATCTACCAGTAAAATCTACGACTATAAAAAAGTATTGTAGCTACAACCATGAAAAATTTTGTAGCTACAACCATGAAAAGTATTGCACCTACGTGATCAAAGTCGGATGTGGTCAAAGTAGAACGTGGTCGAAGTCGGATGTGGTCGAAATAGAATGTGGTCGAAGTCGGACGTGGTTGAACTAGAACGTGGTTGAAGTTGTTGGATCCTCTGATGCCACTCGGAAAGTAGTTCAATGCTTTGATGTTACTCAAAAGTTGTCCGATATCACTTAGCCAATCGGACTGGTCCGAACATCCTTGAAACAGAGCGTCGCCCGATCTCCATCTCTACTCGATAGCCATCCAATGCCACTTATCAATCGGACTGGTCTGAAACTACTCGATGCAGCCAAAAACCGCTTGAACCCAAAACCACTTGCAACAGAACAATAACCACTTAGAGAAGACAAAAAACCACTCGATCTTAAAACCTTCAACTGCAATCGAATGAAACTTTCATAAACGCAAAATTCAAAACAATCTAAATATCAATTATTCATCATCACTTTATTCACGACCATCACATGGTCTAACGATTTCACACGCTCAAATGACGCAATTCTGAATCACAAGTAGAGTAGGGGAATTTTCCATAAATTAGAAATATCAGTACAAGTTGAAAAATGGACATATCTTGGTGATGTTTTCAGAATAATCAAGATTACTTTTATCAGGGACATATTTGGTGAACAAACAATACCAACTGCCTAGGATATGATTGATCAGAACAACACCTCTTACAGCGCAAAATCGGATTCAGGAACCCCTCTACCATGATGAGAAGGGAAGGCCCTGTATGGCACCATCTGAGTTGCCCTGATCAGCATTCACATGGTAGTAGCCATGGTATTGTAGCTGTGTTGCAGCTGCACTGCTAGTAGTAGCAGTGTGGCTAGGAGATGTGGCCAAAATGGACGTGTTTTTGTCTTCCACACTTATATAAGATAGCCCGGTGAGCGAGACATCGCTGCCGTTGGGCAGCCGCGCCACGCTGCCGTACTGTATCCCTGCGCCGCCGAGAGGCTGCGCCACGGGCATAATGATCTGCGCCGGTGTCGGGTTGTCTGACAGAAGAGAGAGAGCACAGTTGTCCTGACCCCCGTCGTGGGCGAACATATTTCCGTTGCTGTGCCTGCTGCTGTTGCTGCTGCTCCCTGAGGAAGGGGTGATGTTGAACGGCTGGCAGATGAAGGCCGTGGCCGCCGCGTCGCCGTGATCCGTCAGGAACGGGAAGTTCTTCCTCTCCTTGCCGTGGAAGAGGGAGGCGGCACCGTTGAGGTGGAGGGCCGGGTAGTACGGCTCGTGGAACGCGTCGCTTTCCGTCTTCACGGCGCTGCCCAGCCACTTGGGCTCCGCCATGGATGTTGTGGTGAAGATTTGCGGGTACGATGCAAATCTTGTTGCTCCTGCACGCAGAAAATGATGGAAAGCAAACCGTTGACGTTTACAGTTTACTGTTGCAATTTGCAATAGACAATACATTACATGTACAAACTGCATGCAAGTAGTTTATTATAAGGAATTTCAAGTGAATATTTTGTTGCTAGACTAATAATTGCATGTAAGTAGCGTTCAATTTATTCAGACATTATCAACTGGTTTCACATAAGAACAACTGTTTACGCGCACAAAGTTCCAAAGAAATTTCAGGCCTACATATTCTCTTGCTTGATGATTCCTTGGGGAGTTCTTGGAAATGGCCAGTCAAAAACTGAAGCTATTATGGCCTTTAGACCAACAACATGTTCATAATGATAGTTCGGGACTTCAGTAGTCAACTTCCTTTTCCCATCCTTTTTGGAAAGAAAAAAACTTTGTGCTAGTCAGCTAGCTATCGCGTGTGAAATGTTTTTGTGGATAGTCCTGCCAGCCAAATGAAAGGCGATAAAAAGTCTAAAAAACTGAAATGTTAAAATAAGAACATATGATCGATAAAAAGCATCATCTTGACGCCATAAATATATAGGAGTTGTGTTTGTTTCCTTTTGTTTCAGATAAAATGAGACTACTCTGAAAGCGCCAGAGCAAAGCACTGAAAATGTCAATCTCTGCTTTCCATCTCATTGCAGTTGTTTGCTCTAATAAAAATTAATGACGTCCATCTAAACTGTACGCTGATGCATGCCTATTCCGGACGCTAATTTTTCATGTTGTCTGAAAAGATTCTCAAGGATGGATTACCGTGGTGATTAGCAAACAAGCCGCCAGGGTTCAGAGGATCTGGCTGGGGCTTCCGGCGGCGCCTGTTGTGTCCATCAAGTCGCTTCCTGCAGCTCCTCTTCACCTCATCAAACTCCCCAAGCAAATGAAACCTACAAAGAAGAATTCCACCAATCATAAGGATTTCCCAAGTCAAGTCACCGTGGATACAAAGCCTGAATCTGATTTCACCGTTGCATGAAAGCCAGTGCAAATCGACCAAAAGTTGCAAAATGCCTTGTTGATGCTACAAAGACTGTTGAGTCACACACACCTATATGGTCAAATTTCCACATTGCTTCAACCTCATGTCATAGATCTATTATAGTAAAAATCAAGCACATGAAGTATGTTAAACTTGTAAAAATAAAGCACATGGAAGTATGCTAACTTCAAGTTGCTCTGTACACGAGTCCTGCTCCAGATCCTTCTTCTAGAACAAGCATGGAAGAATTTTTCTAGCTCGGAAAACATTTGGATTGGTTAATTCTTTTTCTTTTTAGGAATTTACCAAAAAATGCTTAATTTTGACCTAATTTTAGTTCTTCAAATGGACTTTGTAGAAAAATTGCAGCTTTTGCATAAAAATTCGATTTTTATGATTGCTTGAACTGGTTTACAGTGCTTGGCAAGTTTGTTTTTTTTGCGTTTCAAGAAACAGATGGATACCAACGCCAAACATCATGATAGCAAAGGGAAAGGAATTGCTTCACCTGACAGCGAATTGTTGTTCGCCTAAGCAGGATTAATAAATGACCGTGCTTAATGCATACTCCAGTAATTACCAAGAAATTTACCCAAACTAATGCTTCAAACAAAAAAAATGCATGCAACTCTCAACAAAGAAAGCTTAATTTTTTTCAAAATTTCAAAATGTTACGAAAAAACTGTGAATTAAAGAAAGAAATCAAAGAATGCATGGCTCGTTTGGTCTTAATTAATTACTGTACCTGCTGCACTGTTGGCAGAAGCGCTGCTGCTGGCCGGCGACGGTGACGACGGGCGTCTTGGAATGCGCCTCGCAGACCTTGTGCCGGCGGTGGTACTCGCGGCACTTGGACAGGTCGGCCGTGCACCCCTCCACCGAGCACGCCGGCACCGCCTGCTGCCCCTGCCCCGCCCGCGGCCGCTTCGCCGGCCCGGACGACGGCGGCACCGGAGCCGCCGCCGCCGCCTTCCAGCTCGTGGGGGCGCCGAGCTTGAGGTCGAGCGCGCCACCGCCAGCGGCGCCGCTCGGGCCGACCACCATGCCGAGGTCCCAAAAAGGCATCTTGGCGTCCCAATCCATGACAAGAAACCAAGGCAACTACAACTACGTGAGTGTGTGTGTGTGTGTGTGTGTATACACGCTCGTAGAGATGTATATCTCGGGATCTTTTCTTGGGATTCAAAGAATGGTAGCAATATCTTGCTTGCTCGTGGGGAGCTTGCTG
Organism: Melocanna baccifera; assembly: GCA_036346265.1. Lineage (NCBI taxonomy): Eukaryota > Viridiplantae > Streptophyta > Magnoliopsida > Poales > Poaceae > Melocanna > Melocanna baccifera. The sequence goes on from CM070678.1 coordinate 8,417,074, forward strand.
AGCTTCTGTTGCCTACCGATGGCCACTGACAATCAAATTGGTGGCTTAGAAGGCTTTCTTGCTCGACTTGTGCGTGTACAGAAGCAGCTTGTCTGGGACAACAACTGCTCACCCTTCCTGACCTCTCTCTCCTCTCCACCCTCTCTCCCCCAAGAAGAGTACACACACCAAAAAGAAAGTTGATTGGAAGCAAAAGCTTGGCAAGGACAGGGAAAAAAAGGGAGATGTAGCAGAATGGACAGAGGGAAGGAAAGAAAGAGATCACAACAACAGCATGCAATTAAGAATCCAAGAACCAACCAGCGTGGGAAGGAGGGAGGGATCAGGCTCAGAGCTGGCTAGCTGCAGTATTTTAAAGTGGGTGGAGGGAGGGAGGTGGAAGCAGTGAATCACTAACCCCAAAAAAGAGTAAGCAGAGTTGGGAGTCGTTGAGGTGTTAGGAAGAGGCAGCGCTCGCAGACAACACAAGGGGGTGGTAGTAGATGGGCGGAGGGGGAAGAGACAGTGCTTGCAGACAACACAAGGGGTGGTAGTAGATGCGCAGTCGGAGGACTTTGGGGTGTGTTTTTATCGAGGGAGCCGCTGAAATAGAATAGTAATACCAGAAGAAGCAGCAGCCTGTAGAACAAAGTTCGAAAAAAACAGTTTTTAGAAGAGTAGATACAGCTTTGGTGCTTGGTGGCAGCTGCCGCCTCCACTCCCCTAGCCGTTTTTCTCTTTGAGGTTTGGTCTGTTTCTCTTCAGGGGTGGAAGCTGAGTGCAGCTTTCTGTAGAAATGGGAGGGGAGGAAGGGGGAAGAGCTGCACTCGAAATAACAGGACTTGTGAGGGCTGAGAAGGACTAAGTGCAGGGCTTGCCCCCCCTTCCTTTACCTTTTGTAGGGGATGGAGGCAGAAAAAAGTACAAAAGTTAGGGAAAGGGTTGGATGCAGGGAGAAAGGAAAGGAGGGTGGGAGGAAGAGAGAGGGATGCTGCTGCCTGCTGGTGGTGCTGAAGCTTTCTGTGTTTTGTATTTGTGTGTGTGGAGTGCTGTTGCCTCATTTCAGCTGACACGATATTTACAAATCACAGCATCTGCCTTTTCTAACTTTGACTTATAACTTATACCTATAATTTATATTTTCTGAGCTATTTATAAGAGAATATAGAATAATAAAAATCCGATTTTAACCGATATAAATAAAGTTGCTACGTCTTGAAAAATATTCTATTTAAAAACTATTACTATAAAAAACTAAAAATCAGTTTTTAGAAGTAGAAAAAAAATAGCCTACAACCACTCCATGTGTATTGCTTCTTGCACTTTTAGAAGAACCTCCATTTACACACTGAAAACGCGAGAGGTCATAGGCTTATAGTCTGGTTGTATATTTGACTCGTGGTCTTAAGTGGTATGTGGTGTTATATAAGTTTGATGCAAGATTAAATAATTTTAGGTAATAGACAAGATAATTATTGAGAACAGTGATGGAGGTGGAAAACAATTCAACGGACTGCAATATGATAATATCCAGGAGATTCACTTTCGCTTAAAAATAACATATCGGTCTCTTAGCTTTTCAACCATAAAAATATGGGTTGCACGACAACATACAACCAATAAATGAGGTTTCATGGAACGGGTACAAGCTAATAATTTATTCCTAGCTGTGCGGTAACTATTTTTTCTATAAATATATCGAAAGCACCGTTCTAACGTTGGCAGTGATTTTGACTTTTAAAAGTTTCAGTTTTTTTTCACTATTCACTACACTATTCACTAACTCAGTTATAGTAAAAAAAATTAACTACAATGAAATTTCAACCAAAAACCAAAAATTATCGCTAAAACGATCAACCCTGCATGTTTTTTCACTGCATATGAATGCGCTTTGTGCTCGTAATGTGGTCCCTCTAGCAATGGTATTTTCGCCTTTCTTTGTGCACAGTAATTCTCCTAATGAGATTATTTATCACAACTGCCGATGCAGGTATGTGAGGTCCAAGTTTCCAAGTCTTAACGAGCTACTGTTCCTAGCTTTCACACATTGACCAAAGGTTAAGAGTCATATCGTTACTTCAGTAAAAAAAAAAAGAGTCATGTCTTTACCAACACCTAGATTTTGCCAAGGCTAGGAGTAGCACGGTAAGAAAAGTCTTCAAATTCGAGGGCCCCGCCGCGGGTCAGAGCTTTGGTTGAAGGAGATAAGTAGACGCGAGACAAATCTATATAAATAAAAATCACGGATGATACATTGATACCTACGATGTCTACTTTATTTTGAAGACAAAAAAATTCTATAATAATTATTAAAAGAATAAAATCTTAAAAATTCTTACACTAATCAAAAGAAATAGAGCAAGATCTCCGGCACTTATTTTGGTAGACTATATTATAACGGTATAGATTAATTATATATAGATATTAGAGTTATATAACAAATACAATTGTACTTTAATTATAGAAAGTAGAATTATATATCAAAGATAACTGTATCATAATATCTAGTTATGCAACTACGTAGATAAATCTGCTAGTTTGAGTAACAAAAATGAAATATTTTAGTCTTAGCGCTCATTTCAAATGCGGTGTTTTTTTCAATTTTTCTAAAAAACAATTTGCTTTTTTGAAATTACTGGTCAAGACGTAAATATCACATCCTCTTGTTTTTAACTAGTCGAATTTTTTAGATCATGAGTATAATAAAGACGCACTCACACACCCCCATATGGATGTGTCCGGCACACACTTTACCTACTAAATGCACTCATATGTGCGCGTGTACTTAGAGAGCACTGTTTATATGAACAGTGCTCCCTCCCCCTGGAAAATGTGGCACTACGCCTCAAAGCTGGGCGAGTAAGCTGTCCACAGATAGCGTTGCCAACTGAACAGGCTCTTAGTCCACAACTAGTTTAATTTATTATACAACCTTAATGCTTATGATAAAAATAAAATTATATGTTTAACTATTCTAATATTTATATGGACCACCAAAATAAGAAGACAGAAAATATGTGTAAGTTATTACCGTAATCGATGAATTCTGGCCGAGTCGAGCCAAAAGCTGCGGCCAAAACACACGCACTCAGTTGTACTGCGGTACTGGCAGTGCAGGCTAGCAAGGCAGCAAGAAACATGTCAGAGACGTACATGTACTACACTGTGCACATTCACACAATTATTTATGTTGCTAAAAGAAAAAATGGGTGGTACTGTATCAAATTTGCCCACAAGGTGCCTACTTGTCGATTCTTCACTAATAAAAAATCATGCATGTTCTGATCAATTTGTAACCTTATGACAGTAAACTGTACTAAATTAATTAAAACACCGACCACATGTCAAATAGAACAAATACAGCAATAGGTACGTGTTATGGTTACACGTTAAATAGTAAATATAAGACTATCAAAATGTATGTGAGAATAAACTATCTGTCCTCCTTGGTAACCCAAAGGAGTATATATATGTCTACAAGGCCTTATGTGAGAATAGCGATAACTTTTGGTTTTTACTAAAATTTTACTGTACCTAAGTTGGCTTATTGGACATAATTAAATCTACAAAAATGTAAAAATAAAAGCGGCACACTAATCTAGAGCGGATGATGCAAAGGAATACAGAAAAACAAAACAAAACACAAAAATACTAAAAAAACACAAAAAAAATTGAATAAGGACAAAAAGTGCTACAGTGCCACCTATCGCTGCTACAGTGATTGGATCACTAGAAGCCGCTTCTGATCGCTAGAATGTCCACAAGGTCTTATTACAATTATACCCTTACAATCATATATTATTTTAAAGATATACATGTCTTTTTATATGTTTTATTAGGCCTCTTGGCTCGACAAGCCGAATGGTTATAGGTGGAGGACATCCGTACAACAGCATGTGATAGCATGATACAGGCAGCAATACAGATTTGTCACGTTTAGGACTTCTTTGCTTTGGTGCATTCTAAAAACACAGGAATAAAATATGAAGCCATGTGTCAAATAAAAGATTGAAAAATATATGAATCTAGTAGAATTGTGTATTTGATTCGCAGAAAGAGAAGAAAAAAAAAGAAGTGAGAGCGGACGTTTGTTTTTACTACGTTTTCCATGGTACGGAGGATGTAGGAAAATTTACTCTATTTTTCTTTTGATTAATTCTTGCAAATCAAACGAATGAACAATGATCAAATCCTTAGGAATGAGAATCCTATATTTTTTTTCACTAAATCAAGGAGGGCCTTATTAGGGTAATAATAATAACTAATACTGGCAACAATACATAAGCTAGTACATGGAATTATGTATATGTTTCTTGCGTTGGGTTCCTGTACAAAGCATGATACCCCTGACCCAAAAAAAAAAAAAAGAGCCATCGCTCGCTGTTGTGCCTGTCCTCCCGGAGATTGTCAGCGAAGTCGCCATCTCATCTCATCTCATTGGTCATGGTCGGGGAAACACAATACAAAAGAATGCGCTTTTTCCTTGCCTTTCTGCCGCTGCATACGCGTGTGGACATGTGTGCGTGGAGAAATTGACATAAAATATTTGACAATGCAATGCATGAACACAAACCTTTAAAAAATGAATCGGATACTAATAAATTATTATAAAAAGATAGCGAAGAAGTTATCCCTTTATTTAGTTTTAACTTCTAAATTCTAACCGAATACCGATAAGTTATTATAAAAAGATAACGAAGAAGTTATCCCATTTATTTAGTTTCAGCTTCTGGATTCTTGTTCACTATTTTTTAATTTCATCTTTTTCTGATTTTTTTTATTTTTTTGTCTTTTGTTTTTTCCATGTTCATTTGTATTGTTCGTAATAGGATAATCTATTTTTTCTATTTTTAAATTTTTTTAAATTTAATAAACCAACTATAGTGAAGAAAAAAAGATAAAAATCCAAAAAAAATCCAACCGAATACACCCTTAATGCTCTTGTACTTCAAGGCTCAAGAGTGCATGAAGACAGTGCAGTGCTACTATAGGGTTCAGAAATTTTCTACAAGAGATTTTATTATTTCTGCGCTCCACCATCAGCTACAGATTTTTGGGTTTGTTCTTTTCAGCTTCTCAAAATGACTTTTGATTTTTGCTACAATACCTAATTTTTAAACGGAGTATTTTTTTAAGATAGAGTCTACAAGTTAATTATAGTACACGTTAAAAAATCGTAAACGAGTATCTCTCTCCGTAATCTATGTCGCAAACAGCTAAATTCAAAAATTTTAGTTAAAAACTAAAAATCGTAGTCAAAAAAAATAGACCTGAAATGAGTTGCTTTTTGTAACCTCCGTAAAGAATTGCTCATGTTTTTTTTTGTCCACATCAACCAGCGTTGGCTGGCTGGCTCTGGTTTCTGCTTCTGGAAGCGTTGAACAGCAAAAATTTCCGAGAAGGCAATAATGGTGGTACGGCCGGCCAAGAGGAGCGACGTTGCGTTATTCCAGATACGTACGACGGCACACAATACATTACAAACATCTGATACCCTGTTGCCATTACATGCAGTACGACAAAGACAGCGTTGTTTAATTTTCGCCAGGCGTACAGGTTTCAGTTTGAATAACGTATAAACCTTTTATACTGCAAAATAATACAAACAAGTCTCGTTTTATAGTCAATAGTAATAAGATAAGTACAGACCAAGCTTGTTTTTTTTTTATATATCGCCAGGCGCGACATGAATCTTGACACACCGAGGGAGGGGAGCCGATGCAAGCCAGCCAGCCAGCCGCGACCAACCTCGACTCGACCGAGATCTGTTCATGCCCGCACGTGTAAGGCATGTGCATGAATCTGTCGCTTTACACATGGGTCGACTGGTACAGTCTCCCCCGGCCAACTTTTCACGTTTTCTCTCTCTCTCTCTCTCCGTTGCCACGTACTGTGGTCCAGCCGTTTAATTTGGTATACTGTGTTACGCTTTTGTGTCGTGTGTAATGGTCTGCTATGCATCGGGACCCCTTTGCTTGGCCGCCATGCGTGACGTCTGATGCGTAGCTAGCTAGGCACACGGGAATAGATAAGCGTACAAATCAGCAGATGGGATATTTTGGACGGTGTTAATCGACACATTTTCCTAGTGCACGCCGGTTACCATCCGTTGCGAAATTCGGCTGATCTGTCCTGATTTCGCCGGTTTTGCCTGCAAAATTAGGCATCTGGTTTGCCTCATCTGGCTTGCCTCCATCCGCGCGCGCCCTCGTCGATTTTGTTGAAAACCTGGTTTTGCCTCCATCTGGTTTTGCCTGCAAAATTAGGCATCTGGTTTGCCTCGTCTGGCTTGTCTATATAGATCGCTTTTAATTCAGTAAATTTTATTTTTAGATGATTTTCTACAGTACAAATCCGCTCTAATCTATCACAAGCAAACTGGAAGTCACTGACACAATGCTGATCAGAAGATTACATTAAAAAAAAGCAAATATTGATTGTACTATAGATAGATTGAAAAAAAGACAAACTAATCCTCCTTTGTTAGAACCAAGGCAAACTAACAAGCCATTGAGGGGGTGATCATTTCGGTTTCAGCTTCTAGTTTCAGTTTTTTTTCACTATTCACTACACTATCCACTAACTCAATTCTGATGTTTTTTCACCACTACTGATATTTTTCAATTAAAAGCTAAAAACCATCGCTATTCCGATCACCCCCTGAATCAGGAGAAGGGTATTTAGAGTAGGACTACTATTATGCGGATTGGGAAACTGTGGACCCGGACAACTCTGTTTACGATATTAACTCTTATGGAGGTTGGGATGACTACAGTAACTAGTAGATAATTTATGTAAGCTAGGGACGCTGTGTCATTCCATGTATCCAACAAAGCTAGGTGAAACTTTCACAAGGAAGATGTAATAAGGATACATGTTAAGTTCTATTCGAGATATTAAACCTATGTGGTATGGTATTGTAATAATGTGCACCGTGTCTAATTATTGTTCAACTGAAATACTCTGATAGATTTATTATTTATTAGAGCGTTGTCCTATCGAACAAACGAATTATAATCCGTTGACTACTATTTTTATCCTTTTGTAATAATACGGGTCGTCACAGTCTAGGTCTCAAATATTTAGAAGGCCTCGTTTGGAACGCAAAAGTCGATATTTCTTATGAAATTTCTGCGAAATTATTGTGTTTCAAACTGAGCCTAACCCCCCAACATTTAGGCCCGTTAGTGTCCTCTTGCGTACTCTCTTAGAAGAAATGAAAGGAACCGGCCTATCAAGATAAAATGCCAGGCGATATACACCGACATTTGGGTGTTCTTTACATTTGGTGCCCGGTTGATGTCGAGAAATATATATTATTATCAACAGACGTGAGGTATACACCTTAGATTCTCCACGGTAACGAACAAACACCGCTACATGCCAAGCAGCAGGGGACCCCTGTCTTGGTGGGCAATCCAGCACGCACGAACGCGGCCGCCAGCACGCAGTGACGCGGATGCATGCATGCACCGGCCACGACACCGCAGGGCAGGAACACGCGAGATCCAACCAAATTGAGGCCGCACGCGTCATTTCCACGCGCTGGACCACGCCGTGCTTGCTCATGACGAATTGCCGAGAGATCGACCACGCCGTGCCGTGCGTGACGTGCGTGCCCATCTAGCCGCTGACGCGCGAGTAGGCGCGGGTGATGGATTTCTTCTGGTCTGAACCAGAAGAGATCGTGGCTCGGCCCGGTCTGAACTCTGATCCAATTTGAGCCGATGACCAGCGGTTGCTGGACTGACGTAGCCAAAATGCATGCTTCTCCCCTGGCCTGCCTAACTAGAGCAATAATGTAGGGCATTTTGGACTCGAGTGACCAACTCAAGTACGCGTGCGTGTGTTCTTCTCTCATTCTGCCTTTGAGCTAATCTGGTTGAAGAAACCGACACCTAGATCGAAGCGATCCGGCGAAACTAACGATTCAATATATGTTTCTTGTGCCCGCGATATATAAAGCTGTGCCACCTAGGGGAATCATCAGTCTGAACCAAAACCTCTTGAAGAAAGAAATACGGTCATAGCAATTAATTTATCAGGTAGGATTAGGAGTACATTCACCGGCTCCAAATTCTTCCAGCTCCATCGGTGCATAAAACCCAACGACGACTTGCCACTGTTCACAAAAGCTTGCAGACGCACAACCACTGCGTATGTGGGAGCGACCGGGCAACGACTTGCAAAGTCTTTCATGCGCCGATGCAGATGCAGCTGCAGCCCCCAACAACACGCCGGCCGGCCGATGACGTCAGTAGTGAACAGGCATTTAACACTACTGCTGCTGCAAGTACTACACTGGTCGTCGTTTACTTGAAACGGCTTCCGCTCCAAACGGCTGCATGCTGTATGCTGCCTGTATGAACAAGCTAGTCGTCGTTTTTGCAGAACATTTTGACCATATAAGATAAAGAGTACTACTAGACTTCAGTGATCGATCGCCCGGCCAGGGAACTGAAACTGACGGCACGTCAGGAGGACTTGGACTGGATGCCTTTCGAATCCATCTATGACCACAGGAAAATTGGGGGGGAAAAGCAAGGGAATGGACGACGAAACCGGTGTCGATAGAAGCTTAGATGGACACTCCATATAACCTCACAGCACATGATAAACGAAACAGAACTGTGGAATTGAAGTGTACTAGCCAGAGCCAGAGGCCGTGAGTGCATGTAGCCCGGTCGCGACGCCGGTCAGCGTCAGGGAATAGAATTTCGGGTTGAAATACGCTGAAATTCGGTTTTCTCAGTTCACCCAAAAAAAAGCCAAATGTGACTAAAAAATTCAACCCGATTTTAATTTTTTTTCACCTAACCCTATGTTACTACCATAGTAACCATACCCTATAAAAGCCAGTCAGCCTAGATGTTGCAGAAGGCGTGTTTGATTCTAGAACATACCATACCCTATCTTACTACCCTTTGATCGTAGATACATATCATTTTAGACATTGATATGATCATAAAACACAACTTTCATACTACTTTCTATTGTAATATAGTTATAACACCCAATAAAATTATAATATTATGAAAATACTTTTTAAAACAAATCAATATATATGATTATATCTAATCTAAATATTTAAAAAGATATTGATAGCCAAAGTTTCGAATATTTGATAAAAATTTGCAAGTAGCGTTCATGTACTAGTACTACTAAATAGTGCACTAATTGTGGCTAGCTAGTTGAATGGGTACTTTTTTTATAGAGTACAACAAAGGCGCACTCACATACATACGACACTCTACACACTCATATTTACGTGTGTGCGTTTAATACACACGTTTTTAGATACAACGGAGACCTGAATTTTATAAAGTGTGGATAGTACTTTGATGTGTACTCACATGCACGAGTACTTTGAGTTGCACTATTTATATATAAACAGTACTGAAAGGTAACATAACAGTACCTTCGAACATAAGACACCCCGGTCGAGCCCAGACGGGTGGACTGCACGCTGGCACGCCTCACAATCCGAGCAAAGGTCGGCTCTCTAATTGAATCGGTACTTGACTACTTGTGGTAGAAGGTGCGTAGTAGATCAATTATTAACCACAATACATACATGGTCTCTAGACCGCACAACAGTACAACACTATAAGAATCCAACTTGCCCAATCTAGCAAGCACCAATCTAAAAGTATACTAGCAAGCACCAATCTAAAAGAATCCAACTTGTCCACATTTAAATAAGGAGATGGAAGTACTCCTAATTAACAAATGGATTGCGTTCTAGCTATGTACCTCCCCCTCCAACATCATTATTGACTAAGTGACTTGTTTGAGCTAATCTAGGCACACATGTGATATGTGAAAGCTAACTTTATGTAGTATAGTGTTGCTTTATAAAAAGGAAACTTTACAAAAAGAGGGTTACTATTTTTTCAAAATGAATGGATTAGTATCCACATAATCAATGATCCCTCATCCTCAAGGCATCCCCAATGCTTTAAGGTGCGGCAAATGGTTAAAGGAATAGTTTTCTTGCTACGTCCGAGAAAGAATATGTCAAAACTTCTTGAAGTATAGTGATTGCATGATTGTTTCGAGTTTATGTGAGCGCGTAGTCACATATATGAAGAGATGCCTGCATTGGGGCTGCTTTGCAATGCAAAGTCACTACACACATGATCAAAGTGGTCCCTTGATCCACGGGCCAGGGCAAAGACAAACATGAATTAAGCTTTAATTTGAGAGAGTTGTTTATTTAGCTTTTGATGGTATCTAGAACTAGACCCTCAAAAGGAAGAGCTGAGTACGTGACTAGAAGTGGCAGCACTACCGTATATATATGGCGTCTTTGGCACGAGAGACATAATACTAGACTATAGTAGTAGTACTACCTGCGCGCTTAACTAATCAGGTTTCTTTTTTTTTTGTTGTTATTTTGCTTAATTAAACTCTATGCAACGTGCACGTAATTAACCCACGTAACAGCTGCATTTGATTGGACCACTAGTTGCCTTAATTTTAAGCATTGAAATCTCCAGCTTCAGTGTACCTTTTTCTTAATTTTTTATATCAACTTTACCTTTTATTTCTCAGGGCACGTACAACAGTTCAAACGACTGCTGTCTGTATATACATGCACGTCACACATAGACAACAAAAAAGACAACTTGTACAATAGACTGTCTATTTAGTTGTCTGTAACGTCATTAAAAAAGACAACAAAAAAGACAGCTTGTAAAAAAGACGGCTCGTACAACGCTCGCAACGCCGTCTCTTCGCCTAGGAGCACGAGCGTAGGCCGTCTCTTCGCGAGAGGACGGTTTGTGTCTCTCTCTTCCTTAATTACAGTCTACATCGGATGATTTTGCTGTGTTGGTATGATAAAGACAGTAGTTGTCTGTGGGTTGTACATGCCCTCAGGAGTCAGGACCTGTTTTGGACGCAAAAAATATTACAAAAGAAAAGAATTATTCAAAAGAGGTGTTTACGTGTTTGACAGGAATTTTGCAGGAATTTAAAAAAGAGAGAGATTGAGATGGTGCATGCTATATATTAAAGGGAAAATTCTCTATATGCCACTGAGATTTGACTCGATTCTAAATTTGCCACTAAAAAATTTCACTTCTGTGTTTACCACTGAGATTTTACTTTGTGCCCCTCCATGCTATTTCCGTCAGCCAAGTGTAAGGGCACTGTTAAGTGAGCAATGAAAAGACACTTTTGCCCTTCTTTCTCTTTTATTCAACCTCATTTTCCTCTATGTTCTCCCTAATAGTTAGCTTGTCCCACCACCTGCCACTGGTATCCTCTCCTCCTCCAACATCCCTCCCGCTGTTGATGCCCTCTCCACCTCCCTTTCGTCATCGGATTTGACGGCAAGAGCGAGAATCGAATCTGGCCGGCCCCTTGCTCACCTATCCTCTCACATCGCATCATGTTCCCGAGTAGCTTGAACCTTCCCCCTAAATCAATTTTACCTTTCTCGAAATGCATCGTTAGAATTGAGCCATCTTTCTTATCTCCAGTTAACTCGCCGCCGCCATCGATTACATCTGCGTCATTGAGCCTATCCCAAAACTCTTATACCAGTAGCGTCACTATCATCTCCCCTATCTTCTCCGCTTGCCAATTTGGCCGTCGCTTCACCATGGAGCACCCACCTTCTTCCTGACACTATCACCCGCCACCTCCGGCCATCTCCACCCGCGCCAACCACACAGAAGGACTCCCCTTTCCCATCGCATGCTCGTGCGTGCACCACTTCCCGAAGGACTCTGCCAAAGCACCGCTGTCGCCATCCACCATGGCCGCCGCCCCAACACTACAGTTGCCATCCAGCAGTGCCATCAATGTGCTCACCTACCCGCGATGCTGACTCCCACCGCTGTCCCTAGCACTACCGCTGCCGCTGCCCCCATGGCGCCACCGCCGCCGCAGCTGCCCCTAGCTCCACCACTGCCACTACCCCCATGGCACATTCATCATGCTACTACTACAACCTCTCCAGAGGACTTGGAGGAGCCGTACAAGATTTGGGCGAAGTGAACTCTTACAGGATTTGGGGAAGAGAGATGCTAAGAGAGAGAGGAGATAAGAGAGGAGAAGGGGTAGCAAAGTCATTTTAGAAAAATCTGACAAGTTTGATGCCACTAACGGCGACGGGCACAAATAGAGGTAATGGCAGTGGTATGGAATAAAGCGGAAACTTGGTGGCATGCAGGAATCAAACTTTTTTCAGTGACAAATTGGGGATCAGGTTAACTCTCAATGGTATACAGGGAATTATCCCTATATTAAACCCCTTTCAAGCAGCTTCAAGTCTTCAACAAAGCAGAATTTAGATATATTGAATGCTGTTTTTGCATGTATACATACGGGTACATATGCTATCATCATCATCAAATGTGCCTCGAGATTAATGCAAACTTTCAAAATTCAATCAGCCACCCCATCTACTACTAATTGAATATTACTTGCATGAATCTTGAGATACTTTTGAGGGTTAAGATAGTGTGTATTTTTGGATAAATTTGGTGATTTCCACTTGGAAAACCAATTCGGGAGTAAGAACATAAGCCTTGTAAATCAAAGCTAAGCTAGTCGACATGAATCGTTCTGAAAGCAGTTCCCAGAGTTCGATGTTGCGTACAAAAGATTAGAGTGTACAAAACTGCAGATACAACCATAATCCAAAGTCACGTACATATAGCATGTACACATATATAACAACTACGTGCTCACGGCCGTTTCCGTGCGTCGCGTGCATACGGACTTTGTCGCATGCATGCAGCTGTACACACGTGTACGTCCTTAATTTGGCCAACTTTTGTAGGTCAGTAATATTGTATTATTCATGCATGTTGGTGGACAACCAAACCCGGCCCGTTTAATGTAGTGCTTTCGGTCGGTACGTACCTGTGGTCCATTCACGCTGCCAATGAATCTTAACAAACTTATTTATCTACGAGTACGTATGTATGTGGTCCGCACATACGTACGTACGTGTGCGCGCGCGCCTGGCCTGCTGGTAACCTAGTACTACGCACACTAATTAACACGAGGATGTGATACTAATGAACCCTAGGTCACGATCGTTGGTTCGGACGAAACGTACGTAGATTAAGGGAGATACGTATACGTACTCTGATCTAGCAGCTAGCTCCAACGGATCAACACTCAGACCACAGACTTTTCGCTCGGTTTTAGCGATAGTTTCTGGTTTTTGACTGAAATTTTACTGTAGTTGATTTTTTGGGCATAATTAATTTTTAAAAAAATGTAAAAATAGAAAAAAACATATTATCCCATTAGGGACAATACAAAAGAATACAGAAAAAAAGAAAATACAAAAAAGCTTAAAATATCTAAAAAAATTCAAAAAAAATGAAATACTGAATAGTGAAAAAAAACAGAAGCTAAATGCAGAAACTGAAAAAAACCGAAACAAGCCGCCCAAAAACTCGCAGCGAAATGATGGGTGAGTTAACTGGCGTACGTCATCGATCATCGTGAGACTCGTTTTCATCCTCGTTGAAACCCTGTCTATACATACGTTCGGAGCTATCATTTTTCGTATATATAGCCAGCCATTCTAAACTGAATCATTCTCTTACTAGCTAGCTAGCTAGAACCAATTCCACATTCCCACGGCGGCTCAGAATGATCGGTCGGTTTTCAACGCTCGTGGTTGGCGTTCGTGCTGATACTATATATAAGTGTGCTGACATCGTGTAAACCTGGTCGATGTATGGCTGAATCAGGTGAAACAGGTACTGCTGCCGCTGCATAACAGTGAGAATTAACAACAGCGCCGTGCCATCACCAACCTAGGTGTGCATATATTGTAGCACCTCACATATCAATATGAGACACTATTATAAAACGTCATCATCAAAATAAGAATAAATAATAAAGGCTATAATAGAAATTGCAAGGAATTTAAAATTTTAAGAGCACTTTAATAGAGAACCAATGGAAGCTGAAATAAATATTTGAAACATGGGATCGGTTCACTTCTAACCAAATGAAGAAAAAAGAAGTAGTAAAATAGTGGCAAACCACGGTGCTGAAAACTTGAGTGCTCCCACCCATACATGATGCTATCACTCCACTGACCTTTTACCTAAGAATGAAAAGAGCAAGCGTGAGATTTAAAAATTTTAGCAAGTATCCAACAACGGTCACAACGCGGTGAGTAAAGGACAAGTAATGCAAGCAAGTAATTGATACAGGTTAATTGCAATGAACTAGGTTACTGGGAACACTGATAGAAATCAAAGATTGAGGTAAAAGAATAGTGAAATTAAGAATAATCATTATTTAGCAAGTTATGACAATGACACTAACGATTACTTCTCACATACCCGGTTATATGAGAGTAGTCAGGCACGTCACTATCCTCGACTGTATGACCACAGACGGGGTGTAATATCCTAAGTAACAAAAATATACGGCCTCCCGTACGTTACTAGGTGGGTGAAAATCTCCCCTATATATGAGTAACCCCAGGCCAGGTAACCGTTACATTATTATCAGATTGTAAGGAGTAAATTTAAGGAACTACAAAAAGGCTAAGATAAGTTATGGTAAGTGAAATGATTTGCTAAGGTTGAAAATAGAATGGCCTAATACCCGATAGGAATGATGTGAAATGATAATATAGTGATAAGGTAACTGTTACATTATAGTCAATTATATAGTATGGAATCAAAGGACTAAGGAGTGGTTAAGGTTATGATGAGCGGAAAGATTTGCTAAGGTTGGAAATGGTAGAGCATAACTCCGATACGAGGGTGATGAGGAATGATACTTATGGTGATGGTGATATAAGAATTATTCTAAAAATGTATTATAATATAACTAACACAAGGGTTGGCAACCATCCAAGTTTTATTATATGATGAGTGATTTATTAGTCCGGTTAACAGGTATTATATACATTAGTCATAACTCACATACGAAATCATACGAGTAACAGTTCATGATATCAGGAAGAATAAATATAGCGGCCCTAATGTTCAAAGATTGCTAGTGGTTTAAACCTAAATTTGAAACACGTTTATATACTACCCCTCATTAATGATTTAAGCATGAATTTTAGAATATTATTAACTGAGCATTCTAATAAACCTAAAAATATATGAAAGAAGATAGCCTATAACATTATAGTATGAATATAGTATTAGAAGTCTATAACCATACAAGCATTAGTGATATGATAATGACCAGATAAGCATTAATAACAGGGTAATAACCAGGTAAGATTTAGCGGTATGATGATAACTAGGTAACTTTAATGATATGATAATAGCTAGTGACTTCAGTGATATGATAAATAGTCAGATAATATTTAGTGATATGATAATTGTACTCAATGGCAATGGTAACAAGTAATCTTAAATAATGTGATATGCGGAACGGAGAGGTTATGACCACAAGGTACTTGCCTTGAGCCTGCTCGGTGGACTCGCTGCATGAGGGATCAGAGATGTGCAACTGCCCGAACGTCCCCTCAAAGGCCGCGCGTGATCCTACACAATGGAATAAAGATGAATCAGATAGGCTAATATAGCATTGGCAAAAGACAGGGAAAACTACGCTCGATTAAAAGAAAAATGAGTTCGTAGGGTCTTAGCCATGCGAATTGCTGTTTAGCTGAGCGAACCACTCATTTGGCTGCGTGAACAACGTTCCACTGCACACACTAATGGAACCTTGCGCGAAACACGATTCGGCTATGCCCAAACTGGCTAAACCACGTCGGCGATGAGCCATGGCCACACTGCTGCTGCCGACCACCGTCGTCGTCGCTGGCCACCACCACCATCCCGACCTGCGCTGCCATCAGCTGCCGCAACGCGCCCATACGCCACACGCTGTCACTTGCATCCAGCACCGCCGCTGCCTACGCTGCGCCACTGCTTTCCCAGCCCACGTGCCGCTTGCCGCTACCTCACCCGTGTTGCCTGCGCTACGTCACACCGCAGCCCAGCAGCCTTTGTGCCCCATGCCACTACCTGTGTAGCGCTGCGCCTAAGCACCCACGTGCTGCCTATCGCCGCGCCACTCCCAGCGTCGCCACCACCGACACCGCGCTACAGCTGTCGACTATCAGTTCCCAAGGAAGAGAGGAAATAGTTTGGAGAGAGAGGGAGATTAGAGGTAGATAGATGGATGGAAGAGAAAAATCAAACCTCTATATATGGAGTTTTGGGGAGAGATAAAGATGGGAGATAGAGGTAGGGATAAGATGGATTTTTAAAATGCTGATTTTTAGTGTACCTTGGCTCCCTCAATCTCTCTCGCAATCAGTCAAAAACCATAGTCAAATGCCAAAAGTCACAACACTTTTGAACAAGGCCTCGGAAGCACAAACCAAATAAAGACAGCCCATTTTAGTAATTATCATCCAGAAAAGCGAGTGGGTGCCGTGTTACCAACTCCTGCAGGGTCGTCTGGTCGAGAAATGCAATGGTCGTGGTTTCTATTGTACGTACTATTAGTGATATACTCTAGAAGCAATCATGAAGATAATTATATTACTTCTATGTTTAAATTCTTTTGAATAATATGTTATTTTATCTTTTGAATAAATGTGTTTCATATTTATCAACTAGTATGTGACTTATTCGTAGAATTATTTATTCATGTTTTGATATTATTCTAAATTATCCATGATCTTATGTCATTATATGGGATAATTATGGTTTATAGATTAGCACATGTATTGATTGATGATTATGTTTCATGAATCATGGATATGAAGATATTAAATCAATAATGTGGATACATATTAGAAAATATGGTGTTGGGTTGACTTATTATGAAATACTAAGGGAATTGTTATATTCTTAAATATTATCAGTTGGTCTCATACATAGTGTATATAGGATCTTTAGACCTAAGATTGTCATGGTTTGCTACATGTGCAAAAACTTATTTAGGGGTTGCCAAACATTACTTTGTAATTGGATTGTCATAAAGGTAGCTTTATGAATCACAACACTGTTTATCACATCTTTAGGGGTTGCCAAACACTACTTTGATTAGAGTTGCCAACATGGTTCGGTACGCGCGCGCACCATATTTAGTTCACGAATCACAACACTGTTTATCACATCCTTAGGGGTGTTCGGAATGGTAGTAGCTTATAACTTTTTTTACTGTAGCTGATTTATTTTTTACTATAGATAAGTTGGCTTATTTAGAATAATTAAATTTTTTTAAAAAAATTAAAAATAGAAAAATATGTTAATCTATCACGGACAATACAAAAAAATACAGAAAAAAAGTAAACAGAAAATAGAAAATATAAAAATATGCACAGTAAAAAAGCCGACATTTAACATAGAACACAGACGCTAGCGTTATTGAGCGCGGTCTTAATCAGACATCACCTGCTGCAATAATAATTAAAAAATCACATAATCCTGCTGTTCCGGCGAGTAGTACGTACGTGCTGGCGGATGTTCTCGCTTCAATCTGTCGTCTGGAAACAGTAAGAAAAACCGCAAAACCATCGCGGATTTATTATTCGTGTCCCATGTATCCTGTGTGCTAGCTAGCGGCCGGCTGGTAAAGCGGTAATGATTGGCGTCGATCGTCGTCGTGGATACCGACCGCGATTTCGGCTGCCGCGGGCGCAGAAATCAAATTGACTCTGCTGAACTCAATCATCACGTACAATCACACGACCAAGCAACTCGCACTGCTGAGGCTGCGAAAGTGCGGATGCATCAACATCAGCAGCAATGCATGTGTAATCTACGCCTGCTTCTTCAAACCTCTCGTAATGAATCGAAAATTTTCTGACTTCCTCTTCAAGATCCAAAAGTCATAATGAGCCTGGACTTTGGGGGGGGGCTAAGAATATCGCTGTCGATAACGAAATGTGCTGTGCTTGCGCCAATAGATGGCATCAGGCTGCCAATCAGCGACGAGTGACGGCTCTATCGCCTGTTGTTGGCACAGTGCTTTTGACATTCAGAATTACACATCGCCTGCGGCTGTGCGCAATCGCAGATCGATCACTCTTGCGGCTGTTGCTTCCTCTTCCTAAATTTCTTCGCGCCTCCTCTCCACTTCTGTTTCCAACCAGCAAGACATGCCTGTCGATACTAATTAAGTCAAAACGACGTGTTATTCGTTTAAGAAAAATGAAAAGTCAGAACACTCTGGATAAGAATCAGAGACCTGAAAAATGAAACAAAGAGGTACAAATCAGTGGATCGAGTAATTGGCCACATTTTGTAATATGCTACTAGTATGTATCGCCTATATATCCTGATATTTTTTTACGGCATACTCAATTCAATACGGACCGTTCATACTTTCGAATCCAATGAAGCAGATTGGTTAAGATTTAGTTATACGACACCTCCAAGTACGAGGAAGCATTGTTTGCTTTAGGGCAACGTTGTAACTTTGTAATTCTCTGAAAGATATTTAATTAACCTGATCCGGTCGAAAAGAAGGAGGCACTGGTCCCACTGGGCGATGCTTGTGGATTCAGTGTAATCGCGTGATCATCTTCCTTGCACGTTCCTCCATTAGGGTTCCTAGTGCAACATCGTTTTTTTTGTGGCGAACGATTCTATCAAGTAAGGTCCGTCGGCGGCGGCGCGGCGCACGTCCTCTGCGGCAGACCGCCGACGAGCGCCTCTATTACCTACTAATTAGGTAGGTAATGAGTTAGTCCGGTTGATCTTGTTACCCATACATGTAAAAATCCGCCATGAACTATGCCATTTTTGCATCACGTTAATGTATCTACTTCAAACTCTTCGTAGACAAGTAGTATTAGATTGTATTCAAATTAGTATTGCTTGTACACGATCCTTCTGTTGAGTAAAATATTGGACAATTCCACATGTATAGGTACGTCCCTTTTTGGATCATCCATTCACCGCCAGGATCAGTTTGCTGGACGAAGGCATCACGGTGTGTTGTTGGATGCCATGTAAACGAGCAGGGTAATATGAAAAGACCCTTTCGGTTGTTAAGATATTTCTGTTATTTGTTTGTTGCAAAGAGATTCAAGGCCAAATGTCCAAACTACCCCATGTAAACCCATGATCAAAAATATACCGTAAAAATTCTCTATATCCTGGAGACGGATGGAAACTGAAAGCAACACCCAACTCAT
The DNA here is from genome assembly GCA_036346265.1 of Melocanna baccifera. Lineage (NCBI taxonomy): Eukaryota > Viridiplantae > Streptophyta > Magnoliopsida > Poales > Poaceae > Melocanna > Melocanna baccifera. The sequence goes on from CM070678.1 coordinate 8,436,158, forward strand.
GTGTCAAGTATACGCATGTGTCACATTTAAGGAGACCAACACAACACATATCACATATAAACATACAATAGTATGGCGCATAATAATATAATGGATCTGTCTTGGGCTTTCTCATGTTTCTTGGCTCAAAAATAGTCAAATTGAGGGCTGGTAGAGATCTAACATCGTGCATCTCCCTCCTTTCTATAAACATGTCTTCGTCTTCCTCCATCGTTCGAGCGTGCTGCCCAGCCTCTCATGGCCCCTCCCCCAAGCTGCCCCCACCTCCTCGTAGGTGCCGCCTGGCGCCAGGCCACCACCTCCCCCCCCCCCCTTCCTCCTTCTTCCCCGTAGACGCTTTCTCCATCTCTAATCGGATCCGGCGTTGAAATCTCCGTCTCTAGTGGCTAACGCTGCCGGATCCACCAACGCCGCCCTCCACCACCTAAAGGACTCCATGATGTGTCGCCTCTACCACCTACCCCGCCCGCGGTCGAGGCGGCACCACCGCTGCCCCACCACCTCTACCTCCCGCCGCCAATTTGTCGCCACCCCGGCCTCTCTCAAAGCTCGGAGGGCTCGGGTAAACCCTAACCCTAACGATGAACCTGAGCCATAATCCCACGGGGTGACGGAGCGCGACGACGACAGCATCGTCAGAGAAAAGAAAGATGTCGGCGGCGAAGACGGTGCACAAATCTTCACGAAGATCAAAAGGGTAGAGATTCAACTGATTTTGCCCCAAAAAACATTTGAGTGTGGTATAGCACTTCTGATAATATAATATACTGTACAGGCATTGCAAACGAGGCAATCTATACCGTTTTCACTTGCCCCAGTTGGCAGCAACGCTAACTGAGTTTTTCTCAGTCAAAAGTTTGAGTGACTGCTCACTAACTTCGTCAATTTAATTAATTCCGGCGCTTGCAGAGATCTCCTATATATATACCAGCCGCTGGTTATATTACTGCTGGCCTAAGTGCTTGTGCATAAACAAGTTTACCTGTCGCTGTAAGTCAGACGCACTCCGATCCAAGCGGTAGGATTCGATGGCTCCGTCTTGCCTGATCATTTGAGGGTGGTTTGGTTACTAGCTGGAGGAAGTAGCTTTTTGTGGAGTGGTTAGCTGCAACAAATCTCGCGTGCAATGCAGCTATCTTTCGTGCATCATCCCTTAAATTGTTTAGAATATTCCAACTTGCACGATTCTTTTCAACACTGCAGTTGATCCCGATTTCTTCTTGTAAACAACCAGTGATTTGGATCATGGAGTTACCACATGATTTTTCTGGTGCGGTTCGTTGTGCTGATTAATTTTACGTGTAAATAATGCGTGAGTTAGACGCTCATTTCCAAATATTTAGCCATGAGTGACGCTCCTCGCAATGCAACGTGTAGGTGAACCACTTGCAGTGATGTGGCAGAATGCGGTGAGAGGGCTGCAAATGAATGCGATTACTGGGGCCATGATCTGACCTACTCGCCAACCATCACAAATCTGCGCGACATATCATATCTGCTAAAAAAAGCGTAAGCACACCCTAGATCGAGAATCCGGAGCACCGAATGGTTTCTTTTGGAATGCAATCGATGGTTTTTGTCCTAATATAAGCACCTGTACAAACGAAATAAGTGTTAATAAACTGATAAACCACTTCAAAAAGACAGTTCCGATAAATCATTTCAAAAAGACGTTGAAGAAGTCGTTTCGTTTATTTGTTCGAGGAAAATCATAAATCATATACCATTAGTAGTATGCTCGTACGTTGCAACAAAATCTAAAAATAGGTGATACATAAATATAAGGGATCCTAAATCGTACAATAAATATCAATTTTCTGTCATATACGTATTAAGAAAAACATATATATCTCTGCCAGCTTTAAAAAATGTACCTTCTGATGTGCAGTTAATTAAGTTACAACATAACAACTTATTATTCTATCCATATGTACATCTACAAGGCATCAGTTGGACAAATTTTATAGAAACATAAGCATAGAAAACCTGCTTAAGATATAACTCACAAGAACAATACCTTCTTGTGCGGTTGTGCCCATTATGAGATTGGGAAGCAAAGTTGATATGGCGGCCAAATCACTTGGGGTTCACATCAGCGGCCACAGTGGCCTTGTGCCTCCCGCCTCGCGTGCACCACACCCCCATTGCGCCACCCGCTCGCTTGCAGCCCGCACCCTCGCATCACCATGCCACTCAGCCGTCCCCCCTACTCACTGTTGGCCACTAGAGCCGCTCGAATCAACCGCTCTGGATCAACACATGACAACGCAAAGGTATTTTGATCAGTGGGCTTTACGCCTTAGTCGTTAGTACCAAAGCATAATCAAGACAAGTGGGCTCCATGCCTTAGTCGTTAGTACCAAAGCACAATCAACCAAGGCGGGCTCGTTCTGCTGCACAGCAACATTCCTTGCTCATCGTCTTCCTCCTGTACGTGTACGCCTCCTCACCCAACTTTAATTCAATTTTCAATCCAATCAGCACACATGTAAGAGCAAAAGTAACAACCTACTTCTCTTCAACATAGGTTTCAGATATGGTTTCAACGAAGGGGTTTTGCTGCCGAAAAGGAAATCGCAGACAATAGTAGCTTCTCTCTATGACGAACCTTACACGTTATGCAATAATAAAAGGAAGATAGACAAACATGCTGGAATGAACTAAAACTATACTTGTTCACACTCTTCCTTAAAGAAATCAAGGAGATCCATTCTAGTCACAACATCAAGATCAATGGTGGTTTCATCAAATAAGAGTACCTGCAGTGGTCTCAGATGTCTTAATTCAATGATATACTTTGGTATTATAACTACACTACCACAAATTTAATCATGAGACTACCGTTTAACAAACAAATGCATAAAAGAATTGCCAAACATATTTTTTTTTTGTCTTCCGAGCAAAAGAATGCATTGGCATAATTCTCAGAATAGTCAACAAAACACAGCTAAGCTATAGTTTTTTGAGGGCCGTAATACAACTATCTAATCAATGAGCACTCAACTTAGTATTGGCTACGACACAGTATGGGAGTACTCAAGTTAGAATAATCCACGCCAGACTCGGAACAGAACATCACCTTGTATGAATGAAGGAGACCCATGCAAATTTGTAACCTGCGACGCTATCTATTTGAAACTTTATGCATGCGCCACTGCAGATCAATATCTAGTAGATCAACCAGCTTCACTCGCCTAACAGGATCAACCCCATCAACTGATCGTATTTCAGGGTAGAGAAAGGAAGGCATGTCTACATTTACTGTCACCAGCATGAATCACTAAAAGCTTTTTACTAATAATAAGGTTGATTTAGTACCTATCTTTTAGCTAAAGTCATTAAATTAAACTTAATAAAGCTAAACCACAAATGTGGAAGCAGCATCAATTTAAACAAAAAATCATGCCAGCAGGAAGTTTACTACAAGAAATGCTTGAAGCATCTAGGAATTTCAATTAAATTCAAGGACAAAGGAGTGTGTGGACACGTTATTCCTTTCATCCAATAAGAATCTAATAATGGCATATGCTGATCATTGCTGTGTGTAGAATACCACCAAAAATCATGTGCTCAGCAGAGAAGTTGCCTTGCAGTGGAACATCACCCTGAGAAAGTTACTTGCATGTGAGATACAGTGAAATTGCTCTAAGAAACCAAGCACAATGCCAGAAAGAACTGCCAATGTGCAAACTTACAGTTGTTGTGCATTTACTATTAATATCGAAAATCCACAGATATCAACTCTTAATTAATTAAGTAGGGAAACAGGAATCTTCTAATAATTTTTTGAATGGCAAAAAAATCACTTAGGCTACAATGTTGAGTCAAACACCTATAATATCTATGGATATTGAAACAACACTAACAAAAGCCACTATATTTGTTCAACTGGCATGTGAGAATAGTAAATAGCTCCCATGGAATTTTGTGGCGAAAGCCCATTTGCTAGGAAGAAATGTGCACTTATGCAAGCATTGATCATTAAGTAATTGTAGACAAGCATGAACTGAATTTCTAATTCTTATAGGAAGTAAATAGAGAGCGAGCTTACAGCTGAACCAATAGCCCGACTCCAAGAACCACCCAAGTAGGAAAGGTCGCCATTGCACACAAGCTCTGTGTCATGAAAAGCAGAACCATTGAGAAAACAAACAACATCTCTTCCTCCGACCATATGTTTTCCCACAAGAATCTTCAAGAGAGTGGTCTTGCCTGCAATTTGGCATAAGTTGGTACATAAATTGGTGTAAAATTGTTAATTTTAGATGAGAACAGAAAACATCTCAACCACAATGCCCAATACAAGTGTGTGCACAGATTAATCTAAAATGGATAAATAATTTCCTTCTGTTAGGCGGTAGTACAGAACCCTTTTTGGTATTTGGCAATGCAAGGTACTGGCGCCACACAGTTATTGTGACAAGCTCCAAAGATTGTAATGGATCTCCAACAAAATTTTGGATTTTGCAACACACATGACATGAGATGAGAGTGCAAATTGCCAAAAATGATGCTAACAAAAGGCCGTTTGTTTGGACAAAGCTGGCACCTTTATACCTTCAAATCTCTATGGGAAACAAATGCACAAGATGTCCAAAAATTGATAGAATGCACACGTTCAATATAAAAAAACATTGGCAAGGCACATTCAATAGGTCATACAAAAGTATCACTCATTCACTCTACACTCTAATTTGTTGACATGAGATGAGATCAGATATACAGCATGAAGTGGACCACATGTTCTCACCACCAGCTCTACAAGACAGTAGTTATGGTACTGTTCCATGGTTCTGATGTAATGAGATGAGGAATTTATGTTGACAAACACTTTAGGTGATTGAGCCAGTAATCATATGGTTCAGTACAAGTGTCCAAGAGCCCTAGGATATCATTAATAGTAGTGTATTATTTACATATTGCTTATTTAATTATCATAGTATGAAGTTTTGCTCTATAACTTTACTTGGAAATTTGAAGTAGTTGGCATAGCAAAACATAGGAATAGATGTGTTTTTGAGGGGGCTTCCCCTAACTCTAGCGTTTTAGTACAAAAGATTAGAGATGAGGCAAAAATGTGGTGTGTAGCAGGGGCCAAAGACCTCAGGCGCATTTGGCCATAGCTTGTTTGTATAGGTGGTGTCTTTGGTCGCCTTTTGTACCCCTGGCCTTTGTTTTTCGGGGCTTGTTTTTGAGTCTCTTTGACTCCTCCTTCTCTTCTTAATATAATGATACGCAGTTCTCCTGCGTGTTCGAGAAAAAAATAATAATAATTCCAGTGTTCCACATGATTAGCAATAGCAACAACAACGGTTGGGTTTTCCGCTGTAGTGGTATGCATACACGTCAAGATATCAACTCTGTTTCTCCTTGGAGAAAAAACATTGATCATAGTAGTAATAGCATACTGTATTTTGAATCCCACAGTCCCACTAACCAGTGATCTATCAGTACAGTCAAAAACAAACATCACGGCTTAACATCAACAGATGCATACATAATAACAATATAACATGATACATATTTCTGGAAAAATAAATACCACTATCAGCTATAGTATTGAATTATTCTATGCAGAATGAATAGGCTTTGGATAACTAAAGGTTCTTTCCTTATTACTATAACCTTTGGCAATGGTTGGTTGTGTGAACTTTGATTTAGCTAAATGGTGATTAAAATAAATCAAGGCTCCTTCCCTTGTTACTAAAAAATGGATGGTTTTTCACTGTATCCAATTGGAATATCAGATTTTTTGTACAAGACAACTAATAGCATTCTAACTGCTTAATTCAGTGGCAAGATCATCTTACCGGCCATCCAACTAAATCTAACAATCAGGTATACTGGATAGCACCACATAAGAAAGCTAGATCAATTCAATTACGTTTGGTTAGAATTGTACAGGCATCATATATCAAAAACTACCGATGTGATTTTGAGATAACACTCGGACCATAATATTTAAATGAACTGCTAAGGCTGGCAAGTAGCCTGTTCATATGAAATGAAAAATAAACAACATGAACATTTTAGTCATTTACTCTTCGAATTCTGTAATTTCATGAAATCAGACAAACATAGAAGAAAAAATATGCAAGCCTACGATTGACATGAAATTCCCATGTGCATCATGAAAGTATAAATTTTGGAATGTATTGTTCTACCTGTTCAATAAATTGAATGTATCTCATAAAATCAGCTTTGAATTGAGTTCCACCTCCAGGGAAAACAAGATAATCACCAGACTTTGTAACCCAGTTCTAGTCCTTATACTCCACCAGTTTTGTGTGAGAAACATTGTTGTACCAAATCTGGAATTTGGAAAAGGAAATCAACTATCATCAGTAGTCATCTAATAAAATCTTTATCCACAGAAGGCATTCATTTAATCAAGGTGAATATACAAGATCCTCTAGCTACTTTGAAAGTTGAAACCTCATATAAATACTGGTCAAAGAGTCAAGAGTCCGTGTACAAAAGAGATATTTGGGCATGTTAAGGTTCCTGATTCTATTAGACATCAAGATTATTATATAGCTCCTATATACTATTCCCAGTCTTGCTTCACTATAGTAGCTTCCAAAAGCAGAGGATGTTCTTAGTTTGCTGTGCTCTTTGATTATATTCCAATCTTAGAATATTAAATTTGAAATTGGCTCCATGGCACAACCAAATAACCATCCTCATGAGCACCCAATCACATAAACAAAAACGGCATGGAAAATTATAAACGAAGAAAGTAGAGAGCATCAACAACCGGATCCACTTCCCTCCATTACCGAGTTACCGACGGAGGCAAGCGCCAAAGTTCCTCACCATGTCACAGCTGCGCCTAGGGGTGGGCATTTGGTTTATGCAGTTCGGTTTATTCGGTAAAAAAATATTTTGGTTTTTAAAAGTTGACAACTAAATTAAGTAAACTAAAATAGAAAACCGAACCTAATTAATCAAATTAATTCAGTTTTTTGGTTAACCAAAATATGCACAATGCTTTAACATATAATGTCATTTTTTTAGTCTATTGTTATCACACCGGATTTATTTTTGAGCGAACGATATCTCTAGAAGCTACTAATGTTCTTCCTTTTGAGATGTTGAAAAATACCTACAAAATTAAATGAGAATAGCCTTTGTTTACTGCAAATTCACATAAGGAAAAAATAATATTTTGGTTAATTTGGTTTTCGTGACATCAAAACCGCACCAAAAACCAAAAACCGAATAGCATGAAAATATAAAGCGCACTGAATACCATACACCGAATAAACCATAATTTTTGGTTTTTCAGTTCGGTTCGGTATTTTGGTTTTGGTATAAAAATTCCCACCCCTAGCTGCTCCGTGAAAGCCCAGGAGGGAGGAGGCAAAGCGGGAGATGCCGACATCGGGCTCGGCCAGGCCCAAGGGGCGCGACGCAGCACCTGCACCAGAGTTTGGCCTGCGGCGTGGGCGTGGCCAGCGAGGGCATGGCAGGGGGTTTGAAGGAGAGAGGGGAGAGGAGTGAGTTTAGCAAGTGGTGGCCGTGCATTCGTGAGCAGGGAGCCGGGCGAGGGTGACACGAGTAGGGATCCCGGCCCCGGGAAAGGGGACGACGTGGATGAGGCTCTCGATCTCGTCCATGTCGGACTACACCGACGAGGGGTGGAGCGAGATGGTGTCGTCGTGGGGGTGAGAGTGCAACATGGTGGCACAGGTTAGGGTTCCAACGGGCAGTGGCAGGAGGCAAGATCTCGTGGTCGCGGGAGGGCTGTGGCCTACGGGTCAATGAGCAAGAGGAATCGGGCGAGTGCTACCTGGATTGGGAAGGGAGGAGGGGGCGGTGGAGAGTTGGACGGGGGTGGCGCGGGGCGGTGCTCCATCGAGGGAGAGGTAGGGTCAGATAGGAGTGGCGAATCTCACCTCGCGGGGTCGGATCGGGCGTCTCCGGGGGCAGCCAGAGGGGGGCGAAGAGCCAAGGTGGAGGAGGAGCTTACGAGGCATCGTCGGAAGAGGCCGTTGGAAGAGGTTTCAGATGATGGGGAGGAGGAGCCAGGGAGGAGTGGGGGGAGGAGGAGCCAGGGAGGAGTGGGGGGAGGAGGCGGTGGCGGAGGCGAAGGGTGGGGTGGGGAGGGAAGGAGGTGGCGTGCGAGATCTGATTGAACGAGGGAGATCAGCCTTCGCGAATCGTTTTTTAGGAGGAGAAGAGAAGGAAAGTAAGAATGTATTAACCACTAATTTAATTTTTTTAAATAGTAGAGATATGCTAAAAAGATTGAGTTTTACAGTTTATTTTTTTGCTGCGGTTTATAGCTTTTGGCTAAAATTTTTGAATTTTAGTTGTTTGCGATAGAGATTACGGAGAGAGATACTCACTTGCAATTTAAGATGGTATAAATATTAGGCTTTTAACGTGTACTATAATTAACTTGTAGATTTCATCTAAAAAATACCCTGTTTAAAAGTTAGGTACTGTAACAGAAGTTAAAAATCATTTTAAGAAGCTAAAAAAATAGATTGTTATACCATTAGTTTTATTTAGGAATTTCATAGTTAAACGTTTGATCTAGCAAGGAAAGCGACGTTGATTTGACAAACACATGATCCCAATTAATTGGATGGTGACACAAAGTGAACCTCTCTCCCACGCAGACCGGTCCGGATTAGAATTGCAGGCTAATTATAACTGGGCCTTTTCTTGCAAAAAAAAGAGTTGGGACTGAACAAAAAGGCCTGAAATCTGACGGCATCTAATCGAGTATATGGGCTGTTAGCCCAATACTGGATATAAATTTACCACCGTGTGAGGCTGACGTAAGGAAGCATGTGGGCCGTAAATGTCAGCCCGACATTGGCAAGTAAGTATTTACTCTCCGTTTTCGATCAGGCAAGCAAGTATTTCCTGGACCTACAAAACCACAATGGTACAGTGGTTACGTCATCGAAAGCAGGGCTGCCTGACACGAAGGTGTACGGAATCATAAGCAGCCGCATGGGCCGGCGCGCCGGAAAGCGACCCGACGACGCTGTTACTCTGTCTAGGAATATTAATGGGTTGGGTACAAATAAATTAAAGAAATTAGATTATTGATTAGGTTGATTTTTGTAGGGTAGAAATAGATTAAAAGAATAAATGGGTTAAGTGGGGTTGAGTTGTCTCGTAAAAAGGTTAGGTAGATTTAGAATGAATTCGAAAATTTAGGGTAGAAATTGGATTGAGAATGGGTTCAACCGTAATGTTGTAATATAGCTCACCCGTGGGTTGACTTCACCTATCGGGTTCATCTATGTATCTAGACCTAATAATTTGCATAAAGTAGCATCTCTATATTTGAAATCATTTCTAGTAAATTTCAAAAAAAATTTATGAAATTTTTATAGTGTAAACATGAGTTATAAATTTTAAATACTGAACTTTTACAAAAATTTCCTATAAAAGTTTGTTAGTCCCACCTTTGCGTCTAGACCTAACAATTTGCACAAAATAGCATCTCTATACCCCTAGATCATCTGTAGTAATTTTAGATAATTTTGTGAAACTTTTATAGTGTGAACGTGAACTAAAAATTTCAAATACAAAATATTTTCAAAAGAAACTATAAAAGCTTGTTCGTTCCACCTGTGTGCCTAAGACTAATAATTTGCACAAAGTAGTGTCTCTACTCAAAATCATCTCTAAAAAATTTCAAAAAAATTTATAAAACTTTTATAGTGCGAATGTGAGTTATAAATTTTAAATACCAAATTTTTTCAGAAGTTTCCTATAAAAATATGTTGGTCTTATTTTTGTATCTAGGTCTAAAAATTTGTATAAAATAGTTTTTCTATACTTTAAATCATATATAGTAAATTCTAGACAACTTTGTGAAACTTTTATAGTGTGAACACGAATTAGAAATTCTAAATACCGAACCTTTTCAAAAAAAATTATGTAAAAGCCTTTGGTTCCACTTATGTGCTTAGGCATAATAATTTGCACAAAATAGCGTCTCCGTATCTGGAATCATCTGTAGTAAATTTTAGAAAAAATCGTGAAACTTTTATAGTGTGAACACGAGTTATAAATTTTGAATACCGAACTTTTTTAAAAGTTTTCTTTAAAAGCTTGTTAGTCCTACCTTTTGTGTCTGGACCTAAATATTTACACAAAGTAGTGTCTCTACAGCCAAAATTATTTATAGTAAATTTCAGATAATTTTGTGAAACTTTTTGTTGGTGTGAACGCGAGTTAGAAATTCTAAATACCGAATTTTTTCAAAAACTTCCTATAAATGCACTTGCATATAGTAGTTTAGTGAAGAGTGGGTTGGCAATGGGTTGAAAATGGCTTTCAACCCATTTCCATAATTTGGGTTGGATTGTGTTAGATGGAAATGCCATATAAGTTGGGTTGGGTGGTGAAATATGCTTGTTGGGTTAGGTTGGGTGGGGTTTTGAGTTTACGTGGGGGTTGGGTTGAGTTTTACCCATTACTACCTCTAGCTCTGCCGTCCGTACGTGCCCGCTCCTGGCAAACTGCGAGATGTGCTCCATTCGATGGCCTGCCCCTGCCAATGCCAAAGATGGAGAGGGACCTCACAGCCTTAGGCGGCGGGGCAGGGCGGCAGCGCAGCGCCGGCCGTGCAGGGAGCAAGCGGAGGCCGTACCGGCAAGCTGCCTAAAGCGTCGGCGTGGGCCAAGCAACGGATAATATGGTTATCGGTCGACGGTGCTCTGCCCACTGCCAGTCGATCCGCGCCACCGGTAGTAACGGCACCGAGAGCGCTGTTGTTCACAAATCGCAGCCTGCTCGGAGGTGCTACGCTTTGTGGCACGTTATTTCTTGAGGAAGAGATGACAAAAGTGTTTTACTTTACCTCTCGTGAACTTGAAAGACAAGACTCAAAGGCAAAGGGCACGGTCGTTGCAGTCAGCTCCATGACACGACCGACCGACTCTCATTGACCGACGGCCATGGGAGAGTTCGGCATCCGAGGCCAGGCCGTGGAATGATCGGTGGTTAACTTGGTTGGGTCGGCCTAAAGCTAAGCTGGGCGCCACCATGTGATCCGGCCGCCCGGCTCACCCTCCCCTCCCCTCCTCTCTCTCTGCTTTCCGGTGTGCATCATTCGGATTCGTTTCCGGCCGGCCGGCTACGTAGTACGTACCCACCCGTCTCACTCACCCACTCACTAATCAAACGACGACGACGACGACGACGTTTCCCGCCTCGTTCCAACAACCGCTGCGATTCCATTCCGAGCACAGCCGCTAAGCTCGCGTCCCGTCCGTATACCTATTATTGATGCGGTTGTCCTCTTGACATGCCATTAGGAAGAAGAAATTATTATACAATCAGGTGCCAGCCAACTATAACTGGCCTTGTATTATGCGTTAGGCACGGCTTGTGTGGATTGGCTCTCCAGGTGTCAGCTGGCCTGCCCCGCCCGCTCACTGTAACCGGCATGTGAGTTGCAGCTAACCGTACGTCGTTAACTGATACACAGTCACACACAGCCAGGATACACGCTAGCTAGCTAGAATTTTTGGCCATTTGACCGACACAGATACAGTGGTGGACCAGTATCTCCGAGATGAGTGTTTGGAGTTAATAAAATATTATTTAAAGTAAAAAATAAAAGGTTCTCCATAGGTAAAAAATCAAAGTATAAATTGTTCCAACCAAAAATATAGAAAAATTATAAAATAATTAAGCAAAATACAATTTTAACTCTATGACCCTTTATACAATTTTAAATACATCCATTTTATTGTTCCTTAGAACCATCTTGCTAACTTATTCAAATGCTTATGCTAACCAATTTAAAAGTTTAAGGAAATTGACTTTATTATGATAATCTAACCAAAACTATCTACAAAGATTTTAAATCTATAAACTTCTTCATTTTTGAAGGTTCTACGATTACATTTCAAACAGATACAAGCATTCAATGAACTATTTGAAATTTGCCGATTTTGGAATTAGGAGGGAGAGTGGTAGACCAAATGCAACTCACCTTGGAGTGAGATATCACGCGCAACGTCGTGCGTTTCATACCTCCCTACTGGCCATGTTGCCACCCAACTCGCCACATCATTTTTCTGCTCACCCGTACCGCCTCTGCCCCCACTTTACTCCTAGAGTGCACCTATGGTCTTGATTTGAGAATCAATTTGCCTTCTCACCGGTTCACCATGGCCGGCCGCCACTACATGCCGTGCACTCTCTCTCCCTTTCCTTGGCTGCCACCATGTGCGGCCATTGTGGGCTTGCACCATTGCAGTACTACCTCGTGTCTCCCGTCTGGCTGGCTCCCTTACCCTCCATGTGTGTGCCACCGCTACGTTGAGAGAGAGATGAGCCAATTAGAATTAGGACTTTGGTGACTAGTTGGGGCCTTAGGGAATTTGGCCTATGGTGGATTTGGTGAACGTATAGGGAGCTCTAGTGAGCTGAGAGAGGGAGATGTGGGTTGACTTAGATTGATTTATATTTTTTGGTGCAAATATGTAGTATTTTGGCTTAATTTAGAATATATATACGTACAATATACTTAATATATATTGTATTTTTTAAATAATGGATGCTCAAGAGGGTGGGTTCGCCCTGCTCAAACAGATAGTAACAAGCCTCCATTTAGAATGCAAAATTTTTCTCGATTCGCTATGAGAATTAAAATATTTCTCACAAAATCCATGCCTTCCAAAGAGGTGTCAAGCTTGGTCTCTGTGACATAACACCTTAAACCGTATCAAGCACGGATGGTTCGTGTTGTGGATTGTATGCGCCTCCCTTTTTTCGATTGACTATGTAGGCGACTATGTATGCCTCCTTGACAATAATTTTCACCTGCGCCTAACGTGACTCGACTGATCACTTGGTTACCACAGTGCGGTGCAGCGCAGTGCGTCCTGATGTGACCAGTTATTTAACTGCATCGCGTCGATCCTTGCCACACTTCACTTGGTTCGAGGCAGCGGTCAGTAAACATGGAAAGCGGGCGCCCTACATGGGTTAAGCAACCCACCCAAGCCGACCCAGTCCAACCCGCATAAAAAACTGATAGATGGGTCGGGTTGGGTCGGGCTAGCAAACAAACACGTCTATCTATCTATTCAACCGGGTGGGTATATATTAAAACACACACAAACCATCGAACCGGGACATCCTTTGAGTCAACGATTCGACAGCCCTCCCCTTGACCTCACCGCCGAACGTCGGCTAGTCGGCGGCCTCCTTTGCCCTCTCCATGCTACGCCGCAGAGGTGGCATAGGCGCAAGGAGTTCATTGTTTCGATCTCTCCTCTCCAATCCTTCGTCTGCCGGAGCCGTCATTCAACAACACCGTTGGGGATTACCTCCCTCAACTCCGGCCTCTGGCGGCCAGTCCATATGCATATCCATCCATATTTTTCTTGATCTGCTGCCTCTACTTCCTATTGTTATAAAATTACCTATGTTTTACACCAATTTCCTTGATTACAAACAATCTAGTTCAATTCTCTGTGCACATGAACTACATGTTATTTCTTGATTAATTCAAACTCACTTTTCTTAATTTTCTGCAAGAATTACTAGGTACTTGTCCAATGCAACTAAGTACTTGTCCTCTACCCTAAAGTAGGTTTCAAATACAACTTCTTGTGGTTAAATAGTTTATTGTTTATTTTCATAGTTTTCATATCCTAAATGTATCTTACAACTAATTTTCATATCCTAAATATATCTTACAACCACTCGCTGTCGTAGGTTACAAATGGATGAAGACAGAGAAATTGAAGCACATTCTTCAACTCCACCACCAATGATGCGTCCTTCGCCTGCATCTTCAGCGATAGGAACCTATGATTGTCGTCATGTCGTGACAACCCCATTTGTGGACAGTGGTGACGGAGGTTGTTTGAGGATGGAAATGGAGCAAAAGTTACAGCAACAGAGAAGGCAATATCTGAGAACGTAGTGGGAAGGGTAAGGTCCATATCCCATCCAACGGAAGAAGTGGCAAGGACAAGGATGATAAGGGGCTAGCTATGAGTATCGGAGATGAGGGTCCTAGTTCAACAAATAGGTATATATGTACTCTTCTCTAATTTCCCACCGGGTCCAACCCATTAATAGCCCTAGCGAACGTAGGGGTGTTAATGGGTTGGGTTTAAATGGGTTAGGTTCTTGATTAGGTTGATTTTGGTTATGAGAAAATGGGTTGAAAGAATGAATAAGTTGAGTTAGGTTAGGTTGCCTCACACAAAGGGTTGGGTGGGATTAGAATGGAATCTAAAATTTATGGTTGAAATTGGGTTGAGAACAGATTCAGCCCATGGTATTGCAATATGGCTTACCGATATGTTGGCTCCGTCCATATGGCCTATTTGGACATCTAGGCCTAATAATTTGCACAAAGTAGCTTATGTATACTCAAAATTATCTGTAGTAAATTTCAAAAAAAATTATGAAGCTTTTATGGTGTGAACATGAGTTATAAATTTTAAATACTGAACTTTTTAAAAAGTTTTCTACAAAAGTTTGCTGGTCCCACCAATGTGTCTGAGCTTAACAATTTGCATAAAGTATTATCTTTATACCCTAAGTTATCTACAGTAGATGTCAAACAATTTTATGAAACTTTTACAGTGTGAATGCGAGTTAGAAATCCCAAATAAAGAAGTTTTTCAAAAAATTTCTATAAAAGCATGTTGATTTCACCTATCTCTAGGCCTAATAATTTGCACAAAGTAACGTCTCCATATCTGAAATCATCTGTAGTAAATTTTAGAAAATTTCGTAAAACTTTTATGGTGTGAATGCGAGTTATAGATTTTAAATATCGAACTTTTTCAAAAGTTTACTATAAAAGTTTGTTGGTCTCACCTATGTATCTAAGCCTAACAATTTGCACAAAGTAGCGTTTCTATATCTGAAATCATTTATAATAAATTTCAGAAAATTTCATAGAAGTTTTATGGTGTGAATGAAGTTATAAATTTTAAATACCGAACTTTTTAAAAAGTTTTTTATAAAAGCACATTGGTCCCACCTTATGTCTGGAGCTAATAATTTGTATAAATTAGCATATCTACACTTCAAATTATCTATAGTAAATTTTAGAAAATTTTATGAAATTTTTATAGTGCGAATGCGAGTTATAAATTCTAAATATCAAATTTTTGTAAAAGTTTTTAATAAATATATTGTTTTTATATGTAGTAGATTAGTGAAGTGTGGGATTGGTTTTTCCCTAACCGTGCGGGCGCGCGGGGTGGTGGTCGTCCCCAGAAACGGGCGGGCGGGCGAATAAAGAAGCGCATCAGGAGACAAGATTTCAGAGCGCATATGCAATTCTGCGTTCCGCGACAGGCGAGGCGACGTGGAAATCAGCGAGCGAGCAGGCAGCCACCACCTCCTCTCCCACACAGACCACACTTCCACTTGATGTGATTGGTAAATACGCGTCAAGTCGCTGCCTACGGCTCCCTTTCTCTTTCCCTTCCCTGCTCGGCTGCCCGCGCTCAATGTACGTGCTGCCGCTGCTGATGCCAATGGCATCTTGCAGCTAATAAATCCTTCGAGTTCTTCCTCCTGTGTCCGAGATTAAGTCGCCTCCACCCTTGTGACGCTGCATTGCTTGGCAATGGACGTCGTCAAGCCGGCGCTGCAGCTAATAAATCCTTCGAGTTCTTCCTCCTCCTGTGTCCGAGACTAAGTCTCCGAGACTAAGTCGCCTCCACCCTTGTGACGCTGCATTGCTTGGCAATGGACGTCGTCAAGCCGGCGCCTCCTCCGGAACTCAGCGCCGGCGAGTCCGGGCTGTCCTCGCCGTCCCCGGCCGCGTCGCCGGAGTTCGAGTTCTGGATGGTGGGCAAGAACCCGTCTTCGTTCCCGTCGCCCGCTCTGCTCACCGCGGACGAGCTCTTCTCTGACGGCATTGTGCTCCCGCTCCACACCCTCCAGGTGCCTTCCCCTGATGGCGACGGCAGCGGGGACGCTGAGGCCGACGCCGACGTCTTGAAGGAGTCCTCTGCATCGCCGGAGGCCGAAGGGGAGGCCGCAAAGCCGCTCGCGGAGTCCTGCCCGGCGCCAACGCCGGAGCTCCCCGCGGTGACGTTCAAGTGGAAGGACATCTTCAAGGGGGCCGGCGGCGGTGAGCAGAAGGACCGCAAGAAGATGGAGCGTCGCGTCAGCATCGTTGGCGGGAACGCCGAGCTTATCAACATCAACATATGGCCCTTCTCCAGGAGCCGCTCCGCCGGCCATTCTGCCGGCGCAGGCGCCTTGAGCAAGGCCAAGGCAAATGCCAACGCCAATGTCGCCGCCGCCGCCAGCGCACCTGCCGCCGCGGCGCCGGTCGGGCGTAAGGTGAGCAGCGCGCCGTGTTCCCGGAGCAACTCTCGCGGAGAGTCCTCCGGGCCGGGACCAGCCGTTGCCACGGCGGCGGCGGCCGCCCCGGCGGGTCCATTGCCTGCGACCTCCATGTTGAGGAGGTGGGTGCCCGGGCAGGGCCGAACAGGCCTCGGCGCCACCGGCATCCGCCTCGGCCGGGCCAGCCCCGTCTGGCAGCTCAGGCGCAACAAGCTACAACAACAAACCGCCGCGGAGCAGATGCAGAACGGCAACACCGCCACCAGTGCCAAGAAGAAGGCCGTCCCCGAGGTCGCCACCAGCCAAGACGGCGACGGCGAAGACAGGGGGGCGCCTGACGTGAGCGCGCCAACCGCCGGGTGCCGGAACAACGCGAGCTGCTCGGAAGGCGGCGAGGATGGCAACCCGCCGCAGGGGCTGTTCGGCCTCCGGGCCTTCTTCTCCAAGAAGGTGTACTGATCACCAGACCACGGCATTCACTGTACATACAATTCGAGCTATAGCTGGCTCATTTCTTCCATATATTCTCCTCCCCTCGCTTTAATTCAAGTAGCTTCTTCTCTTCTGTACTGTACCACTAAGCTCAACTCAAGCAGCCGTCCAAGTCCAATGGTGAATCACCCATGTAGTAAAACGGTAACATGCATCCATGTCGTCGTGTGACAAAACTGTCCCTTGCATGGTGAAACATTAGTTAATGGGGTTGGTTGGTGACTGAGTGAGCTCAGTGCTGAGATGCCAAATGATTCGGGGCAAAAGTCTGGAAAAGTCAGGGAGGCAGGCAGGCAAGCGCGTTGGGTGGCCACTGCAGCGTTTGTCCCATCGAGCGGATGCGGATCGGATGGGCAAGTAGCGTAGAGAGAGCAGAGAGACAGAACCATGCGGCCACCAGCTACGCAACAAGCATATGCCATTTGCCTTTGCACATGCATGCGCTTGCCCGCATGCTAAACTGTTGGGATTGGGATCGTGTAGTAGCTGCCTGTATTATTATACAGCTCTCCGTGCCCAAGTTTTTAGCATATATATAGTACTATTTGTATTTATAATTATAAAAATAACAATATGTAACTGTATTTGTAAAAATTGCTTTTTACTGACTGATGGCTGGACGGCGACGCCGTAGAGTCGACACGTGGGCCCTTCAGTAGAAGGCTGCTTATCGGCCCGCCACAGGACGGCAGACAGCCTGCCGCCCACCCCAGACGACAGGTAATTAAGCCAGCTTAATTATCTGCCTTAATTTTTTACGTACCATTTGTTTAAATTTTTAAATACATCAAGTGAATTCAAAAAATTACAAAATTTTATGTGTGGCTGTGAATATTGCTCAAATATTTATACAATTACCATATGATTAGCAGGTGAGGCAAAGGTGGGTCATTTCATTTTCTTTGCTTTGTTTAACCCACATTTGGGTTTTTTTTGCTTTGTTTAATCCATATTTTAGTTTCCTTTGCATTGTTTAATCTGCATGTGAACAAACGCAGTGGCTATAGATATTTGGCTCATATAAAAATTGAGCACTCATATAGAAAATAGACCACCGAAAGTGTCACTTATATTACGTCTGTCTCTCCATGCGTAGTTCACTCCCATCATTATCGTCACGTTGTTAGCACGCTCTTCGCTATCGCTCTCGCTATAAATTTCAAGCTACGTGCACTCACATTCTTGTAGTCTCTTCACTGACACTCCTCGCCTCACAGTCTCTTCACTCACACTCCTCACCTACGCTCTTCATCCGCTTTTTCTTTACAACCGATTAAATATTGTTTAATACCGTTATTAGCAGTCATATTAACAGGTAATTTTTTGTTGTATAAATTATCTTTGTTAAATATGTATATAATTAGTTGTAGTTGTTTAGGTGTAATTAATTTAGTCCTAATTATTTAGATATAATTAATTTAAAATTTTTATATTAATTAATTTTCTATTAGCAACTATATATTGTTTAGTTATATATTTTTATATACTTTTATGTTGACTGCATTAGACATTAAGACATTAAAATTGTAACTAGTAATTATAGCAATTAATTAAACTGTGATACCAGAGAAAAGCTTATATTAGAAACATGAGCACTTAATTTGCTTCCTTTGGATCAAAAGATAACTGAGGTAGAGAAAAGAAAAAAGACCGGATATATAGTAAAACAAACTATACTAACAGATAATTATGACAAGTAGCATCACTGCAAAAATAAATTGGCCAAGATGTTTTTTTTACCAAATTATGAGTATGTGTTCAAATACCCTATTTATTTGGACCAGTATAAATTTGTAGTGTTCATTTTAATCATAAATATACATTATTTTATACTATTTATTTCATTACAATTTTTAATTTATAGTTTTTTACTATAATTATCAATCTTCGCACTAATATTTCGTTTATCCTATTTGTTGAAAGGTATGGTTTTATCAGAGCTTCTCGAACAGTTCTACGATGACAACCACTGGTGCCACTCATGGATGACGTATGACACCGCTGGCCCTCCGCCCTTCAAGCTGCGGGGAGGGAGGGATCATTGAGAGTTGAATGGGCGCTACGTCCCAATCCTGTGGGCCACAAGCTTATTGCCTTTTACGAGGCTGGTCTCCATCACACTTGCGTACTCAGCGAGCTGGGTTATGTGCATGTGATGCTTGCTACATATGCGGAAGTCAGATTCTGATGATGGCACATAGACTTGATGAGCACGCAAGTATAATCGATCATCGCCTTGATCGAGAAGACCGAGTCAAAAATATTGGCTCGTTAAACGCTGACCTTTCTATACTGTTTTCTGGGTAGTATTTGTTGTGGCAACCATCCTGTTGGGTTTTGGGTCTGGACTCTGGACCATGCATGTCTGAATGCTCTGCCATCTGCGATAAGATAATGGTTTACTTATGGGGTCAAATTGAAGTATCAACAAAGCTGGAGATGATGAACTTTGGTACTACTGCACGATGTAGAAGAAACGAGCATGTGAAGTAGTGACGTTAAGTAGCGTTCGAAATAGTGATGACTTATAATTTTTTTACTGTAGCTAGTTTATTTTTTATTGTAACTGGGTTAGTTTATTTGGCATAACTAAATTTAAAAAAAATTAAAAATAGAAAAAACATGTTAATCTATCACAGACAATGCAAAAGGAATACAAAAAAAAGAAAAGGTAAAAAATCCAAAAAATTCAAAAAAAGAGTAAAAGATAAATATACTAAATAGTGAAAAAAAATAAAAGACAGAAGCAAAAACTGATTTTAAATTAAAATGGACGAGGCCCTAGAATCGCTCTCGTTCTTAGATGTCCAACTAACAAAGTGAGTTGTAGTAATGAGCCAGTACTGCATGCAAGGTTACTCTTTTGCAGAAGCCACAAGGAGCAGCAAGTGGGAGCGGTAGGTAAGATGGATTAATCGGTAACCTGTACTTCTGTAGTAGTACTACCCCAGATCAAGCTCGCTTCAACCTTCAAGTTCAAGATTGATCACTTGGAAGAAGGTAGTGCTCAAAGTAAGCTGAAAAAGTGTAGCAGCGGCTGAAAATACACTGTAGCGATTGTTAGTTTTTTTTAAATAAGTAAATTTAAAAAATAGAAAGTTATATAATTATAGACAATGTAAAGAAATAAAGAAAAAATCAAAATAAAAATATTAAAAAAGATAAAATTAAAAAAGTTAACGTGTTCTTAAAGCCAGAAGCAGTCGTTTGGAGCGGAGCCGAACTAGGGAGAGAGGAGATTAATCGGATCTTGCAGCATCTAATGATCTAATGGGGGTATCTAATTTAACTTAATCTAATGTTTGATGCAGTAGAAGGCAGTACGGGCGTGAACCGTTGGATTTGCAGGCAAGTGGCCCGGCAGCGGCTGACCCCGGCGCCTGGATGGCGAGTTGTTTTATGCAGAGCCTTCGAGGTTGCTCACGACGCGCAGGCGTAACGCATGCGATGCGACGCATCTCTCGATCTTTTTCTGCTTTGCCTTCCTTTTTTTTTTCTCTGGACAAAAACTAGAAGCCAGCCGAGAGCAAGGGGCGAGAGGGAATCAACCGAGACGCATTAGCTTTGACGTATCATAAGCCTTTGGGATTTGGGGAGAAGCGAGCAGAGCAGGCGCCCATCCCGAGCCGGGCAGAGCTCAGCGAACCCAGTAATCCGACCCGTGTGCGCCGAGTGGCACCGCACTTACGAATCGGTCGAGACCAGTCGGGTGGTTGCAGACGGACGGAGGAGGGCAGTGGTGGTGGTGGGGGAGGCGGCAGGGCAGGGCAGGGCAGAGAGCACATGCCATGTCGATCAATGAGCGGGATCAGTGAGTGGATGAACAGCCCTAACTTCCCATTGGAAGCTCGCAGCAGAACAAATTACTGCTGTATATTCGCGGTTAATTTTGTTTTAACAGAGCTAGTAGTCCGATGGGACACTGTAAATCTATGCCACTTATACTTTGAATGATGTAGATGAGAGAAAAAGGAGGAGAAAGAAACATGATATTTACTATTTAACAGACGATCTTATAAAGATCTTATAGATACCTTTCTAAAGTGTATATCATTGTATAGATAACTATATAAACAGCTCATTAATTGCATGAGGCCACTACAGATAACTTATAGACAATCTATTGTATGAACTATCTTTAGTTATATGTATAGATGATATGAATGTATGTTATAGACAACTATCTTCTATATAATTGTATATGTTTAAAGTCTGCTTGACTAATGGATCAAGGTTGGAGAGGTCATAGGGCTTGCGGCTGCATGTTAATTTACATGCGAGCATTGATGGGCGCTCGTTTTAGCGATGATTTCTGACTTTTAGCTGAAATTTCATTGTAGTTGACTTTTTTTACTGTAGTTGATTTTGCTTTTTGGATATAATTAATTTAAAAAAAATATAAAAATAGAAAAAAATATGTTAACCCATTAGGGACAATACAAAAGAACACGGGAAAAAAAGAAAAATACAAAAAAGTCTAAAATATCTAAAAAAATTCAAAAAAAGATGAAATACTGAATAGTGAAAAAAAGCAGAAGTTAGAAACTGAAACCGAAAAAAAACCGAAACGAGCGGGGCTGTACTGTACATGCGAGCATTGATATTGATTCTCGGCAGCTAAGTATTTATAACCTACTGTATGAATGTTTTGTGGATGCATTCGTACAAGTAACACTGCTACATTGCGTCATGGTAAACGCGTGCCATGCACATGTGGACCCCCACATTCCAGTAACAGTCGTTCCCATGGCGGTTTGCCGTAAACGCTGTCCCGGGCGAAGCATTTTGCATGCCAAAGATGAGAGAGAAGGAAAGAGGTGGTGGGAAGAACAGAGGGAGACAGCGAGAAGGATGGATCTCGAGAAGACAGCATAAGGGAGCTGAGTCGTACAAAGGCCGGCGCCCTAGCTCCATGTGCTCCCTCCATCAGCGCGTTCCAATCAGGCCTCAGGCGCCCCTCCCGCTCGTGGTGGTACTACAGCACTTACATCCATCGCGCGTAAGACTGAAAAGACCGTAGTAATAACAGCACTGTGAGGCGATCGACCGAGAGGCCGGCACTGTTGGACGATGTGGGGTCTACTCGTCCGTGGATCCACCAGGGTAGGGTGAGCATTTGGAAGACACCAAAAGGTTGTTACAACTGATTGACTTTTGATTTAGCGAATATACAAAGTTTAAATTTAATTATTAAGAGTTTGTAATTTTTCTATTGCATTCTATTGACGACGGTCAGACCGGCTATGAGAGACGGCATTTTTCTATTGCATTCTATTGACGACGGTCAGATCGGCTATGAGAGACAGCGGTCAAACCGTCTTTTGGTTAACGATCTAATCAGGTGAGGTGTCGACAATCTGACTGGTCTGGTTGCCGTGTTTAGACCACTCCCCTGTTACCGAAAAGGTAAGGGGCAGTCAGACCAACTTTGGCTTAGTGGTCTGACCAGTGCTATTTGAGCGTGAGTTGGTTTGAGCTGAGTTGATTGAGCGTGGGCAAGACACGGGAACCGTTGCTTGGGTGCAATTTACATAGTACATTGTATGGATTAATTGTGTCAATTGATAACTTTGTATATTGTGCGGTACTATGTGATAGCTTGCTTACTTGTTGTTGGTTGTAGGACTCTAGAACTACTTCATAGTAAGATGAATGGGACCGAGACTAAGTTAAAAGAGTTTAGATCTAAAGCGGTCAAGGGATTAGAACTATGCTTAGAGGAGCCGAGGTATAGATGATCATGTTGCCGTCGAAAGATGACCGAGACTAGCGAAGTGGTTACAAGTCGAGACAACGAGGAACCTGAGTAGTAGCTGTTGGTGGTAGACATAACGAGCAACAGTAAGGTCGATTAGGACTAAGCTTAGGAGGAGCTGAAGTCCAGAACGATCAGGGAATCCGGATGCCATCATGATGCGAGGAAAGGCATATAGTGCGCCAAGTAATTTGTTTCTGTTTGCAAGCAAGGACGGTTTAGTGGGATCCAAACACGCGAGAGGCCTGATGGCAAGTTATTGGAGCCACATGGACTTGAAGATAACGTACGGGATTGTTTCAAGGCGAAGGAAACAAGAAACTTTGTGGAAGATGGTAGCGGTGTATTTTAGTAAATTGCCTAATATCAAAAAAGTGGTGATGTGCGAAACCGCGGCGTGGCCTAAGTGGTTTAGGTTGGTTGCGCTCAACATATAAAGTGGATTAGATCTTAATTCACTAATAATTTAATGAGTGTATATGCTTTGAGAAGCCTATATGTGTAAGTGTAAAACCCGATATGGTGTTGGGTTATCGAGTTAGCCCATGTAACAATGGTTGAAACCCAACTAGAGGTGTTGGTTAGGGTTTCTCTTCTGAACCTCCATATATAATGAAGAAGAGAAGTTGCTAGGGTTAAGATTTTTGAGAGCTCATGCCTAACTTTGAGAGGAGTTAGGGTTCTTGGAGAGAATCTTGTGTAAGATGTGAGAGGCTTTTGTAGATGAGTTTTTTTTGTAATCTTTAGACTTTGTGTGTGACTAGACAATGGATGTAAACATTTATCTCCAAATATCAATAATGATCAAAAACTCAAAACCACCCTCTCTTGAGTTAAAATCAGGTAAGCATACACTACTACAAAATAAGTTATATTGGACGCCTCATCACAGATGGTTCATATGAAGTCGTCTGTGTTTTAATTATCACAAACAGTTTATGGTAAAAATTATCTTTGAAACTATCACAGACGGTTAAGTTCAAAAGCCGCCTGTGATATTCTATTATCGCAGACGGCTTCTAATTAGAACCGTCTATAAAATATCACAGATGATTTTTATGTACAACTATTTGTGTTTTGTCCATTATCACAGATGACTTTCAGTTAGAACCATTTATGAAACTGTCATAGACGATTTTTATTTACAACCGTCTGTATTTTGTCCTTTGTCATATGAACTACAGAAACTACTGAGCCGGAACAGATAAGTGTGACTAGTCACTTTTACAAAAGACAAATTCAAGTCAAATTTATTACAAAAGTCCTACAAAAAGAGATTCCCAGATCTTGATTTTCTGGGCTCCATATGTTTCCTCATCTACCTTTTGGAGTTGGAGGATCAGCGGCTACGTTCTTGAATGTCGTGAAGATTGTCCTTGCCCTCTCCACTTCCTCTTCTAGCCTGGGCAAATCATCAATATAGTCCATAATCTCAAAGAGGATGCTATGATAATCTTTCTCAAAATCGGCCACTTCTACTTGATGGGAGTTATTCATGTGTCTCTCCACTGCCGCAAGAGTTTCTTTCACTCTATGCACATTGAAGAGAAGAACGAGGTTGAGGGCGGTTTCTCTTTCCTGAGCAAAAATGAGATACCTTCGTCGATAGCGGATAATGAGGTTCAGCTGACGGATGGAAGCGAGTCAAGGAAGGAGAGCAGGCCATGAGCAAAGGAGCTACTCCAGACGTAAGTTGTTAGCTACCTGTGTAAGATTGTGGCCGAACAACTCATAATGGATAGATGGGAGGAAGGAGATCAAAAGAATATTAAATACCATTATTGAGAAATCTAGTGAGGAAGATGATCAGGGAGATGACAGTTTAGAAGAGTTTGAGTTTGTGGTATCAAGGAATTGTACACTGTGTTTCACATAAAGTCAGAACGATGTGGAAGTTTAAGGGTGCTTGCATCGGAAGTTTGAGCGTTATCACATACGGTTCATATAACAAACCATCTCTACTAAAGATGATCGGACGGTCCAGAGGGTTGAGAATGATCAGACTGGTCTGAACAGAGCAACATGTGGCACTCGGGGATTGGCTGCTGAAGGCAAAGCGGTGGTGCACAAATATTATCACAGACGGTTTGTATAGCAAACTGTCTCTGATATGTGCATTATTATAGACGATTCGTATAACAAACCATCTGTGATAATGACACATCACAGATTTGTGGCATATCCCCCAGGATTTTGATCTCACCTGTCCATTCTTGCTGCATCGAATGGCAGGCACTGGTTCCTCCCATCTTTTGCCCCTATTAATCCCTCTCTCCATTTCCTATATTCTTGCATCCTCCCCTCAACGACACCGTGACTACCGCCGTGAGCTAACTCCTCCACCTCTAGTTGTGACACCACGGTTCAGTGCACAAGACACTCTTGTTATAAGTGTCATAAGAGTGTCTTGTTGTGACATCTTGGCCCATGATGACCCATATGTGTGTACACATGAGGATGGAGATTAGTCCTACATTGCTAGCTTAACATAAGAAGTATTAACATATAAACTCATAGACATCATTAGTAATAACCTTCAGTTAACCATTTTACGTGAAGCGAGGACGAAAGTGCAAATAGATTGTTATGTGTGCATGACTTATCTATAATGGGGTTAGGTCTAAACCGGTTTGGACCCTAAGGCGTTACAAATGGTATCAGAGTCGACTCTCGCGGTTACACGGGCGCGTACGGGTCAAGGGCGTAGGCATATGACGCATGGCGCGTGTGGGTCTAAAGTGGACACACAACATGGTATATGTACCAGCACTGGACGCACAGACGTGTGCCAAGAGGGGGAGGTCCTGGTCATTTTCCCCTAGTGTGGGTATGTTGGACCGACGAGGGCATCGAGTTCTTTAAGGAGGGGTGTATGTGACACCTGGGCCCATGATGGCCTATGTGTGTACGCACATGAGGATGAGGATTAGTCTCACATTGCTAACTTAACATGAGAAGCAATAACATATAAATCTATAGGAACTATTGGTAATAACCTCCGGTTAACCGTTTTGTGCAAAGCGAGGACGAAAGCGCAAGCAGATTGTTATGTATGTATGGCTTATCCATAATAGAGTTAGGCCTAAGTCAGTTTAGACCCTAAGGCGTTACACTTATGCATTGTCACCATTGTGACACAAAGGTGATGCTACCGCCACCTCTCCTTCATTGCCAGTGGTATCTGACCGCCATCTGATCCCCTCCCCTCTCTTCCTTGATGGCAGGCGTTAAGGACATCTAGCTGCATCCAGCTTCTACTATTTGCTAGGATCATTGCTTCTTATATATTCTTGCCATGTTAAAGAGTTGAATTCATAGGATTAGAAGATATGTTGTTGCCATATTTTTACTGTATTAGATGGGTAATATGCTTGTTATCCTGTTATGCTATAATGGTGGATTCTAATCTTAGTGAAATGTGTTGTTCTGTTTGCTGCTGTATTTGCTTGTTTTCAAAGGGCTAGCCAAAAAACAAAAAAAGTTTTATGCATAGAACGAACTATCAGAGATAATTTTGTGGTATAAATTGTCTATAAAGTATTTTTACAGATGACTCTAACCAAAAATTATCTATGATACTTGCACATCACAGACGATTCTATCTACCAACCGTCTGTAATGGAAAAGTATCAGAGATGGTTTTTGGTTCGAGCCATCTATAATAGTTTTCTTCAGAAGCGGTTCCAGTTACAAACCGTCTGTATTGTATTTATTATAGACGGCTCACAACCGTCTATCATATCCTCTAATTATCACTGATACATAAATTCAGACGATTCATAAAACCGTCTATGATGACAGTTTTGAACTGTTTGTGATGACCTTTTTTGTTGTAGTGATAAGAACTTGTAAATAACAAGTAACTAAATGGAAGAGATAGGTCTTGAAGAGACATTTTCACCATTTACATGTCCCTTGTACAAAGTAAGATCAAGTGAGGAAGAAGAAGCACAAAAAATAAGGCAAATCAAGATTTTATCACTTGAGGAAAGAGAAAAAAATTGAACGAATTTTAATCGCTATTGATACTTAGATATGAATGTTTACAGCCACTCCTAGCCATACACAAAGTTTGAGGATGACAAAAAACTCGATCATAAAAATCTCTCACATCTCCCACAACGTTCTCTTAAAAAACGCTAACTCCTCTTAAAGATAATATAAACTCTCTCAAAAACCTTAACCCTAGCCACCTATGCTAAAGTCATAAATTCTTGATATAGCTTGGTTTTGTTGTACTTCTTCCTCTTTTGATTTTGCTTTGTGTCAGAAACATATAAGTGACAAAGATGTCTCTCTAGAGACCATATCTCATCTATCTTATTACCTGTTATTTGTAGGTTGTTGTGTTTGTCCATTTTGACTTAAGAGAGGGTGATTTTGGATTTTTAATCTTGTGGGTGTTTTGGTTTGAATTCGTGCTGTGATCTAATTTGTTATGATATGTGAGAACACATCCAAAGTCACTTGTATTATCAAGAACTCACAAGCAAGAACGTATTGTGATTTTGTTCTTTTGTCCGGTTTTAGTGTAATATTCTTTTAAACAAAAAAATATCAGAATATTGGTAAGATTTTCTTAATCATTGGTTAAAATAGATTTTTAATATTTTAGAGAAGATAAATACTTAAATTTTAAATGATTTATAGTCTTTTTGAGCGTAATGTGCCGGCAGATGCGGGAAAAGCGGCAGGTCGTCGCCCTGCAAGTTTCCACGCCACCCCGTGACTCGCCCTATCAGCAGTTTCGTTCCTCCGCCCTTCATTTCACCTCCTCCTCTCTCCCCCTCTCTCTCGCTCTGAAATCTGAATCCCGATGCGACTACGAGCCTTGATTTGCAGCAGCAGCTAGCGCTCGTAAGCCGTGCGCAGCGGGCTCGACAGAGCACTGTCCGTGTGGTGTGTCAACGTATGTGCTGCTGCTGGCACGCATTTGATTGGTGGATCTCTGTGGCTAACTTCTTAATCAGCTGCTCGTACGGCCCGGGCCCGTATCTTTTGCTACTGTTATGTTGATTTCCTGTCTTCCATGTTGCTTGCGAATGCAGGTTCAGAAGTTGGGCCCATCTGTCTGCAACACGGGAGTTTCACGAGTATCCCAAGGGAATTACATGTAGCTAGTTATCTGTTAACTTCTTGTAGAATTCCTACATTCAGAATAGGCAGGCCCCAAGGCGGGTTGTTGAGCTCTTGGCCCAGCCAGTGGCAGCTCTCCTACAGTAACTTCTATTTTTAGCTTTTATTTAGAGAAATTATAAGTTAAGATAAATATGTGATTTCTTCAAACGGCTTCTTCACTCCTCTGACTTCTATCTTGTTTCGAGGATAAAATAGAGGGTCACGGGCGTATCTCGCACTACATTCCTCTCACTCCTATCTCACGTACGCATCTTTCCCCCCACTTTCTCTACCGCTTGTTCCTAAAATTACTTTTTTTATCTGCTACTATTTATTTTTAATTAAAAATCAATGACTGCAGCTAATACGGGTGCCCCCATATATACATTTGCAAATTTCGAGGAGGGAATGGACGGAATGGTTTGCCTAATAGGCCTTCAATTGCTGCACTCTGTACATAGAAACGGCCCGACACAATATATAAACGCAGACGAAGATAAATTGGGCGAAAGAGACCGGCCCAAAGAAATCTTTTCAGCTTTTAAAAGCCCGTCTTTCACAATAAAATGCTCTTCTATAAATATCTTTTAAATAAAGTATTTTTTAAGATAAAACCTATAAATCAATTGTAGTGTATACTCCAACAACTTCATTTATATTGATAAAAATTGCACACAAGTCTCATTTATATCGACCAAAATTATATGTAAGTTTCTACCTTTCTATACTCTTTCTTATAAATAGATAAAAAAATATAAATTATAGTAAAAAACTATAATCTGCAGTCTAAAAAAACGTATTAGAACTCTGCTCGCTCGTCCGGGAATAAGGAGACAAAGCAATGGCCACTTCGTCCAAGCTCGAAGTTTCCGAAGCCACGGCCTCTCAATTTCCCGTCTCCTTCCCTCCCAATCGACACGATGATGGCTCCGCCCCGCCTCCCATTCCGCCACTCCCATCGAAACCACCAGCATATACCAGTAGCGACGACGCGCACCGCCAGAGCCTTCACGAACCCTCCACGTCCATCTCCGGAGATACGCATGGCGTCGTCGGCCGCGGCTGCGGCGGCGGCGGGGTGGCTGGTGTCGCCGCCGCTGCAGTGCCTGAGCGACCGGGCCAAGTCCTGCGCCGACGACCACCTCTGCTACCTTCCCGCCGGAGGGGGAGACGCGGCGGGTGACCTCGAGTGCCTCTCCGACCGTCTCCTCCGCCTCCACGCGTTCGCCTCCGCCATCGAGCGCGCCCGGCGCCGGCCCTCCGATCCCACCCTCTGGCTCCACCACCTCAAGGACGCCGCCCACGACGCCGACGACCTCTTGGACGGCATACACTACGGCCGACTCGCGGACTCCCGCGCCGGCCCCCGCCGCAAGCTTCGCCGCATCCTCGATTCCTCCCGCTCCCTCTACCGCCGCCTAATCTGCCCGACGAGCCCCTCGAAGGGCTTCCCTCCGTTCTCGAAAAGCTCGCCGCTGCCTCCGCGGACTACAGTCAGATCGTCACCCACGTCGAGCTCGACGCAGCTGCCTCCCCGCAGCGTGGAAGCCGGTTCGCCAGGAACTCTAGCTCTGTCGTTCTGGTCGACGACACTTTCCTTGGCCGCGGCCTCGAGTTCGCCAATCTGGTTGAAAGATTAATTGGATTTAATGGCCCTGGTCAACTCGGGAACCAGAGTGTCCCGGTTGTTGCCATTGTTGGCGATGGTGGCATCGGCAAGACGACGCTGGCACAATGGCCTTCAATCATGTGAACATCCAGGAGCACTTTGATCTCCGGATGTGGGTGTGCGTCTCGAGCCGTGTGGATGATGTGGAGCTTACTAAGGAGATGCTGCAGCTGGCGATGGAGGGGGAGGAGGACTATGACGCGGTAGTGAATTTTGATAGATTGCAAAAGTTGCTGGTTTCTGCGGTCACGGGGAGGAGGTTCTTGCTCATCCTCGATGATGTTTGGGATGACAGAGAGGAACCTGTGGGATAACATGGAGCGGTGGAGGAAGCTACTGGTACCTCTGCAGAATGGTAGGCAAGAGAGCAGAATCATTGTGCCTACGCGCAATGAAGATGGTGGCTGACATGCTAGGTGTCAGGATCCCAATGATGTTGGGTGGGTTAGGTACTGGAGCATTGATTGTTGCTCAAGAAGTGTGCACTGGGTAGTGAGAAGTGTTGTGAATATCCTCAATTGCAGGAGATTGGGAGGAAGATTGCTTTGAAGCTTAGGGGGTCCCCTCTTGCAGCCAAAGTTATTGGTGGTGTTGAAAAGTGATTCAAAGTCGTAATCGTGTCCATATAGGATACATCTGTTGGGATTTCTTCTTCTCGTTCTTGGTTTGGATCTGAGAGGGAGAGGGAGAGGGAGGAGTACTAACCGTCTGTCGCGTTGGAGGAGGATCCGGCCATCGCTGGTTCGTTGGTGAGGTCTGCGCACGGGCAGCGACGGTCGGGAAGAAGGCGGTGGCGGCGGCGGTCCGGCGGCGGTGACGGCGGTGGTGCTTCCGTCGCTCGCTGCGCGTCCCTCTAGATCGGTTAGGGTTTGTTGGGTGGAGTTGCGGCTCGCATAACGCGTCGTGTCTAGTGCCGCCGCCTCCCCCTCTTTATATAGCGCTTGTGCGACAGGCCCACCACCATATGGTGGCGCCCCGATCGGCGGATCAAGGCCCGATTAGCCCATTGTTGGGTGGAGTTGCGGCTCCGTACAACGTCGTGTCTAGTGCCGCCGGCCTCCACCCCTCTTTATATAGCGCTTGTGCGACAGAGGCCCACCACCATATGGTGGCGCCCGATCGTGGGCGGATCAAGGCCCGATTAGCCGTTGGGCTAATCGGTGGAGATCAATCTAACAACATCATCACCTCATGTCAGACGTGTTATGGTAGGTATATGCATAGTTTGTATCAGACGTGGTATCAACCTATAGCAATTAACTCTGATTCGGTTCCCTCTCCGTGTAGGACTCTATTCCCCTACACTATATATATACCCCAGTAGTGTATAGGACGGACAAGCCCTCAAGAGAAGCACTCCATTGTAATTTCTTCTTATTACAGTGATTTGCTTTTGATCGTCTGTGGTTTTTTCCTGCAAGTGTTTTCCACGTAAAAAAATTCGTATTTCTTATCTTTATTTTTTTGTGTATTATTTGCAACATGCAGGATGCTTAGTGTTACTCGAAGTGCAAGGGATTGGAGTAATATCTTGGAGATAGATATTCTTGGTGACATTGTCTCGATACTTTTGTCAAGCTATTATCGTCTGCCGCAGAATTTGCAGTATTGCTTCGCATATTGCAGCATATTTCCAAAGAATTGGAAGTTTGAGCCTAAGAGACTGGTTAGGATGTGGATAGCACAGGGTTTCATTCAGATGGAAAATGGGATCCAAAGAAGCATAGAGAATTCTGGTAGCCAGTATTTCAAACGACTGTTGTCGCGATCATTCTTTCAGACGCTCAAGCAAGGAAACAAAATGTTCTATCTCATGCAGGACTTGATTCGTGATTTGGCACAAGTGGTTTCTGATGGTGATTGTGGGAGGGTCAAAGGTGACATGTCCAAAAACATACCGCCGACTATTAGACACCTATATATCTGTTTCAAGTAACTCTTTAGGAAAGCTTAAGAACCAATGTGACTTGAAAAGATTACGAACACTGATTGTATATAGAGATCCTTTGACGGCCATAAGTCCTATTACAGATGGTTTTCTTGCTGAGATAAAGAATGTGCGCACATTGGATGTTACTGGATGTGATATATCAGAGCTACCTGAAGCAATTGGTCAACTAACTCATCTGCGTTACATGGCACTTCCTGATACTATCAAGACACTACCTGAATCTGTGAGCAGATTATTGCATCTTCAGACTTTCGATATTCCAAAGAAGTGCCAACTCGATAGATTTCCTGAGGCTATGCACCAATTAGCCAGCTTGCGACATCTTGGAATAGATTCAAAGTACATCTCAATGATACGAGGTATTGGTAACCTGGTTAACCTTCAAGGGTCTGTTGAATTCCATGTTAAAAAGGAAAAGGGGCAAACCTTAGAGGAGTTGAAGGATATGAAGGATCTTCATGGGGTTCTTAACATCAAGAATCTGGAAAATGTTCGATGCAAGGAAGAAGCTTGCAAAGCTCGATTGGCCAACAAGCAACATGGTAAGATTCTAGAACTTGAATGGAACTCTGCCAGTACAGGTTTTGGTCCCATCATGGATGCTGAAGCATTGGACTGCTTACAATCTCATCCCAACCTGGAAGAACTTCATATCACAGTACAAGGGGGTATCATCACCAAGGTGGTTGGAGGTGAAAATGATGTCCCACCTGAAGTCGTTATATCTAACTAACTGCAGAAGGTGGAAGTTACTTCCTCTGGAGCAGCTTGCATCTCTGACGGTGCTGCACCTTAAGGAGAAGAGTTCTGTTGCTGAAATTGGCCTTAAATTCTATGGTGGTGGCATGATGGTATTTCCCTCGCTGAAGGATCTTGAATTTGATGACATGCCAAATTTAATTTGTTGGACCTGAGAAATTGGTGACTCATTTTTTCCTCGCCTTCAAAAGTTGAAGATTTCAAATTGTCCAAAATTGATTGAAGTGCCCTTGCTTCCTCCTACAACAAAAAGAGTGACAATAGAGCAAAGTCAAAAATTTTCACACCTCAAGCTGTCCCCTTTATTGTTCGTCTAAATCAAGCAAATTCGTGTTGGAAATTTCTTCTGCAAGTATTCTGAGTGAAGGGTTCTTACATCAGCAACACCTTGAAGCTACTGAGGTTCTAAACATTAGGGATTGTTGGAGTTCAGTGATTGCTGAAAATTTTCAGTTGATAATTGACTGCCAGAATATCACGTCATTTCTCTTGCCTGTTGGCTCGAGGCATTTTTCAACACTACAACACTTATGCTTTCTGGACTGCCTGATGCTTTCCTTCTTGACTACCTTGGAAAACTTCTTTTTCCTAAAAAGTTTGATCATTGAGAATTGTCCAAGAGTCACGGCAGAGTCCTTACCTGCTGAGCTGAATGGAATGATATCTCTTAGTAAATTGAGCGTATCACATTGCCCAGGGTTTCAGTCACCACCGAACAGCATCCTGTTGTCCCTGGAATTTCTTCATTTGATTGGGTGCGACCCAGTGCTGCCTGAAGGGCTCCTTGAGAGGCAAGGTCCAGAGTGGGAGAAGATTGTTTTCTCTCTCAAATAACTATAAACTAAACTGATGCTTTGTGTTGTTACATGGTATGCTCTCTTACACTACAATAAAGTTGCCTGATCTTTTTCCGGTGTGGAACAATTTTAGTATCTTGTTGATTAGCACAGTTGCTAGCATGAAAATTTATGTTATTTTATATAGTGTAATTAATCAATGAGAGGTCCTTGAGGATCAATCTGATAACCCACAGTATCTTTTCGGTAGGACCTTGAGTGGTGGTTACTCTAGACAATTCATATATGTAGTAACACATCTGAAATAATCCATTGTTGTTACTAGCGATGTCTCTTCCCATCCTTTTATTTCTCACTAATTTAGTTTTCAAAAGAAAAGGAGCACTGATCTGTACCTGTCTCTAGGCAAGGGCAAGGTGCTACAGCTGTAGAATAGCTCTGATTGCTGCATTAGAATAACTAGGTCAATTGGCTTGTATGATCGCATGGTGTGGTCTAACATACTAAGTACACACCTAATCTTACGAAACTCAAATTTAACTTAGAGTATTCTTGATGAGAGTTGCTTTTGTGGTTCAGGAGGTTGTGGTTTAATTGTAATTAGGATCCACCAGATTGAGGAATGAATGTTTTCCTTTTCTGCGAGGATTTCTAGTATTTTCTGTTTTCCCCCTGAGAACGTTTGTACCATTTGTCATCAGCTTTTAGTATATAATAGACAATAGATAAGAGATCACTATGTGAGCTGCAAGAATACATATGTGAAACTTACGCTGAAGCTAACTAGGCACCATATTTCACAATAACTCATCCTACTCATGCAGACAAATCGATTTGTGCATTCTATGAGAAAGATCATTGCCTCATGAAATAGCTATACTGATGAAGTCCAGCTAACAGCAATATGCCCCTTTATCTGCTGGGCATCCATTGCCCAGGCACTTAATAGCTTTTCACAGTGCAGTGTCATGCCCTCTAAGGCTCTAAGATCATTTTTTCACATTGCCGTCTGAAGTACTGCTTAGCTAAAAGCTACGCAGCACCAAGTAGAGTACAGCCCCAGCTTGCCATTTCCTCCCTGTTCTTGCTGTCTGACAGCTGCACCATTATCTTGGTCACAACAATACATTGCAAGAAAAGCAGCTGCAAGCATAAGTTTTATGTGATTTGCATTGATGATTATTTACGTTTTACATTATTTTTCTCTATGTCTAATCGCGATCAATTTCTTGTGATCTATCATAGCTTTGCAATAATAGCTCATATCCAATTTAATTCTTCTATATGTACTTTTCGCTGTGATTCTGCTGGCGAATAATGTTTTGGTGCTTTTAGACAATTTTCTTCTGAGCAGGGCATTCTTTACCAGTCTTCTTGTCTTGGTACCTATGCTCAGAGTGGGGTTGCTAAGCGCAAACATTGTCATCTGATTGAGACTGCATGCACTCTTCTCCATGCATATCAAGGTCCACCATAGTTTTAGGTCGAGATTGTTTCTACGACTGCATATTTTATTAATATGTAGCCTTCCACTGCTCTTAAGGATGTCAGCCCTATAAAGCGTCTCTACTCTTCAGCTCCCAGTACACTCACTTTCGTGTTTTTAGCTACACATATTTTGTTCTGCTGCAATATCGTGAGCGCATCAAATTGTCGGATTAGTCAGTTGAATGTGTTTTTTGGTTATAGCTTTGAGCATAAGGGTTATCGCTGTTATGATTGTTCTGCTCAACTACTCAGGATCTCATGGGACGTTGTCTTTAATGAGTCACAACCCTTTTTCAATTGAGATTCGTCTTCTCGTCCTATTTATACTGTTGAGATGATCTCACGGTTGTCTCTTTCTAACTCTTTATCTATTTCTCCACTATCACAGTTTTCACCTGGTCTACCTCTAGTGGTTTCTTATGTACCCTCACCTTTTGTACTGCCTCCTGCAGCATCGTCTTTTGTTCCTGCTGCACCTCTATCTTGTTTCTCTGATGTTCACCACTCCAAAACCTCCATAGGTGAATCCCAAATCTTCAATTTTAGATCTTAGAGTTTTGAAAAATAAAGAAATCTATTGATTTAAAAAATTAAGCAGAAGCCTCAATACAATTGCAAGCAGGTGACACTAGGAGCGAAGTGGTTGTGCGAGGCAGCACGAGTGAGCAGGGAGGTAGGGAGTAGCCTGCGTTGTGGCAAGGTCTCATTCTCAGGTGAGTTGCATTCATTCTCCCACTCCCTCTCTCAATTCCAAAATCAACAAATCCTAAATAGTTGATTTACGGACTGATTTTTTTATGAAATGTAGATCATATAGTCTTCAAAAATGAAGAAGTTTGTAGATTTAAAATTTTTGTGAGATAATATTGTTATACTCACATAATAAAAGAATTTTCTTGAACTTCTAAAGTTTGAAGAAGTTAGCAAGGTAACTCTAAGAAACAATAAAATGAAATAACTGTCCTTAAGATTGTATGAAGAGCTGCAGAGTTAAAATTATTTTTTTCTTAATTATTTTATAATTTTTCTATATTATTTTAAGATACTTTTAGTAGGAACAATTTGTCCTTTGGTTTTTGCCATTGTGAGTCTTTTCTCCTTTTTATTGAGCAATATTTTCTGGAATACTCATTCTGGAAATCATGGACCGCGACTGGCCCCTCTGTCCATCCGTTCGCTTCGCTTGGCAGCCGGTTAGGCCTCTTTTCATTGCACATCGGATGATGGCGCAACTTGCAAGGGTAGTGTCAAACTGCTACTTCACATCGATTCAGTCTTACGTATCATTTTTTTTAATTTTAGCATGAAACCGCCCATTATATTGATAAAACGGAGAAAAAGAAAAAGGTAAGCATTGGCCTTAACTAAAGGCGACGGCCATCTAGTGCTACACCAAACATCAACCAGCTCTCAGCGCATAACACACAACACAGCTATGGGTAGGGCAACACTCCACGCTGAAGTTTCTAACTGATTTTCAAGCTAGATGTAAAGAATTACCATTGCATAAAGTTTAAGAGAGAAGAATAGAAGCATAATCAAGATGAACCATAACTCTATCACGATTGAAGAACCACAGTAAGCACTACACACTAGCAGGATAACCAGCAATTAATTTATGCAGCATTTGGAAAGATCCATCTAGGTTTCCATGTTTTCATGCTTATTAAAGATACAGTTTTGATTTTTGCCGCTGTGGATCATATATTCATATTAGACCCTGTTTGTATTGATTTCTAAAAACTGTTTTTTATAGTAAATGGTTTTTACAGTACCTAGCTTTTAAACAGAGTGTTTTTTTAAGACAGTGTTTACTAATTGATTGTAGTATACACTATTGTGACTTCATATATATCGGCTGAAATCGTACGCGAGTATCTCTCTCTATAAACTTCTCTATAACATGTTACTGTTTATAAGCTAAAGTTAAAAGCTAATATGAACGGGTCTGATAGCATAACCATCAAGCTGCTGTCGAGAACCACCGTTTCTTATTCTGCATTCTTCTGAGGGTGGAAATTTCGAAAGCACACCAAACATCGTATTCTGCTGATTCTGTGAATACACAGGAACATCATCTCCCTTATGCCATTGGGCACACAAAAGCTATCTGGTTGGTCAGAAACATGGAGCTGATTCCTTGGGCGTGCCGTGTGCAAACTTTTGTACAAGGTCTTATACACTATTCCATCTCTGCCTGAATCAGTCAAGGTGCCGAAGTGAATCCCCTGCATCAGCATGTGTCCTCGCTGCAGCTCCTTTTGAAGGTTGATACCATGCTCTCGTTTGGTGGGCGGCGGGCACAAGCCCAAGTAGCAACTAATCTCACATCCATCTACCCCACCACCCCACAGCCCCCACCCACCAGTAGCAAAATCGAAGGAGTGCGCCGGAGGGCTAAGGCTGAGCGACAGCCGGCGAGAGGCTCGAGCCCAGGGTGAAGGTGGTGGCTAGGACCTGAGAGGCAGATTTGAATCTAGGTCGATGCCCTATGGGGAGCAGTAGGCCAATAGGGGAAGCCCGAAGCTAGGCGGTTAACGACAGCAAGCCAGGGATGGAGAGGTGGGACCGCCAGGAGGCCTATCTGGAGGAGGGAAGATGGAGCCATGTAGGATGGGAGCCAGATTTGCTGATTTGGGGAGGGGAGAGAGGGGCCGACTGGCCGATCGAGTCGTCGAGAGGAAGGAGAGCAACAGTCAGCAGGAGGAGAGAGAGAATAGGAGGGAGCTGAGAAGGTGAGCTGATGAGGGGGAATGTCGAACTGGGGTCTGGGAGACCACGCGAATTCCAGAAATAGCACCCTGCCCGACTGCGCAACCGTCAGAGCGCGACACGTGGCCTGGTGCGGCCGGGGACCGCACCACCCGGGTGGTGCGCTCCCCGGGCACACCACCGACTGTAGCATTCACACACCCACTGTTCACGCACAGCATGCACGGGTGGTGCGGTCCCAGACCGCACTACCCACTATTCATCCGCTTTTTTATGTGTCGCACGCTGCTTTTGTTTTTGCACCGCACACTACTGCTATGGAAATCCTCCTTTGCCACATGGATGCATGCAAGGAATCTCGCTGCTGCAGTTTTGGACACGCTGCACCGAAAGCAAACAGTGCAAACACTATTCGCTGCATCTTTACGTCCCGTCTTTTACTGCTTTGTGTCACTGTGCATTCTTTACGTCACGTCGCTATTTCGCTTTATTTCACTGAGAGGAGCTGCCCTCTGCGTACAACCTGTTCGCTCTCATTTCTCCCATGTACTCTTTGGCTCATTTGTCCCGTCGCTGCGCTCTGAGAGGTTGAGAAGGAGTGAAGAAACTGAGGTTTTAATCGCGACGCTCAGTTAATTTCGTTTACAATCAGGAGTTTTTGCAGTTGTGAAAGTTGTAGATCGTATCGTAGGCTTCAAGAAGAGGTAAATTTTTTTCCCGGTGTAACTAAAATTTTTTCGGTGTGATTATTACGTAATTAGGCAAACTCTCAATTTTCTTCGTTTGCAATTAGGAGTTTTTGCAATTGCGAAAGTTGTAGATCGACTCGTAGGATTCGAGAAGAGGTAATTTTTTCCCAGTGTAACTATAATTTTTTTCCACATGTGATTATAGTTTTACCAATGTACTTACCATGTAATTAGCTAAATGCTATGTTCTTAGTGTAGAAATATAGTAGTTAGCCTTGTGTAGTTGGTATGTGTCCATAGTTAACTTAGAAGAAAAAGTGTTATTATTGTCATTAGTTAGTTATGAGTCACGATAACTTAAATTTAGCTAAATGACTTTGCATGCAGACCAAATGATTACAGTTAGTACATTAGCAAATAATGTTTATGCAATATTTAGATTGTTATGTTGTACATATCGCCTAACAGTCAGAAAACTAAAAATGTGAAACATTACTAGCTGAAAATACGTAGACTGTCTGATGAAAAAAAATTATCACAAATAAATTATTATGCAATGTGTAGGGTGTTAATTTGTTCCTGTCCCGTAAAAGCCAGAAATTTTAGTACTTTCAAATATTAGTAGCTGGAGGTACTAGAATAAATAATATGCAATATGTACTGTGTTAATTTTGATATGTCCCATGAAAGTCTGAAATTTTAATTCGAGTATATATTTTGAAAGGTATGCATTTCATTATGAATTGTTATTGATGGATTTATATTGTAAAACTGATATTTTGAAAAAACATACCCATAAACAGTTGAATTAGTGTATTAAAAATCACGGTGCCCTAAAAACATGACGTCTCTGTTGGAAGGATGCACATAAACTTTTATAATTTTTGGAGCTCATTTGTTATATCTAACAACTCGTCCAAATGATTTTTGAAGAAATGTTCGTAGCGGATAAATTTGTGCAAGAATTACATAATTATGTGCAAAAATTTGTCGGAGTACTGCACTTAAATTTTTATAATTTTTGTAGATCGTGTACTATATTTATAATTATGTAGGTTTTTTTGTTAAATTCCGTTGTGTACTAAGGTATTTTCTACGGACTAATTGTAGGTACCCATGGCTAATATTCAAGACTTACTCGTGTTCTTTGGGAGTGGGCTCGTACGCAACGGGCCGTGCGGAGCGGACGTGTCAAATTGTGACCAGACTGTGATCCATGCACCCGGTTTGAACACCATGACCCTGCATGATCTTCGGAGGTGTGTCCGTTATGCGTTTGAGGGAGACGGGTCGGAAGAAGTTGCGGATCGAGGCGTTGTATGCTACTCCAGGAGGTGGTGCTGGGGAGATTGTGTGGCAACTTATAAAGGTGACCACTAATGTTGGATGGGCCCGGTACATGGAGGTCATATGCAACCTTGCCGCATCGATATATGGCAGGCTAATGGTGTACATTCACTTCGTGGACAGGACGGAGTCATCCGCCGTTGGTGGTTCTAGTGGTTGTGGTGGTGGCGGCGGAGATGAAGCGTCGATGCTCACTGGCGCTCATGAAGATGCTGATGCGGAAGAAGATGTCGGCGAGCAAGTGGGTGATGGAGGCCTGCAGAGGCGTGTGGAGGATTTCCAGCCGAACGAAGGTGTTGGGAGGTGGTGGACCGCCCGTGTTGATTGTCACGAGTACCTCGCGGACCATTTAGAAAAAGTGGGTGGTGCGGTCCGGGACCGCTCTACCCGTGCATGCCGTGCGTGAACAGTGGGTGGTGTGGCCGGGGGCCGCACCACCCGTGAATGCTACAGTCGGTGGTGCGCCTAGGGAGCGCACCACCCGGGTGGTGCGGACCCCGGCCGCACCACTGGGCCACGTGTCGCGCTCTGACGGTTGTGCGGTCGGGTAGGGGGCTATTTTTGGAATTCGCGTGATCTAGAGGCTAGTTTCGAAATTTCGGGAATCAATCATACCATATGTGTCCAAATTTTCCAAAGGAGTGAATCAGTGAATAATATAATAATACCTATATTATAAGAGGGGATTCTGGCTCACTCAACCCGCCCACGTGGCGCCTTCCACGAAAAGGCCCCTAAGTTTTTGGTAATTACGTATAGGTTTTCGGTTCTCATAAAAAGATCCTTAGATTTTTGTGAAAAAGCCTCTGCGCACTTTTTTTGCTAGGTAACGACCTATAGTTTCTTGTAATTACGTACATGCCCTTATTTCTTCCCCAAATGTCCCTGGTTTTTTTTGGTGAAAAAGCCCATCCGCTCTTCTTTTATTGCGAAAAAGCCTATACGCTTTTCTTTTACTACGAATTTTTACCTCTTTTACTTCGATCCACACGGTGACTGGCACAGCGTGGCACCACGCCTATGTGGCTAGTTGAATTTAATCGTGAGGGACTAAGGGGGACTGGGGAGAAGCTGCATAAGTGTAGAGCTACATCTCCGTGTCTCACTGACCGACTAAGGATTGACCTTGACTGAATGAGGTGAGGTGAGGGGATATTTGCCGTGAATTGAATTCGTCATTCTTTCTTGATTATTCTTGTTGTCTCATTGATACTTGATGTTTTTATTTGTGAAGTACCCACTACAACTCATAAACGCCCACACACACACACCACCACCACCACCACACTCACGCACTCACACACACCATGACACCTATGAAAGACTAGAAGAGTAGAGCTTGACAAAGAAATGACGAAGTCACCACCGGCATCTCGCTTACAACGGGCATGTCGCCTCCGACTAAAAGAAAATCCTCATAAATGAGACACGCAGGTCAAATCTAGGATTTGAATCTTGGTGGGTTGGGGTACAATCACCTCTACTAGCCCCCCAAGTAAAGCTTGGTTCTCCATCGATACTTGATGTTGTATTACTCCGTAAATCTTTTGAACCCATCCTTTATTTTAATACTGGCTTCGCTACCAAGTACATATGTATGCGTAGTTCAGCGTTTGGTTGTGTTGGTGCATCCAAAATGGCTCCTGAATGCTGATTATTAGGCACATGACCGTATTCTCAGTTAGGACTCATCAATGTTTTTATGAGAATGTTTTGTTGTCCTGGAAGTAGCTAAGCCTGCTTGCTTTTCTGATGAATCTGCATGGATCGCTACAGTCAGCAGCTGCGCCCAGCACAGATCGTGCTTGGCAAGGGAGCGGAGCAAGGCCCACTGAACGATGGGCCGGAAAGTGGGCTAGGCCGTTCAGATGAGAGGCCAATCCACGCTCGCTAATGGCAGCAAGCTTCGTCAATCATCACTCCATCACTGGGTACTCCTCGTTAAACATCCAAATCGCCGTAGCTCTTTTGTATTCCGTCGCCTGAATCTTCTCTGTACACCACCATATGCCGCTTTTATTTACTGCTACAAAATACTAAACCGAGGGGTCATCTGTGAGAAGAATTAACCTCATGGCTGACGAGTGCGACTTCTAGATCTGTGAGCAGTTACATCTTACAGTGGTCAGCAGACCAACTTTTCTGCCGAACGGTCGGTATCACAGCCCCAGATCGTTTTTTCAACTCAACGATTTATCCATCCAGACATCGAGTGCTCGGCCCTCCTTGTAGCAGTTTAAATTCCTTTCCTTTCTTCAGCCATGGCGCTAGAAGAGTTCAGGTGGATTGGAATTCTAAGGGAATCGATAATGCACATAGCAAAATACTACTGCTGCTTGCCGCCTTGCCGATCTTTTGTTTCTCTTAAAAAAGGTTTGAATTTTGCATGCTGCACAATGTTCAATGATTTGTGTTGCGCTAGTATTTTAGTAGCATTGATCTGGAAAAAAGTCGTTCCATAAATTATGCACTATCATGTTCAAATTCACTAGACCCACAATTCCCTAACCATAGTTTATTATACATCAAAAAGCAAAACATCCAGACATATTTTCCCCAATTTTGATGCTTCCCAAAGCAAAATGAATTGCTCATATGGGTTTTTTATGGCTTATGACTTATTTTTCACTGTTCGATACTGTAGCTGACTTATTTTGCACTATGGTTGCTGGTAGTTTTTTTAGCGTAATTAAATTTTAACAAAAAATTAAAAACAGAAAAAACAGATTAGTCTATCACAGACAATGTAATAGAATACAGAAAAAAGAAAAGAAAAAAATCAAAAAAAGACAAAATTAAAAAACTAGAAGCCAAAAGCCCAAGAGAAATCGAAATAAACAGGTTCTAAGTCCACAAGCAACTTATACACACTGTACAGTCTGTGCTACATGGTTCCATATAAACTGCACCGGAAGAACAAATGAGCTGCATGCACTACATAAAAAGAAAAACAACCTAAAAAATAAATACAGACACACGCATGTGAAGCTAATTGCCAGATTAACGCCAGGCTTTATTGTTCTTTCCCTCCCGCTCACGCTAACCCAACTGGTAACAGTTTTGACTTGCTCGTCCTAATCAAGCAGGTCACGTCTTTAATTAATTTGTTTTTTTTGTATTATTTTACGAGGCCGCGCTCACATGGGCTTTTTTTGCGCGATGGACGTTCAGCGTTTGATTTTGGTTTACTGTTGCTCTTTTGTTCTTTTCCTCTTTTTTTTGTTTTTTTGTGTTTTGTTTTTTTCCCGTATTCCTTTGCATTATCCGCTCTAGGTTAGCATGCCGTTTTTATTTTTATATTTTTTTTAAATTTAATTATGCCCAATAAGTCAACTCAGCTACAGTAAAAAATCAGCCAGTTACAATGATAAGACTAACTTACAGAAAAGGGATCGTTTATGCTTCTGCAGAGGAGAGCGTTCTTCATATAAAAGTCCTGCTTACTTTTATATGATATGTACATGTGTTCTTCAGGAGAGCGTTTATGCTTCTGCATATAAAAGTCTTCAGGTTGCTATCACAATTTATACCTCTACTATTAGGTTTTGAAGAAAAGGGATCTCTAATTCTGTATCGTATGCTGACACTTCAAATGTTATGTTCTGGGAGAGAACTACGGTATGTGCAATCAAGTCTAACACAGATGATTTAGATTGCAGAAACAAGACACTATGGAACATTTGAAGTGCCTGGTAGAGGATTGAAATATGGCAGGGAGTGGGATGTAAGATTTAGATTAGGTGTTGTGTTTGGTCTGGGGTCTATACATAAGTAGTGTAACCTCCTTTTCCATGTTTGTTCAGCATGGAAAACACATTTGCTGTAACCAGCAGACAGCTGGCAAATGGACCTGACAAAACTGATAAACTTAGCCGGTTATTCTCTCAACTCTGTGACTAACAAGGCTTTCATATTGATCAATTATACTATGACATGGACAGGATGCAATACTAATTGGAATGTGTATTTTGCCCAAGGTTGCTTTTGGAAGAAGACTTGTGATGTGTAGGTTATGTAGTCAAATTTAACGACTAGACTGATTTGGTTCAAATGTATTTGGTTTCTTCCGTTTGTTTCCTTTTGCGCTGATGATATGTAAAGCCTTAAGATATGCTGCCTTGTCTGGAACCTAACCCAGTTCGTACATAAAAGTGATCAGTCATTTCTATATTAATAATGCGCTTTTGACGTCACCGACCAAAATCAAGATGGGATTAGTTAATGGATGACAAATTTCTGCAATAGTAGATTGCTTGGTGGTACACCAGCTGCTGCTGTTCCCTTGTTGTTTAACTTTTCAGGATTGTTGATTGTGTACTGCCTCAGACGTCCATTTTGTTATGAATATTGTGTGCATTGATATGAGACCCAAGGGGCCATATATATAGGAGTACAAAGAGATATGCCATATAGAGATAAGGCATATGTGGAATAGAATACAAACTCTATATCCTAATACAACTCTACTATATATCTTTAACACCCCCCCTCAAATGCAAGGCGTATGCAATAGCATTGCATTTGAAAGAGTTGTTATTAAAATAACAAAATCCAAGTCTTGAAACGTCGTCGTAGCATGCGGTTCTTGAAAGTTGTGTCGAAAATAGAAGATCTCCATCCGAGATTGTGCGATAGCCCATAAAGCAGATCGAAGCCCAAGACGACGGCGACGCAGTGCACAAGAAGCGCAATAGAAACGCAGTGCACAAGAAGCGTGGCGGCTTTAAAAGCTTGGGGCGGCGGCGCAGAAAGAAGAGCGGCGACATCATAGACCGAGACAGCGGCGGCGCAGTGCACAAGAAGCGCAATAGAAACGCAGTGCACAAGAAGCGCGGCGGCCTTTAAAGCTCAGAGATGCGACGCGAGAGGCCACCCACGGAGGAGTTCGGATCCAGCATGAATGAGACTAGATCCGAACGGGGCAAGGCCAGATCCAGCGAAGACGAACCGGAGAAGAGCCATACAGACGCGAGAGAGGCGGCACCAACCATACAAAATCCTAAAAGATGGACTGAGGCTAACAAAGCAATTGACTAACCGACACAAAAAATTTTGTGGACTCACATGGCTTAGACAAACTAAAGATAAAGACTATAGATTTGAGTGGACTCGCAACAAAAGACGTAGAGCAAAAAGACTCAAAATACTCAGCAGAGAGCAGCACACCGCTGCACAGTAGAGTGCGGAGTGGAAAAGTCAAGAGACTCGAAGAGAGCAGCACACCGCACATGCCCATCAGAAATCGAGTGTAGCAGTCTCCTTTCAGCATAGAAGAGAGGGAGCAAAATATTCCCCAACGTCTCCTCTCTCTTTCGTTCTCCATTAAAGCAGCCGTCCTCTGAGATCGGCGACCACCGGCTAAGGAGGAGCAGCACGGCGGCGGGTCTCCGGCGTGGAGTCGGCGGCACGATGGCGGGTAAGCTCGAGGCGTTCAAGCGGTGGCGGGCCCCGAGCTGCGTGGGAGCCGAGCACCCGCAAGCGCAAGGCGGCGGACAATGGGAGCCCGGCGGCGGCAGGGCGCGAGCGGAGGAGGCGGCCGAGCCAGGCCCGGAGCCGGCGGCTGAGGCGACGGAAAAGTTCATAACATGGTATCAGAGCTGGTGAAGAGGCCGCACAGGCGAGGACGGGCCGATCCGGATCCGATGCGAGCAGAGGTCGTCGACGACGGGCCGATCCGCATAGCGGATGTCGGGCCCCGTGATGAGGCGAGACCGAGAGATGAGAGAGCCGCCCGGGAGTAGAGATGATCCTCCCAGGGGCAGCGGCAGCGGAAGACGTGAGGAGGCTAGGGTTTGAGAGGTTTGAACCTTAGCTCTGATACCATGTTATGAATATTGTGTGCATTGATATAAGACCCAAGAGGCCATATATA
Organism: Melocanna baccifera; assembly: GCA_036346265.1. Taxonomy (NCBI): domain Eukaryota; kingdom Viridiplantae; phylum Streptophyta; class Magnoliopsida; order Poales; family Poaceae; genus Melocanna; species Melocanna baccifera. Next base: position 8,481,118 of record CM070678.1, read on the forward strand.
TAGGAGTACAAAGAGATATACCATATAGAGATAAGGCATATGTGGAATAGAATACAAACTCTATATCCTAATACAACTCTACTATATATCTTTAACACATTTGCCAACTCCGTGTATGTTGACAACTCCAAATTTAACAGCTCCTGGAGTTTCTAAAGACAGCTCCTGGAGTTTCTAAAGGTATATTTTTATCAACTCAACTGACAAGCTAAGGTTTTCAATTGCTTGGTTCTGAAGAGTTGTTCATATGAGCATATCAATATATCGGTACTGCTCTGTCCCCTTCCGGGCACGTACAAATGTCAGGAAAACAAAGCTGCACAATCATTTACCTGCAGCTGTGACTTTCTTTGCTTTTCTGCAATTTTGAGCAGTACTGACATGCTGTTATCATGGGTTGTTCCTTTCTTTCTTTTATTCTTTCCAGAGAAAAGCCTGCAGCTGAAGCAGTTCTCATCATAGTTATCAAGCTACCATCCTCCTTTCTGAGGAGAGTGAAATCATGTCCAAGCACTCAATTTCTCAGATGTATTTCTTATCCAGTATGATGTTTGTTTGTGCATCTTTCAAACATTTCTCTCTCTCTCTCTCTCTTTTTCCAACAAGCGTTTTTTTTCAGTTGGAACCTGCGAATCTACTGGTATTTTCAGGCTACTGTTCATAGATAATCATATGATCATACATACAGTATGACAACAGTTTTGGAGCTCAGTTTTCTCAACTAGGGCAGGCTCTGATGATCTTGAATGATCCCTTTGCTGGTCAAAAGGTCCTGTCACTAAAATCACCAGTTGTCCGGTTGTTCCTGAGTTTTCGAGCGTTGTGATTCCTCAACAGCGCGTGTATATTGACTTAACATTGGAGATTGCTTACTCATTTTGCCAAACATAATGTTCGTGAAGTCGTGCTTCTCAACAATTCCAGCCTGCACACTGAACATCTCTGTTCTTTATCAAACAAACTTTTCTTCTTTTTTTTTTCTTTCTCGACGCAGTTATTCTGCCTATCCAGCTTCAGCGAGCAGTAAAAACAAAAGGACATTGCAGCTCAATGCAAGCATCCTCTCGGCCTGTATACATCTCTGCTTTGTAACTGAAACACGCAAATCAACTGCAACTACTATTAACAAAGGGCCTCTTATATACTCGTCTAATCATGGGCGTCACGTCTCCCTGATGCATCCATCCGCTGCATTATTTTACAAAGGACGTGACACCATGGCGGTGCGCCCAGGGGGTGCTCTGTGGCGTCCTCTCACCGTCAGAGGCGCATACATCCACGTTCTGACATGTAGAACACAGTAACCCAGAGAAGATGCAGAGAACAGGGCCCCTTCTCCTTCCATGAAGTAGGTGTTGCAGATGGCGTTTGGTCTGGTGTTTTAACCATTTAAGTTCATGCAAATCTTCAGTTCCATTGTCCTAGCATGGCATTAAGATTGTTATCCTTCAGTAGCCATGATACAAGCCTGCTATTGCTACGTATATATATACATACATCTGAATAGCTCATGGTGTATTTGTTGCTTTCAGAATTTACTTCTCCAGAATATTTGGAGTAGGTTCAGTGTTTAGATTGGCATTGTATTCATTCGTTTAGCCTTTCTGTTAGATAAGATAGTTATATATACTTGAATGTTTCAATCGTATGGAAGCAAAAATGTAGATTCAGTATGTCTCCCATATAGAAGTGCTTGATAAAGCTCTAAACATATAGGGAGATGAAATATCATGCATTTATACAATACAAATTAGACTCAACACTAGCTTAGAAATTCGGAAGAAAATAGAATCTAAATGCTATATAAGATGGTTTCACGTGCCACAAATTATCTCTTAAGCTTTGTAGTTTCACCTTAAATGTTACTTAATCACGTAATTGAATTGGTAGAGGCTTAGTCCTAGTAAAGTTCCAAGGCTGCTATATGCTAATGAAAGGTAGTCAAAAATTATGAGGGGCCCGGCCCCTGCCAGCCCCGTCTCCGGCCCTGCTTAGCTTCAGGCTGTTTATACTACTATATTGTAGAGTCGCCTGATTAGTTACTTGTATCTGTAAGCTAGTCCTTATCATAATCGGGTTTAATACATATTAAGTACCTGGGACAATATACTATTGTTTAGTTTGTGTTCATCACGTTTTGCGTCACAGATCATGTTTGTACTGGAACGGCAACTTTGTGCTACTTTTCATTAGTCAGTTGTGACCCTGACAACAACAGCAACTGTCTTCTCAGTTGTCTTAACCCTTAATTGTTTCATTTTTGTAGCATATCGTTGTTGTTCTATGATTTGCTGGCATATCTTATCTTGACAAGTCATTTGGCATTGTCCAATCCAAGTACAAAAGGGCATCCTTTTCCATCATCTTTTCCCTTCAATTAAGAATCATAGGCTGAAGTAACTGTTCAAATGAACTTGTTCGTCAGATACACTGAAGCATGAGGCCATTCTTAATGCAGTGGTTAGCACTTGGTAATAGTTAATGCATGTCAGTGCCGGAAGATAAGTATAGAATTGGTAGAGCAGATGCAGGCAATTCTGTTGGCCTTTTCCACAGTTTTTGAAAAATTCATGAGAATTAGGTAAGCAAAGCAAAAGATACAGTAGTACCAGCAGTTAATTTTCTTCCTTTAGATTCTTTCTACAAGCTCCAGCGGCATCTGTTATACATAGTATTACAACTATTTCACTTGTATCTATCTACATGTGACATGTGAACCAGCAACAAGCAAAAGAGCCAGAGCAATCTGATTAATCTATGCACACTTGCACAGTTGCTCCAGCTAACTCGTGCAACCACTAAACTACTTCGGCTTGATGCCAGAACACAGAACATCACAGATCCTTCAATTCTCCCCTACAATTAAAGATACCTTTTTGGAGCCTTTGAGAGCATTCAAACAACAATTAATCACAAGCTATGGCTCAACTGATTAAGAAGGAGCATAATTTAGGGTTGCGGCTCAAGAGGGTTACAGCTGCACTGATGGCAACACATGTCGTGATCCCATTGGCCATGAATGCATCTCTATACCTCAATTATATAGTACTAGTACTCCCTCTCTCCCTTTCTAAACATGGACGTCACGTCTAATCAGATCAGATGCCTGCCCTGAATGATGGCCATGCCAATCGATACTAACCATTTATTAAAAGCACAGTGACACTATGCCGGCGCCTCCAAAGAGCTCATTGCCATGACCTCTCCCTCTCAAAGTCAATGTAACATGAACCCCACATTAACCATCTCTGCAAGTATCCTCCAATCCTGGTCAGTCCCCCCTCTCCATCTGAATATCTGATAGCTAGATGAGATCTGACAACAAAAATGGCTTGTCTCCTAAGTTTGGGGGAGTGAGTGGGTCATTCTTGCTTGGATGGAACAAGCTGCTATTAAATTGTTTGTTTTATTCTTCCCTATCAAACACTTCTTTTAGGTATGCCTCTTCCTAACCTCGGCTAGCTATAATTGCCGCTAAAAACCTAATTTAGATTGTAATCAGGTTGTAGTGTGAAGGGTTGGTCTTTGTAGATTGTGTTAGGTTGCTCCTGTATATGTATGCTCTTGCTTTTCTTGTGTGCCCCAAACCCAAGGTTGGCACGATTTTTAGGCTTTTTGCACGACATGAAAGGAACATTTCTGACCATGTCGATCATCTAAACTCCTACAAGTTACCTTGAAATCCGCCATCTCAGACTTAGTACCAAGTTGGTTTGTAATACAATTTTGTGCTTTAGAATAATTAGTTTTTGGGAAATCTCCTTATACTGATAAGCAAATGGAACTGAGCACACATGACTAAATTGTCATAGTCCACAAATAAGTGAATACTACTATGAAAATGAAGTGATTTTATTAGCAATAGTACCAGTTGGAAAAAAAATGCCACCATCTTGACTGGAATTAAAACTCCTGAGGACAGTTAATCTGCCTTCTAACTGCATTCTTGGAAATTTTAGTGTTCCAACTGCCATTTTTCGGTGAGAATGACAGGTCCAAGATGGAGAAAAAAAGAGAGGAAAAAGGTTGCTTTCTTTGTCAAAGCTCCGATTCCACTGAGAAAATGTGCGAAATACTACACCTCGAATCTTGACAGCATTAGACATGGAGAGATGTGAATGTACATCGCCTGTATATCTTTCTGACAGTAACATCTTAGGCGACCAAACCCTAAAATCTCCAATAGAACTGTGGCCAAATACGTTACACAGGAACAGAGACAGGTACCACTCTAAGCCTGAAACTGAACTGTTCAGGTAAAGAAACGTATCGAGTTTTTGTCCACCTATTGTTGCACAGCACAAGTTGTACTTTCTGAAGAACACAAGAAGCATGATCTTGTCCCAAGTCCTAATCCATGTTTCTACTTATACGAAATTATAGAAGTATTGTTATACAGTTCAATTCAAACTCTTCTTACTATAGTTCTGTACTGTTCAGTAGATATAGAAGCCATTGGTTAGGTTACACCAGATTCTTCAGACCTGCCAAATTAAACTCTACATGTAACTCCAACGTGAGAGTCCATGCTGGCCTATTCTTATGCACTCTAGAAACATAAAGAAATTCGCATGATGGAGTATGCAAGACTTGAACAATTCTGTTGGAAGACCAAAGCTTTGTTAATTTAGGGTTGAAAGCTCATCAGTTGACAGTGAAAACCAGCAGGAGAAAATGAATTATAATTCAGATGTCGCTTCACATCGAACTCAAGTCACCGCGCAATTCTTTCAAATTAATTAGTAACACGACATGAATGGAACTTCGATGATGGGGGCATCATCAGTAGCCATTGAAAGTAATTAAGATCAACAATGATATATGGACTACTTACTACTGGTCAAACTAAAAATCACCGACCGCTCTGACACAAACCAACGGCCATGCATTTCTAGATGGTAGTAGTTGTTTGGACGGCATTCTTTTACTGGAGGGGTGACTATGTCATGCTGTCTGATCATACATGAACAGTTTTGCTTGCCTTCATTACCCTCTAATTAGATACTACATGAAATGCCCTTTTGTTTGTTAAGATGAGATGTCCCATAGCCAATACCATCTTAGTTTAAGGCTCTTGGGGACACCTGTGAGGACTATGTAGAGGTTACCCTACAGTGTATGATAAGTATTTGATTTTGCTATGTAAATGGTGTCAAACTTTAAGTTTGATTTTATGAAGAGTCTGCAATTTTCAAGAGCTGTTGTCTGTCTCTGACTGTCTGACCGGCACAAAGTGAGTGATTAGACCGGTGGGTCCAGTGTGACCAGATTTTGGGAGTAGTCAGACCAGTAGTGTGGTATGAATGATTTCTAATTGGCGGTTGCTTTTTTTCCAGAGAATGTGTTTTAGAGTTGGGCATGCGCGGTTGAACCGGGGTGAGTTGGCCGGTGTGACCGGCATTGAAAATACGGTCACACCGAGTGGCCGATCAAACCGGTCAGTAGTTAGCGGTTTGACTAGTGTGAGAAGAGCGATCAGATGGTGGTCACAGCCAAAGTACATTGAGTGTTGAAACTGAGTGTGTGCATGGTATTGATGTCTTGCTTGATTATGGTGTGTTGCATGATACGTTAATTTGACTAATATAAGTCAAGTGAATGGAATTTGTACTCGACATGGTTGCTTAGTCTTTGGATGTGCAAGTTGCTTGGAGGACGTAGCGGTCAATAACAATAGACCAGGACTAGACGGAGGAGTTAAGGTCCAAAGCGGTCATATAAGTTCGGATGAGGTTGCATAGCTCAAGCAGGAACATAGAGAAGATAAGAATTGTGGAGAGATGAGTTGGTGCATGTGGTGCACTAAGTGATGAGGCTAATACACGTAGAGACGGTTCGGGGGAGACCGAATGTGTGAAAACGTGACGACTAGTCATTAGGTACTATGGGCTACATCTCAAAGCATACAGAGGTGCTTTGGTGTAAAGTAAGGATTCTTGGCTCATCAATTGTGTCAATTGGTGATTTTGTGTTGTGCGGTGCTATATGATAATTTGCTTGTTAATGTTGGTTATAGAACTCCAGAGCCAGATCATGATGAGGTTGAATAGATTGGGACTAAGCTAGGGATCAGGACTAACCTAGGAGAGCTAAGATCCAGAGCAATTAAGGTGCCATTGGAAGATAACTAAGGCTAGTGGAGTGGTTACAAGCTGGAAAGACAAGGAACCAGAACGGAAGCTACCGGTAGTGGACATGATGGACAACATCAAGGTAGATTAGGACTAGCTTAGGGAGGAGCTAAGGTCCAGAATGGTCAGAGAAATTGGGTATCATCATGGTGGATGGATAGGCATCTAGTGCGCCAAGTAACTTGGGCCCGTTTGCAAGTGATGATGGTTTGATGGGATTCGGACGTGTGAGAAGCTTGGCGACAAGTCACTGAGGCTACATTAAGTTGAAGATGAAGCACGGGGTTGCTTCAAAAAGGAAGAGCAAAGTTTCGTGGAAGGCGGTAGAGAGGTATTTTGGTAAATTGCTCGATACCGAAAAAGTGGCGGTGTGTGAAACTGCAACGATGGCCTAAATGGATGAGGTCAAGGAGTCTTCATGGCCAATTTGGGCTATTGGAGTCAGGTGGAAGTCACGCTTTAAGAAGCGTGCATGTGTGAGTATAAAAGCTGGTATGGTGTTGAGTTAACGTGTTAACCCATGTAAAAGTGTATGAAAGCCCAACTAGAGGTGCTGGTTAAGGTTTCTCTTAAGAGCCTCCATATATAGGGAGGGAGGAAGGTGGCTTAGGTGCTAAGCTAGGGAGAGTTTAGGCTAAGCCTTTGAAGAGGGTTAGTTAGATAGAACCTTTGAGAGATGAATTGTGGCCCTTTGTCTTGAGCTTCTTATCATCCTTAAGCTTGTGAGTAGCTATAAACATTTATCTTCAAGTTTTAATAGATATCAAAATTCATCCAAGTATTTCTCCTCTTTACTCAACTATTGAAATCTTGATTTGACTTGGTTTTTGGTATTTTCTTCTCCCCTATTCATCTTATAGTGATCTATAATGAGTAAGAAGCACTAGAAGATCCAAGTTGATCAATCGTTATCCATCCAGATCACATCCATAGCAAGAAACAAGATCATGCTCGGTTCTTGCTTGTTCTTGACTCAAATTTGAGTTTTCGTGATCTAGATAATTGTAGCTCAAATTTTTGCCTAGATTAGCTTGCTATGACATGTAGGAGTAGATTTGGATTATTTTCTTGATTACAAACTTCTTGAGTAAGAACTAATTTGGGTTTGGTGTTCTTGAGATGTATATTTGATTTTTCTTTGATAGAGTGAACATGAACATAAGAATCTTGTGATTCTTAATTGGTTTAGGTTTATATTGCCTTGAATAAATCTCAAACAAAATTTGGGATTGTTTGGATGAAATTTGATCAAGTTCATGAGATTTGAGTTTTGCTCCAAAAAGCTTTTTGAGCTCTATGAAAAGGAAGCGGTTAGACCGTCCTGTCTGCCACTATGCCACAGTCACACCAACCCAAAGGCAAGGTGGGTTGTTCTATGCTCCTGTTGTTCCCTTGATAATTTAGTTTCTGTTTTAGGATTATTTTCACTATGCATCTGATCTTCTTAGTTTTTCATAGCTATTGAAATGAAGAAGCCTTTTGCATTCAAAGGGGGTTGATTTTATTGAAAGTGAGAAAGAGATGAAGATCATTCACCCTCTCTCATCTCCACCATGGGTACTACAACACCTAATGAAAGGAAAGTTTCTTCATTTCTCGGGAGGGCAGCTCTGAACACCACACATTGCAAGGTAGCTTAAGCAAAGATTGGATAACATGATGGTTCTGTAGGCCAATTAGTTCATGATATCATTTGCAGATTTTTGGCTGGTAAATTTGCAGCATTTAAGGCAGGAATACATATTTATGTTGTTATCTTCTTTTTTCTTTTAAAAACAAAGATTTGATGGTACTACTGTTTTGGAAGTTGTACCATGAATTTTACTTTAGGAGTTGGGCAGGAGCAGGGCAATATTTTGAGTACTAAGTTGGTGCTATTAAGGGTATATATCTCTTTTCCTATTATTGTTGTAGTCTAGGGTTTAGTGAGTTCTTGTACTATATATAGTCTCATAGGCTGCTATTGCAATATACACTACATTTCACATTTGCATACCTTCTATTCTTATAACATGATATCAGAGCCCAAGTTGGGCAAGGGTTTTCAGCCACCGCCGCCAGCTGCCGCCGCCCCTGGGAGGAGCAATCTCCACTCCAGGGGGTAGCCTCCTCTATTCTAGCCAAATCTGTTAGTCGCCGGCCTACGCCCGTGTGCACCTCCATCCGAGCACATGCCGTCGTCATCCCAGCTGCCTCGAGATCCCAAAGCGGGCTCACACTAAGCCTCTGTTGCCGCCGCTAGGCCGTCGTCGCCTTGGATCTAGCACAAGCCGTCGAACCCAGCCGCCTCCACCACCTCGCTCGACCCGCCAGGGCGCCGCCACCCTGGATCCGGCCGTTGCCTTGGATACGCCACCAGATCCAACAGCCGCTGCCTTGGATACGGCCGCGCCTCCTTAGCGTCGCCTTGGATCTGACCACCATTACAACATATCCGGGCTCCCCGCCATTGGAACTGGCCACCAGATCCACCGCCTGCCTCGGCCCCCGCTGCCGCCTCGGCCTTACTAGCTTCTAGAGCCCATTGCCTCCCTCGGATCGTCATCGCCGTCACTCGCCTCTCCGCCAAGCTCAGCGCTGTCGTCTCTCACTGGATCCCGTCGTCACCGTGTTGCCCCAGCCCAGATTCGGCCCTCTCCGACCACCGTCGCCCTGGATCCGACCGTAGCCGCTTCGAATCTAGCCGCCAAGCCGGGCCGTCTATGTGACCGCGCCAGCCCCTATGCATGCACTGCCGCTTGTGCATCCGTGTCCCCGCGCCCGCTCGCGCTCGATGCCACCGTCACCCTCGCACAGGAGCCACCACTGTCTTGGTTGTCCATTACCGCGCTTCCTCCCGATCGCTGGTTGCCCAAGTTCACGCCTCTAGCAACGCTTTGGCCACCTCCAGTGCTGTCCTTGTCGCTCGACGTCATCCTACTGGCCTTGTGCTGCATGCACGGCGAGGGCGCTGGTGTTGAAGTCAAAGGTGGGGGGCGTCGAAGGCCGACAGCGAGGAGGGAGAGGAGCGCCGCCAGGGTGGCGATAGAGGAGAGGGATCCCGTGCCTTTCTTTCTCCTCTGGGCAGTGTGGTGTAGATTTGACCAGTGAAATGAGGAGTTAGTTTCATTTGGTTTTAGGTGGTTCGGTCTTTCGGAGAATGAAATGGCAGGGACACAGTAGCTTGATCTTAGTATTGGTGATGTTGCTGCTAGCTCTTTACCGCATTTGAGTCTTTTTCCATTTAAATCTTCTGTTGCGTCTATCCAGATCCGTTGCCTCCTATATTTTTGTTCGTCAAAGTCATGTGAATCCATAAAATCCTTGCCAGTCAGTCGATTGCTTTGATAGCCATGTTTCATCCTTTTGGATGAGTGTTGTCCACTTCTTTCTTTCGTATAGCTGTAGCTGCCGCTCTTCTTTTTGAGCCGCTGTAGATCGTAAAAATCTTTTAAATACCACTGCTTCTTTTTGAGCAGCCGCCCCGAGCTTCTAAGGTCGTCGCGCTTCTTCTGCACCGCGCCTCTGCTGCGTTTCTTGTGCACTGCGCTGCCATCGTCTTGGGCTTTGATCTGCGCTACCATCGTCTTGAGCTTCGATCTGCGCTCGTATGCTTCTATCTATTCCTCTTTGACTTGATTTGACAACTCTCTCTACTTGTGTCACCTTCCACATTATTCTCATCGTGTTACCGCAGTTGACTTTGCTCCCGCTCACGTCTACATTTTCGGCCCCTGCACTTTGTGTTTTATAGGCTGCCAAACGATTTCAGATGGGAGCGCGATCTTTCCGACATAATTTTCCAAGAGCTGACGCTATAACGATGTCTTCAAGATATGGACTTTGGATTTTTCCTATTTTAGTGTCAAACTTTTTCAAATGTAATGCTATTGTATATACCTTACATTTGAAGAGATGTTAAGGGTATATATGTCTTTGTCTATTACCTTTATAGTTTAGGGTTTAGTGAGTTCTTCTACTATATGTAGGCACATAGGCTACTATTGCAATATACACTATATTTCACATTTGTATATTTTCTATTCTTGTAATTGGTGCAACCAATTAATCCCGGTGCCTGTAGTGTTCATCTGGCATTATATTGGAAGCAATTAAATTGTAACTTCCCCCTTTTCTTTGCAAGGAAGCTAGTAGAATCTAGATTTCGCGTTAGCTGCACATAAGTTTGCTTTTCGAACATGAACATTAGACATTAATTTAAAACTCTACGATCGATCCTTTTCCTTTTTGACTCTAGGATGTTCTTTTAGTCGGTCTTATATTTAGTAGTAGAGTGCATATATGCTTTTGGTTTTTTACCCTATTGCATCCAGATTACATGCGCAAAAGTTGAGGCAGAACCCTCTCAAAAAGGATCCGAAGATTACATGTTAAAAACTTGAAGCAGAATCCTCTTAAAACAACTTGAAGTGAATCAATCCGAACCTCTTATCTGCTTCGGAAGCGGTGTAGTTTTCTTCTTCTATGTAAGCATGATAGAACCACTTTTATTGTAATGTTTGACAAAGTCTTTTTTTTTCCCTCAAAGAAAATGCTTGCCACTGTCTATTGTGCCGGATTACACATCGGCCAGCTTTCTCAGTGGACTACAGATCAGACATGCTCCACTAGCAAGAACCGATGCAAAAGGGGCCTAAGCAAGTGCCTAATGTTTAGCTAGCTGTGGTGCAATGCAAACCGTCCCCTAGGATCGATTCTTGACTCATGTACATAGGGTGTTTAGAATAGTGTTGATTTATAATTTTTTTACTGTAGTCGATTTATTTTTTATTATAACTAAGTTGACTTATTTAACATAACTAAATTTAAAAAATTAATAATAAAAAAAATATGTTAGCACATTACAAATAATATAAAAAAATAAACAGTAAAAAAAAGCCGACCGCAGACACTGAACTCTGACGCTACCGCAGACTTAGCGCTAACTGCAACAGCAGCAGCAACTTGTATACAGATTGGACCGTACGCACAGGTCTATACGATCCGTACCAAGCCCATTAACACATGCACCGTGTAGCAGGGAGGAGCGTCTGCGTACGTACGTAGGTATGGACACATGCGTCCCTGCAGGTGGGCCCGAGCCGAACGCAGATCAGCAGCCGCTGGCAATTTTTTGGCTTGGGGTTTTGGACATGAGAGACCACACGTCCGTCCAGATTGCGCGCGCTGAGCCCCATGCACGCACGAGGCGCGACGCGAGAATCGGGCGGATGGCGGCGGCGAATGGATGGACGCGGGATGCGCAGATCAGATCTCGTCCGGATTGGGTCCGGCCGGAGCTAGTGGCGCGCGTCGCGCGGGCACATCCGCACGCGCGCGCTGGCTTATCCTCTCTTTCTCGCGCAATCCGGCGCGGGGATGGCTGGGCCGCGCGCGCGCCTCCCCTCCCCGCAACGGGAGCCACACGGTCGCGTTACCCCCGGCCGCCTCCACGTTTAACCACCTAAGCCGCTCCTTTTCGCGGCGCCCCGGTTGTCTCTGCCATGGCTCCATCATCATTCACGTGTTATCTAGCTAGCTGATGGCGTAGAGGGGAGCAAAGTGGCTGCATGCTGGGCTTGAAATATCGTGTGCGTTTTCGGTGGCGGCTGTATATAGATATATTCTTGTCTCTCGCGTGTTGTGTTCTCTACGTGAATGTCACATGTGATGCGATGATTGTTGTAAATAATACATAGAAAAATAAAGATAAAATATATAAATTTTTACGTGAAAAACTATTATAGAAAAAAATCACGGATACTTGAAGTCAAATCACTATAACGAGAAGAGATTATAATGGAGCGCTTGCTTTTCCTATAGGCTACTGGTGGTACATATACAGGGTGAGGGAATCGAATCCCACACGGAGAGAAAACCAAATCAGAATCGGTTACTACAGATTGACTGACTGATATAACATGTGCATACACATGTCATGCCACGACTAGCATAAGGCGTAGAAGTACGAATTCAGATCAACTTCAATAATCTTCACCTTAAGCTGTATCCCCTCTAGTAGTCAAAAAATATGATAGACTTCTCTAATAAAATCAGTATGTACACCTTGAGCATCGAAAATCCAAAAGACTAGTGAGTAATACTAACCAAGTCTGAGCAAAACTCAAACCTAGATGCAGAAACTAACGTTGTCAACAAATCAGCTGGATTATCATGGGTACTTATCTTGCTGATTTTGATATCATCCTGAGTACTAACACATCGAATGTAGTGATATCTGATATCAATGTGCTTTATTCTCTCATGGAATATTTGGTCTTTTGTAAGATAAATAGTACTCTAACTATCATAAAATATTATAATGCAATATGTATTTTTATGAATCTCAGTAAATAAATCTCTTAGACAAATGGGTTCTTTGCAAGCTTCAGAAATAACCATATACTCAGCTTCTGGTCCAATGTGCCTTAATTATATAATTAGTTTCCCATAGAACCCCATAGCAAGTATGCTCGTTTGGTCAGCAGATGTAGTCAGGTCCTGGGTTCGAGCCCCCCTATGTAGTTCTTTTTGACAAATATTTCTTCGGTCCAACCGGCATCGGTTTTCACATGGTTTTGTGCCAAACCAACCGATTTAACTGGTAAATCTTCGATTTTGGAGTGGAGCTACTCCTACGCGAAAGAAAAGAAAAACTCCCAGGAGAGGAGTACTACTGTGTCTGCGTGCATCGGAATCAATACTCCTTTTGGGAAGAGAAGCGAGGAAAGTGGTGCTAACCTGCTCATTTTGGATTAGCGGATAAATGTCTGTTTCTTTTCGATTTTTCGATTGATTTTTTAATAACTATTAGTGATAACCAAAAACAAAAGAAGAATCCCAAACAGATCGAATGAATGCGAATTCCAAGAGAGGAGGGGGGAACCGGAGGGAGGGGGTGCAATAAAGAAAGGTGGGGCCGCGTCAGGCGGGAGGAACCCGAGGAGCGACACGTGGAGATCACCCCTACCCCCAACCCAAACGCGCCTCGAAGTCATCTGATCTCGGGCCAACCCGACCCCACCGCCGCGCGCATTGCCACGGCCGGCCGGGCAGGGTTGAGACGCCGCTCGGGATCAGGCTAGGGCTGTCAATGCCCAGCCGCCTCGCCGCATCGATGAGCTAAGCGAACGGAGAAGAGATGGAGAGTGGTGCGTGTGGTCGTCGGGTACGGGTGGAAGCGAACGGGGAATCGACGGCTCTTCAGTACGGTAGGGGGCAATCGGTTATCACGTGCCGCTCTGATAAAAACTAGTGCGATTCCCTATCGAGGAAATGTACCACAGTTTCCTTTCGTGCCGGAACACATCTCTCTTCCCCTTTTCCGAGGCTGCCGAAAGAAATTTCAAACTGTACAGTGCTAAAAGACACAAGACACCACTCGAAAGAAACTGCCTAAGAAAACAACTCGCAAGAAACAGCTCAGGTCCCCCTAGAGCTCAGCTCAAGTGAAGGTAACATTCAGAATAACAATAATTTATAATTTTTTTTATTATAGTTGACTGATTTTTTTATTGTAGCTAACTTAACTTATTTAATATAATTAAATCTAAAAATAGAAAATATATGTTAATCCATCATGAACAATACAAAAGAATACAGAAAAAAACAAAAAACATAAAATAACAAAAACAAAAATATGAATAGTAAAAAAAGTCATCGTTGGCCATCAAACGTTAGCTTCTTTTGAAACTGAGCGCGGCCTAAATTCGAGAAGAACTGCCGTTTTCCAAACAGTGACTTTCATTTGGAGACATCTCTTTTTTCTTTCTTTTTGCGTGCAACATGATGCCCACTAATATATGTATGGCAGTATTGTATAAGACTCGGATTTGTTATTCGAATGTTTTTGTACCCGTGAGAAAAATGAGATACTCTTTATTTACAAATGAAGGAAAGTTCTAACACTACCTTGGATGCAACAAAAAAAAGTCTCCTATAATATATCTGACGTGATAGATTACTACAACACTTGTGTAAACATCAAATTTGTTCTAACCAATGTGGTGGCAACAAGCTGTTACAAGCATCGAACATTCTTTTTTTTTCCCCGAAAGTGGACAGCCATCGAACATTCAAACCAAGCGTGTACCAGACTACTACTAGTCCAGAATTTAACAGTGCAAGCGTTATGTCTCCGGAAAGGCCTCGCACAATTTTTCAGTTGAATTGTCGTCTGGCCCGTTTACTTTCGAACCCAGGTTCGAAAGTGCTCACTCTCCTTCATATATTTGTGTGCGTTTAGTGTAAAACATATATCTATATTTCGTAAGGTATTGAATAAATTCAGAATTTATCTAAAGACCTCCGCTCTAGACCCATAGTATGTTTCAACAGAGCTCACGTGTGATATATGGTATAAGTATGGTGCGCATGAGTATGTGTTTTTCTTTTTAATTAAAAAACTAAAATTCTTTAATTGAAAAAAGTACTTCACTGGTATGTGGCCTCATTCAAAACAATTTTTAGTTTCTGGTTTTTAATTTTCAGAAGTCGGAAAATGTTTTGAATGTCTTGGCGTCTTAACATAGTTTTTTCTTTTTTCTCTTTCCTGTGTATTTTCTATAAAGATATAACCTTCTTCTATTTTTCATAGTTTTATTTTTTTAATTAAATATCTCGGCAAAAAAACTTGCAGCCGCTAAAATACCCCCATTTTAGACAAAAGCCAACCGTCATAGTTATTTACCCCAGCTATATTTACAGTATCCGACTTACGTACGAGTATAATTATTTACCCCATCCCGACTGCAAACGTAAAAGCATACGGTATCAATACGAAAAGTGAAACTGTCCTTATTTTTTTTTCCAGGTTTTCACTTCGAAAAGGCTGGCTTTTGAAAGTCTCCCCGGAGCCCGGAGGCATTGCATTGCATCGCATCCGTGCCCTGCTGCGACCTTGCTCAGCCTAGTACTGGCACGAATGGGGGGAGATAAAAAGTAAAATCCAATTAAACCGAGACTCGTCTGACATCCGGGCCCACCCACCCACAGCTCGCCTCACGGTACGGCTGATACGCGCCTCTCGTGTATAAAAGCCCTCCTCTGACTCTCCCTTTTCCACCATTACCAGAACCGCACCGCCCCTCCCCGTCGCGCGCGTCCGGCCGTTCCGCCCCGCCGTTTCCCTTTCTTCTCCGGAGACCAGCCTGGGACGGCTCGCGCGGAGGGAGGCATGAGGACGAGGACCGGGTCCCTCTATCCCAGCGGCGGCGAGACGGCGGTGGTGGGGCAGAAGAAAAAGAGGTCGTTGGCGCAGTCCACCGCCGCCGGTGAGTGCCCCGGCGGCGGGCGAAGGAAGCGGCAGGCCGGGGGACCGGACTACCTGGATGAGCTCCCCGACGACCTCGTCCTCTCCATCCTCACCAAGCTCGCCGCCTCCGCCTCCTCCCCGTCGGACCTCCTCTCCGTCCACCTCACGTACGCCCGCGCCCCCACTTGCTTATTCCTCAGCCCGCTTGCCCAAAAACACCTCGCCTGTCTTCGAATTGCAAAAGGCCCCCTCGCGAGTTCATATGAATGCGTACAACAGGGGTTATTTGGCAATTTGCGGAAAGTTTGGGGGTGGGATGGGGATAAAGCGGAGTAGCGAAGGATGGCCACTGAAAACGTCGTCTTATCTTTTGGCGTTGCAGGTGCAAGAGGCTGAAAGGGCTCGGGCGGCATGACATGGTGTTCGCCAAGGCCTCGCCGGGGTCGCTGGCCGTCAAGGCGGCGGCGTGGTCGGAGCCGGCCCAGCGATTCTTGAAGCGCTGCGCCGACGCCGGCAACCTCGAGGCCTGCTACGTTCTCGGCATGGTACGTACGGAGCGTCCAAGAACCCTAGACAGCTTGTACAAGCTGGGTGGGTTGATTGCTAGACATTCATGGTGAGATGAAGTGCTGATGAGTGTTTGCGCTGTCTTTGTGCAGATACGGTTCTATTGCCTGGGTACACGGAGCGGCGGCGCGGCTCTGCTGGCGAGGGCGGCGGTGGGCGGGCACGCGGCGGCGCTATACTCGCTGGCGGTCATCCAGTTCAACGGGAGCGGGGGCGCCAAGTCGGACCGCGACCTGCGCGCCGGGGCGGCGCTGTGCGCGCGCGCCGGGGCGCTGGGCCACGTCGACGCGCTCCGCGAGCTCGGGCACTGCCTCCAGGACGGCTACGGCGTGCGCCGTGATCCCGCTGAGGGCCGCCGCCTCCTCGTCGCTGCCAACGCCCGCGAGCTCTCCCTCGCGCTCGCCACCGCCGCCTCCCACCACCCCTTCGCCGCGCTCCCCCTAGGCGGTGGGGGCGGCTGCCCGCTCCTCTCGGACTTCGGGTGGAGCCTCCCGGAGGCGGAGCCCCACCCGGCGAACCTCTTCATGGTGGGCTGGTGGGCGTCGCGCGGCGGGCAGGCAGCCGCCAAGAAGCTCGGCGCTGACACAGCCACCGGCGAGAGCGACGGCGGCGAGCTCAGGCTGTGCTCTCACGTGCGGTGCGGGCGGAGGGAGACGCGGCGGCACGAGTTCCGGCGGTGTTCCGTTTGCGGCGCGGCCAACTACTGCTCCCGCGCCTGCCAGGCCCTCGACTGGAAGCGCGCGCACAGGGCGCAGTGCGTGCCCATGGACCGGTGGCTCCTCGCCGGCGGCGAGGCCCATTGAGGCAGTGACGGGACTCCAGACCCAGCGGGTAGTACTGTAGTCTCGGTCCACCGCGGTTGCACGTGGACCGGGTGTAGCGAAGGGAAGGGGCAGGAAAAGGAGGAAGCGTTTCTGCGTTTTTTTTTGCCGGTTGGGCGTTGTCTTGTCAGATGTACGTACTCTACTAGGGAAAAGGAGACGAGAGATTCTACGGATACCCTCTACTCGCGCTTTTTTTTTAAAAAAAATTCTCTTAAATTAGAATTCCAAGCCTATTTTAACCAAGTTTTAGAGTTGAAATTTTCTACTACTCACCTGTGCCTAGGCACCTAGCTGTAGCGTTTTTGTCGTCCTGTGTTCAGATGTTTTGGATGGACGCTGTGGAGGTACGGACAAGGCATATCGGCTGTTTTCGTGGTATTTTTTTTAACTGGTTTATTTTTTATTATAACTAAGTTTACTTATTTAATATAAATAAATTTAAAAAATAAAAAATATGTTAGCCTATTACAAATAATACAAAGAAATACGGGGAAAGAAAGAAAAGATAAAAAAAGTCTAAAAATATTTTAAAAAAATTAAAAAAAGATGAAATTACTGAATAGTAAAAAAAGTAGAAGTTAATTTTAAGCTGAAATGACCACAATATTTGTTTGCTCGAATGTATTGGACAGCAGCAGTGCAAAGCCGTGCTGTTATGTGGTGTGAAGTGCCCATGTTTCGTTCCTTTTTTTGGTCGATGGTATTTTATTATGGTTTATGGATTTTATTTATATTTTTTAAGATGACAATGAGCAGTACGTATAGTTTTAAATTTGAAAAGTTGTTTGGCTATTTCAAAAAACTATCTTATTTATTTTGATTTTTGAGAAAAACAAAAACGGAAAAAACATGCCTTTTTCTTCTCCAGTGGTGAGACAAGTTGGAGGTTTCTCTCTGGCCGGACTTGAGGTGTTTTTCTTCTACAATGGTGAGACAAATTGGAGGTTTCTCCCTGGCTCGTCATGTTGGACTTGAGGAGGTTGTAGGGTCTATTCTTTTTGAAAGTTAGGTACTATAGTAAAAACTAAAAACCGTTTTAAAAAACTGAAAAGAACAGACCTGTAGTCATGTAGGCTACTACTAAAGTGAAACTTTTTTTTTCTGTTTCCTAGGTCATGGAAAGAACACAAAGATGATGGCCTTCTCTTTGTTTCTTTTTGCTCGAATACGCTGTAGGATATAACTGCAGATTGGAGTATATTAGGACTGATACGTTATACAACTGGATTAATAGAGTACAATCGAGAAAGGGGACTATCTATTGCATAGTCGACTGAAAAAATTTGTATTTCAGTTGATTTTGTTGTAACATATTTTTCATGTATGTAGTATTCTTCGTCTATGTTTGCAATACTTTTTGCCCATGTATGTAATATTTCTCGCCGAGAAATATTGCATAGATGGGAAAAACATACATGAAAAAATGATATATATATATATATATATAGAGAAATGAAAAATATTACAAATATAGGTGACAAATATTACATATATAGAAAAAAATATTGTAGCAAAACCAACCGAAGCAAACAAAATTTAGATGACTGTACAATAGCAAAACAGTTGAGAAAATAGGAGAAATTCGGGTGTAAATTGAGAAAGTAGGAATCCTGACCACAATAAACGGATACCAAACCGGTTGACCCTACCTTGTGCTGCACCTGAATAATAATACATCATGAACTAGTGCTAGCACGAAATTAATCTTGTGTGGGTGATCGTTTCGGCTTTTTTCGGCTTCAGCTTCTAGCTTCAGCTTTTTTTTCACTATTCACTACACTATCCACTAACTCATTCTGATGTTTTTCACCAACCACTGATGTTTTTTCACCAAAGCCAAAAGCCATCGCTATTCCGATCACCCCCTAAAAAAGCAGCGCAGATTTTGGCATGTTGCAGAGGTTGGATTACTGTGTGGAGAAAGGCACACGAACGCTCCCTCCCCCGTCTTTGTTGGCCTTCCCCTTTGGAAAAGCGAAAGAATATGCAACGCGACGCGCACGGTATTTCCACGACTCGGACATCTGCGGTTGCCAAAGGAACCCGGAGGCCCTATTTATTTGGAGTGTCTGACTTTCGATTTATTTTTTTTAAATTTTATCTTTTCCTAGTTTTCTAATTTTTTGAGTTTTTTTGCCTTTTCATTTTTTCCATCTTTGTTTGCATTATCTATGATAGACTAACCTTATTTTTTTATTTTTAAATTTAATTATGTTAAATAAGTTGTCATTAACTACACTACAATTTTAATCAATTATAGTATAAATTTAGCTATAAATTATCGTTTTTTAGCCTAACTGAGCAGCCTCGTGATAACGTGGGTCACTGACATCAGAATAGTAAGCAACAAAACATCTGATTACAAATCGGTATAGTAATTTAATTGAAGCGAGAGCCGGCCTGGCCTGCCAAACCTAGATTCGATCTTGGCCAGAGCTCAAAGTTTTGTCGTTTCGGTGGGGGCAGCGACCCAAACAAGGGCATGCAGATTGCCAACCGGTGGATGGCTTTGTTTTTCTGGATTTTTGTCTTTTAGTTTTTTTAAAAAATTAAAATAAATTGGACAATTTTTTAAAACGAATTTGTCAAATATTTCTTGAACCTAAAATCTTGTGGGTCATCCGCTCCGACGTTTTTATTATCTACTATTGTCTCAAAAAAAAATACAAATAGCATATAGGTCAATGATGCACGTGGCACCTCGACTATCAGTCCGATGACCAAAATTAAGTTCGACTCTCACCAATGGTAGGCCGGATGGGTTAGTATTGGTGTGGATTTGCCATTGTGATTTTGGAGATTTAAACCCGCAACAAGTAGGTGACAGCTTACAGGTGACTGGATTAACCTATTATCCCTACTCTCTCAGAAAAACAAGGGCAGGCAAATTAAACAAGCCTACTGAATATATATGCTCCTTCCATGATGGATCATGACCGCGGATGCTATTGTCGCCGTGACTGGCCGGGTTCTGCGGCGTCCAGCGATTAAGCACGTAGTAAGTACCAAGCTAATAGCTTAGAAAATCGCCGGTCGTGATGCCTACACGTTTGACTCCCCGGGGCAATGAACTGTGTGTGCCAGGAAGCGAGAGATCGTCCGCGGGAATTGGGATGTCGGTGTTGGATGGGGCGCGAGGAATCGAATATTGATTGACCTTTCAGTGTTGTTTTCGTGGGGACACCGTGCGACGGTGGAGCTATTTTAATTAATTTTTCATTAACAGAGTGTGTGAATCATGCATTCGGTTACTCAGCTTAAAGTTTAGCGTTGGCTTATGATTTTTTTTATTATAACTAAGTTAACTTATTTGCTATAATTATATTTTAAAAATGTAAAAATAGAAAAAAATATGTTAGTCTATCACGGACAATGTAAAGGAATACAAGAAAAAAAGAGAAGGCAAAAAACCCAAAAAAATCTAAAAAAACAAAAAAAGACGAAATTACTAAATAGTGAAAAAAAAAGAGCAGAAACCAGAAGCAGAACCTGGCTTTAAGCCAACTTAAGTAGCCCCAAAACTGCTCATGGTCCCTGCTCGAATTCATATTGATTGGATTTATTTAACGGAAGTGGTATACCACACTCAAATATTTTTTAGGGCAAAATCAGTTGAATTTTTGACCTTTCGATTTTCGTGAAGATTCATGCGCCATCTTCACCACCAACATCTTCCTCTTCTCCGACGACGCCCTCATCTTCATGTGCCACTGCCCCATGGGATTAGGGTTCAGGCCCATCGTTCGGGTTAGAGTTCACCCGCCCCCCGCTTAGAGGGAGGTTAGGACGGCAGTGGACCGGCGGTGGGAGGCGGAGGTGGTGGGGCGGCGGCTATGTCGCCTCGACAGCGGGTGGGAGGAGGGCGGTGGGCGGGGTAGGCAGCAGGAGAGACGTCAGGGAGTCCATTAGGTGGCAGAAGGTGGCGCTGGTGGATCCGACGGTGTTAGTCGCCAGAGATGAGGAAGAAGGGCGAGGCGGGGGCTTCGATGTCTAATCTGGTCGGAGATGGAGAAGGCAGCTACGGTGGCGATGAGAGTGATGATCAATTAGGATACGGCGGTAGTCGTCAAAGGTGGGGAAGAAAGGCGGGGCGGGAGCGTTGGAGGCGAGCGGCGAGGAAAGAGAAGGTGGTGGGAGGGAAGGAGTAGGAAGAGGGAGATGGTCGTTGGTGGGCCTCGTCGGCATTAGGGTGATGCCGGCAAGGAGGCAGGTGGCGGTGCTAGGGAGGTGGGGAGGCGACAGCGGCTCGTCTAGGGTAGGAATGAGGGTAGGGTTAGGATTTGGGTTGGAGGAAGATTTTATATATGATTGATGGAATGATCTAGGCCATTGATTTTTCATCTGATGGTTAGAAAAAATGATTATTTTTAGAGGAGAAAATAGTCAGAATATATATAAAACACTTCCTTTATTTAAATGCTTTTCTTCGTAGAGGAGCAGCAAACATCTGTATTTACAGTCACAGGTATATTTCCCTACAAAAAATGGTGCACATGCATGGAGGAAATTATTGAAGTTTCCAATTGGGCAAGCAAAACTGATTGATGCTCGTTCAAAAAAAATAAAACACCGATTGATACTCCGTTCAACAAAAAAAAAACACTAGTTGATACGTTAGTTGACAGTGTGTTGTTTTTTGTTTTAGTAACATGATGTAGCTTCGAGTCAAGAGCCCTCAAGGGACAAATTTATTAACGCTTGATACCACTCGATAATATTGCTTTGATGGTCAATGCCTATCAAGGGACAGCATCTCTTGAGAAGTGTGTGCCGGTTGCCATCTAGGTTTCCAGTAATTATCGCTTGTTCATACCCAGTAGTGTTATGATTATCATATGCACCTCCCAATCTCAAGTTTGAGCTGCATGTAGGAGCATTTGTTAGGCTACCAAAGGTTTTTTATTATATGGCAGGGTTTCTACGAGGGAATCTCCTTAAATGGAGTGTACCTGCTCGATACAAATTCGTTCTTAGCAATGCAAAGAAATATATGGATTTCAGAAAGCCTACAGTTAAACTTCTCTAGTTTTGATTAGTGATATATATAATAGATTATGTAAATTGGTTACGTGTGAACGATGTCGTGAGAAATATTTTCATAATATTATTTCATATTTTTTTACTAACATATTCATTTAAAAATAAATAGCTAAATTTAAATGTTAAGAACCGTATCAAGATATATAAAATGTAATGTATTCTTGAACAGAGGGATCGGTAGTTTCCATACCAATGGTTTTTAGGGTGCGCTCAGGTCAGCGTTTTCTTCAGGTGTGCAATTTCGTCTGTTTCTTTTTTTTTATTTTTTTTCGAATTTTTGTGTTTTTTTTTCGTATTCCTTTGTATTGTCTGTTCTAGATTAGTATGTCACTTTTATTTTTATATTTTTTAAAATTTAATTATATTTAATAAGTTAACTCAATTACAGTAAAAAAAATTAGCTACCTTACAATAGAGGAGATATCAGGCCTCATATGAGAGGAAGAGCAATATGGAAAGCAGGGAGGAGCAGCAGAAATAGTTTCTGTACAACATGTTCAGACGTTTGACCAAGAGCACTCATGTGGGGTCTTCCAACTATCTATGGACTATAATATTGGCTGGGTTTGATTCGCTTTGCCGCTTTTGGCCCTGGTCATTTGCTACGGTAATTAGTTTTTAAATATTATATTTAAAAAAAGATATTTTTAAATAATATATTTTAAGATAGATCTATAAATTAATTATAGTATATGCTATATCAATTTTAGTTATATGGACTAAAATCATATGCGACTATCTCTCTTCATATTCTCTCACAAATAGTCATAATTTAAAAATTATAAGTTATGAGCTGAGACCTAAAAAAACTGCGGCCGCTTTGATTTCTTTGCTCACTGGTTTTGTTTCCACTTGCATGTTGCAACAGTTCACGCCATCAAGGCGAATTTATTTTAAACTTAACAAATAATACTCCTCCTGAGTACTGATGGAATTAAAAAGAATCCAATTTCCCCAGTCTCTTTCTCTTATTCAAAACAAACAGGAACTAGTACTACTACTAACCTGTACTCTGTAGGCTAACGTGATCTTTGTTCGTGCAATGCGACCTTAGAAAGCTGAAGGAAAAAAAAGAGCCAAGGTCGAACAAGAAGCAGTGCAGCGGAATAAGGTGATCCAAAATTTAACGATAGTTTATGATTTTTTTATTGTAGATGGTTTATTTTTTTACTGTAACTGATAGTAACTTATTTAATATAATTAAATTAAAAATTATAAATAAAAAAATATGTTAAATCATCACAAATAATACAGATAAAAAAAGACAAAAAAAAGCTAAAAAGAAACTATGTTTATGCTCATGCTCATGCCCCTTCCCTTTTCCTTCTTCCTTTCTCTCCTTTTGATCATCTCTCCTTTTTTTATATTCTCCTCTGATTGCTGTGCACTTGCAGGTAAAAGCTCGCAGTCGCAGCGTGTGGCCGACTGATTTGAGCTGATCGATCTATTACTACTATTTACTATAGAAGCTTGGGAATCCTATGGTGGTGTCGGCAACTGTACAATACTAGCGCAAGTACTGGTATATATTGTTTCCTTCTTGCAGATGCAGACCGAGATGCATATGCCGTC
This sequence comes from Melocanna baccifera, assembly GCA_036346265.1. NCBI lineage: Eukaryota > Viridiplantae > Streptophyta > Magnoliopsida > Poales > Poaceae > Melocanna > Melocanna baccifera. The sequence goes on from CM070678.1 coordinate 8,504,484, forward strand.
GCCATGCCTTGTCCGACATGTCGCATTATCGTGGAGTTTATTTGCTGTACCGGATGGATGGATCGCCATGGCAGTGCAGGGAGAAACGGAGTGTATATTGGATTGGATGCAGGCATGGAGAGAGTTCGTTGAACAACCGACGGGTATTTATGAGGGTGTTGAAGGGGTGATCTCCACCTACACCATTAGATCTGTTGGACCAAAAGACTCATCAAGACATGTAAAAAGATGCTTATACCCATAAGATAGTGGATCACTGATTCACTGTAGAGGTACCATTATAATTAGGTCTTATGACCATGTGTGTGTGTGTAGCCTTGGCAAATAAGACTATAAGAGAGCCAGCTCAGCTCATTTTTTAGATGGCTCTACTAGTTCTCCTATTTACTATTTGGCCTGTAGCTATGGTGATTTGGGAGTGACAGCAATCTGAATGACTGCATGATGCTACCACTGCTGCGTTTGAAATAGAGGGGCTTTCCAGCCTTCTGATGCCAAGTAGCAGGAGTATGTTGAAGCATAATAATGGAGTACTTTGCTCGCTTATTCTGAGAGCTTGTATGATAATTATGAGTACGTCCTGGTGTGGTACTACGTACTAGTACTAGAGAGATGTGCTCCTCTCACTTCCCAGTAGTATAGTAACTTGAGGGCTGATCTGAATGAATCTGTCGGTGTAATTGGGTCTCCCGATCTAGGTGGAAGGTTTAATTTTTAGAAGGACAAGGGTGGTTTATGGATTTTGACTAAAAATTATAGCTAATTCGTGGTTAATGCAAAATTTTCTTGATTTATACGATAGTTGAACTGTAGCTTATGAAATTTGTACGCATTTTTTTTAGGTTTCTAAACGGCCCCGAATCATCGGGCGTATTGATACGAGATTTCGAGGTGTGTTTGTCTTAGCAACTATATCACTCATCTAGTCTTGTCTTTTAGGAATGACAACTTGAATTGAGCCAAAATTTCTAGATTTTACAGATTTAGTGTGGGTTTTTTTAGAGCTATGGCTTATATCTTTGGAATTCTGTTTGTTCACGAGAGAGTATAGAGAGAGATAATCGTATATGATTTTAACCGATATAGCTGAAGTTAATATAATATCTACTACAATTAACTTATAAACTCTGTTTTAAAAAGTTATACCATTTAAAAATTAGTTACTATAGTGAAAAGAAACCAGCCTAACTAGGCACACCGGAAATTCAGAATTGCGCGAATGCCCCGAAACATGGCACAGACCTGCGGCACTCCAGGAGCGCAGCACGCGCGAGCTATCCGTGCAAATCATCATCATAAACTTACCGGGTTTTAGCCTGCGTAATCTGGAAATTCGCCGGGCCACTTAATTCCTAATCTGAAAGGGCAACCTCAGCAAAAGAACACGATTAATCACGAGCATCTTTAATCACGATTAATCACGACGCCAAAAAAAAAAGACTCCATCTTTTTCCGAGACAAAATTTTGCGTGTGCGTTTGTGAGAGACATCACGGATCCACAGGAAAGCTAGAGAAAAAAAAAAAAGAGAGAGCCGCACATGCGCGGTTTTTTTTCTCCTTTTTGTTTCGTCAGAGTCCACACGAGGCAGCACGAGAAGGCGTGATGCGCATTAATTTCGGCCACTTCGGTTTGATTTTATAGCCTCGTTTCACAGTTCCTGCAAGGGAGTAATTAAGGTTGCTTTACTTTAGTTTCCCTTTAGCAGGTGCACTTGCCCCCTAAATAAGTTACCTTTGCGTCGCGGTTAAGTTGAGCACTGACCTTCTGAGTCGGGTCAAAAAAGGGGCAGAGAAAAACAACAGCAATCTAACAGTAATCATTACTGTCAAGAGCGGCAGTTTCTCTTGCAGTTTTTTGTGGCAATGATGAACCGGCATGAGGTTGTTGGTAAACTTATCTGATTTTAAGTAGCTGATGTGTTGATTTTTAGTAATCATTCATGGTTACTGTTACTATCACGCCATTTAATACGAAATGGAAAGGCTAATTCCGCAAAGGAAAAAAAGAGAAGAAAAACAAAGATAAGGGTAGGAAAATGGTGGTACGAGTAAAGAGACAAATACTAGTGGGAGGAATCCAAGGCTGAAAAGAGGACAAGAAAGCATCATCTCAAAATACACATGCCCACTATACAGTCCTCCTAGCTATCTCCGCTCACATCCTCTTTCTCACCGCCCTTGAAACAGAAAAAAAAAAGTTTGTCAAAAGAAAACCGGTAAAAAGAAAGAAGCTTGGGAAAGAGATGAAAGGATCAAGTGTGTAAAAAAAAGGGTCATGTTTCGGATTCGATTCCAGCGTGACACTATGGGTAGAGCAAAAGGCCAAACAAAAGGAAAGTATCAGTGGTACAAAGCTACTGAGTATCGTCACAAAAAAAAAGGGATTATTGGGTGCAGCAAAGAGATAAGGCGACGGGGGTGAGAAGGAAAAGGCCATTGCACCATACGATTATCCTCTCCTAGCTTTCTCTCTCTCTTTATCCGGATTTCCATCCCACTAGAGACCGAGCAGCACTCCCTCTCCCAAGTGGAGTAGTGACGGTCGCTTACCACTAAGCTAGGAGCAGCTTCTCGTGCTGGTGTTGTTGCTACCTGCTCCTCTAGCCGTCGCACGTGCAAGCGTGTGTATCAAGCCTTGTGCTTTCACAAGTCATAAGCCACTCTCACGTGTGGCCCCATTTTTGCGCTCTTCCTTAACAGGACCACTGGCACCCTAATAAGGTGCACGGAGGGACATGGATCTGCTGCAGTCTAGGTGCAAATTAGCCAAACCCTCCTACATTATGGTCTATGGATACAGAAAATGTTCGTATTGGCTGCGGCTGATATTTTTTAGCTGAAAATGAATAGCAGCGATTAAAAAAAGTGTCTTTTAGAAGGAGCAGCGAGCGGTGAGATAAGTAAGTGAGAGATGTGTGTGTAAGATGAGTGAGGTGCGTGATGTATCTGTGATCCACTTAGCTTTATCCTTGGAGCGAGAAGATTGCTTCAAAAAGTTAGACGCACCCCACAAAAGGATTGCGGAAGCGTAAAATCTGAAGAAATTGGAAAGGAAACTACAAAAACGAGCTGATTACTGCAAAGCTGCCGGTCAAGACCAGGTTCTTTCCTTTCTGCTCCCCAAAGAAAACGGGGAACGAAACATTGTGACCATATTGACCGCCCAGATGGCGCACAAGCGCAATCGATGCTCCGAAATCCAAACGGTCATGCACGCCGTGCGTGCTATTCCACAGTGACCGTCTGATTACTGATCTTTTTCTATGGAACGTGCTGATGATAATGGCATGTAGTCTGTCATCCATGCCGCCGATGGATCCATCTCATGGAAAGAGATGACCCCTCGGATGTGTACCGACAAGCGTGTTGTCAAAGCCACAAGGCTGTAAAGTGTGTGTAAGTGGGCGTTTACTCGGTTTGGAGCCGAGCCAGCCAGGACCACCTGCCAGTGGCCGGCCTGACCTAACAGTGAAAAAGAAAGCAGAGCATTCTGAAATCTTGGAGTGAGCTTAGGGGATGTCACGACCTGCACTCTTGCAAGATTGGGGGATGGAAGTAGCATGCTACAATTAATGCTAATCTCTGCCTTTAATTAGGGAGCCATCTGCTTACGCTGCTTTGGTTGTGGAAACACAGACCGAACGGGACTAGGACACTAGGTTTGTGGTACTGCCTCAGTACTACCTGACTGCTACTGCTCTCGATTTATTATTTATGTTTGCCTGCACAGTGCTGGGTACATGAGAAAAAGGACCTTTACATTTATTAGGGATATTTTTTCAAAAAGAAATAATTACTCCGTGAAGGAGGGAAAGAAATGGTCCTAGCAGCTTAGTGGGCATTCGCATTTGTTTTTGTTAATAGCTTTTGATTACGGCTTATAACTTTTAACTAAAAATAAATAGTAGTATATGAAGGAATTGGCTTCGCTTTTTAACTATGTTTGTATTGGCTTTTGTAAACAGAAGTTAATACAGATAGACTATAATATCTTTGGTTCAAAAAATTTTCAAAGGATTTTTGGAGTTCTGTATTCCTTAAGAATTTTTTCCAACATAGTTTGTTTGATTTGCAGAATTGAAATGGTACAATTCCTATGTAATATTTTCCTATGCATCCAATTCCATAGGAAACTAACCCTTGACTCGTACCTTTTTTTCTTTCCTTTGCGAAGACCGAGGCGAATCGAACCATGTAGCTCCAAGTGACCATAATTTGAGCACAAGTTGAGTAAGAGTATTCTATTTTAATGATTTCTTAGCAAGATTCCTGTGTTTCAAACACACCATTTCATATTATTCTGTTCCTCCGTTTTGCATAAACATTTCTATTCCATTTCAGTGTTTTTCTTATTCCTGTATTTTTAGAATCATACGAATCAAAGAGGCGCTAAGCTGTTAGCAAGGGAGTAAGACCATCCAAAGGGACATGCAAAAATCAACTACAATACTCGTGGTGGCTCATTTTCTTCAGAAGAGCACATGATAAGGGGTTTTTCCCCCGTCAAATAGAGCAACTAACAACAACCGAACCTAGTTCACGTTAAGTAACTTCCCATGCATTTGACAGTAGTGGAGCATGGCAAGGTCATGCATGTGGTGTGTGATCGCGAGAGACGCTCATGTAACTCAACCGTGAAAGATGAATCACTTCAATTTCTCCTTATCAGTTGTCACCCTAGCCTAAAAAGCTGTAGTACCAGTAAAAACTCTAGTGCTGCTAGCTGCTGGCTACCAAACCAAACCAAGCCACATCAGTCGCCTGCTGCTTGGGTACCAGTTGGTTATTAGTAGTAGTAGGTGTGAGTGCATGCCCAAAAGGCTGCAAACCGCACCACACCAGCGGCTACACTGCTAGCAAAGCAACCTCGATCCCATCCATCCATCCATTGATCCATCGGCCGCTTGTTTGCAGTGCTTGAGGCAGGCAGGCAGCCATTCTTCTCTCTCTGAGCACCACATGAGTGTGGGGGCATGGCGCTGGCAGCATGCACGATCGTCCCAATTAGGATCGCCAGAGGTGGTGGATTAGAACGCACGAAACCACCCTCGCTAGCTAGCCGCTTTTTTCGTGTAGATGTATGTGTCTGCGCTGCGATTCTGTTCTCTCACTGGCTCGATCGTTTTAGGTTAATTTGCCTTACGAAACTACTCTCGTCGTTGCGGATAGAAACACGTACGTAAACCTCCTTCAACTTGGAAGAAGGTCAAGTGTTTCTGATAATCTGTGTGATGCATGGCTTAAGGCTCTTTTAGGAGGGACTGGCTGATTGCTATGGAAATAGAAATGTTTTCGAACTATAATTAAGTGGTTAGAGATTTGTGCATTGGTTGTTTTTTTTTTATCTAAAAGCATATCCAAGAACTGATGAAAAGCTGAAGTTTCCACAAAGTTTTTGGCACGGCAACGTACCAGAATTAAGATGGGGGCTAGCTCGATCAGGCTGCATGGTGCATGTGAGGGAGAGGACATGCATGAAGTCCGAGGGGTTGGTTGGGCTTATTCTTTTTGGCTTCGGTTTAGATCTTTTGACTGTGCTTTATATAGCTTTAGGTCTATCTGTAAGAGAGATTATGGAGTAACAATTTGCATATAATTTTGGCCAATATAAATAAAGTCGCTGCAGTATATACTACAATCAACCTGTAGAACCTGTCTTAAAACGACACTCCATTTGAAAACTAGTTACTATAAAAAAACCAAAAAATAGTTTTTAAAAGCTGAAAATAAGAGGCGCTGAATTTTGTGCCACCTAACAAATGTAGTCCTAGATGAGGGGGGCCCAATTAACTCAAGTCAAGAACATCTACCTGTTGCTGTCCAATTAATCAGCTTCCTTGCTATCTCAGCCAAAGCAATGCAGATAGCTGGGGAAAAAAGAAGGCGCAAGAAAGGGGGGGAGAGAGAGAGAGCTGCTGGTGTTGGGTGTGGGCAAAGGGAGCATGGCGCCCCATGTTGGCCGGGCCACCAACAAGCCTTAACTGCTTACTTACAAGTGCAAAATACACAAGAAATATGCTAATGATGATCCAAAAAGTCTCACAGCCTAGCTAGCTTCACATCGATCTCATGAGATGAAAGGAAAGGAAATGATGATAGGGCACATGCATTGGCATTGGTGATTGGCTCAACAGTGATGAACAGCACTGTCTGACCGGCCGGCATGTCATCAAATGGGCTGGGGGCCAGGCAGCAGCAACTATGCGCAGGGTGCATGTCGCCATGATCACAGGGAAAATTACTATTCGTTGGATTTGATCGGCTACTACTACATGTCTAGTGCAGCTTATTAACCAGTTCATCATGCATGCATGCATGCATGCATTCTCTCTCTCTCTCTCTCTCTAGTACATGTATGTATTGCACGTACGCTGCAGAGGTTTTGGTGTGTGTGGGTGCACGGCACCATGCATGGTCGCGACTGCCACCATCATGTTTGAATTAGGGTTCATGCCGGTCCAACGGCGTTGCTGTCGAACTACACTCCGCCCATAAGCCTTGTAGGTCTGGAGTCCTGTCGTTCCGGCTCGGTGATTTGATTCCTGACTTTTGGGTCAACACAGAAAAATGAAGTGCATGTAGCTCCCAAAAGGGGACCCCCAAGAGCGCCAGTGCATGCGAAATCTTGTGTAATGCCGCCCAATTAAGCGTTACGTCACATGCAAGGAACATCGATCTTGAAGAACCATGTCGTGAGAAATCCTTGGAAGAAAGCAATATATTCAATCGTGTTGACAACCTTGCGTCTCTGTTGGTGCGGTGGATCGATGGAGGCCACAGTAATATCACCACTTGGTCATCGGAACAAACGGCACCGATCGAGAGCCGTCCGACCGAAAATTCGACGGCGGAGATGAAATGGGAGGGGGGAAGACAAGGTTTCAAAGTGCCCGGTCGGACCTTCCCAACCCAAAGTTTGCAGTTGTTCTCATCGATCGATGTCAGGCGTTGCTATTTTTCCATGGGTGGCTCACAAGTCACAACTAAGCTTGCGCCGTATGAACTGAGTGGCGGAGGACATGGCTGAGCTCCAATGGCACAATACCCTTCTTACCGATCGGGGAAGAGAGCACATGTCTCTGTACGTGTGTCAGCGCGTGTGATCTGAGGGAATTGCATGCTGCTTGCAACGCACTCATCGAGCCGACATAGGGTGGTGATCATGTCACCGCACGGCGGGAGGAGGCCCCATGCGTTGCCATGGTCCGGCCGCTCCTGCTGCTGCTCGTCGCAATCGCAGGCGTGCGAACGAAGCATCCTTGTTGGATCCCCACATCAACCCTCAGCGATCAGCTGCTGCACCTCCCCTTCAAGGCATTCTTGTCCTCAAGAGAGGCCAGCAGCAAGCATGCATCTGCATTATGGTCAATGAATGAAACGATCGAGTTAGGTCCTAGGAGACCGGTCGGTACCTGCAGTTACTACCGCTGCTGATGCAGCAGTGACACTGGCACCATTCTGATTGGCCAGGAAGGCAGGCTTGAGAAAGGGATCATCGTCCATGATGGATGGATGGGCAGGGGAGCTTTTCTTGATTTGCCAGGAACCAGCGCCATGCTAGCTACACAGCATGCGTGGAGTACATGCATTAGATGCTGGTAACATGCGGCAATCAATTCGGAGCCCTGGTCTCTGGAGCCCCCACACGGCTCGGCGACGAAAAGAAATGCGTCGCGCTGCATGTGCGGTGCCGATGCGAGCCTCCCGTCTGGAGACCTGCACGCGCAGGCACAGTGCGGCGACTGATACGAGACCAACCGGGTCTTTTCTTACACCCCCAACGCATGGCTCCTCCAAACCAATCTATTCTATCAGCAGTGGCCGGTCATGGTCCGTCCCCACTGCAGGACAAAAAAAATCTGGACCACGTCTGATTCCTGAAGAGGAACTGCTCGACCATGGACTTTTTATGTCCAAACATTTTAACCAGCATTCCTGTTTGGAAACAGTTCGATTCCTATTGAAAAATTCCCGGTTTCGAAATGGGGCCTTGTTGCTTGAGAAATATTCGGACAATTCCTACAAGCAAGGACCAGTAAATTTGTGATCGAGGTGGTGCCGTAGGCTGTAGCTGCGCGGCACGTTAGGTCTATTACTAGGAGATCTTGTTAAGTGCTTTCGGTGTGCAGGTAAGATGGCAGGTCTACATGTGTGCCAACAGGGTCTGTCTCTGATGAGGATTCCAACAAACTTCGGAAGAGATGACATGATGGCGCACATTGCTATGCAGAAAGAAAGATGAAACAGAACGATGTTACCCACAGCACCGCATTTCACTTCATAAAAGAACGAAAGAAAACACAGCACCTCAAGGGTATTTGTTGAACAGGCAGACAGATTCCATGATATCTTGCAAGGGATTCAGATAATGTCTAAAGTCGTTCACATTTATTAGCGGCATTCCTGCTAAAAGAATGCTGAAGGAAAGAAAGGATGCCACTTTAAGATTAACACCATACGAGAACACCCAGCATCATGTAAACACCAGAGACGAAACGATCAAAGCATAGTAATACCTCAAAACAATACCGGGGTAAACAAGTATCAAAGTATCCAGCAGTGTACTTTGATGACGAGATTAAACCTTATCAAGGCTGGAAAGGAAAACAGGCATTGAAAATTTAACCAAACCGTAACATGGAAACACCATTTCCTCTCCGTACTTAAACTAACTCTGAGGCACTTAACATAGGCATGCCACTTGCGACGTTGATCCACCTCACCTTGGAGTTGGCGGCGGCGGCTGAGATTTCGCCATTCCAATCCAAGCAACGATGCCAACACCAAGAATCACCCACCCAAAGACATCATACCAGAGGTCGCTGTCCTTCTTCTTCCTCGATTGCTGCAAACCACCATATTGTCATATTAGGTAGGGGAAGGTATCACACAGAATATATGGCATATGAAAGCATAGCATCAAAAATCAAAGCCACTCAACAGTTTGGATGAGAAAATATACTCATATGACAAGTGGTGCACCATAATATTGGCAGAATACGCATAGTCACTAGCTAGTATATCAAATCGTGGCTGAATTTTAGAACTCTCATACTAGCAAATAAGAAACAATCGAGTTTTGAGAAATAAACGGCAAAAATGCCAGTGAATGGGCTATTAATTGCAATAGATAATGTTAGATTGTTAGGTTAGAGCCTGGAGACTAATTCTAGAAAATGACTATCATGAGATGAGTACAGGACAAGAGGATAGAGGTGTGCACAGACACCGCAGCACTAAGAGTTACATGAAGGGCTTAACTCATATACAGACCAAATGCTGAATCAATTTCTTTTGTTCCCCTCTTTTTGTTCATACTGCATATTCAATTGGCATATACAAGGTGCCTACAATATCTCGGGATTACACATGTATGTGGACACAAACCTAGTGAACGTTGCACTTTTTTCACGACATTGACAAGAACCTCTGTTTTCATTTAAGAAATAAGAACAAAGCCAATATATAATAAGAAAATCAGGGACTTGCATACAGATCTAAAGAGTAGAGTGTAGTCAGCTCAAAACAGGTTAGTAGTAAGTTACTGATTAATAATTGAGGAATGCTTATGAACAAGAAGCATGCAAGATTCTGTAGCAGGCAGTAAAGAATGTGAAAGGAAGTAGAACAGTGCTCATGTAATTCTGACAAGCAAGAAAGTAGTTATATAATGCAAAACAGAATACCCTTGCATTTGAGGTCGATGATGCTGCTTGTGAAGCTTGAGATGCCATTTGCCTATGAATCTCCAAATGCAGTTCTGGTGCCTGAGATAATTGGAAGCAAATGTTACAAGTCACATCCAAATGTCATATGAGCATAACAGTCAAAGCTGCAAGAATTCCAATTTAGCCTACTATTAGCAGTTCTTGTACTGTTAGTTGGTACAACGTAAAAAAAACACTCCTGGAACCTGATTCATAGCTTGAACCCAGATAGGAAGGCACCTCTCATTGTTTACTTGCAGGGCATGGTTGAATGATTGCATCATATATTCATATCTTAACAAAGATCACAGAAAGATTGCAAAACATGAAGAGAAAACAGAAGGTACCTTAGATGACAAATCCAACGACTTCTTGTACAGATCATTTGATGGTTCCTACGAGAAACAGGACTACCTCAGTTTCCAGCTAAACAAGAGGCACACAAAGATAACAGTAGAACAGAACTGCGGCGTATAAACACTTCTTTTGCAATATCCTTCCAGAGGCTTATGTGTGGACTGGAGCGCATGTGATGCATAGGCCGCATGTGCTCAGACTTGCGGGTCAGCCTCTAGAAACAATAAAAATATGTTTGCATGCAGAGCAGCACTCTAGAATATTATGCATACCACATCAACAGCTTTCTGGAAACACTCAGTTGCCTTTTCAAAGAACTCATTAGCCTTCACAGTGTCTGAAGTGAAGAATCCATGAGAGGTCTGGGCATTTCCCAAGCACCAGAGTGCATCAGCTTTGTTGGGATCAATTTTCAGTGCTTCCTCCAGCTTGGATTCCGCATCTATAAGAAAAGGCACTGGGTCAGCATACTTAAACTTTGACCACATTCAGTAACTTTTACAAATTGACAAAAGTCTATGAAGATATGTACAATGGAACGCCCCCTCATGCGCATGCTACAACACTATAAAAACTCTCTGAAAGACCAAAATAGTAACACTACCGCTTTCATTGAACAGGGTAAAATGGGAAAAAAAATCCATTACTTCCAGATACTCAATTCTGCACCCTGCATATAATCCTACCTCTAGGCAGAAATGTAAAATATAGCACTAAAACGCTTCACCTTAAGTCCTTAACAAAGGATCAACCAAAAAAAAACTATAGGCAGTCAAACAGCTTCCAGACAAATACATTAGGAATAAAATAGAACTGAAGATGTTTAATTGATGACAGCTGATTTTGAAAAAACGTCATTGGATTTAGCCAGTACAGACTCGGACTGGTATTGGAATGTGGCCAGTATAGATTTCCATCTACCAACCAGTCTGGTATCTGATGGGTAGTGTATTCTCGAAAAAAATATCTAATGGGTAGTTTTCCGGCAAACTCTTCAAATAATCAACGAATCTCAGTAAGTCTTGTTTCACCCGAAGAAAATGTCTCCAAAAAGAAACCATAAGAAAAGCAAACCCGTTCAAACTTATGCATAACTTGGACTATAATATCTCACTACCTAAACCGGTCTCTTTACCCAACCACCATCAGAAAAAACAGCAGTTTTCTGAACCGTGCATACAAGAATGCACCTACAAGTCTCCTGAATGTTGAATACAAAACCACACACTTCATCACGATATGCAAAAGCAGTCATCTACCCATTCAAGTAGGCAAAACAAGATGCGACCATCTTCCAATGGCTAAAGCACACACTTTCAGTAGCCTCACCGGCCGAAACTTTTTATTTTTGTGAGTGTGGTCGCTAATACTGCAGTGCTTAGAAAACAAACCGCAACACATCTCCATATTCTAACAATTAAAGTCGAACTTATTTTTCAAGTACACTCTAAATTCAATTAGCATGAGTCAACAAACTCTTGGGGGCGAAGAAAAGGAAAAGTTTGGCCCTTCGAACCCACAACCTTTATAATGCTGGAAAAGACGATGAAACCCCAAGTATATCAGTTGCAATTGCACCTACGAAGCATCTATTTCAACTTCTACACGAGGAAGCAATCTAAATCTAATCTGTAGAAGCAAGCGTCAAAATCTCACGGTATACCTTCCAGGCACTTGAGGCTAGCCTCGCCGTTCTGCATCTGCGAGAGCTCCAGCAGCGCGCCACCCCAGCGCGTCAGGTTCTGCGATGCACAAACACGCAGAGAGAGAGAGAGAGAGAGAGAGAGAAAGAGAGAGACCATCAGATCCGATCGCGTCGCATCGCATCCAATTAGAAGCAACCAGCGGAAAGTAAAAAAGGGGAGAGACGAGGAGGCGGCCGCGGCGTACGTCGGCGTCAAGGGGGCTCTGCTCGTAGGTGGCCTTGGCGTTCTTGCAGGCGAGGTCGAAGAAGAAGAGCCTCTCCGGGTCACTCATCGCTCCCATGTCCATGGCGGCGGCAGCGGCGGGGGCTTCAGCTCTGCGGCGGCGGGATCCGATAAGATGATTCGGGGTTAGGGTTTTAGGCCTCTGTCTCTCTCCGTCCGTCTGTTCGATTTGGCGAGGGGAGGAGGTGGGCGTGGGGGCGGAGAAGTTGCAGGGGAGGAACTGAGGAAGAGGGCATCGCGCAGCTGTAGTAGGACGCTGCCATGTGGGTCTAGTGCGTATCGTCCTCACATGTCAGTCAGTGGCAGGAGAGTAGTAGTGTGGGTCCCTCAGGGATGACTTGCGAAAGGGGCTAGAGGAAAAAAATATCTCGAGGCCCAACGCAGAACGGTAGCCGAAAGCTTGTATTAGGCCTAAAACCAAGCCCATTCATTATGCATGGCTTTCTGCTGCCCATATGTAGGTCCGTTTCAAACGACTTTGTTTCTGCTTTATTTATTTTACTTTGTTAGGCTTTTGTTTTTTTCTTTTATTTTTTATATTATCTATGATGATATAATTTTTATTTATTTGTTTTTAGATCTAATTACTAAAAAGCTAACGATCACTACATTACATTTTTCTTTCAGCCAGAAGCTATATGTTACTTTGAGCACTACCGTAATCTTTGAACTTCTTTTTCTAGAGTTCCTTCTTCACTCGCCAAATGTGTGCATGCCGCATTGGTGCCTCTCGTAGCATAGCTCCCTCCCTTCCAAAAAAAAAAAAGAAAAGAAAAAGAAAAAGAAACCCAGAGCTCAATGCCCGGGCTGCAAACCACTTGTCAGCTCGCGCGAGAATGACCCCCTCATTCAGGCGCGAAGCCGTTGGGAAGTACAAATCTGAGATCCGCTCGCGCCACAGTTCTCTGGCCGAAGAAGCGACCGGAAACAAAAGGAATTAAGCAAAGCCAAGAAACTGCAGAGGTTAAGCAAGCAAAAGGAAACAGGAGGGACAGGAGAGCAGAGAGAGGAGGACGAGGAGGAGCCATGCAGGCGAGGCGTGAGGTTCGGACGAGGGAGGAGCAGCGGGATGAGGCGGCGGCGGTGGAGGAGAGCCCGCTGGGGAGCGCGCGGTGGAGCCCCGAGGCGGAGATCGGAATGCGGGTGGAGGACATCTGGGACAGCCTGGACCAGCCGCAGCTGACCCGCGGCGACAAGCTCAACAGCTGCTTCGACGCCATCCCCGTTGGCTCCTTCCCACACACCTTCCCCAACTCCGGCCAGGTTGTCGACATCCCCTCCGACGCCACCCTAGCCGAGGCCGTTGACATCCTCTCCAGGCACCGCATCATCAGCGCCCCCGTCCGCAACGTCGACGCGCCTGACGACGCCAGCTGGATCGACCGCTACATCGGCATCGTCGAATTCGCAGGCATCGCCGTCTGGCTGCTCCATCAGTCCGAGGCCGCCGCCGCCATCGGCGCCGACGAGATGGCGGCCAAGCTCGGTACCGTCACCCTGGAGGAAGCTGCCGCCGCGGCCACCGAGCGGGAGCCCGATGGGGCAGTCGCGGAGGCGTTCGGCGCGCTGCCTTCCTCGGACCTGTTCAAGAAGACCAAGGTGAAGGACATCTCCGGTTCGTTCCGGTGGGCGCCGTTCCTGGCGCTGCAGAGCTCGGACACCTTCCTGACGATGCTGCTGCTGCTGTCCAAGTACCGAATGAAGAGCCTGCCGGTGGTCGACATCGGCGAGGGCACCATCAGCAACATCATCACGCAGGCCGCCGTCGTGCACATGCTCTCCGAGTGCGTCGGCCTCCACTGGTTCGAGGACTGGGGCACCAAGACGCTCGCCGAGCTCGGCCTGCCCATCATGAGGCCCAGCAGGCTAGTCAAGGTCTCACTGAATCCACCATATCAATCCCGGGTTCTTCTCTTTCGCATCGCGGTGATGACGATGATGATTGGCAGGTTCGCGAGGACGAGCCGGCGCTCAAGGCCTTCCGGCAGATGAGGAAGAGTGGGGTCGGAGGCGTACCGGTGGTGGATGACAACGGCAAGGCCATTGGCAGCATAATGATCAAGGATGTCAAGTATCTCCTCACAGCATCAGAGACAAACAGAGACTACAGGTCAGATTACATTTGGAACTAGTGCACAGGTTCTGAAAAATTTTAGATCCAGACACACACACAAAAAAAAAGGCGAAGACAATCGACGATTTACTGCTTGCAGGACGCTAACGGCGAAAGAATTCATCGCCAGTGCGAGGCAGAGCTCGGGCGAAAGGCAGATGAGCATCATAACATGCAAGAGGGAGGACACCGTGAAGGACATCATCGTGAGGCTGGATGCAGAGAAGAGGCAGAGGATCTACGTGGTGGATGAGGAAGGGAACCTGGACGGGTTGATCACCCTCAGAGACATAATCGCCAAGCTGGTGTATGAGCCGCCTGGCTACTTCGGGGACTTCTTCAATGGTGTCATCCCTCTACCGCAAAACAGCAGGGTCTGAAAAGAGTTTAGCCAAAACCAGATAATCTTCTTACCATTCTCTCTCTATCTATTCTTTGCGTGTCGTACGCTAGTACTTGGTATTTTCCTTTCAATTTTCTAGTATTCCTCTTAAGCTAGCCTAGCTTAACATAATGCTTCCACATGTGGAACAATGTGGTTATTTTTCATGTTTTAAGTCAACCAAGTTCAAAAAAACACCTGGAATGTAGTCATGGATCTTCAGGTACCGTTTATCATGTTCCAACTTCCAGTTTATCAAGTTCCAACTTCCAGGGAATACGGAGAGATTGCTAGCTAAATTGGTGTGCAATTGCATGATTCATGGTTCCCTTGTTCATTTGACATAATATCATACCATTATCTGTTTGCACAAAAATGTTAAGACTTAACACATTTGACATGGTTCCCTTGTTCTAAACATCCCAAACCCTACTGAAAGTCTGAAACTACAAAAAGCCACCAATACTCCTGAATGCAATGGAAGAAAAGATGTACTATCACAATACCTGTCTATCCTTCTTAGGGCGTCCTCAAATGATTTTAGAAGCTACGCACTAGGGTAAACAAGGAAGTAAAGAATGTCTAGATTGTAGATCTCTCCCTAATCACATGTAATTACCTCATATCTATACATTGGACAAGATATGAAATTATGAATAGGCATATTAATCTTTAGACATTATACATTTTCCATATGTTATCTCCTGGAGGACTTGGACCATGCAACATAAACGATATACACAAAAAAATGTCCCTGACATATCAAACTAGCCAATAAAAAGATAAGGTGCCAACGTCACAGATCAAATAGCACTATAGCACAACAATAAATCAAAGCATCTAGATAAACAGAGAACACCACTTTATGAACTGACAATATTAGTATTGAGGGGTGCCCAACCCCTTGGGCTGTCAGGATAGCTCAGTGAGCCTTAGAGTAAGCCTATATTGGTGCCATTATACACATAATAAGATGTACCTATATATATCCTCATCTATTGTAACTATTGAGGGGTAAGATGTGCATTTATCACCTGCCATCTATGTATATAAAGAGCCCCGAGAGGGCAAGGGGGCAGCACCGGATCCTTTCCTCACTAGCTCTCTCCCTCACACACAAGTGATGGCCTCTAGCTCTTAGTTCCATATCCTCAAGGGAGGATGGGTAGAAACTACTCACTGTTTGGTCTCGTTGCCACAACAATTAGAAACAGTAGAAGACATTATGAAATTGCCACACAGCCTTATGATCATAGATTGACAAATACGGGACAATCGGACCAATGCTTTAAGTTGCAGCTTTGGTTACTTGACAAGTTACTATACTTGTGATCATCAACAATACTATAGTTTTTTATCAGCAACAAACTAAACTGAAGAAAACAAAAGGCTGCAACAAGGTAAAAGTGAACATAACTGCTGGTATAGATTGTACATAAAAATGATCAAGCACCGACCATTCTTTTGAAGTCAAACAAAAGTCACGGATATCACAATCAACAAAACAAGGGTAAAATGTATGAATTACAGTTACACAGCTCACGGCGGTGTCCTAAGTTCCATGTGGAAGCCCCGATATAGTCAGCACTCACCTTGACAAAATCAAGGATGACAAGCTAAGTATTCAATTCAGGTTGCTTTGCATTTCACACATTCTGCTAGCTTTGCAGTTCACAACATTTCTGCTCCTTCAGGCAAAACTGATTTCTCCATATTCGAATCCTCAAAAGGATGTTGGTTGGTCAAGATCCCAGTATAGTGGTGCCAATGAAAATTGCAAGGGACTTGTAACCACCATCAATGATATGATTCATATGAACATCCCTAAACATACAAATGATCAGGTTGATAAGCTTGTTCATCATGCACATAGAAATTTCTCTGAGTACTACATGATAAGCAACAATGCAATTTTATTAACTTGCTAATAATTCTTCTAACAAGGACAACATAGTAGCTGAAAGTCAGTCCACTGTACCATGTACCTTAAACTGTGGTTCTTAATTAACATGATGTTCTACAGGGATTGTACAGGGTTCAGCAGAAATATGTGGCCTTCCTGTAGTAAGACGATTGGAATAAATGGCTTATATGCAATCCATATCATGGGTCAAATATGCAATTGTTTAAGACCCTTTTTGGATTTGGAAGATATTTAGGACAAGCATACAGTAACATAAATCAAAGTTGCAGATTAAGAAGCATAACAGACAATGATCAGTTGAGATATGAAAATCTGTCACTCAGTTCAGAACAAACACTAGAAATTACTCAAGAGCTTATCATGAACATTGCCTGATAAACTACAAAACTACTGAAATAATGTATATGGCTTCTGTGCTTTTACGACTGGCAAGGTAATATGGGGATGCAATCTCTGTAAAGTGTAAGCATCTCAATAGTTGGGTTTTTGAATAGCTGTAGGTTTGTAGCATTATACCATCCAAAATGCTAAAGTGAAGCAAGGCACCATTATGATCTTGAAAATTTAACCACCAAATTAACAAAAACAAATCTTGACTGCAAAGCCTTCCATTAATCTATATGACCCATATATGGAAGCACAATCTGGAAGTTAGCACTCACCTTGACCATCAAACATGACTGATTGATCAAGCATTTAGCCTTCTCCCTTCAAAGAAATCTGAAACCTGGTTCTCCAAATCCTCAAGGTTGTACTTTATATACTTTGCTGAACTCCTTCCCCCCTCTAGCTGGCCTCGGAACCTTCCAACAAATGAACGGTATGCTGGAAGGACCTTCTCTGAGATGGAAATCTTCAACTCCTCCCTTAACTGAGGATCCACAACCCGCCATGCTGTCTGTGTCCTGTACAACTCCTCAAAGGCCAAATTGAAGTTCTTGAACCTTTCCTTCAGTGCAGCCTTGAGTGCACTCGAAGAACCCATTGTCTGTGGCAACCCATCATCCCTCAGACAAGCTAATACCCTAGTCCATGAGGACCGGAGGTATCCTGTAGAGTACCTCCTTATCTGACCATGGCGCTTACGAATCCAGTTATCCCCAAGCAAGGTCTTTAGCTCTGAATCCTTCACCTTCTGCATAATGTACAACAGATTGTTCATCAAAAAAATGTTCTGCAGCGCCTCATCCTCATACAGTTTTGATTTCTCCTCAATCTTGGACTGTAGATGTGTAATCAGTATGAGCACACAGTGCCCCAATGGAGTCATATTCGCATTCTCACCCCCATTTTCCAGCTCCGTCTCCCAGTCATCAAGAAGATGATTCAGCGAGCGGCTGTAATCTGCAAGCAGTCGGACATAGTTCATGACGTACCGCGTGAGTGGGTGGATCTCCCCGCCGGGCAGTGACCTGCGAGAAGACTCCCCCTGTATCGCGTTGGCAAATTCAGCAACTGTTCCACACACTGCATCCCCAAGCCTCAGGAGGACCCCCTCTGCCTCTACCTTGATGAAATCCCTTGCCTCACCTGAGAATAAGCCCTCGAGCTCTGGCAGAACCTCAGCTAGCGCCTCATACATACCAAGAATGCGGAACAGCTTCTCCGATGATCTCTTCCCAATTGCAATGGCATCACCAAAGTTGAGCAGCTGCAGAACACACCCCTTGGCCGCCTCAGTGAAGCACTCTTCCTCGGCATCCGCATCAGTCGCAAGGATCTGGCTGCAGATGCGGCGCTCCTCAGCAAGAAGCCCCCGGACGACGACCTTGAGCGCCTGGATCCACTTCTTCATCTTGCCATCCAGGACGCCCCACTCCACGCGCTGCACCTCCTCCAGGCTCATCTTGTCGACCCCAAGCACGGCGAGGCACTCCATAAGCGTGTCCCGGCGCACCTCGCCGTAGACCTGGCACAGCTCCGGCGCATAGCCTGCGCGCAGCATGACGTCCGCGATGTCCTTGAGGGCGTCGACGGTGTCCTGAGTGATGAGATAGGGCGAGATCTCGTCGTCGGAGACCGAGGTCCTGCCGCCCGCACTGCCCGACTCGTCTCCCTCGCAGGCGTGGTTTGCGAAGGAGGGGCAATCTAGGTCGGAGGATGAGGAGAAGGATGGTACCGTAAGCGAGAGCCGGCGGAGGAGGGAGGCGTGCAGATCCTCGGCAGCGAGCGGCGACGTCCCGCGGATCAGCAGGTGGCGGAACTCCTCGTGGAGCCGCGCCATCGCGGCCTGCAGCGCCGCCTCCGCTCGCGCGCCGGGCGCGCCCACGAGGCGGGCGGCCGCGTCCAGGTACTCGTCCATGCTCTCCGACGAGTCGAACACCAGCCTATCCCCCGCCGCCGGCGACTCCCACCGCTCCAAAACCCGCACCGCCTCCTCCACCGCGGCGTCCCTCTCCTCGTCCCGTGCCGCATCGTCGGGGTCGGGCTCCTCCCGCTCTTCTCCCACGGAGGCCTCGTCTTCCAGGATGGATTCGGGCGCGGCGGGCGCGTTCGGGGGAGGCGGGAATAGGTCGGACATGAGGGAGAGGCGGTTGTCGAACCCGGAGAGGATGTGGATCATGTCGTCCGCGGCGTTCTTGGAGTTGGCGAGCGACTTGACGATGTGCTGCGCCGCCGCGATCACCTTCTCCTGCCCATCCGGCTGCGGCGCCGCCATCCTCGCGTCGCGTCGGTTCGGATCAGATGCGAGGAGGAAGACGATGAAGCTAATGGGAAATGGGGGGAGTTGGGACGGGGAGGCGAAATGGAGTCGACTTATTAGCGTTGCCAATCTGCTGAGCTGGGTGGGTTTGAACAAGTATTCGGGTGGTTTTGATCTCTTACATAATGGTATGACCATTACCTATATGTAATCATTGCTATATAGAATATAAAATAATATAAAAGAGAGAGTGAGTACAAAGAATTATATCATCTCTCGTGTAACAGTAGATTGCAATACGAGAAATAAGACGTATTTTCTATCATGAATATAAAAAAGTTATCTATAGAGATTTATGAAAAAATAACATATTGTAATGTGTAAGAGTTATCTATAAATAATCTTTATCATTACAATGTCTTTAAAGCTTGTACTAATCCCCGCATCGTCACGTACGGATCGGAATTTGTTCGGCGGACCCTCCACTGTCCGACGATCCTTGCAGCGCAGCTAATGTGATGGTCTGATTCGGGTCATCTGCCGCCATTATGTTCTAATGGCACCGTGCTACGATCGGTCTGGACCATCAGATCAAACAAGGACGCACAAGACGCATTCGTTAGTGTGGCGTTTTACTGTACTAATTAACCCACTAGCAATGTATTGTAGCACGCTCCACTGCAACAGCGATGGCTGAAGGTCTGCTTCCATGTGAAATTGCTTCATTGCTATGGAGCATTCACCATGTCCCTCTATAGATTACGAACCAAACCGTGTGAATTATGTTGTGTTGGCGTAGTCACGCAACTAAGAGGGTGATCGTTTTAGCGATGGCTTCTGGCTGGAATTCCACTGTAGCTAGTTTTTTTTTACTGTACCTGATTTGGCTTTTTGGGTATAATTAAATTTAAAAAAATTTAAAAATAGAAAAAAATGTTAGCCCATCACGGATAATGCAAAGGAACACGGGAAAAAAAGAAAAATTTAAAAAATCCCAAAAAAATCTAAAAAAATTCAGAAAGAGACGAATTACTGAATAATGAAAAAAAAACTGAAATTAGAAGTTAAAGCTGAAAAAAAGCTGAAATGAGTGGGATCTAGATACGACAGCTTCCTCTTCTTGTGATCCCTGCTTTTTTCCTTGGGTAAGAAGATACTGAGACTTGAGAAGACGTCGGGATGATAGTCATAGGCCACAATGCAAGTAATGTGCGTGTATGTCATGTTTGTTTCGTTCGAGGAACATGGATCGTATTTTGGGGCTAGTTTTAATTTTGCCATGTCTCTTTTGTTTGGAAACCTTTTGTTTGGAGTGAGACACCATTTTTTTTTACAGCTTCAAACTCTTTTGTAAGCAATTCGCTCTAATTGAAAATTGTTATTACTATATATCTTATCTATTTTGATAGTCGATGTTTTAAAATTTCTACGAAATTCCCGTGTTCTTAATAGGACCGAAATGGAAGGGAGGGTGACCGTCCAGGTATAGACGCATCCGGTACAGAGGGCAGCTTGGAATGGAATACTAGGATATGCGGATAAACGTTTTCTGCTCACTTAGCCAACTATTGTTGTTACAATTATGTTGTTCGCGCTAAACCAGTCTCCCAGGCACGCACATGGCCTCGTGTTGGTGCTGTTTGTTTGTGCTCAGTATGGATGGATTATTGCATTACTCTCCCAGATCACAAGTGCCAACCACTACCATAGACAAAAAAATGATGCTTGCTGTGCTGTCTTGGTCTGTTTGGTTTCAGAGATTACATCACTTCTACTTCTTAGCCATGTCGTGCTCTAGTCATGTGTAGCCCCTTTGATCTCCTAAGCTACACCTCAGTACTGCTGCTGAGTTGGACTCAGCTTTGGGCTTCCCAAATCTCAAATGAACTGGTGTCTGCTGTCGTTCTTGATGGGTCAAACAGTCCATGCACACGGCAATTAACAATAGTCAGCGGTTTGTTGGAATCATCTTTCAGGTCTCCAAATGTTAGTCAAACATGGTTCCCATGCTTTGGCCTCTTGATATCTTTCCTTTCTCAAAAAGACATGAAGCTACGGCTACAAAAGAAGCTTTTGTTGCGATCAGCAGAACATGTCCATATACAAGGTAGCATGGCCTCATCTTAACTACTGAATACAGATTAACTTCCGGGGGGATGATTGGGATTGCAATTTGAAGTAAAAAAATATTGGTCATGTACTTGCAAAAGTCAACGTGATAAACAGGTGAACAATGATGATCCTGATGTGCCTTGAAAGAAGCGTTTCTTTCATCTGACTTTTTCAGCTACCTTATTCCATGAAGTAACGAAACCAGAACATCAGGTTCAGATTTGACAGACAAGTTGGTTTAACCACACAAGTGTAGCCGTGTAGGATCCCAACAACCCAAAGAAAGTTCCATCAGAGTTTTCTACATTCAGTTTCCATCAGGTGAAATCAGGTAAGATCATCACGTTAGCACACGAAACACATATACTAAACATATCGAAACTTCCAAGCAGACAAGCAGTCAAAAGACTCAAAAGTAGGAATCATAGTGAGAAATGGTATCTGCCGCGAATACATTGCAACGTCCAATATGTTAGCAATGCTTCTGTCTTTCTTAAAGGATATAATACAAAAGCTTTTGTATTATAACATTACTACACTATTATTTTTTTCACTATTTCGTAACATTGGGGGAAAATCGTCAGGGTATCATAAAATGAACAACAAAAGACAATAATGTTAGTGTGTGTCAGTAAACCGTCGTGGATTCAGATCCATGGTGCTTATGATGAACTCCTGGTGCACAAGCAATTGCCAGCATGAATTCATCATGCACCCAAAAATGCCAGTTTAGCAGTTAATATGATAATATGTACACGATTCACCAACTTTCATCCCCACCAGTCAGGAATTTTTAGTCTCCTATTCCTGTGAATTGCAAGATTAACTGCAGGGAGTTTGCGCCTCACCTGCCGCCATATCATGTTCACCGCATCACCCTTCCTGGGGGGATACTGGAATTCATAGTGATGAGAGATATTTTTATCTTTGACTACATCTGAACCCACTTCCCTTTAGGGATCTGTCTGACCTGGTTGAGCAAGTAATCAGGCCTCAGAGCTTGTTCAACCGAGAAGAAACGGGAGAACTCACTGCAATCAATCTCATCTTCAAAAGGGAGCTCAATCTGACTGCTGACAATCACAGGAACACAGTGACTGACAATGGCATCAAACGGGCAGCATGAGAAAGGAGTATCCCCGGCAGGATGGAGACAAAACTTTGATGACCGCATACCTTCTGTAGACTGTTAAGATCAACCATTTAGAAAATGTCATGTTGTCTCATCAAGAAGCCTCAATAGAAAAGAGTTAAGATCACCTTGGCATATTAAAACCATAAACAAAAGGCACTATACATTAAGAAGACACCAGTATAGTGAGGGGGCAAATCCATCCTGGTCTAGGCCACTAGGGCCTGTTTATATTGACTTCTGCTTCTAGAAGCAGAAGCCAATACGAACGTCTCATCTTTTATAAGTTGCTTCTATCAGCCACTACTTTTCGCTTTCACATATTGTAACGTACTTTATATTTTATTATATCACAATTCTATAAGTCGCATGGCGGTCCGAATGTTGTAATGTCTTTTGTTGCACCATCTTTCTTACATAAAACACTACTATTTATCAACTAGTACTATTTATCAGCCGCAGCCAAAAACCATCAGCAAAAGCCAATATAGGGCATGTTCTTTTTTGCTGCGGCTGATGGCTTTTTGGCTGTTTGCGATAGAGATTGCGAAAAAAAATATACTCGCTTGCGATTTTTGATGGTACAGATATTAAGTTTTTAACGTGTACTACAATTAACTTGTAGACCCCGTCTTAAAAAAATACTCCGTTTGAAAGTTAGGTACTGTAACAGAAGCTAAAAGCCAAAAATCAAAAGCTGAAAAGAACAGGACCATAAACAGGCATTAGTAAAGAAAAGAAGGATAAATATGACAGAGATACCTTACTGTTTTAATGCCTTCGCCCATGGCAAGGCTATTTCTCAAAGCGCACACCATCCTTGCCTTTTAATATCTTTGTGAGTTTTGCACGGATCTTCCCTTCCTGAAAAAATAAAACCCAAAAATGTCATATTCTTCAAACTCTAGAATTAGATTGTTTTGATGTCGAGACAAGTTCCACTAAAAATAAACAATGAACCAAATGAGCAGATTAGGAAGAGAAGGGACAAAAGTAATTATTACAATCATAAATCAATTCCATACATCTTTCCTGACGGTGCGCCCTCGAAAGAAAAGCAGTGTAGGACGAGCCTCAAATGGATCAGGTGGATCATCATCAAGGAAGGAATCTACAACATGCACATATGGTGCCACAACATCTTTCCTCAAGGAAGCCAATTCCTTTGTGTATCTCCCAAAGTCCGCAACTATAAGAATAGATGCATTCACCATATCCCACAAAAATCTAAAAGCATTCGGGTGATGCATTGGAATCACATGGTCACGTCCTGCAGATCATTGCCAATATTTAGACTTCCATAGAATGTCCATAAGTTCAACCTACAAGGGCAAAAATATAAAATTAAATTAAAAAATGTTAAAATATTATTTCGTGTAAATATTTTTCTTAATGTTACACAAAAAATAGGACATAATGACACTTTTACAAGGCATCGTACTGCATACCAGAGAGCTGAGATGTCTTGTTCAACACCACCCCTAATCAGCTCCAACACGCCAGAGGAGTAATGGACTAGTTTTTATTTGATTGTTTTTCTAGTATATGCCTTAGAAGACACAAGGGTTGGGACCATTAAATATTCTACAGCTAGGGGAAAAAACTATTTGTTTGGCTAAGCAAACTTTACAAATTGGCATGGTAAGATAACAATCAATTAGGTGACAAGCACTAGTTTCACTATCACAGACCTCCAAAGATACTGTTCATGGCCTTTGCAGTTCACTTTTGTCGGCAGTACTGAACGATGAATCACCTGAATCCAACCGCCAGTCCCCCACTCTCATGGAGTACTTAATAACTGATCTTATCATCCTCATAAAACCAACACTGCCTCATTTCCAACTATGAATATGTGTCTGCAATGATTGCTAATTATGAATGAACCACAAACATTGCGTGCATCAAGTCAGCTTCAGGCCATTTTATTTGGTTTTGCCCATCTTGCATGCCTTACAAGATGCAAGGGTTTGGACCCATTAAATGCTCCCTCCGCTAGGGGGGAAACCTGTTTTATTTTGGCTAAGCAAGCCTTACACATTGACATGACAAAATAACAATCAGGTGACAAGCAAAAAGCACTTCTTTTTGCAATAGAATATTCTTTGCCTCAAGCAGCAGTTTCAGTACCACAAGCCTCCAAAGGAATCCTCCATGGCCTGTGCAATGCACTATTCTCAGGTATTATTGATGACTGAACCATGTGAATCCAGCCTCACTGTCATGGTCTCATGGAGCACTTAATCACTGTCCTATCATCCTCATAAACTCTTCATAAAAGCAACCTAGCCTAATTGCCAACAATGAGTCCATAGTGGCTGCTAAGCATGATAAACGGTGCACAAACATTGTGTGCATCAAGTCAGCTTCTGGCCATACCACCCACAAGGAACAACATCGATTAGCCTTTGACATGTATAGGAAGCATCACACACCATATCTGATCGAGTGTCCTGAACTCCCGACAATTCTAACCATATACAAAAATAATGTAAACCATAATAAATACTAACAGGCAAATTCACCATTCCATATCTCATTTTTGATTCAGTAATTCAGTTCCAAAAAAAACATCCTTAGAGGGTTATCAAAGCCTATCAACCTGCTACAAGGACTGTCATACATAAGACAGCCAGATCCTTAATACAAAAACTCTCACCATAAACACCTAAGAGACAAATCATAGTACGTGATTCTCAAACATTCGAGAACTAGCTCAACCTAAGATGGCATTTGAGCGTCTCAAACAACCCCACTTTATATTATTGGGCAAAGGAGACATCTGTCTATCTGGTCTATCAGAATTTGGGGAGACCATTGTTGCTAAACAGCGTGGTTGATGGTGATGGAACACCAACTAATGGGAGCATTGTTCAAAGCCCGAGGGTTTCTGTCTCTTTGAGTTATCTTTGATGCGCTTGTTTGTGTTTAATGGCTCGTTGTTTTTTCATTAGGTTTTGTCTGTTCTGTGTGTGTTTTAGTATAGCTTTTGCCGGGTAATTTGGCTGCTTCCTGCCGTCGTCGTACCAAAATGATTTTCCACAACACAAAACACAGTTTTGTGCAGAGATGTCTCAATCTGAGCGGAGCTAATCAATTCTAGGCCACAGGACAGAATTATCAGCAAAAAAAACTAGAAAAGTGCGAGATTAGCAGCACCTGGAGGAGGCGGTCGGTCTCGGTATCGGTCATGTTGCGGCCGTGCACGTTGAAGCTGAGCGACGAGAAGAATGGCACGAAGAAGGCCTCCGCCGCCTCCGGATCCCCCACCCTCACGGCCTCCCTCCCTTCCAATCCACCCCCTCCGTCCTGCAGCGACGCCATCATCCAGTACTCCACGCTGTGCTGGCACCTGATCCCGCCCGAGGACGGCGGGCCACGCGGGGAACCCCGAGGCGGGGGCGGAGGCGGAGGAATACATCATCATGGCGACGTGGAAGCGCGGGGGCAGGTCGTACATGAAGACGCGGAAGGGCGGGCACCTGGCGGCGAAGGGCTTGAGGTTGAGGAGGAGACTGGGGGAGGCGGAGGAGGAGGTGAGGTAGAGGAAGGTGGAGGAGAGGGCGAAGACGAGGAGCAGGAGGGCGCCGCCGCCGGCGACGTGGATGGATATGGGAAAGGAGGCTTCCCTAATTAATCACCAGCAGCGGTGGTGTTTATTAATGGGACGGTGGTTGCTTTGCTGGTAGTAGAAACGGGAATACGGTCGGTCGAACTTGGACAGCGTATGTGGGGTGCCGTGCCATTTGTGACGCCGATGGGTATCTCCGCGTGCGATGGCCTATTGAACACGACTTCCCTGTCTAGCCATTATTCATCTATAAAAATATGCTGAGAACATCTTTTTAGCCACAGTAGTAAAATCTGCTCGTGTAATAAACCCCTGTAAAGCCATTTCTTCTATGTAATCTTACAACAAAAACTTAGGGCAAACAGCAACACACAATCCGAGACGTCCAATCAGCAAAAGATACAAATAACACTCCTTCGATTGTAAAATGCTATAAACAATAGCATTATTTCATTGTCAATTACTAGGTTCTTCACCAATTTCAGCGAGAAAAATATAGAAACGCCTCCCTTGTTATACAGGTACAACTAAACCACTGAATTAATCGCTTAATTTTCTTCCAAAATTTAGCTGTTTTTAAAAAGGGCAAAAGGTAGGAGAATATTTGTATACGTTGGCCATGTTTTTTTTTTGGTTTTTGGATTCGGTTTTTTGTTTCAGTGGGTGGCTTCTCCAAGCTGCTTCTTTAAATTGTTTCTCGAACTCCTCAGTGTGTGTGTCGTTCATGTCTGCGTCTTTGTTATTTATATCCGTCTCGAAAAACACAGCCAAAAGACATTCTTTTTTTGTTTTTGACTTTGATTTTTGTTTCAGCAGGCGGCATCTCCAAGCTGCTTCTTCAAACGGTTTCTCGAGATCTTCGATGCGTGCGTCATTCACGTCAGCGTCTTTATTATCCATCACCATCTCAAAAAAATATAGCCAAAAGTCATCCACCGCAGTGTAAAAAAACAAGATGTTAGTATGTAGTACTAGTTTGGACCTCCAAGGCAGGTCCACGACACCATCCACGAGAGGAGCACACTCCATGAGCTCCATAAAATGGTGTGAATGCACATGCAACATAGTGCTTGACGGGTGAAACGGATCGGATAGTTAATGACCGATCCAAATAATTTTTGAATATGGATTCTGTCGGTTCGGATATTTGTCGGATAGTATTGGATCAAAAATAAACACAGATTTCCTTTGTCGAATATGTATACGAATTTGGTAGTTCACTATCTGGAATTTTGGTACATATGGCATTATTTGCACCTGTATTTACAAAAATGTTAGTATGCACATTGTATTGGCAAAAATGGCACTTTTGTCGTCCGATGGCCAGGCGACAGTGGCGTGAAGCTGACACGTGCTGATTTGGGATTTGGAAATAAAAAGACAAATCAAGTAAAACTTGTCATTCCTTCCATCTCGTGCTTAACACTAGAAAATTACTTATATCTCCTCAGTGAAAACAGAAAGTATCTTTTAAATTTGCAACTAATGAATATAAACTTACCTCTCATTGTTAGCATCCAATCGAACTGTCTAGTCTCCACCATAGCCACTGCCCTCTCCTTTCTCTTTTAGAAAGCTAGTGGCCAACAATAAGCCATGATCAACCAACACTTGATGTCCACAATCCCTACCATTGTGATCTGTCCACCCATATGTGCTAAGCTCATCAGAATCTTGGCAAACATAACGAAGAAAATATTGTCCATTTTTCAAACCAATCCACATCAACCCAGAAATTAGGGACAGCGGAGTTCTGAAATATAAATTGTATTAGCATTAAGTTTTCACAGTTTTGGCATTAGAGAGTCATCATCACATAAAATATTATTTCCAACAAAGTAGAAAAAATGCTGCACCAGCAGGACAACATGGTACACCACCCCACAAGGTGCAGTACAGGAATCACCAAAATAACACGCCTGTTCTTTTTTAATTAACTCCCCACAAATGGACCAAGCAAATGGGAGCAAAACTCCTTAATGTGTCTAATTTTCATGAGACTAGTAAGGTCACATCATCAAAACTAATAATGCTAGCAATATGAACTTTCCTACGTACTTATAGCATATCCTAGAGCTTAGGAGGCGCTCGTTTTAGCGATGACTTCTGGTTTTTGGCTGAAATTTCACTGTAGTTGGCTTTTTTTACTGTAATTGATTTGGCTTTTTGGGCATAATTAATTTTAAAAAAAATGTAAAAATAGAAAAAAAAAATATGTTAACCCATTAGGGATAATACAAAGGAACACGGGAAAAAAAGAAAATACAAAAAGCCTAAAGTATCTAAAAAATTCAGAAAAAAACGAAATAGTAATAGTAAAAAAAGCAGAAGCCAAAAAAAACCGAAACCAGTGGGAATAGAAAACAGAATCCTTCCGATTAGCATGTTACAAGGAACAAAGGGAAGACACCACAAAAAAGTTAAGCACCTTGCACGAATTCCAAGATACACATTTGGCCTGTAAGTACCCCCAATACAAGCTTTCCTTGTGATCGCCTTGGAACTGCAACCAGTCAAACATGGACCATCAGATAGCTAATCTAGTTACTACCAAAACTCAACAATATGGAAGAAATGGGAGCGTTACATATAAATCATTCAGAACTTACTTTTAGGTGGAGAGTAAATCAAACACTCCGCTAGAAGAGAAGTAGAATGCATATGCATTAGAAACTAATGCGTTTTATCAAAAGCGGCATTAGGTCGCCTAGACGCTCTATTCTAGTTCGCACCTCCTAACAAGTTCAACAACCATTATCAAGTCGACGGGAACATTTACTAGTGCACGTTAAGATAACTTCATTACAACTCTAATAAAGCACAAACGATTCATAGTTCAATATTTCAATGCAGTAATGTTGCCAGACGATTAACCAGGTTAATTAAGCCGCATTCATCTCTACTTTGTGGTTCAAACATAAGCAAGCCTTGCCAAATCCAATAAAGTTCCCAAACAAGAGTGGCTTCCTTCCCCTATTTGCATAGCTCTTACATAATTTAAGTGTAATACATAAAAAAAATGGGGGGATAGCTGGGCCAGGCCCAAGGCCTAGCCGGCCCAACCCATGCCACCCCTATAAAAGAAAGGAGATCTGAGGGGGAGGCAAAACCACCGCCGCCACTCCTCCCCCGTTCTGCAACCTCTTTCCCCGTGCTTTCTCGCCATCGCCCTTATCCCCACGCCTCCCGTGCGAGTGCCGTCGCTACTTCTCTTCCCCCGTCCTGCTTGCCGTCGCCAGTGCTCCACGCCCCGTCCCGCACGTCGTTGCCTTCGCCCCGCTCCTTCCCCGTGCGAGCGCCGCCACCGCCGCTCGTCTTCCCTCAGGCAAGCATCGCCGCCGCTCCTCCCCTGTGTGCGCGTCATCGCCGCCACTCCTCTTCTCCCTACAGTCGCCGCCGCTGCAAGAGGAGAGAAGCCGAGCTGGCCAGCTGTGGCTAAGGGAAAGAAAAGGAGAGGCCGGCCGTGAGGAGAAGAAAGGGAGGAAGAAGGGGTTTCAGCCGGGTGAGAGCAGATCCAGCTGAAAAGGGAGAAGAAGGAAGAAGCGGCTGGTGAGGGAAGAAAGAAAAGAAAGGAAGGGAGAAACCGCCGGTGAGAAGAGGGAGGTCGGTCGAAGAAAAGAGGTGAGGCCGGCTGAGAGAATGGAAAGAAGGAAGAGGAGAAGAAAAGAAAGAAAAAAAAGGGGGAGGAAGGAAAAGAGGAAAAAGAAGGGGAAGACTGATCCGGTGCCCGATCTGCCAGATCAGGCCAAGGCAGTGCTCAGATCCAATCATTAGAGGCTACGGTAACGCCTCAAAACCATTTCCCCGCTTATGTATCGTTTTGCGTAGAAGCTAAAATGTCAATTTTTGAGATTGGGTCATGAAGGGAGTTGATTTGTCGAGTAGCGAGATAAATGTGCACGTTGGTTAGAACATGGCTAGCGGTTGAAATCCATGTGCAGAGCGGTGATGTTGTGGCCATGTGAGTATAGAACTAGGGAAGTGCGATAGTCGTGTAGTGTTGTGTCGGTGCATGCGCGACCGACTAGTATTTAATGAATGCTTAGTAAGTTGGCAAGTAGTAGTGGGTACTCTGGATGAGTACATAAGGACTATGAGGTGAGAAGATGATTAGTACGAATTAAGAGATATGGGTTAATTAGTATAGACTAACTAGCAGAGGTAGTTGCTAGAGCTCTACAGAAGGCTGGAACGTCGTGTTCGGTAGTAGGTTTTGGGAGTCATGTCTTTGGGACGGCCACAGCTGATATGGGATACCACGACCGTCAGGACTGAAAACAGGGGGTTAACGGTTGTAGCCTGTAAATTGTGACAATCAAACCTTCGAACGGAGATTGGAGTTTACCTGGCAATCATAGTAACCAGAAATATATGAGTAGAATCATTCAGATTTTAGATCCCGAGATAGATATTATGCTAAGCATTAACACTGAACGCAATGGTTGTCTAACCGCTGGGACAACGAGGAGACTGATTCAATAGTATTGTATGTGACAGCTTTACACGTAGGAACGACATCGTTCGTTTATGTGTGTGCATATGCTATAATGTATTGAGGATGAATGATGTTTGTACAGGTGGTAGTTGGGTTTGATGCCGCCCACGCATCGTCTGTCATGCTAACAGGCAAGTGCATGCTAATATATCGCCCACACATGGTCCGGTCCGATCGCTCAGGCCGATCAGACCGCTAGACCAATTTTCAAAAATAGTCCTCTCTAAAAAATACTACCGACAATAAATGTCTGATCGTACCGCAAAGATTCAATCAAACCGCTCTCAGGGAGCCAGTCAGATCGCCTATCGATCAGACTTCTTGACATAAGCCAGTCAGACCATGGCTGGTCAGACCGTTGGCACACGGCTGGTTATACCGCCACACATAGGGCGGTCATACTGCACGGCCGACCCGACTTCTCTCATAGAGACGATCATAACTCCTTGCATTTTTCATCAAAGACAGAGTACTTGTACTTCAATAAATTTACAAAAATGCATTTACAAATCATAATACCATGCAAACAAAAAGTTAAAACATGATTCATAATAAGTTACAAAATACATTCATATACTTTAGAATCATGCCACAAGTATTAGGGACATGAACTTGAACCATTTGCAAAACACATTCGTAAACTTAAATCACATATTATAAAGAATATATATGAGTCTCAATTATTTGTAAAACACATTTACAAATAATAACATCATACCGCGGAGAGTTAAGGCAAACCAAATGAGATATCAATACATGACATACTCAAGTTATTAGTCAAGACCCCTCTTAATAGTACGATAATATACACTAGCAACTCGGTCTTTCACCAAGTACTAAAACAGACAAAATAACTAAGAAACACATTCGTAGCATGTGCTAGTTATACTTTTGCCTTTGCGCATCCTCTTGAAGATCGATGAAGAACATCTTCTCTACAAATCCAGGTCCTTGACTTTAGCTATTAACATATGATATTCTTTACTTGACTTGATGACGATCAACACATAAAACCATCCTAAGCCTTCATCATCATGGGACATAACCTATTCATCCAACTTATAAAAAATATTAGACCCATAATATAATTATTATTAATTACTAAAATATATCATTAACTCGTAATGATGGATCTAGATTCTTCCCAACTTGTGTCCTGAAGTCTGAATACCATTCATCACTTCAGGCATACACTAATGGCCAGATGGTTTGCAAAATGAAAGATAAGATAAATCAATGTGAAAACTAAATCCCTACTAGAAAAAGGAGAAACAATGTAGTTGAACAAAATTTCTTTCAAGACATGAGCTCAAGGAAGGCAGAAATAAAGCCAAGTAAAATAAACACATTTCCATATTTAGTGTTTTCCAGAATGTACACTATAACAAAAACTATGTATTGGAGCACAACAAATACCACATGTTGTTATTGTAAATGACACATATATATTATATTTGTGCTATGGCACATATTTGACCTAGGGAGGGCAACACATTCTATAATTGCATTGAACTAAGATAAAATAGACCGATAATAATAGCATGTGAAACTAAACATGTACTGAAACACACTAAATTTATACGAAGTTGCACCAGAATTCATGGACCAGTCCGTGGTTGCATGCGAAGTCAGAGTCATTGTGTTGAAGGCGTTTGTCAGTGACTGCTAATCCCACCAACCAAGGCCAGACGTAGGAGTCCAGAAGGGTGCACCCAAGGCCGCAAGGGCGTCATGGGCTGGGGCAGCGGAGGGGCCATGTGCAGCGCCTGCGGGAACATCGCCAGGAAGTGCGCCACCACCAGTGCACGCTGGGAAGGTGGGCCACCGGGCCGTGTGGGCTCCTGCTACACAACGGGCGCACGAGGCGGAGCACCGAAGAAGCGGGGTGTCGTGGTCGGGCTAGGCCACATCTGGATGGTGCCTATCCACGGGTTGTAGGAGGGTCACTCGGATGGGTTGCCAGTGCTGCTGGTGCCTTTACCTTGGTGCCCTCGTTCCCGCGATGACAGCGACAACAGTTGAAGGAGGCACCCTGCGGAGGCGTCGTCATGTGGCCGCTTGACGCGGCCCTTTGGCCGCCGATGGATGAGCTACCTGAGCCTTTGTTGTTGGAGAGGCCCGTGGGGATGAGGGCGGTGGAGGGCGCCGATGGTCGAGACGACATCATCAGTTCCTCACGGAGAAGGTCGGATCAAACTTCAAGGAACGTGGGAAACGGCCGCTGCCATTTAAGAAGTGTTGCTATGTAGGCGAACTTCTTGTTTAGACCATGCAAGATGTTCAGAATGAGAGTCCGGTCATGGACGGGCTTGCCCACATCACCAAGGGCATCGGCCATGCTCTTCATCTTACAACAGTAGTCGAAGACGGAAAGTTCGCCCTGCACGAAGTTACGAAACTCGGCGTCGAGGAACAACATGCGAGTTTTCTTGTTGTCGATGAATTGTTGCTCGATCTTGAGCTAGATGATGTGGGCGGTGGTGGCCGGCTGCATCACAATCTCGAGGGTTCGGTGGAGAAAGTACTGTACAGTCAAGAGATGACGACGCAGTCCATGCAATGCTAGTTGGGCGCATCGGGACGCACCTCGTCGGTGAGGACGTGGTTGGTCAGGGAGAACTTGCTAAGGGTGATGAGCAAGAGACCGCGCCACTCTTGATGTAATTGGGGGAGACGAGGTTGAGAACGATCAGCATGAGGGCGTGGATCTTCGGGACACCCACGGCTTGGGTGTGAAACTGTGTGACTGTGGTCGTCTCGGTGAGGATCAGAGCGCGCTCGTCCTCGACGCGCAAGGCCTCAACAGTCAGCACGTGCGGCCTCCTCGCATGCCTTGCGCGCGTCTTCGTCATGTTGGTGGGTTGCGACAGCCTCCTGTTCGCAAGCGGCAGCGGCTTCACGTTCTTGGGTAGCGGCGGCCTCACCGTTGGTCATGGCGGTGGCGTAGATAGATTAGCGGAAGGTAGAGGTCAGGGGACCGTAGAGCTCTAATACGATGAGAGCGGAGAATATTATGCGAACTCTATTCTTAATTCAAGTCACAAAGTGTTACACTTATATATAGCCTAGCATGACTAATGAGAACACATGAATAATGTGAATACAACATATGATAAATGTGAACACAATATATGAATGTGAACATAATCCATGAATGTGAATCAAAGAGTCAAGCTAACACTCTGAAAATTCTACATCAGTGAAATTCAAGCGTGGGAGAATACAGTTGAACTTTTCTATCCTTTTCCTTCACATCACATGCATTAATGAGAACACATGAATAATATGTATACAGTTGTTCCCATTGACTAATTAAGCAGCAGCATAATTAGCACTATGGGGAAGGACAAGGTGGTAACATTTTTCTAACCTCTTCATACATAGGTGTTGTTTGACACGAGAAATCGTTCTATGATTTTTTATGTGGGGATCAAGATGACAGGTGTGCCAATATACTAAAGTATAAAAAATAAATAAACATAAGAAATAAAAATATTAAGGAAGCATGTATTTTTTATCTTTACTACTTTAAAAGAAGAAGTTGGTGGTTGATGAGTCCTCCTTTACTTTTTTTTAGCCATTCGATCTGGTTATAAGAGAGCATCTCAACCGTTTACACGAAAAAAAACCCCAACCCCCCCCGCCCGCCCCCGCCTCCCCCTCGCTATCCCCCCGCCGCTACGCTCGCTCTCCGCGCTCCCCCCCGCCGCCACGCTCTCCCCCCGCCTCCCCCTCGCTCTCCGCTCTCCCCCCGCCGCCTCGCTCTCTCCCCGCCACCCCCCCGCTCTCCCCCTGCCTCCCCTTTGCTCCCCCCGCCGCCTCCCCCTCGCTCTCCGCGCTCCCCCCGCCGCCACGCTCTCCCCGCCTCCCCTCGCTCTCGCTCTCCCGCTTCCCCTCGCTCTCCCCCGCCTCCTCCCCCCCGCCTCCTCCCGGGCTCATCTGCGCCCGTCTGGGCCACCGTCGCGAATCACTTCCTTCGGCCGTCGTCGCGGACCTTCATCGCCGGGCAGCGCGCCGGTGGGGCGCCTCGTCGCCCGGCGCTCAGATCTTCACCGCCGTCGCGGATCTTCCTCACTTCTCCGCTCCGCCTCCTCCTCCTGCTCCTCTGCTCCGCCACCGCCTCCTTCCCGCTCGTCCGCTCATGGCGCCGCCTCCTCCTCCCCTCCTCCGTGTCGCGTCGCCTCCTCCCCACCACATCCGCACTTTGCCCGCCCACCCCTCCCTTCCCATCCCCGCTTCTTCCCCTCTCCACCGCCACCTCCCTATCCCACCAACATCGCCTTGCCCCTCCCATCCCACCTGCACCATCGTCGCCTCCTCCCCACCCCCTCCCCACCCCGCCCCGCGATTCGCTTTGTCCCTCTCCTCCCGACCCAAAACCCTAACCGGATGGCAACACGGCCGCCCGTCGACCTCTACCGGATGGCCTCGTAGCCCGACCCCTCGCCTCCATTGTCGATGGCGCCTACACCTTCCTCAAGTTCAACATGTAGGCGGCGACTTCAACTACCCCAACTTCACGGAGCTCTCCTAGCTCGCTCGATCCGTGCGACCACCACGGCCCCATTATCCTCCGCCACCGCGCTCGAGCCCTCCATAGACCCCGATCCCACTAACCTCGTCCTCCTCGCCATCACCACGGTCGTCGGCGTCCAAGGAACGTGCGATGGTCACGGACAGGCTCGCCTAAAGGGTGGCAGTGCTTAGCTTCAAGAAGCCCCCCTCGAGTGTTGTATCTTCTGTGAATTTTTTTCTTCATTTAGGTATTTTAAAGGGCCTGAATTGCTGGTTGACTTCTAAGGTTATGATTACTCTTTGGACATGGAGCCTTGGCTATATGTTTACTGGAATGGTGTGTATGCAATGGCCTTGCTTCTCTAAATTATTAAATTATTATAGAATTATATCATCAGTTGGGATTTATATACTGTTTTGGACGCAGATATTCCACGAGGACCACCTATTCAAGCTGCAGTAGTTTTTGGTTTTTAATAGAATAGATCAAGGAGCTTATAATGCACCTATTGAACACTAACAGCTATAGAGTTCATCAGTAAACACATGAAATTCCATTCGGAAACCAAGGATTGGCACACAACAAACTACCTGAATTTACAGACATTAGTACACATAAAAAGTTGATAATTTTGAAACCCAGAAAAGAACACATTAACATGTCAAACCATGTCATAGCTAGGTTATGTGGTTTATTGCTCACGTTAGTGCTTGGTTTCCTTATTATCTGAAGGCTAACTTGCATTTAGGAAAAGCGCTCCGTTTAACATTGCTTGTGTTTGTGTTCAGTTTTATTGTTTGTAGTAAATAAATTCTTCGCTTCTAATGTTAGTTGGTTGTGTGAAAGTTGGGGCTCTTGCCAACTCTGATGCACAATATTCCATTTGAGCTAGCTATTTCTGACGGCCTCATCTTGTACTCGATTGCTCATGTGTTGCTTTAATCTCGACTGCAGACGATCGGCTACATGGCGAGCGAGTCGTGGGAACCGGTTCTTTGGGATTGTCTTCCGTGCACGGTGCTTGGTCTTATGGTGCGCTTTGCTTTACGTGGTGTCTTTGTACATCGATTGATGCAATGTTTATTGAATTGAATTGGTTTTCGCATGTAGGCGAAGTGCTTGGAGATGGGGAGATGGTGGCCATCAAGAAGGTGTTGCGGGACCGGCGTTACAAGAACCGTGAGTGCGGTGATGCGCTCGATGGACCACCCCAATGTCATTTCTCTCAAGCCTTGCTTCTTCTCGACCTAGCGAGGATGAGTGTTCTGAACCTTGTCATGGAGTATGTCACGACACACTATACCGTGTGCTCAAACACTACAACAATGCCAACCAATGGATGCCACTTATCTATGCCAAGCTTTACATGTATCAGGTTTGTGAACCATCATATTAACATTTGCGTGGCTGCCTGTATAAGCTTGCATTGCTTTGTTAAGGATTGTTTTGCTCTTTATTGCTGCTTTTTAGAGGGCTAGCTTATATTCATCTTGTTAGGAGTGCGCCACAGGATGTGAAGCCACAAAATGTTTTGGTATGTGTTATGTGAACAAGATTTTATTCTTTCTCAGATTTGGTAGCTGGTTCTGAATTGGCCTCTTCTTGCTTGCCAATACAAGTTGATCCTCTCACTCATCAAGTCAAGCTCTGTGACTTTGGAAGTGCAAAAGTTCTGGTATGTTGATTCCCCTGTATCATAATGTGGACATAGCGTTGGTGATTTATGTCATTATGTTACATTTGTCATCAATATGTTACTTTTTAAGTTGATATTTATTATTCAGTTTGAGATCATATTTGATAGTATGCATCACTTTTATTTGGTTTTCCGTTGCAACGCACATGCACCTTACTATATGAAAATAAGAATGACTAAATTATATATGTTGGTAGGACGGGTGAAAGTTCTTGTCCTGACAGATCATGATACCATGACTAGTATACCAGAAGCTATGTCAGCAGCTCACAAATTTGACATAAGAATAGTACCTGGTGTTGAAATCAGTGCAATATATTCACCAAGGTAAGAGCCTTTTCGCTTTGCCCGCAAAGACCATTCCTGTCATGTTTAGAATGGAAATTAGCAATAGAATGCAATTTAGTAAATCAATCATCATATTGGATGCATACCCTCATTAGTTAGATCTGTGGTTGTGCAAGATGTTTCATATAAAGTTTCTTCATTCTTGTACCACTGCTGTTGATGGCAGTGAACAAGACTGCATTGTCGCACCTTTCCTGTAAGGAAGTTGTACTAGATAATATGCTAGCACCTCTTATTTGTCCTGTCATGTAGCTACCTTGATTCTATATTGGAGGGTTCTGTTAGTGTTTACATGTCAGTTAGTAAAGCCAAACCTTCAGCCTATACACCGAAGTTGATATATCTGCTAAACCAGCAGGTGTACTTCTTGTAAGCAAAGCCTCGTTTGAGGTGAAATATATGAGTTAAATCAATTGATATTAGCAACAATTTGCTGCTTTAAATTTGACAGAATGCTGATCCTTAGCATTGTTGTTTGTGAAGATCAAATTTGATCGCCTTTTAAAGGATGCTCTTAGGAGCATTTTTCTCCTTTCATGTATTCGCCCTATAGGCTTGACTGTTGATTACAGAACATTTTCTCTAATCTGTTATGAGTGATTGCTATTAGCAACATCTTTGGTCTAGAAATTCACTACACTTGTGTTCAGTGTGCATGCATTGCCTTTTGTCCTTTCCTGGTCATATAATTTTCCCTTAATTTCATCGTCTAAAAGGGAAGTTGCTGGTGTTGGTGAGCCTGTTCATATTCTTGCATACTATGGTATGTGTGGTTCTTCAAGGTTTGATGAATTGGATAGCATGCTATCGAACATTAGAGACGGGAAATACTTACGCGCAAAGAATATGCTGGCAAAGCTAAATAGGTGAAGGTGCCAAAAAGTGGGAGCATGTAACTAAAATTCTTTGGTGAGGAGTGGCACACAGTCGACTACATATACTAAGGGCTTTGGTTGAAGCATATTATGTACAGAATGTCAGGCAAGCTTTAACAAGTACCTTGGTGATGACGGCCTTGCATATGCCACGTAAGTGCTACAAGTAATGCTTCATCCCAATGAGCATTTCATCCCAATAGCTCACCCATGGGCATTGAAGAATCTAGATGCAATCATCGGGGCCTTGAAATGTCTTGCTCTTAATGCTATGGAGGTCTACAGAAGTGATGGAAAAGTTGATGGTGCGTCCCTTGTACTACATGCATAAATGACTTGAAATAAAGTGGATAACTCAATCATGTACTGAGTATTATTTGTTAGCATAATAGCATATGCCTTGGTCATGCTATGAAATATTGAACAACATACATGGCATTAATTCTACAGGATTTAGCGAATTAGTCGAGAAGTATGGACTTTTCAAGCTTGGAGGTTCCGATTTCCATGGATGAGGTGGGAAAGATGAGTCTGACATTGGAACAGTTAAGCTTGCTACTACAACTTTGCACTGCTTCTTGAAGATGGCTCGTCGTATCTGGTGTAGTGCTATGAAAGACATCCTACTGAAATTTGCAGAGGAACCGTCCGCTGCTAATCTAGGGAAGATAGTTAAGTTTGGACAACTAATCAATTTTGATGGATTTTCACCAATGGATAGTGCTATGTATGTTGTTAATATCTGCTTATCGTCATGGTTAAGTAATGATGATATGGAAGATACTGAACTTGAGATAAGGCTGAAGCTTGCCTGTTATGTAGCAAAAGGATAACCTCAACTAAATGACCATGTCCAACGATGTTTTTTTTGTCCAGAATGTGTTGCGTAACTCAATATTATGTTTTACTCTGTTCTTTGACAGTCCATCGGAGCTACTATGTATTTTTTATTAGTTTATGATGTTGCTTAAAGTAGAGAAAGTATTGAATAGAGTAATCATTGACATTTTAATAACGAATGCATATTTCAGGATGGTAATTTAAATTTACAACTCTCAAATGGTACACATACAATTAGAGCAAGTAACTGCTGTTTTTTTAATGAAAAAATAGGAAAGGGTCCTGTTATATATATATAGGCAAAAAGTTAACAAAATTTTACAATGAAAAGATAAAAATCAAGCCAAGCTATCTTGCCACTGCCGGTGCCTCTTCTGCACCCCTCCGGCCTTGCCTCC
Organism: Melocanna baccifera; assembly: GCA_036346265.1. Taxonomy (NCBI): domain Eukaryota; kingdom Viridiplantae; phylum Streptophyta; class Magnoliopsida; order Poales; family Poaceae; genus Melocanna; species Melocanna baccifera. The sequence goes on from CM070678.1 coordinate 8,543,523, forward strand.
CGATGTTGCCATGCCACCTTTCTTCTCCCGCTGCGTCCCAAGGACGCCGCATAGAGTGGTGACGGCAACAGTGGAGCGCGGAGGGACCTCTACCCGCCTGTCGCCCACATCTCCGTAGCTCACATGCGAGCCTCCTCGCTACGTATAGGGCACGAAAAGAATATGCTTGTTGTATGTTTTTTGTTTATTCGCTTCTCATAGTATTGATAGAATTGTTTCTCTTTCAAGTATAAATTTATGATTGCATCAAAAAAAATAGTGGATAACGTCAGCCACCAAATAATTCTTTCCCTGTGTAGGTAGAAATTTCATCTACTGTGGTACTCGCATCCTTCGTTACAATATTCGTTCCCAATTGCAATATTTGAATATCCATTACAACGTACGGGCACTTAACTAGTTAATTCTCAAATAACAACAAAGTCTTTTATCCTAAATAAGTTGAGATAGACATGTTAATCCTCAAAGAATTACAAAATATATCCCTTATTATTATTATATGCGCTCTATAGCCTGCCGATGAGACAAACTTGACTTGGCGATGTGGTCTTTCCTCCCGCAAGATGCACTCACAGGATACCTCCTATTAAGCTGATTAATGGTTGATGTAGATGTTGGCGTTGGCATGGTTTGTAACCTCGTCGATCGGTCTATGGGGAGTTGATAGCGTAGCATTTGCACCGGCTACACCTGTCCTTGTCGTCCTGCTTCGTCGGTCTCAAACGGCATGTTGAGTTGAGATGAATGAGAAGCATGCATGATTCACACTAAGCTTGGCCGGTCCGACGGTACGGCGTCAGGGTAGATAGGTACAATTCGTGCCAGAGTATGGTTGGTGAAGATGAGCACGAGGGTGCACCTTGTTGTCCAGGCCGACGCAGCAGTTGGCGTTCATGGTGCAGGCCTTGCCCAGGTCATCGTGATACTCGCAGAAGCCGCCGGCCGAAGTAGACCGTCTCAAGGGGCTCGATCTTGGCCTGGAGTTTGCTGACGAGCTCGCGCTTGATCCTGTCGAACACCGCCTGGTCGTGGTCGTTGGGGAACCTCGCCCTCGCCGCCTGCCAGTACTTGAGCGCGGTCCGGTTTGTCGCCTTCACGTAGAAGAGCCCCTTGTTGAGCGGGTTGTCCGGGGTGCACACGCTTGCCGGAGAAATCGTCGGACGACACGCTCATGTCGGCGTACACGGCGATGTGCCGGAACGGATTGCGAAACCATATCATATCAGCATCCTAGTACAAGTGGTACACCGATGTACTATCAATCACCATTGTTCGGAGCTGGGTGATTAATTACTAAGTTCAAAAAGATTGTGACCACTTAAAGATAAATTAGTAGTAAGGATCATTGCTTCTTACGGTGAAGAGGAAGTTGTAGCCAAGGATACGCTGCTGGAGGGAGAGCTTGGTCCAGACGAGCTGGAGGTCATGAACCGCTTGGCTGAGCTGAGGTTCATGGTTTTGACCTCGAGGAGGTAGCAGCTCCGGTGCACGGCCTTCCAGCGGTCGAAGCCGGCGGGGTCGAGGGGGGAGGAGGTGCTCGATGCCCTCGCCGTTCTTGAAGCTCTCGCGGTAGAGGTCCAGCAGGGAATTGGGCCGCGCCCACGCCTCGTTCGCCGACGTGATTATCACCGTCTCCTGTCCTCCATGGCCACCTTCGGCAGGAGCTCAGCTAGGCCAGGGAATTTCTCCTGCATTCAAAGAGGTACATCAATCGCATCTATTCTTCTGGAAAGAAAAAGCCACTGTAAAATCTGGCCCAGAAAATGGTCCTGCACGTGCAATTCAATTCAAGATTATTTGCATCTATTCTTCAGACAAAGCCGGCATACCACCAAATTCAGCCTGTAACCCTTAGTCTGGGCTCAGCTAGTGGGCTTAAAAGCTCGCTCGCATACACTAGGCGTCGATTAGTGGGCTGACTGGCCCGACCGTCAAACTCGTTAGGAAAACAGTTTTAGGCTCTGTTCTAAATAAGCCAGAATCTAATACAAACATTTTACTTCTCATAGCGGCTTTTTTACTTCTTTTATTCCTATCTTGCTCCGATGATAAGTTAAGAGGTCATAGATGTATCACATACCATATTTCTCTCACCCCGTCTCGCACACGCATATCTCCTCCACTTTTTGCATCACTCGTTCTCTTCTTCTAAAATCCAATTCTTTTGACCGTTATTATTTATTTTCAGCCAAAAGTTATCAGCTACAGACAAAAATCATCAACAGAAGCTAATACAATGTCCCCTTAGTCAGTGCCAGTAAAAGCACTTGCGCATGAAGTTTTCTCGCCTAAGAAGAACTACGCAACGCCTCAAGTCTCACGGTGCAATTTGTGCTCATAGATCTTTGCATAGTTGGCTGGTTTTTTTGGGCTTGCTACTTGTTGTTTTTGCTATAGTAATTAACTTTTAAACGGTGTGTTTTTTCAAGACATGATCTCTAAGTTGATTGTAGTAGATATTATACTGACTTTAGCTATACCGATCAAAATTATTTGTGATTATCTCTTTTTATACTTTCTCATAAACAATTAGAATTCAAAAAGTATAAATCACAGTTCAAAAAAATCCATGTATTATATAAGGGCACGCACTGCCGTTCCTGCTGTCACGGCCGGCACGGTCGTGCCGTTGGCAACCCAGGCCAGGTACTATGGTGACGAGTAAAGAAACCTCTTTGAAGTTTTGTACCGCTTTTGATAGGAAATAGCATGTATGACCCGGTTTAATTATCTATAGTTCTGACAGTACTGGATTAGTACTTAATTCTATAGAATTAGAACACAATAATCGAGCTAACGCAGGTTTCATTTAGACTTTAGGAAGTGTTCGGAATAGCGATGGTTTTTGGTTTTTGTTGAAATTTTACTATAATTGGCTGAAATTTTACTATAGCTGAGTTGGCTTATTGGGCATAATTAAATCTAAAAAATATAAAAATAAAAACGACAAGCTAATCTAGAGCGGACAATGCAAAGGAATACGAGAAAAAAAACTCAAAAAAACAAAAAAAATCAAATAGAGACAAAATACTACAGTGCTGCTACAATACTGCTATAGTGTTTCAATCGCCCACAGCCATCGTGCAGCTATAATGAGCGGACCCTTAAGGGTCAAAAGTGAAGTAAAAGGCGCCTATAACACACACACACAAGATTGAACCATGCATAGTGAACTTTATTCTTACCTCTTGTTCTTGACCAGGAGGTCCAGGAGTAGCACCGTCGCCTGCAAGATTAGCCTTAGGGTCTGTTTGATATGACTGCAGCTTATGAATTTTGGTTGAAATTTTTAAATTTTAATTATTTGTAACAGAGATTATAAAGAGATATACTTGTTTATGATTTTGGATGGTATAAATGTTAGACTTTTGATGTGTACTACAATTAACTTGTATATACCATCTTAAAAAAATATTTCGTTTGAAAGTTAGGTACTGAAACAAAAACCAAAAACTGGTTTTAGAAACCGAAAAAAACAGGCGTGGGCAAATGACAAAGCGACTGTTGGAAAGCGATTCAATTTGCTCGTAGATTAGGGTGCGATCGGTTAATTTGCGATCGATTCAATGACAGGAATACTGTTGAGGACTGTAGCGGTTTTATTTTTATTTGTGTTTTTTGGTTTTTTTGAATTTTGTTTTTTTCTCGTATTTCTTTGCATTGTCCGCTCTAGATTAGCGTGTCGCTTTTATTTTTGCATTTTTTAAATATAATTAAACCCAATAAACCAACTCAGCTATAGTGTTTTTTCAATCAACTACAGTGTTTTTTCAGCAAAACCTAAAAGCCATCGCTATTTCAATCACCCGCTGGAATCTCAAATTTTAACAATGTTCTTTTTTCCCCTTCCACCAAGGGGGGAAATGTCCTGTCGTGTGTCGTTTGAAACTGAAAGTACGACAAATTGGTGTGTTTCCCCCAGAATTAGTAGTGAAGAATCTGAAGATCATACGTGCTTTCCTCTCTCTCTTCCAGTTTTCTACAACAAAGCAATGTGCACGCAAATCAGTGGATGCATATGCCGGGGACCTTCCACCGCACGGGCCCTCGGCGCCGCTCGTCGTCGTCCATCTCCCTGTACGCCCGCCACTCGCGCAGCAGGTTCCTCAGGTCGTGGAGCTTGGCGCCGAGGCCGACGCAGCAGTTGGCGTGCATGGTGTAGAGCGTGTTGAAGTCGCGCGTGTTGTTGCAGAAGCCGCCGTTGTGCACCGTGTCGAGGAACTGGATCCGCAGGCCGCGCCTGGCGACGAGGTCGAACTTGATCTCGTTGAGCACCTGCTGCTCGTGCTTCCCCGGGAACGACTCCCGCGCGGCGTGCCACGCCTCGAAAGCGCCCACCGTGCGCCGGCTCGATTTCACGTACAGGAACCCCGTGTTCGGGAAGTTCGCCGGGCTGTATGGGTCGCCGAAGTAGAAGTCCGACGACGTCACCATGTGCGCCGCCACGGACATCCGCTCGAACGGGTCACGGAACCACAGGATGTCCACGTCCTGCGCATCATTCTACCGTACATTAGGTATACGCTGCATCTACTATTGTTTCAGAAAAAAACTTACATTATACAGGAGATATTCAGAACAACATTGACTTATACTTTTTTTATTGTAGTTGATTTATTTTGTATTATAGCTGAATTAATTTATTTAATATAATTAAAATTTAAAAATAGAAAAAATATATTAATCCATCACGAACAATGCTAAAGGAATACGGAAAAAAAGCAAAAGCCCCCCAAAAAAAGACAAACTTAATGAATAGTAAAAAAAGAAGTCAGAAACTAAATTGAGCGGTGCCAAAATTTAACTACAAAACATAAAAAAAACTCTAATTTTTTTAATAAAAATTTCTGCATCGTATCATAGTGGTCTATACATAAATAACCCAGCATCAGCTGGCAATGCATTACGAAAAGACTACATTTTTTAGTAATACTATACGGTATGTCATGTAAAAAATAGCACTTAGCATGAATTTCATAAGTGAACCTCTGGTCCACGTGTTAGTGAGATACCATTCTTCCATCGGCGCCACGTGTCTAAAACCCTCAAATTTTATTTACCAATTGTGGAGGGATATTTTTGTAAATGTTCTCGCATTGGACCGTTTCCGAAATCGATTCCAGCTACTCCTACTGCTACGACGTACCGTGAAGAGGAAGTTGTACCCGAGCTCCAGGATCCTCTGCTGCAGCCTGACCTTGCTCCAGACCAAGTCGATGTAATCCTTGCTCATGAACACCTTCTCGTCGGAGAGGTTGCGGCCGGCCACCGCGAGGAGGTAGCAGTGAGGGTGCACGGCCCGGCACCTCTCGAACGCCCTGTCGTCGAGGGCCACGATGAGGAGGTGCTCCGGGAAGTGCGCGATTCGCTCGCCGGCGCGGAAGCTCTCGAGAAAGAGGTCCAGCAGCGAGTCCTGCTCCGCCCACGCCTCGTTCACCGACGTCATGATGATCGTCCTGTGCTCGTCGGCCACCGCCCGCAGCAGCTGCTCGAGGTCTTGCTCCGGCGGCGCCGCCTGTCGGGGAAAAAAACCAGATGTTAAGGGATAGCATCGAATTGCAACTTTGCCACAATTGCGTGAACTATCAAAGATTCGAACTGCTTGACAACTTGCAAAGGCAAGGAAACTAGAAAAATACAGTTAAGTAAGCAAAGATTTTAACTTTGTAAACTTAATGTCTGAAACCTGGCTAGCCTTTTCCTCGGCATGAGCAGCCTTGCTTGTCATGTTAGCCTCTTGGGCTGGAGGATTGGCCCAGCTCGATATGCCGGCCGTCGATCTATCGCCCAGCCCGGCCGACGACAAGAAGAACAGCAACACCGCGGCGACGGACGCCCCGAGGAGAAAAGATACCAATTGGTTAAGGACGCTCTGCTGGCTTCCCATCATGTGCCTGCAAGAATTGTCGCCAAGAACAGAGAAGGGAGGAGAAGAGAAGTGTCGTAGAGGAAAAACTGCTCTTGGTCTATACTTAAACTCTTTGGTGTTATGATGTTGATCTTTTCAAACAGGGTGTCATTATCTACTTGGTCACAGTATGGTGCAGGGTATGATCATCTTTTCCTCTCTTGCATGTGCATTTCTAGTTCTCATGTGGAAAGTCAAACCCTCTCGGTTTTGATGTGGAAATGCGCTGTGCTCTTCAGTAGCATGAGCTTGAAAACTGTTAGCCCATGTGTACATATGCCACCAGAAACTTCCTACTGGGGTATACTATATCCATGGTCACCATTAATCATTCTTTGGAATGCAAAAACGTACCAAGTACATCATGATGTACTGTCCATTCTTTCATTCCTGTGATAATTATTTATGTGAGTTCGGATGATTCTTCTATGTACGAGCACTGCAATGGATGTAACCGTGTAAATTCTTTAAGCGAGTTCGAATGATTCTCTGGTGGTTCGTTGCACACATGGGACACCTCAGTTGCTTGTACTAACAGCATGGAAATTCAACCGAATTATTGTTTCTTCTACTATTCTTAAATTTATTGAATGCTTACTAGGGAAAACTTGCTACGGTACATGCAATGTTGAACTTGAACCACTGGTAATTTAGTATTTGCAGTTGCTTTCACCAACAACTCCTTAAATCATATAGGTTTCACGTGGCCCTTGCTTATCAAAGCGCAGGTATTACAAAATGATCGTCTACCTATGGGCGAGCCGGTTCATTTTTCCAAATAATCTGTCAATTCGGATGGCGCCGTGTTTGACGAAACAGGTTACTTGGGCTAAGTAACCTTCGGCAAAACGATGTTTTTTCCTCAAAGATCAGTGACTTTGAGGGGACGAAGTGTCAGAAGAAAAGCATGGGGAGTCATGCTCTAGATAGAGAAGTAGCGTTTTGCCTCAATTGCTCGAGCGTCTCCTATTCGCCTTGATTGAACAAACGCTCTCCAACAACAAAAAAAAAGAGGTTTCGAAATTGATGTGCACCGCGAAGGCTCCTGGCCCATAGAAAGGAGGTGTCACAAACCCGTGGCCGTCTTTGGGCCTAGTGCGTGCTAGTGATGACCCAGTAACGGGTGTAAGAGATGGGCTGCGCCCAAAATTCATCCGGGATGGCACGTCCGTCCGGAAAAACGTGATCGTTCGGCTAAAAAAAATGCGATCCTTCGCCTTCGTTTCGGCCGGGCTAGTCATTTGGGCAAAGGGAGCCCATTAATTTTTTCACTTTTTTTAGAGGAATTATTGTTTCTTTACTTTTTGTTATAACAACGACACGGTGGCTGTGGGAGGGGTGGACCCAGTGGCCCAGTGGAGACATGATCTTCACTTAACTTTTAGCTCAGAGCAGTTAAAATTTTATTGTTTTGGTCCCGCTCAAGTTAGCTTTTTTTGGTTTCAGCTTCTAGTTTCAGTTTTTTTTCACTATTCACTACACTATCCACTAACTCAGCTATAGTAAAAAAAAGTCAGCTACAGTGAAATTTCAATTAAAAACCAAAAGTCATCGCTAAAACGATCACCCCTTTTGTTTTCACTGGTCTAACGGAAGTACACCTATTAAGCCTAGAGGAATTACTCAAAAAAATAAATTCAAACCTAAATTTATCTGTGCCCCACTCAATTTTTATCTGATCTGCCCTTGGGCCATGGCATGGCATACTGTTTTCTTCTTTGCAATATACATGCTATATACATGCTATATCTTACGTATAGCATCGTGCGCACTACGCAGCATTCCATCACCGTGCGTAGAGTAAAACAATCCTTCGGTTTTTACTTTCTTGCACAACTTTACGTTCGTTCTTACTACGTGGACAACACGGCCAGAAAGCCCGGATAATTCCAGTCCACACGAGTGGTGCGACAGCGAGATCATGCCAGCTCCATGGCCGCCACTGATTTCCCCATGATCATTTGTAGTCTCAATGCAGATGGGCCCTACTGGACGTCCACACCAGCATATGGTGGGCCACACGAAGTCAATGGCTGCACTATCCGGCGGACCGTCCGTCTCGTCGCATCTTTTGGGTGGACGGTCAGGATGGTGCCTGTATCCCTGCTCCCCGTGCGGCGCGCGGACGTCGCGGTCACCGGTTGGGCGGGCTTCTCCGGCGAGACCCGTCCCGCAAGAAACGACCCTTCCCCGTTTTACCCTTCAGAGTTCAAAAATCGTAAAACTCGTGCATTTTCACAGTTTTGGCAAATTCCTATATCCCCATCCATGCAATCAACATTATTATATGATGATCATGCGGTTTCTAGGATGCTAACTACTGTACTTACTATCAATCGCAATGACGACACATGATACATCCTTCTTGCAATTTAGGGCATAAAGATTTACAATAGCAGAAACAAACCATTAATGTAATAGTTTAGCAAGATTACTGTTAATGCAGTAGTTTTACTTTAACAAGATTACTGATCTACTTCTGTAATTCTTCTTCATCAAGAAAAATCGACAGTGCAGGTGAACGGTAAAAGGATTGATGCAATCTATCTTCTTTCCCCATGCCTGAAAAGAAACACGTTCTTCTTGTTCCCTAAGCCAAGAAGGTGGAGAGCTAAAAAAAAAAAAGCCAAGAAGGTGGAGGCTAAAAAGGTGAATCCCTCGCCTCCCCTTCCCCTGCGTTCGAATAGCCCCGTCGACACCTCTCGATTCTCCCCATCCAAAAAATAGAAGGGGAAAAAACATCTTGATCTAGGGATCCCTCTCGCTCCTCCTCCCCGACCTCTCCTTCCCAAAACCCTAGCCCTAGAGGCGGAGCGCCCCTCCCGCCACCGCACCACACCCATGGCTGACGACCACTTCTCCTCCGCGTCGTCGCCGGCGGCGACGGCGGCCGCGGCTGCTGCGGCGGTGGGGTCGTCGGTGATCCCGATCGTGAACAAGCTGCAGGACATCTTCTCGCAGCTGGGGAGCAGCTCCACAATCGACCTGCCGCAGGTCGCGGTGGTGGGGAGCCAGAGCAGCGGCAAGTCCAGCGTCCTCGAGGCGCTCGTCGGCCGCGACTTCCTCCCGCGGGGCTCTGACATCTGCACGCGCCGCCCCCTCGTGCTCCAGCTCGTGCACCAGCCGCGCCGCCCCGCCGACGCCGATGCCGACGAGTGGGGCGAGTTCCTGCACCTCTCCGGACGCCGCTTCTACGACTTCCGCGAAATTCGCCGCGAGATCCAGGTCCCCCATCCCTTCCTCATAATTTATCGTTTCCGTCGGTGATTGAGTCGGTTAGGCTTTGGAATGGAGGGTCAATCGATAGCGAGATAGATTTGGTTATGTGGTTTGTGGATAGTGTTCGTGAGTTTAGTTGCAGTAACATTGCCTTGTGTCCATTTACTAGGGTAATGGATGATTGTTTAGTTGCGATTTTAGTTGTTGTTTCGGTGAATCATTCGTAAGTTGGTACTGGTTTCTGATGCGTGTGGATTGGGTTATATATGTTATAGAACGATTTGGACTGTCTTAACAGGTTTTTGGATTGGGATATGATGCTTTTGGATTGGAATGACAATAATGCTGGGTTAGATGACACCATATTCATATTTAGTGGCGGTGATGTTTTTTTACATTCCTGCTTTGTGGGGTGATTTTTTTAAAATTGTTTCTGGGGCGATTTTTGTGGTTGCTGTTTAGTTGTTGTTTTACGGGCACAGGCTGTAGATTGCTATCTCTTTGATTTATTTAGTGACCTTTAGATTTTGGTACGCTCAGAGCTGGGATATATTGTTAGTTTGAAAGTCTTAGTGGTTTGCGTGAATGATGAGATTTTTTAGATACTTTTATGTGGATTTAGTGGGGTCAATCCTATTGCTGATACAGTGTAATTACATTTAGCGGTTATTCAAAAATTGAAATAACTGTTAAACTTTAGTGGTGAATTAAAATCTGGTAACAGAGAAGTGTGTAGTGCAGCAATTTTTGTTTAAGTTTTCTTTCCAGTATTTGGTAGAATAATGATAGTATCTGTCAATGATACACCCCTCTGCATCAATGCAGGCAGAAACTGACAGGGAGGCGGGTGGTAACAAGGGTGTGTCAGATAAGCAGATACGTTTGAAGATTTATTCACCAAATGTGCTAAACATCACTTTGGTCGATTTGCCTGGAATCACTAAGGTGCCAGTTGGTGACCAACCAAGTGACATTGAGGCCAGAATAAGGACTATGATATTGTCATACATCAAGCACAAGACATGTATCATCTTGGCTGTTTCTCCAGCAAATGCAGATTTAGCAAATTCTGATGCTCTTCAAATGGCTCGAACAGCTGATCCTGATGGTGTGTATGCCCTTCAAAGTCCATGTGTAGTCCAGTAGGACATTTCTATTAAGATATTGTATCTTACTAGGCTGATTCATTGTTCTTGTAGGTTCTCGAACGATCGGTGTTATCACAAAGGTTTGATCATGTACCTTAAATTTTCTACGATCTTGGATTGAAAAAGCAACATTCTATTCATATTATATTTTCTACGTTCTTGGATTGAAAAAGCAACATTCTATTCATATTATTCCACTTCTGACCTTGGCTGCTCTTCTATTTCCTTCCAGTTGGACATAATGGACAGGGGCACTGATGCCCGTAATTTTTTGCTGGGAAATGTGATCCCATTACGACTTGGTTATGTTGGCGTGGTAAACCGCAGCCAGCAGGTACTTTAGTTTGCAGCATGTTTGTTTAATTTAAGGGTGCAGCTGTGTTAATATTCCTACTGCATTGCTGCCTTTCACAGTTCGATAGCAATCTAACTTGGTGATCACTGAGTTCATTGTGTATAATGATCAGAACTTCCAGATGGAGTAATTGTGTGGTATTACTGCTTGTTGCCTGTTGATAAATAGCGGTTAATAACAATAGCTCTGAACTTTGAACTTCATACCTAGTTCAGATCGTCAAATATCATTTTCAGATTTTTTTCTTAGTAGTTATAGGAATGTCTTGGAGGTATTTTGCTATTGCAGTGTTAAGCATCTTCTTTGATGGTGTAAAAGGTAAGTCTAATCTATACTTTTCATAATATGCAGGATATCAACTCAGACCTCAGTATCAAGGATGCTCTGGTTCGTGAAGAAAAATTCTTCCGTACTCAACCGGTATGCCGCAGTGAAGTTCACTATTTTTTTTTCAACTTTTGTATTCTTTGTTTTACAAGTTTCTGAAATGTGTTCTCCTCCTTTTCAGGCATACCAGGGTCTTGCTCAGTACTGTGGGATACTACAGTTAGCAAAGAAGCTAAACCAGGTATTTTTGTGAATAGGATGTACGTTGTAGTCCACCTAATATAACTTGCAGACACATGTTGTGATTTAAACTAAAAATACATTTACGTGGTTTCAGATTCTGGTCCAACATATAAGGACTATTCTGCCAGGACTGAAGTCACGCATAAGTTCTCAGCTGACAGCTATTGCTAAGGAACATGCTTTTTATGGTGATCCAGTCGAGTCCAAGGTCTGGTTTGAATTAATATTCCTGGTCAAAGTGATAATAATCATACAATTTTCTTGTGAAATCATTTTTAGCAAGATATGTTGTCTGACTTGGTTTATTTAGCGCCTAATAAAAATCTGTCTGCTTCATCTATCTTCTCTGTTATTCTTTTGGTCTCTGCCTTGATGGTCCATCTCTGTGTTTCATGGTTGCAGGCTGGGCAAGGTGCTAAACTTTTGAACATTCTAGCTAAATACTGTGAAGGTAATTACTGAACCGTGAGACTATATGTATGCTTAGAAGTCTTGTAGTTGTTCCTTTGTTCAAGTCTTTATCTATTACTTTGTTGTGTCATTATTTGTAAACGTTAACAATGTGTGCATACTGTAGCTTTCTCCTCGATGGTGGAAGGAAAAAATGAAGATATATCAACAGTTGAGCTTTCTGGTGGTGCAAGAATCCATTATATTTTTCAATCTATCTTTGTTAAAAGCTTAGAGGTTTGTAATTTTGTTGCCGCATTTACTGGCTTAATGGATCTTTCATTACACTCCATCATAGCATTCATCATACCATGTAATCATGAGGTTATCAAATCTGTCTCACATAGGATGTTGACCCTTGTGAGGATGTCACTGACGAAGACATCCGCATGGCTATACAAAATGCAACCGGTCCTAGGAGCGCTTTGTTCGTACCTGAGGTATGGTGCACTTGTGTCCTTTTGAGTACACTATTGAAAGAGCAATTGTAGAAATTCGTGGATGTTGCCCAGTTGAGATGACATAACTCTTTGCTAACATTTTGTCAGGTACCATTTGAAGTCCTTGTCCGTAGGCAGATCAGCAGATTGCTTGATCCAAGTCTTCAGTGTGCAGATTTTATATATGATGAACTAGTCAAGGTATAGACTTGACCGTCCATATAGCTATGACCTTTTTGGCAGTTTATCTGATGTTATTGTTGTTGCAATGAGACATAATCTCCCAAAGAGGCCCAAGGTCAATACAAATGTACAGGTAAGCCCCCTAGACTCTAGACTATGTACAAGGCTAACACCTTCTCAAACTCATAGTGGATCAATAACGTTGAGTTTGGAGAGGTAGAAGCTATGTTGAGCTCTGGTCTGTGTCTTGTTGAAGAAATCTGCTAACTGAAACTCCGAAGGTATATATTGAAGAGCAATAACTTGGTCTTAACATCTGCGATCGCATATATAAAGCATTCACCCCAATATGCTTGGTGAGCTCATAATTCACAGGATTTTGACCAATACTGATCACACCAGTACTATCTGAGAAGAGAGGAGTCGGTGTAGTAGTGGAAACACCGAAATCCTCAAGTAACCACCGAAGCCAGGTGATTTTAGTTGTCAACGACACCATGGCTCTCAACCCAGCCTCAGCGCTTGAACACGAAACGACAATCTGCTTCTTGGTCTTCCAGGCAATCAAGGAGAAACCAAGGAAAACACAATAGGCAGAAAGAGATCGACGATCAGAGGGATCGCTAGCCCACGTTGCATCGGAGTACGCCTGCCTGCAAAGAACTAGAATGAGGAAAGAAAAGGCGACAAGTGATAGTCCTGCGAAGATATCGCAAAACACGAAGAAGGTAACTGTAGTGAAGCTGAGTAGGAGCAGAGATAAACTGACTTAGGAGATGAACTAAGTGAGAGATGTCAGGGCGAGTGATGCCAAGATAGACAAGACTCCTAGCAAGATGGTGGTAGCGAGTGGGATCCTCAAGAGGCTTGCCATCGGTAGGCCGAAGGTGAGCACCAAGCTCAATAGGAGTATCCACCACATGCTGATCCGTGAGACAAGCGCGAGTAAGGATATCCTGAATGTAAAGCTCTTAGGAGAGATAGTAGCCTTCGGGCATAGAAATGATCTCAATCCCAAAAAAATAATAAAGATGACCCAAATCACATCAGAGACATAATACCTAGGGGTGGCTGCATGTAGACCTCATGCAGCTCGCCATTGAGAAATGCATTCTTGATGTCCAACCGAGAGGTGGCCATTGTCGAACAGAGACCACAACAAGGAGAGTGCGAACGGTGGTCATATGAGCAATAGGAGCAAAGGTCTCATCGTAGTCACTACCATACTCCTGCTGAAAACCATGCGCCACAAGACGAGCCTTGTAGCGCTCAAGTCAACCATCCGAGCGGGTCTTGATCTTATATACCCATTTGCACGTGATGGGAGTGATGCGTAGGTAGGGGCACAATATCCCAAGTGCCAGTACGCTCCAAAGTAGCAATTTCATCAGACATCCCAAACTGCCACTCAAGGTGTGCAGCAGCGGAGCAGCCTCACGGTAGGTCATAGGCTCAGAAGAAGCAGCGGCTGCGAAGCTGTAACGCACAGGCGGCCTAATAGCGTGGCGATCAAGAAGATCATATCTAGGCGAAGGTGGAGTGCAACCTAGCAAGGACGGAGAAGAAGAGCTAAGAACATGGCCTAGCAAGGACAGATGCTCAATTGGAGTAAGACTGAGGACAACGAGAGTAGCGCAGAGGAAAGGGTGGAATCTCAACAAAAGAGTGGGAAGGAAACTCCGATGGAGGTGGAAGAGGTGTAGCCAGAGGAGAGGAATATGAAGGTGGAGGATGAAGCGAAACGGTAGTGGAAGACAAAGAGTTAGGAAAAGTAAAAAAGGAGAGTGACTCAACAAGAGAATCGGACTGGACTGTGGGGGAACGAGGATAGTAAGGTCGGGACTCATCGAAAGTGACATCTCGAGATATCCACATCCTACGAGCAATAGGGTCGTAGCAGCGATAACCCTTATGCTTAAGACTGTAGCCAAGGAAAACACACTCAACGGACTGAGTAGACAGCTTGGTGCGCTCACGAGGCGGAAGAAGAACAAAACATGCACAACCAGAACAATGAAAGTGATTGTACTCTTGGGCTCGATCATAGAAACGCTCAACAGGAGTAGAACCTTGAAGAGCAGTGAAAGGCTGCATGTTGATGAGAAAAACAGTAGTGGAAACTGCCTCCGCCCAGAAGTGAGGGGGAACAGAAGAGCAGTCATGAGAGCACGAGCGGTCTCACGTAAGTGACGATGCTTACGCTCAGAGACATCGTTTTGAGCGTGAGCACCTGGATAAGAATATTGGGGAAGAGTACCCTGCTCAGCGAGAAAATGACGCAAAGTAGCAGAAAGATACAGTAGAGTCGGCACGAAACACACACATGGGCAAATCGAATTGAGTGCGAATCATGGTGGCGAATATCTGTTAAATAGAGAATCTAACTGGGAGAGGACATGAAGTAGATCTAAGTATGATGAGAATAATCATCAATAAAGATCACATAATATCGATGACCTCTTTCGAAACGAAGAGAGTCGGGCTCCAAACATCAGAGTGTACAAGATCAAAAGGCCGGCTCTAAACATTAGAGTGTACAAGATCAAAAGGACACGTAGAAATAGAATCACTAGAGGGATAAGGGAGCTGCAACTGCTTGCTAAGCTTGCAACCCATACAATGTAAAGACGTGTCCCCGAAAACAGACCCAAGAACACAACGATTGACTAGTGATGATAGACGCGACCCGCAAAGATGACTGAGACGATGCCACCGAGCGAAGGAGGTAGTGGAGGATGCAGCAAGGGCAGAGGTAGTGGCAAGTGCTGACTGGCTGGTTGAGATAGCAGAAGGTAGATGGAGCCGGTCGAGCTCCCAAAGATGCTGCGAATCACGGCACTGAGGGCCAGTACCAAGCAGAGTCCCCGTGCGGCAGTCCTGAATAGAATAAAAGTCAGACCCAAGAACAACACGACAGTTATGATCAGTAATTTGATCAGCTAACATAAGTTGCATAGTAAGCTGAGGAACATGAGACTGTAGGAACATGAAAAGAGGAAGTAGACAGGGTGCCTTGACTTGCCACAGGAAGAGAGGTACCATCTGCAGTCTGAACAGTGGAAGAGAAATTGTGGGATGCAGCGAGGTGAGGTGGGTAGAGTCTGGTGTCATGTGAAAAGAAGCACTAGAGTCCAAGATCCACAGAAAGGATACCTGATGAGGGAGGAGGCGGAGGCATGGAAGACTGTTGAGAAGCAAGGGCCAGATGAGCCGATCCCGAGGAATATAAGGACGAGCCAACACCAAGGCGTTGGAGAAGTGAGAGGAGCTGCTCTGCGGCATCACCGAAAAAGCCCTGGCGAGAGGTGCCAGCTCCTGAGTGGGAGGAAATGCCGGAGCCCTTTTGGGGGACGTCCACCACGATGACCTTGGTCCTTCCTCCGCTTGTAGCAATCTTGATACCTGTGGCCGTCACGTTGGCAACAGGAGGTGGGTAGGCACGCGGGCGGGGGCGAACACTGGTAGCGGCGGCCAGATCTGAGGTGGTGACTTGCGTGGAGACGGGCGGCAGCGGCGGCCGAAGCCCTAGCCCAACCTGGGCTCTGATACCATGTTGCAATGAGGCATAATCTCCCAAAAAGCCCCAAGGCCAATACAAATGTATTGGTAAGATATGCCAATAGCCCCCTAGACTCTAGACTATTTACAAGACTAACAATTGTATGCTAGCGCTCTTGTATCATAGAAGGCATAATTTGTTCGCCAATATGCCAGTCCGGTTGTAAAATCTAGGAAACTGAAATTGAAGCATCTATTTTGCTCACTTCATATATAGCATTAATTAACATTTAACATGCTGATAGATTGTTTCTATTGTTACTTCTTTTGATGACTTATGTTTTGCTGTAGATGAGCCATCGCTGTTTTGCCATTGAGCTGCAGCAGTTTCCTATACTCCGGAGGAGCATGGATGAAGTAATTGGGAAGTTTTTGCGGGATGGGCTTAAACCGGCACAAGATATGATAGCACACATTATTGAGATGGAGGTAAGCATTTTCTTGCTTTGTGGATGTTAATTGTTTGTTTTGTTCCTGGTACCTGCTGGAGTTTAGAAACATGTGACTTACTCATATTTGATCCAATATTCTATATATATAGTGCTGACCACGCATGCACCATTTTGTAACTTATTTAATGAAGATTTTGATAACATATTATTTGATTTGTATTTGATCCGAAGTGTTCGTTTCCTTATTTATTCTGACTTTGCATTGATATTTGGTATATGGTTTTCATTATTTTCACTTGCAATGATATTAACTGCGCAGGCAGATTACATAAACACATCTCACCCAAATTTCATCGGTGGCAGCAAGGCTGTAGAGCAAGCACAGCAGCAAGTTAGGTCTGCCAGATTGCCGGCAATGGTGGTTAGAAGAGTATGTATACGTTATATGTACCATTATAGTGTAATTTCTTCTGCTGAGAGCAACTTAAGTTTAGAATCACTGCCAACTACAAATGAAATCTTTATTTCATATAAGCATCCAGTGCTTCTATTTCTTAATGACATGGATGTTACCCTAATTTTAAAACTATCAGAACTCGGAATTAGATGAATATCTAATAGTGCTTTTATAAATTATTGTTTATATTTGATGGCAACTTTTTTCCTATAAATATATAGAGGCTAGCAGCTACCGTGGTACTTTTCCAATAACAGTTAAAAGTATGTTGATTTTTGTTCAAGAAATCATTCATGATGACCCTGTTTTTATGCTCGAAACCATAATGGATATCAATATGTCATTATCAAACCATTTATTTCTTTTGGAAGATGCATGGATCATGACTAAGCCAACTCTAGTGGTAGGCCCATGCTAGAACTTGTGCTGCTAGAACAAAGGATTGTAGACATGCGAACACCTACTGGTTATTTTGGACACAGTAGCAAGTTGAATAATGTATTCAGAGATATTGATTCTTTTAGTAAGTTATGTTCACTTATCACACACATCCTTCATTTGCAATTTGATTCAGTCCACATCAACTATACACAAGTTTTTAACAATACCACATGGCAGGATGGAGCAGATGCTGATAAGGTACAGGCTCCTGATAAAACTAAAAAATCACGTGTGTTATTGGGTAGAACTGCTGGTGTAAATGGAGTTGTCACCGACCACATCCAGGTTTTTCTCATAACCTTTTTTTTTTGTAGCGGTGTGATGACTATTCATTTGGTGGATTTTTTTCTGAGATTTTTCTCCTTTGCTTTTGTGGTCGATTACCAGGGGGTACGGTCTGCTGCTGAGGCCGAGAGACCAGGATCGTCAGGTAAGGGTTCTGTTTCAAATGCAATAGATCCTTAGATATATTTGAGCGCAATTGACCAGCCTAGTGTTTTTGAAACTATCATACTATTTTACCTCAGCCAATTTATTTACGTACTAATCTTTCAGGTAGTGGAAGCACATCTTTCTGGGGCTCAATATTTACTTCCAATGAGGACCGTCCACATGCTTCTGCAAAAGATAGCTCAGTGAACAGATCTTATACTGCACCTACTCCCAACCTGGAACATTCAATCTCTACAATACAGTTAAGAGAGGTAAGCTATCTTATTAATGTTTTTTAATTTTCTCATAAGCATTATTTGAACGTGCAAGTGATTGATGGAGACCATTGTTAAACAGCCACCGTCAGTCCTCAAGCCTTCAGAAAACCAGTCTGAGCAGGAGGCCCTTGAAATAGCAATTACAAAATTGCTATTGAAGTCCTATTACAATATAGTCAGGAAAAATGTTGAGGACTTTGTGCCAAAAGCAATTATGCATTTTCTGGTATGGTTCTTGTCTAACTCTTCTTTATTAAGAGTGCATAACATATAGCGGTGTTAATGAGTTGGGTTCAAATGGGTTGGGTCTTTGATTGGGTTGGCTTTGATAAGGTGGAAATGTGTTGAAAGAATGAATAGGTTTGGTCGGATTGGGGGCCTGTTCTTTTCAGCTTCTCAAAACGGCTTTTGGATTTTGTTACAGTATCCAACTTTCAAATAGAGTATTTTTTTAAGATGGAGTCTACAAATTAATTATAGTACACGTTAAAAACTCAATATCTATACCATCCAAAATCGCAAGCGAGTATCTCTCTCTCCGTAATCTCTGTCGTAAACAGCTAAAATTCAAAAATTTTAGCCAAAAGCCGTAAGCCGCAGCAAAAAAGAATAGGCCCTGGGTTGCCTCCTAGAAAGGGTTGGGTGGGGTTGGAATGGGTTTTAAAATTTAAGGTTGAAATTGGGTTGAGAACGGGTTCAGCTTGTGGTGTTGCAATATGGCTCACTTATGGGTTGGCTCCACTCATCTGGGTATCTAGGCATAATAATCTGTACAAAGTAGTGTTTCTATACTCGAAATCATCTGCAGTAAATTTTAGAAAATTTTGTGAAACTTTTATGGTGTGAATGCGAATTATAAATTTTAAATACCGAATTTTTTCAAAAGTTTTCTATAAAAGTTTGTTGGTCCTATCTATATGTTTGGGCTTAACAATTTGTATAAAGTAGTGTATCTATATCCTAAATCATCTATATCAAATTTCAAACAATTTTGCGATATTTTTATAGTGTGAACGTGAGTTAGAAATTCCAAATACCGAACATTTTCAAAAAATTTCTATAAAAGCCTGTTGGTTCCACCAGTGTGCTTAGGTCTTTGCGTCTAATAATTTACATAAAGTAGTGTCTCTATATTCGAAATCATCTGTAGTAAATTTCATGAAATTTTTATAGTGTGAACGTGAGTTATAAATTTTAAATACCGAATTTTTTCAAAAGTTTTCTATAAAAGTTTATTGGTCCCACCTATGTATCTGAGTCTAACAATTTTCACAAAGTAGTGTCTCTATACCATAAATCATCTATAGTGAGTTTAAGGCAATATTATGAAACTTTTATAGTGTGAACACGAGTTAAAAATTCTAAATACCAAACCTTTTCAAAAAATTTCTATAAAAGCCTGTTGGTTCCACCTGTGTGCCTAAGGTTAATAATTTGTACAAAGTAATGTCTCTATACCTGAAATCATATATAATAAATTTGAGGAATTTTCGCGAAAGTTTTATGATGTGAACGAAAGTTATAAATTTTAAATACCAAACTTTTTTAAAAGCTTCCTATAAAAACCTGTAGGTCTTCATCTTTATGTCTGAGCTTAAAATTTTGTACAAAGTAGTGTTTCTACACCCTCAAATCATCTATAGTAAATTTTATGTAATTTCGTGAAACTTTTATGGTGTGAACGTGACTTATAAATTCTAAATACCAAACTTTTTCAAAAGTTTTCTATAAATGCACTTGTCCTTACATGTAGTAGATTAGTAAAGAGTGAGTTGGCAATAGGCTTGAAATGGGTTGAAAATGGGTTTCAACTCATTTCAACCATTTGGGTTGGGTTGGGTGGTAATGCCATATGGGTTAGGTTGGGTTGAGTTATGGGAGGTGCTCTTTTGATTGGGTTAGGTGGGGTTTTGAGATTCTTTAAGTGAGGGTTGGGTTGGTCTTGTCTTGGGTTTTAACCTATTACCATCCCTAATAACATAACTATTTCTTTGTGCGCATCATTTCTATTATAACTCCTTATAATTACTTGGGTATGTGTGACGACTGTTTGTGTGCGATCCTTGTGCTATTTTCTTAGTTTCATGGAAAGCATATATGAGAGAGTAAACAAATATTAGAATCTACCATTGTTTTCGCCTCAACTACTGTCAAGCATGGTTAAACACCAATAATACTGTTTGTTGGTGGCATTATCAAACAAGCACCACTATATTGTGGATTGCAGTAGTGAGTATTGATAGTATTTTCCTCTTATTTTTTAAGCATTTGTTTTTTTCCCTTTGCGAATGCAACTAATGAGCCTGCATTGCATTCAGCAGATTGATCTAAAACACAGTGTTCCTTAATTCTTTTTCAAGAAAAATTTGAGGTGGATTCGATCAAATCTCTTGCCTCTTTTCCTTCTCTGCCTTCTTGATTCAGCTCTGTGCATTTCCTAGTGGCAGGGAAGCTGAACAGAAACCCTAGTAATAAATGTATGTTTTTTCAGTTGTGGTATGTTCATTAAGGAATTAATTCTCTTGCAGGTTAATCACACAAGAAGGGAGCTGCATAATTTCCTTATAACTACCCTTTATAGGTGAGGAAAGCTGTTTCTACTCTTATTTGAATGACGTCCAGCATCACATGATAGCAAAATTGCTCGCTACTGCTGCTATACATTATAGTTCCCCAAATGTTTGATATTTTCCTATTGAACCAATGCAGAGAGGAGCTCTTTGGGGACATGCTCAGAGAACCTGATGAAATAACTATAAAGAGGAAGCAGATATGTGATACCCTCAAGGTCCTTCAGCAAGCATACAAAGTATGTTTTCGCAACCCTGTTAAATCCTTCATTCAAATATGTCTGGTACTGCTTGATCTGATCACTACTTTTTCTTTTTTTTGCCTTATGTTTCTTTGACAAAATTCAGACTTTGGATGAGATACCACTTGACGCGGAGACAGTTGAGAGGGGCTATTCCCTGGACTCTGATGCAACAGGTCTACCACGGGTTCATGGGCTTTCATCATCCTTCCATGGCGATGGGAGCTCACCATATTCGACCCCGAAGCAAACAAGGTCTAGGAAATCAAGCCACTCCGGGGAGCTGCCGCCTTTCAATCCCAATGCGAGCGGCAACGGATTTTGATACCGCCTTTCACGACCGTCACCCTGATTGGTGATTGAACCAACAGATGTGCTGGTGGCCCACAGCCACACACTATTCTGCATTCAGTTTGTTGGCACCCAATAGATATATGTTTTTCTAGTTGCTATATTCTTTTTTAGTGTTGCGCCCAATGAAGCATGGCATGGTGCGAGTTTTGCCGTTTACCCTTTTGTACAGTACATCGCTGCCCAATCATTTCTTCTTAAAAACGGTATCGGTGATGGGTATAGTTTTTTGTTGAAACCCACGGAAGAAGCTGTGGAAACATGGTTAGTGCCGAGCGTCTTGAGTGCCTGTATCCTGGCCCTGATCGTTTCAGCTTTTTTCGGCTTCAGCTTCTAGCTTCAGCTTTTTTTTCACTATTCACTACACTATCTACTAACTCAGCTACAGTGTTTTTTCAGCCAGCTACAGTGTTTTTTCAGCCAAAAGTCAAAAGCCATCGCTATTCCGATCACCCCCTAACACGGTTGGTTTTGCTGTGCAAAATCTGACATGGCTGGCATGGAGATGCAAAGCTGTGCTGCTGCCTTACCCCATTATTACGTTGATGATATTAGTTAATAATAGTTGTGATTTTCAAGAGGTGTTTACTAAACCATTCTTTCAAGATGCAACAACCCGAGTAGCTTAACTGAAAGAAATACTTTTAAAAAAACTTTACAGTGAATTTCTCGAGACCAAGGCTTGTTTGAAACGTGAGAATTTTCCCGATTCATGTGGAGATTGAATTGTTTTCTATTAAATTTCCGTGTTCCAAACAGTGTCTAAAATCTGGGGAATTGGTTGGATGCTACAGCTATGTTCCGATGGGGTTGGATAAAAAAAAAAAAATCAAAGAATAGCTATTTCACAGTTGAACTGCAAGTAAGCGCGTGTTCTCGTATCTGTGCACTGCAGCAGCAAGAACAAGATGCGTCTGTAATCTCTACATTGTACTTCTGGGCATCAAGGTCGAACCAATACGCGCGGCCAAAATCTGATCAAACAGCCGATGAGATCAATCACCTCACCGCTTGAAGTTTCCATCTCAAGCTAACCTGCACACACAAAAATTGAATGCCAGTAACTAATAAACTTGAAGCTTTGAAGTTACTGATGTTTTGAGGAAAACTAGATATAGTTGAGCAAGTTTCTTGGATTACCTTTCTCTAATTTGACCTTGAGCTGATGCTTCGTTAGGAGGGTGTAAAATTCCTCACAGCAACCCATAACAGCATTAATTCTATACTCCATCTGGACCGGTATGGAGAGGCCTTAAAGATGCAAAAACAACCCGCAGATGCTACCTTAACCAGCCACTTCAGCCCTCGAAGGTATACCAAATTGTTTATATTGGGTTGGCCTTTTGGTAGTCTACTTGGCTTTCTTCTTTTCATTTGAACAGCTTCTGATTCCCGTTTGTAGATGGCCAGGATTTCCATGCTGCATTAGGAATTTCATTTAATTAATGTGATTCAAGTGCATGTGTCTTTACTAAAGAAAAGAAAACTTTTCTAAGACTATTGATTATGTCTTTATAGAGTATGCTAAAAATAGCATGGTTTATAGATTTTTAGTGGTCAAATCCGATGTGAGTGACATCGCTGCAAATGTAATGATGGAATCTTGTGATGCAATATTCTTTGAATATGTATTTCCTATGAGGCCAAATAAAGTCATTGACCCTAATGGTTCAGATGAATACTGTATTTCTCATAGTGTGGATAATGTCGCTCCAGAATTAGAGTTGAGAAGGAGTAAAAGGCAGATGATTGAAAAGTCTCTTGGTGATAACTTTGTCACCTATGTGGTGATGATGAACCACAAACTCTTTCAGAGGCATACGCATCCCTGGATGTAGATTACCGAAAGAAGGCCGTTCGTAACGAGATGGATTCCATCAGAGCAAACGAAACGTGGGAGGTTACGGACCTTCTGTCCGGATACAAGGCAATGGGCTGCAAATAGATCTTTAAAAGAAAGCGTCAACTTGATGGTATTATAAAAAGTATAAGAACTGTCTAGTGGCTATGGTTTTCGCACAAAATGAAGGTGAATACTACTTTAACACATACTCTTCTATGACTCGTTTACTCATAATTCGGATGCTTTTAGCACTAGCTGCCACATACAAACTCTAAGTATATCAAATAGATGTAAATACCATTTTCCTAAATAGAGAGTTGGATGAGTAGATTTATATATAGCAGCCCGATGGTTTTGTGGTTGAATGGTAAAAAAAGAAAGTATGTTGATTGATTGAATTCTTGTATGGTCTAAAGTAAACTCCCAAACAATGGCATGAGAAATTTGATAGTAATATGGTCTTAGTCAGCTTTTATGTGAACGAAGCTGATAAATGTGTTAACTGTCAGTTTAATAGGGGGCTAAGGTGCTATTCTGTGTCTTTACGTAGATGACATATTACTTTTTAGGGCCAACATAGACGCAATCAATAAAACAAAATCTTTCCTCTCTCAGAATTTTTGATATGAAAAATTTAGGTGAAACTGATATTATCTTAAACATAAAGCTCATAAAGGGTGAATGTGATTATCCTTTCACAATCCCATTATGTGGACAAAATTCTAACCAAATTTGGATTTATGGACTATAAGTCAATGGTCACGTCCTAATGTATCTAACTAGTGCTACGAGACCTAATATCTCATATGCTATAAGTAGATTGAGTCGTTACACGGCTAATTCAAGAGATAATCATTGGATAGCACTAGAGAGGGTACTTAGGTGTCTAAAGGGGACGTCAAACCTGGGAATACATTATTCTGGCCTTTTGGCAGTCTTGAAAAGATTCAGTGATTCTAACTGGATCAGTGACTCGATGACATGAAGGCTATGAGTGGCTATGTTTTCACTCTAGTAGGTGGGTTTGTTTCATGAAAATCTTCTAAACAGACTATCTTTGCACAATCCACAATGAAGGTTGAGTTGGTAGTATTAGACTCAGCGGCTGTAGAGGAAGAATGGATTAGAGAATTACTTTATGACCTATTTATGTTGAAAAAGCCAATTACAGCTATATTGACCTACTGCGGTAACCAAACCGTTTTGGTTAAGATTAAATGTAGGAAGGACAATATGAAATTATCAAAACATATAAAGAGGCGACTAAAGTCGATAAGACATGCTAGAGAGACGGGTGTTATTTCTATGGAATATATCTAGTCTGAAAGCAACTTGGCAGATCCTTTCACCAAAGGATTGATACAGAAGGCCATCTTTGCAGCGTCAAAGGGAATACGGCTCATACCTGTGTAAAGGCTTACATTGGTGGTAACCTATCCTAGGAGATCAGAGATCCCGTGAATTAAGCTCTACGATAACAAACTGTGTGAGATTAGAGAGCACATCTAAAGGGTCCTATTAGCAGTAGTGCTATTTCTATATGGGAGGTTGAGCAATAGCTTTTAATGAATTCGTTACCTATGTAGCATTAGGAATCGTCCTATAAGATTCTCTGAAAAATTCACCTACTTGAGTATGATCATGAAGTTGCGATCAAAGGAAGATAAGGGTATATTTTCTTAAATACTTATGAGCTAGATACGGGGATATAACCGTAACATCCCAACCTAAGAGGGAAAAGGGAAAGCCACCCAGTACGGAATGTAACTTGGGCGAAAACTCTCACACCAAGGCATTGAATCAAGATGAAGTTCTCATTTGTCTATGCAGAGTCGTAGTTCTTATTACTAGGCTTTGGGTTCGAATTCGTAAGGAATCCATCATCGAACAACTACATATTAAAGAAGATTTGGAGTATTTTTTTTATCAAATTGATAAATTGGTGGAGACTATTGTAACTTATGGGCTATTTGATAATTTTTCATTTGAGAAAAGAAGAAATAGAAAAGAAAAAATTATGGCGAGGCCCACTTGTCAGTGGAAGAGGAGGGAAAGGATCAGGCTGGAGCCTTATCCTCACGTCACGTGCTCATGCAGCTTGGGTCTGACACGAGCTTGGTGTTAGGTATGTGATCTCAGGCCAATCGGCCAAAACAAGAAAGAGATATTTCAGCGCCCTGATCGGGGGAGCTTTCCATATTTTGGTTACGGTCCCCCGTTGCGCAGCGCAATATAAAAGGAGGGGTTCCGGTATCTCACGAACAAGGAGGTACGTACTCGTGAGACCAAGAAACCCCGTACACACCCAAAACGAAAACCGATCTATTGTGCGCTGTTGAGCAACGGGAAGACCGTCGCCGCCGCTGCTACAGGACGCCGCCGCCGACCCTCTGGACGATCTCCACCGACTCTTCCTCACGCCTGCATCACGCAGGCACGGGTCTTCGCTCATGGCGTTCATCGGCGACCGTAAGTCATGACCTCCTCCTTCCTAGATGTTCTAAGGCTAGGCTAGCAGATAATGTCACATGCATAAAGAAAATCCATCATTTGGTATCAGAGCCACTGCTAGCTCTTCCTAGAACTCTAGATTATTTTCGGTTTAGAAATTAGAAGGAGGGGAATTCGAATCTTTGCAAATCCTGTCGAAATCCCTAAATCAAATCACGGGTAAAGAAACAAAAAAAAGGGTTACCTGGCTGCTGGGCGCCGGCCGCCGGTGCGCCTGGCCGGCCCTTGCGCGAGCGCGTCTCTTCGCTTCGGCTGCTGCGCGCGCGCGCGCCGCCGCGGCCGGCCGCCGGCCTGCTGCGCTGGCGCGCCGCTGCTGCCTGCGCCCCGCATGGCCCTTGCGCGCCGCCGCGATCCGACTGCGCTGCACCTGGCGCGCTTGCGCCGCCCTGCGCTGCGCTTGGCGCCGCGCCGCGCAGCTGCGCGCGAGCCCGCTGAAGCTCGCCGCCGCGACGCATGGCGCTGCGCGCTGCGCAGCCGAGCGCCGCCGCATGCTGGCTGGCGGCCGCGCGCGCCCCTTGCGGCCCGCCTGCGCCCTGCGCGAGCCTCCCGCCAGCTCCTCTCAGTGCCAGGCCGCGCCGCATGCAGCCCTAGCCGGGCTCCTCTGCCGCCCCATGTGCCGATCCATTTTGTTTTTGGGAGGAAGGTAGTTGGGAATGAGTGGTGGAAAACCAGTCTATTGATGAGATAAGGTTTGGGCTGATAAAAAAAAAGGTTTTGACCGAGCGTCAGTATCTTTTTGACTGGTTTTCTTCACGGCTGTTATGCAATGAGTGAATGAGAGGTGCAGATGCATCCATAATCTTATGTTTTTCAGGTTTTATGTCATGCATATTTTTAGGTATATATATACACATAGTGTATATATATATATGTATGTTTATGCATATTTTTACGAATATATATATATATACATGAAATTGAATTATGATGTATTTTTGTGATGTTAAATTTTATTTCAGTACATATATTTCATGTATTATGATATGCCTCATGTTCTTTAATTATTTGTTGTTTGATGTCTCTCATGCAATATATTACGGAATGTCTTTTAACTGCTGAAATTTTATGCTATAGTTTCCGCTGCATGATGTCCTCCCCTAATTGAATGGAACCAACGAAAAATTCAATTAGAGGGATATAATAAATTTTACGTGCTTTTACTTTTGACCAACGTTAATTGTAATAGCATGTTATCGATTATGTTTATTCTTGATATGTTTTGTTTTGGCCATGCTATTACTCTTTGACCAACGTCAATTGTAATAGCATGCCATAAATTATGTTAAATTTTTCGTCATCTGCCCAACGGTGATACGAAAAATTATTATGAGCATGTTGTTAATCATACCTACGTAAGATTAATTTTTCATGCAAAGCAATTATGTATTTTCCTAATGTAAAATTTTTTTTAATTTTTTTTTCAGCTGGTTCTATTTCGGCTCAGGTTAATGCAATTGAGCCACTTAATGGCAGCAACTTCCAGAAATGGAAGTTCACCCTTATGACGACTTTCCAGCTCTTGGACCTAGACTATGCGTTTAGGTTCGATGAGCCTGTCGCTCCTAATGAAGGAGATGACAATTTTGATGATAAAATGAAGGAATACAAACTTAATGTTGAAAAGTGGGAGCGGTCTAACCGCGTTTCACTTGCTGTCATGAAAAACTCCATCAGTGAGGCTATTAGGGGAGCAATCCCTGAAAAGGAAAGGGTGAAGGATTACTTGTCCTCCATCGAGGATCATTTTAAAGGATCCTCTAAGGTTTATGCTACCACACTGATGCACAGGCTCATGAACACAAAGTACAATGGTACTGGAAATGTCCGTGAGCACATCATGACCATAATCAATATTGCCGCCAGACTTAAGACAATGGACATGTCAATTTCTGACAGTTTTGTTGTCCATTATATTATGATGTCTCTTCCTAAGCAATTTGAAGCTTTCAAGGTGAACTACAACACCATTAAAGACAAGTGGACAATGAGCGAGTTAATCGCCAATGTTTCTCAAGAGGAAGAGAGGCTCAAGGCTGAAGGGGGTGATGATGTTGTGAATCACATCAACTCATCAAACAGAGCTGGCTCCTCTAGAAATAGAGGAGGCTATAAAGGAAAGGGCAAGAAGGAGCAAACATACTCCCCTTATAATAAAAGGCCACAGCATCCACAGCGTCCTCAAGCGCCTAAACACGCTTCAGGTCCTAAGAGCTCAAATGGACAAAAGAAAATTGATGAGTGTCATTTTTGTCAGTCCAAGGACCATTTCAAAGATAACTGTTCTGGATGGCTAAAATGGCTCGCCAAGAAAGGTACTTATGAAATTACTTTCGTTGATGAAGCATTTTATGCTGATTTTCTGTAAATTCTTGGTGGATTGATTCGGTGCCATGTGCACGTTATTAATTCCTTGCGTGGATTCCATATGTTGAGAAATCTCGGAGGGAAAGAAGCCTAAGAGTGGCTAATGGAATGGAAGCTGAAATTAAAGCCATTGGATCAGTTTCTTTAGTTTTGAATAAAGGTTTTGTAATAGACCTTAATGATGTTCTTTATGTTCCCTCGATGAGAAGAAACTTAATTTCTGTCTCATTATTAGATAATGATGGATATTCATGTAATTTTGGACACGGACAGTGTCTTGTTTACTTCAATAATAATAATGTTGGTCGTGCCATCCGACACGACAAGCTTTATATGTTATCCCTGCAAGATTCTCCTATATCCATGAATGTATGTGATGTGAATAAAAAGCAAGTTAATTGATGAGACTTCGTCGAAATTATGGCACCGCTGCTTGGGCCACATTTCGAGTGGGAGAATTGAACGTCTCATTAAAGATGAAATTCTCCACCCTTTAGATTTTAATGATTCGGATGATCATTGTCTTGATTGTATCAAAGGCAAGTATGTAAAGCAAATAAAGAAATGTGCTACTCGAAGCACAGGGATTTTGGAATTAATCCATACTGACATATGTGGTCCTTTCCCTGTGACATCAGTGGATGGTTATAATTCTTTCATTACATTCACTGATGATTACTCACGTTATGGCTACATCTATCCCATTAAAGAGAGATCGGAAGCACTAGATAAATTTAAGATATTTAAGGCTGAAGTTGAAAATCAGCACAATCTAAAGATTAAAGTAGTGCGTTCGGATCGCGGGGGAGAGTATTATGGGCGACACGCAACTTATGGACAGTTCTGGTCCTTTTGCCAGTTACTACAAGAAAATGGTATAGTCGCCAAGACTCAATGCCCGTGATCCCAAAGAAATGGAGTAGCGGAAAGAAGAAACCGCACACTTATGGACATGGTTCAAGTATGTTGAGCTACTCCACCTTGCCGATAAAGTTATGGATAGAAGCATTAAAGACCGCTGCACACATACTCAATCGGGTTCCCAGAAATCGATTGCCTAAAACACCCTATGAATTATGGTGGGAGAAAACCAAGTTTGAACTACCTACATGTGTGCGGTTGTGCAGCTGAAGCTAAATTATTTTACCCACAGATTGGGAAATTAGACCCCAAGACTGTGAGTTGTCATTTTATTGGTTACCCTGACAGGTCTAAAGGGTACCGATTCTATTGTCCAGATCGTACCACAAAATTTGTAGAAACAAGACACGCAGTGTTCTTGGAAAATGATGGGATCAGTAGGGACTTGGAGCCTAGGAAAATTGATCTTGAGGAGAAGCGGATTTATGTCCCTTCACCGCTAATCGATGCATCGATTTCCCTATGCCCCAAATGGTTGTACCCCAAGCGGTTGTACCCCAAGTGGTTGTGCCCACATTGATCCCTGTTGTTGCAACTCTGTTGCATCTCGATTAATCCCTGTGGCCACTCCTCCTGTTGAGGACTCTGAAAATGCTAGTGCTGTACCTAATGATGAGCTTTCACAGCCCTCTGTGACAATTAATGAACAGCCTGATGAGCCTACTATTGTACCTGTCAAGAGATCAGAACGAGTGAGGAGATCTGCTATCCCAAGTGATTATGAGGTTTACTTAAATGAAGATGATCTTGGGAAGATGGATGATCCTAACTCTTATAAAGAAGCTATGAAGAGTAAGGATTCGTCTAAGTGGCTAGATGCCATGAAAGATGAAATTAAGTCTATGAGCGATAATGATGTATGGGACTTAGTAGAAATTCCTAATGGAGCCAAAACAGTAGGCTGCAAATGGGTCTATAAAACCAAACGGGACTCCAAAGGGAATATCGAAAGGTTTAAGGCGAGACTTGTAGCAAAAGGGTTTACACAAAGAGAAGGCATTGACTATAATGAAACATTTTCTCCTGTCTCGACTAAAGATTCTTTTAGAATCATAATGGCGCTCACAGCACATTTTGATTTAGAGTTGCACCAAATGGATGTTAAGACTGCATTCCTAAATGGTGACTTGTATGAGGACGTTTACATGACACAATC
Organism: Melocanna baccifera; assembly: GCA_036346265.1. NCBI lineage: Eukaryota > Viridiplantae > Streptophyta > Magnoliopsida > Poales > Poaceae > Melocanna > Melocanna baccifera. The sequence goes on from CM070678.1 coordinate 8,573,312, forward strand.
GGAAGGTTTTGTTGTGGAAGGCGAGGAACATTTAGGATGCAAGTTAAAGAAATCCATATATGGCCTGAAACAAGCTTCTAGGCAATGGTACCTTAAGTTCGATGAAGTCATAAGGAATTTTAAATTTAAGGAGAATGATGTTGACAATTGTACATATGTTAAGTTCAGGGGGAGTAATTACACCTTCTTAATTCTTTATATGGACGATATATTATTGGCACAAAGAAGTGTGGACATGTTATGGAAACTAAAAGATTTCTCTCGTCCAATTTTGACATGAAGGATCTCGGTGAAGCATCTTATGTTCTTGGTATTGAAATTCACCGAGATAGGTCCAAAGGAACATTGGGTTTATCACAAAAGGCATACATTGACAGAGTACTAAAGAGATACAATATGCATGAATGCTCTGCCTCGCCTGCTCCTATTGTTAAGGGCGATAAGTTTGGGAAATTTCAATGCCCAAAGAATGACTATGAATCGATCGATGAAGGCTATACCTTACAACCTGCCGGAAGTATTATGTATGCTCAAGTATGTACACGCCCGATTTAGCTTTTGTTACCTGGGATGCTTGGCGATATCAATCAAATCCAGGACGGACCACCGGAAAGCCGTTAAGAAAGTCCTACGTTATATGCAAGGCACTAAAGGTCACATGCTCACATATAGAAAATGCGATAACCTTGAGATTGTCGGTTATTCGATGCTGATTTTGCGGGTGTAAAGACACTAAGAAGTCCACATCGGTTATATTTTCACCCTCGCAGAGCAGCAATATCATGGAAAAGTGTAAAGCAAACACTTCATCGCATCGTCGACAATGCAGCTGAATTTGTGGCATGTTATGAGGCTACCGGCAGATCAGTATGGCTAAAGAACTTTATCCCGGATTAAGAGTGGTAGACAGCATTTCTAGACCACTCACTTTGTATCGCGATAATGAACCCGCATTTTCTATTCGAGTAACAACAAGTTAAGTGCGGCTGCCAAGCACATTGACATAAAGTATCATGTTGTGAAAGATAGAGTCCAGGATCAAACAATTAAGGTTGAGCATATTGGAACTAAATTTATGCTCATGATCCGCTCACAAAAGGCTTACCACCCAATAATTTTCGTGATCATGTTGCCGGTATGGGTTTATTGGAGAGCCTGTGATCCTGGAATAAGGGGACCAAATAAAGTAACCAACTCCCATGAAGTATTATGTTATCCGATCGAGATAGAATGGAGCACTATAAATACTGATGTCCAGCGATACTTAATTGATTGTTGTGATGCACTACTTTGGTGTGAATTTTTATTGAGAGAGGGGTTATGATGTTTAGCCTTACGATCAAGGGGGAGAATGTTAGGTATGTGATCTCAGGCCAATCGGCCAAAACAAGAAAGAGATATTTCAGCGCCCTGATCGGGGGAGCTTTCCATATTTTGGTTACGGTCCCCCGTTGCGCAGCGCAATATAAAAGGAGGGGTTCCGGTATCTCACGAACACGGAGGTACGTACTCGTGAGACCAAGAAACCCCGTACACACCCAAAACGAAAACCGATCTATTGTGCGCTGTTGAGCAACGGGAAGACCGTCGCCGCCGCTGCTACAGGACGCCGCCGGCGACCCTCTGGACGATCTCCACCGACTCTTCCTCACGCCTGCATCACGCAAGCACGGGTCTTCGCTCATGGCGTTCATCGGCGACCGTAAGTCATGACCTCCTCATTCCTAGATGTTCTAAGGCTAGGCTAGCAGATAATGTCACATGCATAAAGAAAATCCATCACTTGGCAGTGCTTTTGGCGAGGGAGCCAACGACGCTGGAGGCGCGAACTAGCCCGTGCGCTTCGGGCGCTGGTCGTTCACAGTCATCGCATCGCCCTCTCCTCTCCTCTTCAAATAGTGGCCGGCGGCTCTCCCTTTTGAAACCCAGAAGCCAATATGCCTTTTCCCCAATCCTGGTTCCTCTTCTTCCCGATTTGATCTTCGGTTTTAGGCTTCTTGGAGCTCCTGCAATGCAGTGAGCAACCTGATGCCATCGATGCGAGGCTTTGGCTTTTTCTTGGGTAGGAAGAAGGCATTCAGATACTTGTCTTTGATGCTCCTTGGTGCATTCGGCCAGTGCATCTAGTTGGTGATTCTTGTGTGGCATAACTCCCGGTACCTCAACTTCAAGTTTGGTGTGTTCCAAATTGTGAAGATCGGTATTGTATCTTTGACGATCATGTCATCTCACCACGGCACAGCGGAGCGATTGGTTTTTTGAGATAGCGCCTTTTGGCATGTCTTGTCTAGATTTCTTCTCGGTGGCTTTGATTGCTATCGGCTTTGTGAGTATCACAGTATTCCATTTTAATTATCTCTTTGCATTTGTGCTATTCTAGTTAAGAGTCTCATACTGTGAGTAATTGTATTGATATCTCTACTGGAAGAAATTGCAAAGTGATGTCGTGGGCCTGGGTTTAATACTTAATGAGGATAATTATCTAATACTAAAATTGATTTGATAAACTAGTTAAGATTTGAGCTCTAACTGTGTTGCTTAATGTTTTCATTTGATCTTTAGCTTGTCAGACTGTTACTTTCGGTTGTGCTTAGCTGAATTGAACCATCTGGTTCTGTGATCTCTAGCATTTTAGTATTTTGTAGCTTGCTCTTCTGTTTGCCAAATGGGCTCTACTGATAAACTTGAGAATATGTGATCCCTTTTCACTGTAATTAATCAAGTTCTGTTGGCTGACTGGAGTGCTATTTTTATGATCATTTTGGATTGATGATGTTCTGTTAGCTGAAAGTATAAGTTGTTAACTATTGTGTATGTAAAATCTTTTGACAATTTAGTGAAGCATTATTTAGAGCTCAAAGGCTAAATTCTGGCTGTCTTATCTAATTTGTGAAGAGTATAGATAAAAGTATTGAGAAGGCCAAGAGTATATCTTGTGCAACTCTACATCTGAGAGCAATAATTGAATATTAAAATCTGAGCATTATGCTGTTTAATTGTCCACATGTTCTATGTTTTGAGTATATTATTATGCTTAAATGACATAGAGGATTTACATGTTTATATATTATTTTTTTCATTTAATTACCTCTGGAAATATGTTTTAATCATGATTATTGTTGCTGGAATTATATATGAATATTTGCTAAAACCGCCATTTCTACAATAGCAACATGTTGATGAAGACCATATTGCGTCATGAATTGCAGCAAGGAAGACCACTATATTCCACTTGCCCTTCGTATTAGAGGTTACACATTCACAAATAGCATCTATAAGGTCGTATGTTCTTAGTCCAGAAAAAAATAGAGAAGTTTTCTTTCATATAGTTATACATAGTTATGTACATGCTATTAAGAAAAGTGACAATTACCTGCAATATATTGGTTCACCAGTACCAGCATCTTCGTCAAATGGCTGAATATTCAACTCAGATATATCTAAAAGACCAAAGTTCTAATATATTAGGCTTCACTTTATGAATTGGAAAATATATTTTTCCATATCCATATGAAGCAAGAAACCACAGGAATGTGCCTTGCCTCAGAAGCTTAACAGCAGCGTTAATGCTCGGGTGATGAGCTGAAAAAAATGTGAAAGATGAAATGAGGATTCAAAAATTGCAACTAAAAGTAACATGTAGCACAACAAAGTTCAAGAGGATCATGAAAACTTATCGTGTAATTCTTACGGTTAAGATAGATTTTGATAGCTAACCTTTGCACTCGGAATATCTGTAACCGTATGCGTCCCTTCCTGGTACAAGCCAATCAACGGGGTCTCTGGTGTTCCACGCACCGCTAGCTTTGCCCGGCATCTCCATTCCCACTAAAAACACCGTTACATTGAACAGAAAAGGCAAACCCACCAACGAACCACATCAATTGCTTGCATAATCTTCATATTTACTGAAAAAACTAAAACATAACTTTCTTTCCAGTTACCTGATCAAGTAACCGGAAGCCATGCAAACTATTAAGCTTGACATCAAACAAGCATATCATTACATACTGAGAGCATAAAATATTTGAGGTAATCACGCTATGTAATTCATTGATTCAAGTCATAAATGATTACACACACATATATATAGTTTAACATGGTTAATAGGAACACATGATTAATGTGAACACAATATAAGATTAATGTGAATTTAAGAGGTTGAGCACAAAGTACGAGGAGGTGAAACGTTCGGTAACCAAAGGGTTAGGCTAACACGCCCCTGTAGTTGAGCGTCGGTAATACGGACGTTCAAACTGGATCTGAACTCCATAAAGACAGAGGTAGGCAATCCTTTGGTGAAAATGTTGTGAACTGTGATGACATCGGTATATAAAAAACGTGGTCATAACCGAGGGCGACGCGCTCCTGGTGGTGCGACGGCTCGTGCTTGCGAACGACGGTCGGCGATGATAATCTGGTGTGATGATGACAGTAGACGGGGTGCTTAGAAGACCGCGAAGGGAGGGCTATGTTAACAAACGTGCCACATCATGCCACGACATCATCGGAGGAGAGGAGGTGCCAGAGAGGTCAAAGTCAAGGCAGTGAAGTTTGGAGCCAAGAAACATCGACGAGTCGGTAGGGCGATGCAAACTGATCTATGATCGAAAAAAGTGGAGAAAATTCAATCTGAAAATGGCTAAAAAAACTCTAATTGCTAGCCGATCAAATAATCGGTGAAACGACTTAAACTACAAGTTGCGCAACCCTTGGGAGATATCATAGAGACGAGATCATCTTCCAGGGGTGGCGCAACGGAAACTATAGAGGCGGCTGCTCAGGAGTGGCATTGCTCTAATGCCATAAGAACATAGAATATTTGGGTAATCACGCTATGTAATTTATTGATTCAAATCACAAAGAGTTACATATATATATATATAGTCTAGTATGGTTAATAGAAACACATAACTAATATAAACTTAAGAGATTGATAACAAAGCATAAGGAGATGAATCGTTCGGTAACCAAAGGGTCATACTAACTGATACATTTGGAGCTGGAAACATAACTTGAGTAGCCTCAACATGCGAGCTTCTATCCATCAAACCGATTTCCACATTGAACAAAAACTACACACGATTACAGATTACTTCACAAAAGCTAAGCTGATTACCAAATCAGAGCTGAGTTCTAGTGATCCGTAACACTAGTTTTTGGCACCAGGTATATAAACCGCCCAAATAGCACAAAATTACATGGGCACAACCAAAATTTCTGGAAGCTACACGTGCCAGTCTGCCCCTGCTGAAGGTGAAATCTCTTAAAAGAACTTTTATAATTCTAAACATATGCAATAAGAATGCGCTGACCAGCTTCACCATGCATGTTTCTTAATTTAGAGGTTTAATCGATGCTAGTTTGTTAAACGCTCATAAATTAATTGGACGGTTGATCTAATATTTGTGGGTAGCAGAGGGACTGCTGCCTCCCTCCTCGCATTAGAATAGAAGAAAAACAGAGTTTAACTTTAAACTGGTTTGGTTCGTTAGATTACAGGACGTTGGAGGATTGATTCCAAGTCGTAGTTCGATGCATGACTCATTTCAGCCCATTCATTACTCTGACGATGGCAATACTGTCCAGTGCTTTCAAACAAAACTTCCCAGGAACCTGCTTTTCTTTTTTTCTGAACTCGAGGAACCTGCATGAATTGTTCAGCCTTCGTTTTGGGATTTTTTGTTCTCAAGTCGCAGAACCAAACAGGGCAAAATGATATTCGGTGAGCTGGGCATAGTGGGCTTGAGCACAACCCAGGCCCGGCCCATCTTGAGCAAAAACGTCGTAGCCTACTAATGGACCTGTTCTTTTGGGGCTAGGGCTTATGGATTCTGGCAGTGACTTATTTAGTCTAACAAATAATGATCTTGAGAAAAGCTAAAAGCTAGTGAAAAGAATAGAGTCAATTTCTCATCGGTCCGGTAAGCCCAACTAGGTACCTGAACAAGCTTATGGGCCGAGGAACCTCACTTAAGCCTGGGCTTCCTTGTTCCCCCACGGGCCAGCTGACGCCCACGGAGAAGGCCCAATAGCCCGCACGGTGCAGTACAAGCCCAGACCTGGTTAGTCGTAAGTCTCCTCGGCTCCGATCGGAACAAAGCAAAGCATGCATAGCTGGCGGCTACACCGCTGATAGGACGCATAGGAGGCGGAGGAGAGCGCCACGGGACGACGCAGGCAGCCAGGCAGGAAGCAGCAGAGAGACGTCCAACCCCAATCGAAGCATGTAAGCGAGCTAATCGATCCTCTGCTGTTCGTGCGCGCGTCCTGTGATTAATCCCCAGTTTGTTCTGTCGATCGATCAAATCGGAGCTATTATTAGTCCAGAATTTACACTTCCTCTCTTGTTTTCTTTTTTCCTGGGAAAAAGGCTCTTGACTCTGATGCGTTGGGCGATGGTTTTTGCCAGGAGAGCGTCGATTAACCGGCCGCCGACTCCGAATCCGGGGGAGGAGGGGCAGCAGGAGGCTTCTCTTAGAGAGACCATCAACATCAAGGTACTGCTTGCTCCCATCTTCTTGCAGAAATAGAGCAAGAAGATCGTGGATCGCGGTTGCTTTTTCTTTGCTTGGAATTAGAGTTCTTGGTGCACAAAGGTGGGGGGGTTTTGTGATCCAATTGGGTAATCTTGATTAGATTTGGTTAGGGTTTGGTCGGAAGGGGAGAAGGAGGGTTTGGGATAGTAGAGGCTAAGAGGATTGTTTTAGGGTGCTTTTGTTTGCTGCTTGTTGTCGTTCAGCGCGGTAACAGTGAGGTGGGTTTTGGTTTCTGAAGTTGGTAGAGAGTGGGGAGAAGGAGAAGCTGATGGAGCTCCTCCGGGAGCGGCTCGTCGAGTGCGGCTGGAGAGATGAGATGAAGGCTCTCTGCAGGTTTGGCTCCTCATCCATTGAATTCCAATATAATCGGTAACATGGTATCTTGGCATTAAGAAATTTGTGCCAATCAGAGAAACGAAGGTGTTGTTTTTAACTTTCAATTATAGTTTCAATTCAATTGATTTAGTTGGATTACAACCGAAGAATAGAGGTTTCTCTTGGTTCCTCATGAAACAAACTTACAGTAGGCTTCTCACTTTCTGATGAATAAATGGATGCCTCTAGTAGATGGTTACTGCAGTTTATGTCAATGTAACATTTAAAATTAATTACATGTCTGTTTCCTAAATCTCGTCTGCAAAAATTTTAGAGGTTTAAGTAACTCAAGCAACACGTGTGCTTTTAGTCATATGCTTTACTGAGCATGATAAAATGCAATTAAGTCTTAACTCTTTGCTGCGCATTGCTACTTTACTGTTAGGTTTCTGCAGAGAACAGGCTCATGTAGTACTTTTAGTAAAGTTCTACCTTAGCTTTAAAACATCTCCGGCCTAATTCTGAAACCCTGAAAGCCCTGAGCCTTTGCAACCACCTAGCAATTTGTCACTAACATGTATGCTGCCTTATGTTGCCACATTAGAGCATTCTGGATTTTGTGATATATTACACATTCCGTTTGTTTGGAATTTAAGATGCCATTGTTTTACCTGGAGAATATAAGCTATCTTTCTCTTCCCCATTATTGTTGTTAACAGCTCTGCTGATTTTGTTTTGTCTAGGGCCTATTCAAGGAAGAAAGGAAGAAATAATGTGACAGTAGATGACCTTATTCATGTTATTACTCCGAAAGGAAGAGGTCAGTGATTTTCATCGTCCATTGATTTCTTTTTGCTTGCAAAATGAATGAGATGTAATTCCAGTGCACAACGCGTACAATTTGGAGGGATCATTATAAATTGATGTAGTCTTGCCATGCATTTGTCCATCTTTTCACTTAAGCTTATTCTTGCATACTATAACTGAACTTAGGACAAACAGATGGACAATCCATTAACTTGCATGTCTCATCCAATTCTTGTCGTAGCCCCTCGATTGTGCATTGCCTGGCAGTTTTATGATGCTAAGTGGAAAGTGTTTCTTTTGTTTGTTCTTGTTACAGTGTTCTCATTTTTTTTACTCGTCTCTGAAACAGCAACAGTGCCTGATTCTGTGAAGGCAGAGCTCCTGCAACGTATCCGATCCTTTCTCATGTCTTCCTCACTTTGGTAGTTCAGCTATCATAATGGTTGGAACCACAGGTATGAAGGTTAAAAAGTTATCTGGTGGGGGGCAGCACTGCAGGAAAACAATGCATCAGGCCATATAATCAGCAGGAAATGGATGGAGTGATCTTCGTAATGCTGTCAACATGTTTCTCTGTCAGGCAGGCGATTGGACCTGTTTCCCGGCTATACCATTACCGTACTTAGTTGTAAACCTTAAACACTGTATTTTTAATGGAACCTTCGAGCTTGTAATGCTACATTGTGTTATCTCGTGATCGCCGCTTGATATCGTAATTATAAAACTGATATATCTTGATAGTACTCATGTGCCTCATGTCAAACCTGATTGAGTGATCTTCGTTGGGGCCCAAAGAGAATAGACACCACTGTCATTGCGTTGTGAAAATCGTGGAGGCTATAATGTTGTCGGGTATTGTTTGTACTGGTTTATCGGTTGTATGGGGTGCAAATTTTGACCTTATTTGCTGCTACTAACCCTTGTGTTGGTTCATTTGATCCCCTCAAAAGAATTTCACGATTATATTTAATATTTTGCTATGCTGATATTTTGCTTTGTTGCTTGGCTGCTGATTAGATTTTGTGTGCTTTTCTGGTCAGACTTGAATGTTAAAACGACGTTAGAAGTTTTCGGCCTTTTATGTAGCATAATCCATAAATCGTTGCTACTAGGAAAGATCAGAAATGACGAAGGCAGTGGTGTAATGTTCCACATAGTGAGCAGTTGGCCTGTCATTGTCATAAACTCGATCAAAGCACTGCAAAAACACGTTGATGCCATCAGGCAAATGCCAAACCACGAATCCGGCTCCATTCATGACACAGATGCCAGATCACAAATTCTGCTTACTTTATGCCATAAGCCACGCAGATTTGTCCGGGGAAAAGTATTGGACAGTTGGTATTGGATAGAGCAATCCATTTGTCTGGCGTCAATCAAGATGGCGCAAAAAGGTCGACGCAAAGTCACCAATCAATCATATTGTAAATTATTGAAACAAGGCATGGTATCCCACATGGCCACATGGCACAGGCATTCATTCTGACTAACTGCTGGCAACGGAAAAATATATCCGTAAAGATTCAATAAGATATGCACAAACTGAAGCATTTCTTGAGCTAGATTACATCCCCTTGCAGTTGATTAACATGGATACAGCACATGAATTCCTCGGAGTGACTACTCGCTTGATTATTACAAGCATATAGTACTCTCAACACTTGCCTTCTTTACAGTAACTTCAGCGCCGGATCAGGTAGTATCTAGAAACAGCTCAGAGAAAGGGAGCACCGCAGCCGCATTGTCAAACAGCACAAGGCCCAGGGCTCATCTTCTGCCTCCTCTCATCTAAGGTTAGGCTATGAACAAAGCTCGGTAAGCAACAGCGCCCGGTGTACCAAGCCTTCTCTTTCTGACTCTTGGCTTCTCTGATCGTCGTCGGTTCTGTGCTGCAAGTGGAGCTGGATTCGGACACTGGCTGCCCAGCTGCAGAAGCAGATTGCAACAGCTGCTTCTCATTCTTGCTCGTATTTGGCTCTCTGGTTGCATCGGTGCTTTCTTCGGAGCCATTTTGCATTGCCTCCTGCAGGAGGTCAGCTAGTTTTTTCCGACCAGTTGGAGAAGGCTCCAATAATTTGGAATTATGTACATTATCAGGTAGAAAGACGTTGCTCATCACTGTTTGTGTTCTGAGTTCATAGTTTGGAGTGCTGCCACGAGATGGAGTGAAATCTGCATACGAAGAACATATCCTATGTTTATGCACGGATTGAAACAAATCACATGGTCTGGTAGACGTTCTAGTTATCCACTATTGAACTTCTAAGAATGTCACAAAAGGCCGGAATTATATTTCCAGGATTTTGCATGACTTATAAAATTAAGGACCACATGGAATAGGTGGGGGTCTAACGCAGCTCATAGATATTAGATGCCAAGAAGCATGATAGTGCCAAAAGATGAAATCAAAGGCCTCAACCTTTTGTCTCAAGAAGCAATCAAAGGCTAAACTAAGGCCCTTAGGATCTAGATAGACAAATAAAAGCTGCATCATCACCAACTCAATCAGAGCACGTGCAGATTGGACTTAACAAAAGGAACAAGCCTCATGCTACAGATATAATAATAGAACAGCCTAAAAAAGGAAGCAGCATAAACCAAAGCACTGGCACCACAGTAATGTCAGTATGAAGGGCAAAAAATAATTGCACACAAGAATAGAAGGAATCTATTGCACTACACTAAAATTCCCTTAGTTAATAAACATGTATAGTTATTTGATTACCTCCATTCACACTGTAAAAGTCATCCTCGCAGTCAGAATCTAACCATGCTCGACAGTCAAAGAACGTTTCATCCTTGCTACCTGCAAATTAAATTATGTGAGTTTCGCTCTTAATACAAAGATCAAGAAAGGATCCCAGATTGCTCAAGATTATCTGCGCAGGATTAAATTCCTGGCTGATCAATGGATTCAGTTCAGAGAAACAAATGTTACAAAAGGCAGAAAATTGATCAGCTCTATTAATCACATAAATATTTATGCATCAATGAAGACAACAAATTCAGCTAACAGATAAAAAGAAGTGTACCAGAATACACAAATCGCTTTCTGTTAAGATCACCAGTACCTATTGAAACAGGCAGCCTGTATGATCTTCAGAAGCGATTACTAATACAGTAACACCAATACACTTCGCTTTCAACTCCTTAAATCTAGAGCCGAACAAATCAATAAACAAACCCAAACGGCCCCTTTCCACAGAAAGAACTGACTAGTCATCTTCTTCTTTGCCTTGAAAGATAAACTTAACTAGCTACAAACTAATCAAGTAAATATAAACATATGCACCTCACTTTAGAAAAAGACCAAAGAAAGCAAAGATCAACCATCATACCAGCATCCGGGCTCTTGGGGTCAAACCCTGCCTGCCGCTGCTCCCCCTCAACCTTGCGCTTGAGATCAACAACAAAGCCATCGCCAACCGGAGCGCCACCGCCACCCTTCCCGTTCACGGCCTTCACCTTGGGAGGCGACGCAAGAAACAGCTTCTTGGGGAACCCGAGGTCCTTATGAACAGAAGCGCAAGAACCCATCTCTCGCTCTACACTCCACTCCTCCCCACCTTTAGTAATCCATGCAAGCGCGCCCAACAGAGCAAGCTAGTAAAAGATCCTGCAGGAAAATAATCAAGAAAGGGAAGAAGAGAAGAGATGGAACCCCAAGAAGGATAAAAAAGGAGAAAAAGTTCGGGGTAGAAGACAACGCTGCAGGTTGCAGGGGAGTGGGTAGGACGACCAGGGAGTACGAGAGTCCTAAGGTATCTCGGTTAGCTATATTAAATAAGTAATATTTTATATAAAAAATGATAAAAGAAGATAATATATTATCTTTTGTATAGAATATAATATAAATAGTGAGAGAATATAAAATAAAAAGTTATGATAAAAATAGTTTATTATTAGAGATGTTGTCTTAAATACCTTAAAGATAAACTATCGTACATGTGAGGCTCGCTCCAAAGAGCTTAACTTCTGACTTTGATTGTTGGCCAAAATTACATTGTAGTGGTTGTTAGTTTTTCTGGATCAAAATAGTTTATTATTAGAGAGATTGTCTTAAATACCTTAAAGACAAACTATCGTACATATTAGGCTCGCTCCAAAGAGTTTAACTTTTGGCTTTGGTTGTTGGCCAAAGTTACATTATAATGGATGTTAGTTTTTCTGGGTCATTTAATTAAAAAAATTAAAAAATATATATCTTCACAAAAAATGCAAAGGAATAAGAGAAAAAGAGAAAAACAAAAATGCCAAAAAAGTTAAAATTAGAAACCAACACGTTTCAAGTAATTTTTGACTTAAACGAATAAAAAAAATATAGAACCTAAAACCATTTAGAGCAGGCATCATTTTATGGTATTTTTTTATTGCTGCACAATAATATATGAGAGAAGAGTAGACAAGACTTTGCAAGAAGACACTAATGAAAACCAAGGAAGATATGCTAGAGTCTTCTTTTTAGAGTTTGAAAGATGCTTTTTGATTTTTCTACTGTAACTAATTTTTAAACAAAGTATTTTTATAAGACGGAGTTTATAAGTTGATTAAAGTATATACTATAGCGACTTAATTTATATTGTTAAAATCGCACGTGAGTTTTTGTTACTCTATACTATCCCTCATGAACAGTTTAAAAACCATAAGCTATAGTCATAAAACGAAAGCTAAAAGAATAGGCCCGGTAGCTAGCGTACATGTTAGTGCTTGATCAAATCCTGTAAAATATGTAAATTTGATATTTAACACACACATGGTAATTTATGTGACTAATTGCCACGTGCCACCTTTTAGCTATACAACTGGGTTGCGAGAGCAGTTGGCTGATATATACACGAGAAAGTGAAGTATAAGGGTGCGTTCTTTTCTGGTGCAGCTTATGGTTTTTGAATTTTAACTGTTTGTGAGAGATAGTACAGAGAGAAATAGTTGCATGCGATTTAGGTTGATATAGTTGAAGTCGGTATAATGTTTACTATAATCGACTAGTAGACCCGTTCTAAAATGATATTTTATTTAAAAACTAGTTATTGTAATATAAACCATAAGTTCTAAGTCAAAACAAAAAAACGAGACCATACGGGTTTTCTTTGTCGTTTTTCCGGTTGGCCCTCTCTCTTTCCTACTAAGGCCCTGATCGTTTCGGCTTTTTTCGGCTTCAGCTTTTTTTTTACTATTCACTACACTATCCACTAACTCAGCTACAGTAAAATTTCAACCAGCTACAGTGAAATTTCAACCAAAAACCAGAAGCCATCGCTAAAACGATCACCACCTAAGAAAGGTGACTCGGCGAGACACGGACATTTTGGAGTTTCGGTATGTGTAATGGCTACGACGTCCACCCATGGTTTTCAGCATGGAAAGCTTGGCAAGATGTGCATGATCCTTAGGGTAGGGACCGAAGGGTTTTCCTTCAATTTTAGCAGAGCAACATCGACGATTCTTCCCTGCTCATTCAATTCAAACTTCAGCCGTCTATCTCGTGTCCTCATGTGAGTTGTCGATCGATGCAGATCTTTTTACTCCTGTTGCTCATGTTCCTCTTAGATGCTCACTCGAATTTGCTGTAACCTTTACCTGCGTCCTGTTCTGCAAGCTACACATCGAGGGAAATCGATGTCAACTGAAAGTCCTACCCGGGAACAAATATATGCGCGTCAGGTAAGAAGAGATAGAATTCGACCTTTGATGCTTCATTATCCTATTGTAATCAAAATTATTATTGTTTTTGTTTTAGAAGAGACAAATTATCTTGTTACTATCTGAATTTAATACTACAGTCTCCAAATATATGCCTCAATCATAGACCTGTCAATCTCTTCAACAGTACTGACTACTGAGTCGATAATATCCTCTTAGGTGTTACAAGCCCGACGCTCCATTGACTGGTAACGCAACACAATATTGTTCCCTGATGAGTACCTTTTGTCTCCGCATGAAAAATGTGAAAAGATCGAAAAGGAACCAACAAGGAGGAATAAAAGAGATGATATGAAGGATGGAAAAACGTGTTAGTTTTTTGTTGCAATGAATTAGGCAGTAGTATTATGCATGCTCATTCCTTTTTTGCGGGATTTTGATAACATCTTCGGATGTTTATTTTCCCAAATAATCATCTAAAATTCTCACTTTTAGATATACGCGAACATTGTATGCCGCCATCCCCATCTTCTTCTCTGACGACCTCTTCTTCCTCCTCGCCAACAAGCCCAAGGAGAGTCTCCCTGCCTAAGATTCCCCGTTCCCCTGGGCATAGAGGGAGGCCGGGGTCCAGCGGTAGGGGCAACAAGTGGAGTAGGAGGGTGTGGGCGGTGCCGGAGGGTGGTGGGGGCGGAAGACACTAGATAGTACATTGGGTAGGGGCGGTATGGCGGAAGGGGTAGGGGGTGGTGGGGGCGTCGTCAGTCAAGGGTGGTGGAGGAGGAGGTAGGGGTGGCGGGGGGAGGTGCGAGGAGCTACTCCGACGAGAAAGGAGGAGAACGTCATGGAAGGGGTTCATCACTGGCGATGAAGAGGGGGCGGCGCAAAGAGCACGGGGTGGGAGGTGGCGGGGTCAAGTAGGAGGCGGCAGGGTTGGGATGGAGTTAGGTTAGTGGTTATATAGTAAAAGGGGAAATGATGAGAGTCTTTGGATCTTAATCTAAGAGTCACAAAATTGGGATGATTATTTAGAAGAAAATATCCGGATGATTATTAAAGGGTGTGATAAACATCACTTGGATGTTTTTTCTAAATAATCATCCAAATTTCTCACATTTAGATGTGTGTGAAGATTCATGCGATGCCACATCCACCTTCTTCTCCAACGGCCCCTTCTTCCACCTCTCCGGCGAGCCCCTGGGGAGTCCCGCCTCCTTGGTTCACCGGGTCATAAAATTTGGATGATTATTTAGAAGAAAATATTTAGATAATTACTATACACACCCAGCAATTGGAGTCCTGAATTAGCCGCAGCCTGTGGAGTATTCGAGTTCGAGCTCTTTGTACTCATTCCTGAATCCCGATTGTCTGGATGTTATCAAATATACCATTCTGGAGAATAAGAACAACTAATTAAATCGAAGTAGCTAGGTAGTATTTTTTCCCCGAGGAAGCTAGGTATTATTAAAGTGACATATATAAGATGCAGCAACTGTTAAGCCAGCAAATGCTGAAATTAACCGAATAGTATAATCTTATGAAGTTGTCTTCACAAGGATGATGGAAGTGTATATGATTAACGGTGTTTTCTAGAAATAAGAGATATCAATCGATCTACGAGATCGACATGCGCGCATGCTGAAAATTATGCGTACATAGCGTGGGAAACGGTGCCATACTGCATGTGCCGCTTGCACAGCCCAATTTAGATTGCAAGATACGACGGGTCAGTTTGATCGAAAACGACCTCGACCTTCTAGTGTTCTGCATGAATCAATGGATGCATACTGTTGTAAGACGCTTGTTCTTTTTGGCTTATATTTAAATTTTAGCTTTTATTTACAGTAACTCGCTATTAAACAGTGTATTTTTAAGATAAAATTTATAGATAAATTATAATATAAATTGTACTGAGTTCAGTTGTATCAACCAAAATCGTATACGACTATTTTTCTCTATGTACTGCCTCTCACGCATAGATCAGAATTCAAAAATCACAACTATAAACCTCAGCCCAAAAACCCACCTGTTATTCTCCTTTTATCTTTCATGCAAAGACACATGACCTTTTGTGAGTTCTAAAAAAATCTAATACATATTGGAGTATATGTAGAAAATAAGGAAAATAACAAACCGATCGTACGTCATGGCTTGTGGATTGATGGGAATTCGTAGCCTGCACGTCAGGGAAGACACAATAACCCTGTAGCAAAAAAAGAGCACACACTTGACCGCCTTCAATGAAATGAAAAGATCACACTTGGCAGTTAAAGGCCGTAGCTTTAAAATCTTTATGAAGTCTTATCGTACCTAAACCAGCCTGTTATCTTACAGAGATCAGGGTCAGGTTGTTAGAGAAGTACTGCTGTGCTAGCTTGTACCACTGGTTGGCCTTTTATGTTTCAACCGTTTTTGGGTGCTCTTGTGATAAGTACTCCATATATCTAGCTAGTTCTTGTTGCAACAGCACGAGTCGATCGATGTCACTCGAAACATTTCTGAATCACCACATAAGTTTGATGTATGGGTTGGGAATTTGATCCTATACCATTGGGTAGAAAATAGCATGAACTGGATGCACAACCGCAGAACCAAATAAGATAGGAATAGTAAACTTGATGGAGTTCCTGGTACGCGACCGGTCAAGCGGGGGGGAAAAACCTACCACGGTGGCCCTCCTGCCGCTGCAAAGCCGCTCGCCGTGCGATGCAGGGGTGAAACCGGGATAAAATCGAAGAGGCTCGAAGGATTAAAGCTGTTTTCTAAACTAAAAATCGAAGAAAACTAAGCTAAATTCAAATAAATATAGCCTTGTATAGGGTTACCGCCGCCGACGCTGGAGCCCAAAGCGAACCCTGCTGCCCTGGCGGTGAGCGAGGCCGGCGCGTAACGTAACAACGCTCAGGCTGCCAGGCACGTGCCCATTACGGCCCAGGAGCCAAGCGGCCGAGGTTGCCGGCCCAGCCACAGCCACTGGTAGCCTTTCCACCGCCAAATGCTCACTCCCACAGCAGATTTGATGACGGTACATGCGTACCAGAGACCCATGGTCTCCTCTCGCCCGCCCGCCCAAGCTGCCGTCTCGTTCTCATCTCTGTCTAGTCAGAACGCTGCATGGTCGAACTTCGAGATATCCATGCCAAGTCAGCATTCAAAAAGATGCCTTTTGGATCTCTATAGGTCAGCTATGGGCACAACAGGTGGCTATCATCATGGCATTCTGCAAGCTCTTCTCTCTTTTTGGCCCTTAATTTCCTCTCCCCGCTTCGCCCCCCTCCGCTCCCACTCCACCCCCTGATCCGCCGCTCCACCGCACTCCTCGCTCCAGGTCGACGCCCGTGCACAGCGCCCCCTGCTCCGGTCTGACGACACCCATCATGCAGTGCGCCGGCAACCCCACCCTCCAGCCCGACAACAGCCAATGATTCTCAATTTAAGCAATGTAATTAAATATGTGATTGGGTTAGATGTTCGGATCAGTGGTATCTGGATTTAAGTTATTCTTTGAGTTTGAGAAGCCCGTGAGATGTTCTCTGAATTTGAGTTAATTCTAAATGTGTGATTCTAAAAACATATATTGGATCAGTGCCATAGAACTTTAAAAAACATAGTAGCATAGTAGATCAAAATTATATTGATCTACTATATGTGCAAATTGTAATCAATCTTTCATTTACAAATTAATCTTGTGTAGTAAAAATTTGCAGAGAGTTTGGTTCAGATGTTTTGCACTTAATTTTCTCAATATATTTTTTTGTACTATTGCAATGAAGTTTTCGCTATTGAGTTTGGAATAATCATTATTTTACATACATAATTTTTAAAGATACACTTCAAGAAAATACCAAGAAAATAATCTTTTGATTGTAAATGTCCAGGAGCAGAATTTCTGTTGGACATAAACCATTGTTTTACTTGCACATGTTTCATGGGAAAGTAAACCTGTTGCAATGGTAGTGTACATTCTTGATTTTGCAGACACTATTTTGGGTGTATGGATCTAGATATCTATAGTTATTTTGTATATTCACAACATTGTGCGGCCACTAAAGATGTTTTAGTTTTACATTTTTGATCTCGGGTTTTTAATTAAATGACTAATGATGACACTATGTTACCAATATTTTGAATATACTATTAACCTTACGAAGCTTTCTTTACAATTTTTGATCCAATTTGTTGATCAATTAACTAATCTTAGATCATACATTAGTAGCATGTAAGTTTCTTGTGGTTTCTGGATTGCGACATCTAATATTTTTTTTTGCCGTGCTTCTTAAAAATTCCAAATTATTATTCAGTTCAAATATAGTAAAACTTTGAAGGAAATAATATGTGATGTATACCAACTAATTTATACTAATTTTTTCTTCCCCTTCTGAAGTTGTAGAAATTAACACTTGTTATCTTGAGCACTCATTCCTTCATTGATGACATCATTTCTACTATGATGCTATACAAGTCAAGCAGATGCTTATCGCTCTTCTGAGTGATTCAGAAATGAGATTATTGCAATAGAAATATTTTTCTTCCAAAACAAGACATTCATGTAATAGGTAGAAACCATTTCAAAAATATTGCTAGGTTCTATACATCATCTAATAATATTTATTATAATATAATATCTTATGTGCTGCTTTTTGCATGCGTGCACACTTGCATGTGTGGATGAAATTAGAGGTCCTCCAGTAGCACTTTGCCCTTTTTACTCACAGTATTATAGATATTTGATGTCTAACAATCTTGGCCAGGTGGCTATTGTTTAGTTCCTTTTCAACTTCTAGACTAAAGTCTTGTTTCATTTAATTTGCAAAAGAGGATTGGTGGAACTCTTTGATTTACTAAAAAAAAGGGGAGCTTATGGAAGGTCCAAAGCTGTCCTCACTTGTTTCTGAGATGCATAAATACAGGTGATTTGATTTATTTAAACCTATGATAATTTCACATGTACAATACTTCTATTCCATGCTTTATGGATTGCAGTGAGACTGTATTTCTCTGTTTTCAGGCAAGGAGCTTCAATGAAGAGATATGTCTTAGGACCGAGGAATCTTTTTATGAAAACCCATTTCCTGAGTGCATCTGCCTGACTGGGAAGCACTGACGTGATGATTAGGATGTATAGGTATTCCCTTACCCTCTTGCGATATGATACTATTTGTTCGTTTGGAGGTACAATACTGTTGATTAAACATGTATGAAGTAATTCCTACAAATCAGCTATTTTATTACAAATCTTTTGTCTTCTAATGATTGTTCTGGCAAAGTACAACAAAATTAGGTCATGTATGAAATTATCAGATATACTGACATAAGTACGTAACTCCAGGTGAATATAAAAGCACCAGGCTGAAGTAGCATTAGCAATATATATGTGTGCGCGCGCGTGCGCATCCCACTTCCGTAACTACCAGCCAACTTAACTTTTGAAAAATTAACTGTTCACGAGTAATTAGCCATATTTTCTTTCAGCTTATGTAATTGAATCAGATTATGGGTACTCCTGTTATTGAGCTTTTCGTCTTAGGTTTTCAATGCGGTTCTTTTGTGTACATGTCATATTGGTTGATCTATTGCAGTTACCGTCCATACCATTTCTAGCAATCACTATATTGATGTATCTGTATATAAAAATAAAAATAATTGGTGAGATTCAAGTCATCTCTTTCGCTCTGAGACTAAGTAAGACGACAAAAAGTGTAATGTAAGCTACAGAAAAACTTCTTTGGGTGCGGTGGCAGAGCCAGAGACATAGTGTTAGCCAAGTATGGTCATGGTGGCTTGACATATTAAAAAAGTAACAAAAGCGTATTGCTGGGAAAGTATGTGTAACAACAAATTCGCTGGTATATTTTTATATTTGAAAATTATATATTTTAGATAATATATTTACTCAAAATTGTATAAACTGTGTATTTTAAGACAGTTACTTTTCTTTGGCAGTGGGAGTAGTACCGTACTCCACTTGCCTAATGTATGACGTGTTCTCCTGTCTGACATCTTCCGTACATGGGCTGATAGTGAGAAATTTATAATAGCGATGTGATGCATCGGTGGATAAGACCATGAGTTGCATTTGCGGCCGTACAAAAAATAACATAAACACCTGCTGCAGATCCGATCTTGAAATTAATAATAAAAAAGAAATTACAGCTCCAATTTTTTTTGTGATGCATGAATTTCTGTATAAAATCTGAAGATCCAAACCCTGTGATCGAAATCGTAATTCCAACAAGGTCCATAAAAGGACGATACCAATTACCACACGAGAGCAAAGGAGATGGAACGAAACTGCGACACAGAACGAGGAAAAGGACATCTCTTAATGATTGGCGTTAGCAGTAGAAGCGTGCAACCTCACCAAGCAAGAAGTGCGAAAAGTATAGATCTGTGTGGTGTAGTACTACTGTAGTAGTAGTAGTATCAACTGTTTGGTAAAAGTACACTATCAAGTCGTTAATCAGTTTAAAGTCAAGATTCGCGAGTAAAGATAAGGTAGTGGTGATTGTTTTGGCTTTTTTTAGTTTCAGTTTTTAGTTTTAGTTTTTTTTTACTATTCACTACACTATCCACTAACTCAGTTACAGTAAAAAAAGTTAGTTACAGTAAAAAACCCAAAAGCCATCGCTAAAACGATCACCACCACATTGGCGATTTTTAGAAGCATTTGGATCAAATCAAACTTCTTTTCTGTTTTTTTGGATTATATGAAAGTAATATTAAAGCGATAGAAATAAGATTTTACTGAAGTTGGTGAAGATTCCATAAACAATAGATACCAGTGCCCCGTTCGTTTCAGCTTCAGCTTCTAGCTTTAGTTTTTTTTTTCACAATTCAGTAATTCATCTTTTTCTGATTTTTTTAGATTTTTAGGCTTTTTTGCATTTTTCTTTTTTCCCCGTGTTTCTTTGCATTGTCCATGATGGGCTAACATATTTTTTTCTATTTTTACATTTTTTTAAATTTAATTATGCCTAAAAAGCCAAATCAGTTACAGTAAAAAAAGCCAGTTACAATGAAATTTCAGCTAAAAGCCAGAAGCCATCGCTAAAACGAACGCCCCCTAGTAAATTGGTGTTAAGCAAAGTATGTACCCGAATAACTTAGAACTTTCATAAGTTTAGATCATTTTACATGTATAACATAACGGACAACACCTGACTATGATAGGTAGCTAACGTAGTCAATTTTAAGGCGGAGAACCTGTTAAATATGGATTCAAATCCCAAAAATTCATACAAGTTGTCAGCAAGAGAGTAAGGGTCCATTCATAGGGCTTGTTCTTTTTGGCTGCGGCTGATGGCTTTTGGCTGCGGCTGATGGCTTTTTGGCTGTTTGCGACAGAGATTGCAGAAAGAGAGATATTCGCTTGTGATTTTTGATGGTACAAATATTAGGTTTTTAACGTGTACTACAATTAACTTGTAGACCCCATCTTAAAAAATACTCCGTTTAAAAGTTAGTTACTGTAGCAAAAGCCAAAAGCGGCTTTTAGAAGCCGCAAAGAACAGGGCATATTAGCTTTTGATTTTGACTTAAAATATTAACAGTTTATAAAGAGAGATACTTGTGTGCTATTTTAGCCGATATAAATGAAATCACTATAGTGTGTACTACAATCAACTAGCAGATCCTATCTTAAAAAACACTTTGTTTAAAAGTTAGGTACCGTATAAAAGTCATTTACTAATAAAAAAGTAGCTTTTAGAAATCAATATGAACAATATGTAAAAGCGCCATGTGCTCCGTCATAACCAACTGGTACAACAAATTGATCATATTGCACCTTTGCCTAATTTTAGATGGACAAACTTTCCATTTTTACATGACATATAGGCCCCGCTATAATCGGCTTAAAAGCCTCAGTTTCTGACTTTGACCAATGGTTTTTTACTGCAAATGCACTGTAGGGTTGTTAGCTTTTTAAGTTACTAGTAATTGTGCACGTGCAATGCACGTTTTTTCGTAATATATATGTAGTATAGTAACTTTTCACAATTTGAGAGAAAAATGATGGTTAACTTGCAGCTAAGTCTTGAAATATTTTTGACATTCCTAAAATGACAATGCAGAGAGGCATAATTGATCTTCACTTCGTAAACAAGTTTTCTTGGTCCAACAAACCATAGAAACAAACTCATCAGTGCAATGCTTTCCACGTCTTGTCTTGGCTTCTTGTCTAGTCGGTGACATCGCTTATCGTCCCATTGGTGACATTGTACTTCAGCTGCTTTGACGAATTCTAAGACAACATCACCAGATTCTTGGGCCTCAACATTCAAATCTGCCACTTTATACGTCTTGGTTGCATGCCCTACATGGTATTAGATAACACAAATGATGAAATTTCAACAATTCCAAAGGCACAGCAATTAGTTCTTAATTCTCATAATCAATTATGGCATTCCTACAAACCAAGTCATGGTATTAGCTAACAGTTGAACAGTGTCAGCTTCAAGAAATCAAAAATACCATGTTCACCCAGTATAAAAACTTAGATTGTCAAACCCAGGTAACAATTAATTCACCATTGATTGGAACATAAAATCAGCTCCGCTTTGTAGCTACATACATTTACACTAAACGATATTATTGAAGCTAAGGAAACTAAAAGCATAAGATACCTACAGGTTGGTCTTCTTCCCATTCAACACCCTCGTTCTCATCGTCCCCATCCTTGCGTTTGGACTTCATGCCCACCTGCCATTTAGAATTAGATTCAGAAGCAAATGTCTGACCTTCTTGCTGCATCCTCTTCTTCCTGTCTTTTCCTGAGGGCCTCATAATAAGCCTTTATGTACTCATCCTACACAATAAAAAAATAATTAATACAAAACCTTTCATAATAGCAAATAAATCTTGACTGTAAAAGACAATTTATGTTCTGGTTTTTGGGGGGTGTTCGTTTTAGCGATGACTTCTGACTTTTAGCTGAAATTCCACTGTAGCTCACTTTTTTTTACTGTAGCTGATTTAGCTTTTTGGGCATAATTAAATTTTAAAAAAAATGTAAAAATAGAAAAAATATGTTAGCCTATCACGGACAATGTAAAGGAACACGGGAAAAAAAAAGAAAAATACAAAAAAAGCCAAAAAAAATCAGAAAAAACGAATTACTGAATAGTGAAAAAAAATGCTGAAATGAGCGGGACTGACTTCTCATCTTCTTTCGAGCCCTGTTTTTTTTGTCATCCTTGACTTCTGATTTTTCATCCAGTTTAGATGTACTGGTCTCTCCTCTTTGTTCTTTTGTAAGATTCATGCCTTCTTTGATCATCCATGGAGGCAATACTTTCAGCGCTGTACCAGATTCAAGACCCTCTTCCTTTACACCAGCACCTGACAATGCAACTTCAACCTGAAAAGTCAAACAAATACTTCCTTGATGAAGTAAAGGTACGATTGAAAGAAGTAAAACAGATTATCAGTCATACAAGCTAGGTAGGAGGTGCATGTGTGATTGCATGTTAAACAAGATATGCATTAGTGAGGAAGTATGTTGATGGTGATCAACACATCATAACATTATTCAACAAAAACTACAACTGTTTTTTCAATAACATCCTTTCTCTTCTTGGAGATCAAGGAGCAGCAAAGGGTCACTAAATGGCAAGACCAACTTGCAATGGTAGTCATTAGATTTAGTTGATCCAACTGTTAAGAGAGGATAATATTAGCTTTGTTGGGTGAAAAAAGATTTAACTGAACTGGTGCTTTTTATATTAGTATAAAAAAAGAGAATAATAATAATAAAACATGAGAGAAAAGCCATTATATCGTCATGAACAATACAATTTTTTTTTAAAAAATCAAAATTAAATAATCGACATATTTTAAATAATTTTTAATTTCATCATAAACCAAAAATCAAAGTCAGAAATCATTTATAGTGAGCCATAGTCCAACCTCCAATATTTCATCAACCATTTTTTTCCATGAAAAAGAAGGGACATTCGATACTTCCATCCATCATCCCCACCGTCCCGAATCTCAAGGCACGGAGCTAAATTTTTATTAAAGTCTAGGGCCCCCAAGCAGTGGGCCATCCATTCCTTTCTGACTTTCTCCCTTCCTTCCCACAGCGTCGCGACTCGCGAAGCTCTCGCTCGCATCGCGTCTCTGAGCTCTGCCGCCCTATCGATTAGTACTCCTACACCTTCGATTCCATCCGCTCCTGCTTTTAATGGGCTTTCCCTCCCTCCGACATGGCCGGCGATCCCCGCACCCGCGCCGCCGGTGACCCCTCCGCCTCCGCCGCCGTCGCCGTCGCACCTGGGGGTGGCCTCGGCCTCGGCTCCTCCAGCCTCCTCCTCCACCTGCTCCTCCTCCACTCGCCCTTATAGCTCGCAAAGGGGGGCCGGTTATGGCCGCCGTGTTCTTCCACCACGTCGTCGGCGACCTCACCGTCGGCAAGCTGGAGATCGCCGAGCTGCACGACACGGACACGCTCGACGCCGCCGCGCGGGCCATCGCCGCCAGCCCAGAGGGCGCCGTGCCCGTCTGGCGCCCGCGGGTGGCGCCCGACGAGCCGCCTTCCGGAGCCAGGTTCCTGGGGATGATCTCCGCGCTCGACATCGCCGCGTTCATGGCCGGTGCCGGCGCCGGCGACCGGGCCATGCGAGCCGTGGTCGGCGAGGTCGTGCAGCCTAACCCCGGGCTTCTCAGGGAGGTCGATCCCGGCACGAGGCAAGCTCTCCGCCGTTGTTTCTTGATAACTCTTCTCGCTGCTATCTCACCGCTATCATGCCGCGCCCATCTGGCCAGAAAGTTCGGTTTTTGGTCGGTGTTTCGATTGATCCGCCACCCAAGATTGGATTTTTAGCATGATTCTCAGTGCCTAATTTCTAATTGTGGCTTAGCAGTGTTGAATTGATCGGGAAGTGTGTGTGCGTGCTTCGATATGTTTTGATTGATCCGTGAGCAAAGTGGAATCTTTCCACGTTCTGGCTGCTAAATTGTGTTCTTGATGTGTTCTCTAGGCATTTCTTGTTACTGATTTTATGTCGTTGGTAGTAGTAATTCTAGTTTATGCACTGTAGTTACTGGTTCGTGCTCAGCTCGGATCTGTCCCTGCTTTAATACAGGTTCAGCATGAGCCTTTTTTAATGTGATCTGGCTGATGATCTTTGTTCTTTTGGATTTTTGCTAGTGGCATTTGGCCTATGCTATCTTTTAGGGTTGTTGCTCGGGACTTTTGGTTTTTTTTGCTAGTGGTTTTTGGTCTATGCTAGCTTTATCTATACTAGTTAAAATTATATATAACTATCTCTTTCTATTTCTTTCTAACAAATAGATAGAATTTAATATATTTTTCTAACAAATAGATAGAATTTAAAATTATAAACTAAAAATTATAAATTATAAACAAAAAGAATCCACCATTGTCCTTTACGTATCTGTCTAGTTTGACCTTTAGAGAAAGACGTGGGTACAGAGTTACTATTATTTCTAGGTCCATGTAAGTCGAATGCTATTTTGGCCGTTATACTACGCACAGTTAATGTATTAACATTATCCGTTATTGCCAAGCTCTCTCAGTCGAAAGCAGAGTGGGTTCGGCGTCATCTTGGTGTTCCGTCATACTAGGCCGCATCACATAATGGACCGGATTGATTTTTGGGTAGAATTGAAAAGGTTGATCAAGTGCCTTTAAAACAGACTCAGAAGCTTTTTTTCTTTCACTTTATATTTGGTTTGTGAGAGCCTAGGATTGATGCTTACGAGTTTACTACTATTCCTGAAAATAGCTGGATGGGGGGAAAATGTAGCAAACTAGACAAGTAGACATCGTTTTGCTGGATCATGTGTAGCCAGCCTTAGTCATAAGTCTGCTCACATTTAAGATCTGCTCTCCTTGTACATATGTACAGTGCTTTTCTTCAGTATCCAAAAAATGCCACACTTGGCCATGCTTTCTTGGGCACACTACCATTTTAGTTGTCCTTGTGAGTGGAAGTAGGGATGATTTGCTCACCACAACTCAGAAAACTATTACATTATAACTCGTCACAGTCCATTATGAAAAAAGATTAAAAAAAAAACTGTAACTCATAGTCACTGCCAGTAGCACAGATTTGTTAGGTTATCACTTATCAGCATCTATGGTTTTTCATGATTTTTCTCAATTCCTGGATTATAATAGGATTTTTTCTATTTAGTTTGTATGCTTTATTCTCTTCTAATGTGGCTTTGGTCTTCCTATATGAATGAATGTCTATGTTTTTGCCAAAGAGTAGAAGAAATGATAATAACTTATACTCCTCTTTCATCGAAGAAGGGACTTGCATTTTCACTCCATTTCTACAGATTGTCATTTCATGGAGGCCTTCTATTCGACTTTCCAGATTTGAGAGATTAATTTTTACATTAGGTTCCAAATAAAATATTTCTGGATATTGTACTTTCGCATATCCTACTTCTTGCATTGGTAAATTGACATCACATAACTTGGATAGTTGGCTTTTCTGACTTCTGCACCAAAATCTCCAAAGCAAACCGGTGATTAAGGGGTGATGGCCCAATTAGGCAATCTCATGAGAAAATACAATTCTCAGCCTCATTCTGTTATGCATATCATCATTAGTTTTTTTCCCTACATCTGTCTGTGTTGTTAAAATATAGCTAGCTGACCTCCACTATTTGTCTGTTGATTTTGGAATTACTCAGTTATCACCTGAAAATTAATTGATGTTGCTTGCTTGCTTCTTTGTGGTGAGCTGATATCTTCCCATTGTGTGTCAGTAAGTTATATTTTTAGGGAAAAATGCAAGTGTGTAATAATGGAAGTAAATAGATTTTTGTAGTAATAGCTTGACAGCAGCACCAAGTACTTGGTACCCCAATGTCCTGGTGCTGAGCTGAGCAAATATTCTTCATGAAACATAGAATAGCAGTTTCATGTTGCCAAATGATGATCTGATCAACCCCATTTTAGCCTCTCATTGTTTTTTCAAAACTTAAACAAGCCAGATGGATTTCACGTGGCACAGAACTTGTCCTTCTGATTGTGTTGTAGTAAGAGGAACAAAGTGGGGACATGATTCCATTTGGCAATGTAATGTCAGAATCAGAAGGTAACAATCTGTGTGGGATCTGTACAAGTTCTTAATGGATTCATGAGTCTAAGACAATAATTTAAATGCACGAGATGAGCCCACACATGAAACATGCAAGGCAGTACAATCATGTCTCGAAATGATTTGGAAAGAACGAAAGACTGAGTAGCGAGCTATGGTCATATTCTTGCAGTTGATAAGGTAGTTCGACAGCAAATAACTGTCTGAAATGCAAGCAAATTTGGCCTGCATTGGCGGTGATGTTTTATCTGTTTTGGAAAACATATTATGTTGTGTCCACTTACTATACTTCACTGCATCTTCACCTGTTATTTAAATAAGTGTTACTGTTTTGTTGTCTTTCAAGGTTGATCGATGCACTGGAGTTGATGAGGCAAGGAGTGAAGCGCTTCCTTGTTCGCAAGAGTGGCACTTGGACAGGCTTCACCAAGCGGTTTTCAGGGCTTTACAGCGGGAAATGGCTGAAGAATATGGAATCCACATCTCCAAGCTCAGCTAGCAGCAGTAGGCAGCTGTCCTCATCCACCGGTTCCGTGAAGTTTTGCTGTCTGTCAAGGGAAGACATTCTCCGGTTCCTAATTGGATGCCTCGGTGCTCTCGCACCCATCCCACTGTCACCAATCTCTTCCCTCGGAGCCATAAATCCAAACTACTGTCATGTAGAAGCATCTGCACCAGCCATGGAAGCAATTCAGAAGATCCCTCAAGACCCATGCGCCGTAGCTGTAGTTGAGACGACACCAGACGGAATTCGGAAGATAATAGGAGACATCTCTGCCTACAAGCTGTTGAAGTGTGACTATGTTGCAGCTGCATGGGCGCTGGCAAACCTATCGGCAGGGCAGTTTGTCATCGGCGCTGACGAGAACGGGTCGACGCCCATCTCATCCATCCCAGAACCTCCCATCAGCTCATCGCCGGTGGAAGAGATCAGGTCCGGGCGCTCGCCCAGGTCCAAGAAGTTCAGCAGCAGGAGTATCGGGTTCCTGAACAGCCAGGCGAACCAGATGGCGTTCGGGCGGATGAGGAGCATGCACCGGGGGAGAAGCACGCCGCTGACTTGCAAGAGCACGAGCTCCCTCGCGGCGGTCATGGCGCAGATGCTGTCCCACCGGGCCACGCACGTGTGGGTGACGGACGCGGTGTCGGAGGAGGACGGCGTCATCGTCGGCGTGGTGGGGTACACCGACATCTTCAACGCCGTCACCAAGAGCGCTTGCCCGACGACATCTTGATGCATAGCAACATGCATGCTCGGTTTGGTGATCGTGGACTGTACACTGCATACTTGGTTGCTTTTTTGGGTTTTTGTCTTTTGAGAGTTCAGAGTTTTTGGTCAGCATGGGACTGAACTGGAAACTGCATGTTATATCGTGCATTCGTCGTGTATGGATGTAGTAAGGCGGACTCGGGCTTTTGCTTGGGAATCTATTGATCATTTGTATGCTCCTTGCTCCCTTTGTTTTTAGTTTTGTTTTTTTAGATTACAAATGCAAACTCACGCACACCGTACATACGTGTGCGTCATATTAAAACATACGTTAGAATTTAATCGAAGGTCGTTCAATAAATCTTAGATTTATCTGATACTTTAAATACACGGTCTCTTGTGCTTGTGGTCTCTTATTTATCTGATACTTCAAATTTGTAAGCCAAGCGAACAAAAGCACGGTCTCTTGTGCTTGTGGTCATCGGTTCATGTGCTTTACATTCATCCGAGTTAGTCAAGGGAGTTGCTTGGGCCGATATTCTCGTTGGGCTCCACACGTGAAAACGAATTAACGAGCCGCGAAGGTGGCTTTGCTCGGCCCATGAGCCTTAGGCCGTCGATGGAGCTCTCGACCTTTAGCCCTTCTTTGGATGTATCTAGTATCTTCAACTGCGATCCTTTTATTCTGAATTTCTGATCGAAATTATCGTATGGTTCCTAATCGGCTGGGAGACTGTAACATCCCATTTTTTATCAGCTTCATGTGTGAGAAAAAATTTCAAATATCTGGGTTGAACTTCAAAAGTTTAAGCAGACTGTAACATCCCATTTTTTATCAGCTTCATGTGTGAGAAAAAATTTCAAATATCTGGGTTGACTTCAAAAGTTTAAACCTAAATTTTAGATTTCAAACTCAAAATTAGTGGTAATTCAAAAGAGCGCAAAATTCAAAATTTTCTTTGGGCTCCAACCCATTTCTTCTCCCGGCCTCCCTCTTCCATTTCATCCCGTCGTCGCCCAGCCCACCCGGCGCCTCCCCTCTCCTTCTCACTATTCTCCTCTCTTCCCGCCGTTGTTCCTCATTGACCTCGCGAGCTCCCACGCGCAGTCGTGGTCTAGCCGTGCCATCCCTGCCAGCGCCCTGCCGCAGCAACCTTCCCCTTTGTTTTCCCCCCTATGACCGTCGGACCGAAGCTCGCACTTTGCAGCAGCACCTTGGTTCCCCATGCGTGCACTGCACCGCCGTAGTCCGGCACCCCTGCGCGCACGCCAGCCCGCTCAGTAGACCGCGCCTCACCTCCGCTCAACGATGGCGATGCCCGTTCGAACCGCTGCACCTGTATCGGCTCCCGCGCTACCTCCCCTGTTCCTGTTGACTCCCCTTGCGCGGCCGTGGTCCGGCACCCCGACCAAATTCCGCCTCAGCTCCCCCACGTTGCGCCCATGCGCGGCCGTGGTCCGGCGCCATGCCTCGTCTACACCGTCGTAGTCTACCTAGCCACTGTATGGTTATCAGACCACCGTGCAACCACAAATCTGCAAAGTGTAATTGGATCAAGTATGGTTATCAGACCTCGGAGTCATCCCATCGGTATGAATGGGACACTATTAAAGCGAATATGTGCCCACTGCACTAGATTTATGGTAACGTCGTACTCCAGTTGATCTAGATTTAGGGTATAACTTTCCGTACAACTTATGAGACCTATTACCCGTAGGACAAGCTCATATAGGGCGGACTAGCAATAGAGTGAGGTAGCTATAAAAAAACTGTGTGACCGCCCCTCGATCTACATGACCAAGGAAACGTGTAGGCATAAGGTCGATTGTCTCTGTAGGTAAAGATGTACAGTCTCTGTAGAGTATAAACTGTTCGAACAACTGTGCCCACAGTCAAGAGTGGATATGGGATCTTGCTCGAGTTAGTTCTATCACAAAACCTTTGTGGATGGAACGAAAACTGTCGGGAGTATGTAAACCCGATTTTGGCTTTTTCCTAAAGAGATGTATTCCAGTGTTGTTAATAAGGTGAAAATAGCCTAATGATCAAAATCTAGCATAGGTGGAAGGAACCTACACCATTATAAAATATTGCACAATTTCAATATCTTTAAAGCATGTTTGTTAAAAAATACTAAGTCATAGAAAATTTTAATTATAGTAATTGTAAATATCGTTTTAAGCAAATAAAAGAACCCGAGCCTTCATTGTTTAGCCTTGCATCTATAATTACATGTATTATATGTGTTGGCTCGCGGAGCACGATTGTTTGTACTCACGCTCGCTCTCAAACTGCTTCAGGATATGTGAATCAAGGCCACTATGTAGACCAGGGCGATAAAGACGGTGAAGACGATGAAAACTAGAGTAGCCCTTATTAGTCTTGTCTCTCACCTCAGTCTAGCCGACCAGCTAACATTTGGGTAGTACCAATATTAGTTAGGACTCTAGCTAATATCGGTGGCATCTAAGATGTTTTAGTCGTTTGCCCTATGGTAGGATATGCCCTACCACGTTTGCCTCTACTATTGCTTTCGTATTTTATGTAATATAAATATTTGGCCTGACGATTCTATTGTAACTCGATCCAATGTGGTCTATTTGTAACTCTAATATTGTAATAGTATAGTGATTGCCGTGTATGAAATGATTCAGCAATATATCTATGAGCGCTATTTACTAATCTAGAAACTAGTATGATGAAATCATAGAGAATTTCGGGTTAATTAAATCCGGGTCCGACATGTCGAGGTAATATATCAGGTGCGATCATCTTTACCATGTAATCTAGATTTTCTTTCGGCACCAAATCAACATAATTTTTTTTATGATGTATTGTATGGAGTGTGTAGCATCTTTTTTAAATTCCTACTTGAAACTCAAAGTCTGTCGGAAGAAACAAGAAAAAAAAAAGATAATTTACTGTGGATAGAGGGTCTCTTCTTTTTCAACTTCTAAAGCTGTTTTATGGTTTTTCTACAGTAACAAGCTTTTGAACAGAGTGTCTTTTTAAGATGAGATCTACAAATTGATTGTAGTACAACTATAGTGACTTCATTTATATCTGCTAATACTGCACGTGAGTTTTTATTACTTCATACTCTCTCTCTCACAAACAGTCAAAAGACCATAAACTATAAGCAAAAGTCATAAACCGAAGCTGAAAAGATAAGGGCCCGAAGCATTTATCCTTTTATTTTCCTTTTTTCTTTTGATATAACATTTCTCAAGATTTGTTCATCATTTTAGTTACTCTTAACACATATAATGAATTTGAGTTGAAATTTCGTTCTACAAAGATATATAGAGTATATTGAGTAGTACGTGTAAAATTCTTTTTTCTGAAATTTTCACGTTGATTTAGTTCTCCGACCGAACGCACGATTACGTAGAAACGGATTGCACTCGTATGTCGCGGATATCAAGCTCCCAAATGGGCAGTGCTACAGTGCTACTCCGTTCAGGAGCTAGTGCCATACTGCCAGCAACTATCAATGCACAAGAGCTTTCGGTTGAGCGGCCTGAGGTGGCACACCAGCCCGTCCATTCACACTTTCACGGCGGTGCCTTCTTCTTTTGCATATGAGCTATAATTCATGAAATATAATTTTTTAAATAAATAAATATGATAAATTTTTTATTGTCATTTCAAATATATTTATCAGGACAACATTATTGCAGTGATTTATCGATATTTGATTCATTCACATAAGCGTTTATGGTAGAATCAAAAACCATAAACGATAACCATCGTTAAAACGATCACCCCTTAGCCGGAGCCGGAGCACCCGTGTCCTACATGCGCGAACACATGCACTGCACCTGCAAAGCGCATGCGTGCATGCATGCTGCTGATGCCAAACAGCCGGCCGGAAGGAAGGAATCGAATCATTCTCCCCACGGCCCCGTCACCCACCGCCGCGCCTCGGTGTCATCGACCACCCCCGATTAGTTTTCGCAGCCCCTTTTGAAAAAACAAAGATGCATACTTCATAGAAAAGGAGATTAGACTCCTCGCTAAGAAAAGAACAATTTGACTGCCTAGTAGTCGAGTACCGGTCTACGCAAAGGTAGCGAGGGGAAAAAAAATCAGAGGGGGCAAATCAGTAAAAACGAGAGATAAGAGAGAGAGAGAGAGAGAGAGAGAGAGAGAGACAAAAATAAAGGGCCCGAGCGAGCCGAGTGGCATCCAGCGCTCTACTTTCGTGGCTCAGCGAGCAGAGCAGTTATCGCTCGCTCCCAGCTCGGTTAGAAGGTGATTCGGTTTGTTAGGCTAATAAGCGAAAAAAGAGGTTTGGTTTGACTTGTTAGGACTCTCGGCTCGATTTGCGACACTCGTTTAAAACTTAGATTATCTGTGAGAAAATACTTAACTGTAGGCTATTTTAAAATATCTACATTAAGATAATATGTTATAATCCACTATTTCTACTGCAATGCTTAGTAACATTCACATTATATTCTAAATTAGAGAATGTTTCTAGTAAAATTTATTTAGAATTTTTATAGTTTTTATATAAATACACATGTGAAAAGAACTTTCAATTCTTCCTTGTTTCCACCATATAAGTAACATTCAGGTTATGTTCTAAATTAGAGAATGTTTCTAGTAAAATTTATTTAGAATTTTACAGTTTTTATATAAATACAGCAATAAAAAGAACTTTTAATTCTTCCTTGTTTCCACCAAACAAGTAACATTCAGGTTATGTTTTGAATTAGAGAATGTTTTTAGTAAAATTTATTTAGAATTTTATAGCTTTTATATAAATATAGCAGTGAAAAGAACTTTTATTTTTTTCTTGTTTCCACCACACATCTCTCAGTGCAAAAGTAATTACATGCAAATGGATCAAAAAATACCACTAATAGAATTAGAAGATTGGGACTGTCTACTGCATATGCGACTAGTTTTTTCCTGCACTCTCAGTCACTTTTTTTTATCCATTGGATGAGCATCCTTCAACAACCACCTTTTTTTTGGAAGAGGAGAATTTTTTTTGAAGGGGGAATTAGTACTATGTAACTTTAGATGACTGAGAGGTAAGAAAATTTCAGTCGACTATATAATAGCAAAACCGTAGAAGATTATATTTATCACACTGGAAGACCTTCTATGGCAGGGTGGCTGGGTGAGCATGACGATACACATGGTGGTGAGAAGTGCTACCATGAGTATCTTACTAAGATAACGTGGTTTGTGTTTTGGATCGGAAAAGTCAATTTCTATGAATAACATGAGTTCAGAAACAGATATAGATCCAAAATTTTTAACAATCAGAGAGCCACGAAAAAACACATACTGACTGTAAAATCAAAATTCCTAAATATACAAGTATAAACTATAATAAAATCCAAACCTAGCGAGCGGCTCATGAGCCAGCTCAGCTAACTCGTTAGCAGTCCAAAATAAAACCCTATCTCACTTAGTCATTTATGCCACGAGCCTTAAGTTTTATTTGCCGCCTCTACTTCCAACCCCACGGAAACAGAAAACCTGAGGTGGAGATCGCGCGAGGCAACCCCATCTCTCTCTCTTCCTTGCCACCACATATCAATCTCTCTCCTCAACGCACGAGCACGACCAGTCCACCGCCACGGCGCCACCTCCACTCCCGTAAAGCCGACTCCTTGGCGGCGGCGACGCGCGGCTTCCCCGACGATGGCCTCCAGGATGGCGCTCCACCCCCACGACGTCACTCTCTGCCTCTCCCCTCCCCTAGCCACCGGCGGCCGCCGGCGCCGTCGCGGCAGCGTCAGGGTCTACGCCGTCGCCTCCACCGTGTCCACCAAGTAAGCCCGGAGCAATAGCTCCACTCGCTTCTTCTTCTTGAGTTATCCTGTTAAAGATTGGTTTCTTGGATTGGATGGATCGATTGCTCTGCCCGCCTAGCCGCCGTGTCAGGATTTGAGTGCATTTCTTCCGGATTGGTGTGGTGATTCGGGCTGGGTTTGCGTCGCGACACGAACACGTCTTGTTGCTCGAAATGTTGGATCAAGATTTGATCTTTTTCCCGTTTCCTTTTCTCCGCTCTTGTTGGCGCTCGTGTCAGGGTTGTCAGATTCGTTCCTGTTTCCTGCGAGCTCCCCGTCTGGGCGGGCGCTAACATCTGCACATGGACGCTGCATCTCGCTGTCTCAGATCAGTCGCAAAGCGTATAAAGCGGTAGATTCTTGCCTGTGTCTTTTAACTTAAATTTTTAAATTTTAATTCTTCGTGATTGAGTATACATAGATACTCATGGACAATTTTAGTCCATATAGCTAAAATTAATATAATGTATACTCTAATTAATATAATTAATTTATAAATCTAATTTTAAAAAATAATTTATTTAGAAGTTAATTACTATATTATAAGTCATAAGTTAGAAGATAGAAATCAAATAAATATATCTTTACTATTTATTCCTTTTTTGGAAACTTTTGTCATTTATTTCTGCATGGGTGGTCGGTTTCCCTGTGCGTATTGGCCTGGCGCCCCCGGCTTCTTGGGCTCTTGGTTTCTGTGCCTTCCGCTGCAAGCGAAGCGAGTCCTTTATGTGTGCGTGCGTGTCAGTCCATTTCACATTTACTTTGATGGCTTATTTCCTCGACATTGCCCTGCTCACCAAACCTTCTGCCTCTGCTTGTCTTAATTTCTTTTTTTTTTATTTTTTTAACCTTTTTCTCTGATGATATGATTTTTTTATTATTTTTATTTAATTATATTAAAAACTATGAACAGTTAAAGTGCATTTTTTAACTATTACAGTATAAAATAAACCATGAGTCTAGATTTATAAGCCTCAATGAGCACCACCAATTTGCTGGGACCTTCAAGTTGCATCCTGCGTGCTTGTCTCTTAGGGATGCTCAACTTAGCTTTTTTTTGGTTTATGATTTTGTTTACTGTAGATGACTTATTTTACACTGTAGATGTTAATAGTTTTTTATGTAATTAAATTTAAAAATTTAAAAAGTAAAAAAAGTTGGCCCATTATAGACGATACAAATGAATAAAAAAAAGAAAAGATAAAAAAGCAAAAAAAATTAGAAAAAATAAAATTAAAGAATAGTGAATTAGAAGTCAAAAGTTAAATTGAAATAAGCGGTGTTTAATCCGTGTGCATTCTAAAATTTCTCCGGACGTACCGTGCCCGCCTTTAATTGTGGCACTGTAGTTTGTTGTACTGGCCGGCCACGGAAAATCGGTGGAACAGATCTGTTTCAAGAACCTGTAATCAGGGGGTGGCTAGTCTCCGTAGCATTTAGCTTCCTTACATCGGACGCGAAGGCATTCCCATCGTTGTCGGCTCGATTTGGTAGACATGTTCTCAGTATGGTGGAATTTAATTTGATTTGCTCACCAGTTCCATGGGTGGTGGGTCTCTTATGCTGTTTTATGACAGCTTTGTGTTGTTGATCTGCTTGGTTGACGGGTTTGCGGAGTCATTAAATACAGTATGACATTGGAATGAGACTGATTGTGTCAAGTCCTAGGATATTAGGTCCCGCTCGTTTCAGTTTTTTTTCAGCTTCAGCTTCTAGTTTTAGTTTTTTTCACTATTTAGTAATTTATCTTTTTTTGAATTTTTTAGGGTTTTTTTTGTATTTTTCTTTTTTTCCGTGTTCCTTTGCATTGTTCGTGATGTGCTAACATATTTTTTCTATTTTTTTAAATTTAATTATACACAAAAAGCCAAATTAGCTACAGTAAAAAAAGTCAGCTATAGTAAAATTTCAGCCAAAAGCCATCGCTAAAACGAACACCTTAATTCTAAAATGAAAGCCCATAATGCATGGTTGCATGCTGTCCTGAATTTCTTGTTTCTTACAAATTCTGTTTGTTGATATATACTCATTGATAATTGCGAAACCACGAGGTGTTTATCTAGGTAGATTTTCTACTATTTAATTGCTATCTCAATGAACCTGCTTTGAACCCACATGTAGATTTTGAGTTAGATCTGGCAGGAAGGTTAGAGTCGCAGGCTTGACTGGTTTTG
The DNA here is from genome assembly GCA_036346265.1 of Melocanna baccifera. NCBI lineage: Eukaryota > Viridiplantae > Streptophyta > Magnoliopsida > Poales > Poaceae > Melocanna > Melocanna baccifera. The sequence continues at coordinate 8,608,890 of CM070678.1, forward strand.
GTTCTAGTAGCACCTGATTGGTTTTATTTCTACTTCTTCGGAGTACTTTTTTAGTTTCTTTTCCATCCAGGACATTTGCTCTGTGACAGTTATATGAAGTACTTTGAGACTTAAACATCAAGGAAATAACTAATGATGGAGATGCAATCCTTGCATTAGGCAGCACTCATCGTGGCTTTTTCTACGCGATAGCGATGGACGTTGGTGTTGGAAATACTGTAATGTACTGTAGCGCTTTTGTTTTTTTCTTTTTTCTTTGGTTTTTTTGTGTTTTTTTCCGTATTCCTTTGTATTGTCCGTGATAGATTAGCGTGCCGTTTTTATTTTTATATTTTTTAATTTAATTATGTCTAAAAAGTCAACTCAGTTATAATAAAAAAAGCTAACTACAGTAAAATTTTAGTAAAAATCAAAAGTCATCGCTATTCCGAATGCCCCCATATGTTCAGTATGGGGATCACATCAGGATTTGTATAGGACATAGCATGTGACTGTAATGTGGAGAAAGTCAATGACATTATCTACCAACCTAACTGCATTTATGTGCGTATACCTGGTAAGCTTGAGGCTAGAAGCCTAATGTACAATCTGGCTGTATATGCATATTCTACTTCTGTCAATAGAAAAACTGTCAAAGCATAGCTGACTTTGTTTTTAAACCTTATGGAAAAGAAGACTGACCTGGTGGACTATCTTTCAACCTATAAAAATTTATTACATGTTATCTTATGCTTACAGCCATATGTTGAAAAGTATTAGACCATGATATAGACCAATATATTGGAAAGTGTTACTGCATACGTAAAGAGTGGCAGTTCAATCCCTTCTGGATTTGAATTTTGATGTTATGACCTTTTTTCTACCCTTACATCTGCTCCAGCAATTCTTTATTCCAGATTTTGGACATGGCCTGCCTTGCTTTTGTGGTGTTTTTTTTATTTCAAAACAAACAACAACAAGTATGACTGTTGTTCTCGTGCAGTTTGATAGGGATCATACTATATAAGTTCTGTGGGTACAACTTGTATCTTTAGTATTCTGCTATACCATGAATAGCATACTGAATAGACATGTAACATAAATGAATAAGTTGTTTGAATCTATGAATGCACGCACATATGCTCGTTGGCAACACAAATTGGAGAGTAACGATGATCACATATGTGCTGGGGCTGATGATGTGCTTCATTGGTAACATGCTCATCAGTGATTTGAACCGAGCCTATCCCCTTATAGTTTATAAGCACCATCTCACTATTACCAGAAATCTTATTATCTTTGACAAGCTGAGTAGAAATGTTATCAGCATTAACCATATCCACATATGTCTTCTCCCAAAGTGTAAATTTGTTGCATGAAATGCCTAAAGCAGGTGATGGAGTCATCATGTAACTGGAAATTGCTTAAACTCTGTTTCTTTTTGTTTCAGGGTTGAGAGTAAGAAGCCATTTGCTCCTCCAAAGGAGGTACATGTCCAGGTTACACATTCAATGCCGCCTCAGAAGATCGAAATATTCAAGTCTCTTGATGATTGGGCTAGAGATAATCTCTTGGGGCATCTTAAGCCAGTCGAGAAGTGTTGGCAGCCACAGGATTTCCTCCCCGATCCAGCATCTGATGGATTTCACGATGAAGTTAAGGAACTCAGAGAACGTGCCAAGGAAATTCCTGATGATTATTTTGTTTGTTTGGTTGGAGACATGATTACTGAGGAAGCACTTCCTACATACCAGACTATGCTTAACACCCTTGATGGTGTCCGAGATGAAACAGGTGCAAGCCCCACTGCTTGGGCTGTCTGGACGAGGGCATGGACTGCTGAGGAGAACAGACATGGTGATCTCCTAAACAAGTATCTGTACCTCACTGGGAGAGTGGACATGAGACAAATTGAGAAGACAATTCAGCATCTTATTGGCTCTGGAATGGTAACAACTTTCTTCAATTCTTTTGCTAGCTATTTTACTGCATGTCTTTTTGAACCTTGACTTATTTGTTCAGCCGTTCGTTCTTCTTTTACCTTACCCATTCTCTTTTAGCTTGTTGCATGTATCAACATATGACGTGCTCATGAAATTCTTTCGAGAGCACTAATAACACACTAAATTCATACTTCTTTTTGAGAAAAATTCGCTCTTGAGACATTTTGAAATTGGTATTTTATTTTTAGTTTGGTTCTCTACCTTTGTTTACTTTGAACTGTTTTACTTTTTGTACATGTTGGCTACTGCGTTGAGAAGTATGTATAACTTACATGTATTTTTTTTTTTGCTGTGTTGTTCAGGATCCTAGGACAGAAAACAATCCTTATCTTGGCTTCATCTACACCTCCTTCCAAGAGCGGGCGACCTTCATCTCACATGGGAACACTGCTCGCCATGCCAAGGACTACGGTGACCTAAAACTTGCACAGATCTGCGGCATCATTGCATCAGACGAGAAGCGGCATGAGACTGCATACACCAAGATTGTTGAGAAGCTGTTTGAGATTGACCCAGATGGCACCGTTCTTGCTCTAGCTGACATGATGAAGAAGAAGATCTCAATGCCTGCCCACCTGATGTTTGATGGGCAGGATGATAAGCTGTTTGAGCACTTCTCAATGGTGGCACAGAGGCTTGGTGTTTACACCGCCAGAGACTACGCCGACATCCTCGAGTTCCTTGTTAACAGGTGGAAGGTTGGCGACCTGACTGGCCTTTCTGGTGAGGGAAATAAGGCCCAGGACTACCTTTGCACCCTTGCTGCAAGGATCAGGAGGCTGGATGAGAGGGCCCAATCGAGAGCCAAGCAAGCTGGTACAATGCCTTTTAGCTGGGTATACCGAAGGGAAGTTCAACTGTGAGCATCAAACGCCATTGCGACTGCCTGAGTTCCAGCGTGCCGTCCGTCGTGCATGCGAGACGCATCTTGAAAACGATATTCGGTCTGACTCGTTACACGGTTCTTCAGGTTGACCAGATGGGCTGGGAGCATCTGTTCGTCAGTATCGTTTCTTAGAGGGATAGGGAGATGTGCGTCTGTGTTTTAGCTTTCTTTTCTGCTTTCATGTACAACTTCTGTCCGTGTGGACTGGACATGAACTGAACATGCAGTTCGTCGTTGGCCGTATCTGTCTGCTCGTGTGTTTCAATGTGCTGCTTATGTTGTTCAGATCCGTTAAAATTTTGTGACCTGTGAAGTTGTCATCCTGACATTTTTTGAAATCTGCCATTGTCAAAAATAATGCAGAGCTTCAACTGAAGATCTCTGGTGATGGCAGAGCTGCAGTGAATTAAATCTTACAAATAATGAACTCCAACTTTGTAATGTAACTGTCTGTCTGCAGATGGGCAGCATATGATTCACCTATCCGTTCATTCAGTGATATTTTAGTATCTGCATAAATCAGCTGTTGCTATCAAGCTGCACAGCTGCACTCGCTGCGTCGAGAATTCGAGATGTGGCTAAACGCTTGCCATTGTTAGTGCATTTCATAGATCGACAGGGCTGTGGAGAGGTCAATATCCGATTAAAATTTGTCTTGCAAGTTCTCTCGCTCATGTGCTTGTACAGAATGGTTAATATACGAAATACTCTACCTAGATCCCGCTCCAAATGGTTTCGGCTTTTTCTGGCTTCCAGAAACTACTTAAAATGAGTTGATTTCTAATTTTGGCTTTTTTGCTTTTGTTTTTTTCTCCTTTTCCTTTGTATTGTTTGCGGAGATATAACATCACTTTCATTTTTTTCTTTAATTGAATAACTCAGAAAAAGCTAATGGCTGCTACAGTGCAATTTCAGCTAACAACAAGAAGCCGGATAGTTGGAGTGGCCACATAATATGCTCAACAGTTAGAGATTCCCTTGTCTTCTTGTTGCAGCCATATGTACTGTACAAGTTGAGGAGGGAATGCCTAAACTGCTTCTGACCATTCAGACTTCCCATTTGCAGCATTTGAACTCAACTCACTCTCCTTGCTTGCCACTCATTTAACATTCTGTTTTCAGCTCAAGAATGGTCGTCTCAGCCTTTGTTCCAAACAAACGGCCGCGAAAATTTTTCGAAAAAAATGTTAATTCTGAAAATGCTGATAAATCAAGATCTCTGCCGGATGCAATTGCAAGCAAATCTGAATTTATATTCTATATTCCTTTAATATGAGATTCTGAATTATTGTATTTGACGAACTTTTCAGTAGCTACCACTAACAAGTAGGCCCGCGATGGAGCCGTTCCTAGACCCGCCTGTCAGATATCATAAGGAACAATTCCTTTGTGTGATCATGCCCTGAAAACAAATGAGAGGAGAGATGCCATTGCCACCAACACTGGGTGAGCCAACCTCTGTTTTGGACGAATGCTGAATTGCTGACACATAGTATGCAGGAAATATGCCGGCTTCACTTCAAGCTTCTAATTGGCACAATCCATTATCCACCTGACGCAAAGATTCTTTCTGCCACCTGAAAGGGGGGGTACGTATATGGCCAAGTTGCAGGGAGTAAAGCAACTGCAGTTGCAACTGCACTCAGGGAGGCAGATTAAACTAGTAATCTCTTCATGAAACAGCAGCTGATCGATAAGACGTTGAGATGGATTGGAATTTGGAACAATTTCATGCATGCCCAGCTTGGTGACATATTGCAACTTACCCATCAATGCGGCTCCTTTATTGTTGATGAGCAAATAGATGGATCGTGATCATGCATGTATGAATGTGGGGATTAATTCCCTGATCCTCTCTGAAGATAAGCTGGCGATTGGGAATATGTGGACATCGTTAGCTAGCTCTTTACTTTGCTAAATTACTCTAGTTTCAGAAAGAAAAAAAAGCAGAATGTTGCAATGGTTTGTGAATTACGTCAGATGAATCGTTCATCTTAGATAATTAGCATTATGGATGCAGACAAAAAAGAAGGCCGGGGCTTCCTTTCTCTGATCTTTACATGTACCTGCAGGTGCTGTTATTCTAATCTGCTTATGCTTTGGGTGTAATCTGTGTTCTGAATGCACTGGGCACTTATTTTTAGTTAAGGTCCTACGTTGTTAATGTTGTTGTACTAATAGAGTAATTAAATTGCCTGTCTATAATTAGTAAAGTGTCTTTGACATTGGCATGGTTGCCGAAATGCGACTTATATCACAGATTTCTAATGTAATATATTTGTAAAAGCCAATAAGATCGATATCATTTTCACAGGATTATAACCTATTATAAACACTTCTCGAGGCAACTCTACTCGTATAAATATTTTAACATCGTCAATGTAAATATGCACAAATCACAAAGACATTGACGGCTTTGTTTGACAACATTAACACACTTATCAGATGACACTTGTGACATAGGAAGTGTAGTACTCAAATTTACGGTTTTGCTAATTACTAGACACCTGAATTTTTGTCAGGTATAAGTCAACTTTTCATACCATTACCCTCGCAAAAAAAAAAAAAAATCAGACCACTAGATGTGTTTGGAGATATGTGTATTTTCGATGTTGATCGATCTGATGGACGGGAATTAACTAACGCCAAAAAAACCTAACGTCTAGTGTATAGAAAGCACCTGATTTTATTTTTGTCGTATGCGCATGTAACTTTACTGACAATTTTTTGTGTGTTAATTAAAGAGGAAACGAAAACTAAAATACGCAAGTTAGGTATTATGGCAAGGTATAGATTCCAAATCACTCTCCAAGCCAACTTATGACACCAATTCCTAAATCTTGTTCCTTTTTTTGTTTCAAGATCAAAGATGCAGAGAAAGCAATAATTCGGACAACATGCATGGGACTAGAATAACCACTGCACAGTATTCCTTTTTTTGTGCCGATATATGCCCCTCTCTCTCTCTCTCTCTCTCTTCAGGTACATACGTGTGAGAATACGATTAGCTTGCTGCATTGCTTTGGCTACCTGCAGGAGATGCTAGCAGCGAGCGCGCCTTTTGCAGCAATACTGACCTGACCAACTGATGTTGAAGCATGCACGCGTAGTAGCACTACGCTAGCATTTCTCCGTTCATTCTCTTTAGGCTTTATATGCAAATAAATTAAATACCGTTATCTAGTTGCGCAAGTGCCTGGTCTGGAATCTTATTGTCAGCTATTGCATTGGACTTGGCCTTCGGCCACTGTTGCACACACCTGAACGCACGCGTGTATAATGTATGTCCGTCAGCCTCCTCTCTGTCTCTCTTCTCTTCTCAGATCAAAGCAAAGCCACAGTCGGTCCTCCTATTTCAGATCCGACTGCTTGCAGGTGGTCTTCAGTACCTCATATTCTCCACGCCTGACATCACATGTGCTGTTCAGTAATTTTGCTTGCTCATGCATGATCCTCGAACGGTGACCTGCTCCTGATTAAGCGTGTCCTTCGACATCTCAAAGGCACCTTGCACTGCGGCCTTGAACTCACGTGATCCGCTCCTAACTCTCTCATTGCCTACATATATAGATGCGGATTGAGGTAGAGTAGGGAGCCGATCATACTACGGTACTCACTCTGTTTGACATGCTCGTTGTCCTCATCTGTATCCAAGCTCGACGTAGAAGCCATCAGGGTGGAGATTAGCTTACTACTCCTGATGTCGAAGTAGGTTTTTAGTGTATTTGGCTTGATGCACAAATATGCACTGCTTCATCTGGTTGAATTGGAATCCAAGGAAGTGAGTCAACTTCCCTATCATGCTCATCTTGAATTTCCTGCTTATAATGTTTGAAAACTAAAGCATGAGATAAGTTACTGAAAATAATGTTATCCATATAAATTTTAACCAAGATAAGATCAATACCATGTCTAAGGGTAAACAATGTCTTATTTACTTTACCTATTTGAAAATTATTTTTTAATACAAATGACTTAAACCTTCTATCATACCAAATTCTAGAGGCTTACTTAAGATCATACAAGACTTTAGATAGTTGGTAGACATGATTTGAGAACTTTGGATTCTCAAACCCAGAAGGTTGCTTGACATAGATCTCAAGAATACTTTTAGTATCCATCTGATAAAGCCTAAAGCCTTAGAAGGTACAAAAGCTAGGGATATCCTAATGACTTTTAGTCTAACAACATGAGCGAATGTCTTCTCAAAGTCTAAGCCTTCCACCTGGATAAAACCCTAAGTAACAACTCTAGCCTTATTTCTAATTAATACCCCACACTAATATGTTTGTTTTTGAAAACCCACTTAGTTCCAATTATGTTATAACTATTAGAGGGTTCAACTAAGGTCTAGAGTTTGTTTCTCTCGAAGTTCTTTAACTCCTTACGTATGACATTGATCCAAAACTTATCACAAAGTGTATGGGTGGCATCACGGGGCTCAAAAGAGGCAATGAAAGCCATGAGAAATGAACCTGGAGCAAGTAACGCACTCATGAAAACCTTCAATCATATAATCTAGCGGATGTCGTCGCTAGAGATGTCGAGGCAATCATGATGTCGATGTGGCCTCTACCCATGGGCTGTGGAGGTAGGAGTGGATCCACCCGTGTTGAAGAAGAAGTGGGAGCACACTGTTCAGTTGGTTGAAGAGGAAGTAGAGCAATAGCCTTATCTTCTTCATCACACTCCTCAAGGAAGATGCTATCTGAATATCCCTGAACCTATCTACCTGTAGTTTGTGGTCTAATTCCTAGACCAACCTCATCAAAAATAATCTCACAGGTCCCCCCAAAATTTTGTTAGTTTCAAGATTAAGCACACGATAACATCGTGAATAAGCAGGATAGCCTAGAAAGATCCCATCTGAAGATCTAGATTTAAACTTATCAAGATTGCTATGTCTAAGAAAGAAGCACTTGCAACTAAAGACTCTAAAGTGATACACGCTAGCCTTACGATCAATCTCAACTCATAGAAAGTCTTGCACAACAAGGCTCTCAAGAATACCTTGTTAGACACATAATAGGCAGTGAAAATAGCCTCAGGCTAATATCTCCTAGGAGTGGTATACTCATCTAACATAATCCTAGCCATCTCAACCTATATTCTTCCTCTCAACTATACCATTTTGCTTAGAAATTCTTGGAGAGAAGAACTGATTCTCTAGACTATGCTCAGTACATAAGGAAGAGAATGATAAGTTATTGAACTCGGTCCTATTGTCACTCTTAATGACCTTAAGGGCTTCTAGAAGATCAATAGATAATTTAGCGACTAATTCTCTAAAATTGCCAAATGCATCATCCTTAGATGACTAGAAGTAAACCCATGAGTATTTGAAGTAATCATCAACAATGACTAGTACATACCACTCTCCACTTATTGACTGAACTCTAGAAGCATTTACAATATTCATGAGCAAGAGTTGTCCTAAGCCATCTGTCATGACCGTGGTAAGAGATGGATACGAAGTAGCAACTATCTTACTATGCATGCAAGAAGAGCAAACTAAATCCTCCCTTGAGCTTAGGTAATCCCCTAATCAGATCTATGCTACTGACTCGTGTCAAGTGATCAAAACCAATGTGTCCAAGCCTACGGTGCCAGAAAACAAGATCTCTAAACTCTGAAGCAACATGACACCTAAGACCAGAATAGGAAGACTTAGCAAAATCAGCACTAAAAACTATCTCAAGACTAGAAATCCCAAAGACTAGATCATCGGACTAATCTAGAACTCTACAAGCACTCCTAAAACTCACCTCAAGGCCATCATCAGTTAATTATGTGACTAAAAATAAATTATACTTGAGCTTATTTACTAGGGCTACATCCTTAAGTATGAAGTTATCGTTGATACGAACTGTGCCCCTGGTCATTACGGTCCCAGTAGAAACATCCCCGAACATGATCAACTCGTCGATGGATGCTTGGGTGAGGGAGTAGAACCATCTTAAATTTTCGGACATGTATTGAGAACATCCAGAGTCCGCTAGCCACATGTTCTCCTTCCTCCCCTGTCGAACCTACATCACAGAAGCAGAAAATCTTGAGACCTCAATACTGGGTTAGCGATAAAAGACTTGGAAATCCAGACTGAGACACACGAAGAGTAGAAGCGGAATCAGTAGACGCATAAGATGAAGATTATGCAGAATGAGGCAAAGCATGGACATCATGAAAACACACCCCCACACGAGCTCTATCCAGACTTTCCCTGAACTCTCACTTAAGTCTAATAAAAGCTTAGCTCTCACCCTGTTTGGTAGACACTCGTGGACCTATGCTGCTCTCATGGTAACATATGCCTAGAGAAGAGTTCAATCTAAAGCCATCAAAGAAGTCCTCAACAATCTAGACCTGAAACTAGCTCTAGGGATATTCTAGGCTACAAACACTCATATAGTTCTCAAGGATCTCTCTCTATCCCTTCTCTAGTCTAGCTCACCTGAAGCCAAACTGAACTAGGTGGCCATCCTTTTCACAGTAGGTGTTATGGTACTTGACTCGATAAGGATTCTTACTTGCTGAAGAAGAAGCAACCACTTTACAAGAGAGAGATTGTGCAAAGCCAGTAGATTTGAAGACAGTCTTGCTTGGTTCAGTCTCTAAGTCAAATAAGCCACTCTTCACAACTCTCATTACCTTAGGTGGATTATTCTTGGAATACTCTAAGGCATTGAAATTTAGACATCTATTCTTGACACTCAGTCAAATAAGCCACTCTTCACAACTCTCATTACCTTAGGTGGATTATTCTTGGAATACTCTAAGGCATTGAAATTTAGACATCTATTCTTGACACTCACCTTAAACTGGTCTAGGATCATGTTGAAGTTCTTTTTGCCAGTAGAGAACGCTCTAAGGTTTTCTTAAAGTAGTCATTCTCGTTGGGTAGGGTGACATAAGAATTGCATTCACTCTTTTTCACTGCCATAGCATATCTTTCCTTATGCATAGCTACCCCAACCTTAAGAGACACAAAATGCACAAGAGGCTTCTCTAACTCTCATAAGTTGTTGATCAAACTTAACTCTAAATGTTTCATGCATGTTGTCTAAATCCTGTCCTATCTTTGCACAAAATGTACAAGCAATGGATGCAACCAGATTAGATTTCTTTGATGCAGCAAATAAGGCAAGTTTTTCTTTAGCAGTGAAGTCATTTAGAGTACTAGTTAATGCATTAACTTTAGCAGTTAACTTAGGACATTTTTCACAAGAGAGTCATATGGTGAAGCATCACTTCAGTTAGTTCATCATTTTTACTCATGGCACTCTTAAGCTTCAATTATAGTAAAGTACACTTAGAGCAAGATAAAATAATGACATTCATGTTCCCACCTCCTAAGCACACAGGGTGTTTGCTAGACTTGTACTGAGCAAATTCATCATTTGCATGCTTTAGTTATTTACCATGAAGTGAGTACACTAAGTACTCAGTAAGGAAAATAGCTTTTATTTTAGTAAGATTATCCCTAGTGACAAACAACTTATCAACAACATCAGTATCCATCGTTGTACCAAGAGTAAAGCAAGCTTCTATCTTCTCAATTTTATTAAGTGCTACTCTAAACTGACTAGCAATATCAGAATAAATGTTTCTTAGCTTGTCTAACTCAAAGTGAAGTAGGCAAGATAATTATCATCATCAAGAATTAAGAATTTAAGCCTAACAATTTCAGCATTCAAGCCCTCAACCAAGAAGTCATGCTTTTTCATTTTCTTTTTGCATTTTCTAAGACCATGATCTAGGCGAACTACAACACGAGATATCTCATCGTATGAGGATTTTACCCCATCTGGGTCACTATAGAGACCATCCTTGTTGGAGATGTCATCGGTGCTTACCATAAAACACACGTCAGTGAAGTCATTCGCCTTCTTACCTCACGGCTTGTCCTCCACCTCGGTCAGTGAAGTTACTTGAGAGCGGAAAGGATTCGTGGACTACCTTGTGATAATTGCGCTTCTTCATATTGGCATCCTGAGGTGGTGGATGCTTGCGGTACTCCTCAAATCTAGATCACAGGAACACAAAAAATCCTAAGACTCAAATTACTTCTTGCTTATGAGGATATAAGGCATGAGATTTTTTTAGATCTATTTTCACATGTCCTAACAAGGTAATTTAAGCAAGACTTTGGGTTAGAACTTCCATAATCACAAAATCACAAATCTTACTCAAGAACACTCATGAACTAGGCATAATCTTGTTTCTTATTATGGAAGTGATCTAGATGGGCAACGATTGATCAACTTAGATCTTCTAGTGTCTTTTACTCATCATATATCACAACAAGACCAAGAGAAAGCTCGGGAGAGAAGAAATCACATAGAGAACACAAGATACACGCAAAGTTTAGGACATGAACAACTAATAATATGGAGATTACACGATGCTCCCGAATCACTGCTCTTTCCTCTCCTGCTCTCTCTCTCTCTCTCACAAACCATAGAAGGAGGCAATGTGGAAGAACAAAAATCTCAACCCCTGGAATCTGTGGATCTAACACCTTCTCTTCTCCCCTTTAATAAACAATAACAAACCCTAATAGGTCCAACCCATTATGGCACCCAGGGAAATCCGTTAACCCCACTAACACATGTTTTACGCACTCATGCATGCTTCTCAAAGCGTTTACAAGACTCAACCTGCTAAACAATTAGTGATTGATCCACTTAGCATTTCGAGCTCTCATTGACCTAATCCACTTCTTCTTTGTGTCTCCCCGTGCCGCGGTTTTGATAAAGGCACCAATCATGTATTTGGCCAACTACCAAAATATCCTCGATGAAGCTTCTAGGCATCTTCCTTTGACTCTGTATCCACCTTTACATCAAAGCATCTCTGCATGCTTAGACAAATAGACTGTAATGCCCAATAACTAGCTATCATGTCTTCACATATTCGGTCTCCCCCAAACCATCTCTACATGCATCGATCTAGTCACTTGGTGCACTACAAGCACCAACTCATCTCTTCAGATCCTTGTCTTCTCTATGCTTTCCGCTTGAGCCACGTAATCTCACCTAGACTTATACGACTGCACAAGCCTCAGCTCCCCCACCTAGTCCCGGTCACTTGCCGTTGACCGCTAACATTTTTCAAGCCACCTACACATCCAAAGATCAAGCAATCATCTCAAACACAATCTATACACTTGACTCATATTAGTCAAAACAATGTATTACAACTCAACACAACTAAACAATGACACCCATGCCGTGCACCTACTCAAACCATTCAAAAACAACTCTCACTGTTTTCTGACTACAACCATTGGTCTGACTGTCATTACCAAGCCAGTCAGACCACCAGCAGTCTGACTACCATGGTTTGGCCGGTCTGACCGATTGGAACACCAAAAAATACCCTATCTGGAATTTCAGTAAAAGTCTATCAAGATTCAGCTCCAGTTTCTATTTACAGTGGCACCAAGTGCAAATATATCTCCAAACAAACCTACACAAGTGTTTGATGTGCAATTTTTAGAAGACCATGTGGCCGGTCTGACTAGTGGTGTAGCCAGGTAGAAGCTGTGGGCTCATTTGACCCATAGCTTTTTGCATAATAACCCAAAACCTTTAAAATTTATATGAAGTCCAAAAAATTGTAAAGATGCTAATGCAATTGACCCCACAGGTTTATGATCCTAGCTACACTAGTGGGTTTGACTGCTTGCCTTTTGACGGTAGACCACCAGCTACTAGCCGGCCAGACCGCCTTCTCCATGATGGCAAATTGTTGGATACAAAAACTCAAATATATCCCCAAACAAATATACACATGTGTTTGATGCGCAATTTTTAAAAGACCATATGACCGGTCTGACCAGTAGCCAAGTAGAAGCTGTGGGGTCATTTGACCCCATAGCTTTTTGCATAACAACCCAAAACCATTAAAAATTATATGAAGTCCAAAAAATTGTAAAGATGCTAATTCAATTGACCCCATAGATTTAAGATCCTAGATACACCACTGGGTTTGACTGCTTGCCCTATGACGGTAGACCGCCAACTACCAGCCAGCCAGACCGTCTTCTCCATGATGGTCAGACCGTCGGATACAAAAACTGACGAATAGGTCATGACTGATCTAAACTTCACCAAAAAATAATTATTTATTACAAATATATTTTAGACCTTCTAAGTGTCTCTCACGGTCTCACCTGTAACACCTTTGTTTTTAGGGACGGTACTATTGTTCATCTCACAGCTGCCCAGGACTATTCTGCTGCGAGGCACTGTAGTCAAGTGTACATCATTACCAACACATGCTTTAAAAGATACAAACCAAACTTTATTACAATATAATGGCCTAACGGCCAAGTCTTACAGCGGGGTAGCGGCCCATACAATACATAACAAAAGGGCACCACAGGCAGGCCTGAGTGTAGAACAACTCTTAAAACTAAATATCGACTTCGTTGTATGCGCCTTCGTCTTCTTCTTTGTAATCTTGCGACACACTTTCTGTTTATGTTATTTGTAAGTATGAGTACAACTACCGTACTCAACAAGTCACATGAGTAAATATTAAATAATTATATGCAAGGGATTTCAATAAACAAGGTGTAGTGGTTCTATTATTTTATGTGGATGTAGTTTTGCTTTGCAAACATCTTGAGTTTAAATCAAGAAAATCAAAAGCTTCTTAATGAATAGGGGTTTCAAACTTGATTAACGAATCACAGTGTTACCAAAAACTCTTTCTAAATCTACTTATGCTTCATTTATGGAATCACCCAAACAAACACAATTTCATTTACTGGAAGCACGTCATATTCGAATACCACTCGTATTTGACTCTGGAGAACTGTTCAGCTTTACCCACAAGATTTCATAACTCCCACGACAGAGTTAAGAAAACAAGGCTTTTCACTTGCTCAGTTTTTTATATACTCTCTACCGATAGATTATGGACATGCACAACCTCGGGGATCCGACTGGCCAACATCAGAAATATGAACCCGATTTGTGAGGACCTACCATTGGTAAGACCATCCCACTTTCATCTTTTCTTTTCTCTTGTAGAGGTTCAATCGAACTGAGTAGCCACTAATCCAGGTTTGATGAATTAATATTTGTGGTTGAGCGTTCACTATGTTCTTTACTTGGCATAAGAGTCTAGTCCTTACATTCTTGCCGAGGCACTTCCAATACCTACACTAGGGGTGGTTCGGCAGTGGCTTTGGGCCGGAGAGGGCTGGGCTAGGTGCGGTTTTGGGCTGGGATTGGCAAAGAAGCAAAAGAAAACAAGAATTTGAAACTTTGTAATTTTCAGTTTTGTTTCAACCTACCCCCCTTAAAAGAATCTCATCCTCGAGATTAATTGGACTTAAGGAATAGGTTTGGAAACTCTTGCTGTAGGTTTGATTCTTTCTCCCATGATGCTTCATCCTCAGTATGGTTCTGCCATTGAACTTTGTGAGATTTGACATTCTTGCTTTTTAACTGTCTTTCTGTGGTTTCCAGGATTCGTAATGGTTCTTCATAGTATGTCAGATGATCTTGTAGGTCTACGCCTTCCACTGGAATTTGTTCTATAGGTCGACGTAAACACTTCTGTAATTATGATACATGAAATACATTATGTACTCTGGCTAGGTCTGGTGTCAGTTGCAATCTATAAGCCACTTCTCCTATCCTTTCGACGATTTCATATGGACTAACATATCTTAGAGCTAGCTTCCCTTTTACTTGAAATATTTTTATAGACTTGAAGGATGTGACTTTAAGATACACAGAATCTTTGATTTCAAAGCTTACGTCCTTTTTGCGGTTGTCTGCATAGTTCTTTTGTCTATTCTGAGCTATTTTCATTTTATCTCGAATAATCCTGACATGAGCTTCTGCATCTTGCACGATCTGTGGACCTAGATACTGTTGTTCTCCAATCTCTGTCCAGTTTAATGGTGTCCTGCATTCTCTTCCATATAAGACTTCAAAAGGTGACATTTTAATACTTGCTTGGTAACTATTGTTATATGAAAATTCAGCAAATGGTAGACACATGTCCCATGCTGCTCCATAAACTATGGTACATGCCCTTAACATGTCTTCGAGTATTTGGTTTACTCGTTCGGTCTGTCCTTCGGTCTGTGGGTGATATGCAGTGCTGAAAATTAAATTAGTTCCCATTGCATCATGTAGTTTCCTCCAAAATGTAGATGTAAATTGTGCTCCTTTGTCTGAGACTATTCTGTTTGGGACTCCATGTAGTATTACAATCTTGGTCAGATATAGTTCGGCTAACTTGTCCTTGCCATAGGTCTGTCTAATTGGTATAAAGTGTGCTACTTTTGTTAATCTGTCCATAATTACCCAGATAGCGTCATATCCATCTCTGGTTTTAGTAAAATCTGTTATAAAGTCCATACTAATTTCATCCCACTTCCATTCTGACACTGGTAAGGGTTGTAATAATCCTGATAGTTTTTTATGGTCTATCTTGATCTTTTGGCATACGTCACAACGTGCAATGTATTCGGCTATCTCTTATTTCATCTTGCTCCACCAATATCTTTTCTTTAGGTCCTGGTACATCTTGGTTCCTCCTGGGTGTATAGAGAATTGCGAAGAGTGGGCTTCTTGTAGTATTATGTTCTTCAACTCTTCATTTTGGGTATGCAAAAGCGTCCATGAAATCTCAAGATTCCTTGTTCATCCATAGTGAATTCTGTTGGATTCTCTTCCTGACTCTTCCTTTTGAGTTGCCGTATTTCTTCATCACTTTCTTGTGCTACCTTAATTTGATCCGTCAATGTCTGTTGAATTTCCAAAGCCGCTATATATCTTTGCTCTACTACTTGTAGGTTCAATCGTTGAATTTCTTCTTGCAGCTAGCTGGAGCATTCCAAAATAGAGGCTATACCATGGTATGACTTCTGACTTAATGCATCTGCTACAACATTAGCTTTTTCAGGATGATACTGCAGATCTATGTCATAGTCTTTAATTAATTTCAACCATCTTTGCTGTCGTAGGTTTAAGTCCGATTGTGTGAATATATACTTTAAACTCTTATGATCAGAAAAGATCTCACAATGATTTTTCAACAAGTAATGCCTCTATATTTTTAATGCATGGACTACAACTGCCAATTCTAAATCATGTGTTGGATACTTCACTTCATGTGGTCATAACTGTCTCGATGCATAGGCTACTACTCTTCGATCTTGCAATAGTACACATCCAAGCCCTTGTTTTGAAGCGTCACAATAAATTTGGAAGTTTTTCTTAGGGTTGGGAAGTATAAGGACTGGGGCTGTAGTTACCTAGTTTTCAGTTCTCGAAAACTTTCTTCACATTTGTCAGTCCATTTGAATGGTGTTTCTTTCTTAAGAAGTTGGGTGAGAGGTCTCGATATTTTCGAGAATTCTTCTATAAATCTGCGATAGTATCCTGCTATACCCAGAAAACTTCGAACCTCTGTCACTGTTGTTGGTTGCTTCTATTTCATTACAGCTTTTACCTTTTCAGGTTCGACTTTTACTCCTCTCGTGATGATATGACCGAGGAATGCGACCTCCTTCATCCAAAATTCACACTTAGGAAATTTGGCGTATAACTGATGTTCTCTTAATTTACTCAAGGCAATATGTAAATGCTGTCTGTGCTCTTCCTCTGTCTTAGAGTATATTAATATATCATCAATAAAGACTACTACGAAGCGATCGAGTTGTTCCATGTAAACCAGGTTCATCAGATTCATAAAATAAGCTGGTGTATTTGTTAATCTGAATGGCACCACTATAAATTCAAATAATCCATATATTGTAGTAAAAGCGGTCTTTTCTCGGTCTTGTTCTCGAATCTTAAGCTGATGGTATCCAGATCGCAAGTCGATCTTTGAAAATATTTTAGTTCCTTCAAGTTGGTCAAACAAATCATCTATCCTTGGCAAATGATACTTGTTCTTAATAGTTACTACATTTAATCCTCTATAATCCACACACATCCTCTGACTTCCGTCTTTCTTTTTAGCAAATAGAACTGATGCTGACCAAGAGGATATGCTAGGAGTTATGAATTCCTTTTCAATCAATTCATCCATTTGTTTCTTGAGTTCCTTCAACTCTTGAGCCGACATCCGGTATTGACGCTTTGTTATTGGCTTCGTTCCTGGTACCAACTCAATAGCAAGCTCTATTGGTCTATCTGGTGGTTTTCCGGGTAACTCTTTTGGAAATACGTTTAGATATTCTTGAATTATTGGCACTTGTAAGACTCCTTCCACTACTATAGGGTGAACACTCAACTTCATTTTCTCTATTAAAGCTAGGTCGGTCTTTACTGTCACTTGCTGTCCTCCCATGTTTGTTGGATTGATCATTTATTCTCATAATCCACCTTGGCTTTGTGTCTGGTCAACCAATTCATTCCTAATATGGTATCCAATCCTTTCATTTCCAATAGTAGTAGGTTGGTCTTAAACCTGACTCCTTCAATTTCCAGATCTATGTTATTACACCCGAAGCGAGATTCCCTTCTACTTCCAAGTGTTTGAAAAGTATAGGATTTTTGCAAAGTTGTAAATGGTATTTGATTTTTCACAACAAAAGCCAATGAAAGAAACGAATGCATAGCTCCAGGGTCAAATAAAACTAATGCAGGCTTTGAGTGTATTAGAAACGTACCAACAATTACGTCGTTGGCTCCGGCTACTTCTTCCACTGAAATGTGGTTCACCCTTCCTTGGACTGGTTTCAGAATGCCCTTCTCCTTTTCTGCTGTTGGAGTTGTCGTTGTTGACGTCCCGACTGAAGTACCTGTAGGCCGTGCTATAAACTTCATATTGAGTTCCTCCTTCCTGTTTTGGTACTGTAATAATTTGGCGAGGTGCTTGGGACTGCGCTCGCGCCTGGGCTTTTGCCACTTCAGAAGGCAAACCCCTTCTTGGGCATTTATCCTTAAAATGTCCAGGTTGGTCGCAATGGTAGCATGCAGCGGACCTTAACGGACAATTACTCTGATAATGATTCCCTTGACAAATATAATACTGTACTCTCATGGGTTGTGAGACATTATACTGGGGTGTCAATGTAGCTTGGTTGGGTCTAGATTACAACCTTGGAATTAGGATTGTTCGTTTGTTCTGCTGATTTCTAGACTATGCAGGTATCAGTATCCGTTTGCGGGATGTGTTGTTGCAGTTGTTGGGCTAGGTACAGTTGTTGTTGCATTCCTTGACATTCATTCAGTGTCCTCACATACAGAGCTTCTTGATATGCAATATGTCTAGCGGCTTCTACGATACAAGGTTATTCGTGTTGTTCAGCCTGCAGAACTATATAATGACATCTGTTCTCGTCGTCTTGTGGAATCAAGTGGCATGGCGACTCATCCAAGTCGGCTTCATAATATCGTCGGAGATGATGTATTGCCTATCTGGCTAAATCCTGAACTGCATCAGGCTCTTTCAGGCGATAGGCTATGAATTTCCGTGGAATGTCTAGCCTCAGTGGTAATGGCTTCAACCTCATCCATGCCTTCCACTGGAATAACTCATCTCCGATAAATTATCCTAGAGTATGGAAGATGGGACATTGCAATTCTGTCACGTACAGATATTTTAGCATTCTTCATAGCAAGGCTGCCCATCCCTGAAGGCTCTCTGGATCTGAGTGAATGTAGTGCACCATCTGCACACATCGACATTTTGAGATTTAGGTAAGAGAATGTATAATCATTTTCGAAAATAAAACTGACTCACAAGAGCGCTAGTATAGGTAAGGTAGGCACGAGAAGGATTAATACCAGAATAATACCTATATTTTATGTAACTCCTTTTTATTCTTAAAATAGTTTTTTTGCAAATAGTCTAACACACTTAGGGTCGTCCAACGGTCAAGCAAGCGTGCTCTAATACCACTCTGTAACGCCTCCGTTTCCAGGGACGGTACTACTGTTCATCTCACAGCTGCCCAAGACTGTTCAGCTGCGATGCACTGTAGTCGAGTGTACATCATTGCCAACACATGCTTTAAAAGATACAAACCGAACTTTATTACAATATAATGACACTGTTCACAGTCGAACCCGCTTGCTACAGTTGCTTTGTCGTCCTCCGTCCGCGCGTGCGAAGCAGAGGAAGGGACGATAGTGATCGGCGGGGTTCCAAAGTTTTGCGACGGGTTCTGAGGCCACGAATGGGTAGCTGGGGTCGAGGTGGTTCCATTTTTGGGGTTGGCATCGGTGGCAACTCCAACAATCGCCGGTGGTGGCGCCATTATTACGCTCAGGTTTTGAATGGCACTAGGGTGTTCCATAGGCTATCAGGACGGTTGCATTTGGCTTTGAGCATCTCTAGGACTAGGGGAAGCTCGGGAAGGTGGTGGCTTGGCCTGGGGATGCATGGTTTGAGCTATCCACGACGGTCACCCATGGTCATGCGATGACGCTCGCGGGCAGAGCTGTGGGGAGCTCGGGAGCTAAAGGGGTGGCTTCGAGGGGGTTTCTAGAGGCCTGAATATGCTATTGACGAATGCAATTGTGCTCTAATCAAGTGAATCACTGAATTAGAAATTTGAATGTACCTCGGGTGTTCTGGCGGGTTCTTGTTGTAGGGTGGCTCTCAGAGCAATTGGGGGCGTATGAGGGTTGCTGTGTGTGTGCGTTTTGTGATGGAGGGGGTGCCAGGGTTTATATAGCGGTGGATGGCGGATTGGCCGTGCCCTGATACCGACGGCGGAGGGACTTTCGGTGGGCTTCGGGATTTCGCGGGAGAGCACAGCTCAGCTGGCAGGGGAGGGTTATTGTTGGCCATAGAGAGTGTTTTGCGGCAGTCAAAAGGCATCAAGGCTGGTCGGGTCGGGTCGGCAGTGAGAGGTGGCTGTCGGCAGGGAGGGAAAATTAGGCGGCGGCGGCGGCGGTCGGATTTGGTCTGAGTAGCGGGACGCGCGGCGGGGAGGAGTTGGGAGCAGTCTGGTGCACCGCAGACGAGGTGTACAGCCTCTTGACCAGGGGAGGAGACG
Source organism: Melocanna baccifera (assembly GCA_036346265.1). NCBI lineage: Eukaryota > Viridiplantae > Streptophyta > Magnoliopsida > Poales > Poaceae > Melocanna > Melocanna baccifera. The sequence goes on from CM070678.1 coordinate 8,628,739, forward strand.
TGGCGGCGGATGGGCGAGGTGTGGCAGGCGGAAAATCAGCGGCAGCGGTGTTTTTTGGATTGTGAACAGTGCCACTGTGAAAAGTGTGGCTGGGGGCGGTTCGGCAGTGGGTTTGGGCCGAAGAGGGCTGAGCTGGATGCGGCTTTGGGCTAGGAAGGGCTGGGATTGGCAAAGAAGCAAAAGAAGACAAGAATTTGAAACTTTGCAATTTTCGGTTGGGAAACTTCGTCATATACCCTCCTCACATTTGAGAGTTTCAGGATTTACCCTCCCGAGTCACTGACACGTGGGGTCGGGATGAGTCACTGACATGTAGGCCGGAGGGTAAATCCTGAATTTCAGTCTAAGAGGAGGGTATATGATGAATAATTCCTTTTCGGTTTTGTTTCATCACCGATGACCTAACCGTCCGCTTTGTCAACCTCCCACTACTCGATCGATCCGTATGCTGTATGTCATAGTAATCCATCAAAGTACTGTGGACTTTTTAAGGGGGACCATCAAAGGTAGAAACCAAAGACAGGCCTCGGCTCCTCGCCTCCCTCCCATCACATCGATCGCACCCCTCTTCCTTAACACTAATTCCCCGGCCCGTTCGATTCGATTCAACGGCCACGATCCACCGACCCTTTTCAAAAATTGCATGCCCATGCATGACATAGCCGCACACGCACAGCGCGCGCGCCCTATCGCTCGCGGGCTATAAAACTCACCACCCCCACACACCCATGACCCATCTATCCATCCATACAAGATCGATCGCAGCTAGAATTAAGCACAATAGCTAGCGATCGCATTACACGCACCTTGTTCTTGCACAAGATTTTTGGTATAGATATAGCTAGTACGTTCTTCATTTGCTAGCTAATTCTTCAACAAGGAGATAAGGATCGAGGAGAGTCGGCGCCGGAGAGGAAGAAGATGATCGGGTGGGGCGACGTGTACAAGGTGGTGGCTGCAACGGTGCCGCTCTACTTCGCTCTGTTCCTGGGGTACGGGTCGGTGAGGTGGTGGCGCATCTTCACACGGGAGCAGTGTGACGCCGTAAACCGCTTCGTCGCTTTCTTCGCGCTGCCCTTCTTCACCTTCGAGTTCACGCTGCACACCGACCCCTTCCAGGTCAACTACCGCGCCGTCGCCGCCGACGTCATCTCCAAGGCCGTCATCATCGCCTTCATCGGCGCCTGGGCCAGGTTCCTCAGTAAGGGCGGCTGCGCCAGCTGGTCCATCACCAGCTTCTCGCTCTCCACTCTCACCAACTCGCTCGTCGTCGGCGCGCCCATGGCGCGGGCCATGTACGGCGAGTGGGCGCAGCAGCTCGTCGTCCAGCTCTCCGTCTTCCAGTCCATCGTATGGCTCACGCTCCTGCTCTTCGTGCTCGAGGTCAGGAAGGCCGCCATCGGCATGTACGTCGACGGCGCATCCGTCTCTGACAGCGCTCTTCCCGAGTCGCCGGTCAGGGATATCGAATCAAACGGCAACGGCGGCGGCACGGCTGTGGTCGCCGAGGAGGGCCTCGTTGCGGTGAGCGGCGGCAAACCGTCGCTGTGGGTGCTGGTGAAGGTGGTGGCGCAGAAGCTGGCGCGCAACCCCAACACCTACGCCAGCTTGGTCGGTATCACCTGGGCCTGCGTTGCCAACAGGTACGTAAACCCGTATACGCACGTACTTATGTATACATGCATGTATAAGCATTTGCACAGTATTTTATTATTATTATTATTTATAGTGTGTGTGTATGTGTGTGTGTATATAGAGAGAGAGAGAGAAAATTACTTAAAGCACCTAGGTGCTTAGACACATACGCAAAAACCGTCTCATATATATATGTGTATGATTAATAATTTTTTCGGAGTTTGGACATGAAAACATTTTATATCCTTGATATATTTATAGTAAGTAAGTTCAGAACTCGGTTCAAAAGTAGTTTAAACTACTTTTGAGTTTAATGTGCTATAGTTAGTATATACCATGAAAGTAGTTTAAATTAACTAAACTGACATTAAATTTATTTTTTTCAGAGGTTGATAGCTCAAATATATTTTTTTATAGGTGTATAAAGATACCTATATCAAACGTTGCAAATCTTAAAGCATATCAATAACAATAAGTATTGATACACACATATACATGCGGTGTATATTAGTCGTGCAGAGTTAGAAGTGTTTATATGTGTCAACATGCACGATGCATGTATATATGGTTGGAGATGGGTCATTCGGTTTGCCGGTTTGGATAGTGATATACTATATGTGTGTAGTAGCAACTTTCGACGTGTGTTCTGACGTGTAGCTCACCTGCATCTGCATGCATGTTGCTCGATCTAACGCTAGGTCCACAGGCTCTGCCTGGCTACAATTTATTTCGCATTTCTTTTCTGCTCCCCGAATGCATGCTTGATATGGTATTGCGATGTAATTCATTGGCTATCATTGTCTAATTAACGAGTTTTGCGATGTGCGATCTGACGAATATTTCTGCTTCTGAAATTAACAGGCTGCACATCGCGTTGCCGAGCGTTTTCGAGGGTTCGGTGCTCATCATGGCCAAGTCAGGCACAGGAATGGCCATGTTCGGCATGGGTGAGTACTCAGTAATACTACCTTAGATTTTTTTTTTTTTGTAGACTACAGTTGAAACTTGAAATGAATGTTCAGTTCAGGAGGCTAGCTCCCAGAATCGTATACTGCAACAGGACACGTACTGAAATTCTATACTTTAAACCGTTGGGCTATCGCCCAATTATCCTCCTTTTTACGAATGACATATCCACCACTGCATGTCTCAGTTGGTATCTAATACTCCAGCTAGTAATACATATTCCATTGGATTACTACCCAAAAGAAATACGAAGAACCCTATGAAAAAACACAGCAGAATCTTTTCAGAGGAACCGATCAAAAGGCATAAGTTCTATATATCTGTACGTTGCACGCTATGATCGACAGAACTGAAAAAACAGTGAAAGTTTTAAAAAAAAAGATCTACGACAGACAGAAAAAGGAGAAGAAATTCTGGAGCCACGCAATTAATTAACTTTTGGAGCGTACGTCGTTTTCGGATGCAGGATTGTTCATGGCGCAGCAAGAAAAGATCATCGCGTGCGGGCCGAGCTTTGCGGCGCTGGGCTTCGTCCTGAAGTTCGCCCTCGGCCCCGCCGCCATGGCCATCGGCTCCATCGCCGTCGGCCTCCGCGGCGACGTCCTCCGCGTCGCCATCATACAGGCATGTACCAGCTTTCGTTCCATACATTCATGCATCTCGCTTTCGTCATTAACTTGCTACACGTGCTCATGTACTTTTCTTAAGCTTGGAGCGGCAAATCCTAAAAATATTTGTAGTGGCAACTGGCAAACATCCGATTCCCCCTTAGTTAGTTGTACTAGCAGCGGAAGCACAGCACCATGCCATGCTAACAATAACATAGACCGAAGTAAAAGAATCGATAATTCATAAAAAGGGTTTTTCTGGAAAAATAAGGGCCCACATATATTTTCGGGAAAGTGAAGATTTTTTTGCATAGAATCAAGGAGCCATACATAGTTTTGGAAAAAGCGCGGAGCTTTATCACATAAAAGGAGGGATTCCCTGAAAAAACCGAGGGCACATATGTAATTTTAGAAAATAGAGGTGTTTTTTTGCAAAAGTGCTGATATTGTTAGACCTTTCTGCAAAAATAAAGGACCTTTATGTAATTTCAAAAAACCAAATGTCTTTTTTGCAAAATCGGTGAGGTGGCACGCCAAGCAACCAGGAATCCCACAAGTGTGCAGGGCTTTATCACATAAAAGGAGGGTTTTTCTAAAAAACCAAGGGCCTATACGTAATTTTAGAACATGGAGGGTTTTTCGTGAAAGTGTTGACATGGTGGAACCTTTCTGCAAAAAATAAGGATCTTTACGTACTTTTGGGAAACCAGAGGTCTCTTTTGTAAAATCAATGAGGTGGCAGGTCAGAGGGCTGGGAATCCCCTACGTTTAATAAAGGTAGTCGTGGTGTGTCTAAATCACTTAGGGGCCGCTCAGTTCGGCGACGAAACGCCACGATGGCTGAATTTTCACTGTACAGTGATTGTCAAGCACTATTCACTTGTTTGTCCGTATTCATTTTTTTTTGGTATTTTGGTTTTTTTAGTTTTGTTTTTTTCCCGTATTCCTTTGCATCGTCCGCTCTAGATTAACGTGCCGCTTTTATTTTTATATTTTTTTAAATTTAATTATGCCTAATAAGCCAACTCAGCTACAGTAAAAAAAGCTAGTTACAGTAAAATTCCAGCAAAAACCAAAAATCATCGCTATTTCGAACGCCCCCTTAGACCCACTTAGAACAGAGGAAAATATAAGCAAGAGTGTGTCTAAATCACTTAGACCCACTTAGAACACAGGAAAATATAAGCAAGAAATTCTCGAAAAGAAATTCCTGCATCCCAAATGCGTGCAGAGTAACTAGTATATATATGTAGCACTATTAAGTTTATTAGGAAGACAGCATTTCCGTTTAAATAGCAAGGTAGTGGCATATACAGAGGAGCAAGATGTTGTATGACCATTGAAATGTGATGGTTGACACTTCATAGTGGTTAGACCTAGGCTATGACTCCCCAACTTAGCTGCTTAGCTAGTCATTAACCTCGTGCTTTTGCTATGCTGCATATAGTACATGCAACTTCTGCTGTTGGTTACTACGTAGAGTTGATGGTATGCTGATGTCAATCTACATTTCGTAGGCATGCAACTTAACTATAAATCTTTACCACTTTACAAAGTCTCGAAAGTTTACTTTTGATAAAAATGTCTCTAGGTCGAAGATTCCAACTGAACGTTGCGTTACACGACTGATTGATACATGCACACAACTTTTCAGTCCTTACTGCGCGCCCTTATTTTGACATATATATTAACCTAGCTTTAATTAAATAAACAAAAAAAAATGGTTTCACGAAGTCATCTACCATGATTGCATTTCACCGACATTAGATCGCATCCACAGCAAAATATTATCAAATGAGCCGCCCCAAGGTTTTGTTTAGGCATGTCACGCGTAGTGCAACATTGGCGAATAAAGGTGTAGTTAGTAGCCCACGAAATAAAAACATAGCTAGCTTAGGTATACGGCTAGCTAGCAATGTCTCGAGACAAAAAGAAAAGAAAGAGAGATACTTGAACAAATGGAGGATGAAAGGATCAAATGTGAAAGCTACACATTCCACTGCAATTGCTACGAGAGATTCGAGCACTAGTTTGTCAGCACCGCACAGCACCACTAACCTGACCCACTTAAGGCCGACGCTGCTTGCAGAGCCACAAACATGAACCCTATGGCTCAAAAACTAAGTATGACCAAAGGCGCAATAGAAGATTAATCGCGACGTTACGTAGTCGGTGTGCAAGTGCGCATTCTACACAATAGTTGTGAACTTGCGATCAGCGTTAGCATGATCATCTTGGTCTTGTTTAAGAGCATCCAAATCATGCACAAACAGAGGTCAAACACTAAAACATGCATGCATGAACCGATGAACCCTATCCAAGAACACGGAACACGAACCGGTATTGTTGTTGTTGTTGTCCGGAAATATTCAACATCGCTTTAGGGTAGTGTCTTATCCACGCAGTGGATTGGCCCTCAATGGGGCGGTGCAGCTTCTCTTTTCATACCAACAAGAGTGCATGTCCCTATTGCTTTGTCACATTTTGACCCCTGCCAAAGATATGAGAGAAGATCATTGAAATCGGTCTGGAATTACAAGTTTGCTTAAAGTAAAGAAAACTTCGTTCAAATAAAGTGCAGCATGGGCATAGCACCTATGTGGCGGATCTGTTTTTGGCATGTTATAGAGCCTGTCCCCATATGATTCTTGTCATCCGCTAAACAAAAGGGCATGTCAAAAACAGCAAGTCATTAGTGACCACTCATCAAATGCTTATCGCACAATGATGAATCAAACTAAACAAGCATATATCAATATCAAAAGTTCGACAACATAATCATGTTGAAGGTTTTTAAACCAGTAGTTTTTTTTTTTGAACGGCAGGAGACTGCCATATATTAAAAGCCGAGAAAGAAAGTTATGTACATATTGAGGGTAGCCGGCCTAGAAAAGGCCACACCTAGAAGGAAGAGATTAAGGTGTTAGAGATAAAGGTAAGACTCCGCTAGCCTCTTTACCCCTGCTAGGATCTAGAATTGAGACTCTTCCTTTATTTTGGCAAGCAGTGAAGTGGGGAAGGACGCTATAGAATGAAAGATGTGAGAATTCCGCTCTTTCCAGAATTCTCAAGTAACAAGCATCATTAATAAAAACCAGTAGTTGCTATTGTGGAGTTGGCACTTAGAAGAAGCACCAGGGCAGTCCTACTCATCATGTCAGCTAAAGCGCATTTTCACTGGAGATGCATTAACCTCATCTGAATCAACAATACCGGGTTTGCTTTCTGGGGGGAAGCAATCTAATTCGATGTATTTCACAGTTATATAATAAAAAGAATAATTTGGCCTCTTTGCCGCCTGACTGATATCCCTGTCATCCCTTCATAATACCCACATGTAGTCACTTTCATTCGTATGTATAACATATCTAAAAATGGGAAAGTGGTAACAGTTTTGCTTTGGGGCAATATGCACTTCTGAATATTAAGGTAAACACTGTTTCAACATCGAACTGGAGGTAACAAGGGGAATGTTACATTGAAAGTGATCCTTGGAACAAGTGTGAACTCAATTGTAGTCTCCAAGAATTGGTGGTCTAAAAGGAGGGGGAAATTGGTCTCCACCCAGATAGTGGGGTTCAAGATTATGGGAAGGTTATATATCATCTGGTAGGTGATGCTCAGGTTGTGTAGATCCGATCTCAGAAATCAAACGTATGTTTCTCTATATTACAACAATTACTAAGCTCTTGAGATTAACATGCGTAAAAAGTTATTGTTTCCTTCCCTTTTTGAAAACAAGATTTTCATGTATACATTATTATTCTGTTGACATTTTGTCTCTTCCTGAAATGAGGAAACTGTGGCCTGGCTAACCTCTGTTTGAACATTCTGCAGGCCGCGCTACCTCAATCCATCACATCATTCATATTTGCAAAAGAATATGGGTTGCATGCCGATGTTCTTAGTACTGCGTAAGTATTTTGAACTGACTGCAAACTAAAAGTAGTTGAAGGCAAATGTTTCTGCAGGCAAAGTATTTTGAACTGACTGCAAACTAAAAGTAGTTGAAGGCAAATGTTTCTGCAGGCAACAAATTCTTAGTCTCACACCATTTTGCTGCTCAATTTTGCAGGGTGATTTTTGGGATGCTTATCTCCTTGCCATTGTTAGTTGGATTTTATGTAGTCTTAGAGCTAATTAGGTAGACACAGAGCCTTCAATAAATCAGGAAAATATAGTTTCCCCTTGAGGCTACCCAAAGATACATGCTGACAACAAATGTTGAGATTTATCTCCTACCTACATTCCTCATTGCATAAAACTGCAGTGGAAATTATCGAGTGCTATGGAATACTTTTAACACATATTATGTAACAAGAATGATTACTTATTCTGTTATCCAAAAGAATGTGTTACAAGAATACTTGGTTCTGAGTCTGATCTCCATAAGCACTGTTCAGCTTCAGCAGTAAGCAGTTAAAATCGATATTTATCAAGGATAGTATCAAAGAAGCCATTTGCTCCTTTGGAAATATATGAGGGGTGAAAATGTGAAACGAAATAAGAAAGAAAAGTTTTGACAGTATTACCTCAGTATACGTTTGATTATATTGCCTAGCTCTTCACCACCGCGATCCTCCTGCACATGGTGTCCTGCCTGCATGATAAGTCATGGTACCAGATAATCAAAATTAATACCATGAAGAGTAAAGAAAATGAAAGGGAAAAATAGATTTAGCATTAGTTGCTCATGTGTGCATAAACCCACACTACTCAAACCAACCTATCCCCAATACAAGCAAGCATGAAAATAATTTGAACTTGCAGTAAGTCTATTTTGTGTTATCTACATTATCATTTCCACTCTTTTTAAGCCGACTGGTTTTCATTATTCAGAGGAGAGTACAGAAACAAACCATTGGCAGCTCTACAAAATTGTGGTTTAGGGCTTTAGGCCCCCACAAAAATCTTCCACCCTGTCATAGTTGATCCAACGATCTCTCAAGCTCCAACATATTGTTGTCTGTGTATTCCATGAATCACTCGCTGTTAGGGGTGTGGGCCTTGAGCCCAAGGCCCAGTCAGGTTATAATTAGAGATTAGTTTCTATTTGAGTTAGAGATATAATTAGAGATAAGATATGAGTTGCTATATTTGTTAGAGATATAATTGGGATTAGAATCTATCTGTTAGGAGGAGCCATCTATATAAAGAGGCTACCGCATGCTATTAGTAGCAATCAATCAATGAAGAGAAATATTATAGTCTCCCTCATCTAGTCTCTCCCTCTCCCCTCTACGCCGACGCCATCCGGCCATCTTCTTGGTGGTGTTTACCCGGGATCATGACAACTTAGTATCAGAGCAGTCGATCCCTTCCCACGACTTTTGCTACCATGGTTTATGACCAAGCGATCTACCATCAGATGGCAACCCTGAGGGACATGGCAACCCTGATGGACGATATGAGCAAGAACGTGAATAAATTAAAGGAAGCTATTGAGAAGATGATGAAGAAGCGACAAGAGAAAAAGAAGGCCGACGTCCTTCAGACGCCGCCGGCCACACCGGCCGACGCTCCTCAAGCCACCGCTCCAGATCCGCCCGTCGCGTCGCCACTATCGCACGTGTTCAAGGCGGCCGGTTGGCGCCGGCCGACGCCGCGCGCGCGCGTGGCTCGCTTCATCTCGCCGCCGGCCGACGCCGTCCGTCACGCCGATTGGCTCGCCGACGCCTCATCACGTGGATTCGCGCCGCGCTTCGACGTCGCATGGAGGAGCCGCCTCGTCAGATCCGCAAGCTGCCGTCTCTTCCTCGTCAGATCTGCTGCAAGGAGGAGTCGCCATCCGCCGCTCCCGCCCGCCGCCGCCCGCTGGCCTCGCCGCCGCCGGCGGCGTCCTCAACCGCATCGCCGGCCGCTGCCTCGCCGCCGCCGCCGGCGCGTCCTCTCGGCGCGCCGCCGCCGCCGCCAGACGGCCGCCGCGCGCGCCGCCGCTCTTCTCGCTACCACCGCCAGCGCGCGTCTCTCTCCCGCGTGCTTGCTCGGCCGCTGGCCGCGGCCGCCGCTTTGGCGCCGCCGCCCGCCGCCGCCGCTCGGCGCGCTGCGCCGTCGCTCGCCCCGGCCCGGCCCGCCGCCGCCGCCGCTGGTCTCGACCCGCCGCAGCCGCGCCGCCCGCCGCTGCTGCGCCTGCGCGCGCGCGCCCGCCCGCTGGCGCGCTAAGCGCCGCGACGGTCTGTATTGCCTTGCTACAATGGGTAGCTTCCTTCAGAAGCTAAAGGAAAAAAAAAACAGAAGAAAAAAACAAACAAACAAACAAACAAACAAACAAAATTTTGCAGGCATCGTTTAACTCTGTTCCGCTTGGATCGCGTCGGCCGTCTCCATCCGTTGCAGAACTCCGCCATCGTTTGTCTCCTACACCGGCGTCAGAAGTCATGATCGCCGCCTAGCAGCTCGAGGACGAGCTGCCTGTCCGAGAGGGGTGTAGTGTTAGGGGTGTGGGCCTTAGGCCCAAGGCCCAGTCAGGTTATAATTAGAGATTAGTTTCTATTTGAGTTAGAGATATAACTAGAGATAAGATATGAGTTGCTATATTTGCTAGAGATATAATTGAGATTAGAATCTATCTGTTAGGAGGAGCCATCTATATAAAGAGGCTACCGCATGCTATTGGTAGCAATCAATCAATGAAGAGAAATATTATAGTCTCCCTCATCTAGTCTCTCCCTCTCCCCTCTACGCCGACGCCATCCGGCCATCTTCTTGGTGGTGTTTACCCGGGATCATGACACTCGCTAATATGCTCCTCATGGATTCAATGTAAACCTGTACTAAAACATCCAATTTAGAACATATAAATTCAACAAAACAACAGCAAGGAGATAGATGAGCAAACTACCTTAAGGTCCTTTCCCATAGCTCTGCTTATTGCGTTCAGTGCAAAACCAGAAGAACCGGAGACAAGGTATGGTCTTCTATATACCATCGCATCTTTCCTCCTCCATCATGAATGGGCCACTACTAGTCAAGGCCTTATCACTAGGCACTAGCTCTGAGAGGATCCTGAAAGAGTTCAAACAAAGGAATTTGTATTTCAAATCACAAACCAAAGCAGTTATATATGGTCTAAGTTCAGTTGAAACCATGTCTGCTAACCTGGGAAAATATCTCGCCCAACAAGAAGTTGCTGAAAAATGCAAGGGTGGATGGAAGCTTGGCATGTTTATCAGTTATCTAAAATATGAGATGTTGCGTGATTAGTCTGTGACTCTTAAAATATAATGAAGCTTTAAGATGCAGAAATATGTGTCTCATCAAAAATGTCTCTGCAAAATCTATATGCTATGAAAAAACTAACCGGTGGATTAACTAGTATAAGATGGTTCAACTTGTCTCGTATAAAAAAGATCCACAGAGATACATAAATATACACCCACATGATGAGAAGCACCTGAACAACAATGGAGAGCTTATCAGGAGCAACAACATTGATTAGCGATTCCAGGGATGGAGTATATTCTGGAACATAGGAGTTCACATTACTATGTAGTTTAATACACATATTTGGAAGAAAAGGAATACTATGTAGATCATTTCACCATCAAGAGTATAGTCAAAACCATATTTGGGTTGAGGCTTGTCAGAGAATCCAAAACCTGCAGATACAAAGTTTTTTGTTTTCGAGTTAGATGAATATAACTCACCAAGCAACATTAAACAGAAAAGGCCCAGTTGTTTAGGAGACTATAAACCTGTTGCAAGTCTTTTTTTTAAAAAAAAAGAATATTTGGGTGGCAAGCTAAAACAAATTCTGGTTCTTAAGTTCTTGAGTTTTGACGTCAAAAGAAGATGATAATTGGTACTAGTAATGGCTTTCTACGTTGGTCTGTATACTCTTTGAGGATGTATTTTTTTTGCCAATATATGCATGACATTTCTTTTCTCTGCCTACTCATTTGATTATTTTGCACTTATCAAGCACCAAAAGATGTGTATACCTCACCAAGCCAATCAAAAGCAATGGCATGATATTTAGCACATTTCGATAAGAGTATGCCTGTAACCAAGAAGGTCTCAGTTCAGTCATTGTCTGTGTTAGAGTTCTTATATTACAGTGCAAGAAAAATGGAAGCAAACAACGAGCTAAAACTTAACCTGAGATGGAAAGCCATGAATTAAAAGAACATAAGGATTAGAAGAGCTCCCCACCTGCACACAGAACCACCTGAGTCACAATGAAAAGGTATACACAAGAGCTATGATCTTCTTTGCCGTAACTAACATACTTCTCCTAAAGAAGACCCATGGCTTAAAAGTGTAAGACCAATGCTGTACACTTTTGTACCTTACACCCTGCCAACCACTTATATAGCACTGTTCACCTGAAAACATCTTCTGAAGATTGCGATCCCGATCCCATTGTGAGCCCGAAGATGGGATCTTTTGCCTTCCCTTTGTTCCAGTATATTGGATGAGCTTTTACCTGCAATGAGGATCATCAAAATTTCAACTAGCATGTAATGCAGCTAATTTGCAGCACCCCACAAAAATCACATATCGGCACAATCGTACACTCACTGCCATCGCCAGCTCAGATTACAATAATCAGATAATTGATGAAGTCAAAAGTTCACGGCACATTAGCATGGCGCTAAATTACCAAGCGAAAAGCGTAAAGATCTAACAAGTTGCTCAATCTCTGACTTATGAAATGCCAGATTAAATGGCGTGCATTGATCAGCGCAAAACAACACATCAAAACATAGAGTGAATGAGTGATCGCATCATACCATTCTCCCCTGAGCAAACCACACGTCCGACTTACTCGGGCCATCCGCAAACTTCCCTGCACCAAGCCACAAGAAGATGAAGAAGTTAGCAAAACATCAGAACCGATAGGGACCCATTTAGTAAAGCCCAAAATTCCGCACCCTCCAATCCCCCAAGGCCCTGAAACCCTAACTAACCCCCACTGAACGATAAGCCGTCTCCCATGGACTCGGGCGCTTCGATCAAGTAGTAATCCTACAAAAAAACACCAAATCACACCCAAATCCAAGTCACAAATCGCAAATGTAGGCATGGGTGCGGGCGTGCGAGACCTCATCGTCGGGGCGCCCAGGGCGGAGCCAAGAGGGGAGGAGCTTCTGGGGGCGGACGCGGCGGGGGCAGGGCGGCGAGCGGCGGCGTCATGGGAGGCGTCGGATTGCCATGGTGGACCAGATTCTACTGGGGTTTTGGAGGGAGGAGGGGAACAGGGAATAGGGTTTGGGTGGGTGGTGCTCCTCCCGCCACAGCTCGAAGCCTCTAACCGCCCTGGATCCGGAGACTACGAATTTATGCGAGTCCCACTTGTCAGTTGCTCCCGTCTACTACAAACCACTTTTCCCCTGCCACTCTCATGTTCTCTAGTCGATTGATAAATCTACTTAATTTTAACTCGAAAAAATGGTTTCAAAGAAAATAAAAAAGCGGCGCATTTGAAGATATGGCGAAAGTTACATATATCTGTTCGATTTTCACGAGTTATATATGTGCTACCAAAGGATACACACACACACACTATATTGTTTAGTTTCTTCCCTTCACTTTTCTGAGATAATCGAGCATCAATGCTGCAGCCAAATCTCTGCCATGTAGAAGTTAGACCGACATGTCAAAACTTGATTGATCGACCTCTTTACCGGAAAATATAATAATTACATCATCTTTGATTCTAGCTTTGCTTATTCCCTGCAGATCAGAAGAAGAAACAAATCTGTACATCATATATGACTCTAGACCTGTAGATGTGTTCTTGTATCTATCATCTAAGCAAGGTCAATGCAGCAACTACTGACTACTGTACTTCATCCATCCGGTCGCCATTTTTTGCCGGCGACAAGTCGGTCGGTCGGTCAGCCGGTGGTCGCCGGCTGCGGGTAAGGATCGGTCCAGCACTCGTCCGCCGCCACCGCCTCCTTCCACCTCCTGTTGAATATCTGCAGCTCGATGTAGGACCGCTGCCTCACCGCGTACCGGTCGGCCGCCGACGATCCCGACGACGACGGCACCTTGTTGCCGTCGCCGAGCGTGGGGATGCCCCGGTGGAGGACGTACTCGCTGTCGACGACGCCGACGTGGAGCCTCCGATCGCCTTGCGCGCAGTAGCCGAGCTTGAAGTCGAGCCCCCACGCGTAGATGAGGTCGTTCTGGATCATGTGCCACGAGCAGCGCCACGCCGCGCGGGAGAACACCGGAGCCATCATCTCCACCCACCTGCACAAACAGCCGCGAGTTTTCAGAAACTTGGCAGTTCAGAATCACGAAGCAAGCGACCAACACCGTGGAAATGCCATAGCCATGCATCTTTGTAACTCTTATGTTACAAACAAAACGCATTACGTGCGCAGCTCTCCTGCGTATTCTCGGGGGGAAATGCATCTTTGTATTGTGATTACCCTGTGCAGGGAGGCCCCGTGCTGTTGCCGTAGCACCTTCCTTTTCCATTCGTCTTGTAGAATCGCCTGTTCAGAGACACGGTCAGTTTCAGTCTCAGTTCATTCATAATGAAATGACAACGTCTGTTCATTCGTAAAGAAATTGATAGTTTTTAGTTACCTGTGAACTGCTCCTCTTCGCGCACGAGCCGTGAGGCCATGGTGAATCTGAGACCTATGATCAAGCGCAGGCTGCGATATCTCGAGCCCTTCCTTCTTCACGATCTTGAGGTACCTGAGGGGATCGAAGCTGTCCACCTCGATGTCCTCGTCCCAGAGAAAGATGTAGTCGTACTCCGCGACCAGGTCAGGGTGCAAGAACCTCTTGCCGAACCACCATTTCGTCTGATCAATCGCAGAGACGTGGATCGCCCGGTCAGACCACTTCAGGTCTCTCCACTGGTCGACCACGCCGTCGTAGTGGAACATCATCACCGTGAAGTTGGCGGCGGGGAACTGTCGTGTCGTGCAGTCAGACAAAAACAGTCAGTCAGATCATCACAATGACACACACAAAGTACAGTGTTATTACCTGAAGAAGCAAGCATTAACAGCTGAGAGGATGCAGCAGGGAACAGTCTGATCATGGTACCTTGGAGACAAGTTTGTCAACGACCGCCTTCTGCTTTATTCCGACAGGGATCGCGAGGAGGCTTTTCGACGGCCTGCCGTCCTCCTTCCGTTCAGGATTGCCACCCAGTGACTCCATTTCGAAGTTGGACTTCTGTTGCACGATGCCTCTCGGCAACGGTTCGCTGCCTGGAGGCCTGCATTGATTCTGCACAGAGTTTGCAGCACAGCAACTGTTCAGTAACTGCTCTTGTGAGACTAGTCCTAAACAGTCAATTTCTTATGAACAATAGCAATAAAGTTTTGCAGGTGTCTAACCTCGCAGATGTTGCTGGGTTCTTCCTTCGGCGTTGGCTCGACGACGCGCAGATCACTCGTCGGAGGCCTGGTCTCCTCAGTTGCAAACACTTCTCTTGGATGCAACTGTAGTATTGAAAAATTCTGCAAAAACAATTGGGCAGGTGTGTCAGAATTCAGACTCTATCTACACACTTGATATAAGCATCATGAACACATGTTTAGCTATTAGTACACACCTCCTTATGATCAAGCGTGACGATTGCACCGGCAATGAATATTAGCACGAAAAAGATGAGCGCCGCCGGTGGTGCGATCCTGAAGAACCGCTTCTGCGACGAATCATTGGATGCCGGACCCTGCGGTGAGCCGTCAGAAAGAGCAACGAGTGAGCACATCATACATGTCTTGCAATTGCATGGCGCCAAGATTCAGAGAGGCCACGGCCAGAAAGTAATATCTAAATCGATTGAATTGCTCAAATTAGCCTTGATTGGGAAGCAAGAGCTTCACAGAGAGGAAATTAAGAATGGGAGAGGAAGCCAAAGGCATATTCCCTGAAAACCCAAGCGAGGAAGGTGAAGCTATGCTAAAACTCACGCTGAAATCTACTGCAAGTGTGATCTCAAAGCAAAGAAACGTTCACTGCAGCTTAAAAACTCAGCAACCCAAACCTGCAGCTCAAGATGCGCACGTGCGCGCAGAATTCAATTTGAAGAGACAATTATGCTGTTCCAATCAGATTCACACAAGCTCCGCTTGCCGAATATTAGCATATATTCATGCAAAATATCAGGGATAATCAAATGGTAGCTTAATTATTGAATTAAAACAGGACAGTTATTTCTGATTCACTAGGCTAGAATCCCACAAGCAGGATCTATCAAAACTAAATCAACGGATAAAACAAATAGACAGTTGCAGGAATTCAGGAGAGGAAAATGAAATTCCATCTAAGAAAGGTGATAAAACTCCAATATTTTCTTCTGAGAATTACAAAAAACCAATCTTTGAACAAAATTCAGTGAGTTCCATGGCCAAATCAATAGTACAATACAAGCAGAATAAACCTATCGTAGAAGAACAAACAAAGCGATTTTACAAAGCTTCTAATCACGAAAAACAAATTCACTAATGGATTCTTACAAGAAACTAAGATCAGAAACCATCACGTACTTATCAAGCTTGGACAAATCGAATTTCTGAACTACAGTAAACTGAAGAAAACGAACAACTAGCAGCTCAAACAACAGAGCAGCGTAAATTCAGGGGAAGAACGTTACGTATTTCTTCTAAAAAGGATTAAAAAATATTAAAATTTGAATAAAAATTATCCAAATCTTGTCCAGTCACCGGAAAAGGATAACCTAAAATTCTGAAGAAATCAGGTGGAAAATAATGGAAAAAAACAGAGGAGATCAACAAAGCGCCTTACCATGGCGAAGCGATCAAGAGTTCTTCAAGAAGATACAACTGTTGTTGACAATCATTGATAGGATAGGATATGAAATCCGAAGCGAGGAGCAATCGGAATTTGTGATGCGAAGAGGAATTTGGAATTGGAAACGAAGAGCTGGGAGGTGAGTAACGGAGGTATTTTAATGCTATCCCCTCACGGCTTTTGGTTTCGTTTCATACTAGCATTGCCTTTTCCCGAATACACCCTTGACAATTCACTGATTTGAAGGAACAGCCCTAATGGGGGTTTAAGGTAGTTACTGACTCTGGCCATGGAGGTTTTAATTATAAAAACTAGGATGCATTTATCAGGTTATCTAATCAAAATTCGAGTATAAAAGCACTTCATCAAATAATTAGTCGTGACATTTTAGTGCTTGCCTTTCTAGACATTGCATTCTTTCGCTTAATTAAAATGTTAAAAAAATTGAAAATTACACATTAGCATCCACAAATTTTGGTTAAAGTTAAGGATCGTCGTCAAAGATGCTGGAATATTATTCGTGGAAGTCAAAAAAGACGACTCTTCAATCTTAAGAGGAGAAGACTCGTGCCTTTTCAGTTCCCCCCACCAGCTTAAGCACAAACTGCTCATCAATCCACTTTCAACGGTAACAAAAAAAACGCTTAAATGAAGCAAATAAAAACGAAACGAAAAATTAACGGAAATCAGGGGGCTGCCCGTTAATTTTCTTCACGGGTGTTCACAGGGAAAAAAAGGGATTTATCTTCGCCTTGTTCTTGCTACCATTAGGCCAAGTACAATGGAAAGACAGGTACCATCTTTATCATATCATCACAGTAAAATCATCCGACGTGGACTGTAATTAAAGAAGGAAGAGACACAAACCGTCCTCTCGCGAAGAGACAGCCCGCGCTCGTGCTCCTAGGCGAAGAGACGGTGTTGCGAGCGTTGTACGAGCCGTCTTTTTTACAAGCTGTCTTTTTTATTGTCTTTTTTATGAGATTGCAGAAAATTAAATAGATAACTCGCTGTACAAGCTACCTTTTGTTGTCTATGTGTGATATGTATGTATATACAGACAGCAGCCATCTGAACTGTTATATGTGCTCTTAAATTTAGATTTGATCTCATTAGTGTCCAAATCATAAGATATGAAAATTAAGTGATAGTATTTGGCCAAAAGGAAAGGAAGAGATTTATGAGTGACTTCGTGGAGACGGGAATGACCAGAAATGGTGTGCCAGTGGGAGGGTGGGCCCGCAGTCTGACAGGTGGGGAGGATTCTATGAGGAAGCGGGAGTTTGACGTGAACGCCACGAGGGTCTTTCAAGGCGTGGGCCCTCGTCCTCCTCCATTTCGCACACCTCGCAGAAAATCCCAACTGTATCCTACCATGCTCAAGATCTTCTGCGGCCTAAGCTCTATGCCGAAAAGACAAATGCTGCGTCAAGAGAAACGCCTAGCCAGAAATTGAAACTCGACGTTTCTGGACTGGAATGGAGTCCAGTCGTACACTCCTGGCAGGATAAATTCTGAATATTACACGTAACAAAAAAAAAAGGAAATGCATCCGGACTCTGATGCATTCGCATTGTCAAACACGCATTAGCGTCACCAATGGATGTAATTTAATCAGACCTACTTGTTGATGGAAGCTCAACAGTTTGTAAAAAAGATCACAATAGTTTATTTATGCACAGGGTCATTCCTTATTGCAAACAATAGTGCCTTGTAACACCAATAGACAGTAAGAATGCTCCAAAGCTATTCAAAAAGGTATCGATCCCTCGAGCATAAAGTTGATCTTTTCAAGTTGTAGCCAGAATAACTAAAAAGAAATGCATAGCCTATTGGATAGAAAGCTACCTCCACCACTGAGATGAAGTCACTGAAAAAACAAGGATGTGTGCTTCTCAAAAAGAAAAGAAATAGTTTAAGGATATGCAGAGAAATACTCCCAAAGAAACGTGCCATTGCATCCGCCATCCAAACCGTATCCACATCGTCATCAAACACCAGAAAACAGCCGCAGGGTTCCACATCTCTCAGCCGTCACCTTCCTTTCATTTGTTTTTTTTTTTGTTTGTTTTCATAAATCTAGTATATCATGCAATATTTGTTATGTCTTCGTCACTTCTAGAGAAATTAAGCCAATGTCTCCATCAAGAAAATCAATCATGCACTGTTGTGGCTACAGATCAAACAAAGAGAGAGTATGGTAGTGGAGAGTTAGGTGAACAAATGACATCTTCTGTCTTTTCCAAGGACTAGTCACGATACATAAGCACTCCTCGTCCTAACAAACGACTTTACCATCGTAATCTCACCCGGAGCCCCTCACCGGGGACGAGTTACGTCATTTACATGACTTACAACCTTCTCAACAAGACCAGCTGGGTTTAGGTGGGGATCACCCCTACAACAATGCACCTTAACCAAACTCTGTGAGGAGACAAAAGTTGAAAATTTTCAGAGAAGAAAAATACACTAGTTCTGGCCCCACAATTGTTTTGACGGGTGTCATACAATGACTATTGTAAAAAAAAATATTCTTGCAAATATGTCATTGGATCAATGATTTGAATTGAGGAAAAAAAACCTCTAACTGAGCACTCATTTTGTGAGAGATCATGTCAAGATATCCCATTTGGATAACCTTGAAGCATCTCCGTTGGTAATTTGGTACAAACACATTGCTGGTAGGCAGAGCAGAGCAGCAATGCTGCAGTACCAGAACCAGACAATTTTCAGAGTTTGGTGGCCTGTCTTGTATGGCAACCTGGGTTGGGAGGTCGTCAAAGGAAAGTGCACATTTGGAATTTGGGCTACCGAAACTCGTGTCATGTTGCACTCTCGTACCTTGAACTGCCTTCATTCCATGGCATCAGAACGGAGCAGCACATGGTGACAGTCCAACAACAAAGGATACAAAGGAAACTTTGCCGCTGAAATTTTGGGGGTTTTCTATCATACAAAAATATGAATTGAGCCCAGGTCCATATGCCATGAGATGCACGTAACATATTATACTCATGAATTAATCATTCCGGAAGCATTCTTTTTTTTTCCAGAAAATAAGATCAGAGACATAAACATGTAGCCAATTGACGTCCTAATAATTGTACCCCAAATACCCAATCCGACGTGCTAGCACTACTGGCAGACGCCGTGTTTTGGCCTGAGGCGCGGCCAAATGAGACGTGCAACCCTGTTTTCCTTGTGTGCTGCACGTCCTGGTGTTGGAAATGCGGTGGCCTGACGGTCAACTCGCTGATGCAAACGTTGCACCTAAATCGAAACGTTCAGGAGACGCCACGGCCAACATTGGAAGCTCGAGCCCAATCTAAGAGAGTACTCCATCCTTCTCTTATATGATTGCGGAGTTCATTCAAATTTTTGGAGGAATACTACTGAATTCCCCATGACATTCTGGCATCCCAAAAAGCAGTGCCAAGGTATGTTCTGGGCGATTATACCCTAGAACAAAATCACGCGAAATCCACGGGCTCTTACACGGAGGTAACAAAACTTACGTGCTGCCGCGTGTAGTGTACGAGTTAGCATTAAAATAGCCCTGTCCCCCCTAATAAGGAAAAGTTAACTAGAGGATATTATTGTTGGAAATATAGGTAATTTTTTTAATTTCAAGTTTTACTAAGAGGTAAATATCATAAATAACTAATGATACATAAAGCAGTGTTAACAGAAGGCAAATCATTATACTTCAAAAATATATAGAAACAGAATTTAAACAAGTCGATTGGACAAACGAACGACTTACTGTTTAGCTTGATAAAGAATAGGAAGCAGCGCAAGTTTGATGCAGCAGAACGTAGATGACGCAGTGCAGTGAGTGGTCGCACAGATGTGCGCTGCCCAGAAACCTTATTGCCGCCGCCATATAGGTCTTTACGGTAATAACGGTTCGGAGATACCGCTCCCCTTCTTCACGGTGTATGCCAGGAAAAAAGTCGACGAGACTCAGACGACGCAGCACAACAATACAAGTTCGCAAGAGAAAGAGAATGCAGGTAGTGAGATTCTTTTCTATATACTCTAGATGTCTCCAAGCATATATATAAACAAATTGATAACAGATATGATTAAAATAATTATTTACCCACTAGTAACTAACATATTTAACCATCTATTTACCTACTGGTAATTGCCTGTCATTAAACCCAATAAGCTCAAATTCAAACATTTGAATCTCATTCAAACAGAGAGAGAGATGCACGGTTCAGTAAAAATAAAGGTGGACTTGGTCTACCAAGTGGTATGCTACGTCACGGCACGGTTGCACGTCGTAAGTCACAAGTCACGGGATTTTCATCCGAAAATACGCGAATATACATGCGTGCGTGCATGTGCGCGCGTGTGATTAGCCAAATCCTTCCTCATGCTATCCCATTTATAATTCAAGCAGTGGCATGGACTCCACCTTATAATTGGTCTCTCTCACCTTGTCTAAGCAATATGGTACTAAATTTTTCATACTTTAGAATTAAGAAAATGTGCCTCACTTTATGGGCCTATTTTAGTAATCCCCCACCAATTTTAAAGTAGGAAGTAAAAAAGATATCAAAGATATTGTGCTGAAGTACTGTTAATATACTAGTCTTTTAGTGTAAGTCTCGTACGGGTTAAACTTACACATAGAATGACAAAATTCATCTTCTCACAGCTGATAAATGGATTATGCCTTGAATTCACAGCTTTTTGTGATTAGATTTCATTTGAAATCTCAACTAGTACTAGGCTGCTAATAGTACGGTGATTAACTTATAATTCAGTCTTCTAACCTTTCTTCCAAAACCGGTAAAAATAAAAAAGATCGTAGACTACTTATACTTTTATCTTGAACTATCTTGATCTTCGTGTTGATCTTTATCATATATTTCTATTTTGTCACATTCATCATTAGGGATTTAACCTATGTGATACTCAGCAAACACATTAGTCTCATATTCACATATTGTCATTAATTACCAAAATAATTTTTAGGGGTCTAGATGCTTTCACACATGGCTAAGAAAAACAAAATTGTGTGAAAAATGGTTGAATCTCAGCTAAAATCAAAAATAAATTTCAGAAAATACCAAATGTGCTAAATTTGCTCAATTACAAGTAGTATATACTGCTTGAACAAAATGTTTCAATCTTAAACATGTAATACTCTAAATTAGCTCAATTGGAGCTTCTTGATTCCATTTAGAATATTGACATAGCTTGACTCATTTTTGGATACCTTTGGCTAAACTGTGATCATGAGCAACTTGACATGTTAAATATCCATTTAATATCAGATTTTTGCTCATTTGGTTTTAAGTTTGTTATATATGGTTTACCATGATCTAGATAACTCTTTCACATAATATGGCTTGGTGTAATATATGTAAAGTCATTTTGGATAATTTTCATGACTTCTAAATATTAAAAATGAATAAAATACAACCACTTTATTTCATTGATACTCCATCTTTTTTCATACATATTGGTAACTCTATTATCAAAAGGGGAGGAAGATTAGTAAAAATACATATATAGAACATGATTTGGAGTTTTGTGTACAATTTTGCTATTTTGCTAAGTTGTAGCTTGTGATCTCTTCACACCATGACTAAGGTCAAACAGAATAATTATTCTTTCATATGAATCTACAGTGAGATTTTCTGACTCATTTAGTGAATTTGAAACTTTTTTTGAAAAATTATCATTTTCAGTAGCTTCTATCTATTTGTCTCAAATAGTTATTTTAGTTTATCTATTCTTCTTTTGACCATTTGAAGCTCTCTTTGCAAATTTTTTCTTCTTTGTCTAAAAGCATAACCTATTTGCATTTTTTGGGTATTGCCAGTGGGTTCAACAAAGGGGAGATTGAAGGACTATATGAGAAGGTCTTGTTTAATATAGTGATAAACCATTGCAATGATTTTAGAGTGGTCATTTGAGTTTATAAAGATCACACTTTGTCAGGATTGGTTATAAGTAGAAATTGAGGATTTTGGGACTTGAGTCATGAATTGAGTTAGAGTAACCTGTGCCATTGCATTAAAGTTGTATGATGCATATTTAGACTAACATGGGTCAAGTTGTAAAGAATTTGTGTTCGAAAACGATTTCTTTGTCTTGGATGTGTAGGGTTACTTGGAGTCAACCATGGTCAACAGCGACGATCGGGGTTAGGCTCATGGAGGAGTTGAGACCTAAAATAATTGAGGATGCCGAGTAAGACGGTGGGCTCAAGTATAGTACGAGAAATGTGAGAAATGTTAAGGGCGAGTTCGAACGGTAGGATGACACCATGAGACTTGAACGGTCCAAGTGAGCCATGATTCGGTGGAACCGGGATGGAAGAGACTTGGCGACACGTGACAAGCAAGTGGTGCACCTACACGTGGTAAGCATGGTGATTGCTTACAATGGATAGTGATGACCGGATCAACGAAGGGTATTTTGGTAGTTTCACCAAAATAACATAAACCACCCTAAATCAAAACTACGATGTGTGGGCGACACGTTGGAATGCTGATTAGGTCAAGGTGGAGTTGGTTTGATCGAGACGGATCAAACCAAAGGACTTAGCGGATACAGGTTTATGCATTTTCAAAAGCGTGCATAAGTGAACTTGTGTGAGTAAAATCCGTATGTGTGGAGTTAACAGATTTTCTCCATTGTGCTAAATGGATAGTATCCATTAAGGGATAAATATGGCTGGCATGGAGACATATGGTTAACGATTCAACCTATCTCTCTTGTGCCTTCATCTTTTAGGGTTAGGGTTTGGAGTACATGATATGCTCTTTGTCCTATAGGGTGGAGTGGTTATGAAATCTACCTCTTTAAGAAGCAATACATCAATCTTTAATAGTTTCTATGTTTATTTTTTTATTGATTTACTCTTGGTTTGGTTGGTTCTGATCTTCCTTCTTTCCTCTTCTTGATCTTGTTGTGCTAAGGATGTGATTGAGATACAGATAATATCTGGAGGTCAATCTCCTATCATCTAGGCACTTTGAGAATAAGTACATGAAGAAATCTGATTTTACTTGATTTTAGTTTCTTCGAGTGATTCTTGTTTCAAGAGTTTTTGGGTCATATTCTTCAATGTTCTAGCTTGCTGTGATATATGAAAATACATCTAGAGCTATCTTGACTATCATCTACCCATGAGCGAGTTGTATTCAACGTTTGGGGTTTTGGTTCGGTTTTGGTGCAACCGTCCAACAAACTGAAAAAGGTCTCAACATTGGTCATGATTTTCATGATTATTTGCTGAAATTGTTTCAGAATTACCTATAGAAGTTCCGTGCAAAATTTTATGTCATTTGGATCTACGGATCAAAAGTTCTCTCGATTTTGGCTTTTGAAATTGTGTTGAAAACGCTATTCACTCCTTGATTTTACTATCCCATATGATCAGACAGCCCTTATACTAGTGGTCAGATTATTCGGGTAAGTCAGACCGCCATTTAGAGGCCGGTCAAACCATCAAGAAGGGTTAGATTCTAAGTTTTGTTGATTTGGGCTAGTTGGTTTGATTTTTAGTTGAGGATTATGTGTTCTACAACCTTGTAGGTGTTTGAGGATAGAATCTTGAATATTCGGGGTAAATTTTGAAATGTCATCATTCATTCCCCTCTATTACTATATTCGAGGCCTGTTTTTTTCAGTTTCTCGAAACGATTTTTGGCTTTTGTTACGGTACCGAACTTTCAAACGGAGTATTTTTTTAAGATGGAGTCTACAAGTTAATTATAGTACACGTTAAAAGTCTAACATCTGTACCATCTAAATTCGCAAGCGAGTATCTCTCTCTCCGTAATCTTTATCGCAAACAGCTAAAATTCAAAATTTTCAGCCAAAAGCCATAAGCCGCAACCAAAAAGAACAGACCCTCGGTCTTCAACAATCTTTTTGGCTGCGGCTTATGGTTTTTGGCTGAAATTTTTGAATTTTAGCTATTTGCGACAAAGATTATGAAGAGAGAGATACTCACTTGCGATTTTAGATGGTACAGATGTTGGGCTTTTAACGTGTACTATAATTAACTTGTAGACTTCATCTTAAAAAATATTCCATTTGAAAGTTAGGTACTGTAGTAAAAACCAAAAGCCATTTTGAGAAGCTGAAAAGAACAAACCCTTTTCAGCTTATAATTATGGTTTATAACTTTTTTCGAACACACAAACAAGATAGTTTCTACATCGCCTTTTCGAAGCGGCTTATCGGAACACCCTTTTTGAAGTGGTTTATCGGCATTCAGTTTGTTCGTATAAACGCTCATTTTAAGGACAAAAATCATTAGTCATAACTATAAGTCATCAACCATAGCTGAAAAAACATGCCTAATGGGAGTGGCACTGTCTGCTCACTCTGGCATTGTGTGGCATAGCCACAGTAGTAGCACCCCATGCTTGTGGCTAACTGGATGGCAATTGACAAGTACCCATCGATTAAGACCCCACACAAAGCTCAATGATCATTTTGATCAATGAGCATGCCATCACTAGTCAATCAGTTTGAGGATTGGGCGTCAAAAGCCACTAGCTCAATTGGTATGGTATTTGGACTTTGCTCTGATGAACACCGAAGTCGATAAACTATGTATTGCTGAATGATTTGTTAGGTTAACCTCGTTAATCGAAAAGAGAAGAAGATTTGGTAGGGTTTAATCTCGCTCTTCAGTAGCTACATCTAGTGGCGAAGTTAGGGTGAAAATGAAGGATGAGCTAGACTAAACTGAATTGACACAAACATAGCCATTACTACAATTTACAAATCTACAAACAAATGTAAATTTCATCACTTCATCGATGATTATCAAGAGTAACTCAGCAAAGAATCAAGATGAAATATTGATTAGTCTACAAATTACCAGAGGCGCAAATAAGCGACTTGATGGGGTAAATACGAGGTTTTTAAATCCTTTTGGCAAAAAATATAATTTTATAGCAAATATGAACTAATTAAAATTGCTTTGCACAAGTCAAAGCCTAAATCATCTAAGTCTTGCTATGGCACCTCAAACCTATGTCTAGGCAAGATATAATTCTAGCTACATAAGTCAATCAATCAATCGTTAAAAATGTAAGTACGGAATATAAAAGCAAGAGAGATAAACTATAAAGATGACACACGATGTTTTCCTGTTGTCTCGAAGATTTGTCGGTCCTCCCTCATACATGTTGAGGTATCTTGAACTAATCAAGTCGATTTCTTGTACAATCTTGAGCCTTTTTTCAATCCACTATGATAGCTCTTTCCCGCTTCAGAAATTGAGCTCCGACCTTTCACAATCGTGTCGAATCTCTTTACAACTTTCTTGAATAGATCACCGTGCAAACTTGTCTAAGCCGTTTAGGTGTCGGCAACCACCAAGAGTAATAGGCCAATGACTCTTGCTTGAAGGTTTTTAAGTGCCACAATGATCAACTAGATGATACAATACACTTGAATGCTCTCAACAACATCTAAATATGAAAATAGAGCAAATGAGTTGAAGAGAGAGTAGCAAGAGTTCAAATATATTCAATGAGATCCAAGAAGAGCTACTTGCTGCTAGTGAAGAAGTATTTATAGCATCCACCAATCAAGATAGGTTGAAATCCCATAAATCAAGGGATGCAGTACTACCGCCATGTAATGGTTGGCACTACTGCACCTACTGTTCAGCGGCTATTTAAGGTTCATTAAATATATAAAAACTAGCCATTAAATTAAATTTCAATAGTATCGCACCTCAACTGCGGTAGTACCGATTTCTAGAGAAGAGAAAATACTCCAAAAACGCACCTATCTAAAAATTAGCTACTGCCACCTAAAATGCAATCATACTACACTCCAGTAGTACTGGACTCAAGGTGCAGTCATACCATTGCAGTAGTACCGTTTCAAAAAAAGATCAAACATGCACCTCTCGAAATAGGCTACCGACATGAAACGACTGGTAGTACCGGTGAAACGTTACTACCGTTGCATCAACTACGGTCAAACCGGTTTCCAAAAGAAATTCAGAGAGGGTTACAAAATGAAGTTCCAAATGTATGTATGAATCATAATTGATCAAAGTGGCTCAATATTAACTTCAAGCTACTAGTCATGATCCCCCTTTATAGTATAACATCCATTCTACAAATCCAGTATTTTTTTAACCAAACACCGAGATCAATAAAAGCTATAAAAGGGTCCTTCGACTACAATATACCTTTGCCTTGAGCTATGTCTTGATGTATGTCATTCTTTGGTCACTTTTGCATACCTTTTCCAAGACATCAACAAAATCTGATATTAAACCTTTCAATCATCTTAATAAAATATGTTAGTCCCTTTAAGTATTGCCATCATTAATTACCGAAATCATTTTTAGGGCCTAAATGCTTCAATAGCGTAGGCCGCACCACGCCCTCGGCCCTCCCCAGTCCCCCCTTGGCCGCCTCGTCCTCCTCCAAGATCCAATCTCTCCCTACCCCAATTAACCTGTCCTGTCCTCCATTTCCACCACTCCCGCCGGCCACTTCCTAGTTCCCCGCATAGCTTGCCGCCCCAGCCCCTCCTCGCTACAACTTCCCTGTTACCCTCCATAGTTGCCTCGTTCCTCCACAACCCACTGACGCTGCCACCCCAGCAGCTCGTCGTGCCGCGCCATCGCGGACCTAGCTTCTCCATGGCTGTGTCTCGTTACTCCATTGCGGCATCACCCAAGCTTCCCCGCGTGGCTGTGCCATCACTTCCCGTCACCTGCTAGCGCAGCCTTCCTCATACCTTAGGTGCGCTCTTGCCCGATCCTCCTCTCGATTGCATCAATTAGTGCAGGACGGAGGATTTTGGGTGGATTAAATGTGAGGTTGATTGGGGATTTAGGATTCTAGTGCCGAATTGGGGATTTGCCACTTAGGCCTTGTGGATTGTAGCCTTTTGGGCTTCGGTGCCAACTACCAAGGAATAACCCAAACACATGCATCTTCCATTCTCCTCCTCCTCTGTTCGCCTGTTTTGTTCGAGTAGCTTCCAACTCTAGGCCATGACAGATTGGCCACGCCGACCAGGGGAGAAGAGTGTTATGGCGCCAACAGAGGATAGACTAAAGCCTAACGAAGCCTCCTGATGAATTCATCAATAGCTACATCCAGGACATGATCTCTTCTTCCTTTTATTCTTCTTGTTTGAGAGAGAGAGAGAGAGAGAGAGGGAGTAGTATTTGCTTCATGCTCCTTGCTGGTTAATGGTAGAATAATTTCGATTTAGGGTGATAGACAAAAGGTAATGGGCTGGAGGCCCTCTTGACCAAGGTCGTTCATCGAGCCCAATAGAACTCTGGTTGACAATTCAAGCCCCAAAAACTGCACCTAATGCTTCCCAGGCCTACAAAAGCCAGTCTGGAGGCAAGCAACAGCACCTGGACATCTTCACATTGCATCAGATACAGATATTTCTACGCACATGAAGCGCACAAAAGCAAGCAGTCGAGCACCAATTTCCACAGAAAATACTACGGTATTCTTTACTAATAAGGATGCTGCTTGGCACGACATCTCGAGTGCCAAGGGCAAACATCACTTGTTAAATCGTTTGAAAAACTGTTTGGTAATAACAACCCTGTGAATAATTCACATACAATCACCACAATGCCAATGCGGAAAGGGTCAGGTGCTTTGCAGAATGCCTGGATCAGTTTACTCTGTCGTCGGGAGGTACACCCGGTGGAAGTTGTTCATGGTCAGCTTCCTCCGGCAGGTAGGGCACTTCTTCTGATCCTGAATGTAGCGCTTGATGCACTCCTGACAGAAAATGTGACCGCAGATGGTTGATGACGCATTGACCAGCTCATTTGTGCAGACTGGGCAGGTGAACTTGGGCTCCTTTGGGACCTCCTTCACAGGTACAGGGGGTGCCTGCATCACCGTGGGCAGCAGCATTTAATCACAGAGCTGATAGCCGCTACATTATGGTATAGGGCTATTGGTGAAGTACATGGTAGAGTTCTCACCACTATGCTGTTCGTTTCAGGTGTGTCCGATAAATTTATTATAGGGCTGTTGTTCGATGCTCTCGAACGATCATGCCTAGGGTCCATCCCCAGAGCCAATAGTGTGTTCACATGCTCATCAAGAGCTTCCCCTAGACATAAAGCAATACACACCAAGTTAATAAATGGGAAGAAAATATGCACCGGTCTATAGCATAAAGCTAACAAAGCTCTTGAGACTGAAAAAGTGAAAAGTGTCTATAGCTTAATTTGGAAAACGTCATACATGAATATTGGCAAATGTTGTGAGACTGAACATTGTCATATCCCATTACTAATTGATAAGACATACCACACAAAAAGACAAATAAGTACAAGAGTCTCCGAGGAAGATACTTAATGCTAACTTTTTGTTGATGGATCTTTAAAGCTAACATTTTACTTATATGGACACTAAATACATATTCAGTTGGCCTAGTGACAACTGCAATTATAAGCTAACTGAGCCTACTGAAGCCAGAAAAATTGCTTTGTGACACTCAGCCCTCACCACGATGATTAATAGCTTATGTCAATATCCAGTACCGCAGAAGGCAATCTAGAGTGACCGTGTCCGGGTGAACACTTTCACACTATTTATTTTCTAGTGCCAATAGGTAATTTCAAACAGATTGTGTCTGTTAAGAGTCTTACACCCAGAAAGAGCCCATGGGCAAGATTTGATTTATGTTTGGAATTGTGGAGCTGTGTGCTATACTGTGAAGACAGCAAACAAAGACTGGTTTGAGCTAACTTCTGCTCTTTCTTCCCCTTTATTTATAGCTAATAACTACCTTAGTAATACTAAGGGATTACATGCAGAATACTAAGAGACATGCGCATGCAGAATATTAATGTGCATGCAGAATACTAAGAGTTTACATGCAGGATTAAGAGGCATGCGCATGCATGCAGAATACTAAAAGACTGACTACATGCACACATGATTAATGCTAACAATACTCTCCCTAATCCTTCTGCAATAACTCTGAATTGTTTTTGACCATTCCAATTCTTGCACATAGCTCTTGAAATTTGACTCGCCCAAGTGTCTTTGTTAAAATATCAACGAGTTGGTCCTTGGTCCCAATGAAATCTGCGCTGACGCTTCCATCCTCTATACACTCTGATGAAATGGTAGCGAAGGTCGATGTGTTTACTACGTTCATGGAAGACTGGGTTCTTACTCAGTGCCAAGGCGGATTTGCTATCCACCTTTAACTCGACTTTCTCAGCCTTTTTTTCATAGAGTTCGCCGAGTAATCGAGCTAGCCAAAGTCCTTGTGTTGCAGCAGTAGTGGCAGCTACATATTCTGCCTCACAGGATGACAAAGCCGCCACTCTCTGCTTAAGCGATTGCCAACTCACCAGGCTATTGCCCACAAGGTTATTAAGTCAACAAGTCGACACTACCCTCCTAGTGACCGACTTGTCAGCCGACTAGTCGTTACCTAGTCAACAGGCACTGTTTGTCCTATTTATACGAATATGTATATTTAGAGAAAGATTTTATTGCAATTTCACGAACTAAGAAGACTAAATCGCAAAATGCCGATTCTTTATAACCCCCACTGTTACCGAATACTTATAACCCCCGCCCCCACTGCCTCGCCTCCGACCTCCGCCCGCACGCACTACCTCGCCTCCGCCCCCACTGCCGCCTCTCTTCCTCCGACCACCCCTCGCGCGCTTGCCTCCGCCTCACTACCGCCTCTCTCCGGACAGAACCGGAAGCGCGGCAGAAGCAGCGCCACGGCGAAGACTGGAGCCAACGGCGGATCTGGCGGCGGCGGTGGCAGATCCGTCGTCGGCAGTGACAAATCCGGCAACGGCGGCGGCGGAAGCAATGGATCCGACAGCGGAGACAATAGATCCGGCGGCGGCGACGGCAAATCTGGTGGTGGCGGTGGTAGATCCAGCAGCGGCGACAGCGGTGGCGGCGCAAGTCGAGTCGACTGCTCCAGTCAGTCAAGCGCCACCGACTTGACGCCTAGTCGTCGACTAGGCGACGACTTGATAACCATGATTGCCCAAAAAGAATAGTGTGCCGCTCGTGCTCTTTCTTGTGTCGATATCACCGGCGTGGTCGCTATCACTGTAACCAACCAAGTAACCAACTGTGCCTCTCCATCCTTCTGCCCATAAAATAGCCCATAGTGGATTGTTCCGGCAACGTAATGGAGAATGTGTTTCACAGCCGTCATGTGCTCCTCTGTTGGTCGTTCCATAAAACAACTCATATAACCAACGGCGAACGCCAAGCCTGGCCGCGTGTGGACAAGGTAGCGGAGGCTGCCGACAATACGCCGATACTTCGTGGCGTCTACCTCTATGGCCGTGCTGTCCCGACTGAGCTTGAGACTTTCCTCCATCGGGGTGTGGGCTGGATCGCATCTCTCCATGCTATCCAACTGCAGAATCCGTGCGACGTAATGTGCCTGGCCAAGAATGATGCCACTGTTGTTCTGCTGAACTTCAATACCGAGATAAAATGACAACAAGCCAAGATCACTCATTTGGAATTTGTTTTTCATCTCACCCTTGAACTCTAC
The DNA here is from genome assembly GCA_036346265.1 of Melocanna baccifera. Taxonomy (NCBI): domain Eukaryota; kingdom Viridiplantae; phylum Streptophyta; class Magnoliopsida; order Poales; family Poaceae; genus Melocanna; species Melocanna baccifera. The sequence goes on from CM070678.1 coordinate 8,659,218, forward strand.
CAGTGGCTCCATAGATGGTCCAATAATGATCAAATCATCCACATAGACCCCAACAAGCAGAGTTGTGTCACCACGGCCACGCCGGTAGACTGCGTGCGCGTGTTCACTCTGCTTGAAACCAAGATTCTTGAGTGTGTGGTCGAGCTTCGCGTTCCAAGCCCGCGGTGCCTGGCGCAACCCATAGAGTGCTTTGCGCAGCCGCAGGACCTTCCCTTCTTCTCCGGAAATGACAAACCCTGGTTGTTGCTTCACGTATACCTCCTTCAATTCTCCGTTGAGGAAGGCAGATTCACATCCATGTGGTGGACAAACCACCCCTTCTGGGCAGCAATGGCGAGCATCAAACGAACAGACTCCATGCGAGCAACAGGAGCAAATACTTCGTCGAAATCAACGCCCGCCTGTGGACAAAGCCCTTCGCAACAAGCCTTGCCTTGTGCTTGATCACTGCACCGGACTCATTCTTCTTCAGCTTGAAGACCCATTTGAGGCCAATCGAGCGGTGACCGTGTGGCAGATTGACAAGTTCCCATGTCCTGTTCTGTTCCACGGCGTCGATCTCCTCACGCATGGACACACGCCATGCCTCGTCTTATTCGGCCTCGACAAACGAGCATGGCTCGCCTGCGCTTGCCAGATGTAGTTCGGCTTCGTCCAGCTCCCGCAATGTGAACCCAGTGGCGCAGCTCCTTCTCCGATTAAATTTTCCACAGTGCGATATCGCACCGGTGTGTCGTCGTGTGCTGCATCGAGCCTGGCCGAGTCGTTTGCTGGAGGTGAGACAAATTCCGACGCAGGTAGGTTTGAAATGGGAGTTGTTGTCGCCGGAGTGCTTGGAGTGGTTCTTTGAGGCACCGCGACGCCGAGCCGGGCGGTGAAGAGTCCAATTTCTTCCGCTACCGACCGGCTCGTCTCCCCCCATCATTTTGTACTGGAATCGCTCCAACGTGGGCAAAAGTGTAGTCGAAGGTGAAGTCGCTAGCGGAATGTACGCCGTCTTCTTTCTCCGCCACCCAATTCTAACCACGTCTTTCATCAAACACGACATCGCGGGCAATGCACACGCGCCACGTCCTCGGGTCCACGAACCGGTATGCCTTCTTCCCCTCCTTGTAGCCGATGAAGACGACGGGGGTGCTACGGTCGTCAAGCTTACGGAGATGGCCCTGCTCCTTCCCGTATGCCAGGCAGCCGAAAGTTTGAAGAAACTGGGCCGCCGGCTTGCATCCGTGCCACGCCTCATAGGGCGTTTTCCCGACTAGGCTTTTGGTGGGAGATCGGTTGAGGAATACCGCCATTGTCACTGCCTCCCCCCAAAAATCTGCTGGCATACTTCTCTGCTTCAGCAACACGCGTGCCATGGATACCACGGATTGGTTCCGATGCTCGACGACGCCGTTCTGCTGTAGGGCAAAGGGCGCGGAGAAATGGTGCTGCATTCCTTGATCAGCACAATAGGTGGCGAATTCCAGGGACGTGAACTCGCCACGGTTGTCTGTGCGGAGAACACGCGGCCGCCGCCCGCTCTGGAGCTCCGCCGCCGCCTGAATCCTCTTGATCACGTCGGGCGCCCCACTCTTGGCCGTGAGGAGTGCTACCCACATGTACTGAGTGGCATCATCAACCAACAGCAGGATGTAACGCCGCCCGCCCGATGTGGCCGGTGTTATGGGGCCGCAAAGGTCGCCGTGGATGAGTCCAAGCGGCTCATGCGCTCGGTACTTGGATTGCTTCGGGAATGCCGCGCGCCATTGCTTGGTGACGACGCAGGTGTCGCAAAGCTGTTCCACGTGTTCTAGCCGCGGCAGCCCACGCACCAATCCATGGCGGCTCATCTGCTCCAGTGAGCTGAAATTGATGTGACCAACGCGTTCGTGGCAACGCCAAGCGTCGTCGTCGTGGTGGACAGCGAGGCAGATCGGGTGAGCAACCTCGAGATGAAGCACGTAGAAGCGATTACGGACGTGCTTGACTTTGGCGAGGAGGCGGCGCTGCCGATCCCAAATCCGTAGCACCCCGTCCTCAATCGGCACGCGTGAGCCGCTCTCGTCGATCTGCCCGATGCTGAGAATGGAGTTTCTCAACTGCGGGATGTAATAGACACCGCTGAGAGCTTTGTGTTCCCCATTCTTGCCGGTGAAGATCACGGTGCCGCACCCGCGGATGTCAATGAGGGAGCTGTCGACGAACTTGACGGAGCCAACCACTGCACAGTCGAGCTCAGCGAAGACGTCGCTCGCCCGTCATGTGATTTGTGGCTCCGGTATCAAGATACCACCCATCCAGGTGGTCGCCGCCGACGTTGATGCCGAGAAGAGCTTGCGCCCGCGGCTCGACAATGTGGAGTGGTGCGGGCTCTGGCGGCACAGGGTCAGAGCAAACCTGGGTCATGAGGAGCAACGGCTCCTCGTCCACCTCCTCTCCTTGGGCAAGATGGGCCCGCTCCTTCCTAGGCTGGCGGCACTCCTTGGCCCAGTGCCCACAACGCCCATAGTTCCGGCATTTATCGTTGCGTCATCCTTCCTTTGCTTCGGTGGAGACGCCAAAGTTCCTGTTCTGTGGCGCTCGTGACCACCGACGACTTCCGCCACCACCGAACTTGGCAGAGTCCTCCCTCGGCCGACGGTCTCTCATCCGCTCCATCCACTGTTCTTCGGTGAGGTACAGCTTCCCGGGTTCTCGCAGAGGCTCCGGCACCTCGAGGCGGTCTTCCGCCGCCTTCAGCCGCCTGGTGACTTCTTCCAGCGACAGCTCGAAGATGTCGAGCAGGGTCTCGATCAACAGCGCGATCTGAGAGAACTTGGGCGACACAACTCGTAAGAACTTTCCGACTATTTTTGATTCATCGATTGGTTCTCCGAGGGTGGCGAGGCTGGTGACAAGATTGGTGAGGCGCAGCGCTAAGTCGTCGATGATCTCCCCATCGCGGAACGAGATGGACTCGAATTCCTTCATCAGCTGCTGCGCCTTGCCCTTCGCACGCGGTCGCTCCCAACGCACATGACACGGATCGCCTCCCACGCCTCCTGCGCGGTCCGCTTGACGGCGAGACCAGCAATCATCTCCAGGGGCACGCGTGGAGAATGGCCTCTAGTGCCATGCGATCTTCCTGTAAGTCCGCGGCGCCATACTCAATCGTGTCCCAAAGCCCTAGAGCTTGAAGCATCACCTTCATGAGGAGGCTCCACTCGGCGTAGTTCGTCCGCGTGAGCGTTGGGTACTTTCCACCACCAACCTCCTTGACCACTCGCTCGACGACAACTTCGCGTCCACCCTGGTCACGGTGTCGCGAACGTCTCGGCGGTGGTGTAGGCAAACGGCGTCGGTTCAGGCGACGTGGGCTGCAAGATTCGCCGAGGACAGGCGCAGACATTGCCTCAGGTCAAGGACTCGGCTCTGATACCAATTGAAGACAGCAAACAAAGACTGGTTTGAGCTGCTTAACTTCTACTCTTTCTTCCCCTTTATTTATAGCTAATAACTGCCTTAGTAATACTAAGGGATTACATGCAGAATACTAAGAGGCATGCGCATGCAGAATACTAATGGACATGCGCATGCAGAATACTAAGAGTTTACATGCAGGATTTAAGAGGCATGCGCATGCCTGCAGAATACTAAGAGACTGACTACATGCACACATGATTAATGCTAACATACTGCTAAGTGAAGCATATATGGAAGACATATTTGCGATAGTTACAATAAAAAATACAACCTTATAAAATGCATCGTATGAAGTACTGATATTCAGAATCAGCAAGGAATAAGGAGTACATATTGTAAAAAAGCATGACAGCACAAACAGTTGATACTTGATAGTACCATAGTATATCTTGATGCTCAGCAAGGTACATTGTCCAACAACTAAGTTGTCTTAATAAGACGTAAAATCTCAAACCTTACACATGAAATTTAGTCTGTTAACTGCCCTGAATTTTACAAACTTGAAGCTGCCATAATGGTGGATGTAGAACTACCCTAGATGTATTCTAAATACCTCTGTTATCTGATATTCCAAATAGCCTGCCCATATCAACAGATGACATGACACATCATAGCAAGGAGCACAAGATTTCATTTGTTTTCCTAATAGAGATGGCAAACATTATTTTGCATGCGCAACACTGAACAGTCACAATTACGGTTACTTACAAATTTATCATGCTAATCTGATGGGGAGATAAACCAAAGCTGCATTACGATGTTTTCTACTTAAGGCAAAACTGCTCAATATTAGAGAATGGAATGAGAAGTATGAATTCATTTCATACAAAAAATATATGTTTACATTCAAATGTCACAGTATGGGTCAAACAATTCACGCCGGGGAGGCGGGGTTAACTGTTGGTCCAGCAATAGTCTCAGAATCATCTATGAATTCATTTCATACAAAAAATATATGTTTACAATCAAATGTCACAGTATGGGTCAAACAATTCACACCGAGGATACCTGTTGGTCCAGCAATAGTCTCAGAATCATCATCTATTATCACAGTGATAGGTCCTGTCCTGGTCAACTGTTGCCTTGCCTGAAACATAAAGTAAACAACCATATAATCAGTCTCCCTTCTTCTCAAACAATCATAAAATAACTGAAATCAGCTAAACAAAATGCAAGTGTACAAACAGAGATTAGAACCAAGGATAAGGAACATACTTGAGGGAGCGACCTTCTTGAAGAATAGATCACAACATCATCATCAATGGCTTCCACATCGATGGGGAAGCTATTCATACCAATGTGCGACTCTGCAGCAGCCGCTGGCACCAAAAGCTGTGGGGTCTCAACGACAACTGTGCCAGAGGCCTGGCTGTGTGAGACAGGCTCACTGCTGGAAGGTGAACCCTCATCACCAGCTCCTTCAACTGGAAGCGAGTTCAGGTCCAGAAGTTGCAATGCCTTGGAAGTCCGCCGCCTCTTCGGAATCCTCCTCAGGAAACCATGGGAATTCATACTGTTGCAATGAAAACTACAACCTTGAGCAAAGCCAATAGAACCCCTGTAAGTTTACAAACTTCAACATTGTATACAGTCACAATTCCAACTGTTTTGGGATGAATAAGTAAAGAAATACAATATTGTTCTTGAGAAGGCATAGTTCGACAAATCTATCATGATATAAGCTAATCCAAAGCAGGAAAAGAGTTGGACTCTACAAAAAAGGGGACAGCTTTTACCCCCATTAACCCCCTTTTTCTCCAGAAATCGGCATAAACGGCACATACATATACAATTGATAAAAATACACTCGACGGAGATGCAGAGCCTCTAAAAATCTAATCTTTTCATGTTCTCCCCCATCGAATCGACTCCAATCAACAATCAAACCCTAAAAAGTCGATTAATCCTTTTCAAAAGGCGTCTTTAAGCCCAAACGCCCCTCCCTAAAGGCCCGGACACCGCATCCAACAAAGGCGACCAAAACATTGCACCTTTCCGCCGCTTTCCCACAAATCCCCAACCCCCTAACCATAAGGGCCAAGAAAGATCCCCAAAATTCCCTCCCAAAACCCCTTATTTCGACCAAAAATCCTCCTAAACCCCCCAAATCCGAGCATGATTTAAGCATTTCCTCGCCACCACCTCGATCCGGGTCCGACCCAGAAAAATCCCCAAAAAACCAGAAAAAAATGGAGAAAATCTCCCGATGTAAAGGATGATACAAGGATCACTGGGTTCGAAACGAAAATTACCAGAAAAATTCGGGTGAATCGCTTGGGTCGCGAGGAGAGACTAGGGTTTGGGGGTTGCGGTGGGGAAGACTCGTTGGGTTTCTTCCTTCGCCCGCCGACCACCTCGCCATTTAAATAAGAGGGCAGGACGAGGACAGCGTCCGGGACGGCTGTCACGCGGGCTCGTGCACCGGGTCCATAGAACCCATTTCGACCGTACGATCTCGTGGAGATTCGCGCGGAGGCTATCCGGCGCGTGGGCTTGGTGTATGGACGGAGGCGGCCGGGTTAATTCCCCTCGCCGAGAGGGGAGAAGACGCGGTGGGGACGTGGTGATGTGAGCGCCTATGTGCGAAATGGATTGGGCCCAGTCTAGATGGGTGACATGTGGGTCACCCACGCGTCAGTTGGTCGGCGTGTGATTTGGTTGGAGTTTGGGGCTTGGTTTAGGTCTGGTTTTGGCTCGGGCCTGGTTTTGCTGGGTTCGGCCTTCCGATGAGGCTTCTAGTTTAAGACTGTAAAAAAAATTTGAGATTTGTGAGGTACTTAAGTTTAGCTTATTATAAGTTCGATTTAAGCTTGGTTTGAGCTTTAAACGAGAGAATTTGAGTTTGATCTCAAACTCGCAAGCTTCACCGAGCCGAGCTCGAATAGTTCGCGAGCCTCGATTCGAGCTTAAATAGTAATAGATATTAACTATTACTGAGTTTACCTGAGCCGAACTCAAGCTCGAGCTTTTTTTATTGTCAAAAATTAGTACATATTTAAATTATTTTGATCGTTATCGAGCTCACTCAAGCCAAACTCGAACTCAAATTTTTCTTATCGTTGAAAATTAGTGCATAATAAATTATTTTAATTATTATCGAGCTTCAACGAGCCGAGCTCGAGCCCAGGTTTCAACTCGGATCCCAACATGAGCTCAGCTCAAGCTTCTATCGAGCTCGAGCTTGGAAGGCCAGTCTCGCTCGAGCTCGGCTCGTTTACAACCCTACTAGCCTCCTACTAGAGCCATGCTTCACGAATTATTATAATATGTGTATACTTGCCAAATGACTCTTTTATTATATGTAAAGTACTTGGTTCAACTCATAGACTTCCACATACACACACCACCATTCGCACTCACACGCACCACAACGTCTAGTGAAGACTAGAAGAGCGGAGCTTAACGAAGAAATAATGAAGTCATCAATGTGTCGGGACCGGCTTTTTGAATCTGAACCCTCTGTGTACTACCGTACTAGTCCTAGATCAAAACTAGTGCACACAGTTAAACAGTGATGATTACATAACCAATAACGATTTATTACAATAATAAAGAGTACAAACCTTATGGCCACTTTATTACAACTGAGGTTACAAAACCTCTCAAACAAAAACACAGGGGAAGCAAAAATAAACTTTGACGATGACCCATCAATACGCCACATGTAATTGACTGGGGAAGCGCAACCTAATACTCCGGAAAGCATCCATCGAATCCACACGCGAAGTAGTTGTAATCACCTGAGAGTTATTTTTGAGTGTAGTATGTGAGTACATAAAGTACTCAGCAAGTTTTGAAAAAAATGTAGCAGATGCATGACTTAACAAGGAAAGGTTAATACGGTTCTTTTGCATAAAGTGATATTTTATTTCGAATATCATTATATATTTTCGAAAGCATCAATTTTACAAAATAATTGTAATAACTGAAACTAGATAAATTTTCTAGTGAATGTTCCAACCACCAACACTAGTACAAAGGCTCCAACCGTCAAGGTTTAAGATTACATGTTCCATCCATCAGCACTGGCTCCATCCACTAGGACACACTCCCGAGAATTCCATCCACTCCCGAGTTCCCAAAATCTTTATTTTGAAACCAAAAACCAAAGATCTATCATGTGAAAGTGCACATTGCCTGCCCTTGACCGTGGGTATGGCTATTTGAATAGTTTTACACTCTGTAGAGTTGTACAGCTTTACCCACAAGAGATAAATCATCTTAATAGCCAGCATGCTTCCTTAGGCATGAGACCTAGATAATTTATCACAAAGTCTTGACCTCACTCAAGTCTAGCTAGACACCACCCGTTAAGGTTTCACCGCTGAAGGGTTAAATCCACCACAGTCAGAAACTCCCTCTTGCGTCGTATGAGTACAGTAAATCCCTTTGCCTCACTGTGAGTAACTCCAGTAACCCTGGTACCTACTTACCATTGGTGATATCTAAACTAAATCTTTATGAGTTATTCAGCTAGGTTGTACCCATATAAACTTGTGGTTGTACGGTAGTACTCAGTTTCGACAATCACAAGCGCCGGTCCTTAATTGACTAGGGCGAAACATTCATAATATAAGTTCTCGTACTAAATCTACACCAATCCAATCTTATCATCCGCCAAGTCAAAAATTATTTTCACCCTTTTATTTTATTTTAAAAACAGCAGCAATACCTATTGCTACTAAGTTATTGAACAAGATGATTAAAGCATATGATAATATTTTTTCCCAGGGTTATAATGACCGACTAGCATGTCTAAGCAGTTATTACCGTTTTAAAATTAATAATTAATAATAATAATCTCAATACTGAGATAATAAAAGCCTAAGGTAACAAAGGTACATGGTAGTCAACGTCAAAGGATGATATAACAATTATTAGATTAGCTAACATCCTTACAACAAAAGTTATCATTTTATGCAACATAGCAATGCATTTAAATTTAAAATAATAAAATAATTTTAGTAAACATAGGTACAAGATGATCAAAGGAGACTTGTCTTCCTGCACGCTATCTAGACATTTGGGCTACTGCGTGGAAAAGTCTTCGGCAACGTCGGATTCTACGTGCGTAACAACAAAATAAATAAATAAATAAATAAATAAAAATACAAAATATATACTAGAATGAAGATCTTGAATTTATATGAATTTAGGAAAAAATCAATAGATTCGGAGTTCGTACGGAGGAGAACGAGCAATTGAAAAATTGTCGGATGAGAAAATCTTGGAAAAAGAAAAATCAGGAATATTCCTTCACATAACTAACAGAGAGCAACATTTGGTGTTTTGGCCATGGCGCCGGTGAGGAAAAATACAAGAGGTGAAGCCAACTAGCAAAATGGGTTGCTAGGGACTCGAGGAACCCGTAGAAAGTGACGACACATCGAACAGAGCATGTGACGATGTGAACGGCGACAACGACATGGGGTTGAAGAGAGAATTATTTTTTAGCATAGAACATAGATAAGTAAGGTGAGTACATCCTAGAACATGGTATAGTGAAGTTAGAAAAATTATCGACTAAACTGAAAACTCACCAGAGGCGACGCAATCGTCATTTGAATGACGACGGTAGATAAAAACGAAAAACTCAATATCTTAGTTTAGAAGGTAGCACCTGAGATGGTTTGGCACGTTTTGACGCTAAAGGATTGTTAAAAACATCACTGGATAGATGGGAACACGAAGTGCCATTTGTGGTTATGGTTAGGTGTCAGAGGCAAAAATTTGTGGAAGATTTTTTGGAGGAACGGAGGGAAGCATGACATATAATGCATCAAGATGAACTCAACAGTCCAAACGGCTCAGCCAACGGATTAGCAGAACGCGGTGGAGAAGCCTTTAGCCAACCAGTAGGGTGACGTCGGCGTTCTGGGAAAACGGAGAATAGAAAGCAGGTGAGGTTGGTGGCGAAAACGACGAGGAGAACATGGGGAACATAATGCTCACCTTGGTAGTGGTCGGACACGCATGGTCGGCAGTGGCGATGAGAGAAACGACGACGCGATTTGGCCTATGGTGGCGACAAGGCTCCGACTAAGACGAGGGAAGCACCGCGTAGAACGCGTGAAGACGAAGCCGATGATGTGGTCAATGGTGGTGGGGCTCCACTGTAAGAGGCACAAAAGGTCGAGGAACGACGTTTGAACGGCGAAATACAAATGCGGATTGCGGCCAAGAGAAAAGGAGTTGAGATTTGAGATTTTCGGGAATGAGTGAGGATGGGAAAGGGCTCCCAATGCTCCCTTTTATAGGGGCTAAGGAGGTCTGGAGAGGGAGATCAGACAACGATGTCAATTTATGGCACCGATTAATTCTCGTGCAAATATACATGAATGAGGAGGAAAACAGGCGGAAATGGAAGAGTCATGATGAGAGTAGTTGAATGCACTTGATTGCATGAAAAATTATTGAGGAAATCAAGGGTTTGAGAAGCTTTAAAATGATGCTAATGTCAGCTCTACGTGCACGGGATGTTGCTTGGAAGAAGAAGATAGGGGGAGATAGAAAAGAGAGAAAAGAAAAAAATTAAAAAATTAAAAATTTCAAGAAAATTTCACAAAAAACCTTGAAACATGAAAAGACCAATAAAATAATTTGAATTTAATTAAAGTTTATTTTAAGTATTAAAAATAATTTTCTTTTTGTAGATTTAAATTAATACAATGGAAAACCCAAAATTTTAAATAATTAATTTGAAATTATTTTTTTTAAAGACAGCAAATTTTGAGATATTATACAATGACACCTCGTTTACGAGGGACATGTCGCCTTCCACTGAAAGAAAATCCTTCTAAATGAGACACACAAGCCAAATCTAGGGTTTGAACCTAGTGGGCTAGAAGTACAACCACCTCAACTTGCCATATGACCATGCCAACACATCTATCTAATAATATTAAAGTAAAAGTAAAAGAAGGCGCCATATTCGCTCTCAAGGGATAGAAAATACCACGTTAATTAAGAAAAAATAGAAAAGATCTATACTATTGATTGTGGTGGGTCTAAATTTAACGGTAGAGATTAATCCAAATTTTTGTAATGAATAAAATTATATTTGATAGTAATTAAAAACATGAATATTAAAACCGTAGGACTCTTGGTACTAACAAAATATGCCCATACAAGCCCAACAAACCAGGAGCAGAGCTCCCGTTCGGAAAAGGAGTGGAAGAAAAAACTTAATAAACCTAGAGCAGAGCTCCCGTTCGGAGCAGCAGAGAAAAAAAAACTCATGGCTATGTTGCTGAGTTGCTCTGGTGGCTGCTGCTCATGTGCTTCTGCGATGCGTTCAAGCACCTCACGAGGGCCAACTCTCTGCTGTTCCCAATGGCTAACAAGTTGTTCGTCGTGCGTGATCCGCATGGGTTCCGCCCGCTGGCGCTTAGCCACCGGCGCAACGACATTGCCACTTTCGCGTTGGAGACTTGTGCGCTGGACCTATGAGTGCGAGGTGGAGCACAAGTAGGTGGTCTTTATACCTCACTCGAACACGATATGTATTATCAGTTCTTCATCAAAATACATCAACTTATTCATACGTTCATATAAACTTTTCTCTAAAGCCTTTCATAGTTTTATCATCTGTATGGTAGTCGATCTCTTATATCTTGATTTGGTGTTTCTTATCGTAATAAATTTTAATCTTGATTTGGTGTTTCTTATCATAATAAATTGCAATTGTGTGTGTCCACTAGAGTCAAGGGATTAGAAATTCTCACCTTAATAAAAAAATATAAACCTTGGTCGCAAAAGGAAAAGATACAAATCATGGATTTCGTAGATGCATGTTATAATAGTGCAATCCAATCTAAAGAATAGAGAATAACGCAAAATAGAAAAAGAAATCTAAAGTATATGATAACATATTTATACTCAAGTACTATCTTTTCTGAAACAAGCAGAGCAGCTGGAAAGGTCTGCACAAGGCAATGTGGTAGTATGGCAGCGATTTATACCATTAAAAATGCATATACTCTATTGCAAAACATGAAAACAATACAACAACAATTCAGCAACATTAAAGCTTTGCCACAGTTAGAAGAAGAGGACTTGTTTTTTTTCCTATTTGTTCACTTGACTAATAATGATCGCAGCAGCTAAAGATAAACCATGACAAAAGCACAGAAAACCAAAATGGTGTATGCTTCATTCTGATTGATGAGAGAGGGAGTTCTGGATTAATCATGTAGTGAGAGAAATCGCTATTTGCATATTTTCTTTCTGTCAATGTTTTGCCGCAGCTTTGCAATTTAATCTCCCAGTAGAATGTGTATTTTCGCAATTCGCATGATATAGCATGTGCAACATGATTAGCTCAAACCATGCTATCTGACATCAAAATGAAACGAATTCTCAGCTTCTTTGATAATTGATCCCATCACAATTTACAGTCATGTGCAATGCCGTTGAGCCATTAACTAAACAACAAGCAGCTCTCGTCTAGCACACTAAGCAACCTGGCAAGTGCCTAGTCCAACAATGAAAACAATATGCATATCAAGTGCGAACCTTACCAAAAAATTTGTCGTTCTGAGCTCCACAAGGGGTGACCCCTCCAGCTGCAAAACCAAAAATCGCAAAAAAAAAAAGAGAGAGAGACACTAATCAGTAATCACTACTTGCAAAATATATCATTAGCCATTAGTGAAGCACTACGCATGTTATATTGTCCAGCATCTTGCAGGAGAGGAGGCAAATCCAGAGCCGTTGGGTTCCTTGTTGACGCGGACGAGGAGGATGGGGGCAAACCTCGAGCGTGAAGAATCAAAAGCAGTAGACGTATTATCGGAAGGTGGATTCGTCGATGCGCTCCACATGGAGCACCGAGTACTAGCTCACCGGCAAGCTCATGTACTCCGGCTACAAAAGTAAGCAAATATCTCCAGCGTGTTCCCCTCCCTCAACATAGCAAGTAAGGTCAAGGTGAGCCTGGCCCTGGTCCCCTGGAGTTGGGGAGAATCGAGGGTACCTAGGGGGCGGGCGAGCTGCTGGATAGAGGTGGACTCGGAGCAGCAGGCGACGAAGCGTGCCTTGGGGTCGGAGGAGACAACGGGGGAGGAGGAGGCGCGGACGACGGTGTGGGAGTGGCGGGGAACGGAGGGACGCAGCCATTGGGCGCATCGCGGTTGTCAGGTGTGTGGCCGGCGGTGGTTGACTGGTTGCTGCGTCCCCCTAGGGGCTGGGTTGAGTGTGAAGTGAAGAAGAAGGGGAGGGAGATGGAGAGGTGTGGCCGCCCGTTCGTGTGGAGATTTACCTGCTTCTTCAAGATCTGTAACCCCTCGGGGACGGTTTTATTCATCATATACCCTCCCTTTAGATAAAAATTTAAGATTTATCTTCCTAACCTACGTGTCAGTGACTTATGATAACCCCACATATCATTGAGTGGGGAGAGTAAATCCTGAAATTATCAAATATAGGAAAGGTATATGATCAAGAGCCCCCTCGGGAACACGTCGCGTTAGGGAGAGGGGGAGGGGAGCGGGGGGAAGCAAGAGGAGCAGCGAGAGTGGCGTCAAGTGGGAAGGAGAGGGGTGGGTTACCCGGCTGACGATGAACTCATCTATGGCGGTGGTGGGAGGAGAGAGAGACTGAAATCAGGAAGGAGGAGATGTTCGGGTGGCACGAGAAAGAGCGAAGCCTGGCGAAATGCACCAGGGGTGGGAAAAGAGGAGTCGGAGCAGACGGGGGTCACACATGAATTGTTTCTTTAGGAGGGAGGGAGAGGGAAAAGAACATATGTTCACTGACTCTTTTAAGTAGTAGTAATTAGTTTAAGATATTTTCTTTTTATTCTAGAAGCGATTGTAAGATGACTTGATTCATTTTAGAACCCAGCATGTAATATGCTGCGAATATTCCGAACGGCAGAGGTAGCTAGCAATGTTGCAGCGAATGGCGCGTGCTGCTTGATCGATCGCGAGGAGGGAGGGAGAGGAGGAGCACGAGGAAAGCGACGCGTTGGCGCAAGAGGGCAGGCGGTGACTAGTGAGCGATAGCGAGGAATTTGTCTCTCCCCCAGGGCCAAACCGAACCAAACGGCGCGCAAGTTGTGGCCGCGCGGTGGTGCACGGTGGCGCTCTCGCCGTTGCCTTCTCCAGCAGTGGTGATTTTGCACGACACCGTATTGTACTGCCACTACGTGCCTAGCTAGCTTGTACTATCGAAATACCGCTCGCAGTTGCACCTGGATAGTTATAACGTGTGTGTATATATGTTTGTATTTCCTTTTCTTTTCTTTTGAGATTAAAACAAAAGACGCGCATCTCATTTATATCATACATTATATGTATATATGTGTATGTTCTACTCAAATACAAGCTAAATCTAGAACAGAGATCACTACATAAATCAGTATATCACGAAATGCAGACATTGCAGTCAAAGCCAAACAGGTAATAGCTGCACGACGACAGAACCCACCGCTGAGCCATCTCAGTTCGCTGCACGTATTTCTTTCGAGAGGAACAAACCAACAATATACTATGTATTTCTCGCTTTACACGGCAACCCGTAACCAACGGATGCACGGCTCAGATCGTGTAGAGAGAGAGAGGAAAAAACCGCTGCATGCGCGCTTCGAGTACTCGAGACCGGTATGGTATGGCTATTCACTCGCTGCTCGGCGGGCCCACGCACGCAACGAGAGGAGTCCCCGCAGCGCCACGTGTCAACCGCCGCGCCCTCCTCTCATCCCCGCACTCTCTCCTCCCTCCAATGCTCTCTCTCTCTCCCCCCCTCTATTCGCAACAGAAGCCAACCCCGGCCACAACCGAAAGCAGAGAATAACCTTTTCCTTCTCCCTCCACTCCTGCTTGATACGTGGTACGCACCCGCTTCTCCTTTTCGTTTCTCTCTCTTGATCAGTTCCAACATTTTCAATCCCCTCCCTCTCTTTCTCTCTCTGTGCAACGCAACAGGGAAGAGAGAGAGAAAAAACAAGAAGCGCCGCTGATCATGCTCCAGTGATCCAAGAACAGGAACAGGCGAGCCAGGCGGCCGTTCGGGGATGGCGGGGAACGAGTGGATCAATGGCTACCTGGAGGCGATACTGGACAGCGGCGGTACTGCGGCGGGAGGAGGCGCAGGCGGAGGAGGCGGCGGTAGCGGTGACCCCAGGTCCCCGGTGGCAGGGGCGTCGTCGACGGCGAGCCCCCGCGGCGCGCACATGAACTTCAACCCGACGCACTACTTCGTGGAGGAGGTGGTGAAGGGCGTCGACGAGAGCGACCTCCACCGGACGTGGATCAAGGTCGTCGCCACCCGCAACGCCCGCGAGCGCAGCACCCGCCTCGAGAACATGTGCTGGCGAATCTGGCACCTCGCGCGCAAGAAGAAGCAGGCAAGCAAAACTCTCTGTCTCTCTCTCCCGTGTTCCATGTTAATTTCTGAACGTTGGTGACGACACGCAACTCTGAATTTGTGGCGACGACGCAACTCTGAACGTGTGAGGGGGTTCTTTTGGACTGATGGATTATTGTTTATAGTTTAAATAGTTGAATCCTAATTATTTGTAAGAGACAGCACACAGAGAAAAATGGTCATATGTGTTTTTAGTCGGTACAGTTGAACTCAGTATATTTTATACTATAATTTTTCTATTGACCCCATCTTAAAAAAACACACCGTTTAAAAGCTAGTTTTGTAGATAATACAAGTATAAACCATATATAAGTTAAAAAGAACCTAGCCTATACATAGGACGCTGAAATAGGGCACCAGGCCTCTCCGTCTTTGAATTACTTTTAGATGCGTATAAGTGCAATGGTATATAATATATCATGTAACCCCGTTAACATTCATTAATTAAAAAAGGCAATTGCATGATAAGTTTGCCTTATATATTATATACTATTGCACTTGCACGCATCTAAAAGAAATCTAATAGCAGGGAGGTCTGCTGCCTAGATATCATGGTGCCCCATTTCAGCGTACTATGTATATATCACTAAATCTATCATGCTACTACTAGCACGATAAGCCTCGGCCGTCTGATGTATTAAAGATTTATAGATAATTTTAAAACCAATGAGACCTATCTATTAAATTCAGTCTTTTCATCTCTTTCCTACTCTTTCATGTCAGGAGCCCATCTATCAATCAGTGAATTGATTCCTATCTCATTCTCTCAGTTGTGCCATCCCACTCATTAAAGCTAACTCGACTCACTGTTGAATAGACAAAAAAAAAGGTCCTATCATTTTACCAATTATCCTAGGCTCTCATCAATCGTAGGGTGCAGCTAGTAGTAATTAACTTATAATCTAACCCACGGTTACATTTCGTAGGGTGCAACTAGTAGCAGTTTTTTTGAACTTTTGAAATTTCCCAAAACCAAGGGTAATTTTAGAACTTAGGCTGATAATTTGTTTAAGAAATGTAAATAATAATTTATGGTGCAACTAATGGTGATTTTTGAACTTTCTTTTAAATAAAAAAACTTATGACAATTTTGAACTTAAGATGATAATTTATTAAAACTATGGATGATAAAATAGTATCCAACTGACGGTAAAATTTGAACTTTTGAATTTTTTGTTAAAAGCGATGGTGGTAAATTTAGAAATTAGGGTCTTAATTTGTTAAAAGTGTGATTGATAACTTAGGGTGCAGCTGATGGTAAATTTTAAACTTTTTGACACAACCAGAAAATTGATGTTAAATTCTAAAATTAGGATGTAATTTGTTTAAAGTGTAAATGATAACTTAGGATGCAGCTAAATAGTAAAAGTTGAACTTTTATACACAAACGCAAAATGATGGTAAATTCTTATATAAGGGTGGTATAACGTGCTTAAGGTGCAGATGATAACTAAGAGTGTAACTGATGCTAACTTTAGTGCAACTGATGGTAAGCTTTAAAATATTTTAAACTTATAGGAATAATGATAATTTTGAATTTAGCGTGATCGTTTTTTTTAAAATTATAATGATAACTTAGTGTTCAAATGATGGTAATTTCTAAACTTTTCTCAAATTCGTAAACTTATAGTAATTTTAAACTTATGTTGGTAATTTGTTAAACTATCGATGGTAACTTAGGGACTAACAAATGGTACTTTATGTGACTTTCGTTTGATAATTTATTAAAAATTCAGATGATAACATTTATTTTTTTAGTTGTAATTTTGGATTTCTTGTGTTACATGATATAATTTAGTGGCAAATGTTATTAATAAAAGACTAAATATTTCTAAGATTACTCTAGAAAAGAAAAGAAAAAAGTGAGTGCTTATGACTAAAGGGCACCGTCTGTGATAACTTTCGATTATCACTGATCCATAAATTCAGACGGTTCAAAAAACCGTCTGTGATGACGTTTTAGAACCGTCTGTGATGATGATTTCTGTAGTAGTGTCTATAGTTAATCCCATATAGTGCACTCTGCATGACTGAATTAATTATCTGAGAGAAAATTTCTGATTGATGCTAGTGTAAAAAACACGTTTTTCATTAATGTTTAATGATGATCGTATAGATTGGTTAATTGTTGTCTAAGACTAGATCAAGCCGTAGGCAAGTGTGTTACAGTTTAAAAAATTCAGGACTGTGTAATTGAAGTCGGATATGATTAATACACGTTTGCGTTAGGTATACTCCAAAAAAAATTGTAGTAGTCTGCACTCTGCACCACTACGTATTTCTCCAAAGGCAGAAATTTGTAGTCTCATGGTTTCGATAATGGCCGACGAGTTTGCTCTCCCTTTTCCTTTTCAACTACACGAAACTGATTTTTTAATGAAATTTTTAGTGATGCTTCTGGTTTTTATTTTTGTGGGTGTGATTGACGATGAGCAGCTGGAGCTGGAGGGCATCCAGAGGATGTCGGTACGTAGGAAGGAGCAGGAGCAGGTGCGCCGCGAGGCGACGGAGGACCTGGCGGAGGATATGTCGGAAGGCGAGAAGGGGGACACCGTCGGCGAGCTGGCGCAGCACGACACGGCCAAGAAGAAGTTCCAAAGGAACTTCTCCGACCTCACCGTCTGGTCTGATGAGAACAAGGAGAAAAAGCTTTACATTGTGCTCATCAGGTATCATCATACCGCTTACTTATTGCTGTCATTCTTCATGGCAACCGAACTGCTATAAACAATTTTTGCTTCATACTGAAATGCATCCTGCCACAGTCACCTTCTCTCTTGTGCAAATAATTAGTTTAGTGAAAGCGGATTCGCTCTCTGTTGTGCTAATAATTAGTATCCGAAATCTTGATCTTGTAACATTTGCATAGTCAACTCCCTAAAGGTCTAGACTAGATGACTTTTGGGGTGGCCTGAAAGTTTTACAAGTTCTTGGCCCTTCTTTGCTAGTCTACATGGCCTTGTCCGAGGCGAGAACATGGAACTGGGTCGGGATTCAGATACTGGTGGCCAGGTAAACATCAGTGTTCTTGTAGTTGGAGAAACTATTTCTTAGCAACAAGCTTTGAATGACTGCATGCTACTGTTTTTTCGTGTCTTGTAGGTGAAATATGTCGTCGAACTCGCAAGGGCACTTGCAGCCATGCCTGGCGTGTTCAGAGTGGACCTATTCACTCGTCAGGTGTCGTCTCCTGATGTGGACTGGAGCTATGGGGAGCCAACGGAGATGTTAACCTCTGGTTCCACGGATGCGGAGGGAAGCGGTGAGAGTGCCGGGGCATACATTGTGCGCATACCGTGCGGGCCAAGGGAGAAGTATCTCCGGAAAGAGGCCCTGTGGCCTTACCTCCAGGAGTTTGTCGACGGAGCTCTCGCGCATATTCTGAACATGTCCAAGGCTTTGGCCGGACAGATTGGCAGTGGGAAGCCGGTCCTGCCTTATGTGATCCATGGTCACTACGCCGACGCGGGGGACGTCGCGGCCCTTCTTTCCGGTGCGCTGAACGTGCCGATGGTGCTCACCGGTCACTCGCTTGGGAGGAACAAGCTGGAGCAGATTCTGAAGCAAGGGCGCGCGTCAAAGGAGGAGATTGATTCAACCTACAAGATCATGAGGCGTATCGAGGGCGAGGAGCTGGCCTTGGATGCAGCGGAGATTGTCATAACGAGCACAAGGCAGGAGATTGACGAGCAGTGGGGATTGTATGATGGCTTCGATGTCAAGCTCGAGAAAGTGTTGAGGGCACGGGCGAGGCGTGGGGTTAGCTCCCATGGCCGTTTCATGCCTAGGATGGTGGTAAGTGTTCACTAATAAAACGTAGTAGTACTGTACCATGTCTGGCAAAATTCCGGCAAATTAGGCATTTGAGGTGACACATGTGGTACACAATTTCTTTTGGGTATTGATAAATATCATCCGAATGTTTTCTTATAAACTATCATCCAGATTTGTGGCTGTTGGATTAGAGATCTAACGGCCGTGAATTCCCTCCTCCAAAAATCCTCCTCTAAAAAAACAACAGTTAGATATCTACTCCAACAGCTACAAATTTAGATGATTATTTGAAAGAAAATATCTGAGTGATATCTATACACACCCTTTATTTTTCACACATTGGCTTTGCATGTGTGGCTTCTTAACAGGTAATTCCTCCTGGGATGGACTTTAGCAATGTTGTGGTTCCTGAAGATATCGGCGATGGAGATTGTGATATCAAAGATGATATGAATGGTTTGGAGGGTGCTTCACCGAGGTCACTGCCCCCAATTTGGGCTGAGGTTGGTTGTGGATTCCAAATTTCCTCTGCAGACCTACAGGGCTACATCAGTTTCCTTTACAACGACCTTAATATTGCTGAACAAAACTGCTTGTCACAGGTGATGCGGTTCCTGACCAATCCTCATAAGCCGATGATCTTGGCTCTATCAAGGCCTGATCCGAAGAAGAACATCACTACACTTGTCAAAGCATTTGGAGAATGTCGCCCACTGAGGGAACTTGCAAACTTAGTAAGCAACAATTAACCTGAATAACTGCATTTCAGTGGTACACTTTGAGTAATCATATCTGCAGTTTTTATGATCAAATGCCAAAAGTACTGTCCATCCATAATGCTTACCATGTAGAAAGGTTACCTATTTCGAGTACTAAACTAAGTCTGCTGTTTCTGAACATTCGAGTACTAAACCAAGTAACAAAATTGGAGGTGTCTAGAGAGTACTCGAATGTTTTTTGGGTTGGGAGCATTCGAAATACTTACATTTTTTTGAAGGGATGTATAGGGCATCTGTTGGATGGAGATCCAACGTCTCAGATCCGTTTTTTGGAGACAGTATGAGAGATTCGTTGGATGGAGATCCAACGCTAAGAAATCTGAGTGCTCTTAATCCCAAAAACACTCGAATGTTGTTTAGCACTTCCTAACAAAATTTTCCTCCGTTTTCAGACTCTGATCATGGGGAACAGGGATGACATCGACGAAATGTCTGCCGGCAACGCGAGCGTCCTCACCACAGTCCTGAAGCTGATCGACAAGTACGATCTGTACGGAAGTGTGGCCTTTCCCAAGCATCACAATCAGGCGGACGTACCCGAGATCTATCGCCTTGCGGCAAAAATGAAGGTCTGTTGCATGTCATGCCACTCTCTTCATCTTTCAGCTTTGGTCACTCACACTCGCCGAGACATTGTCTTCTGCAGGGCGTCTTCATCAATCCTGCTCTCGTCGAGCCTTTCGGTCTCACCCTGATCGAGGTCAGCTTCAGCTTCAGTTCTCTGCAATCACTTGATGTTTTCCTATTGCCTTGGAAACAAAACTCAATTCTGACGAACTAATGGCCTTTAGGCTGCGGCGCACGGACTCCCGATCGTCGCCACCAAGAACGGCGGTCCGGTCGACATTACAAATGTAAGCATCCATGCTTTGCACATCCTATGTGTTCTGTTGCAATGAACTGTGTGTGGAAGAATGTGTAATTGTGTGGTGCATGTGCTTTTCAGGCACTGAACAATGGACTGCTCGTGGACCCGCACGACCAGAACGCCATCGCCGACGCGCTGCTGAAGCTGGTGGCCGACAAGAACCTGTGGCAGGAGTGCCGAAGGAACGGGCTGCGCAACATCCACCTCTACTCGTGGCCGGAGCACTGCCGAACGTACCTCACCAGGGTGGCCGGGTGCCGGATAAGGAACCCGCGCTGGCTGACGGACACGCCGGCGGACGCGGGCGCCGAGGACGAGGAGGCCCTGGAGGACTCGCTCATGGACGTCCAGGACCTGTCGCTCCGCCTGTCCATCGACGGCGAGCGGGGCTCCCTGAACGAGCCCCCGTCGCCGGACCCGCAGGATCAGGTGCAGAGGATCATGAACAAGATCAAGCAGTCGTCGTCGTCTCCACAGGCCACGTCCCCGGACGCCGACGGTTCCAAAAATCCAGCCGAGGCCACCGCGGGCGCGGTGAGCAGGTACCCCGTCCTCCGCCGTCGCCGGCGGCTGTTTGTCATAGCCGTGGACTGCTACGGCGACGACGGCCGCGCTAGCAAGAGAATGCTACAGGTGATCCAGGAGGTGTTCAGGGCGGTCCGGTCGGACTCTCAGATGTCCAAGATCTCAGGGTTCGCGCTGTCGACGGCGATGCCGCTGTCCGAGACGCTCCAGCTTCTGCAGCTGGGCAAGATCCCACCGACCGACTTCGATGCGCTCATCTGCGGCAGCGGCAGCGAGGTGTACTACCCCGGCACGGCGCAATGCATGGACGCCGAGGGGAGGCTGCGCCCTGACCAGGACTACCTGCTGCACATCAACCACCGGTGGTCTCACGACGGCGCGAGGCAGACAATAGGGAAGCTCATGGCCGCGCAGGATGGCTCCGGCAATGCCGTCGAGCCGGACGTGGAGTCTTGCAACGCGCACTGCGTCTCCTTCTTCATCAAAGACACCAAAAAGGTTCCCTACATGTTCTACTTTTGAATAGTCATAGTCACCGGACTTATTAACAATGCCTACTACTTTGATTGGTTTCTGAATCTGAATTCTCTTGATTAATCAGGCGAAGACGATCGACGAGATGAGGGAGAGGCTGAGGATGCGTGGCCTCCGGTGTCACATCATGTACTGCCGGAACTCGACGAGGCTACAGATTGTCCCTCTCCTGGCATCGAGGTCACAAGCACTCAGGTAAGTACATATGTACCCTTTTATTTACTTGATTTTTTAGAACATATGTCGTCAAATTTTCTATCAATAGATTTAAAATTATCTTGATTGGCTATACAAAAGTTATATCTTTAGATTTATCGTTAAAAATATTTTTTATAATATAATATTTCTTAGTGTAAAGTTATAAAAAATAGTAGTTAAAGTTGAACCTAAAAAATAAAAGTAAAAAAGAATGAAAAGAGTACTATTCCTTGTAAGGTGATCTCTAAAAGACAATTTCAGGTATCTTTTCGTGCGCTGGGGCCTGTCTGTGGGGAACATGTATCTGATCGTCGGGGAACACGGCGACACCGATCTGGAGGAGATGCTATCCGGGTTACACAAGACAGTGATCGTCCGAGGCGTCACAGAGAAAGGCTCGGAGGAGTTGCTGAGGAGCTCAGGGAGTTACCATAGGGAAGATGTCGTCCCATCTGAGAGCCCCTTGGTTGCTTACACGCACGGCGATCCGAAGGCCGATGAGATCATGCGGGCTCTGAAGGATGTCTCCAAGGCTTCTAGTGGCATGTAAATTGGTTGCTGGGAAGTCTGCGATCTCTGACGCCTTCAGGAGTGCTAGCTTCTTAATATCTTCTAGTTGTTGATAACTGAAAGAAAGACTCGTTTCTGTTTTTCCTTCCCTGCATAATCTTATGAACATTATCACGAGTATATCTTGCAGTGAGAAATAATTAGGACACTGCTGACGCCACTGTTAATGTTTGTGAACTAATTAAGTAACATATATGGTTTCTTCAATAGCTGTAACCAGAGTACACAGCATTATAATTCCTGGCAAAACTTTTGATAGTTTTGGTGCTTGTTCAGGATTACATTTCTGAAACATTCTCCCAATGGCTTATTGGCTTGTGTACAAAAGCTGAACAAGAGAAAATAATGATGGACATAAACCGGCATAATTAGTTTTTTCTTTTACAAATTTTAAGTGACATTAAACTCAGTCAAAGGGAACGTGCAACACACACTGGCTGACTGATAGCAAACACTGGTTCTAACAATAAGTCCATTTTATGAGGCTGCCCAATAACCGAAACTTCTTCAATTCTAGTATTCTTGTTTTATAGCATACAGCACGTGGCACATTCCCATTGGCCTACAAACAAACGCAAAAGAGAAATGATAAGATCAAATACATAATTTGTCTTGCCTACAAAACTTCCGGCATGATGGGTTCTGAAGAAACGCCCATGAGACAATTGCAATGACAATTGCTCGGCGCCTTTCTGATCGGCAATCTCAATGTTATTGCAGTCTTTGCTTCCCCTATTGGAGAAGTTGTGAGTTTATTACCGCTATTGCTAGATATGTCTCTCCTAATCAAGATCAGATCAAAACTGCCACAATCCTACACCATATATACAGGGTTCAGCAGAGGCCTAATGTGCAACCTTGTGCTCCAATTGGTTCCAATCAAGAAAGATTCCTGACATGGCAAAATGGAGGAAATGACTGTCCTTCCCCTTCGCATTGGAGGTACTAGTGAGGACTCCAAATCCAGCAGAAGCAGTGGACGCGAACCGAAATCACCTGTCCAATTCCATGATCTGTTCCCAGGTCAACTGCTAGGAGAGGCAGATCACTGGGAAAAGAATGTAAGACTTAGAAATCTCGATGCACCAGTCTTGAAGATCAAGAAAACAACAATGTCCATACAAGGAAGAAGCTATAGCTTAGCGAAGAACAGTTAGCAGTGCTGGAAAACGTGTACGAAGAGCACAGCAATCTCGATCCGGTAAGTTCTATATGACTGGTATGGCAATGGAGGGGGTAAATGATGACATCAAATTTTTCCTTAAGTATTTACCGATTCTCCACTCTAATAGTTATGAGAAGCTGTGAAATTCAAGAATCCAAAATTCCAAAAATTCACTATGCTAAGTAAAAACAATATGGTGAACAGTAAAAACAATACTGTTTCAAATCCAAATCTGTAAATCTAAAACTCAATT
This sequence comes from Melocanna baccifera, assembly GCA_036346265.1. Lineage (NCBI taxonomy): Eukaryota > Viridiplantae > Streptophyta > Magnoliopsida > Poales > Poaceae > Melocanna > Melocanna baccifera. The sequence continues at coordinate 8,682,698 of CM070678.1, forward strand.
GATTTTGTAATTATTTATGGTAGATTCTGCGATAATAGAGAATCTACCTGGTCGAGTTGAAGGAATGGGACAGTCTTGCCTTTAGTGAACTTCTGTGGAATCGTAAGAACCTCCTTAGCGTTGAGTTTGCTATTTTTATTACCTTTGGGAGATTTCTTAGGCTTCTCTTTTTTTCTCTAGACTGGGTTGAGGAATTTTCTCTATCCAGTCGATGGTGTTGTTCCATTCAACCATCTAGCTAGTGGTTGTGTACCTGTCAGTCATGTCAAACAGTTCGACGATCGTTCTTGGATGGTTTATTGCAATGTCCTCCATAAATCGTTAGTTCCTCAACCCAGTTTTGAAAGCATGAATAACATAAGAATCTACAACCTCTAGAATAGAATTATGAACCTAGCTGAATCTCTTGATGTACTATCGAAGAGTCTCATTGGTTCTTGCTACATTCGATGGAGATCGTCTTCTTTACTGGGGCGGTCCTATGTCCCCTAAAAGTTTGTGATCAACAGGTCACGGAGCCGCTCTCAAGTGTAAATTGATCTGACCAGTTGATTAAGTAGCCAAGATCGGACAGATCCTTTGAGCTGCTCCCAAGTGTAAATTGATCACCACCTACCGCTTTGATGGCAGTTGTGTAAATCTGTAGAAATTCTAATGGGTTCTGAGTTCCATTAAATTTCTCTAGATTTGTTGGTCGAAACCTATCTGGCCAACGTACTACTTTGAGGTAGGGTTGTGCACATTAGCACTGAATTGAAAAAATAGTACCAAAAAAACTGAACAGTACCGGTCAACTCGGTTTGACCGATATTCAGTATTCGATATGGGATTCAGAAATCAGGTTTATTTGGGGTTTGTTTTTTTGGTAAAAACCTGCTGAAAACCAAAAAAACCAAAAAATTGAATACGTGTACTCCATAGAGTCATTCACCCATTAGTATAGGCGTCCAGTTCCAGCCAGGCAATACACTCCTCTCTTAGTCTCTCTTGCACTCTTGCGCTGCATCGCTGTCCCTGGACTATCGATGACAACAAGTCTCGAGAGTTACTCTTCGGCGTCAGAAGGCCCTCCTCGGTATCATGCTCTTCCTGCTCTCCACGCGGCGCTAGTGAGCGTCCCCACTCCCCACACAGTCAATCACCTTCTACCTAGAGCTCGCGGCCTCGTGTGGCTCAATTTGGTGCCCTTTGGGTGGCGAGGTCTCTTTCTGTCTTGATGTGAGTCGAGGTTCTATTTTGTGTTGAGATGAAACTCAAGTGAATCCCTACTTGCTTTGATTTTTATATATCTTGATAAATCGGTTCTATGATCTGGAGTGGTTAGTTATGGTGATCTATGAGCTCTGATCTGTGATCCAAACTTGCAATTTGGTAATGTCCTATGATACGAGTTAGAAAACTATCATATTTTGTTGTTTCCTGTGTTTGATATGAACATGATTACATGAACGAAGCTTAGCGTGAGGTTTATGCTTTGTGGCCACTCTGGGAAAGCCTCCGAGTTCAAGGAGCCGAGCAGCAGGAGAGCACCGATGTCCCTGGGAGAGCCTCTTAGTCCGAGGAGCTGAGCTTGGGGAATGGATATGTTGCAGACTGTAGTTGCTCCTACATGAGTCGCATGACAATCTGAGCATGTTGCAATATGATTTAGCATTTCATCAGTGGAGATGTTTATATTCTAGTGAGGTAGATTATAAAATTTGTGACTTTAAGTTACTGACTCACTATATCGTTCGCAATTCATGTAAACTTAGGTAAATATAGTATTTACCGATACTACACAAAAATAGAAAGGGATTTATCAATACCGAACCATATTTTCAACAATATTGTATATTACCACACTAATAATACCGTATTTGCCATATATACTGTATGTACCGAACTGTATTTACCTAAAAGACCGAATGCACAGGCCTACTTGGAGGCCTGCTAAGAAAGCCCAACGGCCTGTGATCAAATCATAACGCCTTCTTTGGAAGGGCACCATATTATAGTCCGTTGGAGACTGATTTCTTCGGTAGTCATATTGAGGAACTGGTGCTCCAATCTGGTAGTGGACACTTATGTGGTGTCTCAAATCAGTTGTTTGGTTCAGGTGATATCGCAGATCACCTGACCCAAGTGTTCGTCTCTCGTAACAAGGGGGTGGCTTCATTGTTGAAAAGCCGTCTTCTCTCATAACTCCCCTGTTGGAATCTTTGAGGGGCTCTGGCGCATAAAGTTATATTGTTTCCAATATGACCAAACTGGCTTCTACTAAGGGAGGAATGCTCGGACGAAGTTAGAGTATGACTTTAAGAGTTTCTATGCTCTCTGTACATCTTTGTGCACAGCATGGTCTGCTGGAGGTTTTTCAACACCTATCTTGCAACCTAAGCATATCGCAGAGTTTCTGCCAGAGCAGGATCTGGGTTGTTTAAAATATCATGGATGAGCAAGTTTTGAATAGTTACCTAGGGCCTCAAAGGATTTCTGTTTGCGGAGGGGGTACAATGACTCAAATTCCTCTCCAAGCCCCTAACATATCTCGTTTGACCCATCAGTCACGGTGGAGTAGAAGCAGGTGGATTAGCCGATCGATGTCCACTAGTTCTATTGCCTCCATCATCTCAGGGTGATGTAGGAGTGTTTGCACCATTTCAACCAGTGAGGCTTGGTGGGGTCCTATCATCAAGAATCATGCACAGCATCAGGATCGACATCACTGATTACATTAACCTCGTGCCTCCAGTATGAATCTCCTAATGATCTCCCATCGAAACTAAGGGAGAGCCTTCCATCACTTCGACAAGAGGCCTCCACGATGGGGAGTGATTGGAAATCATCACCTTTGGTGGGCTTTGTAGTTGACTTAGCCTAATATGGCAGATTGTAGATCAGATGCTGAGCATTATCATATTCACCTTGCTTTCTGTCGATGATAACTTCATCAACACCATGACCAGGTGTCGATCGGCTCCCGGAATATATAGGATCTATTGTCAAGTAGTGGTCACCTATGACTATATCGAGAGTACTCTAACCCTCTTGTCATCGATAGGAAGTACCGGGCTTGTAGAGGCATTGAGTATTCTGATATAATCGGAATAACCGATTTCTCTAGGAGTGTCACTGATGGGGGTGGTGACTCTTCTTTCATCCGGTCGATTTCATCGGTCTCAACAAGCGGTGAGCTTGGAATGAAAGAGGATGATGACAAGGCATTATGTTCCATAGCATGGATACATACGTTCATGTCGAGGTCGACATAGTTTGGCAAATCAAACAAGTTCTCCTTGACCCAAGTCTCTACCATGATTGCACAAGCGATGACAATAGGGAACAAAGAAGGATGAGGATGGCTGAATGAAGAAGAACATCAAGGTTTCAGTGCCTTCTTCCCCACGGACGGTGCCAGCTATCGATGATCGAGTTACTAATCTTACAAAATAATATGAGAAAGATGACTAAAAATCCTTAGGAGATAACAGAGATGCTCTTTATTACTATAAACTAGTTACAGTATACCTTTAACAAGGTGTGAGACTAGCCCTAATTACACTAGATGAGATATCAATTGTATTAATTACTTTATCTGAATTGTCTTCGATTTTCTTCTATCTCCTCTCGTCCAACCTTAATAACCAATGAAGAGATGCCAATTATTCATCAAATAAGATGTCTCATGAAACCAATGTGTCTAGTCAGGGAGGTAGTTATTGTAATAAAGAGAACACCTGATTGTTGGTTGTTGTCAGTGAGAGATGATCATAGAAAAATAACTGCATAGTAGTTGTTTGTTAGAGGCTTAGTGCCAAAACATCATGTTATTTGGAGTAGATAAGGCACGTGTTTTATCCATCGCACAAAAGAAATATCCTGAAATCGGATCCAGGTACTAGTTCATAGAATCTTCAAACAATCATCTGGTCAGGCAACACATACAACGTTTCTTTGAACAGGGTACTCGGAGAGTAATCTCTGGAGGTTTATGACCATAGGGTTCTTTGGCCTTAATTGAATATTAAAGTTGTAATTAAGGATTTATTTAATTCTCATCACCTTTGATCCACGTGATCATCTTAGCTCCTCCTTATCCTAAATTATCTTCTAAAGCGCCGCTCAAGTGCCGCGGTTTTGATCCAAAATAGTTTTCAGTATTTTGGTCAACTTACCAAAATACATTTTCTTAATTCGGTCTTCATCTTTCCTTGTAAGTAATGGTCATGCTTGCCATGTGTAGATGCACTACTGGCTTATCACGTGTTGGTAAATCTCTTCTATTTTGGTTCCACCAGACTACGCCTCACTTAGACCAACCAAGCCATATGGTGCAACCTATCGCTTGAACTTTTCTTCAACATTTTCCGCATTTCTTGTGTATGCTTGAGTTTATCCATCTCATCGGCATCCTTGATCGTTCTAAGCCTCGACTCTTTCATAAGTGTAGCCTCAATCCTTACTGTTGACCATGGTTGATTCCAAAAACCTCTGCACATTCAAAAATTAATAAATAGTTTTCGAACATAAGTTTGTTACAACTTGACCTACGTTAGTTGAGATATGCATCATGCCATACATATGCATAGATCTTGGTCAAAACAAATCATCACATTACTCAAAATTTTCAAAATCATCTATTTTGGTCGAAACAACAAAAGCTGGCCAGTCAAACCGTCGCCTTTGCAAGCTATCCAAAAATCTATAAAATTTGCAAATTCTAAATTTTAATTACTCTAAAATGGCAATGGTTTATCACAACAAAAACCGTGGGTCTTCTTACATGGTTCTTCAAGTTCATATTGTGATATTACTGAACATATTGTGATATTACTGAACATTGATGCAAAAGAATTTTCATTTTTCAAGCTAGTATTGAAGAGTAAATCTCATGATTAAAATTAGGCTCTAAAAGCAGGGGTTAGCAGACAAGCTGAACATAGAACCACGCCAAGTTGAAGTCTAGTTTCAGAACAGAAGAGCCCGGTACTCGCATAGTTGCATTCACTTGTGCATTTCTCGATTTACCAGGGAATTAAAGACTACGCTTTCCTGATTATTTATTTTGTTCAAATTTTAGGAGCAAGCCAAAGCAGACAGAAGCAGATTGCAGATTACAAGGAGAACAAAAGACTGAAGACAGAGCTGCAAGAAATGATGAGGGTTTGTCAGCCTGGTTGGCCTCTCCATGACAAAACTCAGAATGGATCAATTGTGTGTGTTACGTGCTCATTTTGCAACAAAATAATCATCGGAGACCTAAACAGTCTGAAGAACCTGTAAGTAATGGGTTCATGCATGGATCAAAGGGTAAGTTTTGCAGGCTGTAGTTACTGAACAACGATGAGTTCTCGCCACGACAGATACTTCAGAGAGTTATCTCTCCTGCATTTTTTTTAAAAAAAATCCTTAAAAGATGTTCAAATCAGAATGTTGAGAAAGATCCTTTCAGTACATAAACAATGCGGCATAGCTCATATGCAGAGAGGCTCCCATATATGTCCTTACAAAGTTCAGAAAATAAGATTTCTCTCTCTGCATGAAGAGAAAGAAGAACGAATAGACAGAAACTTATTAAAACCCGTTGCATTTTGCATGCGTGCATGGAAGGACCTGTTCTAAATGTGACGTTCCGAAGTAAGACTCCAAATTTAGGATGTATGCACACCATTAATTTGCCTACGCTTGAGCAACACCACCACATCACGAACACTTCCCTGAAACCTCTCCCCTCCACACTTCCGGCCCCCTCCTCCCACTATAAATACTTCAAGAGCACCACCTCCTCCACCCACCAAGCTTACAATACTCCAGCTCAATAAACAAACCATCCGTCTCTGCCAATCTGTTCTTTCATTTGCAGTTGCTAAGATACGAAGGAGGCGATGGCGGCGAGGTCCGACGAGCTTCGCGTGACGCTGCTGGGTCTGGCCCTGCTGGGGCTGCTGCTGCTGAGCTGCCACGCAGCGCCCGTCGACGCCGCCGGCTCCGGCGGCAGCCGCAAGAACAGCTTCAGCATGAACAGCGCCGGCGCCCGCCACATCCACAGCTTCAGCATGAACAAAGCCGACACGGACCACCGCGGCGGCCGCAACGGCGGCGACCACCACTGATCGATCCATCGATCCATCGCAAGTACTACCATTGATTAACCCATGGCTTATACAGCACCGTTACTACTACATGCAGGCGTGTGGGATCGATCGGTCAACCAACCGGAGCGTGCGTGATGCTGCTGCGTTGTTAAGTTACGTGTGTTCTTGATTTGTTCGTGTGTTTTAATTCGATCTTTTTCTCTGATCTTGGTCGCAGTTGCATGCGTGCATCGGCCTGCATCGATCATTTCTTCTTTTTTGTAAATCTTGGAGTAAAACAACGACCTGTAGTAAGGGTCGTTGGTTTGTGTAATTGTTAATTTACTTAACCGGGTCTGTATTAAAAAGGTGTTGGGATTAATTATGTGTGGATGTATCTAGCAATCACCGGGATATTTTCTTCCAGACAATCATCTAAATTGGTGACCTTTAGATTAAGATCCAACGGGTTTCATCATTTGAAGAGGGAATGAGGTGTTGGGACCTTTAGAGGGGGAATGAGGTGGCAGCGCACGAATTTTCGCGCACATTTAAAGATGAGAAATTTGGATGATTGTTTGGAAGAAAATATATAAATGATATTTATCAACACTCTTATGTGTAGGTGTCTAAGGAAAATCTGAGTTTTCTTTTGCTAAAAGGTAATCAAATGCTAAGCTGCTAGATCTAGATCTAAAAGATCTCATCCTCCCCTAAACCACATATATTCCTCTTCCTCCCCTCCCCTTTCCAAACCATAGCCATCACCCCTTCCCACAACCGTCGTCGCCGCACCCCCGCCGCCACTGCATCCCTGGCGCTGGCGCTGCCCACCAGCGAACCGCCGCCGCCTCTCCCACCTCCTCCCTCCATCGTCGTCCTTCTTCCTCCTCTCTGGTAAGCTGCCCCTGCAACCCCCACCTTCTTCCTTCTCTTCAACAAAATCCCCTCATGCCACCCTCCTTCTTCGTTGTTGGGTTTGAATCACACAAGAAAGCAAGGGACAAAGGAAGAAATCAAAACATAGGAGCTTCAGTTATCAAGCTTTTGCATTACATCGATCACTCATGCATGTGTTACAAGAAGGATGGCCAGACATCCTTTTATATACTTACAAACCGACATTACTATAACTGACTTAAGCAACAATATAACATTATTTATTTTTTCTATAGCTAGCAAACATCACTTGGCCAGCTAGCTGTATGCTGAAGCTTGAGCTGTACATAGCTTGCTATTACTAAATATTGACCTTTCTCTTTTACCAACATGGACTAAGGAAGTTACTAGCTAAACACAGCTACAGGACTAATCCAGAAGTTCTTCATATGTCAGCAACTTTAGATAATTATCAAATAGAAAATGAATTAATCCAACAAACTCTCCCTATATTGACCTTTCTCTTTTACCAACATGGACTAAGGAAGTTACTAGCTAAACACAGCTACAGGACTAATCCAGAAGTTCTTCATATGTCAGCAACTTTAGATAATTATCAAATAGAAAATGAATTAATCCAACAAACTCTCCCTTAATTCATTTTCTTGAGACACCAACTAGTTCTCTGTTACGGATAACTTTTTCTTGGGTAAAGCTTTTGTGAAAATGTCCACCAATTGCTGATCTATACAATACAATTCTAGTTTAACCTCCCAGTGCTCAACTGCTTTTCAAATGTAGTGATATTTAATTGTAATATGTTTGGTTCTATCATAATTGGCCAGATTCTCATTTATCGTAATGGTCGATTTGCTATCACAATAAACCGTAGTTGGCTCATGGTGTTTCTAGCTGATATATTTATTATTCTCCTCAACCAGACTTCTTGGGAATAGCTTTGCCTGCTGCCAAATACTCCGCTTTAGCTAAAGACAAAGCTATTATATTCTACTTCTTTGTTGACCAAAAGCACATACTTGAACCAAGCGAGAAAGTATATCCTGACGTACTTTTCATGTCATCAAGACATCCTACCCAATCACTATCTGTATATCCATTCAACCTTGAACTTTCAATAGGATTATACCAAATGTCATAATTTGTAGTTCCTTTGACATATCATAGAACTCTGTTTGCAGCAGAAAAGTTCGATTGATTTAGGCTACTCATGTATCTTGAAAATAAACTAGTCACAAACATAATATCTAGTCTTGTTACAAGTGAGTGTAACAAACTTCCGATTAAACTCTTGTAAATTGTTGGATCTACTTTATTTGGTCCATCTTTTATCTTCTGTTTCTCATTCGGCATCAAGGGGGTTGCAACCGATTTGCAACCATGCATTTTGAATTTCTTTAAAATACTCTTTGCGTACTTTCTATGATATGAAAATGCCATTATCATTTTGGCATATTTCTACACCTAGAAAAAAATGTAGAAACCCGAGATCACCCGTTTCATATGTCTCCATCATATCCTTTGTGAATTCTTGCATCATCTTTTCATAATTGCCTGTATATATCAAGTCATTGACATATAACGAGATAATTAATATATCCATACCTCTTTTCTTGACATACAAAGTAGATTTGCTCTTGCTTTTTCCAACAACCGTGGCTACCAAGTGTACCATCGTGTTGTCAAGGAGACGGGCGGGATGGCGAATTACCCAGTGCTGACAAAGACCAATTACAACGATTGGTCGCTGCTCATGAAGATCAAACTTCAAGCGCGATGTCTCTGGAACGCCATTCTTCTAGCATTAAGCAGATAATGTAATGATTCATATGATCACACAATATGGGTAAGAAATCGAACTTGGACATTGACAAGTAGCGTTTGATGTCAGATAATTGCTCCACAACAATTCAATGAGGATGTTGTGAGCATATGAGCAGGTGTAGTGTCAGCTGTCTCAATGATCAGGAAGAGTTAAAGTCGCAAAAGTCGCGCTGCTTCGATCGGAGAGACCGACAGAACGACGGCGAACGCTCTGGTTGGTGCTGCGCCTTTGTTTTGGACACATGCGGTCACTACGACGTGGGCCCGACCTTCGGTTTTAAAAACAGAACAATCCAGCCTGTTGCTGCTTGGGCTAGTAGACCCAGGCCCATCTAGTCAGCCTGGCACAATTAAGTTTCTAACAATTTGAAGTGGGCCTGTTCAGGCCCAAAACTCCATGCTGTGCTGGGCTTAGGCACAACTTGTCGGAGCAAAAATAGATTATTTTTTCGAGAGATCAATTTACACACTTTGTTGAGAGATTAATTTACACATCTTAAGGCTGAGTTAGACTTATGATAGATGGTTTCACAGAAAGATTGTAATAAAAAGTATACTAAGGGCCTGTTTGGTAGAGCTCCAGATTCTCATTTTTCAGCTTCTGCTCCAGATTCTATAAGAATCCATTTCTCTGAGAATCTAGAGCTACCTCTGATAAGTGTTTGGCTAGTGGGTTGGCTCCAGATTCATAAAAGAGGATATTTGAGGGAAATAAACCATGTTACCCCTAGTTGTAACCCTTCTATTTATCTATTGTTGAATTAGTAAAAGAAACATGTGCAGATCTCTTACTTGCTTCATGTTCATGAATAAAGACAACTAATTAACGAGGAACACGAGTAGGGATAATACCGATTTCTCAAAATCAAACTCAAACAATAAAAACAAAACATAAGCAAGATTAAGTACTCATCACTCTCATAAGGATTACCACCACATGGTCTTACACGACGACAAGCAGTAATGTTTTTCACTTTGTTCACTCCTACTTTTCTTGGACGAATCAATTTGCATAACATCAAATTAACAAGAGGACAAACGCCCAGCTATTAACTCCACGACTCAACCATTTGTACAAAACAAAACAATTATCAATTACACGCACCAGAAGTAATTACCTAAACGGCAAAATAAAAAAGCGGACCAAAACAAGCCCTCCCTAATCGGATAACACATCATTTCGCAACAACTAGTTACACCATATACATGACACCTCTCGACACTTCGCAAGTGAACCACCACCACTCTCGTCTCCACTCGAAACAACATGTCACAATTATGCACGCAATTCTCCACAATTAAGACAAATCACATTCACTATCTCTATCACAGGATAACAGCAACACCCATCAATCATGCCAACTTCACTAGCCTTCAAAGTTTGACCGCGGATGATCATCCCTGCCACCACCATCGGCAAGAGGCGATCATCACCACCACTACTGGCGAACCCGCATCTGCTTCAAATACAACCATTAGCATATAGTACCAGTTAGGAATGTATAGTATATACATGAAACTAAACTACAACAGCCATTTTGCTATTCGTGAAACAACAATGCTATGTTGTTTGACTGGGTTATCTTATATCTCTTTGTTTCCTCTTCACATTTTTGGCAATGAATGGTCAGATCATATAGGACTATTGGTCAGATCATATACACAAACATACACAATAGCAATACAAGCCTGCATTACCTGCCTCAATATACACAAACATACACAATAGCAAAGATAAGTATCTGTGTATCTGTACCTTGATGGTGGCGGTGGCAAAATCGCAAAGTTGAAGCTACAATCTCCCCGACCTGATAACAATGAAGCATCGCAACAATATTTGCTACAAAAATGGAGACATTGCAGACATTAGCTGACCGAAAATGGAGACATTGCAGACATTGCATCAGAACAATATTGAGCATACCAAAATTCACCGGGCGCGCGGGCTGGAAGGCGTCGGCGGCGCGGCGCGAGAGGAGGCGTCGGAGGGCGCGCGAGGCTGGGAGGCGGCGGGGCGCGCGCGCGAGGAGGGGGAGGGGAGCGGCGCGCGAGGAGGAGGGAGAGGCGGCGGCGCGGGGAGGGGAGGCGGCGCGCGGGAGGGAGGGAGGGGAGCGGCGGCGCGGGAGGAGGAGGGAGGAGGCGCGGGAGGAGGGGAGGAGAGGAGGCGCGCGGAGGGGAGGCGGCGCGCGGAGGAGGAGCCGGCGCGCGCGGGAGGAGGCGGCTCGGGGGAGGCGGCGGCGCGGGAGGAGGAGAGGAGGCGGCGCGGAGGAGGCGGCGCGCGGAGGAGGAGGAGGCGCGCGCGGAGAGGGGGGGGAGCCGCGGCGCGGGAGGGGAGGGCAAGGGGATCGCTCGGGTGGGAGGCGTCGAGCAGCGCTCGGGTGGGGACGAGCGCTCGGGTGGATTTCTTATTTTATACAGTGGCATTTTGCGGGTAAATATTAGCAACTTCAATGGGTAAATTGGTTTATGGGCTACAGCTCCCCACGAGAATCCACCAAAAGATTGCTTCTCCTCTCTAGTTCATTTTGGAGAGTGTTTCTCGCGAGAAGCAGAATCTCCTCATTTTGAGAATCGGGGTGTTTGGTACAGCTCCCTGAGAATCTGTTGAGAAGCTGGGAGCAGGAGCTGTACCAAACAGGCCCTAAATTTAGTTGTATTGATTAAAATTATATGTAACTATTTTTTTTACTTATAATCTCTCATAAACATCAAAATTTAAAATTTTAATTCATTGATCATAAACCTCAGACAAAAAAATCGACCCTAATTGTCACTTCACTGATCTAGTACCACCAATTTTCGAAAGAAAACCATATTCGTGTGCAATCCAGCTTCCTTCCTTGAGAATACACTGTACAAGTGTACATACTTCGAAAAGAGGGCGGCCTTGACCCGGCCGCGTGCAAATTACGCGCGGAGTTTTATGCGGCCCCACGCCCCCACCCCGAAGCGACGGCCGCAGGCGATCCAGTGCCCGAACAGCCCGCACGCCGTCCTCGCCACCCCGGCCAATCCCAGGGGCGGGGGCACGAGGAGCACAGAGTGCCAGACCAGGGTGGATCCGGACGCCAGGGGAGTATTAAATCCTGCTCTGAGTCGCCGCACTACAAAGAGGGTCCGCGCAGGTGCACACATACCAACCGATCGATTCGTCTCCTTCTGTTCGTTCGGTACAGATCGTTGTATTGTGTTGAAGAAGCATCAAATCTTACTAGTGCTTGGTTTGGTACGGAGCCTGCGAGGAGGAGAGGGTTGGGGATGTCGGCCGCGGCGGGAGAGGAGGACAAGAAGCCGGCGGGCGAGCAGGGCGGCGGCGCCCACATCAACCTCAAGGTCAAGGGACAGGTCTGCCTCTTCTCTCCCCTCCGCTCCGCGATTCCTGCGTTGTCCACTGAAACTTTTTCTCCCTAGCGGTTCTTGTATTGTTAGAGTTGCTTCGATTCGGGAATTGTGATTGGTAGGGCATCCATGCTTTGGTGCTGTTGATTTAGTGTGTTCGGCTCTCCAAGCGATGATTCAGAATTTCAGATTGGTGTGGTATTGCTGTGGTGCTATTGTGATATGGTTCATGCCTTAGGTCGTTCTAGGCATGCGTCCGGCATCCCTAGACTCGCTGTAGTACGTGCTTGATTCGCTCTTGTGCGTGTTTGTGCCTCCACATAAGAAACGCAATGGGATGAGGTTTTCTGCCCGCTGTACAGATGTTAAGTTCGAATTTCAATTGTTTTGAACCATTGTCTAAAAGGTGTATGAAGGAAGCGAAGTGATTATGTTGCATCAATCAATCTGTGGTAGGACTGATGTCTGGCTGCTGAGTTTCTAATGGAGATTGGTGATGAGAGACAGTAATAAGGTGAAATCTTTGTAGTATCAGTGTTTAGAGCAACATCTTAGTTGACTTGACTGTGGTGCTTGTTTTGTGCTGGAGTACCATACATAAAATTCATATTTTTTTTTCAGCACAACTGGGATAGTGTGGAATGGTTAGTGGTAGTATCATGTGAAACTCTTCCGAAGCGACATTAGAGATGCATGAATTGTATATCTAGCACATTTTATTTCGCATAAACATAAGGTTTTGTTGTATGCAACTATTCTTATGAACAGTGTCATGCTGCATCTCGGAATAATTGGTCCCGTTATGTTTGTGTTTGTCAAAAAATGAGGACGATAGAGCGCATATGTTATTATTGGTCTCACAGGCATGTCGTAGAATCATAATTACAAAACAACACTGCTAGAGGACGACACGTTGTAGAATCATAGTAACAAAACAACACTGGTGGAAGACCAGAAATTGCAAGTAAATTTTCTTTGTGGTTCTTTAGCTTTTTCAATGGGTGTTATTTCTGGTTTCTTCAAATTAAAATTTTCATAGTATTTTCTCCATTTACTCATCTAACTCTGTTTATGATGATTGCATATTGTCAGATCATACTTGTCAAATAGGAATGGTTTTAGGGAAGTTTCTACAGTTTGCTTTTCACTGCCATGTCTTAACATTTCCCTTAATCCTTTGTTCCGTAGGATGGCAATGAGGTTTTCTTCCGCATTAAGAGATCAACGCAGCTAAAGAAGCTGATGAATGCTTACTGTGATCGCCAGTCCGTGGATATGAATGCTATTGCATTCCTGTTTGATGGTCGTAGGCTCCGTGGCGAGCAGACCCCTGACGAGGTGCGTGATGTTACTACCCTGCAAGCATCCTCAATTGGTAGTTCCATAACATGCAATTAGTCCATAATTGGTGTTTTCCGCCCCTGAGTTTTTCTTGTCTGCAAACTGCCAAACTGTTTCAGCTGGAAATGGAAGATGGCGACGAGATCGACGCCATGCTTCACCAGACTGGAGGGTGCCTGCCTAGTGCTGAGAAGAAGCTGCTGCAGCCTCCAACTCTTTTGTGTCTTGTGCTACCTGAGTAAATGAAAGAAACAAAAGAACTTTGAAGCTTTGGTCCTGCACCATAGCTGAGGGACATTTAGGAACGAACTCTGTTTAGCGATATTTGGGTGCTTTTCCTGTTATGACTCGATTATCCATGCCTTAATATACTCATCCAACTTGTTGTTCTCTATGATTTGCAAATTATTTTCGTTGCTCGTAAGGGGTATTGTTCGATTGCCGATGATAAGCCTCTGATTATCGTGTGATTACCTAGAGATGATAATTTCTGTTCATGGAAGTCTTCGATTGTTTCAGCACATCCGTGTGTACTGTGGTGTCAGTGAATCCTTGTACACTGACACTGGCCAGTGGGATTGTCGGCCTGCTTGGTATGATGTAGTTCTCTGGTATGCACCATTGCTACACTGAACAAGAGAAATCAGGACAGCGAAGTTCCTTTGCGGCGATTTGTGCGTGTAGCATAGATATATATGGAGTATGATGCAGGGATGATCTTCCATCCTCACCCCTGTTTGTTTAGCTATTGAGGGTAATTTTATTTCCGTTCAAATTCGAGTCGGGGTTTATTCAGGAGGACAATTTTGTTAAAAATATATAATTAGAGACAAAATACCCATCTCAACCATTCACGATAAGGATTCGTCACCAAGCCATCCTCTCCATCCGTTCTTGCGCGTCCACTGTTCACCATTTGAAAAATCATCATCGTTGTCCTGATCTTTTCGCTGCCGCGCCTTCTCGCCCCTTTGCCGCCGTTGCCACATCCCTGCCACTTCATTAAAGGTCCTACGCCTCGTCTGCAGAGCTCCTAACAACCATTAATTGCCTCTCTGCCCGCGCGTTAAACCGTCTAAGGTGAATTTTGCCGTCGCCGCTCTGTTTTCCTCTCACGTCCAACCTCTTCTCACAGCCAACCTGACAAGTCCCACACCTCTTTGACTGCCGCAATGTCACATCCGAGGCAACCCATACCTCACCTCAGCCAACCGCGCCGCGCCCTCCCAAGCCTTTCTCGACCCCTGCCACGCGCCGCTGCCATGACCCAGGCCCTGTGCTGAATCGCCTCCTTGCCCTATTTAAAGCACCGAACCCCTCCATTAGGAAGCACAGGAGTCCAGTGAGCCTTTTCCACACTCTCAATTGCCCCGATGACTACTACACCACCAGCGACCACCCGAAGACCTCATCGTAAGCCAATTTCCAAGCCATATTGTTCAGTCGATTACTTTTCAATTGCATTCGCCAATATCATCCTTATGCTCCCAGAAACACCCACGAAGCACCATCATAGTTTCCCGAGCCCCTACTGCACTGGCAGCTAGCGTCGTCGCTCGGCCATAGGAAGCCACCGTAGGCAACTCGGCTCAGCCATCCTCAACTCAAGTCGTCACTCCTCCAAGCCTACTCTACACTCAAAGATGCTAAAACCCTAATGCTATTATTCTCTTAGCCCACTAATAACCCATGTGACATTTAGAAGTCCCGAGAGCCTCTAGCCTCACCACTGACGATTGCCAAACTTCCAGCCACCCCCGACCACAAAAGTGGAACCCCCAAACCAGCAGCAACTCACCCATGGCCTTAGAATCTGTCGCAAATTGTTGTAGCCCCTCCAGTCGCCACTGTTTACCTTCTTTGTTCTCAGCCACCGCAGCAAATTGACCAAAGGTTGAAGATAACCTCCAGGTGTCATGGCTCGTCCACCGCCATCCGTGTGTCTTGGATGAACGGCCAATATAGGCACACGTTCGGACGGTCCAAACAGTTGCATGTTCAGACGGTCCGAACACACCGCGCTTACTCTCAATCGTCCAAGCATCGTGGATTAACAGTCTAGATGAACGCGCATTTGGACGGTCCGAACAGCCGCGCTCGCCCTCAGCCATCCAGCGTCTTGATGAGCAGTTCAGATTAGGAGCGTGTTCGGACAGTCTGAATAGCCGCGCGTTGGAACGGTCCGAACCGCGATGTTGTGGGCCTTGTAGGCCGGCCCACTTGGCCAATTTGTTCAAATTAAATCCCACGCAGACACCATTCAAATTGGGCCGACCCAGCACTGTTCACCACTGTTCATCCGAACCCCAAAATCAATATTATACCCATTTTGACTGTCTCGAGCCTGTCTACCCATTTCTCAGCTCTGTTTTCCTATGCTAGACCTTTTTAACCCAAAAACTCATTTTTATTTGATTTTCTAGATTTTTATTTCTTCCTTTTCCTAGCTCATTCTTTTGAGCACGGATTTGAGTTGTTTTATTTTTGCGCTAGCTCACGACTTTGTCGAGCAACCCATTCAAGGAGAAAATCAAGGACAAGCTCAAGACACCAAAGAGTATGAATCTGTAGAGTATTTTGAACAGCAAGGCAAGTCACATATTTTTGATCATATTGATCCCACATTCCTTTAATTATTTAATTATTAGAATTTTTATTATGTTATTTACGCACTGTTATTTCTTGTACAATAAATATTTAGAATGACATGATATTAGTTACGTCCTACCACCTGATAAAGCCCAGTTTAATTTAATGGCTATATTCACCATGACAAGACTTAGTACAATTAAATATTCTATTTAAATATCATCGCAGACCAGAAACTCAATAATTTTACACTACTAAGAGATTTGAATTTTACCGATAGAATTTTAAAATGGTTCTAATATAAGGAGGTATCATGGGAAGCCACAAGATGGCTGGGTCCCATGACCTTGTCCTAGAATGGAGGCTTGAATAAGAAAAATAGCAGTGCAGATGGGCACTAAAACAAGGGTTTGTGGATGGAAGTCGCCTCAGTGAAAATATAAGGACTAGAACCTTATGCTAAGTATAGAACATAATGATCGCTCAACCACAAGTGTTGACTTTGTCAAATTTGGTCTAATAACTGCTCAAATCAATTGAATATCTACTACATGGATATAATATACTATTCCAGAAAAGGGAATAGCTGGTGAAGAATGTGGTATGGAAACGGTAAAATAATGCTTTCACAACTATAGGCTCCACTCGCTTTCAGGCCGCTGTATCCTTGTGTTTGGCCCCCTTAGCCTACATGGTAGAGGCTACATAAAGAGATGAGCAGTGAAAAGTCTTGTTTTCTTAATTCTGTCGCAAGAGTTAAGAAATCTTGTGGGTAAAGTTGGGCAACTATAAAGAGTTCTTTTGTATTGTAAAATAACTTTGGACCACACGCTCCGCAGTGCAAACTTGGCTGTTAAGCCTTAATTTTGTAACAAAGTTTGGCTTCTGTGTTTAAGCTTGATGGCAATGATGTACACTCATCTATAGTACTTGCAACTGAACAATCATAGATAGTTATAAGAGAAAAACCTAACGACCCCCAAAAATGGGGGCGTTACACATTTTGAGATAAATTTTTGTTGAATTAGTTAAATGCTCGTGCTTTGCTATAGATAAAACAAATATCACATTACCTAAACACATCGAGTTGATATCATCAAGATCGGCCTATCCGACTCACAACCTCAGCTCCGCCGTATGCCCGGTAGAGTTTCATTGTTTTTCCCATTTTGTAGAGAATTTTTAAGGATGTTGCATTTGTTTGTTAATAAATTGTTTTTTTCATATTGTGTTACAGATTTTTTTTCGAAAGGTAGAAGGGGGAGTTCATATGGCCTATATGTTGGCGTGTCAACTAAGAAAGGAGTTGACATAAATGGAAAGGGTGGGATGGAATGAATAAACGACCATCATCAGATCTGACCAAATGGGTTGTCTGGCACAACCCGTCACAAACCCAGATAGGACACGACACGATTTAGATCTAGTACAGCTGGTCTTAATGAATTATCGTATCATACTGTGCTGGCCCACGTGACTGTCCTTTAACCCAAGCACGACACAGAGAGGAGGCAGGCCGGACTAGGCAAGCCTAGCCCAATAGGTCACAAGTAATTTTACCACAGGCTCAAGTAATTTTACTGTCACTCGTAAGCAATTTTACTATCGGTCAAAAGTAATTTATTGCCATTTACAAGTATTTTTACTATCATTCATAAGTAATTTTACTACCAATCGTCACTCGTACACACTCAGAAAAGTGTATTAACCCTAACACAAGTAATTTTACTGCATTACCACAGGAGAGTTAATATACTCTTTGAGTAGACCTAGTCTCCTAGGAGGGTTTGGGGAGGGTAAATGGTGTGGCGGGCTGGACCGGACCGTGCATCAGCATGGGATTGTATGTGTCATGCCAGACCAGCTTGTTGTGCCAAGGTGTCGACCCAAACACAACACATCTAGTCGGGCCATCACCAGTATGTTCTTTTTAAGTGGCAAACAAAATATGTTTGGTGAGATAAAGGGGTGAGTTTTGACACACACATCTTGAGAGATGTTTGAAGAAATAGTATTATCGTTTTTTAGTGTTTTGTATGCCCATTCAGAACGCATCAATTTTATAAAAAAAATTAACAAAACAGTGCACTTTCCACAAAAAAAAATCAAGGAAAATTTACCTGTTCCTGGCGGGGCCTTAGAGGTCGGACTTGAGAAAAGGAAAGAGACGTGAAGGATCATGAGTTGACATTCTCCGAACTTGCTGTTCTGGCGATCGTGTCGGCCTGGCCCAGAGAACCCTTCCCTTCCATTAGTACTGCTACTATTGGGCCATATGCATAGACAAGCTTGGGCTCGAGCTTACACAAACTTCATGCGGAAATCCCATATGCCGAGAGTGCGGCGCATAGCAACCCACCGCCCACCCCTACGGCCGACGACCCATATGCGTAGTCGGCCTGAGAAGCTTTGGGGGCCTGGACGCGTTTTTTTCTTCTTTTTTGTTTCTTTCTTTAGCGGCTCATGGTGGGCATTCTGGTGGGCTGTGGCCAGTCTAGCCAAGTGCTTCTTTCTCTCTCTTACCAAAATATTTGTAGTCGGTTTGTTTGTTGTTTCTTATGTTGATTATTTTTTCACTACTGTGTATATTAATATTTTTTTATTTATTAACCCTAATTGTCTTGATTTATTCCAACAATATTTTTCATTTGATCCACTAACGATTTTCAATTGTTTCACTAATAGTTTTGAATTGTTCCGCAAATATAATTTGTTCCACTAATATTTCTTAACTTCTTCCGAACATCCTTGATGAAATTTTGGGAATATCATCGATAAAACAATTGAAACATTGAAACCAAAAACATTTCGAATTGTTCCACAAATATGATTTGTTACACTAATATTTCTTAACTTCTATCAAACATCCACGATGAAATTTTGGGAATATCATCAATAAAACAGTTGGAACATTGAAACAAAATCGTGGAATATTGGCCCATACAACCTAACTTAATGCATGGAACATTGTCGATAAACTATTAGAATATCGAAACCGAATGTATGGAACATTTTTTTTTTACCAATGGAAACATCCAACATGCACCCTGTTCATTCCCCACGCCTAATTCAAAACATACGCACTGGAATACCATCCATGAAACAATAGGAAGTAATGCATAGAATTTTGGGTTTTATCTATGGAATATATACTATATGATTTATTGTTTACTCTAAAAATATGCAAGTGGGTCTTGGTGCCCCGCTCAACTCAGCTTTTTTTCAGTTTTCAGTTTTTTTCACTATTTAGTAATTCATCTTTTTCTGATTTTTTTAGATATTTTTGGTTTTTTTTGTATTTTCT
Source organism: Melocanna baccifera (assembly GCA_036346265.1). Taxonomy (NCBI): domain Eukaryota; kingdom Viridiplantae; phylum Streptophyta; class Magnoliopsida; order Poales; family Poaceae; genus Melocanna; species Melocanna baccifera. The sequence continues at coordinate 8,702,048 of CM070678.1, forward strand.
TTTTTCCCCGTATTCCTTTGCATTGTCCGTAATGGGCTAACATATTTTTTCTATTTTTTGATTTAATTATGCCAAAAAAACAACTCAGTTACAGTAAAAAAAAGTCAACTACAGTGAAAATTCACCCAGAAGTCAGAAATCATCGCTATTCCGAACGCCTAAATATATCATAGTAAGGAATACAATGATTCAAGTGGATACCGTGAATTGGAGTTTGATTTAGCATTTCAATTTTCGATTGAAAAAAAATCATAGTGTGGCCCAACTCCTTCGTCATAGATAGGCCTTTATCACACGGACAAGGTATGTGGGCGGCACCCACGGCCCCATCTAAGATGTTTCTTCGATGTGACGATATCAATATGCGATGCTTCGTTAGCCGCATGACCTCCGCAGTCGCATCTCACGCAAAAACTCTTCGCCTGTTTCATACACCATGCACGAAAAAAAGGAAAGAGGAGAAGCAGGTAACTCCGTTGCAAGATTTGTGGCTAAATTACTTGAATTCTGTGCTGTTTGACGAGTGTCACTACACGTAAAAATTAATTATATATAATTTTAATCGTTACAACTAATAATATACATTATAGTTTCCGTGTAGACCCGCATCGGAGCAAGTGGACCACTCCCAATTATTACTCTCTGCTACATGGGATCCCCTCCGAGATGGACGGGCCCTCCTCATCGGCGGCGTCGGCCTCCTCCTCCGGCTCCCCTGCTTCTCGGGCCTCCCGGCTGCGCAAGGTGGTCCGGCTCTGTCAGATCCCCGATTCTAGGCCCGTGTTTGCTCAATAAAATCAGAGAACTGGGGTTCGGCAGAAGGAAGAAAGGGGAGCAAAAGAAAAGAAGCTAAGTTACGCTACGACTAAAGAAGTGGACACCAAAACAGTATATGCTCATTCATCTCTCACCGAGTATATGAGTACAGTGTCCATCATTAAACAAAGTGCTATTATAACTTTAATAAACACTAAATTAAGTTAATTAACAACCATAAGTAAAACTCATATAAACCGTTGATGCTAGAAATCCTGGCCGTTGGATGACTTGAATAACGAAGCGGTATTTCCTCCCAGAACAGACATGATCTTACAGTGCAAAACTTCCTAGATTCTGACATTTCCTCCCCCTCAAAACCATACTTGTCCTCAAGTATTCGAATCAGGGAACCAAGATTTAATAGTCTGCGAGTAAAATTCAGGAAATGTACTCTTAATGAAATCTGCATCTTCCCAAGAAGCATCCTCAGTTGGCAAATTCTCCCATTGAATCAACCATTGAGTTAATAACCGATCATGTCTTGGTAGAGCTCTGGTCTCCAAAACTGCAGTTGGTTCTGTTTTCAGCTTTCCATCTTTACCAACTAGAGGAAAATCAGGACTGGGAATTGCCTTTGGGCCACAATGTCTCTTGAGTTGGCTTACATGGAACACAGGATGTATTCCTACCCCTTCTGGCAGTTGAAGTTTATACGCTACCTTCCCAATTCTTTGAATCACCCGAAATGGCCCATAGAATCTGTTGGTAAGTTTTAAAGCTTGCCTGAGTCCAAAAGCAGCGGTTCTATATGGTTGCATCTTTAAAAACACCATGTCCCCAACTTCAAATTTTCTTTCACTGCGATTCATATCAGCGTACTTCTTCATCCTGGATTGGGCTTGAGCAAGATTATCCTTTAGTCTCCTTAACATAACTTGTTTTTCTTGCAAGAAATCTCTTACTTCATCATCTTGAGGACCAGGTATACTCACTTCATTGATTAGGGGAGGAGGAAACCCATAAAGTGCTTGAAAGGGAGATACCTTCAGAGAAGTATGGAATGAGGTGTTATACCACCATTCAGCAAATGGCAGCCAAGTTACCCATCGCTTCGGTTCTTGAAAAGCCATACATCTCAAATAGGTCTCAACACATTGGTTAACTCTCTCGGTTTGACCATCAGTTTGAGGATGATAAGCAGTACTAAACCTCAACTCTACCTTTAAAGACTTAAAGAGCTCCTGCCACAGTTTGCTAGTGAATATGCGGTCTCTGTCAGACACAATAGCCAAAGGAAATCCATGCAACTTGAAAACATTATCTATGAAAGCATGATTGACAAACTGAACCGAATACGGGTGAGCCAAAGGAATAAAATGCGCATACTTTGTAAACCTGTCAACCACAACAAAAATTACCTCATATCCCTTTGATTTTGGCATTCCTTCGATAAAGTCCATAGAAATGTGAGTCCAAGCCATATCTGCAATGGAAGAGGTTCTAAAAGACTGGATAATGACAATGTTCGCTTTGGATCTTTGGCAAATAGGCGATTCGAACAAATGTATGCACATCTCTTTTTAATCCCGGCCAATAGAACAAATTCTTAACTCTTTGGTATGTAGCCACCATGCCTGAATGTCCTCCTACAGCTGAAGAATGGAGAGAATGCACAATTTGCTGTCTTAACTCCATATCTCGGCCCACATACAACCTGCCCTTATATCGCAAAGACTTCGCACGAAGAGTAAAACCGGATTCGCTCCGAGCTATGGTGAGACGCTCCAGCAACTCCTTACAATGTTCATCCGAAGTATAGTTGTTTTCAATTGCTTCCACCCAAACCGGAACTGCCATAGAAATAGCCAACATTTCTGTACCTCTTCTTGATAAGGCGTCAGCCACTTTGTTCTCCTTTCCCCTTTTGTGCTCAATCAGGTAATCAAACTCAAGTAACCTTAACATGAGTTTGTGTTGGATCCCTTCGCCAATCCTTTGCTCCATCATATATTTAAGGCTTTGTTGATCTGTTTTAATCACAAGCTGAGTCCCCAAAAAGTAATGTCTCCATCTCTTTAAGGATTCCAGAATTGCTAAAGCCTCCTTGTCATAAATGGATAATACTGCAGATTTCACTCCAAGTGTTTTGCTGAAATAAGCAATGGGCTTCCCCTTTTGCATAAGGACTGACCCAATTCCTTTAGCACTAGCATCTGTCTCTAGTGTAAAGGGTTCAGAGAAGTTTGGAAGAGCCAACACTGGGGCTGTAGTTAGTTTAAGCTTTAGCTCCTCAAAGGCCATGTCTTGAGCAATATTCCAATTAAACCCTTCCTTTCGTAACATGTCATGAAGAGGCTGACAGATCATCCCATAGTTTTTGATGAATCTCCGATAGTATCCAGCCATTCCTAAGAAACTTCTCAGCTGAGACACATCCTTCGGCTTGGGCCAATCTTTTATAGCATTGATCTTCTTTGGATCGGTAGCAACTCCTTGCTCAGAAATTATATGTCCCAAATACTCTACCTGGCTAACAGCGATTACACATTTGCTGATATTCGCATACAATCTTTGTTGCCTCAACGTTTCCAATACAATGGTTAAGTGCTTCCGGTGCTCTTCTTCATTTTTGCTGTACACCAGTATATCATCAAAGAATACTAAGATGAATCTCCTCAAGAATTTGGCAAAAATTGAATTCATCAAAGATTGAAAAGTAGCCGGCGCGTTAGTTAGACCAAAGGGCATGACCAAATATTCAAAATGTCCCAAGTAAGTTCTAAAAGCTGTCTTGCAAATGTCTTCTTGCTTCATTCGAATTTGATGGTACCCTGATTTCAGGTCTAGTTTGCTGAAAATGGCTGCCCCATGTAACTCATCCAATAAGTCTTCTATAACCGATATTGGGTATTTGTTTTTAATAGTCATTGCATTAAGCTTACGATAATCTACGCATAACCTCCATGACCCGTCCTTCTTCTTGACCAAGATAGCTGGAGAAGCAAAAGGGCTGCAACTTGGTCGTATAATAGATGATTCCAATAATTTGTGTATTTGATTCTCCATTTCCACCTTTAACTGATGCGGAACTCTATAGGGACGAATATTAGGAGGGTTGTAACCTTCTTTTATGGGAATTGAATGATCACATTCTCTTTGAGGTGGAAGGTCTTGAGGATCAGAGAAGACATCTTGGTAAGATTCCACTAGAGACTGGTAGAGAGGGTTCACCAAAGTAGCTGCTGCGTTTAACTTATGGAGTTGAAGATCTACCATAAACCCGCAAACTCCTTTAGTTGCTATCTTATCCCAGCCCTTCCGGCTAATCAACTTAACCAATGGAGTTGGTTGTAGATCTGTAAAAACTACCTCAGTGATTCCATTTTTCATAATAGTCAACTTCCTGGTCTTCAAATCTAGTTTAACTGGACTATGATGATATATCCAATCACACCCAAATACTATGTCATATCCCTTTAGTGGTAGAACCTTGAAGGAATTAGTAAAGTTCTCTCCATGGATACTGTAATCTTCTTCTGAAATGAAGGAACCCGTCATCAAAGTCTCACCTCCAGCCACAGTTACCTTTTGTAATGTAGTCACTTGGATTTTGCAAGTTGTCTTGGTAGCAAAAATCAGATCAATGAAGGTGTGAGAACTCCCACTATCAACCAATGCTACCCCATGCTTTCCCCCAATGTTGACATCCAATGTATAAGTGGTTACCCCAATCTGTCCACTAACTGCTTGAAGAGATATCTGCATCAATTGTTCTTCAGTTTCCGAATGAGAAGCAGATTTTTCACATGGGTCAACTTGCACTTATTCTTGCTCAAGTTCAGCTGGAATTGCTTCTTCACCTTCAGCTGCCATCAAATTGACTTGTTTATATTGCTTGCACTTGTGACCTAAAAACCACTTGTCGCCACAATATCGACAGATTCCAGGTGTAAATGGCTTAGGGGTTATCTCTTTCTTCCGAAGGTTAGGTTCAGTGACTTGCTTGCTTCTTGTAAATGATGGCAAATTCTTGTGTTGACCCACTTGAGCACTTTGAATATTCCTCTTGGTCACAGCTCCAGCACCCTTTTCCATATCTTTAGCCATCCAATATGCTTCACAAAGGTTTTGTGGCTTGAAAGGTTTGAGGTAATGTTTGATATCATTTCTCAATCCATTTATAAAACACTTAACAAAAAAATGTGGGTTCTGCAAAGGGTTCTCATTCTTGTATACTGCCATCAATTCCTCAAATCTGTCAATATACTCAGCAACACTCAAGTTATACTGCTTCAATGAATGGAAATTCTCAAGTACCTCATATCCACTGTGTTGAGCAAAACAATCACAAACCATAGCACAGAATTCAGGCCATGGTGGAGGGTTCCAGATTAATCCAGTACTTCTCAACCATCTGTCAGCCCTTCCTATCATATACATTTGTGCTAAATCAAACTTAGCCTCATCTGGAACATTGGCCATTGCAAAGTAAGTTTCACTTTGTCTAATCCATTCCAACGGCTCTCCCCCATCAAATTTAGGAAAATCCAGTTTAAGTCCCTTAGCAATAGATTTGTAAAAGCTGTGTACTCTATCATTGCTAGGGTTGGGGTTCCACTGTCTGGCATGGTATTGAGAATGAGGTTGACTCAAATACTCTCTGGGGTTCGGAGGCCAGTGTCTAACTAAAGCTGGTTCTTGGTTAGGGTTTAAGTGATTCAGAGTGGGAGAAGCCAAAGAGGAACACTGCAAAGGATCTTGACCCCAACCGGTGGCAACTGCTGAAAAACCAGTAGATGGGTGGTGATAATTACCTTCAGGAGTACCCATCAAATGAACCCCTTGGGTGCTATTGAGGTTTATATGTCTCAGATCTTCGATTCTCCGCGTTATCTCCGTCTCCATTTCTCCAGATTGTGCCAGCTCTTCCACTGTGCGAAAGTTTGAAGCACCTCTTCCATTCACTTGCTTAGACATCCTTGTCGGGGGAGGTGCTAACCCTTGTAGAAGAACCTCCATCCGATTCATCTGATCCTGCATTCCCGACACTTGCTTCTGTAAATCTCCCATTTGACGCTGCAGCATATCGGCCTTGTGACTCGCCTCCATTGCTTCTTGCCTGACTTCCGAGAACTCCGAAGCTTCCGCCTCATTTCTTGCCACTGTTTTGGTCATCTTCCACTAATCGGGGCGAGGTTTAGGGATTTTACCACGGATTCGAATCCGGAACCTTCACCTAGCGCCGATCTGGTCAGATGCCCAAATAGGATGTAGTCGGGGATTTTACGAGGAACTCGCGAAACCCTAGTTCCCAACCCAATCGCTCCGACCACTTGTTGCCGAGACTAGATAGCTCTGATACCACAATGTCAGATCCCCGATTCTAGGCCCGTGTTTGCTCAATAAAATCAGAGAACTGGGGTTCGGCAGAAGGAAGAAAGGGGAGCAAAAGAAGAGAAGCTAAGTTACGCTACGACTAAAGAAGTGGACACCAAAACAGTATATGCTCATTCATCTCTCATCGAGTATATGAGTACAGTGTCCATCATTAAACAAAGTGCTATTATAACTTTAATAAACACTGAATTAAGTTAATTAACAACCATAAGTAAAACTCATATAAACCGTTGATGCTAGAAATCCTGGCCGTTGGATGACTTGAATAACGAAGCGGTATTTCCTCCCAGAACAGACATGATCTTACAGTGCAAAACTTCCCAGATTCTGACAGGCTCCATCTGCGGCGGCCGGTTTGTATAGATACATGGCGACAGGTTTGACAGTTTGTATAGATACATGGCGACAGGTTTGACAGTTTCATGAGAAATTTTGATAAATCATTTAGCAGCACATCGAGGACGCTTCATCTTATTAATGAGTTACCTATGAGAAAAATCCTATTCCTGATTGTTCTTTTAAGTATGAAAGTTCTGTAGCTGTAGACAACTTGAGCACTGTTGATTCGCAAAATCGGACACACGAACTCAAGCAAGACCTTGTGAATTCAGTGGCAAGTCAACTTGTTCTTTATGCCAGAGATAGTCAGCAGCTGGCTCATCTTGCTCGTAGCAGATCCTCTCCTGAAGCTGATCGGCACACTCTTAATACATTTGAGAGATCTGTGAAGGAGCAAGCTCGCTCAAACGAGCTCAAGGAATTTGAGATAGGGCTTAACGTGAGAAAATTGCGATTGAAACAGCCCCAGTTAGCTCTTAGCTCCCACTCTCACATGTTAGAGATGATTAAATTATCTTTGGGATTTCAGAAAGCTTCCTTCCAAGGGGAGAAATTCAAGACTCAGATGCAGGACACAAGACATGCACAAATCCTTAGGGCACTTATAGATTTTCTTGTTAGTGCAGTGATAATTATGTCAGCATGTTTTGGATATGGAACTTATATTTATTCATATCAACGGATGACTGATGTCACAGCAGCTTGTTCGGTTGCTTCAAGCCTTCAAGGCCCCAAGGGTATGTTCGTGTACTTTTGTTGTGGAGGAATAATACTCTTAACAAGTCTCTTTAGCAATCAGAAACTTCCTCTATTATGTGCGTGTATTGTAGCACGCACACTGTCCACACTGTTACTGTAGCAACCGCGATTAATTTTCTTTCTTAGATATTAGATTGATTTAGTTAGTTTGGAAGTTTATTTTCAGTCAGTTTGTTTCTTTAAGTTAGAGATTATTTCTTAGGGGTCAAGTCAAATTATCCCTATAAAAGAGATGATATTGTATCTTCTTGAATTAAGAAAAGATGAATAAATAAATCCCTAGTCTCTAAAGTCCAGCTATGATCGCTCCCTTGATCAGCTATTCTAAATCTATCCCTCCCCCAATCGGTGCCCTCCTTCATCTAGCGCCGTTCTACTTTAAGTCGTCGCCGTCCGACCTCCATCCTTTGGTCGTGGTTTAATGGAATGCCATCGTCACACTTCCAAGTAAACTTCAGATGGTGCAGCCTTGTTGGTTGTTGTGATCTTGCAATCAGCTATCAGATTTCAAATGCTTCATTTTGTTGTATGTATTTTGTTTCCGAGGTGCAAGGTCATATAACTCGTAACATAGTGTATATACCGGTTAGCTGCCAGCTTTGTTGTAGCTCTATTCTTTTAATCTTTTTCCTGTCATGGGGCATTTCTTGCCTCATTTGCTGTATCATTCTTTGTTCGTTGTAAATAACAAATACCCCGATATGCAGTTTGTCTTGTGCTGACCTCTTACTCCTGAAAGGTTTATGTTGCTATTGTTTTGTCCCTAGGCTTTGGGAACTCATCCTCAAGTATTTACATGCAACCACAAAAGTATGCACAAATTTGAGTTTTGCCGAATATCTTGATAATGCTTTCTTTTTTGTGCGTGTGAATGAAGTCATGTACTCGCGTTAGTACTGGAGCTTTTCGTGGCTTTCTTCAAGAAGTCAAGTATATTTCTGTTTTGACAATAAGTATGATATCATGCGACAAATGTGCTGAAAAGTATATTTCTGTTTTGACAATAATAAACATCGTGGACGATAACCATGCGACAAATGCACTGATACAGATTGACTGTAATTGGCGCTAGCATTTTGGAGCCTAAATGTACAACACCCCAATCCAGCCATTATTATATTCACAAGAGAATACATTTGCAGTTCTTGGCATCATATCAGACACACTGATGTACACGAGAAATACTCGAGTATACAATTGTTGCAACTAGCATTATGTCCAAACCAAAACTACGGCCTTCTCTACCAAACTACATGACCAAGCTGGAGAATCACTACTTCAGTAGGCTGCTTAGCCATGTCAGTTCATCACCATAGCTCTGGGAGTTGTTTCAAGTAAACCGATCGTGAGTTTTGTTTTCCATGACTTGTGACAATACAATCTCAGTCTGCAAGACAGATTGCCTGCCATCACCGAACTCTTTTGCATGAACTTGAGGTGACCATCTCCTCATCCCGTGGGCGCTTTGCGTGCCCATTGACAAAGCTGCAAGAGAATCTAACTGGCTGCTGTGTTTCTGCTCCATCGACTGAACATCCAATGCAGGAACAAGTAAGGAAGCGTTCAAATTTCAGAATATTTTGTAGTTTGTTTATGAATATGAATTCATTAGTTGACTTTGAGAGCTTTGGCAGTTGTCACTCACCTGAGCTGTATTCTACCTGCTTAATCTTCTTAGCTGGACTAGTCTCGTCCAATCTGAGTCTTCTCTTCAAGCCAATGGTGATATCATCGCTAAGTAGCTCATCGACAGATTTTGACAGAGATGAGCTGTTCTCTTGGAGCCTGTTCTTCTTAGAACATTTTTCAGCTTCCAGCCCGGCTTTTCGCTTTGAGCACATATGAATGGTAGGATCTAAAGAAATATAATTTGCATATCCAGATCAAAATTTTGTGGAAGTAATTGAAATCAGATTCTTCCAGTGTAATATATGACATAACGGCATTCTTCTAGCATTAAGCAGATAATGTAATGATTCATATGATCACAAAATATGGGTAAGGAATCGAACTTGGACATTGACAAGTAGCGTTATGTCAGATAATTGCTCCACAACAATTCAATGAGGATGTTGTGAGCCTATGAGCAGGTGTAGTGTCAGCTGTCTCAATGATCAGTGATCAGGAAGAGTTAAAGTCGCAAAAGTTCAGACTAAAAAGCGAAAGACACAGATCTTTTTGACTTTGTGGTCTAGCTCAAATGTTTAGACTCAATTTTGTTCAAGCTTGGTTGTAATGTTGCTCTTCGATTTTAAAGCTGGACCATTATGAGTGACACATTGAAATTTTGGTAATAAGCTCTTGCTGCATCATCATTGCCAAACACAGACAACTAGACAAGGGATACACTTAGGAACAAAAGCTTAGAATTTCTAGGACTTAAGCATACCAGTACCGGGGCAGTTCAATATCTCAATATCCTTCCGTGATAATTAATTCCCCACTCATTCCCAATCTAAATACGTCTCCAATTTGGTCAAACCGATTGGTATTATTGTCTATTGATCATTCAAACTAACTCAAAAATCATGCACCGACTATGAACAATACTTTACTGCTTCTAGTTAAAAGGAGAATGCTTCAGAGAATCAGAGACCAACCCGCGGGTAAGGTTTCCCACACAAAGCACAAAAATTCACAAGTCCACAGCCGCAATTGACGAAGTAAATGTGAGAAAATAAGCATACACACAATCCAGCCCTGTTGCTTCTTAGTAGTAGCATCAATCAAGAACTCGCGGTTCCTCAAGAACACGGCAGCATCGAGCGCGCTGCGTAACCAACGAAGAGAGGCGCACCTGAGGGCGGGGGCGAAAGCGCGGGCTTGCCGTTGACGGCGATAGGCGCGGCGGGGTCGGCGCCGGTGGGCAGCCCGCGTGCTGCGAAGAAGGCGAGGAGCGCGCGCCACGTGATGGCGGAGGAGACGTGGCCCGGCCCGCGGCTGAGGAAGTAGCCGTTGAGGCGGACGGTGGCGGGGTCCAGCCCCAGCGCGCGGCCCACCTGGGCGAGGTCCACCCCGCCTCCTCCCTCCACCGCGATCGCCGCCTCCGCCGCGGCGGGCGGCGACGACCAGCGGAGGTGGACGGTTCGGAGCGGCGAAGAAGCCATCGCGTCAGCGGGGGGCTCGCTTTGCTTTGATATTCGCGCTGCTTCGATCGGAGAGACGGACAGAACGACGGCGAACGCTCTGGTTGCAGCTGCGCCTTTGTTTTGGACACATGCCGTCACTACAGCGTGGGCCCGACCTTCGGTTTTAACAACAGAACAATCCAGCCCGTTACGGCTTGGTCTAGGGAGACCTAGGCCCATCATGGTCAGTCTGGCCCAGTTAAGTTTCTAACAATTTGGAGTTGGCCTGTTCAGGCCCAAAAGTCCATGCTGTGCTGGGCCTAGGCACAACTTGTCGGAGCAAAAACAGATTATTGTTTCGAGAGATTAATTTACACACTTTGTTGAGAGATTAATTTACACATCTTAAGGCTAAGTTGACTTAGAGCCTGTTCTTTTTGCTGTGGTTTATGATTTTTAGTTAAAATTTTTGAATTTTAGCTGTTTGCGACAGAGATTACGGAGAGAGATACTCGTTTGCGATTTTAGATGGTACAGATATTGGGCTTTTTAACGTGTATTATAATTTACTTATAGATTTTATCTTAAAAATATTTCGTTTGAAAATTAGGTACTATAGCAAAAATCAAAAACCGATTTGAGAAGCTGAAAAGAATAGGCTCTTATGTTAGATGGGTCAACAGGAAGATTATAATAAAAAATATACTGAGTTTAGTTATATCGGTAAAATTACATATGATTATTTTTTATATATAATTTTTTACAAACAGTTAAAATTAAAAATTTTAATTCATTGATCATAAACCTCAGGCAAAAAAATCGATGCTAACTGTCACTTCACTGATCTGGCACCACCAATTTTCGAAAGAAAATCCAATTCGTGTGCAATCCAGCTTCCTCCCTTGGGAATACACTGTACAAGTGTATATACTTTGAAAAGAGGGCGGCCTTGACCCGGTCGCGTGCACAGTACGCGCGGAGTTTTATGCGGCCCCACCCCGAAGCGACGGCCGCAGGCGATCCAGTGCCCGAACAGCCCGCACGCCGTCCTCGCCACCCCGGCCAATCCCAGGGGCGGGGGCACGAGGTCCACAGAGTGCCCGCCCAGGGTGGATCCGGATGCCAGGGGAGTATTAAATCCTGCTCTGAGTCGCCGCACTATAATAAAGATGGTCCGCGCAGGCGCACACATACCAATCGATCGATTCGTCTCCTTCAGTTCGTTCGGTACAGATCGTTGAATTGTGTTGAATCAAATCTAACCTGTGCTTGATTTGGTACGGAGCCTGCGAGGAGGAGAGGGTTGGGGATGTCGGCCGCGGCGGGAGAGGAGGACAAGAAGCCGGCGGGCGAGCAGGACGGCGGCGCCCACATCAACCTCAAGGTCAAGGGACAGGTCTGCCTCTTCTCTCGCCTCCACTCCGCGATTCCTGCGTTGTCCACTGAAACTTTTTCTCCCTAGCGGTTCTTGTATTGTTAGAATTGCTTCGATTCGGGAATTGTGATTGGTAGGGCATCCATGCTTTGGTGCTGTTGATTTAGTGTGTTCGGCTCTCCAAGCGATGGATTCAGAATTTCAGATTGGTGTGGTATTGCTGTGGTGCTATTGTGATATGGTTCATGCCTTAGGTCGTTCTAGGCATGCGTCCGGCATCCCTAGACTCGCTGTAGTACGTGCTTGATTCGCTCGTGTGCGTGTTTGTGCCTCCACATAAGAAACGCAATGGGATGAGGTTTTCTGCTCGCTGTACAAATGTTAAGTTCGAATTTCAATTGTTTTGAACCATTGTCTAAAAGGTGTATGACGGAAGGGAAGTTATTATGATGCATTAATCAATCTGTGGTAGGGCTGATGTCTGGCTGCTGAGTTTCTAATGGAGATTGGTGATGAGAGACAGTAATAAGGTGAAATCTTTGTAGTATCAGTGTTTAGAGCAACATCTTAGTTGACTTGACTGTGGTGCTTGTTTTGTGCCGGAGTGCCACACATAAAATTCCTATTTTTTCGGCAATTGGGTAGTGTGGAATGGTTAGTGGTAGTATCATCTTTACTCGGTATCATCTTTAACTTCGGACTTGCTGATCTGGCCAACGTGTCAGCTCGGCCCCAGAGAACCCCTTCCTCCATTAGGCCTGCCACGATTGGGCTTGAGCTTAGACAAACTTCATGCGGAAATCCCATACGCCGCAGGCACGGCGCTTGGCAACCTGCCACCCACCCCTACGGCCTATGATCCATATGCGCGGTCGGCCTGGGAAGCTTAGGGTCCTGTATGCCTTTTTTTTCTTCTTTCTTTGGCGGCTTATGGTGGGCATTCTAGTGGGCTGTGGCCGATCTAGCCGAGTGCTTCTTTCTCTCTCTTATCATTTAGTTACAGATTTTTACCAAAATATTTGTAGTAGGCTTTTTGTTGTTTCTTATGTTGATTATTTTTTCATAGACTGTATATTAATATTTTTTATTTGTTCATCCTAATTGTCTTGATTTGTTCCAACAATATTTTTCATTTGATCCACTAACGATTTTCAATTATTTCATTAATAGTTTTGAATTGTTCCGCAAATATGATTTCTTCCACTAATATTTCTTAACTTCTTTCGAACATCCTCGTTGAAATTTTGGTAACATTCAAACCAAAAACGTGGAATATTGGCCCATACACCCGACCTTAATGCGTGGAACATTGCCGAGGAATTGTTGGAACATCCAAGTCGAATGTATGTAACATTTTATTTTATGAACTGAAACATCCAACATGCACCCAGTTCATTCCCCATACCTAATTAAAAACATATTGGAATACCGTCCGTGAAACAATAGGATGTAATGCATAGAATTTTGGGTTTTATATATAGAACATATACTATATGATTTTACTGCTTAGTCTAAAAATATGCAAGTGGGTCTTAGTTTAAATATATTGTAGTAAGCAACACAATAGTTTAAACGGATCGCAAATTGGACATTCATTTTAAAAGATACAACCATTTTAGTTTTCAATTAAAAAAATCATAGCGTGGGCCAACTCCTTCGATGTAGGTCTTTATTACGCCGGCCTTAGCCTGGCATATACACAGATAGGGCATGTGGGCCGTACCCACGGCCCCCATCTAGGATGTTTTGTTTACTGCATGACCTTCACATTCGCATCACACGCAAAACTCTCCACCCGTTTCACACACCACGCAAGAAAAAAAGGGAAGAGGATAAACGGATTACTCAATCGCAAATTTGCAATAGAATCGTAATAGAGTAGGGTGGAGACCGGGGGCAGTGGGGTTTGCCGCCTTGACCAGGTCCGTGTGTTGATCATGTGTGGCGCAGCTGCAGATGATCCCGAGCCCGAACAACCCGCATGCCCTCCCGCACGAGCCTGACCAATCCAATCGGCGAAAACACGCGGCCCACAGGCGCCCTACGCAGGAGTGTTCCCATCACCCCATATGATCTTTTGGGTCCGCCCTCCTCGGACCACCCCCCCTGCGCACGCGCGTGCTCCAACTTTGATAGTGTGCCGTGCAGTGCCGTTGTGGGTTTGTTGAACAATGCTGCAAGTAAATTTGCAGTCTTGGTTAGGGGCCATGACTCATATACGAGTTTCTAGTAGATTTGGTGTCCCTTGGTATTAGGAAGTCCTAATTTTTCATCTAGTTATGGGTGAGGGTATGTAAAGCTGAAATTGGTGATTATCATGTACTAGTTAGAGACCCGTGCGTTGCAACAGAGTCATAACAATAGTGAGATAGAACTTACTGTCTGGCCAACTTCACACATCAAAACATTATAGAGCAAGCGACAGAGAGAGAAAGGTGGCAAGAATACGCGAGGAGATGGGAAAAGTGGAGGAAGTGGGCCGTTGTATCCTGAGAGAGAGAAGAGGAGAGAGACGAATGGTCTAAATCAAATCAGATGGCTGAGAACAGAGGAGGGGGCCGTACCAACCACCAACTCCTTTTATAATAGTATATTATCATGTATAACTTAGCGAGGTTCCTATGTGTTCCACTGAATCCCGCTTTATGCTTTGACTGTGGATTCCTTGTAACTTGTAAGTGGTAGATTGGTTTGTTACTGTTGGTTTCTGCAACCCTTGCGTCATGTTCTTTCCATGGTAAAATTAAAGTTGCTTGTTTATCTAAGTGGTTAATACAAGTTTGTGGACTTGTTCTTTCTAGCTTCAGCTTATGTATTTGCGCCATTCATGAGTAATAGAAATCTGTGTGCAGTTTTGGCTGATATAAATAAAGTTGCTACAATATGCATTACAATTAACTTGTAGACTTTACTTTGAAAAGACACTCCGTTTGAAAGTTTGTGAAGGTAAAAAAAGTCAAAAAGTGGCTTTTAAAAGCTGAAAAAAGGCCCAAATGCATTTCTTCACAAAAGAGTACGTGTTCTATACAATAACAACAAAACCTTTTGCTCTTAATAAGTTAGGGTAGACTAGGAATAAAACATTCTCAAGATAAAAAAAAATGAGAGCTTTGTAATAAAATATACGAAGCTAAAAGGCTAAGTTGTACATCTTGACATATAAATCAAGAGCCTAAAACACCATGCCTAAATCTTCTTATGTCATGGTTTTGCCACATGCATCGGTAGCTTCCATGCGCTCCTATCTAAAGCCAACTCTTTAGATACATTTCAACCCCTCTGTCTCTTTTAACAACTTCCTCGCATGTTAGTCTTGGTCGACCCCGACCTCTGTCTCATATGTTCTCAGTATATCTTAAAATTTCAGTACATACCGATGCCTCAGAATGTCTCCGTTGGAGATGTCTAAACCATCTTAAGCAATATTGGACAAGTTTCTCTTCAATTGTTGCTACTTCAACCCTATCACATATATTATCATTGCGGATTCGATCCCTCCTTGTGTGACCATAGATCCACTGCAACATTTTTATGTCCGCTACACTCATCTTCTGTATATGTTGTCTTTTAATCGCCTAGCATTTTCTCCATATAGCGTCTCAAGTATTATTGTCGTCGTATGGAATTTACCCTTTAACTTTTGTGGGACTTTTTTTACACATGACACCTGATCCTTGGCGTCGTTTCATCCACCCCCCTCTTATGTTGTGGCTGATGTCTTCATCAATCTCGTCGTCCCTACCATGGTTATTAAGCCGTCGACTAGTCGACAAGTCGGTGGCGCGCGACCGACTGGAGCGGTCGACTCGACTTGCGCCGCCGCCGTCGCCGGATCTGCCACTCGCCGCCGCCGCCACCGCGGCGGCTCGCTAGTCGCCGCTGGCTCGGCCGAGGAAGAGAGGCGAGGCTGAGTGAGGCGATGGGCGAGGCGAGGCGAAAGCGGGGCCGGACAAAAGAGGCGAGGGGCGGAGGCGAGGCAGTGGGGGCGGAGAAGAGAGGCGAGGCGGGGGGGGGGGTGGGCCGGAGAAGAGAGGTTGGGGGAAGAGAGGCGCGGAGAAGAGACGGCGGAAGCGAGGCAACGTGGGTGGGGGGTTTTATGACATTTGGAATTTGCAATTTAGCCCTTCTAATTTCTAAAATTGCAATAAAATCCTTCTATGTATATATATATTCATATAAATAGACACAGTATCTATCGACTAGTCAGCGACTAGTCGGTCACTAGGAAGGTAGTGTCGACTTGTCGACTTAATAACCTTGGTCCCCACTGTATCGCCTAGCTTTCCGCTGCATATAGCATCACAAGTATGACCGCTATCTTATAGAATTTATCTTTAAAATGTTGATGGATTTTTTTATCTCACAAGACACCTGATGTTTGGTGCTATTTCATCCACCCTGCTTTTGTCTCGTATCTCATGTCTTCATCAATCTCATTGTTTCACTGTAGCATCAATCCCAAATATCGAAAAATGCCCAGATTACTTGTTCGTCCAGACTAACATCTCCATCATCTATCCTAGCACCGTTGAAATCACACATTATATACTCAGTTTTAGTCATACTAAGTCTAAAGTCCTTTGATTTTAAAGTCATCCCCCACAACTTTAGTTTCCTATTGACATCTACCCTGCTCTTATCAACTAGTACTACATCATCAACAAAAAAAACATACACCAAGGGATATCTCATTGTGTTACGGCCCTTGGACCGTAGGGGGTAGCGGTGGCTTGCTGGAAGAGGGAGCCTGCCCCGGCGGTGGCCAGGATCCTCCGTCCCTGAAGTCGCCAGCAGGAGATCGGCAGAAGAAGGTAAAGTAAAGAGTCTATTATTATTTCTTGCTTAACCTGAGTTCTGAGATTACAAGCTATATATAAAGGGGTGTACAATCCCCAAACCTGAATCCTATTTCTATGCTGAAGCCTACTTCGACTTGGAGTCTGAGACCGACTCCTTATCAGTCGGGGGCTTTGACCGACGTTTGTAGACTATAACACATTGTATGTCCCACGTTATCTTGTCCATCACTAGGGTACAAATGTATAGGCTCAACGCTAACTTTTGATATAGTTCTATCTTTATAGGAAAGTCATTAATATCGCTACCACATGCTCTGACGTTTGTTACAACATCTTCATAGATATCCTTGATTAAGATAATATACTTTGTTGGGACTTTTATCTTTCGGAGCGTCCACAACATGATCTTTTTTGGCATTTTATCATAGGCTTTTTCTAAATCAATAAACACCATATGAAGATCCTTCTTTTGCTCCTTATATTTTCCCATCAATTGTTGCGTCAAGAAAAGATAATTTTATGGAGTACGTGTTCTCCATTTTTAGAATTTTGTCAAGTGAAATAGATTGTCTCAGTCTCAGTCCTTTATACCCAAAGAAGGCATTGATCCCTGTTGAGTAAACCCTTTCCTTTAGCCAGTTTCATACTTGCATTTAACTTAATGCAAAATGTCATTAATTCACAACATAATTCTAGTGCTAATATCTAAGACACAAGATGTCTGTTTATAAACAGGGGGGTGCTTGATAGCTTGCCATTCACCGCCAGTTGTGTGCAGTTGGCAAGTTGTGTGCTAGAAAAAAGTTTTTTTAATCAAATATGCAGTTAAAATTGTACTGCGGTTGAATAAAGTCTTCTTTACAATATGCATATATGCTAACTAATTCTGTGATGTTATTCAGAGCAATCAGGTTCATATTATCTAGTGATTGTTCTGCTTCAAATTATCATTTGTTGTACATATTCTTTATGAAAGCACATGCAGCATATCTGACTGTGTCTGGAAATTTAGATTAGGCAAAGGGCCAATTGCAAGCTTATTGATGGTTGCAGACTCACAGTAGATGCACAGTATAGCAAAAATAACACTATACAAAGGCCAGAAGTTGATAGCATGCATTTGTTTGAGGTTGTGAGTTTTTCACTGGATGTGATCCTTCAGTTCCAAAGTTATAGAATCCTTCGTCTATTTACTCAACAACCCATCAAGCTTTGTATGTGATGGTTGGACGTGTCCACATTTTACCTCAGTGTGGAGTCGTTTTACAAGTTGCTGCAGTTTGTGTTTTCTCAGTGCCTAGTATTATCGATCTCATCCCTTGTGCTGTAGGATGGCAATGAGGTGTTCTTCCGCATCAAGAGATCAACCCAACTGAAGAAGCTGATGAATGCCTACTGCGACCGCCAGTCTGTGGATATGAATGCTATTGCATTCCTGTTTGATGGTCGAAGGCTCCGTGGCGAGCAGACCCCTGATGAGGTGCGTGGCGGGCAAACTTCCCTGCAAAATTGTTAAACTAGTAGCTCCCGAACATGCGATAAATCTCTGAATTTTCTTGTGTGCAAAATGCTTCAGCTCGAGATGGAAGATGGCGACGAGATTGATGCCATGCTTCACCAGACCGGAGGCTATCTGCTGCCTAGTGCTTAGAAGCTGTTGCAGCCTGCCTCATTACTCTCTGCCTAGTAGACTCTCATCTGTTTTCAGAGTACATGAAAGAAGTCTAAAGAACTTGTGAAGCTTTGGTCATGTCTGTGCCATAGCTGAAGGACATTAGGAGAGCTTTGTTTAGTAAGATTTGGTACTTTGCCTGTCATGTGACTTGTTTATCCTTCCCCTAATATAATCCATCTCCTTGGTACTCCCGTTGATCTGCTAATTGTTTTTGCTCCTCGATGCGGCATGCAACGTTGTGCACTTTTGCTTTGCTGACCGTCCGTTCTCTCCTGTACGTTCAGTACACGGAGATGGACTGTTAGTTTTGTGTTACCGCGGCATCGGCATTCGCGCGCTACACTTGTTACTGCTCGATTGTTGTGTGATTACCATGAAGAATAGTAGGCCATGAGAATATTTCCTCTTGTCGAAATGTTTGTTTGGAAGCACTACTGATTGCCATTTGTCTGTATGATGTGTACTGGCTGTCCACTGACTGGAGTCAGTGAGTGGTCTGGCTTGCTTTTGGTTTGTATGATGAGAGTTGGGTGTTCCTCAGGTACAGCTCTGTTGCTTCATTGGTACACCGGAACCATGAACGCTTGCAAGCCATTGGATTATAAATTAGGGTAAATTACAACTCCCATGTATGGGTGTCAAGGTATATTGATAATTGACGCATAACCTCATGTATTATATTCGGATTTCCTGTGAATTTGTTCAGCGTCTAGGCCAAAATACCTGTGGTTAAGTGTCAGTTACCAACAAATGTAACAATACCCAAGTTCATGTAATTTACTCTAGAAATTAAGAATGGATGGTCTGCGCCGATATTCATCTCGAGAGCGGACGGCGCGATGAATACGTTGATCCATAGTTCGAAGGTTCTGTTGTGTTGCTTGCAAACAGATCTGAATGCAATTCGTGGTACTGGGTAAGATCAAGATCCAAATCTTCTACACATAAACTTGGATTTGTTGACCTACACAAGTTGCACAAAACTAGAGCTTGGATCACGAATTCGCGACGGATCCGCGAAGAGTGGATCAGACACCATGTAAATGTAAATCATATTTTTTTTATGTCGTCATAATTTTTAAATCAGTCCCTCTAATTTAAGACTGTATCTTCTGATTTAAATTCTGTGCCAAAGGCAGGCTCACTCGAAGGGGCCCTTGATCTCATCTGACGAATCACAGGGCTGACATTCTTCGAATTTACTGTTCTGGCCATAATGCCCCCATGTGCAAGCCCCAACCACTCCGGCTTTAGCTTTCGTTGCCGCTTCTTCCCGTAATTTTGTACTACCAATATCCACCAACTTACGATTAATACGCTAGATAGGATACGTGATTTTCGCTGACAGGTGGGCCACCCAGGATGTCCCCACGTGTCAGCTGCTGGTGGTGGGCATATCGTGACAAACAAATGGTGCACGAGCCTTCAATGCTCCGAGCCTCCTGAAGCGTCAGGCCCCATATTTATACGGTCACGATCTACCCCTGCCGCTTCCTTAGTTAATGCATTAATTGTTATTCATGTTATTTTCGCTAGTAAATTAACTTCACAGACCTTGCACGTCCTCTCACAAAAATCTCAGCCGTAGAAATCGCGCGGAAATGTACAACGGTATAAAAATAAAACTCTAGCATTTGGCCGGACAGCCAATTAGCGACACACTGGTTGCAGGAAAAAATTTTGCAGTACATACGTACTATAGAATAAAAATGCTCAAGTTAGCTGTAAATGCTCAATTAGTTAACTAATCAGTCACAATCATCTAATCTAATCGGCCATCACTTGCTTGCTCCCTTTGTTTTGTTTTTGTTGGCCTCCGCGCCTCTGTGCAGTCACATTGGAGAGGGACAGGTGAGAAAGATGGGTAATGCGCTGCTCTTAAGGTTTTCATAGTGTATATATAAGTCTTAAGGTGGATTTTATCTAATTGTTAACGTCGATTCTGTTATGTTTAAAAACATAGCTCGGCCTTAAAGAGGGTCCCACATAATATCCCTCAGAGAGAACACAGGATTCAAAAGAAAAATTGTATTTTAATGCTTATGATCAGATCTTTAGTTTGAAGGCTGATTTTAAGTCTTTTTTGCTTATGACCTATTTAAGATTGACTCTGTAATGTATAAGGTCGACCTTAAGGTAGTTTAAGATCTCATATTTTTATACACTGCAGATGCCCTTATGGTTGTATCTTTTAGTTTATAGTTAAAGTTGTATTATAATGCTTATTAATTTTTCTAAAAAAATAAAAATAAGAAAAAAATTAATCATCACAGACAATATAAAATAAAAAAACTAAAATAATACGATGCGTTTTAAGCGATTTTTGTCATAAATAAGTTAAAAAACAGAGAGAGAGAGAGAGAAGCTGAAATGGTACTTGTTTAGAGAGACAGGGAGGGGGAGAGGGTGAAAGGAACTGCCCTCTGCCCACTCTCACCCTCTCCAGTTCGTCCACCTCCTTCCCATTTCGCCTTATCCGCTTGTTCTGACACTGATTTCTTGATATTGACCTGTGTCCATGAAGAACTAGTAGACCGAATCTTGGATCCAATCCCTGTGTGCTGCTTTGCGGGGATGGATTTCGGCGGTGGCATTGGCGATCAGAGGTGAGCTCTTGCCTTCCCGGTTTCTTTATCTTTGCGTGATTCATCTCCGTACGGCGCAAGGATTTGGGAAAGGCGGGGTTTTTGACGGGCGGGTCGGGGCATAATTTCGATTTGCTTCTTTCTCTTCCCTTTAATTATGTCCTTGTTGATCCCTAATTTTGCTTTCTTGGTACGGTTGTTGGGTGTGGTACTAGTCACTACCAACTGTGTTGTGCCCTTTTCTTCTTGATCTTTGTGGTGTGGTATGGTGTTAGGAGGCAGGAAAAAAGACTTCTAATTCTGGGAGAAAACGATCATGGTTTCTTTTGCAGGAGGCTTTGTGGATTTTGCTCTTTTGTGGTGTACCGTGTTTCAGTTAGTTGCAGTTAAGTTGGCCGTGTTGTTGACAACTTTTGCTGTTAAACCCTAGTTGATGGTTGTTCATGATGTTTGTAGTAACAATTGTGGTGCTGAACTGCTGGTTTTATTATCTGACTTCTTGTGATTTTAACTAGCCCTTGTTTAGGCATTTGTTTAATGTGCCTGCCTGAACTTTCCTAATCACCCAAGGTTTCCTTTTTCATATCAGATACCAATGCGTTATTAGTTGTTTTTTACAAACTTTTGCACCATACTAGTCTGCAGTCTCAGGTTTTTCTGAACATTCTGTCATTCTGCAGCAAAATCCTTGTAATGTTGTTCACAAGACGAAAATTTTACGTTGGATACATCATCTTCGTCTTCGTAGTTGTTGATTGCCTTTCACATCACTTACTCCATAGATACAACGATCATGATCTAGATTGTCCTAGTTGAACTTTGAGTTCAGGTGGCCAATGTAATTTACTGTTCAGATTGCAACTCTTCTTATATCATAAGCATGTACAAAGATATATGCTTTACATTCACTCATTTTTTTTTCAAGTTTTCCCCAAGTTTTTGCCTGAATAATCAATCCGTAACAATGCTCTTCAATGTGGAACTTCGTACAGTGAGATGTGGGGATGGCAGAGTCAGGAGTATGATCTGCAGAAAGATTTGTTAGCTGGTTTGCAACACGCTTTGCATAATTCCTTCTGCCCTAAAACTTCACCCATACAAAGATACCGAGATTTTTGTTTCCTGATTTGGCAGATCCATCTAGCTGCTTGTGGGGTGAAGCAAACCACAATGTGGGTGATGCTTGGAGCATGTTCGATGAGCAAACTCCAATAAAACATTGTACAGACATAGATTTTCAGTTTTGTGATATAGGAGGTAAAGGAAAATTTTCCTTGCATACACATCATGGTTACCATTCACCGCTGATATACTCTACTATCAGAGAGGGATTCCTAGCACCTAGTTATGAAGCGTTAGTATGTTTCTGCTACCCATATCCTGTATTGAATCATACACTCCCTTGCTCCTTTATTTTAGATGCTCTTTAATTATGTCTGCCCCCTGTAGTTATTTTAATAACCTTCTACATCATAATAGTTCTGGTAACTTGTCTACACACCATCTTCGGCTGTATTTCTGTATACAAGCAGGATAGTAGATAATACAGTCTTCTGGTTGCGGTGGGTGGAACAAATATATTTCCTAGTTGTCATTTGCCTTCTTGCATGCATATAGGTTTGGTTTGACCCAACACTTAAAATTGTGCAAAATGCAACTGAAGTATGATTTAACCTTGAATTGGAAGAATGGATTTTACATGTAATTCCTGATCTCTCTCGCTTTTTGGTGCATATCCAAAATGCGCTTCAAGTTTAGTGACCTTATGTAAATACGACACAGATATTATTGTCAAGGATTTTGATGAAGGAAAGGAAACCTTACAAGCTAAACGAAGACGCATGCTGCAGTTCTGTTCAGAAAATGTTGAGGTGCGTGCTCTAGAAGGATTTCTCGAAGTCACCTGTTCTAAAAAAAATGAAGTGAACTACACACTAATAATTTTAGGTTGCAAACTATGTCAAATCAATGACTAAATGCATTATCATGGTGTTTTAAATCCATCAATATGATGTCTTTTTATGTGTAGATAGAGTGTCCTATGACAGAAGATGGACTCTCGGAAAGTCTGCAAGTGAATTTGGATTTCTCAAGTAGGTCTTCCATCATCTCTATTAGTGTTAGACTGAGATGATTCATCTCCATTTCCCCTAATTCTAGAGGTGACTCCAGGTGACGAGTGTTTGTTAAACTGTGATGGGACAGAGGAACTACCAGAAGAATGGCTAGTTAATTGCTCACAAGATAGTGAGCATCTCTGCCTGCCTGAAGAAATGTATTTTTCTGTCTGAGCTTCACCTTGTGCATGGCTTAATAGTACTTCAATTAACTGTCAAACATGAAGCACTCTTGTTTCTCAATTGTTTCTGATCCTTCTCAACAGGAATAGTCCTACTGCTGCCGTGGAAAAAGCCAATATCTCTGGTTAGTATAAACCTCTGAGGTGTTCCCAGATTTCCATTATTGCTTTTTATTATTGCAAATATAAAGTTACTAATACTCCAAAGCTTGAATTTTCAGTGCATCAGAATTCTTTGCCTCGGGAGCGAGCTAACATAGTTCAGAAGAACCCTGTGCAATCTCGACCTACACCTCTGAAAGGTGTGCCCAACTCTACCGCAGTTTGATTAAAGCACCATCAATTCTGTTCTTCTTTTCCCACTTTTTTTTTGGCATAATGTTGCATAGTGGACTTTGTTTGCTGCCCTCAGGCAATCTGTAAACTCATACATTTTTCTCTGATTGGCAGCTGGAAAAAATATTATTAGAGCAAGAAAGTTTAAAACATCGGTTGCCTATCCTTTTGAGCTTATCAAGCCGTGCGGTTTTCATGGTGATGTCACCTTGAATGACATAAACCAGAGAATTCATGCCCCGCCGCCATACAAGATAAAGCACAAGAAGGACGATGAGCCAGTTTTATATCAGACCTCAGCTATTTCTGGAAAGCCTGTAGTTCACAAGACAAAGATTCATACTGAAGGCGGAAGGGGCAGCATCACGATCACAAGAACGAGAGGCTGATTATTTCAATGCTACGCAAATAGGGTGCATATCTGGTCCTCGTGCATTTCTGATATATTGATTTGTCTCTGACTTGTGTCAAAAGAAATGCATGCCTTACTGGAATAATTCTAGCCCTCCCCCCCCCCCCCCCTCCCCTCTGGGAACATTTTACCTGTGCTTGTGTTACTGTGATAGTGTGTGTAGGGTTGTGGAGGGTGTGCTTCTTTTTTGTTCTTGTTTAAAGGGACAGGCTGATGTCATTATGGACATATTGGTTTGGTGAGATTGTATTTTGCAAGATCTCAGCTTCGTAGGTACCTAGGTTTTTGTTGCTTGAGCTGTTCATATCTGAAACTCTTAAGTCCTGAAATCCTTCAGAAGTACGACAAGGATTTGCCAGATGCTATGAAATGCTGTTCCTGTTCATGGTTCATAGACTTGAATAGATAAGCAGATGTGAGGAAATGGTATGCATGGCCCCCTTCGTGCGCATGACTGTCAGAATGTGCAGTTGTACTAAGATTTTGCATGCTGGATCTGATGAAGCGAGGACTGCTATCTGCTCCCGTCGTGGTCGCTGCGTAACAGTCATTGGCTGGACGGAAGATCCTTTCAGAGCATTAACCTCCCATTGCTCGTCCTGGAAGCACTCGGCATGAGCGTGTCGCACAGTGCACAAGCCAGAAGGCGCTGATGTCCTCTGCTCACCCATGCAAAACTGACGGGCTCTGGACAAGCCTTAAAATCCATCCTGCATCTGCATGCTCGCTCCATCCCTGTTCACCATTTATTCCGACCCGTGCATGACAGAATGAGATGTCGAGATGGGATCTCTCTGCTCTGTTCGACGATGGCTGCACCATCTGTTCGTCAGTCACTGGCTGGCTTGCAGCGTCAGCCTGTGACCTCTCGTGCACGCATACAGCGACGACGACCACTGAAAAAGTCTGAATTGCCACTTGATTCTGCAAACGTCGAATGCTTAAGTACTTCATTACCTGCATGCATCGATGGATGGGATCTTGAGTGAGTGGCGCCTCGTCGTCAGACGCCAAAACCCTACGTTACCCCAGCTCAGCCTGGCTGGCTGGTAATAAGAACAATCTCGCGCGTGGCCACTGGAGACCTAGCAGAGAAACCCTACACAAAGCATGGAGCCATCGATCACAGGCCGGCAGAGAGGAGGAAGGAGACTAGCCATCATTTGTACATGGTGGAGCAGAATTTCCCTGGGGTGCCCCAGTGCATGTCAGAATGTACCCAATTGTCCCAGCCTAATCATGGGTACGCTACGTTTGGATCATTCCTGGGGAAAAAAAGACTCTGCCAGATGCTGCTCCTGCCGCTGCAGATCTAAGCCAAATGCTCCTTTTGGCATCTCTCCATCGCCAACTTCCTCTTATGTACCGCTCCGTGTCTTTACACTCCCTTTTGCGATATCAACTTCCTCTTACGTTGATGTATTCGTTTCCTTAGCTTTGGGTTCACTGCGCGAGACGGGAAAAAAAAGAGAGGAGAGGAGAGGAGAGAATTATCTCGATGGTGCCATCTCACCCAGTTCTTTCGATGAACGCCTTGCGATTATACCTGAACGAGCCAGTGGATCTCTCGCTCGCAATTAGCTTACGCGACGAGTGCGATGTCTGTGTGCATATTGCGCACATGTACAATGTGAAGAGGTCAACCGAAGTGGTTGCAATAGCTAAGCGACAGGAGATTAATTAGCATTAATGCAGGACCTTGAGTTTTCTTGTACTACCAGATATTTTCGTGTCGCCGAACACGCGGCTATATACGGTGGAGATAAGAGTTTAAGGCCAGTTCATTCTAGCTTCGCCCATATTCTTTTTTCAGTAACTTTTAGTTTCTCTTATCAATTACTATTTATTATACTAATAAATCACAGTCTAAAAGAACAGACCCAAAGGCAGAAGCCAGAATGAATATGTTGGTTTTTTAATTTTAGTTTTTTCTCTTTTTTTTTCTTTTACACTGTCCTTAAAGATATAATAATTTTTTTATTTTTTTCTTATTTTTTTAATTGAATGGCTAAAAAAGCTAACATCTATTATATTACAATTTCAGTTAAAAACTAACAACTAAAAATCAGAAACCATTGGAAAAAAGTCAGAATGAACAGGCTGTAAATTATGTAGAGAGACAGCCATCGTCCTCCTCGCCAAACACCTAACTGAACAGGCAGCTACATATCAGAATCCCTTATTCAAAACAGCAAGAAGAAATGAGATCGAGTGAGAACAGTACATCTCACCTGTAAGGGCCACTACATTTCAGTACAGTAGTACAGTATACTCAGCAACATCGATCAGACGAGGTGCGGTATAGAAATTAGGTTAATTTTTAGTTCGTGCAACTTGTTTTTGTTTTTTTCTATCGAAGCGATGGAATTCAGAGGCATTTCGAGGTACTACGCACTCATGCGTTGTTAACAGTAAAGAAAAAGAGCTTACACCCAACGCCTTTGCTTACACGCACCACGATCGTAAACGTTGTTCAAGTACCTTCTTTCAGGCATGTTTACTCCTTTCCCTGTATTTTTCGTGCTTTACTTTTACCATGAACTTCATAGGTAGCAAGTTATTTTTGGCACAGTAAGAACATTCATAATGGTAGACACTACTGTATTATTTTCATACTTTTCACATCACCAATAAATAGCTACAAACATAATATCTTAAGTGGATAGTGTGTATCTGTGGGGATAGACAATAAATTTCACCCACCTCTCTCCCTCTCCCTCCTTCCACCATCTCTCCCCCCTCACATCACTGGTTAGGCCCTCAGGGGTAAACCCAACACAAAATATGAGTGGAGGCACTCAACTGCGCTGCGTGATGACATTATAGTAAACCCGGCTATCGAAGCCACGCAGGGCAAGGGTAAAGGAGCGTGCCGCTGAGCACAGTGCCTATCACCTATGTGGCTATGTGGGCCACTCTACTGGTTGTTGCGCTCCTATGTTGGTGTGGGCTAGCTGGTCTACTGTACTGGGTTAACATGGTAGTAGTAGACATATTTCGCTAATTGTCTAATTCGTTTCACTTGAGCTGTCGGGCATCGGCAGTCGCGAGATAAGACTTAGGGCTACAGAGGAGCGGGGGCACCTCAGATGGGCTAAGCAAGGGCAAGTGTTAAGATATCTGGTTACTCCACCAAAAACTTAGAGTTGAGTAGGGTCTAACCCCTACTCGACCTTATTTGGGTCCGCCCCTGTGGGCCTTCCCCTCCTCTCTCTCCCTTCTCCCACCATCTCCCCTCTCATCATTGGCCTGATCCTACTCCCTTTGCTCGTCTTCTCTCAAATCTGACTGGATCCGGGTGGCACGGCGGTGAATGCACGGTCGACGTGGCATGCGGGCGTCGTAGCGGCAAGCGCACGGGTGGCACGGGGTGGTGGCGTGGCGCCTCCTTCTCTCCTCTGACCACTGTCAAGCGTCGCCTCCCCTGCCAAGCACTACCACCAAAGAGCATCGTGGAGTGGACCAAATAGAAGTGTGGGGCCACAAATTATGTATTGGATTTTGTACACAAACATTGTTTTATTTGAGACCATGCTTCTCTCTCTTTCTCTTTTAATTTTTTCTTCGTCTCAGCATAAATTTTACTTAACAAGTTAATTAATATCATAGACATTACCCACTGGGGTAAGACCCTCCAGAGTAGCTACCACGCGGTGCAGTAAATAATTAGATCTACTATAAATAGCCGTCGTCGATTACGCATGGCTCCACGGTAATTTGCGCTCGATCGCCGCACTAATTAGTAATTATAAACCAGAGTTTAAAAAACCCGCGAGACCCGCTCCACCCTCCCCTCCCGTCTCCACCACCACTTCTTCTCTCCTTCCTTCACCCTCGTCGCGCCCAACCCAACTATGCCATAAAGACGCCATCCCCCCCACCACCTTATCGCCTCATCCCCACGCGAAGGAGACACCCGGAGACGCGGCAGCGGCGGCAGTGGGCACGAGAGATGGACCGGCGACCGGAGATGCGGCGGACGATGACGCTCTCGGAGCAGCTGTCCGTGCCCGACCCGGCCATCCGCGACTTCCTCAAGATCCCCCGCGACGACGACGACGGAGAACGGAGGCCTTCCACGCTCATGGACTCCATCGCCCGGGAAGGAAACGGCGAGGGTAGCCCCACCGCCGCGGACGCGTCCGCCGGCAGGGGCGGGGGCTTGATCAACTGGAAGCCGCTGCGCGACAGGCTCCGGCTCCGCCGCGCGGCTAGCGCGTGGACCACCTCGTCGCCCAAGCCCGCCGCGACAAACAGAGCCGGGAGCCTGAGCAATAGCAACAAGTACAACTACTCCCCCGGAGAGGCCGCGGCGGCCTTCTCCCGCACCTTCTCCCGCGCGCCCTCGCTCCGCGTGACGCCCACCTTCTCGCGCGTCACCTCCACCCGTGTCGGTCCCACCTCTGCGTTCGCCAGCACAAGGCACGCCGTGGTCGACGAGGAGGAAGAAGAGAAGGAAGGCAAGGACGAGGCGCCGGCGGCGCAGATGTCCCTGATGGCGCTGCTGGAGCAGACGGACAGCCAGTGGGACGATGAGGAGGACGGCGCCGGCTCCGGCGCGCGCAAGAACGCTGTGGGTGAGGACGACGAGGACGACGGCGAGGGGCGGGAGGAGGAGATGGTGCACGTGTGCTGCGTATGCATGGTGCGGCACAAGGGCGCGGCATTCATCCCGTGCGGCCACACCTTCTGCCGCCTCTGCTCCCGCGAGCTCTGGGTCAGCCGCGGCAACTGCCCGCTCTGCAACGGCTTCATCCAGGAGATCCTCGACATCTTCTGATCCTCCAACTCCATCGCTCCTCCATTTCTCCATTCCTCATCCATCCATCGGATTCTTCAGAGCAATCGTGCAAAGCTCTTTGTTAGCAAGATCGATGGCGAGTACGTGGCCAACGCGCCACTCCGCTGTGAAACTGAAACCCATATGCCGTAGGTTAATTGATCGATTGAGTTGTTAAAATGTGGAACACGAACACTGGTGTTTGCTGTTAAATTTTGGGATGTGATGGATTGTTTAAGCATGTTGATTGCTCGTAATAAGAATGGTATGCGTGTATATTTGTGTAAAATTTAGAACGGCTGTGGCTAACAAAATAGCACCGAGACCGTATGCTTGTACCTGTTCCAGTGTACCTTTACATCTATCTAATCCGATTTGTTTAGCTCGTCGTCCGGGGCAAGTACACGCCTGTAATGCTTTAGTCATCCGTTCAGTACTAGAATATTGTAATAAATTACTTTTCAGTACATGATTTTTTTGAACTGTATCAAGAATTTAGCAACCAAAGTTGTATTTCTAAAGTCCGTGTTGAAGTACAAAGCGTCTCAGTGGAGCCATACTTCTTCCCTACTGCGAATGGTATTACAGGATCCCCAGTGCACAAGTCAGCCCAAGCATGGTATTGCCCAATCCAACTCCATGGACCACCTAAGCATTAGTCATGTTCTTTTAGTCTGCAGCTGATGACATTTATCTATGGTTTTTGAGACGACAGCAGATGACGCATATATGAACGACGTATACGATTTTAGGTTCGAAAAACCGTTTGAAAAGTCTATTTTAAGAAATCGCTTCGTTGGTTTAGACTTTTAGAGAAAGTCAAAAGTTAAAAAAAAAAACAGGATCATTATCTTTGGCCCATAAATTAATAATTCAGCATAAGGGCTGCCAAATCCAACGTACCAATTATAAGCCTATTTGCAGGCAAATCCAGCCTGCCATTTTCGATGGGCTTATCGTCTACTCCCAGCACCCAACTGTGGGCTTCCAAAATTGCACGCGGCAGACCTTCATAAGCCCATCATATATTCAGATACATTCCCTAAACAAAGAGAGGGGAAAAAAGGTCAAAACAGATATTCATATGTAATCTCTTTTTTTTTTTGCGAGGAATTCAGATGTAAGCTCTTGCTCAGCTAGCCCATCCCAGAACTAGAACAGAGACAAACATAGTATGCAATACCAACTCAGAACTTGAGGTATACGCAGACAACAACATGCAATGCATAACATCTATTGGTTTTAAAGAAACTCGTGTGTTTTTATATCTGATTTGTGCAATGTTTTTTAATTATGGAATCGTGCGGGCACATCTCTGAACCTGTTAAAGAAAAACCTGCATTTGGACTTGGATTCTGGGATGCAACAGCAGCAGATGGGGCGATTAAAGACGGCGGGTACGTACGTCCGATCAAATTCATGGCAACTGCCAATCGCCAAGCGTACGTACGTGAACCTCGCTGGCAAGAGGGTGAGACGGAAGACGCATACGGTACACACGGCTGCAGTACTAGAAGCGTACATACACACCGCATGAATGTATCCACGACTCCGAGAGAGAGAGACACTAATGACCCTATTTTTTTAGAGTAACTTTTAGTTTTGGTTTCTTAAAAAAATCAAAATAAATAGAACAGATTCTTCAAGTAACTTCCGTCGTATGCGTAGTCCTCGCCAACGCCTTCATCATCATTGTTACTATTTCAAAAAACGTAGCCAAAAATCCCTAGCTTCAGTAAAATAAACCATCCGCCGCAATAAAAAAAAAGAGGTTCTCCGTATCTCCCACGCAAATCCAGCATGGAATACCTACCACACAGGATGAGAGTCTTGATGAGGATAGCTTTCGTTTCAGGCCAAGGAGTGGTGGGCACCGGCAGAAAAAGCAGGTGGCCACTGGTCCAGGCAAACCAAACAAACCCATTCATGCGGCGGACGCGGGCAGCCGCTCGCTACTGCCTCATCTTCGCATCACCGGCTGCACATCCGTTCATTCACCGCGCTTTG
The DNA here is from genome assembly GCA_036346265.1 of Melocanna baccifera. Taxonomy (NCBI): domain Eukaryota; kingdom Viridiplantae; phylum Streptophyta; class Magnoliopsida; order Poales; family Poaceae; genus Melocanna; species Melocanna baccifera. The sequence continues at coordinate 8,732,638 of CM070678.1, forward strand.
ATGCATGGATATGCCTCCGACCATCCATGCATCGCTGTGCTGTCACCAAAAGAGGCATTGGTGCGTACCGAACCCAACCCACGAGACCACGGTGCGCGTGTACCATCGCAACATCAATTTAGGGGAACAGCGGTGAATAGTGAGGAGAACATACAAATCACTGTAGTAGCGGATAGTACCAGGTGCTGTACCGATGGTGAGTGCTGTAGTGTCTACACTCGACCGTTTGTTTTCTAATCGGACGGTCCAAAATCGTCGAAAATGACGCTGCCGATCGAGTTTGTCCGGCTTACCTTCCGCCCGCGCGTAGGAGGAGGATCCGAATCCGGAGTAGGCGAGTAAATAGCAATAGCATAGTGGCATGGCATGGTGCTGCTGCTGCTGCTGCTAGTATAGTATTAGCATTCTTTCTTCCCCCTGCGCTGCAGGTCGCCGCTTGCTTGCTTGCCTCCTCTTCTCCCTATACCAAACTTGGCAGTCAGTGGCAGCTTCAGTTGTAGTACCACTGTCGCGCGCATACCTAATATATGTTTCTTGCTCGAATTAAGGCTCACCTCGCCGCTTGCTTGCTCACGCAGGCAGATCAACAAAAGCTAGCGCCGGCCGCCCAGATTGATTCGGTTCTGTGTAGCTAGCTAGCTAGCTAGATTGGTCGCCGGCCATGAGCAAGGATCAGCGCCGGATGGAGCGGTTCATCGTCATCCCCTTCTCCACCTGCCGCTCCGACTCCAGCGTCGACGTCGTCGACTCCCAGTCCCAGCAAGCCAAGAAGCCCCAAGGTGTGTGTGCAGGGCAGTCTTGACTGACGAGCTCTTCTTCTTCTTCTTCTTCTTCTTCTTCTTCTTCTTCTTCTTCTTCTTCTTCTTCTTCTTCTTCTTCTTCTGATCTTGACTGATGAGCTATTAACTGGTGCGTGTTTAGGTGGCGGCGATGGGGCGGCGGGCAGCGCGGGGAAGCCCAAGGGGGAGTCGCTGGTGGCGAGGCTTCTCAAGGGGTTCAAGAATCTGTCCCAGATCTTCGCCGTCTACGAGGACGAGGAGGAGGAGGAGGAAGAGCGGGAGATGGTGATCGGGCTCCCGACGGACGTGAAGCACGTGGCCCACATCGGGTGGGACGGCAGCACCAACACCACCAACAGCGTCCGCTCCTGGAACAGGGCCGCCCCGCCGCAGGCATCGACCTCCACGTCCTCCGCCGTGACAACAGCGCCGCCGCCGCCGCCGCAGCAGACCTCCATGCGGCAGTTCGAGCTCGCCATGGCGGCGCAGGCCGCCGCCGGCACAGCTACAGCAGCCAGCACGAGTGCTGCCGGTACCACTACTCGCCACGGTCACAGCTAGCGCCCCGATTCACAAGCCGTTGTCTCTTTCTCCCTGCTCAATTTACTTTTCCCTTCTTCCCCATGTGGAACCGCGTGTGGGGACGTGGTGATTTTTCTTCCTGCCTGCGTCGGAGCAGGAGTTTGCTCCGGTCCGGCTGTTTGTGTTCTTGTGCTTTGGCCATTGGTGTACGTTGCCATTTTCCCGGGGATTTTTGTTCGGTTGCTACTTGTTGCATGCGTTTCCATCTTCGTCGTCTCCTCCTCGTTTTTTTTTTTTTGCCTTCTTTTTTCCGCTGCTCCGCTCGTCGCCGTCTTGGTGGAAAAAAATTCACTGGGAAAAGGGCTCACGTGAGACCCCTCCTTCAGATGCTGCCACGTCTCTCCCCCAAACAATTCATTTCCGTCTCGGTGGTGCGATGTGCGCGTAGACTTGGCGCCTCTCGCATCTCGATCTTTTGTTCCGTTTCGCTATGGCTGGAGTTGTGGCATACGTGTACGTTCATGTGGCAGCCTTGGCGCGCCTGCCTGCCTATGTACGTCTCTTAGCTCTTTTTTTTATATACTCATGTGGGATGTGGGTGTATTTGATGTACACGATTGAAGTGAGACGGAGACCCGATAGTCTCACAAAGCACATACGCACGCTTTGACTACTTGAAGCATCTACGTACGTGTGTGCTTAGGAGTACTATTCATGTAAACAGTATCTGAAGGCACTGTTTATATGAACAGTAACCCCCTAAAATAGGTGTCCACGCGGATTCGAGCCTGCGCATTCGAGTTACCCGCTGGCAACCTCGGTCAATTGAGCTGAGCTCAGTCCCCATACATCTCTTAGCTCTGTCTTTGTTGCGACGCATCTGCGTGTGTAAAGAAAGCGTACGTGTGTGTGTGCGCACTGATGGGGTAGTGGGCAAGGTCATTTCGTATTGGGTGCTGTTAAGGGTTTTTTGAGAACGGATAATAGTTTTTGTTTGCTATAACTAAATATTAGTGGCTGGAAGAAGTGTCTTTTAGAAGGAGGGTACGAGCGGTGAGAAAAATAAGGGACAAATACATATACGAGATGTAAGCAGGAGGGGTGGGGTGCGTGATGCACCTGTGACCCTGACTTATTTTTTAAACAAGACAAGAGAAAGAAAAATGGAGAAACTGTTTCCAAAAACTAAATTTTTATATTAACTTCTGATTTTTCTCTAAGGCCTTGTTTGGAAGTCTAAAATCCCTAGCCCATCTCTTTGTATGGGCCAAAATTTTAGTTTAAAATCCCAGCCCATCCACGGGGATGAGCTAGGGATTTTGGGCTCTCAAACAAGACCTAAAAACTATGTGTTTATATTAATTACTGATTTCTTTAAGTGAAAACTAATATAAATAGTCCTAAGTAAATATATGGCATGTGTTGCATTGTGCGTGACGTTGTAGAATAACATTGCGGTGTTACTGTGTCGCGATCATTAGGCACCTTAAGGTTATCATTAATGGCTGTTAGTTTTTAGTTTTTGACTAAAATTATATTGTAACAATTGAAATTATATTATATCAACTGCTAGCTTTTTTCTAAGTCATTTAATTAAAAATAAGAAAAAAATACCGTTATATCATTACAGACAATACAAAGAAACAAGATAAACAAAGAAAAAAAACCAAAAAAGCTGAAATTAAGAAATCAACATGTTCTAGATGGCTTCTGACTTTTAAAAGTTATAAACTAGAAGTCAAAAGTTTTAAACCAGTTGGAGCATACCATTACTCTAGAATATCACGCACAATGCAACACATGCCATGTATTTACTTAGGATTGTTTATATTAGTTTTCTTTTAAAGAAATTAGAAGTTAATATAATCACCTAGTTTTAGGTCTTGCTTATGAGCTTTTAATATAAACACCTAGTTTTTAGGCCTCGTCTGATTTCGAGGGCTGCTAATCTAGCTTCAAATTTGAATCTTCTTCTTCGGCTAATCTAGCCAGAGCATCGGGCCAAGATCGATGGAGTATCTTGGTCACGAGTTGGTAGCAGTAGCAGTAGAAGTACTATTCAGGTCAAGCCTCCTGACGTGTGCAGATATTCTTTATCCCTCCTCTGCACTCGCAGTAGTATCAGTTATTAAGCAGGTAAGGAATTTCGTCTTGAGAACATGTACTAGGAAGAATAATTTTATGTCCAACCTGCGGGTGTTTGGGGAAAATTAGGCTACACTATTTATTTTTCTGAAAAAACCCTGCCAAGAAGCAAAAGGTTCTGAGTAGTAGTGGTAGCACTACCCCCATCTGGCAAGTCTCTACCTCTCCCCTCCACACCAAAACTGTCACTAGGGATGAGTAATGGAAATGAATTATCTGTATTACTAAATTATCATATTCAATATAATATAAATATATATATGTATATTTATTTCATCCGATTAATAATTTTTTTCTATTTGTATTCATATTTGCATAAAAATATGGATATGAATATGTTATGAACTTTTACCACCCAAAATGTTATTTTATCCGGACTATTCGTATTCGATGAAGCAGTATACATATTTTACTGCAATACAACTAATTAATTGAACATATATTTTTAATTCAATGTTAATTCATGTTTTTAGGTGAAATAAATGAATTATAATTATTAAACATGACTATACGAGAATAAAATATTATTAATATTTTTATACTATATAAGTTATAAGGATATTCAGATCTTACTGAATTAAGTAGATATTCGATTCGTATTCGTTTATAAAATATAAATATAGTGAAAATACTATTCCATCCGTTTTCACCTCTGTCACTGGCTATCAACGCTCCGCCGAAATTCTTGGGCTCAACATTACGCGATGCGTCAAGGCGCCGATCAGCAAGAAGCTCGTGGCATCGGTGGTTTCTCCTAATATACTTTCCCGTGAAGTTGTAACTTGTACAGCTACCAGTGTAACATTCTCGGTTAGGTTATTACTGTACCATTAAATGGCCCAAGGATATACTGCCATACTGCAGCAAGATATAGCGAGTACTTACTTCCGTCACATTGTCCATCGGGTGGCTTCGGCTTCCTGCATCTTCTGGCTTTTGGTTTTCGAAAGCCATTTAGAACCCAGACGTCACCGTCATGGTTCTAATAATGGACCATTTTTTGGTTTTACTGATCGTATCGGACCCACTAAGTTCATATCAGTTTTGTGTTTCAGTTTTTTTTACTTTTTACTTTTTTAGGTTTTTTTTGTTTTTTACTTTATATTGTCTGTAGAGATATAATAATATTTTTATTTTTTTATTTTTAATTAAATGATTAAAAAAAATAATAATAATTACAATCCAATTTCAGCCAACGAAAGCCGGTTTCGAGCGTCCCTGAAACGCATATGCCATTGTCACCTCCTTTCCCTTCATGTCCTCCTTTGATTCACGTGATTTCGACGGCTCAGAACTCACCGTCTTCCTCCATCGCCTCCCTTCCATCTCTCCGGCCGGATCGATCAGTTAGGCCCCAACACAGTATTCTACTCTATTTACTGTAGATGGTTTATTTTTTACTATAGTTAAATTAGCTTATTTGATATAATTAAATTTAAAAAAAATAAAAATAAAGAAAAAATATGTTAACCCATCACGGACAATACAAAAGCAATACGAGAAAAAAAGCAAAAAAGCCTAAAAAATAAAAAAGAATCAGAAAAATATAAAATTACTAAATAGTGAAAAAAATAGAAGTTAAAAGTAAAAATAGAAGTTAACTTTAAATCAAAATAAACGGAGCCTTAACACTGCTACGCGTACCACCTGTCCTGTCCAGTTCAATCCGTTACGAACAGTCACCGACAAGCGAATCCTGCGACCGGTACATTTTAATTTTCTGGACCGAGGTGTCACGGTCATGATTCCGATAATCCACCATTTTTTTGTTTTACTGGACGTCTCGGACCCATATAAAATTTGAAATCGGCATTGGAAATTTTGTTTTGCATGAATTTTTGCAAATATATAAGATTTTTTGCCAAAATTTGTTCTAAAAAATTTCAACCGATATTTTCAACTGATTTTCGGGCATTTTTTTAAAAGTTAAATTTTGGTTGGAAGATTTTGGCCCGAAATCATCTGATTATCAGTCCCCTGGTGAAATTTTAAAATCGGTTTTCAAAACGGGTCATGAAGCATTTGGCCCGAAATCCAGTGCATAATGATCGGCCTGATGGTTCCTGGTTCAGGTCGGATTGTTGTTCTTATCTGTCCATGATTAATTGGCAAAATGGCAAGCAGAAACGTGAAGCATTTACGGATGTTTATGATACTGCTACAATATGTATGCTGATTTTCCTGGCCAAAGAGTGATGTGCAGCAGTGCAGTCTACTTAACTGCATCAGCGTAACGTTGGGTCCAGCAGAACAGTGCGTGCCTCTGCCTCTGGGTTGGGGGATCTAGCAGGCTCAGCTAAGCTAAAGCTCAAAGTGTTTGTTCGTTGCTGCGACACGCATCGCTAGTTGGCTAGTTGCAGCTACGTTCTTGTCTCTCGCTCGAGCCGCTGCATCGGTTCTTGTTCTACTGGAGCAGTTGTTTGTTTGCTACTGCTTGGCCTGTCTTCCCTGCCACCTCCTGTCGATCGATGCCATCTGTTTTGCAATATAATGTGCACATGGATGCAAGTTACAGCGTACGTACCACATTTTCGTCGAGAGAAAATAAATTTGCATTTGTGATGGATTAACTGGTGCGTAGATCAGACTTTTGTGCGAGTTTCAGTACCAACTAGTTCCCCCAAATGCTCATTAGCTTATTGGAGTGATAAGAAAGGCCAACGGTGGACTTGTACTTTTGAAGATTTTTGCGAACTCTTTGGCTTTTTTATCAACATGTTCGTGCTCATTTATCGTTTTGTTACCTTTCCGGTTTGCTGTTAATTTGAGGAGTATTCGTCTTGTCAGTAGTTCCAGAAGTCTAGAGCAAATCAGTGAAGAGGAAGGCTAGGCAACCACGCCTCTGTCCACTGTGCGGGTACAGCTGAGCTACTCACTCCTCTCTCGTTTGGCACACAGGCCCAAAAAGCCCAATCAGCCTTAGTTGGGCTCACCTGTTGGGTTAACGGGCCGTGTGTAACTCAGGAGAGCATTCCGACAGGCACAGGCTAGCCGTGCTGGGGCCGCTTAAGGCCCACGAGGGCCCGACCTTTTGCTTAACCAAATACTAGTCTCTCGTGGATGGATTGGTGCATGCGCATGCACTGATGCCCCTGACTGCTTCCCATGTGAAATTGCTCGAGGCATTACGTGGGCTACAGTTAATCAATGTGTGATAGGTGCCAATGGCCATCTCAATGTAGGGAACATTAGCCAAGTAACCAGCATATTACTAGTTCAATTACTCAATGGAGTAGAGTAATAAAGCATGCCTTTTAACAAGTAAAATGATTAAAACTCATATCACGGGCTTTGTACTGCTTGGCCTTCAGTAATGTCCATGTGCCAATTTTTTTTTTGTGCAACTCAGGTGGAAGGCGCAGATGGAGTACTGGCCTGGGAAAAAACCCTACATGGTGAAGGAATATTCTCTAGAGATTACATGGTGCTGTAACATTTTGTTTTTGCAACACTGAACCATGCATACATGGGCTTGTTCTTCACTCACCCCTGAGAAGTGAGAATCCTTCAGCAATCCAACTCCATATCCTGAGCAGATCATATTTTCAGTTTTCAAGTAGGTTTTTATTTCTATTGCCGATTAGGTCTCTGTTCCTTTCTTATCTGAGACTCCTGTTCCCAAGATTATTTATAACCCATGTAAGTCTCATGATAACATGCACGATATGCTACATGTTATCTATACATGTAATACATCAAAAGCGTTCTGTAACTTTTCCTCCATATAGTGATTTCGTCGATTGTGTGTCAATGATTTTTTCCCGCAATAGATCTTCAGGTTAAAATTTTGTCTCGTGCTCCTGATTATTCTGTTTTATATTTTATCGTGCATTTTATAATAAGTAATATTAGAGTTTGGTTCTTCGTACGATCAATCTAGGGCTTATTTGACATGGCGTCAATGAAATATGATCTTCCACTACTGCATCGTGACATAATATTTTCTCTCTGGCAAGTCAATATACAAACTGTTCTGTCACAGGTCAATATGAATGATGCATTATTAGAAATCAACAAGATGCCACTGCATAGTCCATTAAGAATAAGCATAGTCCATTACAACCAGTGATGCTTCCAGTGAGAAGTCACAGAAAATCAATGTGCAAGTGGAGCACGTCATTCATTTAGGACTCTCACCAAAGGCCAATAAGGAGAATACATAGGATATCCCTGTTCAAGCTTCGACCAATAATCTTTTGATAGGAACTGGTCAGAATTAATAATTCATTGCAGCTGATCGAGAGAGGAAAATTCAACCTCCGAAGAGGCTGATTGAAGAAGCCAACATTGTGATTTATTGTTCGAACATGGCAGAAGTCATTAAAAGTACTGCTGAACCTTCAACTTATTCAAAAAAAAAGTGAATGACTACCATGCATATGATGCAAGGATTAGATGCATGAGTCTCAATTATTTGCAAAACACATTTGCAAGTAATAACATCATGGCATTGAGAGCTAGAGCAAGTGGTATTGAGTTATCAACATATGATGAGACTCAAACTACTAGACAAGACCCCTCTTAATAGTACGACAAACCTAAACTAGCAATCTGGTCTTTCAACCAAACAACAAGACTGATAAAAGACTATAAACATATCCTTAACCCTAGCTAGTTATACTTTTGTCTTGAGTATCCCTTTGAAGTTTGATGACGCATATCTTCACTTCAAATTCGGGCTATTGTGTTCTCTTGACTTGATGATCAACTTATGATTATCTTCTTTTCAAAATCTTGATGTACGTCAACATATGATACATTTTCTCTTTGACACGCATCAACATATGATGCATTCTCTTCTTGATGGATTTTAACTCATAAAGCCATATTTCATCCTGAACATTGGCTTGATGATCTTCAACATACGAAGCTATCGAAAGTCTTCATCATTATAGAACATAAACTATTCATCCAACTCATAAAAAATGTTAATCCCATAATGTGATTGTCATTAATTATCAAAATATACCATTAACTCGTAATGACAGGTCTAAATTCTTCAATCTTTCTTTTGGTAATTGATGACAAGCACCACAATTGTAAATAATTGAATATAAAACTATCAAACTCAAAGTGCGGTATTATCGCCATTATAAGTCTGGTAGTTTTGATTTCTGACGTGGTACTTCCGTTTGTCTTGAAGTTCAAAACTTGCTCCTCTCTGGAAAATACATACTACCCATAAATTTGGAACTTCCGGAGTTCGGTACTACTGCTCAGGAGTTATGCTCATACCGTTCTGCAGTAATTTTGTCATTCAAACTCCAGTACTACTGTTTCTAGAGAAACTAGGTGTTTCAAAGGGAACTCTCTAGAAAAAAAAATGTACCACCAACTATACGTCGGTACTTCCATGTTTCGGTAGTACCGTACTTCCTTCCTAGTCATACCGCACAGTGGTAGTACCACGAAACACATATCGGTACTACCGATTTTTCTGACAATATATAATTGGTTTTAGAATTTAAATTCAAATGTACGCATGACCTTTGTCTTGAGCTATATCGATCTTCTTTTCAACCTTAACATGCATTTCTAGATTGTCAAACGAATTCTGGGATTAAACATTTCAATTACTTGACATACATGTTAATCCCTTTTTCCAAATATAAATAATTGAGTATAAAACAATATAAATCAATATAAGTATATATGAACTAAATAAGTTTTATATACTCAAAGAATATGATTCAAAGTAGAGATCCTAATATATGTGAAAAAAATATGGATCAATACTAATAAAATCATAAAACATAAAATAAACCCCCTTAAATGTGTGCATACAAGAATATATAATAAAAACATATACACATATAGAAGTTAGACTTTTGATGAAATTCAACCTATATTTTAGATATAAGGAATTCAACAACATACAAGAATATGACATCGAATGTATAACACCGTGATTTTTACCTTTTCACATTTAGATATATCATTAATGAGTTAATCTCATATTTAGATTTATTGTTAATCACCAAAACCAATCTAATTAGAACTTGAACAAAGCATCTACTGAACTTGTAAAACACTAAAAGTGGCGTAAGAACTACCATAGGAAACAGTACATGGATCCAGATAAGAAGGGTACAACATTAGTTCCAACTACAGCCTGAACATGAGCAACATTAGTTTCTCTCATTGCAGTCTCGAGATACCTTACTCTAGGTACAAGTTGCCTACCATTTGCCTACATTATTACATGATCAGTGTCAAGAACAACTCTTGGTGATTTTCCGGTTGCACTGTAGTTTGCCAAGATCATGCTGCCAGGGCAGCATTACATGTCCCTGGAGACTGTCACCACCAGAGGTCCACATTCCATCGCCTGGGTCGTCTTGAGGCCCTTCACCACCTCCAGCATGCTCGGCCTCTTCCACGGCTCTTCGGCGGTGCAGTCCCGAGCAATGGCGAGCACGCGGGCCATCTGCTCCCGCCACACGCCTGAAACTGGCAGGCAAGGATCGAACAGCTCGTTCTCCTTACCGTGCGCGATCATCCACCGCACCCAGCCCACGAGGTTTCCACCCCCTTCCACCTCCTCTTGCCCAGTAGGTGGCCGTCCAGTGAGCAGCTCCAACACGACGACGCCGAAGCTGTAGACGTCGCCTTTCGCGGTGGATTTCATTGTCAGGCCGTACTCTGGGGGAATGTATCCAAACGTACCGGCAATGTCAGTGCTGACATGAGTCTCGCATGCGCTGATTATCCTTGCAAGGCCAAAGTCAGAGACCCTCGGCTCGAAGTTCTCGTCCAATAGAATGTTGCTTGACTTCATGTCCCGGTGGATGATATGTGGCACAAAGCCATGGTGCAGAAATGCGAGCCCACGGGCAGAACCGAGGCAGATCTTGAGACGGTCGGGCCATCCGAGTGCTTCAACTGCGTCTGCTCGGTTCCTCAGCCACATCTCAAGGCTTCCATTTTCCATGTACTCGTAGATCAGGAACCGTTCATCACCACAAACACAGTAGCCAAGTAGGGGGACAAGGTTTTGGTGCTTCACCTTTCCAATGGTCTCCATTTCAGCCAGGAATTCACGGTCACCTTGGAACTGATGGCCACCATGAAGCCTCTTGATCGCGACTCTCCGGCCTTCAGGGAGTGCTGCCCTGTAGACAGTGCCAAAGCCACCATCACCTATGATGTGCACCTTACTGAAATTCTCAGTGGCTTTCAGAATATCGTCTGCGGTGACCCTCAACAGTGCATGCTCAAATGTTGCAAGATTGATGCTCAGAGGTTCCCGTGACTTCTTTCCTAGGAGTTCCTCGCTTGAGTTTGGCTCAACAGTAGCCTTGGCCTTACCGGCGGGTACAAGAGCCAGTGACTTGCTTCTCAATAGCTTCCATCTCAGATAAACCACCAGAAGAACTAACACAATGATGACTGCGAGCGTAATGCCACAGATGGTTGCTGCTCTTACAACTCGATGAGATGGATGGATCACTTTACGATCAGTACCAGTAGCAGAACAAGCGCCTCCTGCAGCACAATCTGCTAAGCTGTACATGCCAATCTGGTTACCAGAGAAGTTGGCAAACGTGAGGCCAAATATATTGCAGATACCACAAGGGATGGCACCATAGAAATCGTTGCTTGAGAGGTCAAGATAGTTCAAATAAATGAGATCAGAAAGTGCTGAAGGCAAGCTTCCAGTGATGCTATTGTTGTGGATATCAAGAGAAGACAGTTGTGTGAAGTTCGAGATAGACTCATCTAGGCTCCCTGAGAAATGGTTACTGCTTGAATTGAAGAATAGCAGTGAGCTCGAGGATTCTCTGTCTATGGGGCAAGAGAATGGAATTTGTCCAGAGATATTGTTATTACTGACATCCAGATGGTTTAGGTATTTGTTGCAGAGCAAAGACTGGGGTAGAGTTCCAGTAAGTGCATTACTGGACAAGTCTAGCATTGCAATTTTGGGAAGAATTCGGCCTATCTCGACAGGAATAGAGCCATCTAGGTGGTTATTAGAGAGAATAAGGCCTTGCAGTTGTACCAATGGTTCAGACCAAGGAAGCATCGGTCCAACTAATGCATTAAAAGACAGATTAATGGTTGTAAGATTTGTCAGGTCACTAAGCTCTGCAGGAATGGTGCCATTCAGCAAATTGCCTTGCAGATTTAGCACCATCACCACAGCACACTTCTTTATCGCTGTCGGGATCTGACCAGTCAATCGGTTGTATGACAAATCAAGAAGGCCGTGGTGCTGAACAAACTCCGAGTCAGGGTGAGCCTCATTCTCAAATCCCACACAGATCTCAGTTGGAATAGCACCAGACAGCTGGTTATAAGACAGAATCAAACTATTGAGCATTGTCAAGTGAGATATGACCCTCGGGATGTGGCCAGTCAGATTATTAGAGCTCAGGTCCAGCATGACAAGGTTTCTGCAGTTGAAAAGCTCTAGTGGAATGTTCCCAGATAACCTATTGCCATGTAAAGACAGATTGGTCAGATTCCTTAGAGCGCCGACAGACCGTGGGATGGGTCCTTCCAAATAATTATTGTCTATCTGCAACCTCTGCAGGCTGGAGAGCCTACCAAGGCTCTGAGGGATTGGGCCGGTGATCTGATTATTGCTGAGATTGATCTCCAAAATGGTTGATGACTCCCACAACTTGTCAGGCAGCATTCCCGTAAAATTGTTTTGTGACAATTCCAGAGTAACTAGAGGTAGCTCAGCCAAGTATTCTGGTATCTCACCATGAAGATGGTTATTTAACAAGTTCAGCTCAGTGAGGTTCGTGCATCCTTTAAATGTCTCCTCGATACTCCCAGTCATATTGTTATCATGCAGCATGAGTGAACGCAGGGAGTTGGCTTGACATATCTCAGCAGGGATAGAACCTGAGAGAAGGTTGGTGTGTGCAGAGAAACTGACCAGATGCTGCAACGGCAGCAGTGGCAAAGGTCCATTGAACAAGTTTTGAGCCAGTGTTATGGATCTTGCATTTGCCCAGTTCCGAATCCAATCTGGAATATGGCCCGATAGTTTGTTCCCTTCCACGGTAAATGTGACAATAGCTTCTAAATCTGCAAGTTCTTCAGGGATAGAGCCAGTGAAGATATTGAAGGACAGATTTATGAGAGTAAGCTTCTTGCAGTTACCAAGTTCTTTCGGTATGCTCCCACTGAGACCTGCACTCTTTGCAATCAGCTGCGTCAGATTGCCCAGTTCACCAATCGATGTTGGGAGTTCAGCATTGAAGTTGTTCTCTGATATGTCAAGTTCCTTCAGGCTTATGAGACCACCGATTGACCAAGGAATGGTGCCCGTGAACTTGCATTCAGGGAGTTCAAGTACTTCTAGCCGCTTCAGGTTACCAATCTCTTCCGGAATGCTTCCGGTGAAATCATTTTCTCCCAAAATTAGCAATTCCAGATTTTTCAGTTGACCAATCTCCCTGGGTATTGGCCCCAGAAAACTGTTTGACGACAGATCAAGTGTCAGCAGGTTCACCAACGAGCTTATTCCTGGGAACATTGATCCAGTGAGGTTATTCTGGCTTAGATCAAGGTGCAAGAGCCTAGACAGATTGCGAAAAGCTGCTGGTATCGATCCATTCAATGTGTTCGTGTGAAGGTCCAGGAACTCCAGGTTCTGCAGACTGCCCAGCTCTGGAGGAAGGCCTCCAGAGATGGAATTCGTGGATATAGATAACTTAGCGAGGTGCTGCAGTTGAGCAATGGCAGGGCTCAATTGTCCAGACCATACGTTGTTGTCAAGCACCATTTCTTTCAGCATCTTCAAGTCATATAAAGAGTCAGGCAGGGGTCCAGTAAGCTGATTATTGGACAAGTCTAGGTACTCGAGATGCTGCAAGTTCGCCAAGGCTTCTGGAAGCTCACCACTAAACCCACAGCCGCTGAAGTTGAGCCGGAGAAGTGACCGGAATGCCCCAATGCATGACGGAAACGGGGCATACAGTGGCACAGAGGACAAGTCGATGACCACCACAGTATGGCCCACACATGTTATGCCCGACCAGTTGCACGGGGGAGTTTCTGAGTCAAACCAGTTACGGAGGAAGCCTTTTCCTTCAGTGACTGAGTCCCTCAGAGTGAGCAAAGTATTTATATCACTTGATTCAGCCAAAGCAGAGCTGGTGATGAGGCACATAAGTAGGATGAAATGGCAGAAACGTTGAAATCCCATCGCCATTTTTTTGGGGAACTGTATAAAGTTTAATCTGCATGAGGAGATTAGCCATGTCAGTAGCTGCAAAATTTCATTATGTTCACTGTAATGACCCCGGAATGATATATCAATGTGCACGGCAGAACAAAAAGAAAATTTCACCTTTTTCTCAGCTTATGAGAAAAGTCAGTTAGAGTAATAATCAGGATTCATTTGTTTTGGACCAAGCTAGATGTTGAAGCCAAATAGTTAATTTATGTCCAACAACAGATTTAAGACTTTGGCTAATGTAGATGTTAAAAACTTGTTGATGCTTCCAACAGAACAAAAGGAGAAAAATAGTAATGTCTATCAATCATCCCCTACTTGGAGAAATTTTCTTTGTCTCCCTACTTCTCTGATTTTAGAATTTGAGCATCTAATGGCCGAACTGTAGATACAAAGTGCCTACTAAGTTGACGTTGTCACTCAAAAGACATTAGAAATGAAAGATCATAAACAGCTGGATGCATTTTGAACACAAATCGAAACAGTAATTTACGTTGATGTATTTTGTAATCCGAATCTAGTCGGGTATGACCACTTCTAGTCTAGTCAGAATGGAAGGAGAAATTTAAACTGATTACCTTCTGAACTGCGACTCTCTGTCAGCTTCTCAAAGGCATCAGTAATGCAGCAGATGAAACTTAACTAAAAAATCGATCCTGATCCTGAAGAAAAAAGAAAACACAGCACACTCGGCTTTATGTAATTGTCAGCTCAAGGTACAAGAATGATAAACTAGCACGTCCATCCTACTTCAATCAACGTCACACAGCACAACTGGAAAACCGCGAGTTAAAAATGTATTCTCACTTGCACTCCCAGCGTCTAGTCAAGAGACTCAAGACAATGCAGGTGGTGTTGTGTTTGACAGTTGGCATTATGGCTCCCACAAGGATATACTACCGGTACTATCTTAGCCTCGAAAAGTAACAACACCCATCATAACAAAACCAGGAAGTGCAAAGATCAAAGGATAACAGCAGCAGAAGTTACGGAAACCCCTCCCTAAAGCCAAAGAAGCAGGGGAGACAGGCACAAGAAGCCCATGAAACATCCATCCATCACAAGCACTGAATGGTTACTACTCAGGAGAAAAGAAAAGGCCACCACTACAACGCGCTAGGGGTACAGCTTTACATCAAATCAGATGAAACAAAACCAACCAAACATCATAAAGGCAGGGCAGGTCACCTCCTGCACAGGAAGGAAGCCACCAACAATCCCCATGGCACAAGAAAGCCTACTGCCACACACATCCCATTGCTTAAAACGTCACTTCACACACAAGCTTCAGCAAGTGGCAACACATACGCAAGCTGAACAGAAACACTAGCAGTAGTACCTACACCGCTGCAGATTAAAAATGAAGACAAGCAGCACATATCATGCCCCCCAACACAAGAATCTCTGAAGCCTCTGTCCGGGCTCTCTGAATTCACTTCTCTGACTCTTAGGTAGGGTTCGGAATAGTTTACTGTAGTTAACTTATTTTTTTAATTAAGTTAACATTTTTTTGATATAATTAAATTTAAAAAAATATAAAAATAAAAGTGGTATACTAATCTAGATTAGACAATGCAAAGGAATACGAGAAAAAAATATAACATAAAAATTCAAAAAAATATAGAAAATAAGAAAATAGTGCACAGTATTTCCATCGCGTGTACAATGAATCTATCGCCGATCGTGACTTTTAGAAGATCGCGGCTTTTAGAAGCCAACCTGAGCGCTCCCTTAATCCCACACTGCCAATGACAGCCAGGGACAGAAATTGGACCAGTCCAGAATGGCAATTGCTCCAAATGCTAGAGATTTGAGGGGGGGCTCATTGCAAAAAAAGTCACAGGCATTTCTGGCTTGAACCTGTCCGGAGTACTGCTAATCTCAGCAAATCTAGACGTGCAGAGAGATATTGCTGGAACTGCGTCTCATTAGAGCCCGCCCTTGAACTTAGACTTCTAGTATATTTTTTACTATTTATAATTTTTCGTTTTTTCTATTTTTTCGGTATTTTTAAGCTTTTCTTACTTTCTTTTGTATTCGTTTGTATTATATATGAGAAACTAATCTATTTTTTAGATTTTTTAATTAATTACACCAAATAAACTACCTTCATGTTTCTACTATAATGTAATTTTAACTAACTATAATATAAATTTAATTATAAATCACTAAATTTTAGCGCTACCAAGCAGCCTCTGGAATTAGAGTAGTACTACTACTTGTCCAGGAAACTGTGTAGGTAGTGACTAGTGACCTGGATAAAAGAAATTGGGGATGTTCCTCTCCCTGAGATTTGGACCATCATTTGGGCGTGATTTGTTTCTGGGGGCGTGTGGAGCCTGACCAAGTACAATTACCAGTACTATTAAAATAGAAGTAGCATTTAAGAGGAGTATTAAAGTAGTGCTCACAAACGTACTACTCCTCCTACAGCTACAGCGATTAAACTCGTAAGCTCTAGCACGTAGCCCGAGAGGCCGAGACAGCACGAAGGACTTGAAGCCATGGGAGCGGAAGTTGGGGGAACAAAAGGAGCACTATTTGGAGGAAACGACGAGCAAACGGGAAGGAATTGGGACCGGGAAGATGGAAGGCGCCTTTTGAGCAAAAGCCAAAACGGATTCTGGGGGGAGAACAAGATGAACAGAATAGGAGCGCTCCACCAGTACTGCTTCACGTACGGACCAAGAACAGAACAAAACAATAAAGAGACTACTACAGAAGAGAGGCAGAGGCGGGAGGACGGATCTTGGTTACCTGGCCGCGGACTACTTCTCGCAATGGTGGTGCTCGCCGGCGATCGGGATGGAAACGGGGGAGCGCCGCGGACGGTGCCGTGCTCCTGCGGTGACGGGCGAGCGCAAGAGAGACGTGAGCAGCGGGAGTGGGAGAAGAGCGCAGGAGCAGAGAAGCGAGGAGGTCGGTCTTGCTTACCTGGGTGGGTTTCTCGCAATGGCGGTCGCCGGCGGCGGCGTCGACGGTGCCGTGCTCCTACGGAGATCAGGGCGGGCACGAGAGGGGCATGATGAGGAGCGAGTGGGAGGAGAGCGTACGAACGAACAAGCTGGGGCGAGTAGAGAGAGAAAGAGAGCGAAGGGAAGAAGAGGCGGTTTTGTTTTGGGGAGGAAAGGTGGTGTGTTTTCCTCGCCTCGCTCTTTTGGCTCTTGCGGCTTCGCTTACGACACTACTAGTACGGGAGTGGCACTTGTGTTTTTTGTGATCTTTATCGCCTCCCTTTACCGGAGGAAAGACACCCGTTTTTAAGGGTTGGGTTGCTACGTTTTGTAACTTGTCGAAAGGTAGAAAGTCGTACTATCTCCTTGGGTGGATGTTGCATCGTGCAGCTCAGTGGACTGGCACTTCGCGCACTGCCACATGCACCACACGCATACGCGTGTAGATGACGTGGTCGTGCAGACGCGGCATACAAAGATAAAACCAACCTCCCATTTTGTTTTTTTTCCTTTTGAAGGCGCCATTTTCATTTCGTGGATAGAGAAGGGCAACCTGCCATACAGGTATAGGCTCAAGTCGAGTCAGTGACGGCTAATTCAGAATTAAAATTTAAGAGGTTAATGAAATTTGCTCACTAATTTACAAAATATCAAGTTGTCAGTTTACGATAGCTTACTACACTGCTTGTGAGAGATAGAAAAACGCTAATATGGTTATAACGGATTATTTTAGAAACTATGATACAAGTCATATTTTTCCAAAGAAGAACAGCGATGCCCACTTCTCCGTGTAGGAGGAGGAGACGATGGCTATCACATGGTCCAGATAGAACTGAACAGCGACCACCTAGAACAAGGTGTTAGAACATGTGGATGTACTGGATGGAACAGAAGCCAAAATTAAACTAAATAACTTCGAGCCCACCGTCCCTTCCTGTAATCGGACGACACACCTGGGCCATAGGCTTGACAGCGAGAACCTTCTTTTCGCAAGTAAGCAAATGAACATAGCCATTCAGGAACATAGATCCCATTCCTTCAACCAGCCTGACACAGGATTATCAGCCAACAGGATTATCAGGATATAATATTTTTTATTGTAAAAACTAATTATGTATAAAAATTAATAGCAACTACATTATACTTTTAATTGCTATAATAAAAAAACACAAGAGTGGTCTTATAATAAGTCCTTTCGAGCACCACCGGTAAAATTGGCGGTCTAGGGAGGAAGGACCAGCCATGGACGGATGGATGGGCGAGAGGTGATCGCGACAGGAGTTTTGTGTTGGATTGAGCTGCCAACGAGCACGGGAAAAAACTAGAAGATCGAACGGCCCATGATCGGTCGTTCCAATGGATGGATGGGGTCGTGCACTGGCGCTGTACGCCTGTACATCATGATCAGTACATCTACTGGTCAGGTCAGGTCAGGCGAGCCTGACTGGTCGGTCGGTCTTGCTGTTCAGAGGACTAGAGGTGAGGGCTAGTACAAGCACTGTCGTGGTCCAACTCCAAGTACCAGCACGATTGGTCCACATCTTAGTACGTACTAGTACTCGATCTCTCTCTCTCTCTCTGGTATCGTGATAGCACGTATGACACGCAGAATCATACGATTGCAAACAAGCACCTTTAGCTTCTTTGACTACCAAATTACCAATGGACTCACTTTGATCATGAATCAGTTGCCTCTCTCGGCATATACGTGATGATTAAGGGGTGTTCAGTTCAGGTTAAATAAAATGATTTATAATTTATTTTATATTATAATTAGTTTATTTTATATTATATCTGATGATGACTTATTTAGTACAATTAAATTGTAAAAAAATTAAAAATAAAAAGCACATGTTTGCCTATCATGAATAATACAAATAAATAAAAAAGAAAAGACAAAAAATTTTAAAAAATCAAAAAAAGAAGCAATTTAGAAATAGTAAATTAAAAATCAGAAACTTAAAAGCTGAAACTAAAACGAACGAGCCTTAGATGGACACATGATAGGATAGGACATTGATGATCACTCTAAAATGCTCTTGCTACTTAATTATGGGCTTGTTATTTTTAGTGTTTAGAAGCTACTTTTATGTTTTTTCTACAATAACAAATTTTTAAACAGAATATCTTTTTAAGATAGAGTTTACAAGTTAATTATAGTACATAGTGTAACGACTTCATTTATATTAGCTAAAATCACACACGAATTTTTGTTACTCCATAATCTATCTTACAAATAGCCCAAAAGCCACATCTATAAGCAGCTATCACCTCTTTTAGCAATGTGTAAGGTACTATTTTAAAGTACCGTCACTTTTAACTAAAACGATATTGTAGCATCAGTTAGTTTTTAGAGATTAAATATAAAGAAAAAATATAGCAGTTTATATAGATAATATAATAAAAAGGAAAAAAAGCATTAAAAAACGCGTTCCAAACAGCCAGCAAATAAGACGTGAAGGGCGGTGGATTTTTCATTGCGAGTTAAGTTGCCTTACCTCGCCTGCGCGCCTCCCGCTTTGCATGCCTGGTTCACTTCAAGCCCCGTCCTTCCTTCACGCAGCATCAGCAGGCAGCATTGTGGAGCACGCTATTTCGTCGGATGCGGCCTGCACGCATAGACGCATAGTCTACCTAGCTACGTATGAGCTAATCGGATAGCATGAACATTATAGCAATAATATAGGACAGAGAACCCAAAAAAAATACACGCAGTGCTAGAGCGCAAAAAAAAAAAAACCTTTTTCCTGTACTGCTACAGTGCTGTAGTCTCTACAGTGCTTTTGGTGCCACGCGTCATCGCCCAGTTGGCTTGTTACACGAGTCGGACTGTGCCGAATTTCTCGACCGACTTCACCCAACGCGCTATACCGCTGCGCTGCCTTCTCTCTCCTTGGGAGAATCTACCGTTTTCTACTGAAATCATGCAAAATTCATGTAAAATTCCTACCAACGTTCTAGAGCGGGTATAACTCCCGTGAACGAGAGAGGGCGTGCATGGTGCATTGCAGGCCGGTGGAAATCGATGCCGTTGTCTGCACTACGTGATAAGGCATGCATGCAACCACGAGCGAGCTAGCTGGTCTGCCGGTCCTTTTCGTAGCCCAGAGGCGGATGCTTCTTTATGGGGACCTAAAAGCTGCAGCGCACATGTACGGCCTGCGTGCAGGCGTGAAGGCTTGCGGTAGGATGGTGGATTGGTTTGGACTTTGGGGGAGGAGGGGGGGACGAAGATGGGAGGGATTGATGGCACTGTGCAGGGTTACTCGCGCTGCGATGTGGGGTCCCCCTGCGACCGCGATCACGGGAAAGGACCAGAGGGCACAGGCATCAGGCCGTGCCATGGCCCATGCCATGGAATCGAATCGAATCGAATCTGATGGCACAGGCATCAGGCCGTGCCATGCCATGGAATTACTGTAATATAAACCTTATAGGTTCAGCTTTCTTTTTCACTACGTAGTAATTTATTTTTTCTGATTTTTTTAGATATTTTAGATTTTTTGTATTTTTTTTCTCGTATTTCTTTATATTATCCGTGATGGGTAAATATATATTTTTTCTATTTTTACATTTTTTAAATTTAATTATGACTAAAAAGACAACTCAGCTACAGTAAAAAAAAAGCTAGATACAGTGAAATTTCAGCCAGAAGCCAGGGCGTTCGGAATAGCGATGGATTATGATTTTTTACTGTAGCAGACTTATTTTTCACTGTAGTTGACTTGACTTATTTGGTATAATTAAATTTAAAAAAAATCTAAAATAGAAAAAAATATATTAGCTTATCACGAACAATGTAAAGAAATACGAGAAAAAAAAGAAAAGACAAAAAACCCAAAAATCTAAAAAACCAGAAAAAACAAAATTACTGAATAGTGAAAAAAACAGAAACTGATTTTAAACCAAAATAAACGAGGCCTAAAACTCAAAAGAACTCAACCTTTCTTGTCAGTTTATGGCTACTATCTTTAAACAAATAAATATGTCAGTTTCTTCGTCACCGTTTCGAAATAGTTTATCAAAACAGTTTTTTCAAAACGGTTTATCGACTTATCAATATTCGATTCGTTTATATAAATACTTATATAAAAATAAAAATATAAATTACAGTTATAAATTATAAGTAACCGTGAAAAAGAACCTATCCGATATCTACGCTGGTGTCTACTTCTACCACCGGTGTAGTCTTCTGCTTGGGGCATGGCGCACCGCACATCATCACTTTTCCTTGCTTCGGCCAGCCAGCCGCAACGTCCCTGTCTGTCTTATCATGTACGGCCTTGTTTTGAAAGGCACGGATTTTCACAGGATTTAGTATAATCCTCGTATAATTTCTTCCAAATCTCCCTATTCCAAACGGGGCTACCTGAGGCAGGCTCCGGTAGCTACGCGTGCGTGCTTGGAATCGATTTTCATTTTTGTAATCAAATTGTAAACTGGAAAGCACTTCTCTGTGCTACCACCAAAAGCAGTACCAGTAGCATTGGAGTGTACTTAAAGCAGTCCCAGTAGCATTGGAGTGTAAGTACACACTGCCGCTCGCCCGGTATAAGTTCGTTTTAGCGATGATTTTTAGTTTTTAGCTGAAATTTTACTGTAGTTAATTTTTTTTACTATAGCTGATTTGACTTTTTAGACATAATTAATTTTAAAAAAATGTAAAAATAGAAAAAAATATGTTAACCCATTAAGGACAATACAAAGGAATACGGGAAAATAGAAAATACAAAAAGCCTAAAATATCTAAAAAAATTCAGAAAAAGACGAAATACTAAATAGTGAAAAAAAGCGGAAGAAATTTGAAACAAAAAAGCCAAAAGCAAGCGGGTATTTGGTCCACCAAATTTGTCAGTTCATTTGGATGTGGCTGAGGCCGAACACACCCAGTGGGCCTGATGTCTCTGCCATTTAACTTCTCATCTCCTTCCATCCATTTCTCTCTTTTTTCGATTAAGGAAGACACACGCGTGACACATCACTATGCACTTGCACACACACAACACAAATTTATCTGCTGACTATATAGAATATTTGTTTTTTAAAAACAACATTACATAGAAGATGCCTGGTCCTGCTAGGAGCATATCGCAAAACTCCTGCACAATAAGCCGGTACCAGCATTTCCTCCAGAAGAAAACAAACTTTTTGAAAGAAAGTGTACATTGAATAAATAGTATCATCGAGTGATCCAATAGTCATTCAATACAACTGGTAAGCAAGAATAACACAAGCAATTAGCAATAACAAAAATAGATGAACAATGGACAAAGACATGAGAGAGCAATGCGACAATCTTCTTTGTTAATGTCATCTAATGTACAAAATAGATAGCTTCTCCTATATTTATAATCGATTAGCCTATAGAGTCCTTTTAGTATATACCTACATTTCTTCTTGGAGACGAAGTAGAAAATGCAAGGCCCACTTGGACCGGCGATGGTTATAGAGCACTCCCCTTGGATGGATATCGCGATATGTACATATCTCGTTAAAAACTCTTTCTAAAAACTCAGTGGAAAAAAGAAATGAAGAAATGAGTACATTGCACACGCAAGATGTATTGTACTAGCTGCCTCATTAAAAACCTTCATGAGAAAAACTTCAAATAAAAACTCACTAAGTGAAAAAAGTACAACCTTTTGATCTCCATAATCTTATTTAATATTCAAGATTAAAGGATATGTTTCGATCTTTAAGACCTAATACATATGGGCTTCATATTCAGGGAAGTGCTCCCCATGAATTTTGCACATTTCTAAGTCCCCTCGTTCCAATGCCACAAACACATCTTTCAAAGCTAGATGTTAGTAGAGGCTTAGTAAATAAATTCGTAAGATTTTCACAAGACTTAGTATGCAATATTTTCACTTCATCTTTCTTCTGGAGTTAATGAGCAAAGAATAATTTAGGAGCAATATGCTTCGTGAGATTACTCTTAACATAAACTATTTACATTTGTGCAACGCATGTATCATTATCTTCATAGATAATTGTGGGGGTCTGGACAGTGTTAATGCTACATGACTAATGGATATGGCTAATCATCTGTCAGAGCCAAACACATTCACGTGAGGCTTCATTCAAAGCAATAATCAATGAGTGGTTCATAGATGTAGCTTGCTTTGTTTCGCTGATCGCCGAGAGACAACTATTCCACCATAGAGAAATACAAACCTAGTATCACTTTATGGGGATCAAAAATATATCCAGCACTTGTATATCCCACCATGACCAACTCTTGATTCTTCTGGTAAAATAATCCAAGATCTTGAGTTCCTTGGAGATATAAGAGTATTGCCTTAATACCAGTCCAATGTCTTCTAGTTGGAGAAGCATTGAACCTTGTTAATAGGTTAACTACAAATGTGATATCAAGCTTAGTGCAATTTGTAAAATACATTAGTGCTCCTATAACGCTTAAGTATGGAACCTCAGGTCCAAACAATTCTTCATTTTCCTCTCTTGGTTTGAATGGTCTTTCTCTACTTGGAGATATCTAGTTACCATGGGGGTTCTCAATGGATATGATTTATCCATATTGATTTTTCTAATACCTTATTGGTATAAGCAGACTGGTGTACTAATATTTCTCCTGGGAAATGTTTTAGCCATAAGCTTAAACAAAACTTAGTCTTACCAAAATCTTTCATCTTAAACTCTGTCTTAAGATAAGACCTAACTTCCTCGATGTCTCATGCGGCTCCAATGATATTCAAATCATCAACACATACAAAAATAATACAAAATCCATTCTGAGATTTCTTGATAAACACGTAGGGATGATCATCATTCTTAGTGTAACCTTTTTTTAGTAGAAAGTCACTCATTCAGTTATGCCACATCCTACCAGACTGTTTTAACTCATACTGTGACCATTGAAGTTTGGCACTATATATGTTGCCATTTGCTTTTATTAGGATCCAATATTTTAATTCTTCCAGGAACTTTTATGTAAATATATGTATCCAATGACCCATACAAGTATGTGGTCACTACATCCATCAACTACGTTTTTAGATTCATATTCACTGTCATAGAAACCAAGTACCAGAGAGTGATTCCACTCATAGCAAGAGGGTAAGTCTCATTGCAATCGATGCCAAGCCTCTGTCTGAACCCTTGTGCCACTAGCCTCACTTCATATCTCACCATCTGGTTGTCCTCATTTCTCTTACGAACAAATATCCATTTATATCCCATCGAGAATATTTGGGAGGAGTGCGAGCTACTAGTCAATACACTTCTCTCTTATTTAGTGAGTTCAATTCCACCTCAATTGCTTCTTTTCATTTGACCCAATCTAAGCGCTTCTTGTACTCTAGCATGGACTTTTGGATCTAAATCAATACTATTAGCAATTTTTGAGGCAAAGGGAATGTCGATAATAGTAATTTTATATTAAATGATTTTCCTAAATCCACACAGTTAGTGAAAAAATCTTCAATTATTCATTCTTCCCGCTCTTCATGATTTCCCATAAATGATAGAGTCATGTATATTCAGTATTCCAACGCCTATATGCGCGCACAATGTCTCATTGGGTTGTTCATCTACAAGATGATTCAAATCAAGTATTTTCTCAACTTCTGGATGAGCTTCTTCAGCTATCTTAGGGAGCAAAGTATTCTGCTCAGTCTTTTGCTTCTTCGGATGTCTCTAAGAACTTTGGACTAGTGTCACTTTTACTCTCTCCAGTGCATTAACTGCAAGTACATGCAACTTCATCACATCTTTGTGATCAGCGAAGGCATCTAGCAAGTTATTTGCTAAAAGTTACAAATTAATCATCCTTTGAACCTCTTGTTCAACTTCCTTAGTATGTGAATCTAATGCATGGATCT
The DNA here is from genome assembly GCA_036346265.1 of Melocanna baccifera. Taxonomy (NCBI): domain Eukaryota; kingdom Viridiplantae; phylum Streptophyta; class Magnoliopsida; order Poales; family Poaceae; genus Melocanna; species Melocanna baccifera. Next base: position 8,757,077 of record CM070678.1, read on the forward strand.
GGTGGTTTCCCACATTATTTCATGACATTCATTTGAATCTAGGTACTTTTCTCACCCTAATACAGGAAATCGTCCTCGTTAAAAATACTATCAACATACCGAGGCATATTAAGATCCTCAGTAATATGCTCTAAATACTTAATTAGTGATGGGGTTTCAAAACCTATATAGATCCATAATTTCCTATAAGGACCCATGGATATACACTTTGGTGGTGGAATCGGCACTTATACAACACAACTAATTTACGCATATGGGAAATACTTGGTCTTTTTACCACGTACTAACTGGATAGGGGAAAAACCGTGATATGTAGTTGGTCTGAGCTGAATTAAAACTGTAGCATCCAATGCTGCATGATCCCAATAACTAGTTGGTAATTTACAATTATGTAAAACTGGCCTAGCAATGAACTTTATTCTTTTAATTAATGACTCTACAAGACCATTTTGATTATAAACATGTGGTATTGAATGTTCTGATTTGTTCACAATGCTAGATAATAATCATTAAATGCTTTTAAGATTAACTCTCCAACATTATCCATTCTCAAGGATTTATTATCTAGCAAGTTGGCTTTCAATTGATTACTTGGGACATAAGCTTTGCAAAAGTGTAGTTTCTAGTAGACAATAGGCATGCATGACACCACTTAGTAGAAGCATATATTAGTGCCATAAAATATCTAAATGGCCCTAATAGAGGCTGAATTGGATCATAAATATCTCTTTGAATTATGTCTAAGAAAATAGGAGATTCAACTTTAACCTTAAGGGAAGGTCCAATTATTAATTTTTCATTTGCGCATGTAGTGCATACAAAATCTTCTTGATTAGGTAAATCCTTAGTTTTTAACTCATGGCTAGTAGAATTATTTATAATTTTTCTCATCATTATCAACCCAGGATGACTCAATCAATTATGCCAAAGTTTAAAAGATTCTGGTTTCTAAAAATTGTTTTAATCGCAACATATTCTTTAGTGGGTTTTATATGTGTGTAATATAATCCTAATGGAAAGGAAGGGAGTTTTTCAACCACTTTTCTTTCATATTCATCAACCTTAGTCATAAATAGATATTCATTATCATGTTTTGCATTAGTTTGCATGATATCCTTAAAACTCAAGAGAGTGCTTTTAAATTTAGGATATAATAGAGAATCTTTCATGATTAGTCTAGTACCCATAGGTAGAATAATAGTGGCTCTTCTTGTGCCTATTAAATGAGCATTACTCCCAACGATTGTAAGGATATTTTCAATCTTTTTTGTAGTGTCTAAAAATACTTAGTTTCTCTAAGAATATTATTAGTGGTACAACTATCTACAAGACGTATTATCTCTTCCTCTGCCATTGGATCTCACATAGGTTCTATAATAAGGCATTGATAATAATTATTCAACAAAGATAAGGATTTAAAATATAACTCACTTCAATAATAATCTATGAAATAAATGCATAAGTTTGCAGGCACACCATAACTATACTCTCATAGGGCTTACAATAACCAAAAGTTCTTCATGAACGAAATCTAAACTAAGTGCACACACTGCTAATGGATAAATGTCTGATAATAGTACAAATTGGAAGACTACATTGAGTCCCCCTAGAGATCCTCATAGTCATCACCAAGGAGATTATCATTGTCATTATCCTCTATCTGGACATGTTCATTGGTGTCCTTGATGGTTGGTTCTTCAATATTCTCATCAAAAACGATAACATCAGACTCTTGATCCTTCCCTTGTCCAGCAACCAAGTGTGTCTCATGATCTCCATGTGTCTTGTTCTTGCCATTCTTCTTTCGATAGTGCTCAACGAGATGCTTAGGGATGTGGCAAATGCAAGACCAATATCCCACAGTTCCACATCTAAAGCAAGTTTGTTGCTATTCCCCATACTTAGCACCTTGAGGTTCCTTTTTAGATTTCACCTTTCCCTAAGACATAAGCTTCCTCTTGAAAAAGCCTTGCTTTATTCCCTTTCCACCTTTTGAGCAAAATGTTTTCCATGGTTTTGCTTGTTCCCTTTCTTGAAAGCATTGGCATGAGTTTCAGGCAAAGTCATGCTTCTAGTAGAACCAAGTGAGTGGTTCTTCATGACTAACTTATCCTCATTTTCTATAGCAAGTTACACACCAATGAGCTCTGAGTACTTCTCGCACTTTGAGTGACGATGCTGTCTGTGCATGTTCACGTTGTTAGTGTGAAAAGTGGAAAGCATTTTGTCAAGCACACCTTCATATGTGACCACCTTGCCATAGAGTTTCAGTTGAGATATCTTCATTTGTGACCACCTTGCCGCACAATTTCAGTTGAGTAACAATACGGTGCAGAGCATAGTTATACTCAACCATAGTTTGTAGTATTGAAAACACAAATTTATCCAGTGACGCCTTGCTATAGGGAGCATGGCTGTCTCACTTTGCTCATAAGGTTCTTTCAGGAAATCCCACAAGACCTTTGAATCTCTCTTAGTCATGTACTCATTCTTTAGAGTTAGATTGAGGTGGTGTCTCAGAAAGTGCAAAGCCTTACTCTTTTCAGAAGAAGTAGGTGCAACAATGGGAGTGGTGCTACGACTAGCAACATCCTTAATGGTTGAGATGAGACCCTGTGCATCAAGTGTGATTTCAACATCCATAGCTTAGGTTGTAATAGTAAAGACATAGTTAACTAAGTTCAATATTTTAGTTTTCATAAATTTCCCAGAATTTTCCTAGCAATATCCTTATACTTAGAACTTGCGCCAAAGAACGCTTGGGACCACACGTCCAAAAATGCTCGGGGCCATATGTCCAAGAATGTCCGAAACCATATGTCCGAGAGCAATTAATTATGTATTGTAGCAATTTTTTAGAATTACTAAAATATCCACAACTAATTGCCCAAACACATAATGCTAGGAAAAGTACCATAAAAATGATGCTTCTAGAATATGCATTAAGTTTAATGTTTCACAAATTTGTAGAAGTTCATAAACCTAAAAACCAAGTTTCTAGTATTAATTATGGTTATTATAGAAGTTAACTTAATAGTTAATGTAATTAACCTAAACCGCAAGGTCTAAGTTACAAAATTCTTAGATAACACAATCCGATGCAAAAACCGGTAGCCGAACGGGTTTTCTGCAAGAATATATGAAAATATGAAAGTCTTCATAATTTTCGAACTGTACAAGGGGTTTTGCCCAAATGTTCTTATCCCACAATTTCTTTATGTAATTATTGAAACTTTTAGATGGTTTTTAGTAAAATTGCTAATTGAGTTTTAATTCCCGATCCGCCCGATTTCTGTATGAGTTGGATCCGATCTGGCCCGTTACCGATTTAGGCCGAAGAATCTGACCCATCTCCTCCGTCGGCCCATCCGGCCTGTTGCCGTCGACAGTGGCGACGATGATGCAACGCTACGCGTGTGCGGGTGCCCGTGAGGCTGGCGGCGCGGCGTCGCACGCGGGGTGGTGCGGCGACTTGTGCAGCGGCGTGCGTAGGTGACGTTGTCAGCGCATGCGGACGACGGCGAGGGGGCGAAGGCAGCGCGCGGCTCAGGCAACGGCAGCAACGCACGCAGGCGTCGAGACCGAAGCTGAGCGGTAGAGTCATCGGTGCGATTCGATGCTCACAACACGGGCTTGTGTGACAGCGGCGAATGGTGGTGGCGCAGCGGCTTGAGGAGCAGAGGCAGCGGGAGGCGGTGGCGTTGCGGTGTCGGCGGACGGCTGGCTGCTCGTGTTCGGGTGTGGCCGCGAAGTCGGAGACGGGGAAGGGCGGAATGCGACGCAGCGCGGTGCGGTCGAGTGCACGGTAACGACGGAACCGAGGTGGTGACGTCGCTTCTCGTGTGGAGACGAAGCGGCGGTGTTTGGGCGCGAACACGCGGTGGAGGTCTCCGGCTGCTGGCCGGCTCGATCTGGATCTGTGATGGGAATGGCAGCGTGCTGGCCGGCAGTGGGAGCAGAGGCGAGCTAGCGGGCATGGTAGGATGCGATGACGTTAGGGTCGGCGTCTGCGAGAGCGCGCGTACGGGCGCACGTGCACAGTGCGAAGGCCGTGCTAAGATTCATCTTCCGGTGCCGAGAAGATTGAAAAACCATAGACTACCAAAGCATCTAGGTTCATACGGTCGATGATCAAACTTGCAATACGGACCATCTCTATGTGCATGTCGTACGTGAATAAGTGAGCCGTTAACTCACCGGTTAAGTCAAATAGGGTTATACCCTAGGACAGGACCAATCAAGAGAGTGACATCGATCTCTGAAAACGAAAGTAAAGCAATCTAGATAAACTCGTTACTAGGAGAGATGGAGGTCAAATTCAACGACATATCGTGGTTTATAGAGTAGTCGATACTAATAACAAGTTGAATAATTAGTGTCGTTGAGCCATCCAATAGCCAGTCAACACAACTGCTAAGTGAGAATAACATGAACAATTAGCAACAACGAAAGTAGATGAATAATGGACAAACATATGAGAGAGCAATCCAATGATCATCTTTATTGATGTGATTTGATGTACAAAATAGATAGTATCTCCTCTATATTTATAGTCATTCAATCTATAATGTTCTTTTAGCACACACTTATATCTCTTCTCAAAGACGAAATCGAAAATACGGGAGGTGTCGGCTATACAACATTTGACCATATTATTAGACCTCTGCCGTTAGAAGGGGTGACCCTTTCTTTTGAGATATTACACGCACACATCCAGCGCCACAGTTAGCCACTACAGGATTGGCATCGCATCCATCAAGTAGACCTCTCTAAGCTAGGTTCATGGTGACCACCACGCACAACTTACAGATACCACATCATCACTCGCGCAGCCTCCCATCGCTTGCTTCAGCTCCAAGCCGGAGCCCGGAGGAGGACCAAAACTAAAAAGCCCAAAGTTGCCGAATCGTACGTCGAGGGGGGAAAATAAAGCAAGTGGTCGGTGAACTCGAGGAATGGTGAAGAAAGATACGTATCAAACGAAAAATAAGGCTGCGCTGATTGTAGCTTCTGCTATGGCTTCCGGCGTTTGCGCGGCTTTTTTTTTTGCCCGTTTGTTATTTTTTTCTACGTTCGTGATGAGTTAACATGTTTTTTTGTTTTTAAATTTTCTAAAAATTAGTTATATCAAATAAATCAACTCAGTTACAGTAAAAAAAAATCACTTACAATAAAAAATACTATAAACTACTGCTATTCTGAATACTCTTTAAGAAGAGATGAGACTCATCACTCATCGGAAGAGCTGGGAAAAAAATAAAGGAAAGCATAAAGAAGAGAGAAACAAAACAAAACAAAATGAAAAAAAAGAGAGGGGAAAAGCATAAAGAAGCCGAAACGACTGGCTGAGATCGCCACTCCCGCGCTGTTGCTCCTCTCCTCACAGTTCACACCCGAACAAAAAGCAGGCCAGAAACGCATAAAAGGCGAGCGTTCCCAACACCCCCGCACTCTGGCACGCACACGCACAACATCGCGAAATTTTTAGGTGCACCACCATGTATTGCGTCAGTGTCGCAGTGGAACAAAAAAAATGTGGTAGTCCAGTAGTACCAATTTGCACAAGATTGCATCCGCTTTTCACTTTTTAAATGCTGTTATTTGTTTTTGTAATTGACTCAAATTGTTTCCAAACAAACTGTGGTATGGAAATTATCTCAGCTGTACTTAGTATTTATTTTTACTTTGGACAAATTAAGAGCATAAAATTACGATAACTCTTTATAAAATAATGATGCATATCACGTGTGTATTGTATTTTTTTCATCTTTTATTATTTGTTTGATCAAACTATGCCTAGCTGCAACAAGGGCATATGGAGTGTCTCATTCATTTTACTTCGACATTAGTTTAAAGATTCGCTCCAACTCAAATTTCCATATTCTAATAACCCTAATCTGTTCTAACTAATTGTTGTATTTGTTTTTTTTTTCTAACTTACAATCTTAGCAACTTGCGTAATGCTTTTTCAGGTTGAAACTAACAAGTGATAATACAACCTATCATTTTTTGGAGATAAAATCTTCAATCCAACTTGTCAAGGACAAAATAAAAAAACTATTTTCCACTGGGCACAATTCAATCAATTCAACCATTTTAAATTCAATCTCACCAACTATATTTTCAACGCAAACTATGTCGCTCTGCAATAATTGCATGTCCTTGCAAAGACCGGAAATTTTAAATCAAATAGTACTCTCTTCGTCTAAGTTTATAAGATATATTTTTTAGCACATAGATCAAAAAGATAATAAAAATGACTAGGTTACTCTTAATTGTTACATCTAAACACTACGTTCAATACATATATGTAGAGAATAACAAATAAAGCTATATATTTATTAGAAGTATAAAATAACATCACACTAATTTTGTATTGAAATATAAAATATGTACTACATTATGAACAAAAACATTCAATTTTTTTTAAAAAATATGTCATATAAATTTGAAAGGATGGAGTATACTTTGAGCCCAAGCTACACAAGAGCAGAGAGCGGCAACGCGCGAGTGCACGTAGCAGGCCGCGCACCAAAAAGATGAGAGCGAGCGAGAAACAAATACAAGGGCAGGGCTGCCTAAAGCGCCCCTCTCTATTCCACAGCTTACCGATCACTCGCTCCTCCCCCCTCGCCGGAGCTCCGAATGGCAGCTCCCGCCGCCGCGATCGCGTGATGGCCGCCGCCCCTCACCGCCGATGGACAACGCCGGAAGGGCCTCCGCTCCCGTGGCGGTGACGGTGATGGCCTCCGCCGCCGCCCCCTCGCCTCCTCCCCAACCCCCCGCCACAGCCGCCACCGACACCGACACGCCCTCCCCCGACCCCGCCGCTCTCTATGAAGGTTAGGGTTTCCGCGGCTCTCCCCGCTTGCGCGCGAGCTGTCGGGATGTTTGGGGGAATTGGGGTTCCGGACGCTTAATTCCGCCGCGTAGGTTAAGCTCGGGTGCTTAGTTTTTCCTAATTTCCTGTGGAAGTAGTGGCTGCTCGCTTGCTCCCTTAGTATTCTGTTATGGATCACGGAGTACTAATCCCACCGAATTAGATGGTAATGAAAGCTAGTGTTTTGGATAGTGCAGTGCTCTTCGTGTGGGCGTGGAATTGGGGTTTTCGTGGTGTGCTTCATTATGTTAGACGATGATGTGTGGATTACTTTCCATGTCTTGTATTTTTACGTTACTTGGTGACGCATATACAATTTTTCGATGCTTTCCTAGTATTTTGTTACAACCATGGTGAGATATTAGTGAATTAATTGGTATCTGAGGCTATGTGTCGTGTGTATGCTGTTGCTAGTAAAATGTGGATAGTTTTGTAGTTCAAACCGGTTTAAGGTGTGAATTTTACATTGCGGACTTGTTGATCTCAATTTTTATTATCTGTGGTGGTTTTTGGTTAAGTTCTAAGTGTGTGTGCAATGTCGGTTGCAGAGGGGATGTGGCAGCAGATGACCATGAGCACCGGTGCCACTATGCAACCTGGGTCATATCCTGAGCGGTCGGGGGAACCGGACTGCACTTACTACCTCAGGACTGGATTGTGTAGGTTCGGCATGAGCTGCAGGTTCAATCACCCTCCGGATAGGAATCTGGTGAATAACTACTTTCCCCAACTGTTATTATGTTGCCAAATTGCTTTGTATCACTGATTCACGGAACAGTATCAATCAGGAGATAATCATCAGGGTTACATTTTGCATATTTTCCAATATGTTCTTTTCTCATGTACATGAAAGCAGCACTTTTGAAATGCATTTTCAATTGGAAGAGAAGCATTTTGTGTTGATTTGTTCCCGTTGCACCATGTAATGAAATGCAAAGTAATGTATGAAAAGCACTGTATCACGATTTGTTTATATGACCACTTTTAGATATTTAATTACTTTCTCGTTTGGAGGCACATAAAGATCCCAGTATCAATATGCTGATAAAATGATTTTAGCTTGATGACTGTCAATGTAGCTCATGATTTCCTTGTGCCCCATGCCTCTACATGGTCATGTTGAGGTAAAATTTGGGTTAATTGCCAGTTTGCCACCTGAGGCCTGATGTTTCCCAGTCTGTTCAATGTTTTCATTGATAATGGTGATCTGATCTTGTAAATATAAATCATGACCTACTGTCGATGCTAATCATTTCTGATATAATTTCCAAGAATAGTCTAAACTAGGAAAAAATTCTGCAATAGAACAAGTTTAGCTGTCTACTAGGTTTTCATATAAAATTGCCATTTGCATTTGATAGTTTGCTATATGTTACTCATGTGTCATAACTCATAACAGATAGAAAGCCTCTTTTCTTTCGGATAATTGTCACCAGCATGCTACATTTCTTTTGGATAATTGTCACCAGCGGGCTGCAGATCCTTGTTGTTTAGTGATGCATTACAGTAGTGACTGCCAGTTTTCTGTAAAATTATATCTTTGTATGTTTCTTTACTTCATATCTTATATTTTTGTTCTTAAGTTAGATTGGATCTGTTTAATGTTAGGCTATTGCCTCTGCCAGAATGAAAGGAGAATATCCTGAGAGGGTGGGACAGCCAGAATGTCAGGTAATTATGGTTATTCACTCATCTCATTCAGAAGTATGGATTAGTGACATTAGTCATAAGTTTTACAGATTCAGGCATCGGTGTATTGGTTAACAATGGTTAACTATGTCATATGTGACATCGTTTATGCGATACTGAGAGAAGCAATTGCTTATCTGGTTAACATATGTTTAGAGAAAACATGTGGGAAAAATGGGGTATTAAATTTGCTTGATGCACTCGTATAGGTTGACAAAACGTTGAAGTTCATATGAGCACTTAGCAATTCTCTGACTTCTTTCATCGATGTTTCGCTGTAAGAACTGATTATCATGTGATAACGGAAACCAGACAATTAGTACAAACATTGGTAAAAGTACTCATACAACAAGAAAAGAACCACTAGATGATTAGCTTCAGTTTTCTTAATGATAATCACACTTTCAAAATGTCCTTTTTTTTGTTAAAAAAATGCCTTTTTTTTTTTTGTCTTGAGATGTTTCTAGAGTCTACTGCCAAGTTCTTTTTGGCTTATGACTTCTCTCAAACAAACAAACGGGACGGTTTCTCCGCTGCCGTTTTGAAGTGGCTTATTGGGACAGTTTTTTTGAAGCGGCTTATTGGCTTATCGGCATTCGGTTCGTTCATACAAGCGCTCACACTAGAGCAAAAAACCATAAGCTGTAACCATAAACTATAAGCCGTAGCCGAAAAGAACCCACCCTACATCTTGCAATCCAGGGGTGGTACAGTTTTATGTCTGTTAGATATGTATTATATAAGATGTGTATTTACCTTGTTGGGCTTCCCGCATATATATCATACCTGTACATGTATATTTATTGGTCCATTGACCTCATGATTAAAACAAACGCTATTCATAACATGGTATCAGAGCGTACCTAGGGTTAGGGTTTTCTCGTCAGGGGCCACCGCTGCTGGTTCGTCATCTCTAGCAGCCGCCGCACCTGACTTTTCCCCATTGCGCTCATCCTATCAGCCGTCTGGCTTTAACCTGTCCGCTGTCTCTTGGAAGGTCACCTGAGAAATCACCGCCTTCCAGTTGGATCGAGGCTGCCGCCTCATTTGTTGTCGTCCGGGCCCGTCGTCGGATCTTCGTCGTCATCTTCGATCTGCTTGCTGGAGACCTGACCGGAGCTGGCGCGCCGCTCGTAGATTCACCGGAGGCCGCCGTCAATGAGGCTGGCCGTCACTTCGGAAGTTGGTGGCTGCCGCTGGTGAGGTCGTCCACTGCTCCAGACTAGATCGAAGTTGCGCGCCGCTTGCAGATTCGCCAAAGGGTGCCGCTGGTGAGGCCGGCTGTTGGCTGTCGCTGGACACCAGAGGCTGCCCGCCGCTCCGTCCGGGTCTTCTCACCGCCGTTGCTTGCTCGAAGGCCGCCGTCGCGCGCTTGCCGAGACCACTCATTGTCGCCTTCTCCGAGATCGGGTCACCGCCGCTGCACCCGCCGAGCCGCTTCCTCACGCTTTTTTGCCGTGAGTAGATAAGGTTCGGTCTCTTTGATCGGTCTTTATATCGACCAACTGAATGGAAAAAGAAAAGAAAAAAGTAAAAAAATGTTTTCTTTTGCATGCACCTTTTCTGTTCCTCGTTGCCTAGTAATCTTCGATAGTCTCAATTATCGGGACTGGTTTCAACACTTGCGCCTCCACATGCGTGGTCAATATCTTTGGAAGTTTTTTTACTGGCGAGTTGCCTTGCCCGTCTCGCCCTACTCCACTTGCTGAGCATATGCTTATGAAAGATACTTCCGAAGACGCTCGTACAAAGACATCTGAGGCTTTTTAGGATGCCATGGAGACTTTTCAGACTCATCATGCTGCTTACAAGACATGGATCGATGTTGATGCTCATGCTTTTGCTATTTTGGTTGCTAGCATGGAGGCGCATCTCACTGGTGATATTGTTGGTTTGGCTTCCGCACAGGCGATATGGGCGCATCTGCATAGCTGCTATGAACCATCTGGTGATTTCTTTTACCTTGCTATTGTGCATCAGGAGCAGTCGCTGCAGCAAGGAGATGCCACTGTGGACAAGTTCTATGCTCAGTTGTCTGTGGTATGGCGTCAGATCGACTCTTTGGGGCCAGATGTTTGCCGCACCTTCAGTGCTGTCAGCTTCAGCAGTCTTACCTAGAGTTTCATCGTATCTACGACTTTTTGACACTTCTCCAGTCTGAATTTGAGAAGACTCATGCTCAGTGTTAGTTCGTCACCCTCGTGTGACTCTGTTGGAGACCATTGCAGCTGTTCGCATTGAGGAGATTCGTCTACGTGGTGTGGGTCTGCAGTTGTCATCGTCGTCTTCTTTGGTTTTGGTAGCCTCTTTAGCCTCTACATCTGTTGTGCCTTCGGTTACTCCTTCCTCAGTTGCGTCTCCATCAATGACAGCTGCTGTTGGTAGGGAACTCCACTGCATATATTGCAATAAGGATGGGCATGTGGAGCAATTCTGCTACAAGAAGAAGGATGTTCATAGTGGTGTCCGTCCTCCTAGGGGCACTGGAGGTTCCTCCTCTCAGCGGAGTCTTGGTGGCTCTGACACTTGGTAGTTTCTCACATTGTTAGGTCGCATGTTGCTTCTGCATTGTCCGGTTTTGCTTGTTCCGTTGCTTAGTCTTCCGGTGAGAGACCACCTTCTACTTCTCCTTCCTCAGGTATATCACCTTGAATTCTTAATTCTGGTGCTTCCTTTCATATGACATCTGATTCTCCCTATCTTATTTCCATTAGTCCTTTAGCTGCTTCTATCACTGTTCAAACAGCAGATGGTACCTCTCTTTCTGTCGAAGGACGATGCACTCTTTCAAATTCATCATTTCATGTTTCTGTTTTTTCTCATGTTCCAAAACTAACCATGCAGCTCATATCTACCGGTTAGCTCACTTATCATGGTTGTCGTGTTATTCTCGATTCTGATTTTTGTTGTGTTCAAGATTGCCGCACAAGAACTCTGGTTAGTACTGACCCTCGCCTTTGTGACTCACGACGGCTCTGACTGGCTTCATCTTCCTTCTGCTACCCCTGTCAGGCTTGTCACCTCTACCACTACCTCCACATCTGCTGCAGCCTCCACCACATCTCTTGCTCAGTGGCATAATCATTTAGGACATCTTTGTAGATCACATATGTCTTAATTATTTCGTCGTGGTTTTTTAGGGTCTGTGTCTAGTGATGCTTCTCTTAATTGTCAGTGTTGTAAACTTGGCAAACAACTTCAACTCATCTATCCTTCTAGTGAGTCAGTGTCTCAGCGTCCTTTTGATCTTGTTCATTCTAATATATGGCGACCAACTCCTTTCGTTTCAAAAGGAGATTATTAATATTATATCATTTTTATTGATGATTTTTCTCGGCATACGTGGATATACTTTATGTCATCTCATAGTGAGGTTCTATTCATTTACAAAACTTTTGCCACCATGATCCGTACTTAATTTGACTCCTATTCATGTTTTTCGCGCCGATTCCGCTGGGGAGTACTTGTCGGGAGTTCTTCGTGGTTTTCTTGCTGAGCAAGACACTCTCTCAGTTTTCTTGTCCCGGTACTTATGCTCAGAATGTGTGGTTGAACGCAAGCATTGTCATCTTCTTGAGATAGCTCGTGCTCTTATGCCTGCTTCTTCTGTTCCATCACACTTCTAGGTTGAGACTGTTTCTACTGCCACTTTTCTGATTAACATTTAACTCCCTGCTGCTCCAGAGTGGGATCCCAGTTGAGCGTCTCTGTGGCAAGACTCTTGATTATTCCAGTTTTCACCTCTTTGGGTGTGTGCTATGTTCTTCTTGCACCTTATACTCACCAAGCTGACCGTTCAGTCTGTTGAGTGCGTTTTTTCTGTTGGCCAACGGATGCGGATTTCTCAGGATATTACTTTTGATGAGTCTCGTCCTTTCTATACTCGTCATTCTTCTTCCTCCACTTTAGCATCTCTTATTGAGCCGCTTTTTTTCTTGACTTTTCCTTCCACCCCCATAGTCACCACTCTTTCACCTCAACCTTTGGTGTCTTCGGTGCTTTCTTCCCAGTTGGCACTTTCTTCATCACCGGCATCCTCTCCTGAGGTTGCTCCTGACCTTGTTCCTTCTTATCCTTTCTACTAGTCGTTCGCGAGTTGAGAATTCTTTTGATGTGTCCTCTCCTTCTAATGGGTCATCCTCTTCTCGTTGTGCTCTTCGCGAACGCTAGTCTATTCAGCCTCCTGAGTGTTTTGGTTTTGGCGCCGCCGCTTTTGTCGAACCGACTTCTTATCGTGATGCTATTGTTCATCAAGAGTGACAACATGCCATGGCGGAGGAGATTGCTGCCCCTCAGCGTACTGGCATGTGGGATCTTGTTTCTCATCCTGCGTGTGTTACTCCTATCATGTGGGTCTATAAGGTTAAAACTCGCTCTGATTATCTCTTGTAGCGCGTGGTTTTCAGTAGGAGCATGATCGTGACTACGATGATACATTTGCTCATGTTGCTCACATGACCAGCGTTCACTCTTCTTGTTATGGCTTCCGTTCGACAGTAGTCTCTCACTTAGATGCCAAGAATCCATTTCTCAATCGCGAGTTGCGTGAGGATGTCTACATGCAGCCACCCCTTGGGTATTCTGTTCCTAAAGGTATGGTTTGTCGCCTTCGCCGATCTCTCTATGGCCTTAAGCAAGCTCCTTGTGTCTAGTTTGATCGTTTCTCTTCTGTTGTCACTGTAGTTGGTTTCTCTGCTAGTGATCATGATTCTACTCTTTTTATTCACACTTTTTCCTTGTGGTCGGACTTTTCTCCTTTCATATGTTGATGATATGATCATTATTGGAGATGATTCTCAGTACATCACTTTTGTCAAGAAGCGTCTTCATGAGCAGTTTCTCATGTTTGATCTGGGTCCTCTTCGCTACTTTTTTTGGGATTGAGGTTATTTCTACTCCTGAGGGTTTCTGTCCCAAAAAAATATATCGAGGATCTTCTTGATCGTGCCTCTTTTACTGATCAGCGCACAATTGAGACTTCTATAGAACTTAATGTTCATCTTCGTCCAATTGATGGAGAGCATTTTACTGATTCTGATCGCTATCGTCACCTTGTTGAGAGTCTTGTTTATCTTAGTGTCACTCAACCTAACATTTTGTACCTTGTGCATATCTTGAGTCAGCTTGTTTCTGCTCTCATTTAGCTCTACTATAGTCATCTTCTTTGTGTTCGACGATACTTTCGTGGAATTATCTCTCGTTGTCTCTTTTTCCCTTACTCCAACTCTTTATAACTCCGGGCATATTCTGATGCCACCTGAGTTAGTGATCCCTCTGATCGCTAGCTTTTATCTCTCCAAACTTTATGTTGTTGATCCACCATAAGTTTGAAGGGGTGTTAGATATGTATTATATAAGCTGTGTATTTACTCTGTTGTGTGAGGGGTTTCTTGCATATGTCATATTTGTACGTGTATATATATTGGTCCAGTGGCCTTATGATTAAAACAAACACTATTCATAACAATGTCATGGTAGACAAGTGTTGAACTGAAAATTTTTCTTTACGTTTTTCATTTAGTACTATCTGAAGGTTGGAACATGCAAGTTTGGACCTACATGCAAATTCCACCATCCCAGAGAAAAGGCAGGAATCGCAGGGAGGGTGCTGCTAAACACATTAGGATACCCACTCCGACTGGTTTGTAGTTTACCGATGCCAGTATATCATCTGTCCATCCTTTTCTACCTTTTTCTGTTTGATGTACTGAACTGAATGTTTTACTGTTGTAGAATGAAAAGGAGTGTGCATATTACTTAAAAACAGGACAGTGTAAATATGGGAATACATGTAAATTTCACCATCCAGAACTTTTCAATGCGGTGGCTTCGTCACGTGGTTCTCCTATATATCCTTCTGTACATACCTCTGCAAGTGCTGGTCCACATTCCTATACTGGAACTATAGCAAGCTGGACTTTTCCAAGAGGTTCTTTTATTCCAGGCCCTAGATGGCAAAGTCCTTCAAACTATGATCCGATGATTGTACCACAGGGTCTTGTTCAAGTACCAAGCTGGAACTCATATCCTGTAAGGTCATTTCCTCTCATAGACATGCAGCATAACCAATATTTCTCGTGGAATTATTAGCATTTATCTTATTGCAATGTTAATTTGCTAGACCAACAGGGGAAAAAGAAGTTCCAAGTTAAATGTAAAATATGACATTATCAACTTTCACTTGTGGTTTGCTGTTTGCACTTATTTGGATTTCTGTAACTGTAACCTTTGAATTCCATTTATATGTGTCAAGGCTTTGTTTATATAGTGTATCTATGCTTACATTATTATTTTTTTGAAGAGATGCTTGCATTATGTTGCAGTTTGAATTCCTATTCCCATAATGATGCTTTCTTATAGATCAATCATTCAACTAGGTACAGAATTATTTGCTTAAAGGAAAGAAATAAGTTCCATCACAAATGGGTCTATTCTATATGCATCTTGGGAAGCTCTGTTGTAGCATCTTGGCCTATTGTCTTTTTTTCCGGCTCTAATGTCTTGTTTCTCTACAAAAAACTGTGACATCAAAACCAACTCTTACATCAATTGGAGTCTGTATTTAGGGTTGATATTTGTGATTTTGCTTACCTCTCAAGGGCCAAATGCTACCTGTTTCATCTTCTGAGAGTCGACTGCAGTCACTAGGGGCTCAACAAACCTATGGAACCTCTGAACAAGGTGAAGCCAGTGCTGGCAATCAGGGAATGTTATCACCCTACAGGTCCAGTTCGTATCCTGTACCTCAATACGCACTGCAGAGAGAGAATGTATTTCCTGAGAGACCTGATCAACCAGAATGCCAATACTACATGAAGACTGGAGATTGTAAATTTGGTGCAGTGTGCAAGTTCCATCATCCCCAGGTGCGATCACTGCCTCCTCCAGACTGTCTCTTAAGTCCATTGGGTCTTCCACTACGTCCAGTAAGTTATTTGTCAACCCTTCTCAACTGCTGTGTTATCGATCCTTCTTCCCATTGTCCATGATAGTTTTGTTCCATATTTTATAGTCTGTCTGTCCATTTGTTGATTGCTGTACCATCTCACCCTTTGTGGGAGAGAGGAGACCCCTGTAGGAATGTCTTGTTTAAGCTGTTGATTTACACATCTGTTCCACCATCTGTCACTGAGATTGAGATGAATTGTAGAACCAAAGATGTGTTGTATGTGTATGAAGATGCAGAATCATGATAAATGAAAATAATGAAGGATGTTTCATATATTGTCCTGTTCCTCAATTAGGTGATTGATCCTGCAATTGTATAATTGTGATGTTGATGATCAAATATTCTCCAAGCAACAAATGTACTGCATGTTAATTTACTAATGAAGCTAAATCCTGCGGATTCAAAGACTATTTTTAAACCATGGCTTGTCTTGGTTACACTGTTTTATCATGAAAACTCGATGTCAGTCACTGGTGTGGTTTTGATACCAAATGTTGCAGTCGGTGGTTGGGTACGGGTCCGAGGATCGAGGTAGAGCCCTCGTCCTCATCTAGCCACTGGTAGGGCTCTTACCTGACATAGTAGAGAGGCTCTAAAGTTTGACTTTATAAGAAGATGGAGACTAGACTTTTTATTGCTTGATGATAATAGATACAATGATGTCCTTTTTATAGGGATGGCTAGATTTGACCTCTAAGAAATATAACTCTATATTAAGGAAACTAATCCCTAATAATAGAAAACTTATCCCTAATACATGGAATAAATCTAAAAAAATAAATTCAAATAATGAATGAACTAATTATTATATTCCTAACCTGCAATATGCTGCCAGTACTATCAAATTATCCAAACAGGCAGCATCGCTACAGTTTCACGTGTGCTATAGTATCGCACACTGTTTCATATGCGCTACAGTATTGCGTATTGTTCGCGCACCTGCTGCCGTATCTCGTCGGGATTCTAGACCATAACATTACACCTCTCACGGCGAGACAACTTGTCCTTGACCTATCAAGTGGCGGTTATGGTTGAAGTCCTTCGTAACCCTATATCAACGAGAGGGCATGATGATGACGTCATGTCTCATGGAAGATCCGTAAAGCCCCAGTGAACGAGGATAGCAACCCTCCAGCGTTAGTTGACGTCACAGTAGTCGCTAGTGGCAAGGGCAACAGGCATGGGGCAATAGCAACATCCTTCTTGCCCTGGGATGTAGTGTTGTGGGAGGTTTGCAACGACATCGCTAGCTCCCACTTGTCAGCGTTGTGTTTCGCATCACTTACGGCACGATGTTGGTGGACAACATGGCAAGGGTGACAGCGAAACGGCGGCAGCCTTCTTTCTTGGCGGTGGTATCAATGGTGCAGCCAAGAACAACGAAGCCTGGAGAGGAGTCGTCGTTGATAAAGGCGGTAGCAGAACCAACGCTAATGACGGCGATGGGGACGGTGATGGCAGCGCTGCCATTACAATGGCAGGCGTCGCCTTGCTGCTCCATCTTGGATACGGTCGTAACTGGTGGCAATGGTGACTCAGAAACCGTATCAACATACTGTGCCTTCTCCATCTTGGCCATAAACTTTCATCAAGGCCATCAAGTTGGCATCGGAAGCCATGGTAGTTGGCTCGGTGGAGGCTTGACGTATGGGTGGAGATGGCACGATGGTGGTGGTGAACGAAGGTTGACGTGTTTAACAAAACTTGGCCATGTCTGCACGCCGAGCGCACACTCCAACTGCTGGTACCACAGGGTAGCATTTTTTGTCAAGTGGTGCGATGCCAACCACTCCTCTTCCTCCATCGTCTGCTACTCCTTCAAGAATTGCTCAAAGCAATTCAACCAAAGTTACGGGTCTTCCTTGCCATCAAAGGTCGGAAGCTCTAAGTAGTGGAATCATGATGCTTGGGCCTTCATATGATTGAAACCCTTGCTGCTTGTCATAGATGGCGGAGCAGCAATTGGCTCTGATACCAAATATTGTGGCCCTGATACCAAATGTTATGGTCGGTGATTGGGTATGGATCCGAGGATCGAGGGTAGGGCGCTTCTTCATCTAGCCACCGGCAGGGCTCTTCTCTGACATGATAGAGAGGCTCTGAGACTTACTTTAGAAGAGGGAGACTAGAGACTTGTTCATTGTTTGATGATAATAGGTATAGTATTGTTTCTTTTATAGGGATAATTAGACTTGACCCCTATGAAATTTATTTCTATATTAAAGAAACTAATCTATAATAATAGAAAACTTATCCCTAATATATGTAATAAATCTAAAAGAAAATAAACCTAATTTATAAGAAAACTAATTATTATATTTCTAATCCGCGATATGTTGACAATACTATTGAACTATCCAAACAGGCAGCATCGCACAGATACTGTTCATGCCACATACTGTTTGTACCTGCTACAGTATTGTGTGCTGTTCATGTGCCTACGGCCATACCTTGCCGGGATCTTAGACCATAACAATCACAGCTGATAATCCCACAATAGTAGACGAAGGTTACTTACTGATGTCAGGATACCAATTAGAGCATTGTTATTAAGATGTCAATCTGACAGGGCAGCTACGAAGTACCTATGTTTAATTATTGGTTAACCCACCATATTTAGCTGTTGAATGAACAGTGCTTAGTCTGAGTTCTGCTAATTAAGAAAAGGTGCATTTTGCTTAGCTAACGTTTTTGTTGCACTTCCTTGAATAGCTTACCTTTGATTGTTGCAAGAAAACCTGTTGGGTACTTGTTGCTCATGACAATATGTCTGTTTCGATATTTTCAGGGAGAAGAACTGTGCAAATTCTATTCTCGTTATGGCATCTGCAAGTTTGGCGCAAATTGCAAATTTGACCATCCAATGGCTACTCCAATGGGAGTCTACGCGTACGGCTTCTCTGCCTCGGCCTCTACTCCCAACTAATGTACCTATGGTTCGGCTTCTCCTGGAATCCCCGTCTGGATCTGCGTACAGCGTACACATCCTAGGCGTTTTCGCAGTTGACCAACCTTGATGTATAAAATCCATCGCACGCCGGGTCAGGCGCTGCGAATGTTTCCCCTAACTCCCCGGAATCAAGTTCTGTAAATTGAGTTGCTACCGGAGATGTACAGTTATCAATTTTTTGTTAATGCAAATCTTTGGAAAGCCATGTGCAACCGAAATAATGTTCAAATGCATATTTCAAGTTCTCAGGGTTCCTTCACTATTGACATTGCTGCATCTAAGGTTTCTGACAGGTAGCGAGGCAGGAAAGGCTGTGGAAGAACTGCAGGTGATCTTTTCCCCCCTGCAATCCCTGATGCATCATTGCACGAACTATTTGTAACCTGTATTCAGGTGCTGTAAGCTAAAGCTATGTTATCAATTAGTAGGTATTTAGTTTTCATTTAGCTATTGCACGAACTGGGAGGGTTGATTTTAATTAGCTGCAATGGATATTGCTCTTATGCTCTACCACAGCAAGATAAAAACTCTTGAAAAGTGACTTACTGCAGATCGTGCAGCCTGCTACCCACATCCACAAGGAATCAAACACACGGTGGAAGGTAAAACGAAGGACAAAAGTGCACCTGAATTCGGCTGTCACATCGCCACCATTATTTGGCGCACAAAAGTTTCTGAGGTAACCAGCTTCCCTCCAACAACCGAAATTAATGACGACATGTAAGGTGCCGAGCCTGGTCGGCTGGTCCAGCCACATTTCTTGTGGCAAAGTAAGCAAAAACACCTGCCTCAAAACTACGGTAAATTCCTCGCAAAGGTGACTGATTTCTGCGAAGATTTCACGAGTAATCTATGGTGCGTCTCTCATCCACTCTCCAGTCTCAACTGTCTTCTCTAGTCGTGTCAAAACTGTAGTACATCTGCACCGGAGCTCAGTATTTTTTTTTTACATATGAATGAGCTAATAATTAATTTGCACACAATGGAAGACTGGCGGTATCCCATTCCCTGGTTCGATGAAACACCTCTACCATAATTTTTGTTTTTGCAGCCTTGATCTGGCGACCGTCCAGGTTGGGTGATCTTCCGTAGCGAGGCCTGAAACCGGATTCATCCGACAGGAGATTGTCGTGATCGGACATGGATCTTGGAATCAAGCACCCGACAGATTCCTCCATGGAGATCAAATATACCAGGTGACCCCCATCTCCTGCACCCGGTAGAATCATTTAGCGCCAAATCTGCATGAATTACACACCCCATTGCATGCATGCTCTGATGCTCGCACTTAACCCCGTCGCTGAAGCCGATGAGCGAATTGAGATTTCCCAATGCTGGGAGCAGAAAGGACCAGTTATTTTTGTCCGCATTGCGGCCATGCCCACTGGGCGAGCCCACCAGCTGCTCCTCGACTGGACACAGAAACGTCCCGTGACGACAGCTGGATGGTGCGCAAATCTCCCTCCCAAGTCGTCCCCGCCATTTCCCTCTCTTCTTCCCTTCACTTGCTTTCCCAGTGTCCCTCTCCTGATCCCTCCCTCCTCTCCCCCTTCCCTTCCTCTCCAGCGTCTTCCACAGCTCCCCCACCCTCCACAGCTGCACACACCACCATCATCACAACCCAAGCGAAAAACCCTAAGCCAGCAAGCAAGAATGCTCACTCCCACGCCCAGTCTCTTCCTCCTCCTCTTCTTGGCCGCGACCTCGAATTGCTCCCAGGTAGGCATCTTCTTAGCCAGTCCGATTTTCCAAATCTTGGTCAGCTTCCTTGCAATTCTCACATTGCCTCGCGCAGGTCACAGGTGCGGATGCGAATGCGGCTGCGCCACCCGAGCCGGCGGCGCGCATGGTGCCGATGGCCGCGGCAACTGGGGCCGGGTTCAGCGCCATGGTCCTGAACGAGACGCGGCGGCGGCTCGGCAGCGTCCAGCTCTGCGCCCCCTGC
This sequence comes from Melocanna baccifera, assembly GCA_036346265.1. Classification (NCBI taxonomy): domain Eukaryota; kingdom Viridiplantae; phylum Streptophyta; class Magnoliopsida; order Poales; family Poaceae; genus Melocanna; species Melocanna baccifera. Next base: position 8,777,490 of record CM070678.1, read on the forward strand.
ACCTGCTGCGGCGGGTCCAGGAGAGTCTGCGTGCTCTCCCCCTGCTGCTACGCCATCAACTGCAGCATCCCCAACCGGCCCTTCGGGTTCTGCTCCTTCGCCCCCAAGTCCTGCGACTGCCTCGGCTGCAACCTCTGAGCTGCTGCTGCCCTGGTTTGATTTTGTTATTGCGCGGGATTTGTTAGTGAGAACGAGAGTAATAGTGAGAGCAGAGAGTGAGAGAGGGGTAGCGGAGAATATGGGTCTGTTCCATATGGTTGTGGTTTATAATTTTTGGTTGGTATTTTTGAATTTTAACTGTTCATGATAGATGTTACGAAGAGAGATACTCGCTTACGTTTTGAATGGTACATATGTTGAACTTTTAACATGTACTATAATTAATTTATAGACCCTGCATTGAAAAAATACTCCTTTTAAAAATTAGATACTGTAGTAAAAAGCAAAAACCTATTTGAGAAACCAAAAAAACAGATACTATATAAGTTCCCCACTAATGCTTAGTTAAGTGGGAATCGTTATTGTTTCTAGCTATTTTACTGTGATATTTACTATATGGTCTAGTTGCTACATTGGTGGGAATCGTTATTGTTTCTAGCTATTTTACTGTGATAATTACTGTATGGTCTAGTTGCTACATTGGAATCGGTTAAGAGAGAAAAAAAGGGGTTGGTTTGGAGATTGGTACCAGGGTTTTGTTTGCGGCCCCGCTTGTTTCAGCTTTTTTTAGCTTCAGCTTCTAGCTTCAGCTTTTTTTTCACTATTCAGTAATTCGTCTCTTTCTAAATTTTTTTTAGATTTTTTGGACTTTTTTGCATTTTTATTTTTTTCCTATATTCCTTTACATTATCCGTGATGGGCTAACATATTTTTTCTATTTTTACATTTTTTTAAAATTTAATTATGCCCAAAAAGCCAAATCAGCTACAGTAAAAAATCAGCTACAGTGAAATTTCAGTTAGAAGCCATCGCTAAAACGATCACCCCTTTGTTTTCTCAGATGCGTGTTAGGATGCCCGTCTTGATGGTCTGCTAGTTTTTTTTAGGGCAGAGATTCAGTGCCTCCTAGTGGATGGTATGGTATCTCTTCTGTCTCGATCGTTTGCCTGGAATGTGATATTGGTCAAATCAGGCCAACTAATTTTCAAAGTGATTAGATTGACCAGATACATTATCTTTTCTTTCTTTGCTTTGTTCTTTGTTTTTTTTAAAATAATGTCTTTTTTCCTGGAAAGTTGACAGCTCCACATTCGTATGTATGGTCTGTGATATTTTCACAGATGGTTATTTATACGAACCGTCTATAATAATGTAAACCATCACAGACGGTTCCTATTAATAACTATCTGTGATAATTTATAGACGGTTATTAATACAAACCGTCTGTGATAGTTTCATATCACAGACGATTGGTGGTTGGAACTGTCTGAGATACGCCACGTTATTATTATATATCCAGTGCGACAGATATGTTTTTATTGCACTGCATTGAAGGAGGTGGCCGGCTTTGCAAAATTTGGTGAAAACATTCAGCTTGTATATCGATTTGTTCTTGGTGATTAGAGGTTAGTATTTGCTTCTAATAACTTACATACCTTGTACGTAATAGAGAGAGATGATAGTTATGTTTGTAGATCTAGATAGCTACGTACCTAGCTAGGTTTAGAGAGATATGGTAGTTTTGCTCCAATTTAAGAATAGGTTATTAGTACTCCTAATTTACTTTAATACATTTTTGCTTGATATATATGTTTCTTCATGAATACGTGGCTAGCTACTTAATTTAGATATGGATAATTTATTATAAGGTGAATGATAATTATATGTGTAGTAGCTAGGCTGGTTATCTATAGTAGTATTAATAATCCAATTTGACACTAGCTAATTTGTTACATGTGTAGTATAGATGGATTGAAACTGGATATACGTTGAGAACTGTGTGAGTGAGGATCACATTAATGGCGTGTCAGCTTTTAGAAGAGCAGTCGAGCAGGATATGTTGAAGAAGGAGATAGAATATATATGTATTGTCTATACATTGATTGCAATAATCTAAAGATATTTACAAAATCAACGTAAATCGAAGCTCACCTGATTTGAAGGGGTTTAAAAAAGGGTATACATATTGGACCAGTCACGTTGAAGAGAAGAGTATACAGGAAGGTAATTATAACATTGTTGAGGGACACAATTATATGCCGGTTGTGGACTGTGCTTTCGATGAGGATAGGTCGCAGGATGACAATATGGATCATATGCTATGCAATGCATAAGGGAACTATAGTGAGAGAGAGTTTGATAAATTCGAGAGTTTGATGAAGGACTCAGAGAAACCTTTGTTCCTGGGCTGCAAGTCACAATACACAAGGTTGTCATCCGTTCTTGAACTGCTAAAATTAAAGGCAAGCAATAGTTGATTCGACAAGAGTTTTACAGCATTGTTAGATCTCCTAGCGAACATCTTTCTATAGGGAAATATGTTACCGAGAACCACCTACCAAGCTAAGAAGGTTGTTTATCCATTGGGAATGAAAGTAGAGTATCCATTGCATGCATGTCCGAATAATTATATCATCTACCGTAAAGAGTATGCAAACTTATATGTTTTTCCGGTGTGCAAAGTATCCCGATACAAGCGTAAAAATGACTCTGATGACGGGGTGGACATCGAGGTAAAGTAAGGACCTCCTGCTAAGATGTTATGATATCTACCTATAATTCTCCATTTGAAGCGTTTATTTCCAAACCAAAAGGATGCAAGATTGCTGCATTGGCACTCGGAGCAACATAAGAAAGATGGAATGATAAGACACGCTGATGATTCTACCTAGTGAAGGAATATCGATAGAATGTTTGTATACTTTGGTGTAGAACCGATGAATATAAGGTTTGAGTTAAGTATAAATGGAATGAATTCTTTCGGTAACATGAGCAGTCGACATAGCACCTCGCCCTTGACTGTATGCATGTGCAACCTTCCTCCTTGACTATGTATAAAGCGAAACTATATTTTGATGTCACTATTTATTCAAGGGCCGAAGTAACCTGCGAACGATATTGATATGTACCTAGCACCATTGTACAAGATCTTATGATACTGTGGAATGAAGGGGTACAGGTATGGAATGCGAACAGACGAGAGAACTTCACTCTATGTGCCTTGTTATTCTACGCCATCAATGATTTTTCTACTCTTGATAACCTGTCGGGGTTGAGTACAAAAAGAGCCAAAGTCTGTCCGCACTACTTAGATTATACCGAGAGTATGTGGTTGAACAATTCACACAAAATTATGTACATGCGTCACCGTAGATTCCTTCTAAGATATTACCCATACCGTAAGATGAAGAAATAATTAGATGAAAAAAAGATGACTTAGTACAAAGGCCTTTTAGCGGAAAAGAGGTCTACGATATAGTTAAGAATATCAATGTTGTGCTTGGAAATGGACATAAGTTGAGAACCCGTTAAAAACATGTAAAAGAAGAGATCAATATTTTAAAACTTACCTTATTGGGAGCATTTAAAAGTTTACAATTGCATCGATATCATACACATAGAAAAGAATATATGAGATAGCTTGATTAGTCTCTTATTGAACATTCTAACAAAACAAAGGATGGTGTCAATGCACATCGTGACTTGGTCGCTATGAACATCAGGACCGAATTAGCACTGATAGAGACCGATAAAGGTTGGACATATCTTCCCCAGCTTGCTACACTCTGTCTAAGTCCGAGAGAATTGAACTGTGCCAGTGGTTGCATGGTGTGAAATTTCCATCCGGTCACTCTGCTAGTATGAAGAAACTTGTAGTAAAAAGTGTACTAAGTTCAGCTATACCGGCCAAAATTACATGTGAGTATTTTTCCATGCGTACTATCTCTCACGAACAACCTAAATTCAAATATTTAAGCCATAAGCAATAAGCCCAAAAGAATCCACCCATATATATGTGTAAATATTATTGGTGTGCAATTATATGTTTGGTCGATCTACTATTATTCGAGTCTTACCCAGTTTATAGAGAGATATTGCTTGGCAATTTGTTGACAAAAATGGCATTGATGTCATATATTACCCCGTACATTTGTCACTGGATCCTAGGTTTAATTTGGATTTTTATTTTGCTACCAACTTAAAGGCTTACCTGTTTTCCACTTAGCATTATGACTATTCTTTTGACTTTTAAGGAAGCTTTTTCCCTCTTAGTTGGTGTCTTCTTTTGTGACTTCAATAATTAGCATCAATAGGTTCTCAAAATAGCATTACACTGGTTTTCATGGGATGATGGAATATTTTTTATTAATAAATAATATATATATATATATATATATATAAAGGTATTTCTAGCAACCATACGTCCGATATTATCATATGCTAGCAACTAAGGCTCATGGTCCATGAGCCCTATCCGACATGCCCCGATTGGATCGGGCGCCAACCCTCTCACAGCTCCCATTGACTGCTCCGTCCCTCCACACACATCCATCCCCACCAGCATGCACTCTCCTGCTACTCACCTCACACCCCATGCAAACCACTAGCATACCAAGCTATATCGTTAGACTCTTGTCCATGGCTGCCGCCACTAGAGCTCAATGGAGGCTATTCGTCTGTAGCCAAAGCTTGTTTGAAGGTCTCCAAACCTAAGGTGCGGTAGGCATTCTCTAGATCTAACTGTGTTGGGACTAAAGGAGGTGATTTCATGGACGGTGAGTGCAGCATAGCATGCTAACGAGGTTGCTGCGCCTGGCTGACCTCGTCGCCGTGCAGAGGCGATGAGGCACCGAGGCTGACCTACACTCAGCTTGGGTCTTTGCCACCGCCTCAAGGAGTCTGGCCACTATAGGATCAAGGATAACCGACTAGCGAGGGGGTGAATAAGAGGTTCTAAAAATTCCAGCCTTCTAAAACTAATTACCACAAATTGAAGCTAGGCAATATTTTAATGTAATATTAAACCTACATTATTTTATAAAGACTAAGGCACCATAAGCAATAATCTCTACAAATATATTTCTAACACAAGTAAATATGATAATCTTATCAATTTCACAACTAAAAATACAAGCGCGAAAAGTAGAGAGAATCAAGTAACTAAAAGACATACGATGTTTTATCGTGGTGTTTGAAAACTTACCGGTTTTTTCTAATCCACATTGAGGAAAGCCCAAATAACTTGGACCGGCTCCATAAATTAAGTCTCAACACCTCAATACACTAGTGGTTGCCCTTTCTCCGCTTCGAAGATGGTGAACACCAAACTATTCACAAGTCGGTGTCAAGGCTCTTCACAATCTTCTTGAAGAGGTCACCTCACAATAAACTACGGCTTCACTTGACGGTGATCAAGTGCCAAATGATCAATCTAGATGAATGCACTTGATTTTGGCTCAACTATCTCAAACGAATGGACAATATGAAATTTAAGGTGTGGAGAGAATGTTCAATGCTCAAGGATATTCAATAGAGTCTCTTACTTTTGTACTTGAGTTGGTGGGGGACTATTTATACTCCCACCAACTAAATATAGCCGTTGCATAAAACAATCCTAAAAACTTAGAGACATCGATAGTACCGCTGTGCAATTTGCGAAAGAACTAGCCGTTTGAAAGTCGACGCGGTACTACCGTCGTTGAAATTGCGGTAGTTCCGAAAAGTTGGCACGGTACTACCGTTTGCTCCGAGACCAAAAACTGGTCTTCTTTGAAAAAATACCGTCCAAAATTTTGGAGCTTCCGAGTTCCAGTAATTCTGATTTGGAGTGTGGTCATACCGCTTCGCAGTAGTTCGCCATTCATTTTGTGGTACTACCGATATCAAAGAGGCTAAGTACTTCAAGTGGGTGCCCCCTGAAAAAATATACCACCCAAATTCTCGGAGCTTTCAATTTTTGGTAGTTCCAATTTAGTGTGCGGTCATACCGCTTCGTGGTAGTTCCGTCATTCATTTTTTGGTACTACCGATATCAAAGAGACTAAGTACTTCAAGTGGGTGCTCGCTGGAAAAAAACGTAAAGCCCAAATTCTTGGAGCTTCCGATTTTTGGTAGTTCCAATTTTCTGTGCGGTCGTACCGCAACGCGGTAGTACCACCACGTACATAACGGTACTTTTGATGTTCTTGACAGAGCTCAAATTATTTTTCAAAATAAGTTTTAAGTGCATACATGATTCTAAATCGATTCAAATGGCATAAAAACATGCTGTTAAGTTACTTGCTATGTTCCCTTTTAACAATACAATAATAAATCTATAATTCGGTCTACCAACCTTTCTCATAAGACCGGTAAAAAGTAAAAAGAGATTCTGGGCTACTTGTACCTTTGTCTTGAACCATCTTGATTCTCATGTTGACCCTCAGCATGTATTTTCAGTTTGTTATGTTCATCATTAGGGACTAAACATATTTAATTCTCAGCAAACACATTAGTCTCTTATTCACATATTGTCATTAATTACCAAAACTATTTTTAGAGGCCTAGATGCTTTGAACCACCAAGCTCATGCTCGAGTTCATTCACTGCGGTTGGAGCTCGTGTGGAAGTCTCCCCTTTCTGGGAACAGATGAAGCTCCTCGGATTTAGCGAGGCCGCACAGAGGGGTCGGGTTAGCCACCATTGCTACCACAAGCACACCCTCCTCCTCTGGTACACATGTTGCAGACATTTCTTCAAATTTTTACATCACCTTTTCCTAATTTTTGCATGAAGTGTTTGATTTGTTGCAACATCTCCTCACAAATTTTGCGCAAGAGGGATTTGTTGCAGTTTGTATTTTGATTTATCGTATCAAAGTTTATTTTGTCGCATCAGATATGTTGAATTGTTGCACTGAGAAAATTGATGTATCTGAGGGGGCGGAATTCACCGAATCTGGAGGGGCTGAGGACGACGGGGCTCAGGATGCGGACCATGAATAGCAGAAACCTTCCACTATAGCAAGTCATCGCCTTCCACTATTGATTTGTTGTACAGAACGAAAGAGGACCGATTAGTCTCATCCCCACCAGATCTGGACCACCAGTAACGAGGGATTAGGCTAGCCGCTTCTCCCTTCATCCCCTAGAGGTTGTCAAAGCACCAAGGCACCGAGACCATCTTACTTCCTGCTTAGCTTGTTGGTGCTATCGCCAGGTTCTTCCTCTTTGGCAATTTATGAAAAATTGTTATTGTTATCACCTTATTTGTTGCAGGGTTTTGCGTTTTTGTTGTGCGTGTTCATCTTTTTTGTTGTAGTAGAGGATGCGATTCTCACTTTGTTGCGAACATTTATTTTCATTATTGCACAAGCAATTCTAAAATGTTGCCACTATTATTTTTAAATGTTGCAGTATTGTAAAGTTGTAAATTTTTTGTTTGGGATTTTTATCTTGTTTTAGCTATTAGCTAAGTCGTATACTTGTGGTTTCTTTTCTGTGATAGGATGATAATTTTTTATTTTTTCTCGGTATTTTCGACTGTTATTATGTATTTTGTTGCATAGGGGTGGGAGTTTGTTGCAGACTTACTATTTAATTATTACGTCTCATCTATTTTTATTGCACCAGATCGAATGGCTTAGATGGACCCTTTTTAAATTAGATGCGACAGTGGCAAGGAGCATGCTTCCCAAGTTTCCATCGTACGTTTAGGCGCTAGCACGACCCTATATATAATCAAGCCTTTCATTATGCTTCACACTATTCTGATTAACTTGAGTGTAACTTTCATGTTACCTTTGTAGCTTCATAACTTTACATTGAATTTTTAATTGTGAAACATACACATACATCATAGTCAGTCCTTATTCATAAGTTAACTAAGCAAACTCCATTGTTTACTTGAAATGATGCAACCAAAACGTGTTAAATGCATAGCCTTCGATTCTGATCTGTTTCAGACATTCATCTCTGTAGAAATGCTACTCCTAAGGCAAGCATTGCTGGTATGTTGTTAAAAAGCCATTCTGCGCACGAGTTAGTTTTTGTCTTTTTGTGTTAGTTTTGAGTATTGTGGGGGCGTTTAGAGTTATATAACAAAAGGTAGGAGCATGCCAAAAACCTTTCTTTACTGCTTGTGCTGTTCATAGGACCAAAAGATAGCTCATGTGCCAATCTTTCAGTAATCATCAACACACAGCTTTTCTACCCATCTGTGACTACATGGTAGAAGTGCTTGAACTTGCATCTTATTCCATCCATCAGACCTTCACTGTCACTGTTGCCTCTCCTGCATGGAGTCTCGTTCTAAAATAAAAAAAATGATAGCTAGCTTTTGCTATGATTGTGAAGTGATTTTTGACCTTACACTGTAACTGGTTTGCACTTGCACGTTCGCTGCAAAAGTGAGTATTGTCTTAATCTCAGCTTGAATTCCTTCTTTTCCTTCTTGCTTATGTCTCTCAGTCTTGGCTTGAATCCATCCTTTCATTTTCCTCCTTGCTTGGAAATAACCTGTAAACCATCTATGTCCACACTTAGCTGCTATAATGTTCAGTAACTTATGTTGCTGGTAACGAAAGCGTGCCTTTGTTTCAAGTAAATGTGTGTAATTCTCTCTGTGTGAGATTGAAAGCTGTATGTAAGTATGTTGAAATGCATCATTCTGAAATGTACACGACAAAATTCCTCCCATTTGTCACTTTTGACATATAAATTCAGAAAATTGTAAAAAAATACCCTTCCTGCAAATTTTACTCTCTCTCCATTATTTTTTACTTGATGTTTTTGATTTTTCACGGTCTCTAAGATGTGACTTCGACGGCTATATTTTTATAATTTTGTACTAATATATATAAAAATAAAATTATAATATTATGAATGTATTTTTAACGATAAATCTAATGATATAATTTTTGTATAGTCAATCTAGATAGTTTTAAATCTATTGATGATTAAATTTAAAAAGTTTGATGATATGGATTATAAAAAGTAAAGTAAAAAATAACGGAGGAAGTATTAAGCAATGCTAGTTCCTTGTGGGACAGAGTGGCAATAACCTCTCCATGTGCACAAAGGCACCAACATCAATGAACAAATTGAGGAAAAAATAGAAAATCCTCAAAATTTAGACAATATCGATGCATACTTAGTTGGATTCATTAGTCAAGTTGACTTTGATCTGTGTACTTGCAGCATTCCATGCTTGAGCTGGTTAACCAAATGGTTAGAGCACTTACGGTAGTGTTATCTTAGTTGTCTTTTACCTATATTAAATAAGTGAAAATTTATGTAAGGAAGAGAGAAGGTGATGAGAGATAATATGTTGTCTCTTATGTAAGAGACGACTTGAGTCCGTAAATCAACGTAAACCGTGAGAGAGTATTAGTCAGGAAGTTATAGTAAAAATATTATGAAATATTTAGAGAAATAATTTACTATTAGAGAGGTTGTCTGTAGTGTTGTCTTTAGAAAAGATGAAAATTTTAAAGACAATTTTAAGAGACAGACTATTATACATCCTCTTAGGCCCCGCTCAGCGTCGCTAGAAGCTAGCAGTGGCTTTTTTACTGGTGATTTTTTTTTCTGCTTTATTTTTTTGGTTTTTTGTATTTTCTTTTTTTTCTCGTATTCTTTTGTATTGTCCGTGATAGGCTAACATGTTATTTCTATTTTTAAATTTAATTATACCTAATAAACCAATTACAATAAAAAAATCATACGCCATCGCCATTCTAAACACCACCTTATAATAACATCTTCAAGCTGTAAGTTAGTTAACTAATGCGTGGTCTGGTCTCTGGGATTATGCGTTTAATTGAACTAAAGTGGATTAGTTCAAGACTGCATGATCTTATTCTGGAAGCTGGTGATAGTGCCTGTCATAACCAGCAACATGTGTAAACACGTAACATTGTCGTTCAGTTGTAGCGCTTGCCTGTCTGTCACACGACTCTGAGAGGGCTCCCCATTCATCACTGTTCACGGGAAACAAGAATATGACACGCTGGCACGCAGCTGCTGGTGCGTGATAAGCCCCAAACTTCTTCGACCAGGCATTTCCTGAGGCAGAATATTTTGAGAAACTCCAACGAAAATATTGAAATGCTACAGTACAAAGGAATACGCACGGCGACTTGCTGTGGGGTCAGCCTGTCAGTGATCTACCTAACACGGTTTCACTTCATACGTATGCATAGTAGGCAGACCAAATGCTTGCACTGCAATATGGATAGAAGTTGGTTCAGCAGACTCCAGTCACATTGCCATAATTTTGCACCCAACATTACAGAAAGCATACTCCTAAATCTTAACATTCAGATATGCAGATGTTAGTGATATGCCTAAAGAGACAATATAAAGATGATTGTATCATTTTTATGTTTATAATCTTTTAAATGATATATTATTTTGTCACTAATAAATGTATTTCATATTGATCAACAAGTATGTGATTTGTTCATGAAATGTTTTACTTATATTTTAATGTCTTTCTAAATTATTATTGATCTTATATCATTATGTGGTGCAATTATGATTTACAGATCAGCACATGTATTGATTGATAATTATGTTTCACGGATCATATATATATGATATCAAATCAATAATGTGGACATATATTAGACAACATGATATTGAATTGACCCACCATGAGACACTGCAGGAACTGCAGGAATTGTTATATTCTTAAGTGTCATCAGTTGACCTCATACATATTATATATAGGATCCTTAAAATTGATATTATCATTGTTTTCTACATGTGTAATAGTTTACTTAAAGGTTACCAAACACTACTCTGTGACTAGGTGGTTATAAAGGTAGCTTTCAGGTTTACTATAAAACATGCGAATATAAGTGATCAAGGTAGAATTTACTCCTCCTATATAACAGGAGAGATATCTCTGGACCTCTGGACCTCTCGATGTGGTTGGATTAAGAAAGTATATGACCACGCTGAATGTGGTTGAAGAGTCAATCACAGCTAAGTGATCCACTACATGTTTGAGTGAAGAATCGAGCTATTATAGGATGACACACTTCTCGCCTTGAGTTTGAACTGATATTATAAGACAAAGGGATCAGTACAAAAACACTATATAGGTTCGTCCGATACGATCTTTATGTATATTTAGGAGTCGTTATGTCCTGCTAGGAACCGCTACCGACTTATGGACCAAAAAGGAGTTTTCGGCCCATGGCCAAATATAAATAAACCTACGGGGTTACACATTTAATGGGCTAGAACATAAAGGTTCGGATGATAGTCTCCGAGTGGGATACGATCTCTATTCGTATCGGATAAAGATCCAATTAGGGGCTATATAAGGAGATGTGCAGGCTGAGGGAAGTATCTGAAAACACACCTATCGAAACCCTAGCCGCTATTTATCATAATCTCTGCTATGCGCACTGGTGCTAGTACGCCGACGCACGGTGTTCCATCCCTGGATGTGTGGACCTCGGTACAGGCATTGCTACAACTGCAGCGTTGATTGGGACGATCGCGAGGAGGAGACGGTTGGCCGGAGGACGATCAACTATTTCCACTACATTAACGCGTTCTTCGTTGAATCGGCTGTTTTAACTCTACTTCTGTTGCAGTGCGCATCTAGTAGTAACAATTTATGATCTCTTACTCGTATGGCTTCCTGGTTTACGCGGTAGAAAATTTTAATTTACGCTAGTGTAGCCTACTTGTATCCTAACAGCAGAAGCATCTGCTTAAACCTGCCGGGTCAATCCTTCAACCTATTTCAAGTCTAGAGTTAGGGGCTGTTCCAATTGATTGTGGCTTCTGGCTTCCCAAAGTGAACGGATTGGCTTCTAGAAGTAGATTCTATAAACTGCTATAGTGATATTGTCATCACCGCCGCCACCTCCGCCAAGTGCCTCCGCCACCTCCACCTCCCCCTCTGCCTTCGTCTCCGCCCATCTGCCTCTGCCGCCACTGTCTACGCCCATCCGCCTCCTTCTCTGCCGTCTCTCCTCCCTTGGCCCCACCGACGCTGCTCCTACCCGCCACCCAGCAAATTTGGTTTCATTTTCCTTTTTCCCCATTTCTTTCAACTTCTTTCTTTGTTTTTTCTATGTCCATTTAATCATTTTCATTCTTTGTTTCTTCTACGTTCATTTAATCCTTTTCAAATTTTACCATATCCCCCCCCCCCCTCCAAATCATTTTATCCAAAAGCCTTAATTTAGGATGTGATAATATGCAACTTAACAGCAAACAAAACGATCATAGTCATCAATGGAAAGTAACAAAATATAGAAGCGGCATATTTTGACCAAAAAAGAATTTATCATTATGGAAATGTTCGGTTAAAAGTGGTAAACTGAATACTACAGTACAGGCTATAACATTTCATATCCAGACAGCCTACATATGAACATACATCACTCCGGAATAGCTCACGCTTGACGCCTTTAACATATCTGATCTGTAACCTTTTCTGCTGAACCTTTCCTTTTCCTTTTATTTATCCAAGTCATTCTGCACACACAATGCCTGAGAGAAAGAACAGGGAAGAGAGCATCGACTTACAGAGAAATTCTGAGGAGAAAACAAGGGAGCAGCAGATTTTTCACCCAATCGGCATGGCTTTGTTGATGCTGCACCATCATTTTCTCCTGGAGAACCGGAAAGAGAGAACCATCAAAACATCCATTTTGGAGAAGATTGAACAATGCTCCGTCGAGGCTTTGCGGGCTGTTGCTGTTCCATGGAGTTCCTCTTCTTCATAGCCGACGAGACCGTTGGGCTCAAATAGTCGTGGCTCCTCTGTGGCAGAGCCGTGTTTTGCGAGTGCGTCTTCCGGACAGGTATCAATGTGCGCTGCTTCCTCAAGGTTCCGTTTTGCATTGACAAGGTCCTTGGAGAGCTCCACCTGCTGTAGGTGACACAACTCTGGCTCCTCCCGACGTGCTTCTCCCTGGGGCTCGGAATGTTCCTGCTCTCCATGGTTTCGGCTGAGTACATTGTTTCCTCCTCGCTGCTAAACTGGTCTTGATTTCCATACTCCATTAGCTTAGCAGGTGACGAGCTCGACTGCCCCTCACTGCTACAATCTTCCTGCAGAGGAACAACTGGAGGATCCCTAGAATCAGCCCCACCATTACGGTGCCATATCAGCCCTGATGGAAAGCCCTTCTCTCTAGATTGATTTCTAGATTTTGATGTCTCCGCATTGTTCTCATCAGAAAGCATTTGCTTCAGGGGCAGTGGTAGAAAGATAGTTTTTGGAACCCTTGGTGGGAAGTTGATATCCAAGAGTTGAATTGGTGCAGCATCCTTCTGACCCTGACAAGAACTTTGCCTCGGTGACTCGTATATTTCTGGAGTTGAAACTCCTTGCTCATTGTTCGTGCGTAGATCAACCAGAGGGTTTGCATCATGTGAAATCCTTGCATTGGCTGAGCTACCTGATCCCTGCTGACATTTAGGCTTCGAAGTCACTTGCGAAGAAACTGATGCATCATCATTCTCGTCATCTGCAGGCTTGAACACATGGCGACGAGTGAAGGAGGTGCTTGAGTGATCGCTCCTGCTGGACATCAGTCGAACAAGAGGTAACTTTGGCTTGCTAACCTCATCCAAGCTGCCCTGCCAATGCTGATACAGCCAGTCGCAAACCACAGATATGGGGACCCCGAATTGCATTGGGTGATCCTTCTTCGATGAATGTGATGAGGATGAGGATGAGGAAGATGACCTTGCGGTGGGGGAGGAGGCCAGCTTCATCGGATCACAGATCATAAAAGCTAAGTTCCCTTGGGCATCGAAACCGGCAGATCCAGGGCACCATGTCGCCCCATCCGTCGATAGCTTTATGAGGTTGTCTGTGCCGATCACTACTTTTCCCTCGCCCATCATCAGTTCCCTCTTTCCAGTATGCCCCAGCAGGTACACAACACTCCCATGATCTAGGCTTGGTTTGCAGCATGTTTTCAGATAGTGAGAATGCTGAGCCTGCGAACTTGAGTCATTCTCTGTAGAATCAAGACCGACTATTGTAAGGTCAAGAATCGAGCTGGTGATGAAGAATCTGCACAAATAAACGTTTCAGGAAGAATGTAAGCAAAGATAGAAATAGAAACAGTGATAGTACGAAGCCGGCATTGAAAAATTCATCAAACAGAAAGCATACATCAAACAATCATGAAATACTTTCCAAGAAAAAAAGTTTTTGACTTGGCAGCAAAGTTCATCTGACCTGATCTGACATGAGTACATGACAGGACATAAAATAAAAAATTAAGACAATTCGGACTTTTCATGACCCCAAGTTTGCTGCTTTTTGTCCTGAACCATTGCTTGTGGGTGTCACAACTTTCTCTTGTTTGTCATGTCCCTAAAACACCTTTCCAGGGAAGAAAAGAAACAAAAAAATTTTAACCAACTCTACAATCGCCAAAATCACAGTAATTTTATGTTCCTGCTTGCTTTGATCCATTCAAAGCCAAAATACGTGCTTGCTGCCTTCTCCAGAAACCAATGGCACTTTTCACCTCTGCTGGTGAAACAGCACAAAATTATTAAGACTTTCCGACTCCACAAAGCAATCACTCCGTCCTTTACACTAATCAGCTTGTGATCACCATCATTACAACGACGATCGCACATACTCCAACTACCAAACAGAAACCCCATAATTGACTAGTAATTCCCTCTCCCTAATCAGCCGCATTATGGCTAATCATCACCGGCAGCAACAGCTCTCCCACCACCACCGACAAATCCGCCAAGTGCCGCCGCGTGGGCCCCGTTCGGCAGCGGCTGACTGGTCTTGCTTGCCGCAGATCTTAGCCTAATCGCTCTGCAATAATCACTGCAAGAACCGAACCAAACCGCACAAATCTCCAACCCAATAAGGACGCAAACGCGCACAAAAGCTGCAGTGAGGGGCCAGGCTTGCAGGGGGTGGAAGAAGCGCGAGTGCGAGCTCACCTCTGGGGCACGAGGCGCGCGGCGAGTCGGCCGTGGCCGAGCAGCGCCTCGGCATCCACGGCGGCGGCGGCGGACGGCAGGTTGCCGTGGGTGGTGAGCAGCAGGTTGCGGTGGATCAGGAGGCCGGTGCCGTGGCCACTGACGGCGGCCAGCGCGGCAGTCTTGGCCGAGAATATCGCCGCCTTGACCCGCTCCGACCGGCCCCCGCCGCCGCCGGAGCAGAAGCACCACCCCGCCCCTCCTTCCACACCCCCATATATCTATATGCTAGCAGCTAGCTCCCACCTCCATCTCCCCCCCCCCTCTAATCCGAACAGCTAGCTACTGTCGCGGCTCCACTCCTCCCCGCCGCATTCCTCGGCGGCGCCGGAGTTGGTCTCCGCTCCGGTACGGCGCCTTCTTCTACTGGTTGTTCTGTATTGTTTTTTTCTCAGCTCGGGGACACGGAGCGTAAGGAGACCGGGAAGTGAGGTGGGGTTCGTATTAAAACCACACTGACACCTTCTGCGGCGGAGCTCAGCCACTCCTGGTAACCCACCTGATTCCAATGACGGGTCGGGTCTCATGTTACGGGACCCACGTGTAAGTGATAAGTAGGTGAGGTATCTTGGTGTATGGGGAGGTGTGGTGGTTAAGGTAACAGTAGACCTTAATTAGTACTAAACGGCAGCGTGCTGTGCTTTTCGGGTGGGCAAGTAGGAGGAGGAGGAGGCTGATTTTGGTGTGCGCACCGACAAGTTTTAACGGCCCGTGATAGTGATAGGTGGGACCCACGCGGCCCCGTGCCGCTGTGGGGTGTGGGGCCGTCGGCGCGCCCGTGGTGGCCCACCTGCCCGCGGTTAATCAATCGGCTTTCGCCGTGTGTGCGCCTCTCGCGACCTAAACACACTCTAATGATGACGTGGCCTCCTGGTACTTTGGATGGTTATTGCAGAGCGTAAGTACGTAAGGGGGGCTGTTTGCACGGTCCGTGTCTTTGATTTGGAGACTGTTTGCGCGGTCCGTGTCTCAGTTGAAGACGAGAGGTGCAAATGGGTCACGTTAATTTTAAATGATCTAATACTAAATTTGGTTGGTATCAAATTTAGAAAAGAAATTCAGTATTTGACCGAATCCAGTATCAATATCGGATACGGTGGTAAAATCGGAAGAGTTACAACATGACTAAACAACGTTGGTAAGCAGATAGTCAGATAATTATTCGGTCGAATATCCGTAAACAAACCATCGGCCCAAGCCAAATGGTCCCCACCGCCACCTCCACTTGTCATCCGCAGCCTGCCGTCGTCGCCTTCGCTAGTCACCTGCACCTTGCTATCGTGGTTGAGAGCTTCTCGATGACAGAGACGCACAATGAAAAGATGATGAGGGCTCCATGATGGCGAGCACCATGACAGGTTGGCAATGGCATAAGCCACCAGTCACGGTGGAAGTCCGCACCCACACGGTAGCATAGCTTACACTTAAGGGAGACGATAGCGTGGTCTACAAGAGCTAGAGTAGCGACAATCCAAGACTCTAAGGGTCTATTTGGTAGAGTTTTTGATTCTCATTTTTCAGCTTCTACTCCAGATTATTTAAGAATCTATTTATCTAAGAATCTAGAGCTACATCTGAAAAACGTTTTGTTAGTAGGTTACTCCAAAAACATAAGAGGGGGATTTGAGGCACGTAGACCATGCTGCCCCTAGTTATAATACTTCATTTTTGTTTGTGACTTATTCCTTTGTATTTGTAAACAATTGATGATATTATTTTGTCCAAATTTATTCTTATGGACGGTGAAGGAATAGGTTGGTGGTGGTGACTCCCCATATATAATATTGTACTACCATAGCTAGTCACTAATCTTGTGTTGTTTTCATTTCAAATTTTAAGAAGAGAAGACGATTCGCAAATAAACTTCATTCGTTTCACATTTTAGAAGTTCTAAAGTAATCTATTACTTACCCAATTGTTAATCTATTATGATATTATATTTCATAATGGACCTTGTAACACCACATTCATGTGTTAAATATAGATGATTTTTTGCATGTTTATGGTAAAAACTAAGAACATTTGGTTGCACTTGTTCTGGAACGACCAACGTCGTTAGGAGAGGCTACACTTCCTTGGAAGGTCAATTTGACAAAAGGCAATGCAAAAATCTAGGTGAAGATTCAACATACCAATCAAGATCACATTCCATCCGACCAACCATCTGAAGGCTCTAGAGAGAGTACGAAATGTAGAAATAGGTATCCACCACTATCCGTGTCGGACTCCGATTTTGAGAAAATATATAATAGGATATAGGATGAGCGATGTCTATCTGTTCCTACTCTGATTGCACCTCTGTTGTGCAATGTGTGTATAACTAAATACTTTATAAGATGGTGTATAACTAAATATTGACTGTGATAGACTGCTAGGCTTACACTAAAAAAATCCTACAGGATCCAGTTCTATATAGTCATTTTGAGAGGATTCTCCGGTCCAACGAGCTTAAGGCCATCTATTTGTATTTGTTTTCTCCAACATGTGGAACCCACTCTTCCTTGGAGTGGGCCCACATCATAATGTAAAACCAAAAAAGGAATAAAAAGCCTACCAAAAAGTCTCACACATGACCATGCTCTCTTTATATATATATATATATATATATATATATATATATATATATATATATATATATATATAGGAAAAATCCTTTCTACACGGTGTAATTACACCCATCTTTATTACCATTCGATTGCATTTAGATTAGTGCAGGTTTTAACGGGTCACTGATTCAAACAATTGCTCGTAACACACCGACAATACCATACTCCCTATTATTCATCGCTCCTCTACGCGTCCGTTACTTTCCCACAATTATCGCTTCAACGGTGCTTTCTTTTTGCATCCGTCCGATTCGATCGGATTTGTTGCCCAGGCGATTATGCGAGCGCCGATTTTCCGCCACCACCTCAATCCTTAGCTCCGACGGCTTCCATCCCTATTAGCCTCCCACCCGACTTCTCGCGCGAAGAACACGGCACAGGAAAAGATCCCCATTTTTCCGCATCTTGTTCCGCCGCGCAGCCACCTTGGGCCCTCTCTCCTGCCGCTCGACACCACCGTGGGTCTCTTCCCTTATCCTCACTGGCGATTCCAACAGATCGCCTTTTCCCGCATCTTGTTCATTGCGCGCGCGCCTGGGCCCTCTCTCCTGCCGGTCGGCACCACCGCGGGTCTCTTCCCCTATCCTCATTGGCGATTTCAACAGGTCGACTTTTCCCGCATCTTGTTCGCGCGCGCCGCTACAGGCCCTCTCTCTTCGGTCGGCACCACATCGGGTATCTTCCCTATCCTCACTTTATCGATTTCAACGGATCGCGCCGGCACTGAAACTATCGGCTTGACTGCGTGTCTTCGATACTCCGAGGTATTCAGGAGTGAGGTGATTTATTCTCTGAATTTACGCGGTAAGTTCTTCACAACAACTGAGCATTCCTCTCTTCTTCAATGCCTTTCGGACGGCTTTTTAATCAACATCCGAGCCAATATGCAGTAGTATCCCGATTATAACTTTAAACCCGATGTTAGTTGCATGTTCATACCACCGCTTGCTAGCTTGTCTGATGTTTCTGATGATTGGAAAATACTACATGTCAAGCAGTAGAATACTATCCTGCAAGTATATAGGTATAATATGCATTAGTATCCCACTCTTCTGGCACATCTGTTTGATCATTCCATCTAGCAACTCTGTTTGAACATATCTCTAGTTTAACATACTCCGAGCTAGTTGTTCACATCATTTATTTGCTTGTAGGGGTTAAATTGCCATAACCATTCCACTCGTTACTAACATTACAAGCTACCATTGTAGGCCATGGCTGAATCAAATAATCTGAACAATCCATCAGTGGCGGATGCTCCAAATCTGCCTTTACAAGGGCTCTGTCTGCAGTCCGCTCCAAAAAAGTATGCCTGTGAGAATAGCGAGGTACCAACGGTTCCCAATCAATGGAAAGGAGTGCTACGAAATCGAGGAAGGCTTGGCGAACAAGATATACTCCAGGTGTTCTCCTTCTTTCATTGTTGATTTGATTGAAGATCTAGACCAACATAAGTTGGAATTAGTTAATCAGATGGGATTTTGGGTTCTTGAATTTAAAAATGAGTAAGTTGAACCGACAATTTGGGGCTTGGCTTCTAAGCGATTAGACCCAGATTCGGAGTATTATGTCTTTGGTACAAGATTGGAACTCATGATGGATTGCGATGATATCAACCGTGTAATCGGTATCCCTTGCAAAGGCAAGAAAATAATGCACGCAACCCATAGTGAGGTCTCGAGCTAAAAGACTACTTGTGTTTTATTTTTGGTAAGTCAACATGGGATGAATTAACTATCCCTTTCTTGAGCGACATCGACAAGAAGATTTGATACTCCCATGAATGGCCATGAAGCGATCAAATTCAAGATGGCATTCATAATTTACATTGTCACAAAATTCTTGGCACCTCAGTCATATAACAATTACATATCAACACGTTATCTCAAGGCTGTAGTTGATATTGAAAATGTTCATACTTACAATTGGGCCGAATTCATTCTTTGAAGAATTGAAGAATGCAAGAGACCACGTTGCGAAGCAAAATTAACGACCGAAAAAGTCCAGGATATATCAATGGCTGCATCATCTTACTTCAGGTTCGAGTTTTCCTAAATAGTCATTTTGTTTTGTTTATGTACTTTAATCCATTTCAACCGTGTACATACATTCATTTCTATTAGTAAACTGCATGCCCTTTTTAATTTCTGAACATGAATGCTATGCAAGACCTAATTAGAAGTTTTTCTCAGGTTTTTTACATAGACAATCTTGATTTTGGAAAGGACAATTATGCTCATAACATATTACCTCGTATTGGAGTGTACGACGACAAGAAGATGGCAGCCTTCGTCGAGAGGGATATTATTTTGAAAAATCGATCACCTTTCCCTTCATATGGAAGGCTCAAGGTATCATTGTACAAATAACTAATTCTTCAATTCCTCAAACTGATTGTCCATACCACTTCTACCACATACTCCATTATAAAAAAAAGATTGGCCATACCAATAGCCAACGAGTATTTTCAAGTAGTCATTGAGTATTTTCATACTCATCAACTCGAAAATAACACAAATGCTATAGATCATGCTATAAGTATAATAGTATACATATACATGTTCAATTTTTCAATATTATCATAATACTTCCCCAGTACATGGATACTATGTCATACCTGCGTGCGTATCGATACTACCTTTTTGCGTCTATCTTTCACTGTCTTCTAGTTTAACAACTTCGAATAATCCAAATGCATAACATCATGCTATAAGTATAGTATTATACATATACCTGTTCATTATCATACTCATCAGGTTCTTTGTATGAGCATAAGCTGGGTGACTAGCTTATGCTTCTTTTGTAAAATGATATTTCCAGTATACATCATTTGTTTGGGTCATTATGCATCAGTTACATTTGCAAAATGATCTCCCGACCAGTATGTTGTAGCTGTGTGCAAATTACTTTCCCAGAGTGTGCTCCTGTTAACAATAGCAGATCGATGAGAAACCTGCTGCCATTTTAGTACATCCTCAGGAGATTTGTCTGACACTAACTAGCTGTGCATGAAATGATTGAGAGTTGCTAGCCCATCAATTGAGTTTTTGTGATGCTGTCATACAACCAAGTCTGTCATAGATCGATCTAAACAAGTTACCGCTGATTTTAGCTTTTGACTATTGCTTTTTCACTATTTGTTAATTCCGACTACTGCTTGTCTATACCACCTGTTCATATATACTTCATACTCCTTTCTTCAATATTATCATACTACTTCCCCAGTACATGGATAATATGTCATACCTGCGTGTGTATCGATACTACCTTCTGCAATCTATCTTTCAGTGTCTTCTAGTTTAACAACTTCGAAATAATCCTAATGCATCAGATCATGCTATAAGTATAGTATTATACTTATACCTATTCATTATCATACTCATCAGAATCTTTGTATGAGCATAAGCTGGGTGACTAGCATTGATTCTATGTAAAATGTTCTTTCCAGTATACATCATTTGTTTGGGTCATTATGCATCAGTTACATTTGCAAAATGTACTCCCGACCAGTATGTTGTAGCTGTGTGCAAATTACTTTCCCAGAGTGTGCTACTGTTAACAAAAGCACATCGATTAGAAAACTCTTTGCCATTTTAGTACATCCTCGGAGATTTGTCGACACTAACTAGTGTGCATGAAATGATTGAGAGTTGCTAGCCCATCAATTGAGTTTTTGTGATCTTTGTCACACAACCAAGTCTGTCATAGATCGATCTAAACAAGTTACCGCTGATTTTAGCTTCTGACTTTTGCTTTTTTCACTATTTGTTAATTCCGACTACTGCTTGTCTATACCACCTGTTCATATATACTTCATACTCCTTTCTTCAATATTATCATACTACTTCCCCAGTACATGGATACTATGTCATACCTGCGTGTGTATCGATACTACCTTTTGCTAATTCCGAATACTGCGTGTCATATTTGTTAATTCCGAATACTGCATGTCTATACCACCTGTTCATATATACGGAGGAACTCCTTTCTTCAATATTATCATACTACTTCCCAGTACATTGATACTATGTCATACCTGCGTGTGTATCGATACTACCTGCGTGTACATTGATACTTCATACTTCATACTCCATTTCTCTTGTCACCAGCTTCGCCATCCTAACACCGTTTGCTATGGCCGAGGTAGATACCCTACAACCATTGAGGTATATCTCTGTTTTCAATGCATTAAAGTAAATTCATTAGCTTTTTGTTAAACTACAAGTATTATGTACTAATTTGGATGCAATACTCAACCCGTACCAGGTTGTACTCCGTTCACATGTGGATATTGAGGTCCCAAGCTTTGATTTGGGCATCACACAAATGACATCCGAAAACTTTGCATGATCATGCACTTACGGAAACATATGGTGTTGAACTTAGAGCAAGAATTCAACGATGTATCTGTTCCAAGGCAATGTTAAATAATCCAACGATTCATCATTTTGACAGCAGTCAACAAGGTGAGTCCTTTAGATGCTTGCATAATTTTGGAGAAAGAAATCCTTCGACTACCACTTTTTACTATCTAGTGTTCTAATTCAGTAAAACCACCATGCAGAACCACATTTGCCTACCAAAGAGGATTACCTTGATGTATGCGATGCCAAATACTCTGAATCGATGCAACAAATTCATTCCTCAAGTATACTTGAGACCACTATTTTATTTACAACATTAACACATTCACCAATAAAATTACAAAGCTATTTTCTCAATAAATCTATTCCACATCGTTGTTGACTATGTGTGTTCACACTATTTTAATATCTCCACATTCGCAATGCGAGAGGTTAGTGCAATCGAGATTGTACTACGTGAAGAGTATTCATGCACCAAATACCCACCTAAGGCAAAGAGGAGAATCATTGGAGAACCTTGGACATACTCATGGATAGGCCACAAAGGACCATAAAACCAAGCAACCTTGTCAAATCTCCATTTCTATGTAAACAACACTCCTTTATAAGATATCATTTGAAGGCACTTGATGACTTGTATGTGTACACAACTTCACGAATGACGAGGATTCCCTCAAGTGAGTGTTTTGTAGAATAAACTGGTTTTCATAATATCAACCATTCATTACTACACATTGACACATACTACCATATTTCGCGACAAAATTTGGGTACACATATCAAACCCAGTCCCAATTACCTAAACTTGCAACAAATACAGCAAGCACTCGGGTTTGATGTTGAATTGCATGTGAAACATTCAACGTTGCCGTCAAGCGATCTTTGAAGATGAACTACATAGGTTGATGGGTGACTTTGTAGGTTGGAGACATTTTATAAACCAAGATTTCTCATAAGTACACAATAATACTACATTTCTGATTCTTCCATTATTCCAAGCATTGACACTACACACATTCATAGATGTTTGCTGCCGCTGGTGAGGGTTTATGGAACCCAGAAGATCATCTCCACTACTTCAGGGATGAAACTCTAATACCCTATGATGTCTCCAATTGTCATTTGGTATGTTGATTCTATTAACATATCCTCATAAATTAGCCATCCCAATTGATATCAACCATCCTTCGATGCAGATATTTATTCCTGTGCACCATCCGCATCATTATACACTTTATGCATTTGACATGCATAGTAAGAAACTTAGTATCCTGGATCCATTTCGAGATACCAGGAAAGCAGGGAAAGATCTTGACGAAAGACATACCAAAACTAAGGTTGTCATATCCGAAGCACTTTCCCAATGCTTGAAACTTTGTTTCCCTAACTGGGACGAGGACATCCCTAATTGGCCATACCATTTCCCATCGAATATCGGTATTCAAGAAAACAAGTTAAGTACTTCCACTTCATCATTTTACTTATTCGATAATTCATTCTTATATGTTCACAATTTGTTTCCATGATAGGTTGGATTGTTCACTTAACGTTCTAAACTACATGAGAAACTGGGATGGATCTCGACTAGTCAACCCTATTTGTAACGTGAGTATCCACTATCTCAATAAAATATAAATTGCCACTATCTATCGATACTTTATGAGTTACTTAAAAAGCGCCTTCATGTATCGGGATCCTTGAACCGGAAGCAATTTCGCGAATCATTGTCTTTCAAGAAAAATGAAGCTATACTCCCAGAATATGTCGATCGTTGTTTGAAAGCGTCATACTGGAAATGACATCACGAAGACATGTTCTTACTTCATTACTTGAATAATACACACAAACTATAGATTTGTTTTACTATGCATTTTTACATTCGCCTTGATCCAGTGTAATAATTTTAACAAATCTCATAAGGGTATGTGAACACGATACTATTTATTTTTATTTTTATTGAACTTCAATGAGATTATTCATGCTTCTCAATTTTTATACTACTCGAGCAGATTATATATATCCATATTTATTGTTTTTCCTATTGTAACATACCCCCAAAAAAATATAATCCTACATACTATATTTTCATTTGCCATATATATACCACTTAGTATGGCATATACATACTCCAACTGGCTGTACGCACATGGTGTAGCAAATAACATATAACCAGCATTTTTGTTTTCTTAAATACTCCCAAACGCGTGATCTACAAATGCGGGGTATATACAATAGAATCCAGATGGTTAGCCATGTCAACGAAAAAAAATTCGGCTTATACATACCATGTGTATTCCGAATCTGCATTGACCGAAACCAACTTGCCTAATACAAGAATGGAAGTATGTCCAGGAGAAACGAAGGGAGTACTGATGAGTAATTTTTCAATCCATTTGGTAACCATTTCAGGTCTGCCACATCATGTAGTAGTATCCGAAAAATACCACTCTTCAATAGGAAAAACGAATTCAAATTCTAATTACATGATGTGGATAGTACTACTGTCATACTTCTTTTTCAATAGGAAAATACTAAGTACTCCCTTACCATGTGTGGATAGTTCTATCTAAAGAAAACATTACTTGAAACTCAGCAGTACTATAATGTTTTTGGTTGCAAATCATTAGTATTACTCGCATAGTAAATGATTATTTACCGAATGAATAACCCCGTTTGTACATCCGTTTGTCATCAGCAATCACAGTCCATGATTATTTACCCAATGATTACATACTTCTATCTAATGATTATTGTACCTCTAAGTACCTCTTAAGTATGTATGTGAGAAACGAATGAAGTATTGTCCTAGAACGGATACTACCGACTATTGTCTCGATTTTGGTACACCAAATGCACATACAAATAGCACACTCAATACACCATTTCCGATGAAAAACATTATTGATAAATGATAGTTAAATATTTGATGCATAATACTTCATGCTCAATGCATGTTTTTCCTATTAAGGGAAGATGAAGATAATACGCAACAATATAATTCATTGCTCTCTGTTATTACATAATGGATATGGTATAGTAAAAACTCACGAACCCACGGAGTGTTAGGTATAGTGGTCGCGGATACACACGATGGTGAAATTTTGATTTAATCTACTTCGTGCTGTAAGTAGATTGGCGACCACATGTGCTTTTGTTGTGTCCATGTCCACCACACCGACCACAATACCTAATCTGCATTGACTTAGGCATCATCGAGCAACTTCTGCGGCAACCTTTTTCTTTTGACAAGCGTACTCGTTTGACATATACCTTTAGCTTTAGGCGACCTCTCCCCCTCATTATCTCAGGTGGGAGTATCTCATTTTGCTCATCGCCTATCATACCGTCTTCTACTCTGTCATCCGACATGAGATCCGCATTAACCAAATTCTCAAATTCTGTACCACGTGTAATGTCGTATACATCCTCTTCATAATCAAAATCCTCGTTTTCATATTCTTCATATTGCATCATAAAAGGCTTCTTGCCCACATCTTGTTCACTACAACAAGACACATTTTTCACTGCCTCCGACGAACCAACCAAAACCTTCAGATCGGCCATCAACTTGCCTAACGCTTCCATTGATTTCTCATACATTTCCACATTGGTATCACCTAGTCTTACCATTTCAAGTGCAGACCTATGCAACAGGGTATGTCTATAGTTTCTTGACACCACTTCTGCTTTATCCTTACTATACCCATCGAGGTGTTTTGGGATTGAATCCCTTGCATCCTTTGTCCACCTCTTTATGACATACCTTTACGGTATTTGATGTACCCAATCTGAATAAAAACACATCAATAAAAACATATGGTTAATACAAATGAATACACGACATGATTTTATTTGAAATGCTGCAAACAGTTAGAACATTTTAATCATACCCTGATAATGTGGCAACAGATGATCCCTAAATGCTCAAACAACTTGCAAACACAAATAAACTCTTTTTTTTCAAGGTTGACCTGCAGTTCAAAAACTTTTCTACCCCATGTTTGCATGTTTGTATCTCCAATTTGAACCACTTGAAGCTTGTCTGGATTATCAGTGCCTTGAACACTATATGAGAAGCTCCAACCAAATTGTTCCTTGAACCTCGCGAACGCACCCCTGGTGTAAATCCGTGCAGCGTGTTTCTCTATAGGCGAGCTTGTTGTTGTCGTCACCTTCCCCTTCGGTAACAACATTACACACCATAAAGAAATGGACAACAAAAAAATTCCGAATAATATTTTGCCCAAATCATTAATATCCGCACAACAATTAACACAACATGTAAATCTTACCTTGTATGATTGATGTTCCTCTACCTCCTCCTCTTGTATTCTATCAAAAAAAAAATTCTCATACCTCCTGACGAAACCATTGAGAGATGAAGAAGGTTTCACATACTTCTTGAGGACATGGTTCATGCTCTCACTCCTTTGAGTAGTCGACATTTTTGCAAAGAAATAAGATTTGAAATATGCAGGTGCCCACTTCTCCCTCATATCCCACATTCTTCTCAAGTATGTACTACCCTCTAATTCATATTTCTGTAATAAACCTGTCCATGCCCTTTCAAACTCATCAATTGTCTGTGGCCCATTTAGGACACTGTGAAACTCCTCCTTAAACTTGCTTCTCTTCGTATATATGTTCCCCAAGTTCTCTTTAGCTTTCTTAAGTACATGCCACTTGCAAACTCTGTGAATCTTTGTCAGCCATACCTCCCTTATCGCAACCTCCATCTGATGGCAGTTGTCTTCAAAAAAAGAGAGGACGAAATCAGTACACTTTCAGTAAAAATTATTTACATTTTATTTTTAAAAAAAAAACAAAAATACCATTCCATACCTGTCAATATAGCAGATGGTTTTTTCCCATTCATAGCCTCATGAATGTTTGGAACAACCATTTGAATGATTCAACTGTTTCTTCTCTCGATAATGCACATCCAAATACTCTTTGTTTGGAAATGGTTATTAACCCCACAAATATACCAAATGGCAGGTTGTACCTATTTGTCCGATAAGTAGTATCAAACGTGACAACGTCGCCAAAATGCTCGTAGCTCAGCCTACAAAATGCATGTGCCCAGAATATATTTTTAATTCTACACGCGTCATCAACACGAACGGTGTAGAAGAATTCTTTGCTACGACACTGCAGCTCTTTCAAGTAATCAAACGTCTTCTGAACATCGTCACTACACTCATCTCTCCTTATGGCATACGATAATCTATTTAAAGATCTTCTAGTGAATGGTGCCAAAGAAGGGCCACCATGCATTCCAGCGATCAAGCCATACATGCATGTCGGTGATACTCCCTTATCTACCATTTCTGCAACGATACTCTTTGTCCCATCGTCAATAAAATTATGTGACCTATAGTGCTTAGTATGGCTCAAATCACGTTTCATTCCATGGTTATGCTCTCTCACAAATGCAGTAATCATCCATTCTGTATTCTCGGATGAACGATTAATCCTAAGCATAGCCTTACATCCTACCCTCGTTGGATTTTCTTTTATCTTGGGATCACGCCCCTGCATATATCATCAAACACCTATGTCAAATCTGGATGGGTATTTGTATAATATGCAAATGTAGCTACTTGTAATGTAACAATCAGACAAAGCAACGCATTACAAACAAATTCGGAATAATCCTAATGCATGAGATCATGATATAAGTATAGTAATTTCTGAAGCAATTAACCTTAACTAACGTTAACGTGAAATCACTGCTAATGTGAAATTACGTGAAATCACCTTAACTAACCTTAAGTAATTTCTGAAGAAATTACCGCTAATGTGAAATCCATCTAACGTTAACCTTAACTAGAAACCATAACTAGAAATCTCAATTAAGATTTGATACTCCCACGAGTTTTAGGACTGAGTTTTGAGATAAACCGAATGTATATACGCCACGGTAATTACCAAACGCACTTTTGGTGCTGGTGCTGGCAATGTATAATGCTAATGTATTGGTTACGGCTTCCATATTACTACTATTCAGGCATATAAACATGGAAGCATATGAATGTGAACGTAATACAAACCTATTAGTAACCTCAAATGCTTAGCTACTATATCCAGCAACTTTGCCATGGCAAGGTTAACTATCTTTGGTATCGACATTCATCTTGCTTAAAAAGCGATGTTAATTAACATACCTGCCGGTGGCAACAATACTCTTGCATGGTCTTCACAATGCCTCCCTTTCTGAATCTTCTCTTAAACCTCCTGATCCCGAAACCATTAAACCGTGCATACAAATTATAGAACGCATATGCATCAGTTTCCTGATTGAAAATTTGCCCTAGTTTTGGCACCATGATTGCAGGGTCCAAATACGCGCTAGGAACTAGTATGTTTTGTTCTTCACTATCTGCGACAACCCTGCCAAATCAAAAAACAATCAATGATTCGTACAACATACCTCCAGATCACAATTCATGCATTTCTCTGTTCGAAAGAAATTGAATTTCACCTCTCCAGTGGTATGAGGTCCACAGTCGTATCTTTATCGGTTGAAATTCCTTGCTCCAATGGCACTTCTTCTCCAATCGCTAGCGCTGGCTCCATAGGACTAGTCGCCATTATTCTCTACCGTGGATAGGATGTAGAAACAAAATGTTAGACGGATGATGTTGTCTCATGTCTAGCCAAACTACCTACGCGCACGTAAACGCCGCATGACGAGAAAACTAACTACGCGGAAATGCCGGCCTGTACGCCGTAGAATACGCAACCAACCAGTTGACAGCTAAAAAAAATCATATGCAGAATCCGGAAGATAACATCATCCATAATAGTAAAGATATCCATGTTTACATCTCCGAGTATGTCACGTGATTTAGTAGTTTCCGAAAATAATTCTACCATATTTTTTTCCGCTTGTCATATGCAATATAATCGCATCATTATACGAAAGGTGAACAAAAAGATAGCGATATAGTAGTATGTGACGTGAACAAAATTATGTGTCGTGATGTAGTAGTATAATAATTCTATCTAAACGTTAGCAAGAGAAAAAATCGGCAACAACATACGGTTTTTGTTCACTCAGAGGTTGTATACTCGCAGAGTATCATACTACTTGTACACTACTAGTATTTTATCCATGTATACTCATCAAAATATGGTTTTTTTTGCTACTCGGAGGTAGTATAATCATACACTGAGGTAGTATACGGTTTCTCATACACGGAGGTACTCTACTCATCAATATACGGTTTTTTTGGTTACACAGATGTAGTATACTCGTCAATATACTGTTTTTTTGCTACTCGGAGGTAGTACACTCATCAATATACGGCTTCCCCAATACTCGGTTTCTCATACTACGTAATACCGTGTTGCGTATTTATAATTTTCTACTAACGTAACGATACTTCGTAATACCGTGAAGTTAGATGCTTCATGCATGCATGCATGAGTAAAAGTAGTGCATGAGGTGATAACGCCCAGGATACGGGATTCATCTTGCGATTCTTACGGCTTAATTACTTCCTTACGTCATGTAACGGGTATGTGATATCCAACCCGACCTAATAATCAAAATCATCTAATGGTATCTTGAGATAGATGAACGGTAGATATTATGGGTGTAATTACACCCGGGTGTAGAAAAAAGGCTTCCTATATATATATATATATATATATATATATATATATATATATGTGTTTGTCTCCATCCCCTCCTACCTCGCCTCCAATCCCCACCTCCCCTCGCACCGCTAGCCAGCGATTTGATGCCGCAACAAGGTCTCCATGGCACCGTCGATCAATTTCTCCCTCGAGTGGCAAAAGTGGTGAGATCGCGTCCTCAGTCTCCATGGCACCGTTGACCAATTTTTTCTGCGACGACTTCCTTGATCTGCGGTGTGGTGGTGAGATCTAGTCCTCAACCTCCTTGATCCAACGGCTGCAAATGGTGGCTTCCTCGATCTCTCGATCTAGGCTGTGACATCGTTGGCCTAGAGCAAGGCAATGTTGTCTAGGCTGAGCGACTACAAAGGTGAGGCGTGCAGTGATGACAAGATTGACAGGTAGGCCCACACAAATATTTTATTGCCTTTGAATTCACTCAAATTGGGAGTTTGACTCTAGAATTTTTTTGTGGGAATAGCATATTGAATCCATTCAATGGTCTCTTTCCTTCCTTGGAATTGGCCTAAATGCACATTGCAAATGACCACTAGAATTCTATTGCATTAAAAAGGTTATTTATATACATGCTACTCTAAAGTTTTCAGTTTTGAGATATGTCACTACAAAGTTCATTCTTCTAAATATGTCACTGCTAAGTCTGCAAAAATTAGAGATATGCCATTATAGACAAAGCACTCATGTCTTCCTTTCTCCTCCACCCCTCCCATTCCCCACTACTTCCAACGTCTCCCAAGGCCACCCACCCTACCTCTCTCTCCGCCCCAGAGCACTCCCTCCTCCTCACAACCTTTCCATGTATTTGTTGTCGTCAGCTAGCAGTTTTGCAGCTCGTCTTCAACATTAAATTCGGTGGTGCCATCTCAGATCTAAAAGATTCAGCTTGTCTTCATCATCACCGAGCTCCATCCCATCAATCCCATGGATGCAGTCATCCTTGAGCTCATCTCCGATCGGATCTGATGACCCTTGTGTCTTCGCTACTAGATCTAGCATCCAAGCTCGATCCTAGTAGTCAAGCTCGTCTCTATCGTCACTATCGTCATATTCGAACCTCCCTTTATCTCAACACAATGCAGTGGAACACTCAAGTCGACAAGCTACACCAAAGCAAACAGCTAAATATCACAAAGACACCCCGAGACAATAGTCTCACAGGTCCGACCGTCGGCCAGGGGGCAGTTGGACAGCTCAGCCGATCTAACAGCAAGTTATAAGGTCTAATTGATCTGTTCGGTCCGATCGCTCAGGTCACGATGGTCTAACCACTCACCAAAAAGTGTCTCAAATTAGCACAACTCTCGATTATGAAAATGGCTTATATAGTGGCGACTTCTCATCTCACATCTAACTTTAACAACCAGCACGCCTTTAGTGAATACAACCACTTATAAATACGAAAACCCGGTTACACATACACAAACAGGTTTCACACTTACACGCTTTTCAAAGTGAGACTTCCACATAGCTTCAAGAGCCCGATAAAAACGCTTCAACTTTCAAGACATGACCTAAACCACCTTAGGTCACCGTCACGGTTTTGTAAACCGTTACTCCACTTAGCATCGACAATTTTCTCAATTATTACCCACCGGCCTTCACGGTGCTTTTCCTCGAAGCAATCATCACAACGAAGTCCAATGGCACACAACATGTATCCACTCATCTTATCACGATCTTTATCTTTCTCTTGTGCCTTTTCGCTTGAGATGATACTCCACCCGGACTTATGCGACTCTCCATGGCCTCAAAGCACCTCCCCTAGCCTCGGTATTATCGTTGACCGTAACAATCACCAAATGCCATACACATCAAAGAATAAGCAACTATTCTGAGCACAAGTAACATGCACCTGATTCTCATCAACAAAACCGATGCAACCATGCAACACTTGGCACTCATGTCAAGATTTTCACAATCATAGACCACTACTATGATTAACACTTGCATGGACTACTGCCATGACTAACCTAACCGAAACCAACTCAACTCACTAAGATTCCCAGAAGCCAGTATGACAACCAATCAACAGCCAGTCAAACCACCACGAACCGACTTAAAATTTCCTAGTAGCAGGGGACCAGTCTGATCGTTGGCCCAACGTCGGTCGAACTACCCCGGTCAGATCGCTAGCCACAGGGCAGTCAGACCGCTTAAGAGAACCAGAAAACACCCTTAATGGAATTTTAATTAATCTTTATCGAGTTTCAATTTAGAACTCCAATTTGAGTGAAATCTGGTACAAATACATCCTCAACACACACATATATAAATATTTGTTGTTCATTTCCCAAAAGACCACACGGCCGATCAAACCGCTTCATAGACATCGGTCAGACCGTCGATGTCAAGCTGATCAGACCGCCATTATTAGGACGGTCATACCGCTTAGCTGCTGACAGCACCCACAATGAAGTGTTAAACCCTACCGCTCCTGCTCCCAAACTACACGCCGGCGCCATGAATCAGTCGCATCTTGGCATCACCACCATCGACTCCACCTCCATCTCAATCCCTATCACCACCACACCACATCCACATCCACCTCTGCCACCACAACAACCAATTGCTCGCCGTGACTCCACTCGCCTACTACCACCAGCAGTAGGGTCTCCACTTGTTCACTAACACTCACCTACCGTCATACCCGACTGTGGTGCCTTGGTATCCAGAAGAACCACTTCATGCTACCGGGTCGGCCAGGTATCGCACTATGACGTAGCACCGCGTTGGTTCCTTCTAGAGTGGTTCGATTATAATAGGTTCCTTGGTTGGGTGCAGGCTGCAAGGAGAGGCAGCGACAAATCTAGAGGAACTGACGCTGCAAGTGGAGCAAGGAGAGGAGGCTTTCCTTGAGGAGGATGAGGAGGAGCTGTTTTTTGTTCTTATGGATGAGTGGGCATAATTCTTCACCAAATCTGAGTCCAAGAGGAGACTGGGTAATCATCTCGTCTCTGACTCTCTCTGCCATTGTGTTTCCTCTTACCTGTAGCTCAGTTAGCCCATTTGGGAGGATGTTGATACCTTTCGTGGCGCCGCGCCACGGATGTACGTTACCATTGGTACCAACCAAAGAACTAGTGCAATTAGGGTCTTACACACCATTAGCTGCCTGAGACAATACTTCTCCATCAACAAGAACAGTGGAGGCTTGTTGATTAACACCCCTGTTGATAGATTTCACTGATTTTGCATCTTCCTTTACTGTCTCATGCTTAGATACCCTCCCAACATTGTGTGCAGCATGCTTTTGTGGTGCCCTTATTTGTTGTAGTAAAAACAGTTAGAATAGATTGTGTCGATGTTCTAAATCAATCTTACGTATAATTTATCGGATTCGGGGGAAGTCACTCAAGGCTGTAATGTGAACACAAAGTAAAGAAACACAGATTTTATCCAGATTTGGATCTTCTCCTAAGAGAATAACAACCCTACGTCATGTGCTATTACTGCTTTACAAATGACTTACTTGTGTATATAGTGCAAGGAATTACAGAATGGATTACTCTCCAATGGGACCTATCTCTCCCACCGGCCTCCACCTCTCTACACAAAACCTATTCTTTATATAGTTGGCGAACCGGTGGCAGTTGCTCCCTGCCAAGGAGGTGTCTTATTGCTTCAGGAGTTAATCGCTGGACGACGGTTAAAGTCAGATAGACGCGGGAGCAATTCGCCGTAGGACGGTTGTTGTAAGAAAGACGTAGGTGAGATCATGTGGGATTATGGTGTATAAGCGCACGCCTAACTGCCTTGTCAAACCACCCTATTGCCGGAATAGGTCAGTCGCTAACTTGGACAGTCGCAATGGGATTCAACCAAGTGGTCGTAGGAAAGACTTACGACTAGGTGGTCGTATGAGCTTACGACTAGGAAGTCGTAGCAGGAGTTACGACTAGATAGTCGTAGCAGGAGTTACGACTAGATAGTTGTAGCAGGACTTACGACTAGGTAGTCATAGAAGGACTCACGACTAGGTAGTTGTAGAAGGGCCTGCGGAGTCGTGGTGAGTTAACTACTTTATGAAATTTCTCCCTTATCGCTAAGGGGTATATTCGGCAAATATGATGACGTAATAAACTAGAGAATTATTTTATCCTCGTCAGATTGCATGATGTTCAATCATCTCTGCGAAAACTCAAGTGAAACTGGACACAAAAACAGGTTCATGCAAGTGTTATAACTGTAGTACTATGTACAATCCAGTCAATCTACCACCTACTATTATTCCTAGATAGTGCGAAAATGGCAATCAAAATGCTTCCTATGACATCATCTCTGCGAAAACTCAAGTGAAACTGGACACAAAAACAGGTTCATGCAAGTGTTATAACTGTAGTACTATGTACAATCCAGTCAATCTACCACCTACTATTATTCCTAGATAGTGCAAAAATGGCAATCAAAATGCTTCCTATGACCAACATATCTGCACTTAGTATGAATTACAAAAAGTTAGTATGAATTACAAAATAGATGCATGACGACCTACCCATCCTTGTTTACAAAATATAACTAAGGGCCAGTTCATATTAGCTTTGTGTAACACCTCGACCCTCCACAGGGTCCAAAATGCTACCACCATACTGTTATTGTCTCACAAAAGCGCACCATAAACAGAGTTAACGCACAGAAGATGTATTAACAGGAGAACTCGTTCACCTGAGACATACTATAACTAGAAAATTTACACAAATTTTTTAACAAAAGTTTAAATATAATACTCAGTGCATGACTAAGCCGTTATCGCATATATGCAGTGCAGAAGGAACTACTCCCATTCCATGCATGTCGTCTTTCCAGATCACCCTAAAAAAACCCACAAAGTAAGAGTGAGTCCGAAGACTCAGCAAGCACACGATAAAGCAGAACATCAATCCACATATGTAAACTGTAAACCAGTTCTACGACTGTAAGCTGTAAATCACATCTACTGTGAATTGTAAAACCAATCTACTGTAATCTGTAACTCTACTATGAACTGTAAATCAATCTACTGTAATTTATAAATCTACTGTAAACTGTAAATCCAATCTACTGTATTCTGTAAATCTACCGTGAAATGTAAATCCAATCTACTGTAATATGTAGCTCTACTGTGAACTGTAAATAAATCTGTCTGTAACTGTGTCACTGTCTGTCGCATCTGTGCCATTTTCATGCAATGAATGCCATGCGATGCATCTGTAACTGTAGCTTATACCTGTATAGCGGAGTGTCCACTCGTCGATGACCACTCATTTGCCCCGCTCTCTTTTAAACGGGGGTTCCACCTCCACTCCCGTGGAGTCCCTACCGAAGTAGGCCCTATTTCCCTGTGTGTGAGTGCAATGTGTGATGCATATGCTTTCAATGTTGGCACTTAATTAAAATTACTCTCATTAGTATTCACATAACTGGTAATTCTGTATCTCAGCCTATATACACTGTAAATCATGTATCTCTGCCTATAAACACTGTAAATCATGGCGTGGAAATATGAATAGCAATCGTCAACCACCTTGTACTGTTCTATCATGCACTTGCCTGTCAGCCTGGCGGATGATGTACGAATGGCACCGAGCTCGAACCGCCACCCTAACCCCGACGACTGGTTCAGGGCGCGGTCTGTCACTCTCCGGACAGATTTGACGAGTCCGACGCTGGATCAGATTTCCCCCATCTCTCCTCTTTTTTTCCTTCCATTTATTTTCTTTCCTTCTCTTTCCTTTTCTTTTCCTTCTCTTTCTTCTTTTTTTCTTCACTCGACTGGTCCCCTCTCTTCCCTTCTCTTTCTTCTCTCTTCTCCCTTTCTTTTTTCCCTTCTTTGTTCCTCATGCTCGCTGGTGGCTCCTCCCTCCTCTTTTCTTTTGCTCACACCTAGGCCTCTCCCTTACTCCACACTGCAGGCGGCTCCTCCCCTCACTCCACTCACCCGAACCCCTCCCCCTCTCTTCCCATGGGCGGCTTCCCCCTTCCCCTTTCCTCCCTCCCCTCCCCTCCCGCCTCGGCTCCCCTCTTGGACGCCTCCCCTTTTTCCTTCGGGGGCAGCGCACCGAGGGAGATGGCGGAGGACGAGGCAGTGGCGGCAGCTCAGGGGAGGAAGGCGAAGTGCGGCCAGGGGCGGCGGCGTGCGTGGGCAGGGGCATGGCCAAGCAACGGTGAGGCGCGGTCGGAGCGATGGCACCGGCGACTGGGTGAGCAGCAGCGGCAGTGCGCAGGTGAGCACGGGGTCAGGAGAGCATTGGAGGGCAGGAGCAATATAGAGAGCACGGGGAAAAAGCGAAGGTAAAAACGATTTTTGCCTCCCCCCGTTCTAGCTCTCCCTTAAATAGGGCAAAGGCACGGGCCAGGCTGGGCCGAGACGGCCCAGGTATGACACTTTGGCTTCTACTTAGAGAAGCTAAAGGCAATACGAACATCCCATGTTCTATAAGCCATTTCCATCAGCCACTTTGCGCTTTTTACATGTTGTAATACACTATATATTTTATTATATTATAATTCTGTAAGTCGTATGCCAGTCCGAATATTGTAGTGTCTTACGTTATATGGTCATTTACTTTCTTTCTTACATAATAAACTCAACAAAAAGCCAAAAAGTCATAAGCTAATATAAACACTCTAGTTTCTATAAGTTGCTTCTATCAGCCACTACTATTCAACAGCCATAACCAAAAATCAACAGCAAAAGTCAATACGAACATGCCGTAAATTAAAATTTGTCCCATAAATTTGTTCTCTGCATTCTGCATTGTTTACAAAAAATACTATAAAATTAAACCATGGAGGAGGCCGCCGTGGCACCATGGATCGGGCTAGATCTGGTTGTGCCCATTGCAACAAAAATTCTTGCCACAAGATTTGGGAAAGATGTAACGCAACAAACAAAAATACTTTGTGCAACAATATAGAAAAGGGACCGTAACAAATTCGAGAAACCCCTACAATAAAACTTCTTGTATAAGATTTGAGAAAGATACAGTGCAACAAATAGAAATACTCTATGCAACAATGGAGAAAGGCTACAACAAATTTGAGAAATGTCCGGCGATAAAAAACTTACCTAGAGAAGGAGCGTATGCAGACAACGGGGAGCTCGTCGGAGGAGGTGGCCGACCCAGTGTCATTGCAAGTAGGCCTAGATTTGGCAGGGTTAAGACCACCCTTGTGCCTCATCGCTGGCTCACCCCTGTCTTGGTCTCATCGTCGTACCACTCACCATTTGCCGCCCTACTCCCTCCGCTTATCGTCCGTCGCCTTGGACCCTCCGGTCGTCACCCCTGCTGCAATCTCCTTTCGTCTGGTCGCAGTTCACTCTCTTCTCTTCAATCCATAGCTCCACCGCTCCACGCCTGCTACAAAAAAAAAGTCACCAGATCTGCCTGCTCTCTCTGTCTACGCTGTTGCTTCTTTGCCTCCCACCAGTTAGCGCCAATGAGGCAACACGTTTTTGTTGGGCAGCTTGGAAAAATCATGGAGATGGATAGGAAGAGGTAGAGAGACAAGGAGAGCATTTTGGACTCAACGGGGAACGAGGGTGGAGGAGACGAGAAGTGTGTGCGGGTGGGGTCAGCTGGTGTGTGACATATACGATGCCATGACACGGTTTGTATCAGTTAATTTCTTAAAGATCTCTATA
Organism: Melocanna baccifera; assembly: GCA_036346265.1. Classification (NCBI taxonomy): domain Eukaryota; kingdom Viridiplantae; phylum Streptophyta; class Magnoliopsida; order Poales; family Poaceae; genus Melocanna; species Melocanna baccifera. The sequence continues at coordinate 8,814,658 of CM070678.1, forward strand.
GTCTCAATTGACGTTTGAATAGCATCATTTTTAAGCGAAACATAGAAAATGTTAGAACCATCCGATCTGGACAATTGACGGCATAGATGAGATCGGGCACAACGAGAGCAGTAATTACTACTCTCTTTCTAACCATTTCCCTTTCCCGTTTCCAGAACCCGAAAGCCCAACCCAAACAAAAACCACGGCATCGTATCACATTCGCACGCCCCTCCGCCCCCCTCGCCGTCTCTCCCCATCTACCACCACCACCACCACCACCACCACCACCTGTTCCTCAGGCCTCGCCTCGCCTCGCCACCTCCCATGAAACCCTAATCCCCCAAAACCCTGACCCGAAAACTCCTCTGCTGCCATGTCGCCGCCTCTCCAGGCGCCTGACTACAAGTACATCACCGAGGAGTGCCTCCGCGAATGGAAGAGCCAGTCCGCCGCCTTCCGCCTCCCCGATCCGGTCCCCATGGCGCGCTTCCTCTACGAGCTCTGCTGGGCGATGGTGAGCTCCCTCCAGTTTGTACTGCCGTGTGATTAGGTTTTGCTCTGCCCGTTGTTTGGTCGGTTTTTCTTTTGTGCTGATTGCTTGGGTTGGGCTGCGCAGATGCGAGGGGACCTGCCGCCGCAGAAGTGCCGGGTAGCGCTGGATTCGGTGGTGTTCGTGGAGGAGGCACGGCTTGAGGAGTCCGGCTCGGTGCTCGCCGACATCGTCGCCCACCTAGGGCAGGATGTGAGTATACACAGCTCTTTTTTTTGCTGCCTTGTGGTGCTTAGTGAGCTTCGAATGGCTCCGTGGAGTGCGTTTGATTAGTTAATTTGCTGGAGGGGGGATCGTAGGCAGTAACACTGGATGTATGACTTAGTTAATGGTCAGTTTGTAGTGCGTGTTACTTGTTGTGCTGGCTGAATTGACAATTGGTTGAATTGTAAGGTGTTTTCATGATGAATAACATCTCATTGAAATTGCTAGATTGTGGTAGCCCTGAAAAGGGTTTAAGGCTATGTTTGAGGGAAAAATTCACTGAAGTTGTCGCAGAAACAAGTCAAACTATGCTCTTCCCGGTGAACATGAAAGTATCAACTTTTGGAATAACAGAAATGAACCTTATAATGGTCGAGAGTCAAGGGATATGCTTAAGAATGTTCAGAGAGCCAAACGGTCCAAATCTCTCATGACTCAACTGGTTAGCTTTACATCCTTATGCGCATGAACATGCACTATAACTTAGCAGCAGATGACTTCTCTTTGCAGCAATAGTGTAGATATTTTATGATCTTCTATGGGAAGTGCAAAACGCTCTTCCAGATAAGCAAGCTGATTAAGGGACAAAAGCTCGTGTTTTTTCTTTTCAGTTTTTTATGAACTGATTCAAATGTTCACTGTGCATGGTTCTAGTTGTCCTGTTCAGTGTAATCGAGCTAAAATTGAACTGTTCTGGATCTATACCAGAAAATATAGGAGTTATAGATGTCGCTAAGCAGTTTTTTTCTTGTTCTTCCAACACATAGAGGGGCAATAGAAATGTAAATGCTATCCCCCGTTCAATCTCTTACCACTTCCTATCGTGACATTTCTTTTCTCTGTTGATGTTGTTTGCCTTACTATATACACTATCATCGGGCTTCAACCTATAACTTTTTTGCCCCCACGAGCTTATGACCTTCCATGACTTCTTTGTGTAGTATTTTGTTTTGTTCTTTCGATTAGTAGCCATGATTAAATTCAAGATGCATTTATGTCAGAATGATGTAAGATGTAACCTGGCTTTACCCCTATCATTTGTATTACTATTTCCTCGGAATGATTGGGTGTTTTATTAGTAGTTGAGCTGACCTATGTCAACCTGCAGATTACAATATCTGGCGATTATCGCAGCCGTCTTGTCAAAATGGTAACAACTCTTTTTGATACTTTTACACCTACTCATAAATTTAGTAATGCAAATAGACTATATATCTTCTCGGTGCTTACCTTCTTTTGGTTATAAATGTAGTGTTCACTAATCTCTAGCTGAATACTCTTCCCTACAGACTAAGTCATTTGTGGAGTCATCGTTGATTGTGCCTAGGCTTCTTCAAGAGCGATGTGAAGTGAGTATTTTTGTCCATTGTACTAGGGCACCACTTTCAAGATTGAAGCTGATACATGCTGCCTCTATTTCCTTTACTTGCACACTTGAAGGAAGAGTTCCTCTGGGAGGTTGAACAGAGCAAGTCAAAGGGGCAGGATTTAAAAGCCAAGGAGGTATGTGTCACATACTAATACATACATATTGTCAGGATTTCATGTTACTATCATCTAGTGCTGATATCTTTTTGTGTGTTCACGTGAATTACAATGTATCGTGATGCATTTATGCCTGTACTTCTTGACCATGGTTCTTGATCAATGCTCTTCTACCTATTTTGTTACTTAATTTGCCAAATTGCATGATTTAAAATTGTTTACTTTACTCATTTACTGTATGGTTGCTTCAAATAATTGGTAATAGGTCAGAGTCAACACGCGACTTCTTTATCAGCAAACTAAATTCAACCTTTTAAGAGAGGAAAGTGAGGGCTACGCCAAGTTGGTATGTATATCTATCTGTCAAACTTCTGACCTTTTGTTCTTGTGATGAATTTACATTGGTGCATATTTTCTTTTGGAAATTTCAGTGATCTCAATCTTTTCCACATGCTGTTTGCAAAATCCAGAATTAGAAAACTGTGCTTGGTGTGCTTATAGTTTCTACACTGAGATACTTTGGTTAGCAGCACTGCTGTAAATTACTTGATCAGTATTTTATCCAAATTACTGAGTGTACTAGTTTGCAGTTCAAGGGATGTCTGTAAAGCAATTAGCTAATTCCAATATTTGATTTATGATTGATCCTAAATATTAGAGTTGGATTGCAAAATAGTGGCAAGCAAAGAATCCATGTTTTTCAAAGTATTTGTGTAACGTGTTTTCTACTTAATCTAGAGGTCACTCTCCAATCTTAGATACACAAAAAAAATGCAGTTTGTTATTACAAATGTATAGATCCACATACCGTGTTCTTATATTTCTAGTTTGAAAATTATTTGAGATTATATCTCGCAATTATCTGAAATGGCTTACCAAAGTTTGGTGTTTTTTAGCCTACTTATCTTTGTTTGTCTGGATTATTCAGGTAACCCTCCTTTCTCAAGTTGGTTCAGATTTGGCTTGCCAAAATGCTTCTTCAGTTACTATCAGCATTATAAAGGTTGGGCGTTAGATTCACCTATGTTACAAAAATGAGCATGCAAACTGTATCGTGCAATAACATAATGTTTTTGTGACAGTCACTGATTGGGCATTTTGACCTGGACCCCAATCGTGTATTTGACATTGTGAGTTTTCATGTACTATCCCATTATTATTATATAATATATTAATATTGTAAAAGTATGTCATTGAAACCATGTAATTCTGTTATTCTTTTTTGTCTGCTAGGTGTTGGAATGTTTTGAACTCTATCCAGATAACAATATCTTTTATCAGCTTATACCTCTTTTTCCAAAGGTATTCATTTTAATACAATCATGTAGACTGCCTATAAAGATTATTGCCGTATTTCATGTAGTATTTTCAGCCCATCTTACAAGTTACCTTTATGACAGTCCCATGCTGCTCAAATTTTGGGGTTCAAATTCCAATATTATCAACGATTGGATGTAAACAGCCCTGTTCCATCTGGTCTTTTCCGAATAGCAGCCTTGTTGGTCAAATCTCGTTTTATTGACCTTGATAATCTGTAAGTTTGCTAATTGTCCTGTTTCTCTAGATTTTCTTATTACAAATGGTGATTTTAGACATCATCCTTAAAATATATCTACAATTTTGTATTCTCGAAAAAATAAATCTACAATTTTAAATAATTTGAGATCATGTTTTTAATATGGTATATATCCATGTAGATTTAGTACTTCAATATTACTTTTCTCTCGAGATGTTCTTTCAACTTTATACCGTGTTTGTTCTTCATTTTTCGCTCTTTATTTTTCTGGCAATTTCTTTTAATTTTGTCATAATTTGGGGGCGTTTGAAACGGCTGGAGCTTTTGGCTGAGCTGATTTGGAAAAACAATAAAAAGAAAAAGTACATCTCCATGAGCGGAAAATGAAAAGGAAAGAAGAAAATAAAAAAATACATCTCCACGGGTGAAAAATGAAAAGGAAAACAAAAAAAAATGTCTCTAGGCGAAGGCGGCATTGGCAGGCCCTAGGGAGAAGGGGCGACGGTGGGTGGCGCCGGCAGGGTCAAGGGAGAAGGGGCGGCAGAGGAGGGGGTAGAGGCCAAGGGAGATGGGGTGATGGCAAAAGAGGCAGAGGTGGCACCAACGGGTCCAAGGGAGAAGGGGCGTGGTGGGCAGAGGCAGGATGAGGTGGAGGAAGCGGCAGAGCGAGGTGGAGGCGGCGAGACGAAGCGGAAGTGGCGGGAGGAGGTAGTGGGAGGTCGGAGTCGAGCATGAGGGAGGATTAGGGGCATCCAAAAACCATGAGTAGAAGCTTGCTTCTGGAAGCAAGACACGGAAGTTGAAGCCAAATCAACGCCACCTTTTACAATTCTTTTATTATTTCAGAAGTACTAGACTTTTATTAGTTCATTTTCCTCAAAATGAGTTTGGTGCAAACGTTGCCGAGTTAAAAGGAAATTATTATGTAGTATGAATGTCATGCTTATTAAGTCGTCGACTAGTCGACAAGTCGGTGGCCAAGAGACGACTGGAGATGCCGACTCAACTTGCGCCGGAAAAAGTGAGGAGAGAGTCACCGCAACCGCTAGATCTGCCACCGCCGCCACCAGATCTGCCGTCGCCGCCGCCGGATCTACCGTCTCCGCCGTCGGATCCACTGCTTCCGTCAGATCGGGTCTCCTCCGCAGCTCTGTCGGCTTCGGTCTCCGTCGTGGCGCCGCTTCCTGCTTCGCCGGGCGGCGAGTCTTCTCCACCGCCTCCTCCGCGGTTGCCGCTTAGGGGCGGTGGAGAGTGGCGGCAGGAAGAGGGAGCGGCCGTCGGCGAGTTGGCTCGGCCTCGCCAGCACCGGAGATGGAGGAGATGGGGAAAGGAGAGAGGGAGCGAGGCAATGGGGGGCGGAGGTCGGAGGAAGAGAAGGAAAGGAGAGAGGGAGCGAGGTAGTGGGGGGCGGAGGTCGGAGAAAGAGAAGGAAAGGAGAGGGAGCGAGGCAGTGGGGGGCGGGAGCCAAGAAAATAGGCAGTGGGAGGCAGGTTAATTCGGCATTTTGCAGTGGGGGCGGGTTGTTTTCTGAAATTGCAATAAAGTCCTTCGCTGTATATACATATTCATATAAATAGTACCTGTCGATTAGTCAACAAGTCGGTCATTAGGAGGGTAGTATCGACTTATTGACTTAATAACCTTAATGAATGTGTTATCAAGTTCTTTATTTTTATTTTCCTAGTTCCTGAGTCTGTGACGCTGTATGAGTACGAGTTGGTGTCTCTGAATATGCTGCAAAATCTATTTATTTGGGAATAACCTTTAAACTGCACCTCAGTTGTTTCATGACACATTTGCGGCTTCTGTTTCAGCTATGCTCATTTACTTCCAAATGATGATGAGGCATTTGAGCATTTTGACTCCTTTGTTGCAAGGAGAATTGACGAGGTCAGTATCCATTTTGTCTTCTGAAATTCATTTTTCTAAAAAAAGATTTGCTGTATTTGACAGGATTATAAGGGAGAATTGTATATATGCCACTACAATGCACTCAAATATTAAAAATACCACCCCAAAGATTAAAACTTTAATAATGCCACTCCAAGATACTCTTTTATGGAAGCATAAGACATTTCTACCGTTTTAGAAGAGCCAAAAAAAGACCATGTATTGAAAATTTGAAATCATGGTTCTATTTATGCAAATAATGTCGCCATGGTAATACTCTTCTGGAATTGGGAAGAGAAGTTTGGGTTTGTGGGAGAGGGTGTAATTGGAATTTCTTTTTTTTAATATAAAATGGGACTAGACTAGAGTGGCAAAAAATATAAGAGTTGTTCTTTTCGATTGGCATTTTTGTAGTAAAGGTTTTGAAGGAGTGTCATATATACAGCTTAACAGCAAGATATACACACTGATGTAGCAGTACGACTTACTGGTTGTAGAACGGCATAACTGTGTTTTTAGTAACTGGAACAATTTTAAGCTGCACATGTGAATTTGGTCTTACATTGATGCCAATGGCAGTATTTATCTTCAATACTTCAATAATTATAGAACACATTGAAGTTTCAATTTATGGAGCTTAGTCCTCTCTTTCTTGATTCCAGGCTAGTAAAATAGGCAGAATAAATCTTGCTGCTACTGGAAAGGATCTTATGGATGACGAGAAGCAAGAAATAACTATTGATTTGTACACAGCATTGGAGATGGAAAATGATATAGTTGGGGAGCGAGCCCCTGAGATAGAAAAGAACCAGAAACTTGGACTTCTTCTTGGTTTCCTCTCAGTTCATGATTGGTAATGACATGTGCAGATGTGCTCCATCGATTTTAATTGTTGTATAATTGTACTGCAAAGATTTTGAACAGCTGTTATACTCAATTGGTTATAATTGCATTTCTGCAGTAAACACATCTGTCTTTTTCACATGTTATAAATTATTAATTTTTTCTGATCGAACTCTGCCGTTATTTGCCAGGGATCATGCACAGCTACTCTTTGAACGTCTTGCACACCTAAATCCTGTTGAGCATATTGAAATTTGTGAAGGTTTATTTAGGTTTGTCAACTTTCTCTGCATATGCTGTTAAGAGCCTCAACATCTGTATACTGTTACCTGTACTGTGCAAAAATGCAAACATGGCATTTAATGGTGTGCTTGAATATGTGTCTTGTATTGCAATTGTTACGTTCCTCTGGTTTATGCTGTTTAATTCTATTCTTCATTTGTGCAGAATAATTGAAAAGACTATTTCTCCAGCCTATGATATAATTTGTCAAATGTATTATAAAATCCCTCGAAGCACCGATGCTCACATGATGGACACACCACCTGTCTCTTTGCCGAAAGAGTTTTTCCAAATGCTTGCTGTTTGTGGACCATACCTTCATCGTGACACGCAGTTATTTCAGAAGGTACCGTCAAATCTTTTACCGCTAATTCTTCTCGTATTAATACCTGCTCACTATCGTGATATACTTGATGCTTGCATACTGTGCATGACTGGAGATTTTCCAAGTGCATTTGTCATATATTATTGATTTGTGTGTCATATTTGTACAAACTACAAAGAATACCATATCACAAGTTTTTCCATTTCATCAATTGTGATCATGACCAGGATTTTGCAAAAGTGCCATCTTGTTACCTAGCTGTAACAAATCAAGGATATATTTTGCAGCTTATAACACAAAATGTTGTCATTACATCCTTTTAGAAAGCATTCTAACAGGTTGTCATATGAGTACCTTTGTTTGCAATTTTGCAGTTCCATGTGAAGCCTCAAGTAGCAAAAAAAAAGAGGAGTAGGAAACTGTTTACTTAATATTCCATTCTACATGTTAACTTTTCAGGTTTGCAGAGTACTAAAAGCATACTACCTCTCACCAAGAGAGTCAACCCGTACATCAGGTGTATCTCCAGAATCTCGGATTGAAGAAGCACTTGGGTCATGCTTGCTTCCTTCATTGCAGCTTATACCTGCTAATCCTGCTATTGATATGGAGATATGGGGAGTTCTTTCCCTTCTTCCTTACGAGGTTTGTCATGTTGCTTCATGCTTTGTTTTATTGCCGTATTCGGCTTGAAGCAATTTGGTACCTTTCATGTTTAGGCTCGTTATTGTTTGTATGGTGAATGGGAGAAGGACACTGAACAAAACCCAATTGTCCTTGCTGCAAGGCAAACTGCAAAGGTTGCCTACTTATTCCGTGACTTGAGGTTTTCTTTTCTTTCGTCTTTTATCTTGAGCTTTAAATTCACCGGCATTCTTTATTTTAATTAGCTGGACACCAGAAGGCTCTTAAAACGGCTGGCTAAGGAAAATCTGAAGCAGCTTGGCCGCATGGTGGCTAAACTTGCTCACGCAAATCCAATGACTGTACTTCGGACAATTGTCCAGCAGGTATCTTGAACCAACTTATGTGCATATAATTGCTAATTGGGGTAAACTTATTCAAAGCAAGTTTAAATACTGCAGTTATATCTGAAACATAACGTGTCCTTTGGAATATGAGATATACCTACTTCCATTTGGACTAGAGACTGTTGATTTTTTTTCTTTTTTGCAAATGATTTCTTCTGCTTATTCTTTTTTTTACTTCTCTGGTGTTGGAGATGACCAACCATTGCTACATCTACTGATAGCTCCATCCCCACTGTATTTGGCACTTCTATCCCCACTGGGATTTGTCAACCTGATCATATCTGTCATATGTTCTTTTAGCCTAGATGCTGTGCTTACTGAGTGCAACCTCTGTTTGTTTTGACACTGGCTACATCAGCTCTTTGTGTAGTATATCTGCCGATGAGTGTGAACCGTGATGCCCTTCCTTGGCGGTGACCTTTCTAGATCTACTTTAGCCTTGTACTGTTAGCATGCACTAGCCCCAAATGTTGCTCTGCCGTTGCTAGATACTCCTATGTTATGCCTTATAGGATCCAGTTGCGATAAGTAGCTGCCCAGAATGGGACATAGAGGAGAGAATAGTCAAATCGTAATTTGTAAATGACGAAGGGGAATGTTCATCTCATTAGTGTTGAGTCTGGATCAACTTAGTACGATCATTGTTGATTGTAGTGATGCTGACAAAATGGTAAAGGAGGAAGTTTGACCAAAGGATTTCTAGAGATATTTTTTTACTGGGTTAACTATGATAATTCAATGATTCTGGGAGTTCACCTTTATAATCCTTGATTGTTTGTATTCTGCTTTATGTTCAATTCTTCCATATATTTTTTTACCTCTACAATACATTGTCACAATGTGCAGGTTGAAGCATACAGGGACATGATAACTCCAGTTGTGGATGCTTTTAAATACTTGACTCAGGTATTAGCCCCGTATGTGATGTATGTTTCATGCATATGCTCATATTCTTTTTTATAGTCTCTATTGTAATTGTTTTACACGTCTTTGGATTATTATAAGTTCTATTTATACACTATTTAAGTGTGCTTCATTTACAGCTGGAGTACGACATCTTGCAATATATTGTAATCGAACGCTTGGCTCAAGGTGGTCGTGAGAAACTTAAAGATGATGGTCTTAATCTGTCAGATTGGCTTCAGTGTCTTTCATCATTTTGGGGGCACCTGTATGTACTTTTTTTCTCCTGAACTGTGTTTACATTCTTTACACATGATATGATGTACTGACTAGTTTTTAGTTAAACCTTATGATCTTTTGAATTATAAACATGTACATTGATACTTATTGGGCACCTGTAATTGCTTTCATCGTTAGGCTGAAATAATGATGTGTATTTATTCAACTTTTGTGTTGACATTTTCTCAAGGTTATTAAGTCGACAAGTCGACACTACCCTCCTAATGACCGACTTGTCGACTAGTCAGCCGACTAGTCGCTGACTAGTCGATAGGTACTGTTTATTTGAATATGTATATACAGAGAAAGACTTTGTTGCAATTTTAGAAAACAACCTGCCCTCCACTGCAAAATGCCGAATTAACCTGCCCCCACTGCCTATTTTCTTGGCTCCCGCCCCCCACTGCCTCGCTCCCTCTTTCCTTTCCTTCTCTTCCTCTGACCTCCGCCCCCCACTGCCTCGCTCCCTCTCTCCTTTCCCCATCTCCTCCATCTCTGGTGCTGGCGAGGTCAAGCCAGCTCGCCGGCGGCCGCTTCCTCTTCCTGCTGCCACTCTCCACCGCCCCTAAGCGGCAACCGCGGAGGAGGCGGCAGAGAAGACTCGCCGCCCGGCGATGCAGGAAGCGGCGCCACGGCGGAGATCGGAGCCGACAGAGCTACGGAGGAGACCCGATCTGGCGGAAGCAGTGGATCCGACGGCGGAGACGGTAGATCCGGCGGGGGCGACGGCAGATCTGGTGGCGGCGGTGGCAGATCTAGCGGCGGCAGTGACTCTCTCGGTCTCTCACTTTTTCCGGCGCAAGTCGAGTCGCCAGGTTCAGTCGTCTCTTGGCCACCGACTTAATAAGCATGCATTTTCTCTGTGTTTCTTCCATAGTAGTTAGAACACAAAATAAATGAAATGACTATCTGCATAAGCTGCACTTGTTGGATATTAAGTAATGCAAAGATATATTCTTAAAAAGTAATTAATAAAGGTGGCTATGCATAAAGACTGTAACATTTTATCGAACACACATTCGAATGATGTTGAATACGCTACTCTTAGCACAAGGTAACTGATTTATAAGCTAAAATTTAGATGTTTTTGTTTTATTGTTAGGATCATTAGCAGTATCTGGTGCAGATTCTTGAGCGGTCCCAAATTTTTTACGCATTTTGACAGCGCTTCTCATATTATTTGTATCATGAAGATATTACAAATTTGCTGAAACTTGAAATTCTTGCTCTTGTTTTGTTAATCACGCATGATCTTGAACTTTGATGGATGTATAATCAATTGACTTGTTGAAAAAATCTCTTCATGCTTTGAAAATGACAGCAGTATTTCTTTTAGTGGTATACACCTTTCTAATCACTGTGGCTCTATGGGTTTCCCTTTTCAGTATCAGGGTTATTATCTTTTATCTTTATGCCCCTATTTGTGTCTGCCATCGTTAATTACTGACTTTGTAGTTTGTACTGCTATTGACTCTTGATTTGAACCAATAAATTTTAACAGGTGCAAGAAGCATATTTCCGTGGAGCTAAAAAGCCTTTTCCAATACCTCGTTAATCAACTGAAGAAAGGCTCGGGCATTGAGCTTGTTGTACTGGAGGTCTGTTGGCTACCTTGAAACTTCCGTATTGCCTTGGGATTGTATATGGATCTGAAGTGTAAAATGATCAATCATGCAGGAACTCATTCAGCAAATGGCAAATGTGCAGTACACTGAGAACATGACTGAGGAACAGGTTGATGCTATGGCAGGGAGTGAAACGTTGCGGCTTCAAGCTTCACTGTTTGGATCAACAAGGAACTATAAGGTTGCAAGGAACCAGGGCTCCTTTCTCAATGCCATTTTAAGGTCAATTTCACAAAAAAAAAGTTACCAAATCATTTTATTTTGTAGGTCCTGAATAAGTCTACAAACAAGTTGAGGGATTCTTTGCTTCCAAAAGAAGAACCTAAACTTGCAATTCCTCTATTACTGCTTATTGCTCAGCATCGATCCAAGTAAGATTTTTTTTTGAACTTGCAAAATCCTCTGCGGTTCCTCTCTCCATACGCCTGCATGCTTTGGCTTGCCTGGGCACAGATTGTCTTTATTTTCCTTCTGCGTTCTCGACTAAGTGGAATTTAGTCTTGGCACAGTTATGTAATATTATAATTATAATACAGATGACATGTTAACATTTATTATGGATGTATGGCCTAGGATCTATCCTAATTAAATGGCTTCTTGAGTCTTGACTATATTCCTGGAAATATTTTATTTTAGAAGTAGATGTTGAAGAAAGTATCCAGAAAGCACCCACTGACTAAAGCTTTATCATCTGCCTTGTGGGACCCCTGTATAGGAAATTCATGTGCAGCCATAGAGTCTGTCATATTCAGTTTTTAGTTTTTGCTTGATAATGTTGGTATTGTTCTCAGGATTATAATAAATGCGGATGCCACATATATCAAAATGGTCAGCGAGCATTTTGATAGGTGCCATGGAATACTGCTTCAGTATGTTGAGTTTCTTTCAAGTGCAGCAACTCCAACAACCTATGTTCAACTAATACCTCCGCTAGAAGATCTGGTTCATAAATATCATATCGAGCCAGATGTAATACACTCCTCTCTTTTGTACTCCCTGTATTTTTTACGTGCTTGAGCTTATTTCATTATTTTATTACACATCAACTTGAGTAAACATGGTGATACTTTCGCTTTATTCTAGGTTGCTTTTCTTATATACCGCCCGGTGATGAGGCTTTTCAAAAGCACTAATGGAGGTGACACCTGTTGGCCTCTGGATGACAATGAAGAAGGGGAGTCGGTATCATGTGATGATATCATCTTGCACGGTGACTCGTCTCAGAAGTCCATCATGTAAGTCCTTTATGAACATCTGCCATGAGTTTGCATTGCTTCATGACCTTTTTACTTGGTGATGGAGATGCTATAATAGTATAATACTATAACAATATTGTACCATTCAACAGTCCCTAAACATCATATAACCTGCATTAATTTATACACTTTTCATAACATGGGCTGTTGTAGTTCGTATGCAAGATACATATTTTATTTGTGCATTTCAAGTATCTATTCAGTAGTATGGATTATCACACCTTATTTATCTCATTTTCACCTTTTGATTCATCTTGCTATATACTTTTGTTATACTCGTTTGTGCTTCTTGTAATCATGTCCTATACTTTCTTCCTGTATCAAGTTCAAGGTACAAATCTAGCTAGTGGTTCCTCTATTTCTCCACAATTGCATGTTCATTGTCCACGAAACTATCAAACTTTTACTGGCTTACACACAACATTCAGTCAACACTAGTCTTTCAATGGGTGATTTTTTCGTCATTAGAAGTATAAACGAAAAAAATAAATTACAAATTAAGAAAAGTTAAGAGAAAGTATATGCCCTTCAGAACGTCATAGCAGACTTACGAGAACTTAGAGGCCAGATCAGGGCGATCTTGAGATCCCTGGAAGCTGGTAGGGAACTACTGACTATACCTTGAATCATTATTGCTTTCAGAAACCCATGAATTTAACTTTCGAATCCTCCTTGACTTGGAGGTTAGCTTTTGGTTAAAATATTTTTTTCTGTTTCTAACTGAGAATGATACTTCTTTGACATATCTATGGTATTTAGGTTCTCGATTCACATGCAGTTCTCTGTATTCTGTTTTACTACAGGTGGTCAGATCTTCTTAACACAGTCCGGACAATTTTGCCAACAAAAGCCTGGAACGGTCTTTCACCTGAATTATATGCTACTTTCTGGGGCTTAACACTATATGATCTTCATTTCCCAAAAGATCGTTATGATGCAGAAATAAAGAAGCTGCATGATAATCTCAAACAACTGGAAGATAACGCAGATAACTCTAGCATTGCAATATCACGACGTAAGAAAGACAAAGAGAGAATCCAAGATTTACTTGACAAATTGAACAATGAATCTCAGAAGCACCAACAACACATAGCATCAGTGCTCCAAAGGCTAGCCCGTGAAAAGGATAAGTGGTTGAGTTCTAGTCCAGATGCACTGAAGATCAACATGGAGTTTCTCCAGCGTTGCATATACCCACGCTGTGTTTTTAGCATGCAGGATGCCGTGTATTGTGCTACATTTGTTCAAACACTGCATTCACTTGAGACTCCATTTTTCAACACGGTGAATCATATTGATGTCTTCATTTGTAAGACACTACAGCCAATGATCTGCTGTTGCACAGAATATGAAGCCGGCAGGCTTGGAAGGTTTCTTCAGGAGACGTTGAAGATGGCCTACTATTGGAAGGTATTTTATTGCTTCAAGTGTGCTAGACACGCTTTACCATAGTATTCATGGTAAAGAATGGAGGTAGCACACATTATTGGATAGCTTTCCTGCTGGTTATTACATTTTTTATAGAGCTTCTGAATTTTCATTTACAACATTTTGCAGAGTGATGAATCAATATATGAGTGTGAATGTGGAAATAAGCCGGGTTTCGCTGTGTACTTCAGGTTTCCAAATAGCCAGCGCGTGTCTTATAGCCAGTTTGTTCGAGTATGCTTTACTCCTTGAAGTTATGTGTATTGTATAATTAAGTACTCCTGTATGTTTTGTCATTTCCCTTATGGAATTAAATCATTAATGAAACATAGAAATTCAGAAATTACATTAAAGGAATTGGGTACTTCCCCTAATTAGCGAAAATCTTTTCTACTCGTGTAGTTTGTCATTGGCTACATTTTAAAAAATATGGCAAATTAGCATATTCTAAAGAAGCAGAGTTCCTCTGTTGTTTCTTATGCCAAATGCATTGAAGGCTCAGTTGTTCTTAAATTGTATTTTTTATCATTCTGCTTTTTTTATTTGTAAGATCAGAAACAACCTGATTCCAAATGTGAAAGTTGGTACCGCATGTGCAAGACATGTTGGTTTGAGTGAGCTGTACACTAGAAATTGGTCATGTGTGGGCTCTGAATTAGATTTGTAGTGGCAAGCTTTGATATGTTAAAACTTGCAAGTTTTCCAGCAAGATAGCACCATAATGTGTAAATGCATTTTTTTTACCCACTACATGCATTTCTGTATAAAAGTATCTCCCTTTTTTTGTTGTTGGGGGTGGGGGGGGGGGTTCAAACTTCTGTTTCTTCAATCCATGATATAAATTCAGCATGGTTTTAGAGGCTCTAATATTTATTGTTCATTGCTGATTTGCTGTATATTTTGGTCACGTGCACCTGAAAAATCAAGAAAATAAGTAAATATCTAATATCTTAAATTTTATGGGGACATCCTTCGATTTGCTATTTTCTTTACATTATATGTTTCTGAACATTGTTTTTTTTTTTTAATTCTGTACTTTTGAAAGGTTCATTGGAAGTGGAGTTCAAGAATCACCAAGGTGCTTAATCAATGTATGGAATCAAAAGAATACATGGAAATCAGAAACGCCCTTATTGTGCTCACAAAGATATCTAGTATTTTTCCTGTGATTCGTAAAAGTGGTGTCAATCTTGAGAAACGGGTAAATCCACTATTACTCATCATTCGTTATATGCTGCTGTGCTATTTCTCACCAATACATTTTTCCAGGTTGCTAAGCTAAAGGGGGATGAGAGGGAAGATCTGAAAGTTCTGGCCACTGGTGTAGCTGCTGCTTTGGCAGCTCGCAAGGTAAGTGTTACATCTTTCCCAATTGGTACTTTTTTCTGCCCACCATTAGACAGCCATTTGTGTATGATTATGAGAAATATATGTGGAATTCTCAATATTATGCAGAGTTCATGGCTATCTGAAGAAGAGTTTGGCATGGGTCACCTTGATCTGAAACCAGTGCCGGCAAAATCTGTTCCTGGTAAATAGAAACTACAAAAGGTATTTTGTTGAAACCATTATGATTTGCTTGTGCATGACTAATCTTTTGATCTACAGGAAACCCGTCAACAGATCCGTTGACAGGAAAAGATCAGAGTGTTCGTGCAAAATCTACAGATAGTAGACATGAAAGGTCAGAAGGTGCCATGAAGCCCGATGCTCAACAAAAGAAGAATGCCTTGTCTGCAAATGGATCTGATAGTCAAACGCCAACTTCCTCTGCACAAAGAAAGGTTTCTGGTGTTGTTCGTGGTGCAGATGAACCTCCAAAACTTCTGTCTGATGATGGAGTTAAGGTTTCAAAGCCTACAGCAGAATCTGAGGTATCTCCTAGTTTATCATATGGACAAGTTAACATATTATATAAATAGGGTAATTTATAGTGCTATATTATGTTCAAATGCATAGCAGGAGCAATTTTGTTCTGACATTTATCTTTGCAATCTATTGTAACTGTTTTTATTACAACAGACAAAGGTGCCACAAAAGCGTACTGCACACAATGTTGGGAAGGTATCTAAGCATGATACGGTAAAGGAAGATGTAAAATCTGGGAAATCTATCAGCAGGGGTGTCAATCAACAAGCCTCTGCTGTTCCTATTGATAGAGAAGTATTGTCTCAGGCAGCTGATGGTGTGCAAGATACTAATTGCACTATTTCTTTGGTTGGTACCAATGGTAACGTACATCCGGCACCACGAAAGGTATCAGCATCCTCCCAAAGATCCGTGGTGTTGGCTACACATAGTGGTGGAATAGCTAATCCCTCCGGTGAATCTACTGACTTGATTGACTCTACCTTGAAACAGCAAAAAAGATCTGCTCCAGCTGAAGAACAAGATAGAGCAAGTAAACGGAGGAAAGGAGAGATTGAAGGCCAGGATGGTGATTTGACAGAACACCACACAGACAAGGAAAAAAATTTGGACTCACGATCAGTAGATAAATTTCATTCTGTGGATCATGAGAAGAGTGCTAATGAGGAACAAAACCTAAGTAGGACAGAGAAGTTAAAAGAAAAATTTGATGAAAAATATGATAGAGATCCTAGAGAAAAACCAGATCGAACTGAGAGGCGTCGTGGGGAAGAAGTGGTTGAGAGATCAACAGACAGATTATCGGAGAGGAGAGAGCGTTCTATTGAAGGGATGCAAGACAGGGGGGCAGATAGAGCTCCTGAAAAAGGAAGAGAAGACAGGAATAAGGAGGAGAGGAACAAAGTTAAGCATGCTGAACCCTCCATAGATCGTGCACACCCTTCTGATGAACGGTTCCGAGGGCAAAGCTTGCCACCACCACCACCTCTTCCAACAAGTTTTGTACCCCAATCAGTTGGTGCTAACCGAAGAGATGAAGATAGTGACCGAAGGGGTGGTAGCACCAGGCATACTCAACGGTTATCTCCCAGACGCGATGAGAAAGAAAGGTGGCACTCAGAGGAGAATGCTTTGTCGTTGCAGGATGATGGGAAGCACAGAAGAGAGGAAGATCTCCGGGATAGAAAGCGTGAAGATAGGGATGTTTCATCAAGCAAGGTAAATATGTCTTTGTCCCCTCCCTCTTTTGTGACTTGTGACCACTGTTCTCTTGTTTAGTTCTACTGATAAAAGTTAACGTATGTCTTGTGCTCGGTACTCGCTCTCTTGACAGCTGTATGTCTAATGATTTGACTTCAGAGACATGCAATCATTCCTTTTGTGAGTTTGCAGTGCGTAACCCAAAGATCATACTTGTTTGACTTGCTAATCTTTTTGTTGTTTGTATAGGTTGACGACAGGGATAGGGACAAAGGTAATACTATGAAGGAAGACAGTGACCCAAATAGTGCTTCCAAACGGCAAAAGATTAAGAGAGATCAGTCTGCTTTAGAAGCTGGGGAATACACACCTTCTGCTCCACAGCCTCCCAGCCATGGAGTTGGTAGCCCACAATTGTTTGACATACGAGAGCGAGAAAGAAGGGGTGCTGTTTCACAGCATCGGGCAACGCATGTTGATGACTTTCCTAGGATGCATGGCAAGGATTCAACAAGCAAGACAAGTCGTAGAGAATCTGACCAGTAAGTATAGGAAATAATAATTTCTCGTTAAAATAAGCATTGCACACTTTCCTACAATTTGCAACATGTATTTTTCATATCTTGGTTTGGTTGTCATGTGAACCACACAATCTGTTTTGTGGGATCAATTTTGTATTGACATAATGAAGTCGCAAAATCTTCGCTTTTGCAATTTTTCCCCTTAAAATACCTATGTTCTGCACACAAGTCACAGACCACAATACCTTGTGCAAATTGTAGGTCAATCTTTTTTCTTTGAGCTCTTTTAGCATACACCACTCACCTGTAGGGAGGTATTGTAGATAAATCCTAACTATTCAATATTCATGATGAAGACAGATTTAGTCAAGAAAACAATGGCTATTCCGGGTTACCAAGTAGTTAGGCAGATAAAGAATGTAGAAATTCCACCATTCAACCTTCCTAAATTGTAGATCACGTGGTGCCACGCACTTGGCGAGGCACTGTGTAGCTGGCAGAGAACCAATTATGTTCCAAGCACAATACCTCTACGACGACTACTATTATGACACATGGTGATTGCATCTAAAAAGTGGTTTTTAATCCTTGTGCAACTTTTGGTTTCATTTAGACGAATCATTCAGATCACTTGCTCTTGCATATTCTAGAAGTTTGGTCTTGTCTTGTTCAATTGACAGACGTATGTCTGGCCCGTGCATTCATCAGATGATGACAACATGTACACAAACGAATTCTCATGTTTAGGACATCGTACAATAGCTGCCTCACTCAAACAGTTCAATGGAGTAATGTCTTACCGAGAATTGGTAGTTTCCAAATTAGTTATTTCCTTTGATAGGGAATATTGAGATTTATTATTATTTAATGGCCATGGGTGACCATGTTAAATCCGAGCCATCAAACCAAGATCAATGGATGTGTATTCAGAAGTGGTGTACCCGAAAAATTGTTTTTCTTTCTGGACGTGTATGAGTATCTAAAAAGAAGTAAATGTTCGAACTTTACATAATTATCTTGAAGCATATTTTAACTGCATGATTATGTGGTTTGACTGGTTTCATAGATATTTGTATTCAAAGTTGTGATAATCCTTATCTTGGTGCATATATTTTGAGTTTTTCATAATAAATTGGTGATAGTTGTACATACATAAGTGAGCAATCAGATTGAAATGAGTATACTCTTAAATATGTTGCGGTTGTAAGGTATAATTAGAAATAAATCCTGCAGAAAAAATGATCGCTGGTATGATTTTTGAAAAAATGATCGCTGGTATGATTTTTTCTTTCATTTTCTGCGCAACATTTACTGTATGGTAACGTCTTCTGCTGAGCAGCAATGTTTGGTAGAGTTTCTAACAAGCCTTGTGTAAGTTGCAGAATGCGTGAGAGAGAATGGGAAGAGGAAAAGCGACCAAGAGCTGAAGCAAAAAGGAAGCATCGGAAGTAGGCTACTTGTGAGAATTTTGATCAATGCCAAATAACACGAATTCACTTGAGCTACATAAAGAGGCGCATGATCAACAGCCAACAAGATCACGTTTTCTTGTAGGAGGAAAACGTATTTCGGCATATTTAAACGGACCATTGAACGGTGTATGGCTGGTTTCTTAGAAAGATGTGCTGCGGCTGAAGTGGCCAGATAATCAATCCTTCTGCCGAGTACCATGAATAGAAGTTCGTCGATGCAAGCGCAGCATCAGGAGATACACCATGGTTTGACTTTATAGTACAATTTTTTTGAAAACAATGTGGAATGCAGAGAACAAACTTATGGGCCATATTTTGTACTGTAAACAAGGATGAGCAGGTCGCCGTGCAGCTATTTTGTAATTCATACTAACTGCAGATATGTTGGTCGTAGGAAGCATTTGGATTGCCATTTTTGCACCATCTAGGAATAATAGTAGGCGGCAGATTGGCTGGATTGTACATAGTAGTACAGTTGTAATGCTTGCATGAACCTATTTTTGTGAACAGCTTTACTCGAGTTTGCGCAGAGATGATTGCACGTCATGCTTTACGTAATGCTGTGGTTTTTTTTCCCTCGTCTGTCGATGGTGTTGCATGCCCTGTGTCTACGAGACAGTGAAAATAATTTCACCGAAATTTCAGCGGTTATCGGTGATAACCGGCCGTATCGGTGAGGGCCATTAAGCGAAATGTTTGGAGGATTGCGGTTGTAGGGCTACATTTCAAATACAACTCATTTAAATATGAAAATACATCAGATTTTAACTTTATTTTCATCTCTATTTTGTGTATATATAAATATCTACTTTATCTTGACAGGTACATATAGTTTTTTTTCTCAAAAATTCAATTTTTTCATAAAATTATAATTTTAATTTTTTTGGCCAAAATTTTCTGATAAAACTGGTTATCGGTGTTATCTTACCCTTCGATAAAATTTTATCACCAATACAAATTTCCCTGCTACGAGATGGCTGTCCCTCGGGTTCTTGGTCAATGACCACCCATTCTGGTGATATACCATTATGTCGATCAATGTGAAAAAAAGGAGGTAAACTCACAGTTGCTGAGAAGCAATAACGGGATAGTAGGTGTCTACTTGAATTATCAGAACGCAGTAAGAAAAAAAAACAAGCAAGCTCTTAGAACAGAGCACATAGTGTTGAGGTTCTTACAACAGAGACGCAAGTATTGCGAATTCTACTATTGCAAAAAAAAAAAAAGGGAAGGCGAAACCGTGAAAGTCTTATGAGCTCTGGTAATAAGGCGACAAGCCCATTGATGTCCGAGTAAGCTGGCACTGGCCGATCCTTGGCCTTCTCCATCGTTTGAGCTTTGAGTCTTGACGACGGCACGGACACTACAGTTACTTCCTCAGACCCTTGTTCTTCTTCTGCTGTTTGGCTGTCGAACATGAAAGCTGGCTGAGCTGCAGGTCAGAGGAAGCACAAAGGCAGAGAGAGAGAGAGTCAGAGACGAGATGATTACCCAGTCTCCTCTTGGCCTCGGATTTGGCGAAGAATTCTGCCCACTCGTCCGTAAGAACAAAAACCGGCTCCTCCCCGTCCTCCTCGAGGAAAACCTCCTCTCCTTGCTCCACTTGCAGCGCCGGTTCCTCCAGATCTTTCGCTGCCTCTCCCTGCAGCCTGCACCCAACCAAGGAACCTATTATAATCGAACCACTCCAGAAGAAACCAACGCGGCGCGCTACGCCGTAGTGCGATACCTGGCCGCCCCGGAGGCGTGGAGTGGTTCTTCCGGCTGCCAGGGCGCCGCGGTCGGGTACGGCGGCGGGTGAGCGTTGGCGAACAAGTCGGGACCCGGCTGCTGCTGGTGGTGGTGGTGGGCGGGTGGAGCGGCAGCTAGCAGGTGGGTGCTGTGGTGGCAGAGGTGGATGTGGATGTGGTGGTGGTGGCGGGGATCGAGGTGGAGGTGGAGTCGGTGGTGGTGATGCGAAGGGTGCGGCGGATTCATGGCGCCGGCGCGTGCTTTGGGCGCAAGAGCGGTAGGGTTTAATACCTCACGGTGGGCGTCGCTCCCATCTATTTGTATACGACAATGCAACCGATGCACTAGTACTATTTTCTTTCTGCCCCCTCCAAGCCAACGGCGTACGATAGGAACGTCGACGTGAACGTATAAGATTTTAGGCCTAAAAAGCTATCTAAAAAATTCATTTGAAACTATTCATTTGTTTTGACTTTCAAAGAAACCAAGAGTGAAATGACAAAAGCCCCAAGAAGAACGTTTTAGAATACGTTTGAACAACTTTAAAAACTTGTTCCGTAAATATACATACAAGTATTTAGACTTTGTATTAAAATTATACAAGAGTGCCTCCATATCGTTTTACTTTTAAGAATGTTTTCTACCATATAATAAAAAGCAATCCAAATGACAAGCAAAACAGAACGGAGAGTACATCGCCTAACAAATTAAGGTGTTAAAAACCAGTTGAATGGCGAAGATCAAACCGTTCCTGTGCCAAGTGCTAACATTCTCTTTTCTAGTTGAAAAACCGTCCTCGGCAATTTTATGATCTTAATTAGAATGGAATTCGGTTCTTCCAGCGCAGTAGTACAGAGTAACTGTTTCACAGAACACAGTACACGACCAGTGTAAAATTCGATCATTTACACCTGTCGAGTGTACATAGCTAATCGGAATAGACGTATGCCTCGCGTTGTTGCGGAGAGCAGAGCGCCCACGCCATTGGCACAAGTGATGTTTATGCCATGTTTCAAACACAATCAGCTTTGCACCAAACAATACAGACATTTTGTCCGAAACATGCAGGCATCCAGAGTTCAACAACTGCACAATAACCGCTCGTCCGATCAACAGTCAACAATGCATGATAGGCACTACGGTTTGAAAACAAAGCTCAACATTTGGTTCAATACGATAATACACAGAGAACCTCTGATCACTATAAATCATGTAATCATTCTGTACGCATTGCAATAGATAGGCACAATCGCAATGTGAGCAGCTACGTGCTTTACCTCAGAAGAATACACGACTTGTGTTGCACCATTCAAAATAAACCAAAACAAATATATGATAGCACCAGATCTGCACCCAGGAGTTGATCGATTGCAAATAAATGACAAAACGCGAGCAAATCATGGTCTCGCATAAGCCACATCAGGTCCTAAAGCTCATTATTTAACTTTTTAATAGTCGGTGCTCTTCTTAAAAGGCATCCTGTCCTCCAGCCCCACCAAAACTGCTGTTGCCGTAGCCTTGGTTACCGCCGCCATAGCCACCATCGTAGCCACCGCCACCTCCACCACCGAAGCCCCGGTTCCCTGCAGGTCTCTCGTTTGCGAAGTTCACACGGACGTTCCTCCCTTCAAGAACCTACAAGAAATGGAGAAGGCATTATACACTGAAGTATAGCAAGAGTATATATCAAACATCAGCAATAAGGTAAAGTCAAGACACAATACATTAGAACATTCATCAATCATCAAGAGGTAAAAGGAAAGGAAAAGAAACACCTTAACAATTCAAAAGGGGCATCATGAAAAGCATTCATCTGCATCTAAACCCCATTCACATGCTATAGAAATTGAATTGAATCCCTCAACACGATAACATATTTCTCTGGTGTAGTATTTTTGACTCTGCACTTGTTTCATTTAGATTTTAGACAAATGCTACTAATCAGCAAATTTACTTAAAACAGAGCAACATGGGTCTAGTTCTGACTAGTGTTACTCGGACAAGGACACTGGTGTCGGAATCCGACTCGGATTCAGGTGTCGGATTCAGCAATTTTTTTGGCACACGGGCAGTGTTACTCGAAAATGGACACCGGTGTCATCCAATTCAAATTCCGGTGTCCGATTTGGCAAAAAAATATGGACATGGGTGTCCAAGTAACACTGGTTCTGACTCACCTGACCATCCATGCTAGACATAGCATTCTTTGCATCGTCTCCATTGGAGAAACTCACAAAACCAAACCCTCTTGACTTTCCAGTGTCTCTGTCAAAGATTACCCGAGCTGCAACATGAAAAATATTTAGATCTTGAAACAATAAATATAACATAAAATGAACCACATAGGAACAAACTGCAGACAAGAACGATGACATCAATATTACTCAGCAAAATGCTCAAGTATTGCTACACATTTAAATCTTCAAACACAAAATATAACGTTAAATGAACCACATCAGAACAAACAGCAGACAAAAATGACTATGAAAATTTGTTCATGTATTGCTTCACAGAATTGATGACATCAATATTATTTAACAAAATGCGAGTATTGCTACACAATTAAATCTTCAAACACAAACTATAACATTAAATGAACCACATCAAGACAAGCAGCAGACAAAAATGACTACGAAAAATTGTTCATGTATTGCTACACAGAACAAGGCTTCAAAGTATACACTGACCTTCAACGACCTCCCCAAAACTCGTAAACGCATCTTTCAGTGATTGGTCATCAGTACCCCAGGAAAGACCTGAAAAAGGACACAGAATAAGTCCTGCTGAGCTAGACAAGTTTGTGTACATACATCAGAAGCGAAACAAGAAAACTTACCGCCCACGAAAAGCTTGCTGGACATGAGCCGAGCAGCATTGAACATGGCAGGAGCTGAGCCGGTCGAGGCACTGCTCGCCAAAGCACTGTGCCTAAAAAGGCTGCCAAGCTTGTTGAAGGCCGCCATAGAGGAAGATTAAATCTGCACAAATATGATGTAACCGCACATCTTCAATCATCGACAAGAAAAAGAAACAGAGAGACAAACAGGGGTAAATAATAGCAATCATACACATGAATCATTGAACAAGACACTGCAACAAAGTATGATGCAAATCTGCTATTGTCTAAAAGTTTCTGCCGTAAACTTTCCAAGAAACATGATATCTGATCTTTTATAGAAGCCAGGCAATCTAGCTCATGCACGAGATTAATGTAAACCAAACCAACCTAACTAGATACCCCAAATCACAACAAATCAGAGGGATTTGACCTTTTTCAGCCAAAAGATCTCAGCTAAGTTACATGTTAAAACCAGAGACTTCCAGTTAAAAACCTGCAATTCATACCATCATGACAACACCAACCCCAAAAAAAAAGTAAAACAAACGTCAAATTTCCCTTCTCCCTACTTTCTAAAGGAAAGAACCAGATATTAACAACACGCATCTGAACCCTCCCCTTTTCCTCGACACCACGAGAATCGATTTTCGCCCATCTTTTTGAGACGACATACAATGAATCTAACAGAAGGCAGCGACAATGGATGACCAGAACCGTCGCGGCACGGAAGCGATAGATCAGATCAAGAGCAACGAGGTAGGGCCGTAGGAGGGAACCGTACCTGAGGGGGATGAGACGGGACGGCAGGGAGGGGGATGAGGCGGGGAGGCAGGGGTTGGGGTTTAAGCGAGGCGGAGGCGGCTAGGGTTTTGTGGTGCCTTGCTTCGCTCTGTATATTGCTGGGCTAGTTCCGGCTCGGCAGAAAACATTCTTTCCTTTGAACGCGTCAATGAGATAGTGAAATTGCCACGGGTACCTCGATCTGTACCAGAAAAGAAATTACCCCACTCCCTTTGACTTGCTGCTTTCACCAATATTTTCTTAGAAAATCACTGACACAGCTTTCTGTTTTAATATTATACATCGTAATAGTAAGCGGTAACTAGTAGTTATAAATTTACAACCATGGCTGTATAAGGCCCTGCTACAAACGATTTCATCTTCTAACTTTTTAATTTTGCCTTTTTTGACTTTTTAGCTTTTTTATTTTTTCCTCTTATTCCTTTGTATTGTCTATGATGATGTAACTTTTTTTATATTTTTTAATTTATTTTATTTAATTACTCAGAAAAAACTAATAGCTAATATAGTGCATTTTCAACCGCTACAGTAAAAAAACAAAAAACAACAGCTAGAAGCCACATTGAGCATGCCCTAAAAGTATTTTCAAATAGAAATCTATGTGCTATTTCATGCCACCAGTCCACATATATGTATTGTAAGATTGATTCTTGATTTTTTTTATATATTTTGACTCTAGTAATATAAAGGACTAATATGATAGTAAAATGGAGGGACCCAAGCCCCAAAGGCATCATTACTAATATGTATCACAAATCTGCCAAGAAAATGCTATAATCTTATTATACTTAATTCTACTCAATCAGCAAAAATGAACATAATAGTAAATAAACCTTGTGAGCCCTACCATCTAGTGACACTCTCGACCGCATGAACCTTGGATTTTTCTATCCTAGTTCAGATCCTCCTCGTCATCAACTATAACTATCTCGACACCCAATCTGCACGTGCAAAGACTAAATAATATTTTCCCTAACACAAGTTCTCTCCAACATAACCAACATTAGTCCACACATGCATAACACACCCGTGTCCATCCATAAGCACGAACCAAATCATCCGCGATTACAATTTTCACGTTTTCCAAAAATCAATTCGAGACCACCCTAAAAAACCAGTCCGACTGCCGTGCACATGCCGTTCAGACCGCTAGTCGAATATGAGTACTCGAAGATTACAAGCGCTTGGGGTACTCGAAAGGTACAAGTAATTGTAGCACTCAAAGCCTACGATTACCGATCCTCGACCAGGCACCGTAGCTCCGTCCATCAACCAAGCATTATAGCTCCGATCATCGACCAGGTTGAAGCCTACGACTACCAACTACCGATGAAGGTCGAAGCCATCGACTACAGACTACCGATCAAGGTTGAAGCCTTCGACTATTGACTACCGATCGAGGTTGAAGCCTTCAACTACGGACTAGCGATCGAGGTTGAAGCCATCGACTACCAACTATCGATCGAGATCAAAACCTTCGACTACCGATTACGGATCTTTATCGAAGCCAGCGACTACCAATCGTGGTCGAACGCTGAGCGGTCGAAGCGGTCATCTGGTGAGAGTTTACAACCTCTGAGAGGACCAACGACAAGTGATCGAAGACTACGACTAACTTTCGCAAATGTAAATTTCAATGCAACCAAAATATCAATTATTTATCATCACTATATTCACCCTATTCATATGGTCTAACATGCATGTAGCCCGGACAGACCTCATGGCTGCACGATCCATCTGCAGTTTTGAAGAATCTCGCCATGTTGCTTGTTAAAGCACACCCAACATGGCCAGTGTCCTTTGATGGGTCATGTAAAAACCTCACCCGCAGAGAAGAGACAGTGGACTATGGTTATAGGATATACTGCTGCATTCTATTCTTGTACTCCGACGAATGCAGTGCAGGCTGCACAAATCCTTCGCGACCTCTGTACAGTCCCTGAAGAGGTATGCCATCTGCAATAATCTTGGTATTTGGCGAGAAGTCAAGTGCTCTCTGAAATGTGCTTTCAGAAATTCAGATCAGATTGTAGCTAAATGTTCCCCTTGTTATTTTTTTTTAAGAACGACGCCAAGGATGCTAAGCTGCCTGCTGAATAAATTATTAGAGTGCTATTACAAGGAACACAAAGAGCGACCCACAAACGACCCTATCCTTATTCATCTTGACAAAAAGGCATCTTGACGTTCGGGTTTATGTTTTGCCCTTGTTAATCATAAACTGTTCTGCTGGGCATCGGATGCGAGAGGATCGGGTTTATGTTTTGCTCGGCACGCGTTCTGTTAGGACAACGGCGGTTCTTCTGAATCTTAAACTTGTCATTATCTTTCCAAGGCTGTCTCGCAGAAGCCAGACCATGCCATCGGTGCCAAATTTTACTTTGCTAAAGAAATCCTTGTGACAGATGGATAGTACTGGTGCAATGCATTATCTATGTACAATGCAGAGGTATGAAAATATGGAATAATAACACTAGTTGTTGAAGAAAAAGAACACTAGTTGCATTCATGCTCTTGACATTAGCCTGTAGAGCCCTGCTGGATTTAGCTAAGCGCATCATCTATTCTAATTAAGAGTTGCTTCTTACTCTTAACAGAAGCAGAGTTGTTTGTAATTGTACTTCTGCTTTGAGAACTCAATATGTCCATTTCAGTGCAGTGATCATTGCAACCCAAATGCTACAGAGACATATCAACGGCACGTATTAGAAAATTTTAGGCAGACGATTTATGGTCATACAGTATCAGAAATTTCAGGAGACATCTCTTATTAAAGCTCGAGCTCTCATAAAGCCAATGCTAGAGGTTCGATATGGAACTTATTCCCCCTGATATTAGAGCAGGAAGCCATCTTAGTTACAGTGAACAAAACACCATGGCAGATGCCTGTATGCCAAATCCTTTGATACCTTAGATCCATATATCAGATGTGCAGTCCCCGCCAGGATATCTCATCTCATGGGCCAAGGAGGGACCGTCAGGCTCCGTAGCAAAATCTACAAAGAAGTTGGGGTTGATAGTCAGCCCTCCTTTCTCGGTGTCGACATCGATCTGCAACATGTGAGAGCCCTTCTTGACAAGATCAGGACCATAGAACTGTTCATCCCATCGGCTGAAAAGAGAGTTGGTCACATATATCCTCTTTCCATCCAAGCTTAGCTGAATCATCTGTGGCCCACCTCTAAGTCGATGCCCCTGATAATAGGAAGCATGGTATGCCAGAGTAATATTTAAGTGACTAGAGATAAAATGTGTTCCTTGAACAAATATTGCAGTTTAATTGGATCACTCAATTATAAGCCAGAACAAGTGTGCACAGATGGAATGTTCTAAATACAGCAATGTACAGCAGCTGGCAAGGTGGATGTGGTATAGTAGTTTGGTACTACATAACTTAATGCAACCGCTACTAAAATCGTAACTCTCATTATTCTAAATTGTCTTCCGAATTAAGTTGTCAAGAGGAACAAGATAGAATTTACCTTGATCTGGGGCACATTATACAATAGTTGTCAATACCGTATCAGAGGCCATACCGGTTTGGTTCTTAGAATATTACGTTCCGGTACCAATCCATACTGGTGTGCCGTTTCGGATTTAACATAATAATACGAGAGTGTGTGTGTGTGTGTAAGTATATATTTATTTAATTATATGCATACCAAATATCCCTTGTGATATTGTTTCAAATATATAATAGTATTATCAAATATAACATATAGTTTAATAAACAATATTATCAATTCTGCTGGTACCGGCCGGTGTTAACCTGTATCAAAGCCAGTATAGCCGGTATTGACCGGTATTAAGCCCGTATGACCAATACGGTATGTAGACCTAGTTTGTACTGGTTTAGGTAACGGCACAGTACGTACCGGCCGGTACTAAAACGATATTAACAACTTTGCATTATACTGCTCTTCTCTACCATCATCAATCACATAGACGACATCGCTGCCGATAGAATTTACCTTGATCTGGGGCACATTATACTGCTCTTCTCTATCATCATCAGTCACATAGACGATATCGCTGTCCTTCTGAAGAAGCCCGCCTACCCATACTTGTCCAGCCAACACAGGCTTTGCAGGGTCCTCAATGTTGTATTGCCTGATATCCCCATGAAGCCAATTGACCAAGTAGAGATAGCGATCATCAAGAGAGAGAACGAAATCAGTTATCAATCCTGGCATTTCAGGCAGAATCCAGTTGCGCACCTTCAATGGTTCTATAGATATAGCAAGCTGCGAATGCAAATATAAGGAGTGTAAACAAGTTGGAAAATCATCTTTATGATATGGAAAAAAGAAGTAGGAACATTAGCATGTAATTTTGGACAAACCTCATGGCTCCATGATCCATCTGCGTTTTTGAAAAATCTCACCATGTTGCTTGTTAATGCACAGCCAACGTAGCCAGTGTCCTTTGATGGGTCATGTAAAAACCTCACCTGCAGAGAAGACAAACAGTGAAGTATGGTTATTCAATATACTGCTGCATTCTTGTACTCATATTTTTCAGCATTTGATACACACCTCAAGTGGAAGAAGGCCTGTACTGCCTAGATCTAGTGTCTGCTTGAGCTCACCACCAGGCCAGTCATACACATGCAGGTGCCTTCCATACAGACCATCCTGGACATGCTGAAGATTAAAACCTGTCCTGAACGCTGCAGGGGCTCCCCATGACGAACTAATCATCGTGTTGTGACGAGGCTGGTACCAGAAATCATAGCCAAACAAGGGGCTGTGACCAGGCTTTTCCCAACTACAAGTAGCAAACAGTTAATCAGTACACTGGAAGTGGCAAAAAAATATCTGTCTGCATTTCAGAAGTCAAGCAACAACGTGTCATATATGAATTGCCATTTCATAGTACATTATTTGAATTACAGCATCGATAGACCACAAGTATTATACTGCTGATTTGGTAAGCTGTAAATCAGAATGAGGTGGTTTGATGATGTTATGTTCTCTCTAATTTTGGCCTTAGTCAGTAGTTACATGGTGTATTTCCATGCAAATGTATCTAAATTGTAAAAGAACTTACCGTCCTTTGACGTTAAATTCTGAATCCAACAGGAGGAAGCCATTGCCAGCAGCATTCCCCTCCTTGTCCCCCAGGCAAGAAATCATAATGTCGCCAGATGCAAGGCAATGAGATGTATGAGGGAACCCAAGCCCAGTCTTATCAACGATGTCCTCAGCCTGGACAACCTTATGCAAGGCAGGCGCCCTTGGGTCCTTCACCGTGTCAACGACATATACACGACCTGACCTGCATGCGAACAACCATCGGAGCGACATTGCAAACTCAGTTCTGCACTCGACATCAGCTAATTCAACCATTGATTCATCTGATCATCGTCACTTCATCATACTCACAGCAACGAAGGAAGAATCAAGAAACGGCGGCTCGCGGACGGATCACCGTGGCAAGAGCTGCAAGAGTTCCAGCCAGAGTGATGGAGCTCATCGCCGACATGGGTGGCCGGGAGCCTGTGGATCACTTGGGAATATGTAGGGGAATTGGGGTCCACGTCCACCGTAGCCAGGTAATCTGGCTTGTCAATTCCAGTACCTGCACACAAGTTCATACATAACACATTAACACACAATTCCTAACACCTACAAGACCGAACACTCCTACATCTCTCCCCATCTTCACATGGTTTCTTCTGTGATCAGAAACTCTCAAGAAGTGAAGAAACCATGTGAACCTTAGCTACAGAGACCGAGTAGGCGGTTCCGAACCGCAGCTTAGCTACTTTTGACTCTAGTGTCACAGATAATGTCCGTCCCTGACATGGCGGCACATGCATGTTCAGAATTAAAGCCGATCGATTTGGTTACCCATTAAGCTCGCAGACTAATTAAATTAAGAAATATACTCCTATAACCTCACCCAAAAAAAACTGTTTCACATCGGTTCCATGTGCCCCATGGGAAAATCCAATTTAATTGAGTTCCGATTTCCCAAGGAGTTGAAGATCTAAACCAGAGTTTAGTACAGTATTGTTTATTCTTCTTGACTTCATTTCAGGCTAATTTATGATTTCAGGCTAATTTATGAAGGGTCCCTTTCACACCGAACACTCTGTATTAAAGAAACTTTCGGGATTAAATTAAGTACGCTGTCTATCCAGTCCAGGTCAAGTCTTCATGAGCTCTTCCTGCACTACTATCCAATTACTAAACCCTATTAAAGGTTCTAAATTAACTCCTAATTAGCCCCCCCAAGATCTAAGCGTAAGTCGTAACGCAGGTGTGTGCATGTGTACGAGCCTCCCTCGTATCCGCTAGTGGGATGGGAATTGGGATAGGGATTATGCAGAGGAAGCGTACCATTGTAGACGCAGGTGACGTAGATGAGCTTCTCCTGGGGGCCCTTCTCCATGGCCTCCAGCGGCGTCGCGTACCCCGGCCCGGTCGTGGCGCGGCAGCACGCCCCGTCGTTCGCCGGCGCCGGCGCCGCCACGTCAACAGCCGCCCCGGCCATCGATTCCCTGTGCTCTCAGATCGCCCAAACCCTTGCAAGAAACGCAGCCTCTTGATGAACCGTGGATCACCGGAGAGCAGGAGGCGGAGAAGCAAACTACTCAGTGCTGACTCACCAGACAGAGAGACAGGAGGAGGAGGAAGAATTCGTTTTCTTTTGGTGAGCGATCGAGCAGAGGAAAATGTGGGCGAAGGGGGTAATTATAGGGTCACGGCAGCTACGTGGCGAACCATCTGCCGCAAACTGCGCTTTGCGATTCGTTCTGGAAGGACAAGCAAGCGGGAGTGAACCTGGGCCCCACCACGTGAGGGGAAACGTATCTGGACGATAATGCGGGTGGGTCCGTCCGGGAGCTGGGTGTTGGAGAAATCGTGGACGCCGGGAAACGGCCGAATTCATCCTTGGAGCGTACGTACGTATGCCATGCTGCAGCTTTGCAATTTGCACAGCTAAGAGGACTGATTTGTCTCTTAGCACGGATCAACGTCATTCGAATTGGATTACTCCGGTGGATTTGCAAAACTTGTCACACGGGTTAGTTTGTATCGACTTCTATTTCTTGCCTTTGTTTCAGGAGTCAGAACATTTAATTTTTCCAAACAAATGTTATACTTCTTTCTTATCTTGTATATATATCTATTTCTTACTTTTTTTATGTCCATCCAAACAGATTGTGACATCCCTATCTATATCTACCCAAACAAGTCCCCAAGGGAGGGTAAAAACAAAAATATACATAGTGAATCATCATTGTCTATACTTTACGCCTTAATAACTGATAAACTTGGATCAAATGGATAAGCTACTAAGGGGTGTTCGGAATAACTTATGGCTTATGATATTTTTTTACTGTAGTTGTCTTATTTTTTACTGTAACTGAGTTGGTTTATTTGACATAATTAAATTAAAAATAGAAAAAACATATTAACCTACCATAGACAATACAAAGGAATACGGGGAAAAAAGAAAAAGTAAAAATGCCCAAAAAATCTAAAAAAACAAAAAAAAACGAAATTACTGAATAGTGAAAAAAAGTAAAGTCAGAAATAGAAATTGATTTTAAGCTGAAATAAACAGTATAAGACCCCGCTCAAGATGGAGGTTTTTTCACTGTTTAGCGATTAAAGATCTTATGAAATGACAAGATGCATCAGAAGACTTTCGTCTTTATTTGATTTTTTTGGTATTTTTTGGTTTTTTTGTGTTTGTTTTTTTTCCCGTATTCCTTTGCATCGTACGCTCTAGATTAGTGTGCCGCTTTTATTTTTACATTTTTTTAGATTTAATTATACCCAATAAATCAACTCAGCTACAGTATTTTTTCAACAAACTACAGTGTTTTTTCAGTAAAAATCAAAAATCATCGCTATTTCGATCACCTCTAAATGTGTTGCAGTAAGGTACGGAGAAGCTGCGCTCTACGCCACAGACAATTAGGAATGGCCATCTGAGAGACATCACGCTGCCCAAAATATGCACAACCGTCTCGCATCCCGTGTCCATCATTTGTGTCCTTCTTGCTCAAACGTCAAAAGAATCCCTCGATTGACAGATAAGGATGCCCTAAACCAAACACGTCAGACCACAAAGGACGCCCACATCCAAAAAGGGATCACGTGAACTGAAATCTTCATATCTCAACAGCAACCAATAATGGGGACGATAAGTCCAGATACGAGATGCCATCGCAGCAAAAGAAAGCTGCACGCAGCAAAACACTACTAGTTAAAGCAAATCCCGTCTGAGATGTGCGGATGGAACGGATCATGTTTGCCCATCCATTTGACTTTCTGTACTTCCATAGTTTCCACAGGAATGCAAGATGCATGGGTCGTGCGCACATTATCTTTCTGGCTCATTGAGGATTTCAGTAGAATATACAACGTTCGGGGTCAACATTGGATGGCGGAGATTACGATTAAGTAACATCTTGTAATCTCCTTGCTTGTTCCTCTCTCTATCGCCTTGATACCCTTCTTAAACAAAGGTCTTATTTATATTAACTTTTAAAAACTATTTTTCTATAGTAAATAGCTTTCAAACAAAATGTATTTTAAAGATATGGTCTACTAGTCGATTGTAGTACACACTATAGCGATTTCATTTATATCGGCTAAAATCGCACACGAGTTTTTCTCTCTCAATACGACCCTCTACAAACTGTAATTATTTATAAGCTAGAGCTAAAAAATATCAGCAAAAGTTAATATGAACAAGCTTAAGTTAAAAGGGCGACAGTTGACACCTGTGAAAAGACACATTGTTGGTTGTCCCCATCCACGTGTGGAGTTTTCTCCATGTGCAGTTGTAGAATGGTTACTGAATGGAGAAGTAATGGGTAAAGATGTACCATGCAACTAAAAACCAACAAACAATCACCACATGAGTGAGGGCTTAAGTTTTTACCTTCTAACTTCTTAATTTTATCTTTTTATCTTTTTTTCAGTATTCCTTTGTATTTTATGTGATGTTATAACCCTTTTATTTTTAAAATTTAATTATGCTGAAAAAGCTATTAAGAACTATAGTGAAAAAAATCTGCTACAATGTCCAATAAGTTAGAAGCAGGCTTCACAAAACCGTACCTATGTTTAGCAAGGAACATCAGGTGATCTGCTTTATGCTGAAGAAGACGCATAGCTTGAAGGGCTCCTTAGGGATGAAAACAGATTGAATGCGAATTGAATAGTGCCCTTACCATATTCGTATTCATATTTTATAAACGAATACGAATATAAATCCAAATATTCTTAAATATGAATCGAATATTGTAATGAATACAAATTTAAATCGAATATCTACTCAATTCGGTCAGATCCGAATATCCTCATAACTTATGTAGTATAAAGATATTAATGATATTTTATCCTCATACAATCACGCTTAATCATTTTAATTCATTTATTTCACTTAAAGAAACAAAAATTCATGTTAAATTAAAAAAACTTATCCAACTAATTAGTTGCATTGTAATAAAAACTACCTTAACTTATATTTCTACTCGCTTAAAGTCACTTGGGCTTTCCTTAACATAGATTAGTGAAGACCGGCAAGTATTCAACACCACGGGAAAAACTCCCTTGTTTTTTGGTTATCTCTTTGCCTCTACTTTTCACAGTTCTATTTCTAACTTATTGTGATCATTTAGATTGCCATATTTATTTGTGCTAGAGATATTATTGTTGACTCTTGTGCTTGTGGTGCTTTTGCTATACGAAAATTGTGTGGGTTTAAATTATTTTGAAATCTTACCTAGCAATAAATTGTGGTAATTAGTTTTAGAAAGAAAGAATTTTAGAATCTTCTATTCACCTCCTTTAGTCAGTTATCCTTAATCCTACAACTGAGAAAATAATTAATTAATAAATAAGCAAATAAATTGAATAGATCACAAGTGAATTGACCATTCACCTAATGAACCACTTGTGAACTAACTATGTACGTAATGAACCACCAGTAAACTAATCATTCACTTCTCAAACTTATCCCAACCAGTTTTTATAAAATATCTAACCCTCATATGAAATCACTAAATATTGTCTACAATCGGGGACATGACTATTCAAATAGTTTTACACTATGTAGAGGTTGCACAACTTTACCCACATGATAAGATCATCTCATAGTGACACTAGAGCAACACACTTTTTTAGGCATACTAACCAAGAAGATCATAACAAAACTTTTACAATGCTCAATTTTAACTTAGTTTGCCCACTAAAATTTTACGATTGAGTAATCTAACCATCTAGTTGAACAGATTCATCTTATTTCTTATGGAAATGTCTAACCGACAGGTCCAACACCCACTGACACACCAATGGCGAAACCGAAATTAAAACATCATAAATTAATTAGCCAGTTCAATCTCATACTGAATATGTGGTTGTATGATAAGATTTAGATCAATGTCACACAAAGTTAAGTCCTTAGACATTACTCAGGTGAGACATCCACGTCCCAGAAATGCTAATTACACCTCTCCTTTATTACGCAATCACTCGTTCAAGTGAAAACTATTTTGTATAACCAGTGTCAATGACACTACCCATGCCATGGTACTCAAATTTTATAGCAATGACTGATCACCACGATTCAATATCTTATTAAGTCAAAATTAATTAATTAATTAATTAACATGTGATGATGAGCTCAACGTACTACAAGCATGACTAAGCATATTAAACGAACAACCTATGTGACAACTAGTATTGCATCACTAGATAATTACCCATCCTAAGGTGACAATAAAATCATCGCATTCAAACTATCAATTGAAGAATTAAGCAAATTAGACAATAACTATCAGATACAAGGGTTTGTATTAAAATAATAATACATGATAATTTAAAACAAAAAAATAAATAGATATATTTCAAGACTAGATTCAACATAATCAAATAACATGACTTGTCTTGGCCTTACTCAGTTACCAACTCTAGGTCCTCAGATTATGTTTCAGCTCCTTCGAAGACATTATCTAACGGGAGAAAAGCGAATGAAATACAAATAAAATCAAATAAAATTTAAAAGAACTTTAAAAACTTTAAAACAAGAATCAAAAGATAGAGCACAAGTTTATATAAATTTAGGGAAAAAATCGAGTTAATCGAAATTAGGATGGAGAAGAGAGGGCTTTTGAAATATTAAAATCTAGGGAAAAAGAAAAAAAGAAAATCTAATTTCTTTTATAGAATTATTTTTCTAAAGAAAATTCTAGACTATGATATTAACATCTAATTTTTTACGACCGAATTAATTTTCTAAAGGATATTAGGACTTATGACGTCATTGTTGACGTGGCATGACACATGGCACTTTGGTTGATTTGGCTGTTGGTGTGAATGGCGACATGGCATGAAACATCACATTAGGGTTGATATGGCTGCTGACGAGGCTTGTTTACGGGTCTATGACACAGTGACTCTAACATGCATGCCCGCTTTGTTAGAGACCCAACACACAGTAGATCAGGTCCACGGAGAAGGCGAAGGGGCGCCGGTGCTATGACATCATCGCTGACATCGGCAGTGATGTTAGCTGCGCGTGTGTCGAGGCATCGGTTCGGTGGGCGCAGAGGCGCATGAGCACACGGGCCAGTCACGGTGGGGTGACACTAGTAGGTGATCAGCAGAGCAGCGTAGATAGACACATGATGCATGGTCGAGGCGGGCGAACAGTGTAGTGAAGCAGACAGCAGCGACTGGCCAACAGGGAGGAGCGCATGGGGAGAGAGGAGCGGCTCGACTACGAGCTTACCGTCGGCGTGGCGGGCGGCGGCCCAACAGACGGTGGTCGAGGCAGAGGATGAAGACAGCAGCGATGACTCAATGGCAAAGACGAAGGTGGCTCGGGATGGCCCAGAACACGAGGGCTCAGCTGTGCTTTATACACGGACAACGAGGTAACTGCGACGGACACGGACGAGATTCCCGAGCGGGCATGGACACCGAGAAGAGGCCAACACGAACACCGGCGATGGCTCCGAAATGGGAAGATGATGAACAATGCATGCGTGCCCCGATGCTCGACACGTGGCGCGAGGGAAGATCGAGCAGCCGATGCTCTAAACAGATGGATGGTCGATACGCGTCACGGCACATATTGAGCGGCCGGGACGAGACGGGCCAAAGAGGGAAACTGGGCCGAGAGAAATAGGTCGGGGAAATGACTCGGCCGAAGGCCTCTTGGGCATTGTCTAGGGATTTTAAATTTTAGAAAATGGATTAAATTCAATTGAGATTTAGAAAAATAGCAAATAAATCTGAAAAAAATTCGAGAAATTCAGAAAAATTCCTTGAAGCACAAGAAACCCAAGTAAAACTGATTTTCTTTTAATTGATGTTTACTTTACTCAAATTAAATCTTTTAAATTCTAAAAACTTCAATTAAGCTTTAATTAGTTTCAGATAATGCAAATAGTTAATTTTATTTTAAAAACTTTAAAAACACTATGAAAAACATAATGTTACATTGTACCCTTTAAAAAACACATCTTGGAGCAGCATCGATGTATAGCAGCTAACATCCACATGAATATTAGAATAGCACTATTCAAAATCACAGTTACCCACGTATCTTGAAGCTGTCAGTGAGAACAGCAAGAAGAAGACACAAATCTGGGGCCCTTGCGAGCTACAGGACGCCAGCATTCATTTGACATTTAGACTGCAGAAGATTCTTACCTGCACAGAGTAGGTGGCTGCAGATAAAGGTCATGTCTTTTTTAGCTTTTTAAAATGATTTTTAATTTTTGTATAGTATCTATTTTTTAAATAGAGTATTTTTTTAAGATGGAGTTTACAAGTTTCCAACATTTGTATCATCTAAAATCGCAAACAAGTATATCTTTCTCCGTAATTTCTGTCACAAACAGCTAAAATTTAAAAATTTTAGTCAAAAATCATAAATCGTAGCAAAAAAGATATAGGTTTCACAACACAAGATGCGATGATGATGTGGATTGTCATGATGTAGGTTTGCACAGAGTAAGTGGCCACAGAAACTCCGCTCTTGACACCAAGTCCATCGAACAAGCACCTTATGGGCATCCACTGGGGCGCCGCATTTGTAGTACGTCGTGATAAGCGAAGACTGATATGATTTTGTGCATTAGGTGTTAATATTAAGGTTTAAGTTTTGTTTTGTTGCGGTGCAAATTAAGAACTTGGGAGTGGTGATAGCGGATTCAGGTTCGATTTCTGTTCATAGATTACAAGGTGAATGGATTTGGATATCGAGAAGATGCATTGCCGCGCAAATTCTTAAGAGGGGCAAGCTCAAGTAGGCCTGACAATGGTGAAGACATGAACTGAACAGTCTCTAATTGTTATATTGCTACATATACATTAGGGTTGTGTGGAATCATGGAGATTTGTGAGTGTGATTTTAGGACCAAATAGTAGTAATGGTGAAGATATTAAGGTAATTGTGCACTGATACACTTATTGCCTTGTGTTGCAGATTTGTTTAGTGAGCATAAGCTGCTGAAATTTGGCTAGGCGCATTGCATATTTATCTGTTTCTTACTAATGGAGAACTCTCAGAATCAGCCATTACCTCCTGGTGTTGGGACGTGGACGCTGCCACCTTCCAATCACCCTTCACAATTTCAGCCTATTCCACATTCTTATCCTCCACCATATGACACCAGGCCCAATTATGGCAACAATCACAATACAACAGATCTCTTCTCTGCTGCACAACCCAACGCGCCTTTCCCTCCCGCTCAAAGTATTATTCTTGGTGTCACCACGGATGCTGGGAATGGACAATCAGATCTTAAGGGTCATCAGACAGCTCACAAGGTCGCCAATCATAATGGTAGTGCAGCAAACATTGAATCTACTGTCCTAGAGGTTGTTCTTCATGAACAGGTATTCATATCATCCAGAGGATCTAGATTATTCTTGCTGTTATGTTGCTGTTTTATTAACGGTGGTTATATATGCTAACTAGGATATTGAGACTCAACAAGTCATACAAAATCAAAGGTTTGTTTTTTCCCATTTTTTTTTTATAAACTTGAGGGCAAGCAAGAAGAGAAGATATTGTTCCTTACCAAAGCCTCAGAGCTTCAGCCCTGGCCGGTGAAAACCCCAGTTCGGCGGCTGAAGGCGAGCTATTGCCTTCACGATATCCGCTATGTTCCCATCCGGACTCGCAGCAGCAACTCCTTCCACCCCTCACTTCCCAGCGCAAGACTTCCCGAGATTTAGCCCCTAACATCTTAGTATCAGAGCCTTTAGCCACCACTTCTTCCATGGAGGAACCAAAGTCAATGGAGGATATCTCCAAGACGTTGACCATCATGATGAAGGACATCTCGGATATCAAGTAGCGGCAGGGCCAGCACGAGGATACCATCAACCGGTTGTAGCACGGAGGGCACGAAGCTTCATCTAGAGTATTTGAATCTGGCACCAGGAGCCGCATGATGGATGGATCTACCGGAAGATGGGACAGGAGAGAAGAGGCGCACAACGGTATGACAGACTTGATTTTTCAACATATGGAGGGGATGAGGATCCATTGCCTTGGCTCAACAGGTGCGAGCAATTCTTCCGCGGACAAAGGACCTTGGAAGAGGAAAAAGTGTGGCTAGCGGCATATCACTTAACCGATGTGGCACAATAGTGGTATTATCAGTTAGAGGATGACGAGGGCATATTGTCTTGGACGCAATTCGCAGAATTTGTCAATATGTGCTTTGGCTTACCGATTCGGAGTAATCCTTGGGAGAACTCGCTCAATTACATCGAACAGGGGCAGTAGAGGAATACCAACGACAATTATTGGCATTATTGTGCCGAGTGCAGCCACTTTCACCTGCCATGCAAGTACAACTGTTTACAATAGGACTTCGGAAGCCTCTGAGCACAGATGTGGAGCTACAGAATCCTAGCAACCTTCAGACGGCCATGAGTTTGGCTCGAGCATATGAACAACGGCTCTTAGAGGGTGTTATGGGAATAAGAACGATGAGATGGACGCCGTCAACTCAAGCCACCAGCACGCCAACAGTTGTGTGAGCTGCCCAAAATCCCCTCCCACCCCAGCTGCAACATCTCAAGTGGGTTCTTCAGCAGCACTGGTTGTCAGCTCCGCTCCGACAGTTACGACATCTCAAAATGTTTGTTTGGAGATACGTCGGTTGCTTATTTGGGACATATCATCTCGGGCCAAAGTGTGGCCATGGACCCGGCAAAGGTCGCTGCAGTCCTCGATTGGCCGCCACCAGCTAGTGCCGGCATTACGGGGATTTCTCGGCTTAACGGGGTATTATCGGAAATTCATCCAGGACTATGGTGCATTGGCCTACCCCCTCACACAATTATTGAAAAAGGAAGCCTTTGTCTGGTTCGACGTGTTAAGGATAAGAATAGGATTGTTATTTATTTCCTTATATGCCTCAACTTCCTTATATGTATATGGCATATTCCTCTGTATATCCCCCTTTTACTCCTTATATATATTGCCCTTTGGGACTTATGAATATAGACACAATATTCATAACATGGTATCAGAGCTAGAGTATCTTTCCACACCTCTACCGAGGATTTGCCGCCGCCACCGCGCCACTGCTCTTCTCGGTTTGCTACCCGCCACTCGCCGCTCTGACGTTTCCGCCGTCGCCTAGGCCGCTGCCGCCAAGGCCATCGTCACCAAGGTCGCCGATCCACAGGTTGCCCGCCGCTCCACCGACCGTCGATCCGCCGTCTGCTTGTCGCCGATCCGTCGCATGTCACTCATTGCATGGCCGCCTACCGCCCAGCAGCCCCTGTGCATCTAGTTGCTCGCCGACCGGCGTCCGCTGCCTCCTACGGTCCTACCGTTCGGTCGGTCGTCGGCTGTCGTCTGGCCCCGTCGGAGCCGTCGCTCGCTGGTCCAACCTCCTCCCAGATCTGATCCACTCGATCAGATCTGGTATATTATATTACCTCAAAAAAAAGAAAAAAAGAAAAAAAAAGAAAAAATGTCGATCTAATCGCCACGTCGTCCAACGCTGTCCGTTAGACTTCGTTGTCTTGGTCGCTGTGCCGTCCAGCACCGCCTACCGATGGCTTTTGTTCTATCAGCTACGATCCTATTCTCAAGAACAAAGCTATATAGGACAAACTACAGGTTATGATATTCAATTATAGAGATCACGCTTGATAGTCTCCACCTCTGGGGACATGTCACCGATGCACGACCTTCTCCACCACCACTGGTCCAACCTCCTCCTAGACCGTCTACTTCTGCACCTCCTACAGACGAGGCTGCCAATGAGGTAGAGACTGCTTTTGCTGTTGACGATGTTGATGAGGCTTTCCAGTATGCCATTGACGCCTTCGAGTGCTGGTGTGCTGATGAGGCTTGAGTTCGCGCCATCCTCGTGGTCAGCGTCGATGACTCCATTCAGCTAGACATTGTTGGTCTGTGATCCACGAGACAGATCTGGGAGTACTTGCGTAAGTGATATCAGCAGAGTAGTGATGCTCAGTTCTTTTCACTTCAGCGTGAGTTGGAGATGCTTCGCTAGAGAGACTTTCTGTCGACGACTTCTTCCGAGCCTTGGCTAATCTCTGGCGCCAGCTAGACGAGCTAGCCTCTCCACTTTGCCAGGAGTGTCATGAAGTGCTAGAGGTAGATTATGATCGCCTTCGCCTTTATGATTTTGTCTGCCGTCTTCGCCCAGAGTTTAAGCCTGATAAGGCTCAACTGCTAAGCCGTTCGCCGCGACCGACCATCACTGAGGCCCTTTTGACGCTTCGGGCTGAGGAGCTTTGTCTTGTGTTAGTAGCACAGTCTGTTCTGACTGTGCTTGCTGCTTCTTCGACTACGGTGCCTCCCTAGGTGCCTATTTGCGCTCTTGTTTTTTGGATTTTAGTACCTCTTTTCATATGACATCGGACTCCATATCTCTCACTTCAGTAGGACCTTGTATTTTTTCTATCTCTATTCAGACAGCTGACGGTAGTTGTCTGTCAGCTGTCAAGGCACTCTTTTGTCCACTGATTTTTCTGTTCCACTTGTTTCCCATGTTCCTCAACTTACCATGAAGCTTCTTTCGGTGGGACAGCTCATTGATCTCGATTCTAGGGTTGGTTTTGATTCATACATGTTTCGTTCAGGATCGACAGACAGGGATGGTACTTGGTATTGGCCGACACCGTAGGGATCATCAGGGTCTCTATATTCTCGACTGCCTTCACCTTCCATCCACTTCAGTTACTCCTACCACGTCTATCTTCACCGCCACTGTTGCCACCACCTCTGGAGCTTTTGCGTGGTGGTATCACCGTTTAGGTCACCTGTGTGGGTCTCATCTTTCATCATTAGTTCGTCAGGGTGTTCTTGGACATGTTACTGTTGACACATTCATGTTCTATTAGGGTTGTAAGCTGGGCAAGCAGCTACAACTTTTTTTATCATTCTAGTGAGTCCTTATCTTTTCGTCTTTTTGATTTAGTTTATTAAGATGTATGAGGATATGTGCCTATTATTTCAAAGACAGACATAAATTCTATGTAGTTTTCATCGATGATTATTCCCGTTTTACTTAGCTTTTCTCTATGTCTAATCATGGTCAATTTTTTGCGATCTATCATAACTTTGCCATGATGGTTCGTACTCAGTTTGAGTCCTCTATCCGTACTTTTAGATGTGATTCTGCTAGCGAGTACTGTACTGTTCTGAAGGCGAGCTATTGCCTTCACGATATCCACTGCGTTCCCATCCGGACTCGCAGCAGAGCTTCAACCCTGGCCGGTGAAAACCCCGGTTCGACGGCTGAAGGCGAGCTATTGCCTTCACGATATCCATTGCGTTCCCATCCGGACTCGCAGCAGCAACTCTTTCCTCCCCTCACCTTCTAGCGCAAGACTTCCCGAGATTCAGCCCCTAACAGTATTTGTTATAATTCACCAGTTAAAGATATAATGTGAGGTAGCTCTTTGCTAAACCCGATGATTAAGTATGCTTCCAGGCAATGTTGAAATTGGCAATGGCTATGGTGTACCAGGAGGCCGTGATTATTATGCTGCACACTTGCCAAGTGCTCAAACGAGTATGCCACCTCTCTCTAAGTCACTTGCTGGTTATAGCTTTCTAGTATCATATGCTACTTCTCTCTAAGTTGCTTGCTGCTTTCTAATATTATAAGTGGAAGGGCTAACTAATATTCTTTCCTTTAGAGAAGCCTAGAGATGGAGCTGATATAGCAAAAGGTGCTGACGATCTCCCTGAGTTTTTGAAGCAGAGGTTAAGAGCAAGGGGAATTCTTAAAGATGAGACAGCAAATAAGAACAATACAACTAAACAGAATGCAAGTTCTAATTCTTTAACTAGTTCTTTCAATTACATTTACTCTCCCCTCTCTTTTTGATAGAAAAGGATGCATGGAAGTTGGAAACTGAATGCTGGTAGATGGGAAAACTGTGAACTAGTGCTAGCACAATCTTATTATTCAATGATAGACTCAGAAATCCATTGATATCATGTAGGATCATGTGTGTACAACTGACTTAGATGAAGAGAAGATGTTCTGACATAAGGCTATCAAAGTTGTATGGTAAAAAAAGAGCTGAATCTACTGATGCGCACAATAGAATCCAGCAAAACTGGGGAAGTTAGTTTATACTAGCTGAGGATATACTCACTGATTCATGTACTGACAAAAGTAAAAAAGATGCCTTTTGTCTTTGGTCTTAACCTCTTTTCTTACTGTTGAGAATACATTTTTTAAATTTAATTATATCAAATAAATCAACTTATATACAGTAAAAAATAAACTAGTTATAATAAAAAAATTATAAATCAACGCTAAACTGAATGCTTCCTCTGTATTGTGTATCGCTTGGTACAAGTAGACTAGTTTTACACCCGGCTTCAACTTTCAAACGAAAGCACAAAATTCTAGAAAAAAACCTTCGGAAATTCAAACTAGGATACAAAATTCTGCGTCAAGAAAAAGAAAATAAAGCAAAAAGGAGACACAGTAGAGCAAGGAAAACTTAAAAAAAAAAGATGAAAACTAGAGCCTCCCTTGCTAATCCCGATCCCGATCTCCCCCCGTACCCCCGAACCCACCTCTCCACTCGGCCGATCCAGATCTCCACCTCCTCACTTCCCCCACCCCCAACCGGACGCTTCCGCTGCCGTCGCCGGCGGCGACCAAACTCCACCGACTCCAAGCCTCGA
Organism: Melocanna baccifera; assembly: GCA_036346265.1. Classification (NCBI taxonomy): domain Eukaryota; kingdom Viridiplantae; phylum Streptophyta; class Magnoliopsida; order Poales; family Poaceae; genus Melocanna; species Melocanna baccifera. The sequence continues at coordinate 8,857,872 of CM070678.1, forward strand.
ACCGAACGTAATGGAGCAACTCCGGACGATCGGGCGGGAGCTGGCGATGGGGTCGCAAGGCGGGTGGGGGCAGTCGAAGGAGTTCCTGGACCTGGTCAAGTCCATCGGCGAGGCGCGCTCCAAGGCGGAGGAGGACCGCATCATCTCGCGCGAGCTCGAGCACCTCAAGCGCCGCCTCGCCGACCCTGACGTGCCGCGCCGCAAGATGAAGGAACTCCTCCTCCGCCTCGTCTACGCCGAGATGCTCGGTCACGACGCCTCCTTCGGCCACATCCACGCCGTCAAGATGACCCACGACGAGTCCCTCCCGCTCAAGCGCACCGGCTACCTCGCCGTCGCACTCTTCCTCGACGAGCGCCACGACCTCGTCATCCTCGTTGTCAACACCATCCAGAAGGACCTCAGGTCCGACAACTACCTCGTCGTCTGCGCCGCGCTCACCGCCGCTTGCCGCCTAATCGGCGAGGAGGCCATCCCCGCTGTGCTGCCCCAGGTCGTCGAGCTGCTCGCGCACCCCAAGGAGGCCGTGCGGAAGAAGGCCGTCATGGCGCTCCATCGATTCTACCAGCGATCCCCCTCCTCCGTCTCCCACCTTATCTCCAACTTCCGCAAGGTCCACACTTTTCCCCTTATCTTTCTTTCTTTTAGCTTAATTCGACCTATTTCTAAATAAAATAGAAATAGAATAACTCGTCCTCGTCATTCCTTAGCTCCTCAAAGCTGAGACGCACTACTGTTAATCCTGCTAAAGGTTAATTGATGTTTTGCATGTGTTTAATGTGTCTCTCTGTCCTTGTGTATGTTGAGTTCGAGCACCTAGCAATTGTCTCCAATTGCATTTATGTTGGCTTGAAATATGTGATTTTTTAGTCTTAAGATGTGACTTTTGCACGCCTCAGATGTTTAGTACGTGTCATCTAACATAAATTAGCTAGTATTATGTTGCAATTTTGGCCCAAAGATGCGGTTTTTTAAACACCAAGGATGCAAATTTTCTGTGCAATACAAGGATACATGTTTGTGAGTTAGATTCTGAGTAGTCATGCTTAATGTTGTGCAGAGACTGTGTGATAATGACCCTGGGGTGATGGGTGCAACTTTGTGCCCCCTCTATGACCTGATTTTGGAAGATCCAAATTCATACAAGGATCTGGTTGTTAGTTTTGTTAACATTCTCAAACAAGTTGCGGAGAGGAGGCTTCCGACTTCATACGATTACCACCAAATGCCTGCACCATTTATTCAGGTACGTGAGCTCTATTGAAATTAGTTGAAGTATTAAAGGATTCTAGGTTTTGGTATGAGTTATGTTTCTTCGAACTGTGTGAAGTCTTCAATTGCTACTGTCTTATTTCCCTTAGATTTTTGTGTTGTTATTTGCAGATAAAACTATTGAAAATCCTTGCTGTGTTGGGTAGCAGTGATAAGCAAGCAAGTGGGCATATGTACACAGTCTTGGGTGACATATTTAGGAAGGGTGACACTGCTAGCAACATTGGCAATGCAATATTGTATGAGTGCATATGCTGTATTTCATCCATTTTCCCAAACCCTAAGATGCTAGATGCAGCAGCTGAAACAACATCAAAGTTTCTGAAGGTTTGCACATAATCTTTATTATAGGAGATAAAGACTTTCATAGTGTTGGTGTTCATTGGAAGCTAACTCACTTGATTATCCTTTTGTTGTTTGCAGAGTGATAGCCATAATCTGAAGTACATGGGCATTGATGCTCTTGGCCGGCTAATAAAAATTAATCCAGATATCGCAGAAGAGCACCAATTGGCTGTTATTGATTGCTTAGAGGTGAGTGATATGGCAAGTTAAGCTTTTGGGAATGCATGACAAATAAAGGATTCTCTAACATGTGTGGTTGCCATCCTAGTGCACTTGTTGCATGCTTCAAGATAATGAAGCTTCTTCCTTTTATTAAAATCATGTTCTAGTTACAGAACTTAATTTTACTAGGTACGGTGATCTGTAAATTGTTTCATGTTTCCTCATATAAAACTAAGTCAGCTGAAGAAGTAACTTTAACGAGGGGCAGATCATATCGGTTTGTTTGATTCAATACTGTTTACCTAGTTGTTTGTTTGTCACTAGGCCACATCCATTGTTATGGTTATTATTTTGTGACCTCAGTAGATGCATGTCATTGTATGAGCAACTTGTGTTGCTGTGTTTTCCCACTAGCACTTAGGTTTCTGACTCATTGAATCTTCTTTTGAATAGGACCCTGACGACACTTTGAAGCGCAAGACCTTTGAGCTTCTCTATAAGATGACAAAATCAACAAATGTTGAAGTGATTGTTGATCGGATGATTGAGTACATGATCAACATAACTGATCACCATTACAAGACAGAAATTGCATCACGTTGTGTTGAGCTAGCAGAACAATTTGCACCTAGCAATCAGTGGTTTATCCAGGTAACCACATGAGTATTTGCCAATTTGTTGTGAAGCACTTGGTGTAATTTTCATGCATTGGTTTCTATCAGAAGATCATTTGGTTCATCTAATCATTCACTAGACCATGAACAAAGTCTTTGAGCATGCTGGAGATCTTGTCAACATTAGAGTGGCGCACAATTTGATGCGGCTTATTGCTGAAGGCTTTGGAGAGGAGGATGAAGGTGCTGATAGTCAACTAAGATCATCAGCTGTATGTACTCTGGACTTCTCATAATACTTTGCTGTCAAGTTCTTCTTAATGTTAAACATGATTTCTGTGTGAATAAACACATTAAAGAAAGCTTGCACTGAATATGCTTGATGAATCCAGCTCTAGCTGCAAACTACTATGATTAATTCCTGCTATATTGCTCAACTTGATACTGTGGAGTCCATTAACAAAGTTTTGTCAGCCTTATCGATGCTTGATTATTTATTTTTAACTTCCTCACTACTTGATCTATTAGTATAACTCATTTTTGTTTTCCTTAAACAGGTAGATTCCTATCTTCGGATTGTGGGGGAGCCAAAGCTTCCTTCTTCGTTTCTGCAGGTAGTTACATGTTTCCTCTTTCATTCCTACCCCATCGCAAGTTTTTGGGGTTAAATTATATTGTTTCATTTTACTTTCAGATAATATGCTGGGTATTGGGAGAGTATGGAACAGCAGATGGGAAATATTCAGCTTCTTATATTGTTGGGAAGTTGTGTGATGTAGCAGAGGCCCACCCAACTGATGACACTGTCAAGGTATGCTCCTGTAGCTTAGCTTTTGTTTCATTGATCAATTGGCCTCTTTCTATCCTGTATGCTCTATGCTGAAAGATGAGAAGATAGATTCTAGTGGTACCATTAGTTCTAGGGAACATTACACGCTTGGAGTTGCTTTGGTCAAACTGAAATAGTTCCTGAGATATTTTGGATAATAGTACCAATGTACCCCTTCCATTTTTCTTTATACGGCACCCACACATTTCAATATTCGAAATTTGCAATTTTTTACAATCTATTAGTCCAAATATATATATTTAGTGACAAAAAGTGGTACCATTAGTCTTGTAGGTATAAAACTCAAACATAAGTGAGGGGATGGATGTCAGCCATTTGACGGGCCAGACGTCCACGAGAGTGAAAATGACATGGGATATATATAGGTTTGGGGGTCCGAGAGGACTGCCTTACTCTCGTTGGTGAGCCAACGGGGGTTGCCTTCAGGGAGGGGGTCCCCAAGAGCTCACTAGTTCGGATGTGCCTTTTTATTACTCAAGAGAGCTCAAGTTCTAAATAAGAGATATATGGGGTATTTATAGGCTCTTGGGTATGTACAAAAGACTAAATACCCCTCTTACAAAGAACTAAGCTATATGTACAAGTGAGGAGTACAATTGTCATTTAAGTAGATGGTAGTAGCCCTTTGATCTATGCTTCCCCTGTTCTGGCACCGGTTGTACTGTACTTGTGGGGTCATCTGATGGGTGGTCCTAGGGATGAGGGTATATTCTTAGGTCAGTGGGCCCCACCTGTCTTGTGGGACCCATTGGGCATGGATGCCCCTATGGTGTCCTCTGTCCTCGACTGTAGTTCCCCTGACACCTTGAGGGGGTCACAGGAGGCGTAGGGTCCTTGTGATGACCTCTTGTACTGGAGCCGTGCTGGGGACGTATCCCTTGAGGGCGAGTGCCCCCTCAGCCGCCCCCCACGTCATAGCCTCTGAGCGCGAAGAGCAGGGGGTGCGCAGCTACCATCACTGGGCCCTCGTCATCCCCATAGGATGGGTGTCAGTCATTCCTCCAACAATTAGATTTGTATTTGAAAGTACTTCCACGATGAAGTTTGACCATCAATTTTATTCCATGACTGAAAGTGCTTCATCCTCATACGCAAATTCACCTTAAGTCTTTGTACAGGACATGCAGGACCATTTTTATAGCATGCATTCGACACAAGCTATTACTGACTTGTCTTTCTTCCAGTTTTGTAATTGTACCCAGTCTATATTATGTTGCTGATATGCATCTTTTGTATGCCTTAATTGACATGTGGTGTTGTTGTTCATTTGGTTTTGCTTGTTCAAGGCTTATGCAATCTTGGCAATTTTGAAGATATTTGCATTTGAAATTGCTCTTGGAAGGAAGATTGATATTCTGCCTGAGGTAAATGAAAATCTGCGCTTGTTCGAGAGTCTCATTTCATCATTTTTTATACCAATTTATCATTGGCTGTAATCTTTTTTCAAGCCACAATATGATTATTACATGTAGCTTTGCATGCGCATTGAAAGAGGGAAGTATTTTTCACAAGACTAACAATACCTGCAAGTTAGAATAATTAAACATTGTGTTGACTGAAGTTCTATTATATAGCATTGACATGGCTTAATTATCTAAGTCTCATGTTTGGTGCATTTGCCGCGGTGGGCACCTACATCTGTAGTGCTGGTTATCTAAGAAGACAAGCAAATATGCTGACACAGACTTGGCAAATAATCTTGCATTGCAAAGTTGGAGCACCACTGATTAAAGAAAACTCAAGACTATGGTCAGGCTGTCATCTATCCTACATGCCTGCATTTCATAATTGTATGACAACTTTCCCATAAAATAATTTGATGCCATGATATTATGCTGGTAAAGAGCAAAACTGCAAAACCAGTGTTTGATCTGGCATATGATTTAGTTCGGAATGATGTAAAAGCAAAGCACATTTCATACAAGAGGAAAGCACACAGATGTGTGTGATGTAAATATTATCCACATGGTGGGGAGGGTACAGAAAAGAAACATCGACAACATTTCTTCAGACAAAATTGCTTTACCATGAAGTTGTAAAATTCTTATTGTAGATTACTAGATTTGGTACCTTCTCTGGTCTGTACTTTAATATTTATAAATCTGCTCCTCTTGTTCTTTTCAGTGTCAATCATTGGTAGATGAATTGTCAGCTTCACATTCAACAGACTTGCAGCAGCGTGCATACGAGCTACAAGCTTTACTAGGCTTGGACAAACAGGCTGTTGAAAGTGTAATGCCCCCAGACGCAAGCTGTGAAGATATTGAGGTACTGTTATGCCTTTCTTTGAACTGTGCCTGTTACTTTGATTGCTTAGTTTGCTTAATTAGGAAATGTGTATATTTAATCACACGAAATGTGGCCTTGATTTTGGTTTCTCCCTCTGCATCTGCATACAATGTTGGTTATATTTTTTCTGTTTGAATTCTTGACGGGGCTTTTCCATGACAACCCTAGGACGAGCAACAACACATTTTGGTATGGTGGCATTATGATATGTTGATCATGTATTGCATGTTTTCTGCACAAGCAGGCATACAATTTTTAAACAAAGTTTAGTCAAGCCGAAACAAACATATGACATTCAAAGAGTAAATATATCTGCAAGCCAGATATGATCTTTAATTTATTGGCCTAGGCATCACACAAACCAGAACATTGACATATTTTTTGTGAATTTATTTACTTCCGAGTCTCAGTGCAAAAGGCTGAGGTACCAAGTGTTAGCATCCAAAAATATATGCAATTATTATATTTCATTTTCTGTACATGGATCTGATATTATCTTAAAAAACCTAACAATTTCATGAATACTAATTTATGTTGCAGGTCGACAGAAACCTCTCATTTCTAAACAGTTATGTGCAGCAAGCCTTGCAAAAGGGTGCGGCACCCTACATTCCTGAGAGCAAACGCTCAGGAGTGGTAAGTGTTGGCAACTACAGTACCCATGAGCAACAGGAGACATCTACCCATACACTTAGATTCGAGGCCTATGAGCTACCTAAACCTTCACTGCCTATAGCAACCTCACAAGCCAGCATTTCCCTACCTACTACTGACCTGGTTCCAGTTCCAGAACCAACCTACTATAAGGAAGACCATCAAATGTCAAGGTCCCAGCCATCAGGCGATGCACTTTCTGGTGAATTTGGTGTCAAACTTCGCCTTGATGGGGTTCAGAAGAAATGGGGAAGGCCAGCCTATTCATCTTCTTCCACACCTTCAAGCTCAACATCTAGCCAACAGGCAGCCAATGGGGGCTCTTATTCTGATGGGGGAGGGTCAGCAAGTTCACAGGCACGCGAATCCTCATATGGTTCTAAGAGACAGCAGGGCACAGAAGTTTCAGCAGAAAAGCAACGGTTAGCTGCTTCGCTTTTTGGTTCCTCAGCTGCTAAAGCTGATAGGAAGGGACAGGCTGGTCGAAAGACAGCAAAGGAGAGTCCCTCGACCGAGAAAGTAACTGTTCCTAATGCAGCACCTCAGCCTGCCAAGGAGCAAGTAATCCCTACTGCCCCACCACCTGATCTGCTGGATCTGGGTGAGCCGGTTTCATCAAGTCCTCCATCAGCCGACCCTTTCACACAGTTAGAAGGGCTTCTTGGACCAGCATCAGCCTCTCCAGTGCTTTCTGGAACACCAGCTCCCAGCACTTCCAATACACCAGATCTTATGTCAATCTTCTCGGATGATGTACAAACTGGGGTGACCGGTGCATCCACAGAACCCACACTAGGTGATGTTCATTTGAAGGACTCCCACAAAGGAGCAACTGCGTTAGCTGCAAAGAAGGGCCTTAGCCTTCAAGATGCCTTGCAGAAGGACGCCACCGCACGGCAAGTTGGTGTGACGCCAACAGGGAACAATCCGAATCTTTTCAAGGACTTGCTAGGCTAGAGATGTTCAGTGTGCTCAAGTTGGGTAAAAAGAGCTTGCCTCACAACATGGTCTGATCGGTGAACCAGTGATGATCATGCTGTTTGATAAGTACAGGACATAGGGACAAGAGGTATATTTGGTTTGTCACAGACACGACATTTCCCCTCCCAATTGGGAGGGGTTTTGCGCAGTTGGGATGTGGATGGTCGCGGGTATTTTTCCTGTTGCGTTTTTTACCTGGCAATTTCTTGTTGAGACTAGCATACATGTGTTTATTACATGATGTGTAATTTGTACATGATGAGACCGTGGTCCAGTAGCTTGTGCCGCCGCTTTTTTTGTTCAGCTGGGAGGGGCCTGTTGAGTCTATGTTTGATATTTACCCATATTGGATACACAGTAGCTGGACACCGGAAACTAGAATATGGCTCTGTTCTTTTGATTTTTTTAGTGGCTTTTAGCTTCTTTCAGTAATCACTATTTATTATACTAATAAATCGTAACCCAAAAAAACAGGTTTTATGTGTGTCATGGTTTCCTTCGGAACTGGGCGGAATAAAATGTTGTTGGTCACGGTCGTGCCGTTTCGGGATTTTAGTTGATGCAATGCATTTTTTTTCAAGTAGGCTTGTGCAGAGCATTGCAATTGCGTTTTCTTTTCAAATTTGGTCGGTTTCAATGAAGCAGGGCTATGTACTTATCTTGATTCATATCTGTAGATTGTGCTATCAAGCTTGAGCTGTTCTCCCTACGTAGCCCTGAGGAGAGAGTGCTTATTGGCACCACGCTGTCATGGTGGCGTCCCGGCGCCCGAGCCAGGACGCGACGGTTTGGACGGCCGGTCCGCCGGGCGTACGTGGCCTGGGCAACGGGCGTTGTCAAGCATTCCGATCGCGCGTTCACCGGCAGGATACGTATCAGGTCGTGAACAAGATGATCAGGATGAAATGACCAAGGCATCAGGTCAGTTGATGCTAGCTGCCTTTTAGTTTGCTCCCGGCGCTCTGCAGGGGACACGTTACGTCAGCCTACACGTGAAACGTGATTAAGCATCCTGCCTTGCCTGCTCGAGCCGCAATATGTGGTAGGGGGGCGTGTCTAGAAAAACATGCCATAATCGTGCGTCCCCTTGTCACGTTTGTGCCTTGTCTTCTTGGCTCGTCGAAGTCACGGGCCGGTGCTCGCTTTCGATCTTCATTTGGTTTCCCCGATGCTTACATCCAACCAAAGGAAGATGGCATGTTCGATGTGAATTGAAGGTTATTATTTGCACAAAAAAAACTGCAAAAGTTTGGGAAAACTATGCCAAGATAAAAGGGTCTGTTCTTTTCAGTTTCTCAAAATGGCTTTTGGCTTTTGCTACAGTATCTAACTTTTAAACGGAATATTTTTTTAAGATGGAGTATACAAGTTAATTATAGTACACATTAAAAAACCAACATCTGTACTATCTAAAATCGCAATCGAGTATCTCTCTCCGTAATCTCTATCGTAAACAGCTAAAATTTAAAAATTTCAACCAAAAGTTAAAAGTCATATCGAAAATAACAGGTTGAAAATGACAGATCTAAACTCTGTATATGTGTGTGAGAGAGTTGGAAAATGCGGGTGCTTTCGCCTTCCAACTTGCTGCGAGTACTGACGATTTGCGCATTAAGTGTTGTAACTATGTGAGAGTGAGAGAATTGGAAAATGCGGGTGCTCTCGCCTTCCAACTTGCTGCATGTATTGGTAGTTTGCGCATTAAATATTGTAACCGTGAAAGCGAGAGTGTGACACCATGTGGTGGTAGTTTTACAAAAGTGGTGAGTGTTTGATATTATTTATACCTTATTTTTGTTGTTTGAGTTTGATTTTGAGTAATTGTATTTTGAGTTGCTGTTGACGGTAGTACCAACGTTGAAGTTATGGTATGACCGACCGAAGTGGCAGTCTAGTGTTGTAGTACCAGCATTGTATTCGCGGTACAATCAGGGTGTAGCGGTCTGATCAGCCTTGGCAAGGTAGTCTGATCGATAAAAAGTTGGTGGTATGACCATATAGGTGCCGTGGTCATATCGGTCCCTGTGCCAAGTTGGTCGTGAGTATTAGTTTTTTAGTGGTGTTAGTCACGACGTGAGTCTGGACAAGTGTTAGTCATGGGAGTCTATGCATGTGTTAGTCATGCGCGTGTCCATGCATTTAATTTACTAATTGAGAGTCAAGTGCATATCATTTTTGCTCGAATCGATTGTTTTATTCTTTGCTATGCAAGTGTTTTGATGATTGTTGCGACCAATGGTAAGGCCGAGGCTACGGAAGGGGTCCTAAGACCATGGTGTGTCGCGTAAGTGTTCATGGAGTAATATATCAAGCCGAGAAGCATGAGAGAAATATAAGAATCGTGAAGAGGCAATGTGTGCATGTGGTGTGCCAATTAGTTTGTGCATTTTAATTGGTAATGTTCCTCAGAGTAAGCGTACAATCTTGACGATAAACCATTAGGCATCACAAACTATAGTATGATATTGGTGTGTCGTGGGACTTAGGCATTTCAAGTGAAGACTGTTTCGGCACAGGCGTACGATCTTGGAGATAAGTCATGTGCATCGCATCGTTCGTGAAGATCGGTGAGTGGCAATTTGGGAAATTATCCAATACTGGGTGAAGCGGAGGTTTGTAAAATCACGATGCTGGGCTAGGTGGTTTAGGTCACGTCTTTATAGTTGGAATGACTTATTAGGCCTGTGGAGCCTTTGTGGAAGTGGTGTTTTGAAAATTATACAAGTGTGCACGAGAGTAAAACCCGTTTGTGTGTGGGTTACCGGGTTTTGCATATATAAGTTGTGTGATCCACTAATGAGTAGCTAGTTTGGTGTAAGGTGGTAGCCTCCACTATATAAGACTTGTGTTAAGTTGACTCATGTGCGTGATTTGGGAGACTTGAGAGGGTTTAGGATTAAGGTTTCCTTGTATTAGAGCCTTGTGGTGGAAAAAAAGCTCGTTAGTGAGGCTTGTTGGCTCGGTTCAAAATTGTTTCGATTACACTCGTTAATTAGTTAAACATTGAAAGAGTCGATTTTAGATAAAATTAAATTTTCCTTTGGTTCGGATCGTTAACTCGATTCTAAAAATAATTTCAAACTATCAATAAAATGATATTAAATCAAACTATATCAATTTAAAAAAACTCGATAAGACGAAGAGCTGGCTTGATATCCACCCTTAAGAGTACATACACAACTTGTGTATGTACTCTAGGCTATAGCTGTGCTATTCTGTGGGATTGGCTGTAAAATATTTTTCTTCAAATAAAATAAACATCTAAAGTTTGCCTAAGTAATTATGCTATGGATTTTCTTATGTGCTTTTGATTTTCTTGGTTTTCTTATTTGGATTTCTCTTGTCTTGAGTTTTTCTGGTGTCAAAGACGTGCAAGAGGTGGAGATGTCTCCTAGAGACAATCTCATCCAACTAGGCATAATCTAGAGGAAGTTCTTGAGTTTGCTCAATTTTTCTCAAGAGAGAGGTGATTTTTGAGTTTTGCTCTTGTGGGGGTCTTGGCTTGAATTCGTGCAGTGATTTTGCTTGCTATAACTTGTGAGAATCCATTCAAGGTCACCTAGATTATCTAGAACTTACGAGCAAGAGCAGATCAAACTTTTTCTCTTTTGCTCGGTTTTAGTGCATCTTACACTCAAATAAAAAAAGATCAGAATTTTGGTAATAATTTTCTTGATTGTTGATTGAAATAGGTTCCTAATATTCTAAATAAGATGTGTGCTTAGTTTTAGGTCATTTGGACCAACGGATTAAATGTTCCATAATAATGATTATACTATTCTTGTGCTGGTGTTACTGTAGCAGCGGTATTGCCGTTTTACTGTAGCGGTACTACTGATTTTGCACGATTTCATTTGGGTCTTTTGTTGTGGATCATTGTTTTCTGAACTTCATAACTTCTCATAGTTATTTAAATAAAAAACTTAAATGCATACTTTCGTTTTGAGAAAAGATATAAAAATATCTTATAATCTTATGAGTTCCTATTTTACCCTTTTCTAATCGTCATATTCGGACCATCAAACAGAGATGGAAAATGCGGGTGCTCTCGCCTTCCATCGCCTTCCAACTTGCTGCAAGTATTAATTGGTGGTTTGCGCATTCAGTATTGTCACTGTGCAATCGGTCTTCACTAGTCTACGTCGCCCCTCCGACTCATCGTTATCCCGTTGCCTGCCTGCCCATTGGCTATTCAATCGATCGAGTAAGATAAGGATGCTATGGATCTGGGAAAGATCCTGTTAGGCATCCTTCTCATCTCCTAGTCTGGAGAATTCTTATCCATCTCATCTCGTGGTTTGGAGAATTCTTACTGATCATTTTCTAGCTGAAGCAGGTTAATTTGCAGTACTCCTTGCATGAACTCTAGATATACAAGGGGGCCATCAGTATATACGTGTATCTTATTCAAGCTTTTTAGATAAAAAATCATTTCCCCGGCCCCTTCGATCAACATTTTGTTTTTGAGAGAGCGAACAACATGTATTATTAGCCTAACGTACATGGATAGCTGGCCGGGCATGAACGGAACAATCAAATTTGGTTCTAGGTTTTGGACAGGCCGGGTTTTCTTCTTACAGCTTGCTGCTCCCTCCGTTTTTTTACTAAATTTTGCATACCTCTACATGATCATCTGCTGATTGATTTACCGTATAGATGTTTGTGCAAGCGCATCTTAGGGCACTCCTAACAAACAAATTTACTTGATACTTAACCTATGTCATGTCAGTTTTTTTAGTGAGGTGGAAGAGACAGAGGGAAGAGAGAGAAGAAACTTGATACTCATGTTAGTCTGTGCTCATTTTGATTTAAAATCAGCTTCTATTTTTTTTTCACTATTCAGTAATTTCGTCTTATTTTGATTTTTTTAGATTTTTAGATTTTTTTGCCTTTTCTTTTTTTCCTGTATTTCTTTACATTGTCCGTGATGGGGTAACATGTTTTTTTTTCTATTTTTACATTTTTTAAAATTTAATTATACCAAATAAACCAATTCAGCTAAGTAAAAAAATAAGCCAACTATAGTAAAAAAGTCATAAGCTAACGCCAAACTGAGCGTTAGGCAACCAAGAATGTAATGAGGTCATCTCTCAAAACTAATCATTCTCTCTCATCTAAATACAAAGTTTAGTAACAAGTTACAGTATCAAACTATTGAAGTGGTTGTATCTATAATCTTATCTAACCGTTCTTTCTTCTATAGTAACAAACTATAGTGTCAAGCTATTGAGAATATCCTTAGCTAAGCTCAGACGTCACTACCACTGCGGGGCTTAATTACTCTCTGAAAGTTTTGCTCTTTACTTCAAGTCCACTAAGATATGTCTACAACGTCCTTTGGTTTTACCAAGGACCACGCTAGCTACCTGCAGCAAGTTTGGTTATATATAGATAGGGTTTGATAGTACCCAGCTTCCAGCCCAGGAATGGCTAATACTCATTTCTGTAAGTGTCGAAATGATCATATATAGCTATGTACCATGCATAGCAATCTGCTGATTGATTAATTACCAGTTTGTTAATGCACATCAGTACATGCAAGTGCATGTAAATTAAGCTGCACATGTCGCTATACTGTTAGGTATCTGTAGCTACGGGAGATCGATCGACATAACTGTCTTTCTGAATATGTGGTTCTAGGGACTTCTAGCTAGTCCAGCCATCCGACTGAGTTGGATAGAGATCTCTTGCCTACGACAGGCGAAATTCCATGCGCAGTTCCTGTGGAAATAAGTCTATACCTCGCTCTCTTCCTCTCCTCTCTGATCACCGGCTTGCAAAAATGTAGTCTAGCGAGTAGGGATATTGGTTCGTTACTACTTGTCTTTTTGCATACGTATCCCTCAAGACGACAACCCTTTGCGTATCCCTCAAGACGTCAAAAAATATGAGTGTTCCGAATCTAAGGTGTTGAATCTTTATCCAACGGATTCTCTATATATCCCTAAAAAATATGAGTGCTTCGAATCTAGGATGTTGGATCTCCATCCAACGGTTTTAAAACCTAACTAATTTTGTCATAAAAAACAGTTGAATGTTGTATAAATAGTCCTTTAATTTATAGGTTAGAGTACTTTTTAGATGTATAAGGCAGAACAACACATAACTCACACCACCACACGTACACACGCGTGAGGGTCCCCTAACATATGTTTGGGATTTTTACGAATGCACGAAGACCTTACAAAGTGTGAGTGCGTGTTTTTTATTGAATGCACACGTGTGTGTGTATATATACACTCTATTCTAATTAATCAGATGAGACTTGCGAGTGCGATCCTAGGAGATCGAACTCGGACATGCTAAGGTGATGCTCCAACTAGTTTTTAGATGTGATTTTTAATTTTTGGTTAAAACTGTACTGTAATTGCTGTTAATTTTTTAAGAAAAAAATAAAAAATTATTATATCGTTACGGACAATGCAAAAAATAAGATAAAAAGAAAAAAAATAAAATAGTTAAAAAATCAAAATAAGTTAAAATTAAAAATTAACACGACTTTTAATTTAAATAAAACGAAAACTAAAAAATAAAGCTGAGGCCGTCTGGAGAGCTATGGCTCGGTCCCGGTGGACTAGAGTACTGAGGAGACCGTTGACTTGGGCCCTATATGAACTCTACGGGATCGAAGGGGCATCCTAAATTCCTAGTTATCTGCCTCACAGGTACGCGTGCTGCTTCAAAGGCATGTTTTCTTTTCTCTTTCTTTTCACTTTTCACTGTACTCTTGCTAAATATATATCTGCATCTAGTTAGCTAGCCGCTCGATCATCTGCAGCTCATTAAAACGCCCAAGATCATCATGTGTCCATGCATACATCGAGAACCTGTTTTTTTGAACCTTTGGTATATATGCGCGTACACATTTGTAATTTGCATGTCTGTTAGCCTAAAATTAACTTCGCGAGTTTATGGCGCACGCGCGGTGATTATCTTTCACCACAGCAACAGAAGCATCATGCATGCATAATAATATATGTGCATATATAGCATGCAGGGATAAAACAACTCCGGGGCCGGACTTACAAACGTAAGTTTGGAGTACGACAGAGGCGTGGCGATGTCGTGGAATAACGGATCATACTTCAGCGGGCAGAGCGGCAACAGCCAGTACTCGAGCTCCACCGACGTATACGGAGGCGGCCAGCGTCAAGCAACCGGCGGCAAGAAACGCTCGTCGTCGCGTCTGAAGAAGTCGAGCAGCAAAACGGCCGACGAGGACTACCCAAGATACACCACCCACGACGGCCACAACGGCAACTACAACAACAATTACAACAGTTACAGCAACGGCGGTTACAACGGCTACGGCAGTATTACGCCCTACTACGGTACTGGTGGTGACGGCGGCAGCTACAATAACAGCAACTCTTCCTACAGCAACGACGGTTACAACGGCTACGGCAGTATTACGCCCTACTACGGTGGCGGCGGCGGCGGCTATAAGAACAGCAACTCTTCCTACAGCAACGATGACGGCTACAATAAAAGCTACTCTTCCTACAGCAATAGCGGCGACGGTTACACCGGAGGAGCACCTATACCGTACAACTCTCCGGTCTCATCTTGGGCTCCCCAGGACGGCAATCGGTCCACCATGTACATCAGCACCAAAGAGTTGAACGTGTACGGCGCCATGCCTGGGCCGCAGTATGACAACGGCTACAGAAACGAGCAGAGGCAGCGAGGCGGCGGCGGGTTCTTCCGTCCGGCGTTCGAGGCCATCGGCCACTTCTTCGACGGTAAGTTCGGCTTCAACGACAGGGACTAGTGACGCGCACGCATGGCCGGTGAGCATGTATGCATGCATGCTCGCGTCTCTGATAGCGGAAACTACTGGAACTAGACGAATACTTGTGTTTGTAATTAGTCATCATATATTCCATTTGGAACTGGGTCTAGGTGGAAAAAAAATGTAAGTGGTGTATAAGGAACACTCTAGTGTTTTTTTTGGTTGTGAACACTCTAGAGGGGAGGGAGGAATTCGTACAGATCTTCACGCATATCCAAAGGTCAGAAATCTTAGTGCTTACAACCACAAAAAACACTCGAGTGTTATTTGGCACTTCCCAAAAATGTAAGCGCTTGTTGGTTAGTAGTTGTCGCTCTGGGATTTTAGCTGATGAAAAGCGAGCCATGCATTATGTTTTCCTTTTCGAATTAAGTTGAATTAAATCTGTATAGTTTCAGTGATGTCGGGCTATGGGTTGTTTATATTTTGGGAACCATACCGTCCAGGCATCTGATGCAAAAGGAAAGGATCAGACACCTTATCCACATGACCACATTCCCTCAACCATCCATTCCTTATCCCCATAGCTGCTTCCTCCTCTTCGATGGTCTCTCTCCCTCTCCCTCTTATCTCTTTCTTCCTTGATCCATCAGACCAGCAAAGCTCCAACTGAACTTCGGTCACCGGGCAGCACCCAACATGCTCCACATCTGCTTTTGCCTCGGCATTATACTCGCGGAGTTCGTCCACATTGCTCATGCTTGAGGAGTTTGAGATCACTGTTGGTGACATTATGCTCGCGGAGTTCGTCCACATTGCTCATGCTTGAGGAGTTTGAGATCATTGTTGGTCAGAGTTCACCGCGAAGAGTTCATCTTCTGCAACAGTGCTCTCATGCGGAGGTGTCCCCTCACAAGGAGGTGGTGGAGCTCGAGCGGTTCTCGTAGGACTGAGACCAGACTAGGCGGTGGAGCTTGCCGGATCTCGCAGGACCGAGACCGGAGGAGACGGTGTGTGGTGGATGGCTAAAAGGTTAGGTAGTGAAGCATTGATGCAAGAGAGTGCAGAGATGTCCTACTCCGCTATGCTTGTTGCAAGCTTTATCTCATTTTGTAACAATGAGTTTTTAAATTATTGCATTGAGTGTTTTTAAATGTTATAGCATGAAGAATTTTGTTGCAATTATGCTATGAATTTGTTGTGCAAGATTTTTTGTTACAATTGGGATGTGATTAGTTGTAGGCCTACTAAATAATTGTTGTGTCTTATTGATTTTTAATAGCTTTGATCTATTTTTTAAGTTAGATCCAACGATTGGGAAGGCCCGAGCATGAAGAAAAAACTCTCATCAAATCCAGCGCTAGCACGTCCCTTATATTTTTCAATCTAAAAAAGTTGACTTGAACCGTGGACTAGCCACATATTGTGCCGCTGCGCCTAAGCCGCTCTCCCAACGTACCTTGCTACATACCCCTGAGAAGAAAACGCTCGACCTTGGGCCAAGCACTATTATAGAAATCATCATCATAGACGGTTCAAAAACGTTCTTACAGACGGATTTTTGAACTGTTTGAATTTATGAGTCAGTGATAATCGAAGGTTATCACAGACGGTTTGGGAGCCGTCTGTGATAAATATAATTCAGACGGTTTGTAACTAGAATCGTTTGTGAAAAACACTATTTAGAACCGTCTGTGATGTATGAATCACAGACGATTTATACTACAAAACAGACGGTTCTAGTTTAGAACCGTCTGTGATGTATGAATCACAGACGATTTATACTACAAAACCATTTATGATAGTTCATTCTATACCTAATTTTTTTTATTTTTTAGTTAACCTCAGGAAATGTTAGCTATGTTTTTTGAAAACAAGCGAAAATAAGCAAATACGATATCAAACATAGCAGAGAATATTTTATTTTTATTACAGTCAACCATTACAACATCACAAGATTACAATCCACCATTACAATAGCAGAGAACATAGCAGAAAATAATGAAAGCAACAATGGAGGCTACGATGAAGAGAACAATGAAAGCAACATAGCAGAGAACAATCCACCATCACAAGCTCAAGTAGGTCTTCTTAGCAGCTACCTCACTGTAAGCTCCCGGGCAACCCTAAACCCAACAAAGTCTCAGTATACCATTTTGTAAGATTATGTGGCACGGGTGGTGTACTAGGAGTTTTTCTTGTTATAGGATTTAGTAACCGAATAGGGGTGTAAACGGCTCTAATGAGATGGTTTTTATAGTAGTTATAGATTGTAGTATATAGATTGGTTTAGGGCACCAGAAAATAAATTACTCCTTTTTTGCCTTCAGATTTAAAAGAATGATCTCAAAAATCAAAATCTAAAAGAGAATTACAGGAGTTATGATCAATCCTAACAAGTTAAGAAATAGTATATGCAACGTTGGATTTGTAAATAGAACATCGTCTGTAAGATGTAACCCAACGAATGTGACCACAACTTTCAACCTGGCACTGAGCTTAACCTATCACCTGAGAAGTGAATACCAAAACTAGATAACTTACTAAGCTAGGTCCATCCCATACTAACATGTGATTGTAGATTGTGGCTTAGTTCAATGGCGCACAAAGTTAACTCATTAACTGACCAGGGCGATACTACCCCCATTAACTAACTATAAACTATTCCATAATTCACTAGCTTTCCACAAACCACAAGCACACAATTCTTTTAATTGCCCCAGTGTAAATTATTTATCCACCTTTGATATTAAAGAACTCTGACCAACCCACGTTGGTGACAAATTAATGGCCAACTGACAAAGGATTATGGTATACAAATGACAAGTTGGATAAATAGCAATTAGAACAATAACTGGATTTTATAAAACTACAATATAATTTTATAAAAACTGGATTCAACAAGATCAAGGTTACATAACTTGCCTTCGATGAAGTTTTATCGTGGGCTACTTCTTCTCCTTGCTCAAAAAACGATTCTAATGCATCAAAGTTTACTCACACGAGAGAGAAAATCCAAATAAAAACCAAGAACAAATAAACTCTAAAAAATAAATTTAGAGACCCGAATGAGCTCAATTAGAGTTTGTATGGGAGAGAATAAGCTTTTAGAAGTTGAATCGGTTGAGAAAATCAAGAAAAAGAAAAAAAGGAGAGAATTGAGAGTCTGACAAGTGGGACCAGGGAATATTTCAGAATCTTTTCTTTTTAGAAATTCCCTAAATTCAGCAAAGACTGACAGGTTAGACCCAAATGTCAATGACTCAGTCCATGGTGAACTTGGTCCACCGAATCAGGTTAGGCTGACGTGGCAAACACACGGCAGTCACGTAGGCTAAAAGCGATGATGTGGCACTTATGTAGCAATGACATGGCTAATGACGTGGTATGCTAACGTGGCAAGGTTACAGTCAGCTGAGGTGGCAATGTGGACTGACATGACATACATGTGGACTTCCATATAGTACTATGCGCTGATGTGGCTTGCCACGCAAATGGTTGATGTGGACAGATCAATGATCACGGTGGTCGTCTCTAGCAACAGAGCCCGGCAGTGATCGGCGGATCAACAAGGTTAGGTATAGCATCCTCACATCATGGCAAAGCTATCTATCTGCTCGGATTTGGCATTTGGGGCATGTCACTGCTATAGACAGTCCTATCACAGATGGTTCCCGAGTCGTCTGTGATAACTTACATTACAGACGGTTTTTGAGAAAAAATCGCCTGTGATAGTCGACTTTTACAGACAATTTTTTAGAAAAAATCATCTGTGATACTCGACTATCACAGACGGTTAATAACAAAGACCATCTGTGATATACACAATACCATAGACAGTTTTTGTTACTAACCATCTGTGATATGAATCATATCACAGACGGTTCGGAATAAAAACCGTCTGTGATATTGTGTATATCACAAACGGTTAATAACAAAGGCCGTCTGTGATATCGTTCATATCACAGACGACTCAGTCTTTGAAACCGTCTGTGATATATATATCACAGACGGTTTTCAACAACGAACCGTCTATAATAGCAATTGCAATAGCAATTTTATTTGCCGTTTTTTGGCTAGCCTCAGGATATGCTAGTCATGCCCTCTGAAAGCAAACAAGCAGATTACAGATAATGACAGATAAGTTAATTGCAACTCAAAGTGAATTACGAATGTAACAAACGGCCAGCAGATCACATACATATATAGAATAAAAATTGTTATACATATCTGACAAATGAATTGTTTGATTAAGCACAATTGAGTGATTTGTACAAGTGAATCCAATGTTTCAACATCTAATTATTGCCGGGGCAGAATTCTTCAGCCTTGTTTATGACTTGTGCTAGTAAGAATTCGGAGAGTTTTTCACAAATTTCGACGAATTGATCAAGATCATATGTACTTTCATCGAAGTCCACCCGCGGTCACTAGAAGCAATGTTAAGTCATTAATTAGCATGTGTGTATATATATATACATATATAATCAGAAAATAATAATTATTGGAAGGACCTGACAAACCTCTGGATCATTGATCTTAGTATCCATGATTTCTTTCATATGACGGTAAACGTAGAATCCACATACGTTGCCCTATAGCTGCTGGTGGCACTGCAAAAATAGAATTACGTACATAGGTATTGTGAATTCTAGAGGCATTATAACAAAGTGTGATATAGGATTGTTGTACTACACGGGAGACGACGGATTCTGGATATAAGACCTTTGTGGGACTCAGCAATGCGTGCAAAGTGTTTCTAGGAGCAACACGACACTACTCTAGTTGGGCACAAGGACCAATGGTCAACAGACTTAAGCTGTGGCGAGCTTGAGGTGGTGGAACAAATTGGCTTTAAGGCGGCGACGGGCATCGGCGGTACTTCGTCGAAGGTGATGATCCTTAGGCGTTCCTCTTGGCTCAGTGAAGCTTCTAGTGCAGTCAGCGAGATTAGAGGTACTATAGTACGGCAGAAATTGCTCGTCAGACTTAGGTAGCACAGCGGCAATGAAGAGCACAGATCTGGTGACGGTGGCACATGGTAAGCAAAAGGCGGCTCAGGGTGCAAAAGTCGAAGGCTTGGGCTCCTATTTATGTACGCAAGATGTGGCTCAGCGTGAAGGAGTTTGGGGGTGGCACAATGGCGCTATAGTGTATGGCTTGGACTCAGAGAAGAGACTGGGTCGAAGATGACAACCTTGACATGTGGGGTCCCCTTACCAGTGACAGCAGGTGGGAATGGAACATAGCTACAACGTGTGGCGGACACGATGCAAGGCGAGCTAGGCTGAGGCGATGGGTGCGGGATTGGGCTGGGCTGGAGAGGGAAATAGAATTGTGCCGTCAGGAAAGAATTGGCCCACTAGCGAAATCTGGATTTTAAATTGATTTCTCGATTGTGAAATCCCGTGAAATTCAAATAAACCACAAAAAATAGCAAACAACTCCAGAAAAATCTAGAAAACTTTTGCAAAATACTTTGAGACACGAGAAACTCAAATAAAATATTTTTAACATTGTTTGATATTTCATTTTCCCATATTAATTCCTAAACAATTATTTAAGCTTTATTCTTAAAAGGAAAATCTTGGAGAAATTAATTAAAGCAAATTTTAATTTGAAACTTTTTGAAAACTCTGAAAATTGGGATGTTACATTTGCATGGTGTCAATACCACCTTAGGGGTTATTTAGACAATTTTGAAAAGTTCGGGGGTGTTGTTTAGACAATTTTGTATTTTATGAGTAGTTTAGGGGTTTGAGTAGACGCAGGGACGGATCCGGGTCCATAGCAGCCTAGGCTTCAGCTCGAGATGTAAGATATTTACCGGTGAGAAGGCTAGATTGGTCAACCTTCCTTTTCAACTAGCTAGGGGACTCTAGTCTTTTATAGTTTAGGATGTGACAAAATCCTAAATTAAATATACTTTTTGTTTATTTTTTTTATAGGAGGCATGCATGCATTAAGATCTACATGATTGTCGACGTCGCTGGTACGCTGGATGATATGTGAAGCCCGCGATGGCGTTGCAGTAAGAAACAATGCCACAACTGGCGCGCACGCAGTCGTGCACGGTGTAATTAAGCAGCGACGACGCGATCGACCGAGGTTTCATGCATGCACTTCAGCACTTGCACTTGCAGAAAGGGCCCAAGTTGACAAAGCAATGCAATATGCCGTGGCTCCCACGTCACTCAAACGATGGACCGGCCCAACACACACTGCAGTGACATCCGCGTCACTCGAAATATGGGCCGGCCTAATACTGAAGTGGACAACTCCACCTCATAGGCCACTGGGCCTCCATCCGACGTATACGTATAATACTGCAAATACCACGTTATGTACGTACGCGTACAAAACTACCTGAGCAATCGATCCAAGCGTCAAAATACCGTATTGTCAGTATACGATCCGAAGAAGGGGGAACCCAGTAGCGAGTGGCGACTAAGGTGTAAGGAAGAGCGATGGGGAAGAAGCAGCAGCTCCTCTGCCTCGCCGCCGCCGCCGCTGCCGCGGCCATCCTGCTGACCGGTAACGACGGATTATCACCTCCACCTCACCTCTGAACCTGTTCTCCTGCAAAGATTGGTTTTTTCTTGTTATATTGGTTTTTTCTTGTTATGTTTCGCTCACCGCTTGCTCGATTCGGCTCCAGCTTCGGCCAAGAAGTCCGCTGACGTCACAGAGCTTCAGATCGGCGTCAAGGTCCATACTCTGTAACCAACTGCAGTCTCTTGTCCGTTTACTCTCTATTCTTTTGGATTCTGGCGGATCTGAGATTCTTCAGTTCGTTGATTTGGCTAAGATCTGTAGTCTCTTTAAAAAAGTGTGTGGGCACGAGGTAGTGGGCGTGAGCAATTTGATAGCAAGGGTGCGGAGTTCAGGAAGAGGTTGGCTTGGATGATGCTAGGATAAGGAGCTATGCAGATCTGCAAGTGCACAATAGGTTCTTGTTTCCTTTGCACCTAGGATGGGAGAGTCGTGGAATGCACTACTTAGTTTCACTTTAGTTTTATAGTGTCATTTCCAAAGATGAAATTTGGAAATTTGATTGCGGTATTGTTCTTTGATAATTAGTACTTCATTCGTTTACTCGGTGGACAAACTGGAAGATGTGGAATGTTTTATTTAACCAATTAGCCGGTGCTATTAGATTGTCCTCAAGAAACAGAAAAATGATGGTGCATAACTCTCAGAAGTCGCATTAGGACCTGTAACGAGTGTTGTTGATGTGGATCAAACCTCAATATGAGATTGAATCCATAGTTGGCCTGATCTTTGCGGTGGTAGAACAGCTAGATACAAGCAGAGCACAAATTGCAGGATGTAAGTCACACTAGGATAGATAATTTCACTCCCGTGCACACCACAACACACAATTGAGAATGAGAAATAGAGATCAAAGATCAACGGGTAAATACCTACACCACAATAAAAATCAACACACCAAGATGAAATCCTATATTGGAATTCATAAGAACACAGTAGAACAGGAATGAACCATAATGGCCGAAGGCCAACATGCACAGTGTCTTTAATTCATAATTCAACTCTCCCTACCTTACAGTGGGCACACCCCGTAGGCTTATATAGCAAAAACCTTGGCACGCAGGCCACACAAGCACACCATAGCTTAAGGCCGACTTGGACGCTCACACGCATACATAAGCCTCCTAATATGAGATCCTCCTTCCTTATATCTAGTTGTCGTTCCAAACAAAGACTTGACTTCCTTTTCCTTTTGTTGATTCTGCATGACAACTACCCAAAGATCCAAATCAGCTTCCTTGTTTGCAACGTGTACAACTTGATCTCCTTTTTTCTTGGACTTGGACGCAACATCTTCCAACAGGGAAGCCTCCCAAACTTGGACGTCGGGTGCATGCTTGCCGAACCAGTCAAAATCCTTCTGGTTCGTGCTTTCCAATTCTCAGCTCAAAAACTTCTGGCTCATAGCTGTCTTCTGGCTCGCCTCCTGCCCGAACACCACAAGGACTCCCGGTCCACATGCCTCCGGTCCACACGCTCCCAGCTGCCTGTGTGTCGCAATTGGCCGACTCGCATGTGCCGCACGCACCTCACACAGCACTGGCCCATGCGAAGCCTCCTCTCCTTAACCGAGCGCCGTACTGACCACATGTGTCTCAACTCCATGCAGCGCTACAATTTCTTGCGGAGTTAACTTTCCTCCCTGGCCGTCCTGTTCAGTACACAATAGATCAAAACAAGAAGAAGCAGAATTAGGGATTTGGGCCGTATCACTTGTTGGAATGTTGTCGAAGTTCCCTATTTCAGGGACTTGACTCATATGCTTCTGTAGGAAGGATGGGAATTCAAGGCTGAGCAGATAACCTGTCGTTGTGGGCTTTGGCTAGGAGTGTTGAAACAGAAAATTCCAAACTCCTTGCTAAGAATCATACTCTTGTGTTAGAAATGGAATATTCAACATTCAGTCACAAATCACAAGTACGGTAGGTGGAGATTTTGTGTATTTACATGTCTAGCTTTCAGCAACCTTTTTATTACTTTTTAAGCAAACATTATGCAACATTTGGTTTATAAAATGGTAAGACAATCAAGTTATGAGTTTATTGTTGTCACATTTCGAATGATAGTATATGTATGACTTTGCATGACATATGTTTTCTTTGGCTCATCCTTCTTTCAGTACAAGCCAGAGTCATGCACCCTGCAAGCTCACAAAGGTGACAATATTAAAGTGCATTATCGCGTAAGTATTTCACCAATACTTGTATCTCAAGTAAACGATCCTATTCAATTTTTTTAAGTACTTCAAAATCTGTTGAAAAGAAAGAATGGTTGTAACCAGTTATGCCAAGCCTACGGTTGCAAGGCTCGGAAGTAAATTCTATTCAGTTTGTCTTACTGTGGTCTTCACATGGTTGTTGCTATGCTGACTCACTTTGAAGGACATTGACCACTGGTACTATTCACACTTATGTTTAGCAGCTTCTTTAACATGAATCAGTTGAGATAGCTATTTAACACAAATCAGTTGAGATAGCTATGCAGAGAGTAAGAAGCAGCATGGCACAATGACCCTTGTAGATTCCATCTTTTATTGTCTGTTTTACCTGGTTTGTTTGTCATGTTTGGTTCAAGAACTCTTTGATACTTTTCCTGTATCAGTTTTCTTTCCACAATTTTGTCATTCAGCTGAAAGGCTTGATTATGCTGCAGGGGACACTCACTGATGGATCAGTATTTGATTCTAGCTATGACAGAGGTGACCCCTTTGAATTTACACTTGGGAATGGCCAGGTGATAAAAGGTTATTCTTTTTTCCTGAAACACTATACTTTTATTTGTTTATCCGCGGTCCATGCTGGACTGGCTTGAACGAACAACAAGGATATGTCATATAAAAAAGTAGGGGAAATGGCTTATACTGTTCGCAAATACACCGACCTACATGGTTGTTTTTATCTGTAGGTTGGGACCAAGGGTTACTAGGTATGTGTGTTGGTGAAAAGAGGAAGCTAAAGATACCTGCAAAGATGGGTTATGGGGAGCGAGGCTCCCCACCGAAGATTCCAGGTATGGCCGATTATTTGTTTGTTTGCTTGATATGGTTCCTAGTGAAGAAATTATGCGTGTGTAGATTCTCAACCTCGATATGGTCGTTTAACCATGTTTTATACCTGCATTTTACAACACAAAGAGGGCATGTGATGTTGTGCACAATGTACTTTTCCATTGACCTGTAACGCTAACTTGCAGTTTTGTAATCAATAGGTGGAGCGACTCTGATCTTTGACACGGAGCTTATTGCTGTCAATGGAAAGACATCCGGTGGTGCTACCGCAGAGAGCAACAGCGAGCTTTAATACACGGAAGAGTTTGACTTGTGTGTGTAGCAGCTTCGCAAATAATGGTATAATGCGAGTTCGTTAGTTAAAAAGGATGCTGTTTCCAATCATGTTCATCATGATTTAAGTGTTGCAGAAACCAGTTAGATTGGACCAAGTGATCCGTGCGAATGACTTACTGCAGTGCTCATGTACTCTCTGCAAACATTTTTTCTCTCGATGGGATAAAAACTGAGTTGCTTTGTTGTAATGGTCTTGAACGCTACAACCAATTGCATCGCAGCTGTTAACAAAGACCATCATCTTCTATACAATTCTCACATGTAACGAGTGTGGAAACATAGTGCGTAGTAACTGTTAGCACATGAAGTGATTACCGAAGGCTGATAAGCGATTACCGATTTGGCGCTCTGACTGGTGCAGTTTTCTGGCAGTACTACTGCTCCGCCAAGAACACGAATCAGCCCGGCAGCTATAGCCACAGTGCACAGCAGAGCACTGCAGGCAGCTTGTTTCGATCGGAATCCATGCGATTTGTCACCGACGGACAGGAATAAATACTGCTCCAGCGTCACTGTGCAGCCTCTGCGTCCACGACTGCTTCTGTTCAGGAAGCTACAGTCTCGAGCGGATTCAGAGGGGAACAAACGTTAAAAGGTAGAGCCGCCTCTGTAGCTCGGTACAGCTTGTGTGTGCTCCACTATGGGTTAATTTTTCACCTCTGCAGTATACCGCTGTTTGCCGCAGGGCAAGTGCAGTACACGCATTTGCAGGCCACGGCTAGTGACGTCTGACCAAACCATGCATGCATCTGACGCGGCGACGAACAGCAAGGAGATGGTCCGAAACTCGCGCAGATTTCGCAGGCCCGATTGATCCGGAGGCTTGAAAGCATCTCGACGCAAGCATATTCCGCTGTGATGGATCGTGCCCTAGCCCGAGCCGTCTCCTTCCTTGGATCTCACACGAACTCGACAGGCCAGTCAAAGCTAAGCCGTTAGCGCCATCAAGGGCGAGGCGTGCATCGAGCCGGTCCAGGCTCCAAGCACATCGACGAATTCGACGTGTCGCATGCGTGGGCACGCGCACACCAGCCGTGCCGTGTCTCGAGAGGGAAAACGTCTTTTCCGCCAAGGGCAAACGGACGAGGCGTCGCCGTTTCCGCCTGCGTACGTGACATGGATGCGCGCCCGCGCCGCGGTGGTGTGCCCGTGCACGGCTGCCAGAAAAACTGTGCCTCGATCGTAACAGGACAGGCAGGCCAATCCAATTCCTCTATCTTTGCCGTGTTACGAGACAGCAGTTGTAGCGTGATGCTACTACTCTCGTTTGGCTTTGATTTGGGGGAAGATTCCCGAGACAAAAACTAGCGAGTGAACTAGAGAATACCCGTTTCTTTAGCACGTACTGTTTAACTGAATTTTCTAGCAGAACTTACTGGTGAGGATTCTAGCAGGGACATTCACTGAAGTCCTCTGCAAGGACGGTAAAAAAAATGCGTCGTGTGTTGACTGTTCAGCGTGGACCGTGCTTCCGTGTACTCACAGTATCGCTTTGTGTTACTTATCAGATCAGAGAACGCCCTTCTCCCTCTACTCACTCTTATCAGTCTTTTTACCTGTGCCCCCCTCATTTTTACTGGGAGAATGTCATCTGCGGCTGGCAAAGGCAGGTGATTGATTGGTGATGCCCTGGCCACACAGGCCCTGCCATCTGCACCCTCCACTGATCCACACTACCCCTCTACAGTAACATTTACCTCCTGCAGTGAAACAATTCCCAATGAT
The DNA here is from genome assembly GCA_036346265.1 of Melocanna baccifera. NCBI lineage: Eukaryota > Viridiplantae > Streptophyta > Magnoliopsida > Poales > Poaceae > Melocanna > Melocanna baccifera. The sequence goes on from CM070678.1 coordinate 8,884,391, forward strand.
ATCTCTATCAATTGCTCCAAAAGCCTCTTGTCCTCACTTTCTCTCTCTACCTAGTCAGATGTACATGTACTGTGATACTCCCTTATTTAACCCCATGCACCTACCTCTCGCTCTCTCTCATCTCTCTCTTGCATTGCAGTTACCCAATAATTATACAGCAGCAGCAGGTAGTGGTACTAGCACTTTCTAATTTCCATCTCTCTCCTCCTTGTAATTTCAATGATTGGAGCCCATGTTACCGAGGAGTAGATGTCTGTGAGAGACACCGATAAAAAGCAGCTTTCTTTTCTCCGCACATCTCACTAGTGGAGTACTGGTGCTAGTCCTACACTAAAGTTGATCATTTTAGCGATGGTTTTTAACTTTTAGTTGAAATTTTACTGTAATTGATTTTTTTTACTGTAGCTGAGTTAGTGGATAGTATAATGAATAGTAAAAAAAACTAAAGTTAGAAACTGAAGTTTTTAAAAACCAAAACGATCGCTGCCTAACTTTACTCTGATGAAGTAACTTGCGCCATTATTTAACACTGTTTGATGTGCCTAAGCAGCCTGTGATGAGTTGTAAACACCAGCAAGCCGAGTCGAAAAGACAGCATTAGCTTCTTTTGTTTAACATTTCCTGGCAGCGGTATGGTTCACTGCAGGGATTATAGCGTATCATATTATGCTTGTTTGTTAGCCAATTTTTGCTATCAGTAGGACGGTTTACACACTACGCAGGAAATGGCTTGCTACTCAGTTGGCAGAAAAGACGTGGCAATGAACAAAACAACTCTTAATCAATTCAATAATTAGAGTAAGAACTAAACTTTGAGATTTTCTATGGGATTAATCGTTAATGACATGATCTGGTCGGTGGGGCCGTGATGGGAGCGTCCAATGAGGCTGTGAGGTGCAGTCCAGTTGTGGAGGTGGCGGTGGTTAGATCTCGACCGGACGCTAAGCTAAGGCGGATTATCACTTGGGTTTAGTCGTACTCCCTGTCTCGGAGGATGCGTGGCACGATCCCATATGGCAGAGATAAACTAACCCGCCATTGGTCGCTTGCCGATTTGTTGTGTTGTTACCCTGATAAGACACCGGCCTTTTGTTTAGTCGCGGACCCCGAGGCAATCATTGACAAGGGATTAGGAGTAGATAGATGCCATACACCCTTGGGAGTCAGAAATTATTGTGGTGATTTTTTTACAGCAGATTCCGTACAAAGTCTCTTTTTTTTGGCTGGTTCCGTTTGTACGTTTGGTTTATTGCTTACATACTGATAAACAGTATTTAATTTAAAATCTGTGTATTTTTTTAAGATGAGATTTATAGAAAAATTATAGTATAAACTGTACTAAGTTCAATTGTGCCGGCTAAAATCGTATGCAAGTATTTCTCTCTACGTGCTGTCTCTCACAAATAGACTAGAATTCAAAAGCCACAGCTATAGGTCATAAGTTACAGCTCAAAAGAACCCACTAACTGATGGACTTTGCGTGCAATCTACTGGGTGTGCGTTCTTTTTTTGCTGCGGCTAATGACTTTTGATCCTAACACGAGCGTTTGTGCGAATGAACTGGATTTTGATAAACCGTTTTTAAAAAAAAACTGTCCCGATAAGCCGCTTTGAAATAATAATGAAAAAATCATCCTGTTTATTTGTTCAAACGAAACCATAAACCATAAACAAAAAGAATGGAATCATTGTTTGCTGTAATTTTGTCGTACTAAGGTCAGATGTGCTTGAGGTATGCTACTGAATTTCGGTCACATTGGAAGAGAAGAAAGTGCAGCAGTTGTTCAAAACATGCGTGAAGACCGAAGACCTGTGGCACGTCTAGAATGCATGTTTGTGACTAAGGTATTCCTAGCAACTCCCTAGGAAGTTTTTCATGTCTAAAACATTTTACATTTCTATCTTTCTATCTGCCTGACTTAAAAATCAGTTTAGAACTTGGTTGTTTTATGTTTTCTTATCTGCTTACTCCATGCTGCTGCTGCTGCTTCTTCTTTGTTCATTAGCCCGCAATTAGTGCCGATGTTGCTAGCACAAGACAAACACGTGGTTTCAGTAATGGGTTGCATGCATGCATGAACCAGTGCTTGCTTAAACAAAGAGGAGGGAATGGTTGAAACAAAATACTAATATCCTTTATTATACTATACATTATTCACACACACAAAAAAAGGCTCTTGATCGAGGATTCAAACAGAGCTGTAACCAATTGGCAAGCATTGTCTGGTAGGCATTGTATATTGCTATATTAAAGGCGTATGCAAAAAGATGCCGCGAGACAGGTGTTTGAACAAGGCCAACATCCCAAATACAAAAATGGGGTGCTTTTGGTTTGTAAAGTATGAGGACGAATTTAAAATTAGTAGGATCGGGTACAGCAGCCAGGTGGAGTGAATAACTTCTTAAAATCTTTTGTTTGGTATTAGCAATATAATACAACAGAAAACTCAAACCTCTAAGCTTTATCAAAGCCAAGAGTCTAAGATCACAAAATCACAAGAGAAAATCAATCTCACCGGTTTGACCATCGGCCAGAGGGCAGTTGGACCGCTCGGCCGGTCTGAACACAAGTCCTACCAGTCTGACTAGTTAAGGACAGCCTAACCACTCGGGTCACGACGGTATAACTACTCATCGAACGAGGACAAAGTTCAATATGGCATGTGAGATTTTTTAATCTCACACATGTTCTTTCTGTTCCAGATAAAAAGTCAGTGGAGTAGATTTGTATGAGAGCATGGGCATGGGTGGCACACGATTTGTTAGCATTGTGGTTTGCCATGTTATTCGATTATTGTTCCTTCCAAAAATGCCTTGGACCGGTCTAGTGTGTCAAATTATTTATTTTCATTTGCTTCTGTTGGTGACATTGCTGGTACTAATAATTTATTTATTTGTAAACGATTTGCGGGTGTTAAATTTTAATTCCCTTGGATTTTATATCTTGTGTTTTTTTGATTGATTGCGATGACTTTACATGTAGTGCCACATTTTCAATATGCGGGGTGCTACATGCCTTCACAGTGCTTCTCCTTGAAGCAACAACTACAACGAAGTCTATAATTCTCAATGATTTATCGGTAAGATCGTACGCTTGCTTCAAGGATCATCACCACTTGAAACATCAAAGTCCAATGGTACACCACATATATGCACTTGCCTCATCACAATTCTTCTCTTTCTCTCGTACTTCCCCAGGTGAGATGATACTCCACCCGAACTTACACGGCCCTTCATGGCTGCAAGGAACCTCCCCTAGTCTCGGTATTGCCGTCGATCGCAACAATCACGAAGCGCTGTAAACATCAAAGAACAAGTAACTGTCCTGAGCACAAATGACATACACTTGACTCTCATCAATATAACCAATACAAACATGCACCACTTGATACACACGTCATGATTCCCACAATGCATTAAACACCCACTATGACTAATGCTTGCATGGACTCACGCCATGACTAACACAACTGAAAACTAACTCAACTCACTTATTTTTCCCATAAACCGGTCTGATCACCAACCAACAGCCAGTCTGACCGCCACAAACTAACCTAAAACCTCCTGGTAATAGGGGACCGGTCTGACCACGACAACCATATCGGTTAGACCGCCTGACAACCTCTGCTCAGAGTGCCATTTACATGGTCAGTCATACAACTCTCAAAAACTCCGTGCAACACAATGAGCACCTCTCTGGAAAAAAGGGACCATCAACTAGAAATCGGTCACATGGTATTTTCGATCATATGCTCTAACGGTCGATCACACCATACATCGGTCAGACCGCTTAGCACAACGATTAGACCGTCTCTGCGAGCTGATTAGACCGTTCCCACCTGATAGCAAATGGCATAAAATCAAACTTAAACTTCAACTTGGAAATACAAGCAAAGTCAAATACTTATCACACATGTAGGATTGCTACCACGTGATCTTATATAACGGCCTTTGCGTACCTGGCATGTTGGTGTCCCTTTGCAGATTAAGTATTCAACTATAGTATAATGAGTAGAAAAGGATCAGTCTCTGGCGATTTGGATCCGTCCATAACACAACAAGTGGAAGCAAGCTCAACTGAGTTTATTTTAAGCTACTGTTGAAAGGATGTTTTTCATTTGTTCAAGGACAGCAGAAAAATTTATAATGTATGTACCAAGTACAAGTTTAACCCAATAAGGATTGTAATTGAGAACTCTAAACTTACGATCTGTGGTACAATGAGCAAGTTTAACCGTTGAGCTGTCGATGTTACTCAAGTAGGGGCGCTCGTTTTAGCGATGACTTCTGGCTTTTGGTTGAAATTTTACTGTAGCTGACTTTTTTTACTGTAGTTGATTTGGCTTTTTGGGCATAATTAATTTTAAAAAATATAAAAATAGAAAAAAATATATTAATCCATTAGGGATAATACAAAGGAACACGAGAAAAAAAGAAAATACAAAAAAGCCTAAAATATCTAAAAAAATTCAGAAAAAGATGAAATACTAAATAGTAAAAAAAAACAGAAGCTAGAAGTAGAAGTCAAAACAAGCGGGCAATACAGTGAGTGAAGAAATAATAAAGACGGCCTTGAAATGTCAATGCCATTTTCGTTTCCCTAAAATATGAAAGACGAATTCAGGTCCAATTAAAAAAAAGTATATCTCTTCCCAAAATAAAAAAATCATATCAAACCATGTAGCCCGATTGATATTGAGATGATGTGATTTATGACCATTCTAGGAATTGGGAGGCTGCAGTGTCGATTCTGCCTGCAGGTACAGTGAAGAATGCCCCATCCATTCTGGGTTGAGAGTTTCAACACCTAATAATTTTGTTTCCATAGTAACTTAAGGGGAAAAAAGAAGATGGCTGGATCCAACATTGAAAGTGTGTTCATCCTAACTTGTCTGCAAAAGAATTTCGAAACAGAAGTTTGGCGGTCGCTGCATCATCAGACAAAAATGTAGGCCTATGATACCATGTTATCCTCAACTAGAACTGGCGAATTACCTTTACGAATCTTAAAGGCATCCAATGGTCGGGGACGCTATGTCCTAGTTACTCAAACTGGCCCGAACACTTCGAGAACTGGTTGCTCTACAAACTTTGCCGAGGAACACAACTACTTTCTGGGGCCTACAATCTTGTCCATTTTTTTTCAGTATTGATCAGATCAATGAAATTTTGGCAACTAATGCTACAGGCTACTCTCAGTACCCAAACATACAATAAAGGAGACATTGAAATTTTCAAGTAGTAGTATTTTTTTTTCTGGGTATGGAAATAACTCCTAATAGAGATACATATAATACAGTACATCTCCAAAGTACAGCGGATATGATAAACACAACAATGTCTCTGAGCAAACGGTGTAGAAAATGCCAAATTGCCAATGAAGCATGACGCAATAGATTGATAGCCGGGAAGGACAAATGATCTTCTTAATTTGGACCCCACATGAGACGCTGCAGAAGCACGAAGGAAGGCAGGAAGAAATTTTATTTTTCTTCTAGACTGAGGCTAAATCTCTTAATCCCACTGGTAACACAAAAGTTTAGACTTTAGACACTGTCATGTTGCTCTGGTCTCTGAAATTTAGTATGAAAATATGAATCGTTGAAGGGCATGCAGGCGAAAACATTGTTGCAGTCATCACTGCTGAGTGACACTACTCCATGGGTCATGGGTGACATCATTGTCTCCATTGCAAATCACAAGGTCGCATCACTGCTATGGAGTTGCTTTAGTCACTATAAACGCGGCAAACTCTAGCTAAGAACCCCCCCCCCCCCCCTAATGCGCCAACTGCCAACAGGGCTATGATGGCTCATTTGCAGGACTATTGGTGTTATTGTAATGATCAGTGCAGAGTTAGTGTTGATATGACACCGGCCTATTCTAAGTTTCTAACTGCAATGAGTTCCCACATTTTCCTTTGATCTTTTTGTTTCTCTTTCTAAACCGTTGAATTGTTACTTGCTGGTTAAGAGATCGCGCTGCATATATAAACACAACCATCAAATTACGATCGAAAATGAATGTACACGCCAATGATACTCACATCGAAGACATGGATAGGACAAGAAAGGGAATGTAGACGGCGAATCATGGGGGATACCTTGCATCCCGTAGAACCAATGATGTCGCTGGAAGTAGAGAAGGCGGTAGCGCTAGCGCCCCTAGTTTTCCCCCTTTTGGGGGGAATGTAGTGTAATAACTATTACTTGACGTTGATAACCGATTGCAAGCTGTTCATTCTATCCTTGCCAAACTCTGCGCTGTTCATGAGCAGCCAAAATCACATAATGATAGCCCCATGCCAGTGGTGGAACCAGAAATTAAATATGGAGAATGCCAAGTATAGACAATTAGAAAAACAAAGCGTACATAACAATATCTTTAAACTCCAACGTGACTATGATAACCAATAAACATACTATTGTATTTTCTTGTTTGCCAAATACAAAAGAAATTACATTTCTATTAACTTAAATTTGGCCTTACGGCTACTGAGAAAATCATACATATTAATAATTTCATTAGAACTGAATTTCTATGCAATTTCTTTCTCTATATAGATAACCATGGAATCTCGAAGAAACTCATCTCCCATTTTATTTCGAAGACGGGTCTTGATGAGTTTCGTAGCTGAAAATACTTGCCCAGTGGTTGTAATTAACAAAGGAAGAGTTAGCACTAACCTTAGCAATCTGTCAACTATTAGATAAACAAAGGCTTTACCAGTCTTAACTAATCCATTTGTCAAATCGGTAAGCGAGGATAAACTCTTTAGATCAGGATGGCTACATACATCAAGCTGATGATGTGGTAGTTGACACTCCAACTGAGCTCTCTCTTGGCTAGAAAAATCTGCATGATAGAACTTCTCTAAAATACATATATCTGACATGTTGTAAGAGGAAACTCTTGGATCCAAGGGTACATCTAGTGTCAAAAGCTCCGTTGATTACACACCAAATCTTTCATTCAACTCATGTAACTGTTGATCCACTGCGACATTATATAATGTGCTTACTAACAACTAACAAGTAAAGCTAAGAACTGAAATACAGATCACAATCATCGGATTTCAGTTATTTGTCGACAATCAAGACTGCAGCAATACCTTGGATGTCCTGCGCTACTTTCTCCTCGCCGGGCGGTCCATGTGGCGACGCCAAAAATTGGGAACTTCCTGGATCGTGGTTAGTTACCAATAACATAAGACACTAATGCCAATACCTAGATGGGAATAAAATACAAGAGATAGATGAAACAACAACTTGAAGAGTCGTGCGTTGCATCAAGAGCACTCGACCAGTCATTAGTTATGCGTCAGTGTTTTGTGCTTTGTTAAGCTTTTTATTTATCAATTAAGTTAATTGAGATGATCCACTACGAAACTGCCTACTAAATATTACATTATATTTAAAGGTCCGTCAATTTCTTAAGGAGGGCCAGCCCAGATCACTCCCTTCTCTCCGCCACTGCCCATGCCCCTATGCAGCAACACTGTTTTCTCATGGATATTGCAGGATGGATCTCCCCTCCTCTCTTTTTTTCTCTTCCAACTAGGAGGCAAGGCATGAAGATGCCAAAAACCACAGCTGTATTCCTCAAACGCTGGGCTCTACCAAAATTCATGTCAAGCAAGCAAGCCCTACATTGTGTGATTGTTTTATAGGATCGACTATTGCATATTTGCATAGACGCTGTTTTTAATTTCATTCTTAGTCACTTTTTCATCTATTAAATAAGTATTTTTCAACGGCTTTTTTAGAGAAAAAATTAGTACTATACAACTTTAAATAATTAAAAGATAAAAAAAATTTTTAATCAACTATACAATAGTAAAACCATTGTATTATTTGCCGGTAGGTGTGGTAACAACCGGCAACAGCGGTAGTAAAAATCCTGCTTAGGTCTGAGTGCTTCACATTTTCAAGACAACTGTTATGCCGCAGTGACAAGACATGGGGTGGTTGGTGGAGAAAATCAATTTAGCTAGCTCGGATTGATCTGGTCCAAGTCCCTTATCAGCTTGCCTGGTTAATTTGGACCCCAAAAGGCTGTACCCGCTGTGCATGCATGCATTCAGTAGTTTGCAATTGCATATACTCACCCAGGAGCCCTGTGGCTGAGTGAGAGAGAATCTACTGTATCTTGATCGGCTGTATACACTGTCGGTGTCACTAGCAGGTGGGCCTACACCAACATGGTGTACGCCTCTAGTGTACAAGCTACGGAGTACTAGCTGTGTATGCAAGGTGTAACTTGACTTTTGCAGAGCAAAAGAAAGAGAAATGGAGTCTGACGGACACGGATGAGAGAACCTCTCCGTAAATATCAGGCTCCGGCTAGGATTACAGCTGCTAAGACTAAGAGCTACGCTGCTCTCTACAAAGGTAGTACTCTTGACTGTGATTCTAATTCTAATAGGGGCAATAGAATGGACCTTTAGTTCAGATGCTTGTTGCGATGCCTCTGCCTGGCCTGTTGTAGTAGTGTCAGGCACCACGAAGACCGCCGCGACTCCCTGAAACTCCAACTATACACGGAACCAAAAGGATGGTTCGCTCTTGCCATTGCAAACGAAATTAATTTAAGGCTGGTTCATTAGTCTAGCACCCCAGTGTGCTATATGTTCATCTTCAGTTAATGTATTGAAGGAGCACGAATTTGAGGAGCAGAAGAAACTAAACAAGTCCGTGTAAATTACATACTCGCGGCATCACACCCTCGTAAGCAAAACTACAGCTGGGTCGCAACGAGTTTAATTAGGGGCAAAGCTAGGGATTTTGCCGGCAAAGGAGAGAGAAACCAGCCTTGGGGCAACCAAGGATGGAGACAAAAGCCAAGTTTTCAGCAAAGAAAGATGGAATCAAAAGCCAATACAGTCCAGCTTACACAAACGCCTTGGATTATAATTAAAAAAAAACCAAACAGTTTCCCCGGTGAGTAGCATGGGGTCAGGCTTCCCCAAGTTCAAACCCCATACACAGTGCACCCACCCTTAAACTAATCACACGAGCTTAGCAGGAGTACTACGCTACTAACAAAATCACCCTAGCTGGCATCAACCCCAAGAAAACCGTCCGCAAAGTATCGAGGCCATTCCTGTTGATTCAGCCACTATCAATCTCCTCGCAGGAGCAGTATACTGGCCTGTGCTCTTCTCCTGGCATGACTCGCTTGTAGCTCACTCCAGTGAGCATATAGGCACTCGCCTCTCGCTCGCTCAGTCCCATCTGATTTTTCCGTTGCCCTTTCCGGGCTCCAATGATTGCCGGCCGCGGAGGTAGTAACTAACGCCCCCTGAGCTCTTTGCTTGCAGCTAAAGGAGCAGACTATGAGCAGCAGCAGCAGCAGCAGTACTACCGCACCAGCTGCGAGCTGGTCCCGAACGAATGGCTGTCTGCCTGCGGCCGGGCGTGGTCATGGATCCCGATCCATCCATCGATGCGTACACGCCGTAGTAAGTGGGCTGCGACGTGTGCTTCCGCCTTACTTCACCTCGAATTGCTGTATGTTATGATAGTTTTACCGGGAAGGGAGAGATGCGTCGCGCGCGTGCTGGCAAAACTGTACTGCACGACGAATCGCCTGTATGGGATACAGGCGATGGCGATGCTATGCGTGCGGTTTTTCGCCTCGAATGATTGGAACCTGATTGTTTCTCGTTGCATTTGTGATCTGATGTGGAGTAAATCGTGCTGTATTGTTAGCCCTTGTTAGTGGTGCATCTTTGGGAGGACAGAATAATCAGCGTTCTGTTTGGTGCAGGTTTTGTATGTCGGTTTTGGAATGGAACTTGACGGGGGCGCACCGCGCACGCGTGGTCCTCACCCTTGTGTGTGCGTGACTTTTACGAAGCACACCCATATTACGCATGGTACAAAAGATTTTTTTTACTCCACTCCAATCAGGGGTTAAACTAAAAGTCCATGAGCGAGAGAGAGAATTACTTAATGGAGGACTGCTGATTGGTGCTTTAGGAGCTGGGGCCGGGCCAGATGATTGGTTCATTCGTTGCAGTCCCTTCCATGCACAGGGAGATGTTTGGAAATAAATTTCTGCGCAATTTGCAGGTTAAAAATACCGTGAACTGAAAGAACAACAGACAATCACGACCTCTAGACTACTTGTAAGTTGTTACATGCGAACAATTACAAATGTAGGACGGTACGGCAATAGAATAGGATGGATAGTACCTTCAATTTTTTAAAAAGTATTTGCTAATTCTTCACATCGATAGTTATAGAGTTATGAAGATTAAGATAGAAAGCTAACATCAAAGTTAACAATTCAAGAAATCAAACTCCCGAGAATTTCAACGCTGGCCTAACCAGCCTTGGCGATATGACCAGAAGGGGTGCGATCTGACCAGCCTCCCCTGTTCTAGAACTGAAATTTCGGTCCAAGTTGATGCAACTTCAAAAATGCAAATCTAAATGATGTGACATTTTGCACACAAAATTCTTAAAATCCCATGAACCTTTCCAACTAAGGATTGCAAGAACCCATGTCAAAGTTAAGCCATTTCTCAAAATCAAGCAAGATTGCATTAAAATCGGACAAAAACCGAAAACTCGAAATATGACTTGCTTATGGTGAAAGATATCCAAGATGACTCTAGATGTATTCTCACATATCACATCAACAAAGAACACCCAAAGATTCGAGGCAAAAACACTTAAATCAAGAAAACATAATATGAGGTTTAATCCGGGCAACTTCGTGAATTTGCCAAACCTGATGCCTCTCCATCACTTAGAACACCCAAGGATTTAAGACAAAAATATTTAAATACATCCCCATCACTTGCTCATCCTTGACATCTAGCAAGATCAAGAAGGTGAGAAGAATGATCAAAATCAACTAAATCAAGCGCAAATCAACAAAAACAAAAAGGATCCATAAAAGATGAATAAAATTGATGTTTTACTACTTGAGTATGAAGGTCTTATAGCTGCTCTACCTAAAGTACAAGAGAGCACACCACATTACTCATATTTCTTAAATCCAAACCATAGAACACTTGATTTCAATAAGTAAAGCTTTGTTTTTTTTAGGTTATAGCTTTCCTCGAACAAACAAACAGAACGGTTTCTTCGTCGTCGTTTCGAAGCGGTTTATTGGAATACCTTTTTTTAAAAGCAGCTTATCAGCTTTTTGTTCATTCGCACGAGCGCTTACACTAAAGCTAAAAGCCAAAAGCCATAGCAAAAAAGAATGCACCATAAAGCTAGGATAGTTGAATGGTTAACTAGTAAGTGTTCATCCTAATCAATTAAATAGACAATATAACCAGCCCCATCTAATCCTAATGAATACTACCCACTTAGCACAAATAGGCAAAAACCCGTTAACCCTACACAACATGGGTTTTATTCACACACTATATTTATGCACGTTTTTTAAAGCATATAAACCCGAATCTGCTAAGCCCTTAGCTTTTGATCCAACTTGATCTTATCAGCTTCTTCTTGACCTAAACTACTTTCCGAAACACTATGATTTTGATTCAAAGTAGTTTCTAATATTTTGGTCAACTTACCAAAATATTTTTTTCTTTACTTAGTCTTTATCATTCCTTGTAAGTAATCATTATGCTTGTCATATGTTAGTGCACCACTGACTTCTTATGCGTTGGCAAGTTTCTCATGTTCTGGTTTTATTGAATCATGCCTTACTTGGACCGACCAACTCATATCGTACAACCTGTCGCTCGAATCTCTCTTCAATATTTTCTGTCTTTCTCGTGCCATATTTGAGCTCAATCATCTCACCCGATATTCTTGATCATTATAGGCCTCGGCTTTTTTATGAGCGTAGTCTCGATTCTTGCCGTTGACTATGGTTGACTTCAAGCCTCCCCACACATCCAAAAATAAAGAAATCATTTTCAGACATAAATTCTTCACAACTTAATCAACGTTAGTTAAAATATATATCATGCAACACTTATGTATGGACTTAGGTCAAACCAAATCAATCCATGACCAAAATTTTCAAAATACACATTTCAGTCGAAACAACCTCTCTTGCCAGTCAAACCGCTGTCTTCGGCCAGTCAGACCGCTAGTGATGGCTGATCAGACTGTTGGAGGGAGCCAGTTTGACCGGTGGGCGGTCTGATCGCCTCCTTTGGTTGGTCAGACTGTCAGGTCTGTAAGAATTACAAAAAAAACTGTAAATTTATAAAAACCAAATTTCTACTTTTTAAAACAATAATGATCTATCATAACATAACTCTGATTCTTTTTACATAGTCCTTTAATAAAAATAATTTGGAAGACATGAAACCAGAGTCCACCATCAGGAACTAAACGAAAAAATTCTTGCGATCCAAAGAACGTCCACGACCTCGCTAGATTCTAATTATAACCCATTAAAATCAAAAAACTTGGTAAGAAAAGGATCATCTGCGGGGGTTGATAGAAAAATTCTTAGGATCCAAACAAGATATTATAGAACTCCTTCAGCGAGATTTTCTATAAGTCGGCCATTGACCAAAGGAGATCCTCTCTCTCTCTCTCTCTTGATTTTTTTTGGTACGGTGCAGGAAGGGAGTTTGACATTTAATACCGGGTGCCAAGAAACTGTGCATATATTAGGAGCAGTAATAAATAAAACTCAAAAATTATTTTGTAGGTTCATCACTAATAGGTGTGGACACAGCCTTGCTCCCCACCTTTCCCTCCAACAAATCCATGCACGCTCTGTCCCGTCCCGTCAGCACCCAGGAAACTAAGCGAGCACGCTCACGGTTTCTTCCGATCCCTTTCATATTTGAGCACTACTACATCACGCTATACCATTTAAATCGATCTAAACGGTATAGCATCTAATTAATATCGCTCCTCCTCTGTTTTTTTCTCTGCTACTTCCCTTCCTTTCCTCTCTGTTCTCAGCACCACTCTCCTTTTCTTCTTCTCCGATGCTGACCTAGCTCTGTGCTCCTTCTCGGTCCCCCCTTTACCACCACCCGCGGTCGGCGGCGCTGTTGCCACCTTGCCGCGCTGCCCCCCTCCCCACCATACTGCCCTGCCCAACCTAACTGCCACAGCCGCCATTGCCACCGCCCACCACCCTCCTACCCCACCCATTGCACTCGCCGCCGCCTCCTCTTGACATCATTCTATGTCCAAGGAAATGGTGAATCCGTAGCGGAAGAGTCAGATCCACGATAAGGAGAGAGGGAGCAACGGACGAGAACGAGAGAGAGTACAAGAGGGAGGGAGCGGCAGCATGAGATTAGTAAACTTATTACATTAGCATGGAAAAAAGAACGTTTCTTGAAACAAGAAAAGAAAAGAACACTTAAAACTCTGCTCTTGCCACCTACAAAACCTTGCTGCTAGCAGATAGCAGTCATAAAAAGGCCATCGATCACTTTTAAGTTTTAACCCAGGAAAGGGTGAGTGGATGTTTACTAGGGTTTATGAAAGCAAAAGCAAGGAGTGCAGCAGAAGCAAACATGAATGACTTCGCCTTTTCCTTCTCGGGTGACTTCTCCGTAAAGATGTTGTCATTTTAAGGCAAAGGGATTCAGTTTACCCTACCACCCTTGTGAGGCTGTGATTCCAAAACATTTCCCCGTCTCCTCGCAAAAGAACAGTACGTGGTCTACGCACCCATAGGCACTGTTTGGCATGTTTACGGGAAGAGCTTATATGTTGGTATGTTTACGGCAAGAGTTTATAGGGACGTTCGGAATAGCGTTGACTTCTAATTTCTTGCTGAAATTTTACTGTAGCTGATTGATTTTTTATTGTAACTGAATTGGTTTATTAGACATAATTAAATATAAAAAATATAAAAATAAAAGCAACATGTTAACGTATTACGGACAATACAAAAGAATAAAAAAATAAAAAACCAAAAAAAAAAGAAAATGACAAAAAAGTGAACAGTGCTTACATGGCTGAGAAGTCGAACACTGCCGCCGAACAGTGTTTAAAAAGCAACACTAAGTACTGCCATATATTTTTATCTCTAACAAGAGTAACACTAATTTTAAAGTATATTAAAAATAAGTAATATCTATCTATTATTCATTGTGCTTTAAAAATTGTGCAAATCACTGTTCAAAAAAAGTATAAAAAGCACCTTCCGTTTGAGTGCAATTGGCCTATTTAAAAATTGCTTGGACAAATCCGGGCTAATGATCCCATTCCACGAAAAAAGGAGCTTGCTGATTGTTCTTTGGATTAACATTTGCGTTATTCGTGAGGCAGATGCTATTGGTACGTGAAAGAAAATCTCAGGCCGCTAGCACTTGTCTGAAGAGTGTTTGCTATGCCAAGGAACGTATTACTCCACTATCAGTAGTCGCATTTCTCAAAATGTGAATAAGCTCGTGTATCAACAAGCATTCTGTGATGAAATTTCTTTTGGTATGAACATTCATAATTAAGCAGTTACACGATCTTTTTGGAACATTGAACCTGTCAGCGAAAATTCTGTGTATCAGACATTTTTTTGGCAGACTGTTTCAGACAATATTGAGTTGATAAATGGAGTTAACTTTATCTTTATTATCAAAAACCCTAAATCACAAATCTATCTAATAGAGACCAATGAAATACATTAATCGCTCTGGTACCACTTGATCCATACATTGTAATGCTATGCACTTCCATAGTTTATGTTTAAAATTGTGTTTTACGATAGCAGCAGCAACAAGTGGCCTGGTATGTGAGGCATCCACCAGACCACTACTGACTTCTGAGTGGTTCAATGCTCTCATTAGTGTATATCGTACAGTACGTATTTATGTTTCATGAACCGATGGGTTGAACAAATCTCGCAGGTCAATCATAAAGCACTTCACCCCTTCTGTTCGTATTTCATGCCATTTCATGCTTGTATATAATGATCCTGACTTCCTGAGTGTACCTGAAGTAGAATTCACATGTTTTTTTTTTCCTTTTCTCTTTCTTTTAACACAATAAACTTACCGGGGAGCATATAAATATGCACTCAGCCTTACAGTGCACTTAAACTAAAAAAATAAAAAAATTTAAAAAAGAATACTTTATGATTTACTTCACTTATATATAAAATTTCAAGTTCAAATTTATTCTATAATAACATAGAATAAGTGGAGTAAATCATAAAGTATATCTAAAAAAATTTAGAAATTTTTATAAATTTTTTTTAGTTTGAGTGTACGATAAACGCACCATAAAGATAAGTGCATATTGTAAGCTCCCAACCTACCGAGATACTCAAATGCTATTAACTTCATTAGCAAGGGATAGAAAGTTACAAACTATACGTGGTCCTAAAGAAGGGTACTGGAAGGCCCGATAAAATTCAAGAATACAAAACATGTCAAAGATTACTGAGAAAATTAGGTGGAATAAATTAAGGAGAGAATTAAAATATGATGAGACTACCTTTCAAATAAAAATGAAGAGACTCCGAGTGCTACCAAAGAAGGCGCACGCGGTTCCACCCCTCGCTAAGGCACTAACATCATCGAACAGGAGCTAACCCCGCCCCCCCCCCCCCCCCAATCAGCCCCAAACAATTCTCAGAGCACAAAAACAAATCACACCGCTTTCCATCCAATGGGCTGTTGTTCTATGCTCAAATTAAAAATTAGAGAATAGTTAAAAATGATTTAGATTTTTGGCTAGGAACAAGTAGGATCCAACCCAAAGATCCCAAACTGCCAAGCATCCTTTGTCCCCTTGTGGCCTTCTTCCCCTCCCCAATTTAATGATTGGATGATCTCTCAATTTCATGAGCAAAACAACACCCTCTCTTATATGGACCATCATCTCCAGGGGGTGTTTGGAATAGTGATAATTTCTAGCTTTTGATTGAAATTTTATTATAGCTGATTTTTTTTACTGTAGCTGAGTTAGCTTATTAAACATAATTAAATTTAAAAAAAATACAAAAATAAAAACGACATACTAACATATCATGAACAATGCAAAGAAATACAGAAAAAAACAAAACACAAAAATTCGAAAAAAACAAAAAAAGCAAGAAGGCAAAAAATGCACAATAGTCAAAAACGCTGCCACCGACCGCTACCGTCGAACGCGCAACGGTCGTGAGCAGTGCCTCACTCCTTCTGACTTCAAAAAATCCCAGGATCAGAAAACAAAAACACAAAATAAATGCAAAATAAAACCTCTCCAATTCATCAGCTATATTTTATTTTTAGTAATTTTTTGTTTGCACAGCACAAATAAAGGTGAGCTACTTGCATCCCTTTTCCCCACTCTCTCTTTCTGTCCTGCAACTAACCATCACCACTTATCTCTCTATTATCTCTCTATGTTCTGTTCATATTTGTTTTTGCTTTTGATTTTTATTTAGAAAAACTAAAAGCTAATACAACATCTAGCTTTTTCGAAGTGGCTTCTCCAATTCTCTCGCTACCGTCGCTTCGGAGATATGGCAGAGGTTCACAGGTGCATCATGCGCTCCCGTCATACATACGTATTTCTCTCTAAGTTTTTCCACCACTCAAACCACTTATTTCAATTATTACTATTTATTTTTAGCAAAAAAAATATAAACCACATCTAAAAAACCAATTCGAATGCTCTTTCTACGGTGCTTCTCTCTCTAGCTTCTTCTTTCATGGCAGGAAAGGCTGAGGTGATGATGCTCATGAGCCCATGCAATCTGACCCATGCCATCCTGGACCTATATACATGCTCTGCCCTACGCGCACACTCGCAATCTCTACTAGTCTGTTCCTCTCTCCCCTCCCCTTGAACCTCTGTCCCCTCTGCTTTTGCCTGCAAGCTTTTGCTTTGTATTAGGTGCCTCTTTTCCACTCCTTCACTGTTCCCCCACTCTTGCTTGCTTTGTCACGCACACGAAAAGCTCCTGCCTTTACCTTCCCGGGCCTTATCTCCGCCTCGTAGTGGGATTTGGTGGGAGCTGCGCTACTTGCCGCTCGCGTTTCTTTGCTCAACTGGGGACGTTGCAGCTCGCAGCTCTCGGTTGGTCTTGGGCGCCTTCTTGGTGGGCTCGGAATTCGGCTTCTTGGGAGTTGCTTGCCCGATTTCTTGCCCAATAGCGGCTGCTCTGCTCGCTGCGGAAAGCACAGATCTTTGCGCAATTCCGGCGCGCCGGAGATGAACTGCGGGCCTCCGGACCAGCTGCCGCCGGCGACGGCATCGTCGTGCTTCCTCAACCTCAACTGGGACCAGTCCATGGACGCCGCCGCGGCCGGCCGCCACCTCGACCCGGCGCTCAGCTCGATGGTCTCCTCCCCGGCGTCCAACTCGGCGGCCACCGCGGCGACCGAAGGCCTCGCTCTCCACGGGATCTCGTCGCAGCCGCACTACGGTGGCACCCCTCTCAGCTCGCCTCCCAAGCTCAACCTCTCCATGATGGGCCAGTTCCACCACTACCCGCCTTCGCAGGTGGGTGGCGCCGGAGCCGGCGCCTTGCCAATCCTGGAGAACCTGATGCCCGTGGGCCCCCTGGACCAGTTCCTCGCCGACCCAGGCTTCGCCGAGCGCGCCGCGAGGCTTTCCGGCTTTGATTCCGGCGGCGGCGCCGCCCCGGGACAATTCGGCCGCCCAGACGCCGGCCCGGTCGGCGCATTGAAGGAGCTGGAGCTTGGGAACGCCCGGGACGAGTCTTCGGTGTCTGATCCGGCGTCGGCCAGCGCGGAGATGGTGCTGAAGGGGCCTTCCGAGGGCAATGCAAGGAAGCGGAAGGCCGGCGGCAAGGGGAAAGGCAAGGACGGCCCCATGTCCACCTCCGCTAAGGATCTCGCTAAGGTACGCGCAGGATTCCGCTCAGTTATGTTTGTTGTTCCGTTTCGGGAGCAAAATATTTCATTTTTAGAGTGTTTTGCAGGAGGATTCAAGCGGGAAGCGGTGCAAATCGACGGAGGAGAGCAATGGCGCCGAGGAGAATTCTGCAAAGGGGAAGGCTGCGCAGAGCAACCGTGAGAACGGTGGCAAGAAGCAGGGGAAGGACAGCACTTCGAAGACCCCCGAGCCGCCCAAGGACTACATTCATGTCCGGGCGAGGCGCGGCGAGGCAACAGACAGCCACAGCATCGCGGAGAGGGTACAATTCTTGGGGTCTCACTTGCATTGCTCTTGTTATCATCTTTGCTGTAGATTTATGTGTTGTTTTCTCTTCTCTTTGTTGATTAATCCAGGTGAGAAGAGAAAAGATTAGCCATAGGATGAAGCTACTGCAGGATCTTGTGCCGGGTTGTAACAAGGTAACCGAAAAGCACTCATCATTGGTATCACCCACTTTGGTGTACTCAGGTTGGAAATTGGGAAATGTTACTTGTTTCAGGTGGTTGGCAAGGCTGTCATGCTCGATGAAATCATAAACTATGTGCAGTCGTTGCAACGGCAGGTCGAGGTATATGTCCATTGTCAGTTCACAGATGCAGAATGACTGTGAAAATGCAGCTTTTTGCCGTTTTAGAATAGAGCAAACATCGATGTGTTCCATCTAAACCCTTGCCTTCCACATCCATTTTTCAGTTTCTGTCCATGAAGTTGGCCACTGTGAATCCCCAGCTGGACTTCAACAATTTGCCTAACCTCCTTCCTAAAGATGTGAGGACAAGCATATATGATCCCATTACTTCATTTGGTTCCTCTCTTGTTGAAGCAACTAACTAGTTCAGCTTATCTCAATTTCCAATTTTGTCTCTGACCAGATGCACGAGTCATGCGGCACGTTGCAGAACTCACATTTCCCACTGGAGACCTCAGGTGCACCGCTGCCCTACATTAATCAGCCTCTCCAGGGGAACCCTCTTGGTTGTGGCCTAACCAATGGAATGGAGAACCAGGGTTCTATGCACCCACTAGACCCAACATTTTACCGGCCAATGGGTTCACACCATCCTTTCCTCAACGGAGTTAGCGATGTGACCTCGCAGGTAACAATGCACACCTATGCATCAAGCTTTCATAATATTTGTGTGGAGTGACACTGAGGATGAGGGATTGATGCTTCACAGGTTGGGGCTTTCTGGCAAGATGATCTGCAAAGTGTTGTTCCAATGGATATGGGACAAAGTCAGGAGATTGCCACCTCTTCCAACAGCTACAATGGTAAGCAAATTTCAGTTTCCTGTTAAGCTGATGTCTGAATTAACATCACTTCAAATGGATTCTGATGTTAAATCACTGTGGATCAGGTTCATTGCAAACAGTCCACATGAAAATGGAGCTTTGACAACAGAAGGTTCGATCCAAGCTCGACGCCCGTTGTATATAAAGAGAAGTCAGCTTGCCGCAACTCTGAGATTCAACCTAACAATGTTGGGCCCTAGCAGTGTTTTAGTTTCTAATTTTCATCTTGGTGTAATGATTCTTTGAACAAAATGAAATGCACCGTGTACGGGGTGTATCATCTCGCATGTTTAGCTCCAAGATCGTACATAAGGCGGTGCAGTATATGCTCAGTCAGACCCTTTTTATCCTGTCAAGCGAGAGGGCAGACGTGTAATATCATTTGTATTGTCATTATATTTGTAGCTGATATATATCTTTAAGATCCTTATGCCTGTCCAATGATTACCTTAAGCTGAAACCCTTATTTTCTGAATGAATTATAGATCTCTGGCTCCCGCATTACGCTACTAAAAGACATAATATGCCGATGAGAAAATTCAATACATATTTGCTCTGGTCAGCACCTGGAGCTCAGGAACCTAGTTTTTCATTCTGGAATCTGTTTAGCTGGGAAGAGAGCTCATGTAAAAGGGACATAGACAGAAGGAACAAGCAAGTTGTGTGCTGGGACTGGATTTGTGGGTGCTTTTTAGCTGTATGATAAGTACCCAGAGACAGAGACAGCACTAGGGCAGGCTGAGGAGGCCTCCCCTCCCCCACTATTACATTGATTTATGCAGAGATGCTAGGCGTACATCAGACAGGCGGATCAACGGCATTCACTGCGACAATATGCTGCTCCTGTTCATCTATAGCTACATCTGGGTTTTTTTTATATAGACATACATCACTCTCTCCCCCTTCTCTGAACATCCCTTTTATTGTTAAGAATTCGAGCTCCCAATCTACTTCAGGGAGTCCAAATCATCCAGGCTGTGATCACGCTCCTAAACGGAATCAGCGGAGCGAGCTGTTCAGCTGATCACTCGTTTTCTTGAATTGGACCAAACAATCTTGTATATCCTATAGCTCAGTTAGCTCCAAATCATGACTAATCGGGACACAAGATCCTATAGCAGTGTTCACTGTCTCAAATCCACGCACTGCGATCACTCTACCCCTAACCTTATTTACTGAAGTACTATTGAGACAAAAAAAAAAATGCATGATCATCTGACAATATTTCTTGCAAATTTTCACATAGTATGTACCGCAAGTGTAGCACTCATATACTAATATAAGATACTACTATAGAACGTCATCATCAAAGTAAGAAATAAATAATAATAAAATAACAATAGAAATTGCAAGGAAATTAAAACTTTAATAGTACTTTATTACGAAACTAGCGGAAGCTGAAATAAATATTTGAAATATGGGACCAGTCTACTTCTAATCAACTGAAGAATAAATAAAATAACATAAATAATGGTAAGCTATGGTGCTGAAAATTCGAGTGCTCCCACCTACGTATGTTGCTATCACTCCACTAATTTTTTACCTGAGAATGAAAAAAGCAAACGTGAGATTTAAAAATGTCAGCAAGTACCCAACAACGGTCATAACACGATGAGTAAAGGATAAGTAATGCAAGCAAGTAATTGACATAGATTAGTTGCAATGAAATTAAATTACCAGAAACACTAATACAGATCGGGGAAGGAGATAACGGAAATGTGGAATTAAAGCTAATTGTTAATTAGCAAGTTATGGCAATAGCACTAGCGATCACTTCCCATATACCTAGTTATACGAGAATAGTCAGGTATGACACTGTCCTCGACTATATAACCGTAAACGGGGTATAATATCCTAAATAACGAAAGTATACGACTAGCTGTACGTTACTAGGTGGGTGACAATCTTTCTTATATGTGGGTAACCCAAGCCAGGTAACCATTATACTATAAACAAATCATATGGTAAGAGCTTGAGATAATTAAGGGGAAGGTTAGGATAAAGTTATGATAAGTGAAAGGATTTGCTAAGGTGGGAAGAGAAAAGCATAATTCCTAATATTGGGGTGAGGTGGAATGATATTATGGTATTAGAGACCTAGGAATTATCCTAAAAGGAATATTAAAGCATAGCACACACGAGGGTTGTTAACTATCTAAGTTTTATTAGGTGACAAGTGATTATTAGTCAGATTAACAGATATTATAAATATAAATATAATATGGCTCGCATACAACATCATACGGATAACGAATTATATGATCAGTAACTAAAACATAGTAGCCTTAATGCTAAGCACTAATGGGCTAAACCTAAATTAAAATATGTTCATATGTTACCCCTTCATTAATGATTGAAGCATTAATTCTAAATCACTAATTAAAGCATGAATTCTAGAACATTATAACTAAGCATTTAACAGGCCTACAAGAATAAATATTGGTTAACCTAGGTCATCATAATATAAGTATTAGATCAGCAGAATACGACCAGGCAAGCATTACAATGTCATAACTGTACTCAAAGGTAAAGGCAACAATTAATTATGGAATAAGTGATATGCGGAACGGAGAGGTTACGACCGCGATGTACTTGTCTTGAGCACATTCGGTGGACTCGCTGCACGAAGAATCTAGAATGCACAACTGTCCAAACACTCTCTCAGCAGCTGCGTGCAAACCTGAGGAAAAAAAGAGAGGTGGCGCTATTTGGGGGAGAAGTTTGCCCCTTTTTAATGAACCCTTAAGCCTAGATTAGGTCAAAACCCAATTAGGGTTTTCGTCAATTTTTGAAATACCGTGGCCCTTTCAATGACCGGGCGCTACAGCAAGTTCATAAGTTATAAGAGATTGTTCTCCAACCAATATGACAAACAAAGAAAAAAAAAAGGTTGAAACAGAGGTGGTACATTTAATAGCAAACTAGGGCAGTACAATATGATATCTCTTGTACATAAGATCGTGGTTTGGACATGAAGGGACAATGCATCTCACAAGCAAGATCGTGGTCATCATGAAGAGTAGGCACTGCATCTCGCAAAACAAGAGCATGGTTCTGTCATGAGCAAACACTCGGAGCTCTTGTATTTTTCTGCCGTGGCGAGACACTTGATACGGTCAGATTTGGTGCTGCGTGTATTGCTCAGGAGTGGGCATATCTTATTGCCCTCGTCCTTCGCCATTTCCAGGGCTGGGATTAGAGTGAGATGTAATTCTCTTATTAGCTTTGAAGCAAAGGCTAGTATATATCACCTTCAGAGAAAAGCTGATTAGTACAAAGGAGAGGTGATGCAATGACAGCCACAACAACAAGTCAAACGCTTCGCTTTTGTTATGAGAGATACGATACGTGCATCGCCAGCTGGCTAAACACATCATGCCTGTAATTAGTGGAAATCTGAAGTGTCCCCAAACTTGCATTGGATTTTGAACTCTGTGTGTTCGCATATGCAAGCAAGGTAAAATTCAAAATTTAAGGATAGTTTTTGGTTTCCAAGGAGGATCCGCGCTAGCATTTGTCCACGTCTGAAAATTTTCCTGGGTACTAGCATTACATGACTGCATCCGTTCATACAGGCAATCATGTGGCTATGCCTATCAGCCTATGCTTGCTGACATCCTTTACTTTTCAAGGTCAATAGCTATGCTATCATCCAGCAGAGGTATCGAAAACTCTCGGACAACTTTGCTAGAACCTTTAATTCTGAATCTTGCTTGCTTGCATACATGGAAAAGAGGTTGAACTGCCTAAATGTCTATTTCAGCTTTTGCACCGGTCATGCAATCATCAACGCCAGCATCAAGTCGAGCCATTGCTGGCTCGTATGTACCTCGTACGAGGTTCTTTTCTCACCAGGAGAGAGTACGGTAATTAATCACAATGCACACCGCTACGACCCAATTAATTAAGCTGTAGTGTACCTGAAACATGCATGATTAGTACACCTGACATGAACATATGTTAGGTTGAGATTTAGCAGTCCCCTGGCCCCTGGCTATACCATACAACCACTGGCTCGTAGTTGGCATGATGTAGATCCCCCTCCTAAGCGCCATCTCATCCCATCTTCACCTCACCCGACATAAGCCGGAGGAGAACAGTTGCCGCGCGCTGTAGGTGAGCAGTCCGCGCTCGCGCACATCCCCATCAGCACGAGACGACTCATGGGACACACACGAACGCATTATTGCATCCAATCCAAGTACCCATACACATCTCTCCGGTACAAGGCAGCCTCTTGTACTGTGTTACGTGCAAGCCTAGATAACCCTCGTATATATACTTCATGTGACAAACAAAAAAAAATCTAAATTTTGAATTTAAGTGAATTTCATTTGAATTTAAAGTTTTTACCAAATTCAAAAATTCTAGCAAAAAAACTTACTTTCCCTTTTTGGAAATATGCTTTTCGCCTAAAGAAGATTAACTCTTGCAACCCGTTTTCTCCATTGTTCCTGTTGCCTTGCGTCTCGCCGTCGTTCGTGTACGCTCAAGCCCTCTATCTTAAATTCCAGATCTAGACTGCTGCTTTGAGCTAAAGGCAAAGCTTTGAGGCCATTTGGTGAAAGGAGACTCTTTAGCAAGAGTGATTAAAGATCTATCAAATTCTTGACTACATATGGTTAGTAATATGTTCCTAGTTGTATTATAATTTAGATCAAACTTTTGTTAACAGAAGAATTGAAGATGGTTTAGATCTAACTAGCTTGATGTGGAGAGAAGATTATTTACACATAGCATAGTTTATAGCTTATAATTTAATGAAATTATAGTCTATTTCAACTTAGCCATGCATGCAAGTGCCCGTCATATGGGCCAAATTGGTCAAAATAGTTGGTTATAATTGATTCTAGGGAAAATAGCTTTTGTGTTAAGCAAAGCCTCAATGCATGTGGTATATATCTAGTATACTAATTAATTAATTTAATATTTAATACTAAATTATTATTTATATATATATGTAACGTAGAACCGAAGCTATATGTACACTAGAAACCGTGTGAGTGAAGAATACATTAATGGTGTGTCTGCTTTTACAAGAGCTGTCGAGAAGGATATGTTGAATAAGGGGTGGAATATATGTACTGTCCATGCATTGACTGCGAAAATCTAAATATGTTTAAGAACCGAGTGTAGATTGAAGCACACTTGATTTGAAGGGGTTTCAAAAAAGGGTATGCATATTGGATCAGTCATGGTGAAGAGCAAATTATACAGGAAGATAGTAATAATGACATCGCCGATAAAGTCAATGACATACCGCCGGATGATGACGATTGTGGTTCTAATTTGGATGGGCTACACAATGAGTATCTGGATCAGATGCTTCGCGCGATGCATAAGAGAACTATGATGAGAGAGAGTATGTTAAATTTCAGGGCTTGATGGAGAACTAGGAGAAATCTTTGTTCATGTGCTACAAGTCAAAGTACATAAGGTTATCAGTCGTGCTTGAACTACTAAAATTGAAGGCAATCAACGATTGGTCCAACAAGAGTTTTACGGTGCTGCTAGGTCTTTTAATGGACATCCTTCTGGAGAAAAATAAGTTGATTAAAATCACCTACAAAGCCAAGAAGGTTCTTTGTTCATTGGGGATGAAAATAGAAAGAATACATTCATATCCAAACGATTGTATCCTCTACAGTAAAGAGTATGCAAACATGTATGTATGTCTGGTGTACAACGCATACAATACAAGTGTAAAAATTAATCAGATGATGACGGGAGAATAGAGGTGAAGAAAAGACCTCTTGCCAAGGCAGTATGGTATCTTCCTATAATTCCCCATTTGAAGTAGTTTTTTACGAATCCAAATGAGGCAAAACTACTGTGTTGGCACTCGGAGGAGCGGAAGAAAAATGGAAAACTAAGACACATTGCTGATTCTGCCCAGCAGAGAAATATCGATATGAGGTTTAGAAATAGATTTAGAAATAGAAATAGATTTCAACTACAAATAGAAATATCACAGATGAATAGAAATAGATTTAGAAATAGATTTCCTGAGGCTACCCAACAAATAGAAATAGATTTAGAAATAGAAATGAATATCATAGAAGATTTCAACTACAAATCGTCTGTGATATTAAACTATAACATATGCTTTTTAGTTGAAACCGTCTGTGATATATAATGTATCACAGATGATTCTAACTACAAATTATTTGTAATAGTGAACTATCATAAACAATTTGTAGTGATAGTTTACTATTGCAGACGGTTTATAGTTAGAACCGTCCATGATGTTTATAGTTAAATATCACAGACGATTTGTAATTGGAACTGTCTGTGAAAGTTGCATCACAAACGGTTCAAAAGTAGTCTGTGATGACATCATGTTATTACTGACCTATAAATTCAGACGAATCGTGAAACCGTCTGTGTTGACGTTTTTGAACTGTCTGTGATAACCTTTTCTGTAGTAGTGGCTCCCTCTAGAGTGAGGTAGGCATCAAGCTCTTTGGGCCGACAAAGCCAGCTTGAGCCAGCTTTCAGCCCAGGCGGGCAATTGGGCCAAGCCTAGTATCGTGCATCCCAATAACACCCAGCCCAGCCCAATAGTATTTGTGAGACCATGTGGAGATCACTCCATGGTTGTGATGAGTAATTGACTTTTGGGTTATAGTTTTCGTGAAGATTGAGTTTGGTTTTTAAAGAGTTTGTGAAAGATCGTTTTTTTCTCTATTGACTTCGTTGCTTCGAGTTCGTCTGGTCGTAATGATCTATGTGATGGTCGTAGAGTTTTGTGGTGCTGGTCATAGGATGCTGGTCGGTACTCGTTGGCTTCGAGTGCCTCATTTCTTAAGCACCGAGTACTCGGTTCAGACTCTTTGAGTTTAGGTTGGGTGTTTTCTGCGAAGTCGTAGCCTTAAGAGTGGTCAGAAGCCATTTACGACTACGTTATTCCTGATCGAAACCTTGTAGAAGCATTAAACGAGTGGTCGGAAGATATTACGACCACATTACGACTTGGGTGTTTGGCAGAGACCCTTACGACTTGGTTGTCAGAACTACGACTTGATAGTCGTAGACTGGTAATCGATGGTCGTAGCGATATGCCAATGTAGTCGTACGTCGTAGCGACCAGGTTTGGTAGTCATAGCAATCGGGTGCAGAAGTCGGAGTCTGTGTGGTCGGTGATTGTAGCTATCGGTTGCGGTCGAACGCAGTCAGTCAGGCTATTGTCGGTCAGCTTGATTTTCCAGCCTTGGCTTCCAGTAAGTAATCTCGTTCTGTCTTCATAACTCAATAGCTATTGGAGAAGAAGAGGTGTGTGAATACCGGGGAGGGTTTGGTTCCAAGTTTTGTTGATTTGGGCCAATTGGATTGTTTTGTAGCTGGAGATTCTATGTTCTACACCTCTGTAGCTGTTTGAGTATAGAATCCTGAATACAAAGAGAAAACTCTGAGATGGCACCATTCACCCCCTCTGTTGCCATACTCGGTCCTACAGTATTCATTCAACCCAACCCGAACACTACTTAGCCTGAGCCTCTATGCAGTAACGGGGCTAACACTGTTCACCAGACCCGCCCCTGTCAGGAATTGTAGTAACTAGTTACTGTTTATTTGACCCATTACTATTCATCCTAAACTAGCTAAGGCCATTTATACTCATTTTAACCGTTTCGAGTCAGTCTAACCCATTTTCAACCACATTGAACTTAACCAAGCTTAGTTTAAATTCTATATGCCCAAACACACCTTCTTTTATTCTTTTTCTAGATTTTGATTTTATTTTGTTCCTAGCTTGTATTCTGCGAAGCAAGAACTTATTTGTATTCGTTATTATGCTAACATCCGGATTTGATTAGTTGACCAATGGAAAAGTTATTGAAGCAACTTAAGTAGATGATGTCAAACCTAAAGTCTATAAAGAAGTGGTTTAAGATCCTGGATAAGAAGGCAAGAAACATATTTTTGATCATGTTGATCCCATATTATTTTATTATTATTATTACTTTTATTTATGTTAGTTGAGCACTGTTATGTACATAAAATAATAATTTAGAATGACATGATGAATAGTCAGATACAGCCACTAAAAAGTCTAGTCATGCTCTTGTAAGCTATATTCATCTTGGCAACCATAAGTATAATTATAATATAAATCACCCTATTGGTAATTATAAGATAGATTATAAAAACATAAATGCTTTACAAATACAATCAAGGATTATCCGATCCAGTGCCGATAGACTTTGAAACAAAGCAAAATAATGAGAATTCTTAGTGGGTAACCACTAGATGGTTGGAGCCTATGACATCACCCAAACTTTGAGGCTTTGGATTAGATATGGTGGTGTGGTGCCGATGTGCACATGGTATGTGACACTGTTCGATTCGATCGAACGTCTGCAGAGTGATAGTTATTCTAGTTTTGTTTGGATAGCTTACAAGAAAAGGGTAAGATAGAAGTTGGCACGTTGTGCCACTTTTTAATCTTCACAACGATAGGTCCACTCAATGTTGAGAGAGTGGGGGCAGGAACAGGAACTGCAGGAGCCAGGAGGGCCAGTCCTGTTCCAGTGGCTTGTGTGCGTTGGTACGTGCCCGTCTGCCTGCGGCCGTGGACCAGGGCGGGCATGTGTGCATGTCACCACAGCCAAGGGACGTGAGCGTGCCTTGCAGCTTACACCATTGTGCCGCGCCTGCTGCCCCTTACGATGTTAATGATGATGAGGGCCGGGGAAGTCGAGATCGACGGCCGTGCATGCATGCAGTGATCTGCGCGCTCGCTCTCCGGCCGGTGGCATCGCATCGCATCGCGTAAATAACCAACCAACGACAACCGGTCGCTCCCGTGGCCCCGCGCGCGGCTCGTCGATCGGATGGTGAATCGGTAATGCGCCACGCGAGCGGATCGATCCACGTGATGGTGGTGCACCAGTACCAGTGCTATTAGCGTGGGGCGGTACGTGGTGTGGGGGGCTGCTATGCTGCGGCGTTACGCGGTTTAGGGACACATACGATGTATCATATCGGCCGGCGTTTGGTGACGGCGAGGGCCCCGGGGTGGCGTCAGGGGCTTATTTGATTTGAAATGTCCCCGCTGCGCCCGTCATGTGCTGTGGGCCGCGTGCGCTGCAGACGTGCAGTCCTTGAGGTGGATTAGTACGTAGTACGTGATTGCTGAAATGAAAGGCGGTTGTTTCACGTGCCGGCCGTCTCTTCAGATCAAGTAGCCAGGGTGTCAGGGCCTGTTCCAAAGCGTCTTATATCTTTGACCGTTAGTAATTATTAGTTTTTTAGCCAATTCAATTAAAAATAAAAAACTATTATATCGTTACAGATAATATAAAGTAATTACATGAAAAACAGCTTTTAGAAGACATGGATACGAAGGAGACAGCGGAGAATGGCCTGTGGCTTTTAAAAGTAGCTTACAAAAACCACTTTTGAAAGCGGCTTGAACAAACAATTTTTTAAAAGCTGATGTGTTCAAATCGGCTTTGAACACCCTTGAGATCTCTAACAATGTAGGTGTTAGATGTGCACACTGCACAACACTGGAATTTATTATGTGGTTAGTAGGCTAACTTTATAAATGTCGGACCCAGATTTTACCAATCCGGAATCCTTTATAATTCCATCACACTATTCTCTAGATCAGTAGATAGTGCTCACAGATACATTGATGAATTATTTCATACATCGCATAAACCATACCATTCATAATAATGCGGATCAGAGTTTAAATAACCCTTATCGAGTAGAATTTACATAAAGGGCCAATTAGGTCAAATAAATATATTACAAAACCAGAAGCGCTAACAAAAGGTGAGACCTCATCTTACCACAGGCAAGCAACTAGGGGTAATGATACCTTACTACTTTCCAGGAATTTGAATAATAGATGTGTATACAATTATCATCGAAATCTGCATATGTGAAATAAGAACTAAACAACTGGAGAACGTCATAGTCTTTGCCGTCTTCTCCTCCATCTGCTCCGGGGCATCATAGTATGCATAGTGGTCTTGATCCTTATGTTCTGATGGGATTTAGTGAGTGAGGGTGAGCACAATTAACTGTGCTTTGTGAGCCAACACACACAAAATACAATAACACAGATGCAAGGCTCATCAAAAGAGAGGCTCGGTCTCTTTTATTTGGTAAAGGTATTTGCTTGAAAACTACAATAGTTAGAAAAATTCCCGAGACCTAGTATTTTAATCTAAACCATGTTTTTCTTAAAGAATGTGAAAGTGTGCATTATTAATAGTAGTACAGGTTTCATCCACCATATATTTAAAAAAAATTTACAAAGTTTACATCCACCCATTATTATCACTAAGTTACATCCCACTAGGGTAATTCAATTCAGGGGTGCATCCACCCGACATGTTTTTTCATCTCACCCACAAAGTTTTTAAAATAGACACTAACTTAAATAAGTTCCTATGCCCATTTATGATCGTGGGCACAACTGTTCGAATAATTTTTACTCTATAGAGGTTACACACTTTACCTACAAGAAATAATTAACTTGTTATGTTTCATATATTTTCTTAGACATATGAATCAAGAAGATCACCATAAGCTCTCTATATTGCATCTTCTCAATGACGTCACGTCTGCTAAGGCTTCCACCGTCGTGAGGTTACGTGCACCCCCTAGAGCCCCCCTCGTACATCACACGATGGCTTACATCTAGCGACACGACCTATGTTCAACCCTTTTGGTGCAACTGCGAGGAGTTGATGCAAATTATTTTGTCAGGTTGTATGCATTATAGACTTATGGTTGCACTACTTGACACTGCAAAAGGGTTACAAGGTTAAGTCCTTGAGATTATTAGGGTGGTTTTACCACAAACTCCACTCTTATGCTCTATCCGCAGCAACACCTTTTACCATCCACCTTGATATATAAAGCAAGATTTTGGATTTTGAGGAGCATAAAATAATTTGTCTCAATATATCAGCCCATCATATTTTGAAATAATGACAGGGCAATTCAACGCCCTAAGTATCTAAGTAAGGCTAAGCATGACGTTTAGATAGAACTTATATATAGTATATTTCCATTAAATCTAGGCACGAGGGGTGTTGACAATTTTATGCTTTATGCTACACATGTCAATGTATTTCTCTCAAGTGATATGATGGACTGATGGTGATTTTATCTTATTTGTACAGCAAAATCATGAGGAAATGTGAATTATATATTTTTACTCTTTGTCTATGCAGAGGTTAGTTACATCAAGGTGGAGGACAACCATACGATCTGTAGATATCAGGCGGAAGAGATATAGGGCCTGTTCTTTTTGGCTGCGGCTGATGGCTTTTTGATTGTTTGCGACAGAGATTGCGGAAAGAGAGATACTCGCTTGCGATTTTTAATGATACAGATATTAGTTTTTTAACGTGTACTACAATTAACTTGTAGACATCATCTTAAAAAAATACTCTGTTTAAAAATTAGTTACTGTAGCAAAAGTCAAAAGTGGCTTTTAGAAGCCGTAAAAAACAGGGCCATAGTGTTCCTCTCATGGTTGGTGGCTTGCTATTAAATTCTTTGCTTTGACACATTAATGTTCCCGTTTTTGCTTATTGGTCTTATTTCTTTGGATAGAAATTGGTCTCCTTGTACTGCAACTCTCGAGACTTCTTGTTTTAGCAATCAAAAATCATTTGGAATACGTTGACTTTTTTATGCGGTTTTTTCCCTCTTTTTTCTTTTCCTCCTTTTTTATTTACATTATCGATGGAGATATAACGATATTTTTTTACTTTTCCTATTTTTCTGTATATTTTTATTTAGTTGAATACATAGAAAAGCTAATAGCGTTACAATATCATTTTAGCTCAAAACCAAAAACTGCAGCAATTTTGAACAGGGCCGAAGACTCGCTTCAACTTGAAGTCAGGGTAAAATGAAGTCATAACGTTCTCAGTGTCTAGCGGAAAAAAAAAGGGCTCGACCGCAGCCTGGAAAGATACTCGACCGAAACAAGCACCAAAAA
This sequence comes from Melocanna baccifera, assembly GCA_036346265.1. NCBI lineage: Eukaryota > Viridiplantae > Streptophyta > Magnoliopsida > Poales > Poaceae > Melocanna > Melocanna baccifera. The sequence goes on from CM070678.1 coordinate 8,915,441, forward strand.
CTCTCAGGGCCCAGCCCACACAAGATTACATTTCGGCCGTGCGAACGGCCCGTGTAAGGCCACCGCAGCAACGACAATTCCACGCGTGGGCCCGTGGCTCCTCCCTCCCGCGTCCACTGCTTTTCCAAACCCAGCGCCGCGGCGTCGCCTACGGATGTCCGGCGCTTTCCCAATTCCCTACGAACGCGACGCGTCTGAAAAGGCCCGAACAGACGATCCAGAGCGTCTGACAGACCGAAGCCGAAATGCGCCTCCACCCTCGTCTCGTACGCGAAAGCTCGAAGCCGCGCGGCGCTCGAGTTAGGGTTTGGCCTTCGCCCCCCTCCTGCCACCTAGAAGCTGCCGGCCTCCGGTGACGCCCTCCGTGCGCCGCGGCGGCGGCCCTGTCTCCGCCGAGGCCGAATACCCCGCGCTCCACCGCACCCTCTTCCTCCCACTCCGCGGCGGCAACAGCAGCCCCTCGGCGCGGTGATCAATTCCCTGCTCCTGAACCCCCTCGAAGGTTCGGGTCGCTCCGAAACCCCCTTCCCTTCTCTCGCTAATGCATAATTCAATTCGATCGACATTTCGTCGAGACTTGGAGTTGTCATTTGTTTCGTTTTTTTGTCGGGTTCAGTTGACGAGGGCACGCGCCTCGAGATCGCGCAGCAGAGATACAATCCAGGGGGATTGCAGAGCGGCACTGGCCGGAGCACTGCAATGCCGTGTACACGGCTAACCCTAGGCGCTTGGAGAACCTCCTGCTGCTCGGCGCCGTCTATTACCAGGTTTTCGGCCGAATTCAGTTCCGCTTAGGTGCTTCAGTGTGGATTGGGTGTCGTATTGATGTTGTTTGGATTTAGATTAGCTGCGGGAGTTTGACATGTGCACCACAAAGAATGAGGAGGCCGTTCCAATCCAGCCGAATTTCCCAGAGTGCTTCAACAACATGGCGAATGCATGGAGGGTAAGGCCAATTCCTCTGGAAAAGTGTAGGTTGTAGTAGGTGGGCTTGTTCTGTCCCTGGGTTAATGTGTGTTAAATTCCATTGTCTGGTGCAGTAGAAAGGCGATGTTGATCGTGCCATCCAATTTTATGACTACGCAATTAAGGTACATGTACAATCTGAGGGCTGAAGATGAAATGGGAGTAGTGTTCTCTCCTTTGAGAATTCAAATTTACCAATTGAAGATGTGAGAGATAGGTTCATAGAGAAGTGCTTCTATACTTTTCTAAGAAAATTTGCAAGGATTCTATACTGTTTGTGTTGGGAGAAGTACGATTTTGTTTCTCTAGATTTTTTTTTTTACAGTGGTCCAATCAAGCTTTCCACGGAAAAACTCCTGACAATTATACTGGAAGGGAGGATTTGTACGATTCTGACGTGGGACAGGTCTTTGAGTTTTGTGAATTGAGTTTCTGACAATTCTACTGGAAGGGAAGGATTTGTACGATTCTGACGCGGGACAGATCTTTGAGTTGTGGATTGAGTTTAAAAATATTAATTTAGTCATTTTTTTTAAATTTAACTTCCAAGTATTTAGTTTTGCAAATATAGCTCTATCCCGTACGTAGCAGCAGATTTGATGAGCAACAAGAGCTCGACATAGGGTTACTATAGTTATAATGTTGCTGAGCTATTGTAACTCGGTAGGTCTTCGTCCGCACGCGGGAGATGCTAGGTTTGTAAAACAACGTTTGGGGGGCAAATTTGATAAAAAAAAAAGTGGATAAAGTGATATTTGTGTGATGATTCTTGAGTTGTCCAATTGCTTCATGGATCACGATCGGACGGCTATGGACTATGTTATCAGTCTTCACGTGAGGTCAGTCACCATAGATGTTTTTTTCATAACGGGGAAGCCCTTGTATTAGTCGGCTTTTTTATCGTTAACCAAGAGGTCTTCATTCAGATTTAGCAAAATTCACATCATTTTGATTTAGGATCTCCATGCATATAGATATAGGCATATATTACTGGGGACAGCACCATATTCAACTTGCAGCTACTACTATTACATGAGATGCAGCACGCCAGGCATTTTACTCAACTGTCACACACACTGAAGTCTGAACAACAGATCACATCCTAATTAGACAATACATTACCGCATAACGCATACCCATCTTTCATCTCTACCGATTTTTGGGAGAACTTGCCGATTCAGCTAGCTGGGGGTACACGTATCCTGGCTGCTCAGCAGCCGGCACGAAGGAGACCAGCACACGGGACGGCAGCCAGGCCTTGACAACGACGATGGCGTCGAACACCTGCTCGCTGGCGCCGTGGTCGTCCCGAGCAGCGATGCGGAGATAGTACTTGATCCCGGAGACCACCTGCGTCTGCGCCGCCACGACCCTGGAGAAGAGCAGCCCGTGGGAGCCGCGCCGGTTGTGCTCCACGACGCAGAAGAGCCCGAGCTCCTGCACCTCCCTGTCGACCTCCACGTCCTCGACGTCCGTCCTCCCGCCGACCATCCTCCCGGCACTGCCGAGGTCCGCCCGCCAGAGCTCGTCGGCGAGGCGAGCGGCGAGAGGAGGAGCACAAGGACGAGGGGGAGGGCGTGGAACGTGCACCGCATGGAAGCCATGCTTTGCTAGCTTTTGGTTTGGACTGTGCACTTTGCAGACACGCGCAAGAGGCGACGATGATATAGGGTGGTGTCCAGAACCGTGCATGCGCGATGCACGCGGCGCCTCGGCGCGGCGGGGGGCATCGCGTGGACTCTGTCTAGCTGTTCAGCCGTTGCTCGCCGAGGACCAGCCGGGTGAAGCTAGCTTTTTGTGGTAAAAGTTAATACTAGTGCTAAGAAAAACATGATCGAGCTCCCGTTTTTGTCACTCATGGATGAGTTTGTTTCGTCCTTTTAGATGCATTCTGCGTTCACGTCGTGTATTATGATGTGACGGTGATCGGCCTTTCGAGTAAATACAGACGTTTCAGAAAGGGAGCGGAAACAGGAATAGCTAAAGGGCTAGGAAACGTGATGCGGGTAGCTTCTCGCGATGGACAGGTTGTAGAAATACATGATTTTAGAAATTTTGAGTCATACGATGATTTGGTGATCTAAGTTGGTTATAGGTTGTATAAGACATGTTATTATTAACGTGTGTTAAGTTATGAAAAACTTGTGACTAAAAATGATTTCTTTATTTTTAGATATGCACGGTCGCTTGGAGTCACCATGGTCAACGACGAAGATCAGAACTACTACCTAGAATGATTAAGGATACTGGGTGAGATGGTTAGAAAGACCGGTAAAAATACACATCTAGAACATAATTTGACTTTTGTAACATTTTGCTAAATTAGAGCATCAATATTTTGTTGTGATTCTTTTGATCTTTTAATCTCTTCTTACTATAAGCAAGGTCAAATACATCAATTGTTCTTTTATATGGACTTAGAGTAAGATTTCTTGACTCAATTGGTGTATTTGAAGTTTTTTGTGAAAAACTTGCTATTTTTTAGTAGCTTGAATCCATTTGTCTTATATGATTATTTTCACTTTTTGCATTCCTCTTATGACCATTTTAATCTTTATTTGCAAAATTTTCTCTCTAAATTTTAAAACCACTCTCTACTTGCATTTTTGAGAATTGACAACCGATTTATCAAGGGAAAGATTGAAGGACCATGTAAAAAGGTCCATGGTTTTGTTGTGATGGATCATTATCATTTTCAAAGGAGTGAAAATACGGAGTTTGCAAATTTGCAAAATTTTCTGGACAGGTTGCAGAAATAGATAATTTTGGGATTTTTGAGTCATAGGATGATTTGGTAAACCTAGGTCATTGGTTATAAGTTGCATAAGACATGTTATTGCTAATGTGAGTCAAGTTGTAAAAAACTTATGTCCGAAAATAATTTTTTTGTCTTTGGATGTGTTGGGTCGTTTAGAGTCAACTACGGTCAACGACAAGGATCAGGACTACGCTTATGGAGGAGTCGAGACCCAAAATGATCAAGGATGTCGGGTAAGATGGTGAGCTGAAGCATGGCACGAGAAAAAGTGAGAAATGTTGAAGAGAAATTCAAATAATGAATTTGCACTATGTAGTTTAGTCGGTCCAAGTGAGGCTTGATTCGGTAGAACCAAAATGGAGAGACTTGCCTACACGTAGCAAGCCAGTGGTGCACGTATATGTGGTAAGAATAGTGATTGATTGCAATGAAAGGAGGACCTGATCAAGAAAAGGTATTTTGATAGTTTGACCAAAATATCAAAAACGGCTTTGGAAGAAAACCGCAGCGCATGTGCAACGTTTGGTAAAGTAGTTTAGGTCATGGAGAAGTCGTTATGATCAAGATGGATCAGAGTTTAAAACTTAGCGGATCCAGACTTATGCGCTTTGAAAAGCGTGCATAAGTATAGTGAGTGGGCTAAAACCCGTACGTGGGGTTATCGAGCCATTGTACTAAGTGGATAGTATCCACTAAGTGTTAGATGTAGCTAGTTAGCCTATCTATTTAAGAGGTTGGGATGAAGACTGGTGGTTAACTATCCAACCATCCTTTCTTGAGACCAAGTGTTCATGAGTTTTAGGGTTAAGATTTGAGAGACGTTGAGTGCTTGTGGTGTACTCTCTTATCCTCCATATGGAGTGGTTGTAAAAACTTTATCCTCAATTAACAATACATTAATCTTTGTTCATATATATGAATATTTGTTGTGTTGATTGATTTGTTTTGATTTAATTTATTTTTCTTTTTCTCTCTCCCCTTCTTGATCTTGCTATACCAAGGATGTGCAAGAGATGAAGACAACATCTAAAAATCAATCTCTATCCATGTAGACACTTGATTGGCAAGTTCATGATGAAATCTGGTTTTGTTTTTTTCTCTTCGGGTGATTTCTTGATCTAACTGTTTCTACTTTAATTTCTTTGGTGTTTTTGCTTGCTAGGACACGTAGGAATATATTTAGAGTCCCCTTGGCCATCATTCACTCACGAGCAAGTAATATTCACAGTTTGTGTTTTTTTGACTTGTTTTTGGTGCAATCTGCCTTCAAATAGAAAAAGGTTAGACTTTGGCAACGATTTTCTTGATCGCCGATTGAAATAGATTTTTAACATCCTAGAGAAACTGCATATCAAATTTAAGTGATTTGGAGTTCTGATTTGAGAGTTAGCTATTTTTTAGGTTTTAATTCAGTTTTAGTGCAGCAGAGTTTCAGAAAACAAAAGATCACAATTATTTCAAGTTCTTTCAGGTTTTTTTAATAGGATAGGTTTTTAAGGTCACAGACTAGTCTTGGTTCAGGTTTCAAACCTTTTGGCCAGTACCTGTTTGTATGACATGGGAATGGGATCTACATGTTTGACGTAAAAGGCTGACAACGCCTTATCCGTGGCGCATTGGGCCGCTCAATTCGGCCTGGCTAGCTCACTGTAGGCCGCAAGACCTGACTGTAAATAAATTCGAGTGCTGGTCGCAGTCGTTGATTCGCGTGGACGACAGGCACAGAATACTTTATTTTTCCTTCTTTTTTTTTTGGTTTCGCCTTTCGCAGGTCTTCTCATCCAGCGCCTCGTTCAAAGCCTCGGCCACAGGTTAGATCCCTTTCACAGTTTCACGTTTTCAACACCCTACTTGGCTACCTGCGCCTATGCTACTTCGCAGTGGACCGGCTTCCCATCTTAGACCGCTTCCTCAGCAGCCAGCCCTGGAAATTTCTACAGCAGTACATGCACCTGCTTGGCTTAGGGCTCTGAAATTCTTCAGATTCCAAATGTGACAGCTGATCCAGCCCGTTGTTCTCTGCATTACCCAACACACGAACATTACTACACCCAAGGTACCCAAGACGCGCGATTCAGAGAATCAGTGAATAACTGAATACACATTACCAACTTGTAGACCAAACAATATTAAGTTCTCGTAGCATGAAAATAACAACAAACCGTACGTGCTGCTAGTCCATGACCTCTTCCTCATGGCGTCAAACTCCCTAATTTAATCCTCCTATACACCAACCTTCAATTCCCCTCTCGGAAGAGCTGAACGATGACGACGACGACCGCGGCTGCGACGCTGCTGCAGCCGACGCTCGTCGTCCCGCTCTTGCTCCTCTGCCTGCTCGCCACGGCCGACGACCAGCCTGTACCGAAACACAGGCAAGCAAGTACTCCCTCCGTGTTTCTGTGAGTATGTTAATTTGGTCAATTCAGCCCCGGGGGAGAGTCTCACCAGTGCAATTGACGCAGGAAGGAAGTGCCGTCGAGAAGGGAGGTTTTGGACGGCAGCACGAATTCCAGCGGTGGCTGGACGGTGGTGAGCAAGGGCTTCACGTTCCCCGTCGGCAGCGCCCCATTCAGAAACTGCCATGCTTCTACCATCGTGGAGGTCGGATCCTTTGATCAGAGTATTGCTTCTCTTTCATTTTTTCTTTTGCCTCGTGATCGATTTGTTTCTTGGAGAATTCAGTTGGGGCGAGCCATCGCTGCATAACCGCGCCTGAATCAAGTACTGAATTTCATTTCAGGTTGAGAAGGACCATTTCCTGGTGGCCTACTTTGCCGGCTCGAAGGAAGGGGCTCCCGATGTGAAAATCTGGCTGCAACGATTCAAGGTACGATCACATGAAGTATATCAGATTTACATCGTTCGTTGTCCAAGAATACTTTTTTTTTTTTACTTTTTGGGTGATGGTTAGTTCATGAAATTCTAGGCAAGCATTTGCAAAACTGCTTTTGGAACAGCTTTATTGCGATCGTATTCCATAGGAACTGAAATTGGAATTTGGAAACTTTGTTACGACCATACGTTTTTGTCTCATGAAAAATACGACCGGAGTAAAATCCACCGATCAGTGATAAGTTGCTGCTTCTTAAAAACATAATATGGATTTGCTGTCGCTGCAGGATGGGAGCTGGCATCCGCCGCAGATCATCGACCAAGAGCAGGACGTGCCGATGTGGAACCCTGTTCTGTTTAAGCCCCCAGGCAGCCCCCAGCCGCTTCTCCTCTTCTACAAGATCGGCCCCGACGTGCGCAGGTACGTCAGCACGTGCCCCGATCGGATCGAGCAACGGCCGTAAGAGTTCGGATTAACCTTGGATTAACATGGCATGCATGCAGCTGGACCGGAGCAATGAAGCGGTCGGTGGACGGTGGCGCGACGTGGCTCCCGCGCGAGCTGCTGCCTCCGGGGATCCTCGGCCCGACCAAGAACAAGGCATGCACCGTACAACTCTTAGCACAGTGACACCCTTCTATGTGATCCAGCATCAACTAATGGTTGCACACGTACATGTGCAGCCGCTCCTGCTGAGCGATGGCCGGCTACTCTGCGGTTCCTCGGTCGAGAGCTGGAGCTCGTGGGGGTCATGGATAGACGTGCGTGAGCTCACTTCTTCTCTCTTCGAGCTGCCATCGATTCATTGTGCTGTTACCAGTTTCAGATACATGGACGAAAGGTTCAAGCTTTCTGTTAGACTAGCCGGCCGATCTGCTGCCGAGAGGTGGGCCGCCGAATTTAAACAGGCCCTATTAAAAAGCGCGGCTCGAGTAAACCCCTTTGCTTTGTCGCGTTCGCGATCCAAGGCCGCGCATGCCGTACCAGTGCTCGGTGCAACGTGTTTTACTAGTTTCTACCGGACGCCGTTCCATCATCGGGTGGCAGGCTCCTCGAGACGGTACGTGACACTTGGGTGATATGCTCCTCAGGGTTACACGTGACGCACTTGTCTCCTCGTTACCGGACGGCAGGTGTCTCGAACCGACATACACGTGGCGGGCTAATCCGTACGGTTAACCACCATGTATCATCTCGAGAAGCCTGCCGCTCGATGACAGGTTGACAGGTGCACCACGTGTCACTTCGAGGAGCCCATCGCTCGATGACGAGCTGGCAGATGTGCCACGTGTCACCTCAAGGAGCCTGCCGTCTAGTAAGGTAGGTAGTGCTATTTTTACAATTGACGTAAAGAAAAAGCTATTTTTTTTCAAATAACGCGTCCAAACCGGTCATTTCCGCTATTTTTTCAAATAACACGTTCAAACCGGTCATTTCCGCTGATGATTCAGCTGTACGCATGAGACACGAGCGTGAGGTGATCAAAAGTCATGGCTCTGACAGGTGACCGAGGACCACGGCCGGTCGTGGAAGCGGCACGGGCCGATCTACGTCAAGGACGTGCCGCAGGGCGTGATCCAGCCGTTCCCGTACCCGACAAAAGCAAACGGCACCCTGCGCGTGCTCATGCGATCCTTCACCGGCCTCGGAAAAGTCTACATGTCCGAGTCCAAGGACAGCGGCCTCACGTGGAGCCACGCCACGCCCACCAGCCTGCCCAACCCCAACTCAGGTCTCTCCACATCCCCCTCTCGTCACATCGATATCTGCCGTGTCTGGAGCGTGCTTGCTCACCGTGTTGCACGCCATGCGTGCAGGCATCGACGGGATTAGGATGCGCGACGGCAAGCTCGTGCTGGCGTATAACACCCGCACGAGGGGGCAGCTCAAGGTGGCCGTCTCCGGCGACGACGGCGACTCGTGGAGGGACGCGGTGACGCTGGAGGACGATACCGCGTCCATGGAGTTCTCCTACCCTGCCGTCATCATCAGCAGCGACGATCGCGTCCACGTCACCTACACCTACAACCGGACGCAGATCAAGGTGTGACATTACACACCAATATTGGCACCGCTTTTTCTGATCACTGCATAATCGCTCGGTCGATAGTGATCTTATATGCTTGTTTTTCTGACTGCAGCATGTGGTTATTCAGCCCGGGAGATAATAGTTCATCTGATTTTGAAGACTACTGGACTCTCATAGGTTCGAGTGTAGAGCTGTAATTCTGCAGAATAAGAGATGCTTGCAGAGTTCAGTGAACAGTTTTACTTGCAAACTGCGATAGCAACAAATAGTTGGAATAAAAAAAAAGTTCACCCCTTCTTGCACATTGCAGATGTTTCACCGCATATATAATGTCGCTCCTCTTTGTGGATTTCTCCATTCTCCCCGGTCCCCACTCATCAGACAACAAATTGGATATCAACCACAGATCGAACCTGACACAACTTCCTTTTTTTAAAAAAAAAAAACCTGACACAACTAAGCAAATGAATAATTGCACGGCAACCAATAAAAAAAATAACAAAAGGCCTATTGACGTGCTAATGATCTTCAAAGATCACCGCGGAATGACGATGGAAGTGGAAAATATTTTTCTCTACTTTGTTAGACAAGAAATTAGGGAAGGCTTATCCCACGTCAATACGCGCACAGAACAGAACATTATCCAGATAATGTTCACTTTTCTCGTGTGACACTACATCACTACTCTGGTGTTGTTTATAGTTCTCCCAATGCACAAGCCCATACATATATGAATGAATCGGAAAAAAGACCGAGCAAGTCTGGAGGACAGTATCATGATACTCTTCCTGATCATTTGTCCCCACTTCAACACTCAATCCTTCGTCCTTACTTTAGATCAACACTCAATCCTTCGTCCTTACTTTAGGTTGAATTATTGAACTTATTTTAACTTTTTTGTGCGGACCTAATTAGAGGAGAGTGACATATACTCATCATAGCACCTTTCAAAAGTACCAATGGTCGGAAGATCTTTGCAACAAGATAAGAATTCGTACAGACCTAGAGAAGCAGAGGAGGAAGTCCTGTGACTGGAATTTTCATACTTAAGTGCAGAAGAGACACTTATGTATTTAGCAAACTGCACTAGACCGGACATCATATTTGCCGTAAACCTATTAGCAAGGTATAACGCAGAACCTACCAAGAGGCATCGGCATGGAACAAATGACATCTTCTAATACATCCAAGGAAGCAAAGATCTTGGACTATTCTACTGAAAGAATCAGACCTAAATATGACTGGTTAAGCAGATGCTGGGTACCTGTCAGTCCCGTATACCACTAGATCACAAACAGGCTATGTATTTATATGCGGTGGAACTGCAATTTCATAGAAATCGTCTAAGCAAAGTCTTGTGTCAACTTCGACGAACCACTTAGAAATTATAGCATTGTATGAAGCTACTGAGAATGTGCTTGGTTTCGACGGATGATTCACCACATCCAGTAGTCATGTGGATTGAATATCATGCAAACTCCCACCATTATCTATGAAGATAATGTAGTTTGTGTTGCACAAGTACAAACGGGTTACATGAAAAGTCATCTAACAAAACATACCAACCCCAAGTTCTTCTATGCTCATGAATCGCAAAAAATGGACAAAATTAAGGTACTGCATACTAAGTCGTGTGAAAATTTTGTAAATTTATTCACTAAGTCATTTTTAGCATGTAATTTTAACAGATGTGTACGTGGAATTGGAATGATGAGACTTAGAGAAGTGCAGAATTCAGGTGAAGATTCTTCTCGAGTTCACTATTAAAATTTGATCATGAAGATTAAGTATCTAAAGAATAAATCCTGTAGATTAAATAAAATTGGATAGATTATATTATTTTTCCCTTGACGAGTTTTTGGAAGTTTCTCGGTCAAGATTTTTAATGAGGCAATTCGTGCAACACAATAAAATATGTATCATGTATTCTTTCTCTTAATTTTTTTCACTGAGGTTTTATGGAGTTTTGATGAGACATGAACGTGTCACATGAGTGCCCAAGGGGAGTGTTGGAAAACCTGGGTCTATACCTGCAAGTTTGGCTCATGGTGAGCACCCTCCACTTAATTTATAAATAGGGGTCCCAATCATTGTAAAGTATACATGAATAGAGAAAGTAATAAAGAAAGGAGTTCTCCTCTCATCTCTCTGTGTTCAATTTATTATTTGTACTATCTATGTTTCATCCATCTCTTTTGTATAGGAGAAATCGATTAGACTGGACCCACCAGCGATGGTTCCTCAACATGTACTAATATAAAAAGATGACTTGGTAAGTTTGTTCCTTCCTCACCCGCATACTCCAAGGTTTCCTCCCCACGCGCACGTTCGGTGGTTGCTTACTTCTACACTACATAAGGGGTAGTACCATTGATTTCTCGTAGATGAGTTGGTGTAAGTACATTCTTTCTTCCTCACCCGCATACTCAGAGGTTTCCTCCCCACACACGTGTTCGGTGAGATAGTTACGAAGGCCTCGGAGCATGCATACCGGAAGAAGGGTATGACAACTCGAGTTTCGCCCCGAGTTCCCTACTTGTTCCACACGACTCACCAAGCACGGAGGGGTAGAACTAGATGGATTAGATGGTCGATGTCTACTAGTTCTGTTATTTCCATTCCTTCCGGCTAATGTAGGAATGTTCGCACCATTCCAACCAGTGGGTCATGGGGGTCCGTCGTGGAGAATTTTGCACGAGATTTGTAGTGGTATTTTCGATTGCATTAACTTCGTGTTTCCAACATGAATCTCCTGATGAACTCCCATCATAACTGAGGAAGAGCCTTCTATCGCTTTAGTCAGTAGCCTCCACATTGGGGAATGGTTGGAGACCACCACCTCCGAAAGGCCATGTGTTGTTCAGCTCCTGCTATATGTAGAAGCCATTGGCGAATAGCGGTTTCTCATAACCGAATTGATAGTACTCTGACCCTCGGGTTGTGGTGCTACATCTTGTCATCGTGTTTACCAGTCAAAAGTGCCGGGCTTGCGCATTGTTTGGGCATTCCAACGAGGTCGAAACGACTGGATCCCTAGGCGATGCTGATGATGGGGGCGGCGTGTCTTCTTCCATCTGGTCGATCTTGCTGGCCTTAAGGACAGGCGAACCTAGGATGGAGGATGACATGAAGAAGTGCTATGTTCCATGATGTGGATTCATGCATCCATGTCAAGGTTGGCATAGTCAACCAGATCAAATCAGTTCTCTCATCCCAAATTCTTGCCAGGTTAGCAAGAAAAAAGGGATGATCTTTATTACTGTAAACTGGTTACAAAAAAGCCTTACAAAAGGGACTTAACTAGCCCTAGTCTATCTTCTTCCCACAACTCAAAAGATTCTGGTTGCCTTGACTTGTTGTTGATTAATCGATCTCTCTGAGCGATCGTGTGTTGATTGTCCTTCTGTCTTTTCTCGTCAACCTTTAAATACCGTTGAAGGGGTGCTAGTTATCTGTATGAGGAGACATCTCATGGAATCATCGCATCCAATTGGAGGGGAGGTTACTATCAGAGAGATTCTCAGTGATAATTGACCTTCAGTTGTTGTCAGTGGGAAATAATTGTATAACACAACTGCATAGCAGTTGTTATTAGAGATATAGAGTGAAATGTCATGCTGTTTGGGTCAGATATGGCACGTGTCTAATCCATCATATGGGAGGTGTCCCCTGAAAGTGGGCCCTCAAACTAGTTCACAAATTCTCTGAGCGGTCTACTGGTCGAGCAAAGTATATAGTATTCTTCCGACCAACGTATTCGGGAAATAACTATAGGAAGCTTACGGCCACCGGATCTCAGGGCTTTAATTAAATGTTAAAGCCATATTTAAAGGATTATTCAATCATTGTCAGTCGGTATGGCCGGTATGTACCATTTCACCACTTAAAACGGCATAAAGTACCCCTACGCTCCATACTAGCTTCGATACTGGTTATATCTGCTCTATATCAGTCAATAATGATCGATATCGATCATACTGGTAAAATTAATAATACCGTTTGTGAAACTCATTGAACTATACGTCATATTTGATTCTACTCTTATATATTTAAAGTAATATTAAAAGTAAAATTTAATGTACATACAATTAAATATAGATATATTTATCAATATATACTATTATATTAACTTCGATAAGGATCAGTACCAAACCAATAAAGCCTCCGACCATTATGCTCGAGGGTGCATCGTCTTGTTGACACATGTGGGCCATGCGTGCGCACGTTCCATCATCGGTCTGTCTCCGATCAAAGCTGCGGACTCAACGCGTACACATTGGTGCGTGCGCGGCGCGCGCGAGGGAGAAGAGGAAGGTTTTTCTTCGCGCGTGAGGCATTTTCCGACGTAGGCGAGCTGATTGAGGCCTCAATCTCTTCGTGGAACCACCAAGAAAAGCCACGGCTCGGCTAGCTAGCTGGAAGGGAAAGAGACGTTAATGGACCAATCTATCATCGTGTCTCCCCGCTCTCGAAATGGTTCCGTTTGTTTCGTGAAGTGGCCACATGCATATGCACGGTAACTTATCTCTGCTCTACTAGTACTATCTCACTTGGTGATTTAACCCCCACTTTCTCCAATACTGCCTGGATAAATGTGGTGTTTAGTCAAGCCAGAGAGAGAGAGAGATGGCCATCTCGTGATTTTACCAGCCACATGTATGATAGCTCGCCTGAGCCGTGCACCCGTTGATTTACCCGTAGGGCTATAAAAAAAGCTCGAGGCTCGCGAACTACTCAAGCTTAATTCGTTTTAGACTCGATTCGAGCTCGGCTCGAGCTCCAACGAGCCGAACTCGAGTCTGATATTAAATTCGCGACCTATTCACGAGCCTATGATATTTTTCACTACATCCTAATCCCGTCCCGCCCCCGCCCCGAAATCCCGCGCCCCCCGCCCCGAAATCCCGCGCCCCCGGCTGAAATCCCGCGCCCCGCCCGCCTGCTCTCTCGCCCGCCCGCTCTCTCCTCGTGCCCCTACCCCGCCTCGCCTCTCCCCGTTCCTCTCTCTCCTCTCGGCCCCGGCGCCCGGCCTCCTCGCCCCGCGCGCCTCCTCGCCCCGACGCCGCCCCTCCTCCCCATCCGCCGCCCCACCCGTCCCCCCCGCCGCCTCCCCATTCGGCGCGCCCTCCTCGCCCCCGCGCGCCCCTCATCCCCCCGCCCCTCCTTCCCCGCGGCGCCCTCCTCCTCGCCGGCTCCCCTCCTCTCCTGGTCTCCCCCGCCGCCGTCGCGCCCGGCTGCCCGATACCGCCACCGCTCGGCGCCCCTCCTCTCCCTCGCCGCCGGTGCCCCTCCTCGACCCGGATTCGGCCAACAGGTACCGACTACCGAGCTTTGTCCGAGCCGAGCTCGAACGAGTCTGAAATTGTCAAGTTCGTTCGAGCTCGGCTCGAGTTTCTACCGAGCTCGAGCCGAGTCAGGTCAAGCTCGCTCGAGTTCGGCTCGTTTACAGCTCTATCTACCCGTTTTTCTGTGCGCAGAAACGCAAATCAGGCTCACACAACAAACCGAACGGTGCAATGTGTCCACCGGCAAGGAGTACAGAGGAGCGTGCATCACGCCTTTGGGCAAGCCGCAACCCTGAGACTCCGAGAGCACACAAGGGATGTGGCACGTGTACAATGAATGGTAAAATGGTGATAGTGCTAGCTTGATGTGACAAAAATGGTGAAAGCCAGCTGGCCAAGGATGAAAAATGCATGCCTGGTCAAAATCTCGGCCCGGGGCTTTGTGAGGAAAAGGATTAGTGGATGGTTGTTTATTCACCCTAGTGGATTCGTTGGATTAGGATCAATTTTTCTGCGGTTTGAAGTTAATCCGTGTTGAACTTTTCGTTTTCTTTCTTTAGAGGACGTTCGGAATGATGTTGATTTATAATTTTTTTATTGTAACTGATTTATTTTTAATTGTAGCTGAGTTACTTTATTTAGTATAATTAAATTTTTTTAAAAAATAAAAAATAGAAAAAAACATGTTAGTTTATCACGGATAATGCAAAGAAATACAGAAAAAATACAAAAATTCAAAAAAAATCTTTAAAAAATCAGAAAAAAATAAAATTACTGAATAGTGAAAAAAACAGAAGCTAGAAAAAGTTGAAATGAGCATATACTAGCGCACTTCTTGACAGAATTGTTTGATGCGGTCTACTGGAACTCTTTAAAATTTCAAACTTGATTGATGTCACGTATATCCATGATTGCATTGTGATTTGTGAGGCACGTGTTTGTTTGTAATGACTATTCTTATCTTACATTTCAATTTGTTGTAAGTCTGGGCTAGGCTGAGTACTGACACACAATGATCTTATTAGATGTAGTGGCCCAATCCGAAAAGGTTGTTAACATTTAGCCTCACTGATTAGTGGATCTTATTAGATGTAGTGGCCCAATCCAAAAAGGTTGTTAACATTTAGCCTCACTGATTAGTGGGTAAGCTTAGGTCCTAGATTATTAACACGCTGTTCACATGGTTACCCAGAAGGAGCAAAGAGCATGTGTTCAAAATAATAGTAGCTTATGACTTTTTTTATTGTAGCTGAGTTAACTTATTTAGTATAATTAAATTTAAAAAATTCAAAAATAGAAAAAATATGTTAGCTCACCATGGACAATGCAAAAGAATACAGAAAAAAAGAAAAACAAAAAAGAAACAGTAAAAAAAGCAAAAGCAAGAAGCAATTGTGGTGGCAGAAGCCAACCTTAGGCCCTGTTCAGCATTGAGCGGTGGGCATTGAGGTTGCGCGTTCGGCGTTTAGTCCACTGTGCTATTTTTTTGTCCTTTTTTGTTTTTTGGTCTTTTTGTGTTTTATTTTTTCTCATATTCCTTTATATTGTCCGTGATATACTAACATGTCGCTTCTATTTTTATATTTTTTTTAAAATTTAATTATGCCCAATAAGCCAACTCAGCTACAGTAAAAAAATCAGTCAGCTACAGTAAAATATCAGCCAAAAGTCATAAGCCATTACTATTCCAAACGCTACCTTAAAGCGTCGTCTCCCCAGTGCAAATAAAAATAAAAAAAATGCCATGATAGGTGTATAATATAGTACCAATCTATGGATCAGTGATCTTTTGGAGAAATCTTGAGGATAGATAACATGGAGCCAAAGGCCAAGTGGCATATTCCAAGCATAGAACCTAATAGATGAGATCAAAGCTCAGATGACAACTTACACAACAATATTATCTTCCTCCCGGGAGCAATTGACGTCTTACTGACTAGAGAAGTCGCAGGAGCATTGTTTAAGCTCTTCGAGTCTTGATGGGAATAGAATTTCGTTGGAGACGTACTTCTTTTCATTCCTTTTCTTTTCCTGATGAACGAAAAAGCTAATCTGAAACTTTCTTGTGAAGCGAGTGTATATACAATTATACATCAAGCAGCAACGAGAGGGCAAGCGGATAGCTTCCCTTAGATAACTCTGAAGGAACTTGCTTAATGCTTGAAATTTACACTTCGTTGGAATACCGACCTCGTCATCTTTTACACCCAGTTAATAATATCTCGAAGAGTAATGTATTAATTTACACTTTCACATTTTTTACCTCCCTTGAGTAAGAAGGCATTTTATGCCAAATTCTCCAGGTAACCTTGTAGGTCAGGTTATTTCCATCGAACACTTTTTTTAGAGCACAATTCGACTTTTGGTTTTATATCTTTACTTCGTACAAAGGTTTTAGAAAGGCCTGGATGCACCAATGTTACTAGTAAACAAATGGCAGTTACAATACACGATTTTTGTAGCCAAAAGCAACCTCCTGCACCAAGCTGACAAGTAGTAGCAAGAGGACACTTCAAAAAGAGTATTACCCTACTTTTTAATCTTTCTTTCTGAAATAGCATAGCAAGATCATTTCCATTTGTGCACTTTCTACAATCAATATCGACATATAACCACAGTTACAGTGGTGCTAATGCTACAGAAGAACTATTTGGCGTAGCACAGAAATTGCAGTTCAAGTCATCCCAGTAAACTGTAAAAGGCAAGCCCTTTTTCACTAGTTGACAAGTACCAAGGCAGATCACTAAACATCAGTTTACGCAATGAGGTTTTCGGTTCCACAAAAATGGTAAGAAATGATATGCCCAAGAAATCAGACAAAAAAACAACGAATCTTGCAGATACAAATCAACTGCTCACTGTTCCCCATCCTCTTGGCAAGGGATTGCGACTAAAAAGGTAATTCCCATGCCCAATCCAACCAGGAACTCTCTCCTCTAAACTCCCATCCCCATCCAAATTGTTGTCAAACACGCCTATAGAAACAAAAAATCCATCCAAAGCTATAATTCTTCCTATCTGTGGCAAAACAACTACATAAGCGCTGTGATATACACCAATGTTTATCAGCACCGCAGAACGTATCACGTGATGACAAGTAGTCAGCAAGCTTTTTCTTCAGCTTCTATCTCCGTCGAATTCTCTTCGTATAGTCTCTAGCAACATCTCATTCCATGTATCTACAGGTCCTGGCATGCACCAATGTAGACAATCTTGAGGTGGAGGCCTTCCATCTGGCCCTCTTTGTGTCTTCTTGTTTGGGTCAGGATTTCTGTATGGACCAGGATGCCCATCAGCCCTTAAGGCAAAGGGTTCAGTAATGTCCATCAATTTCAACCTGGAACCATGCTTCCCAGAATTCTTCACTGCCTTTCTGAAGCCTGTAACCTGTTTTCCGTACATTGTATCTGTGAATGCATTCCTCACCACCACATCCAAGGGCTTAACCTTTCCAGTGCATGATCCACCAGTGTTCCATGCCCCACCTTCGTAATGATCTGGAGAATATGAGCGCACAACAGCTATACCTGTGAAATTTGGGTTAATCGCCACAGCAGTTAGGCAAGTCTCAACAGAGACGCCAAAAGCATCAATGTTGTTGATCTGCATTTTTCCAGCTTGACGAGGCCACCAGAGCTGCCCCCCAACAACATTGCCGTTCAGGATATAGGCTGATCGTTTGGCAAACCAGTGTCCAGAGGAGAGGACGAGCACATCAAAACTTGGGAGAAATTCCATGAAGGTTTCATCTGGGATATCCAGGAAAACCTTATCAACACCCTTAGGAGCAAACCCCACAGCTTCAGTTGACCTGTGTACTAACCATGAAGACCAGATGCGGACGATAGTTGTTGAGGTTGACCTGAAGATCCACTTGCTCATCCTGCGGCTGCCACGGTTTACTGGGGTGTCTACCTGCCAAAAAGGAGAACATCACATTGCTTCAAGATAACAAAGCAGATATTATGTTGCTTGATGACATAAGCTACAAATACATTCAACATAGGAGCGCAAAGTTGTTAGGTTGATCTTGACATTTCTGCTAGTAAAGGAAAGCCCCTTCAGATGTGTTTTATTGTAGAAAGACGAATACGCCGTACATGATGAGAAAAGGGAAGCAACAAAGCATAATCAGACTTCTGCTTTAATCTTAGTAATAGTCTTCCTAAGAGAAGATTTCCCAAAATGTGGAGGACCTCATAACTTGACAAAGTACACACTTTGAAGCAATTCTAACTCAGAACGCTGCCTCTCCATAAAACTATGTCAGGATTCATTCTAAACTGTTCGGAACAACAATCGGTATCGTGGAGTTGCATAATTTGCCTTTCAATAAATGCATGATGAAAAGAGTAATAATTTTGCTTCGTACTTCAGGAAATTATTTCGCATTCTTCTGTACATCAGCAGCTGGCCTGCTGCTTTGATTGGCTTTTCACATAAGCTGATCTTGTGATTTTATCCCAAATTCTTGCACATTCTATGAGAAAATAAAGAACTGACAGCAATGTCTAAACTCTAAACCAGGCTTCCTGGAGATACAGTGATACGGTATCAAATGTGCAAGATGACAGTATTGGTTCCTTTCTGGTTGACAGCAGATAACAGCAGTAACCCAGTAACTGGTCCAGTATCAGCCAAAACAGTTGCAAAATATGGATAGCAATCACCTTGGCAGCGAATCTACCAAAAAAAAAAAAACAGATAGTTTCCACCAATTTACAGAGAAACTATGTAGAGCCGGTGAGTTTTGACCCTATTTTCATTTTAAAAAGGAAATTTTAAATAATGTTGTCATGAGCAAGCATCAGAAAGCTACAAAAAACTTACCATGGGTCCTCCATAAGTCCATAACCCCCCAAACTCAGACTAAATCATGCATAAAAAGGCCTCGGATTTTGTAATTGAATTATCAAATTCAGAAAAAAAATCCATGTCAATAAAATTAGTCCCAAACAGTAATTGTCAAGTTACTGTCAATCGTAGACTATTTATAGTGCCAACTGCCAACATACAATCATGAATAGTAGCAGTGGAGTATCTCACCTGCCACAGAATGCAAAGGAGGGACTCCATCTGATTTCGAGCAACTGAATCCCCAACGAAGGCAAGTGTCTTGCCTCTCATCAACTCCAAGAACTTCCTAGCGTCAAAGCGTGGGAGGATGCACTGTTCAGGTTTCCATCTCCAATATTCATAGTCCTTGTCTGGCCGCCCATTTCCCTGGCAATTCTGCATTTGTGTGATCACAGGGCAAGAGTTGTTTGTGTACAGTGGCCCAGAAGAATCAAAAACCCACTCCCCGTGATATAGATCACAGCTACCTGTACAATCACAACATGTCAATTTGTCTTATCCCAGTCATTCCATTATCATGAAAATCTAATAAACCATTACAGTCCAATGACAAATAACATCTCATTCATGTTTGTAAGATGATGTGCAGAAATCAAACAGGGAAATGAACTAGCAACTCACCTTGATCAGCCCTTTGAAAATCAATGGACGAATCCGATGAGACAGGGAGAGATCCCTCATCATGTGTCGTCCTGATATCACCGGCAACAACTGGATCCACTACTTTATCATCAATTTCTCTTGTATTCAAAGACGCTACGCTTGAATTCATGGTGCCACTCTGGGCATTGTGCTCAGCCAAGGGTTCCTGGCCACCCTGCAACACTTCCCCCGATAATAGAACAGCAACGGCAGTATCATTCTTGCTCCCATCAGTACGCGCCGACGAAAGCTTCCTTGGATCATTAGCTTTGACAGGGAAGTATTCATTTAGCGCCGCCTGAGGCAGAGACGAGCCCACCGACAGCGATATCACCACTAGGGTCAGCAGCAGAGCCACCACCGACACGATGACGGTGGAGAGCCACCGCCGGATTCCACCAGCCCCGGCCGGAGCCTTCTTCCCAGGGGCGGAATTAACGTGTGGCATGGGGGTTCAGCTGAATCCCCCGAAATTTCTGGAAAATAAACCACACCCGCACTTGGGTACCAAGGCCTATGGGGTCATCGATCCTGCGGGCTGAAGAAGAAGATAAAGAACGTAATCGAACGAACCAACAATGGATGTATGGATCGAATCAGTAGGGTACCACGAAGCAAACAAATCCGCAAAAAACAAAATGGAGAGAAAGAAAATAAGATTTGGGGATTTGATCGAGAATTTTTAGAACAATCAGATCCATCCAGGAAAGCTAGGATTCCTTACCAGCAAAAGAAGAAATCAATCCAAGTCCGCATGGATCTCTACGTTGCAGCCGGCCATTGGGAGAGGAAAAACGCTGGTTAGCCACGGGTCCGGTTCAATTCGGGCGTAGGACGACGGTGGCTCGAGGGGTCGGGGCTCCGCCGCCGGAGAACGCCGGATGGGAGAATGCCACCGGAGAGGATGAGCGAGTGGACGAGGAGGAGAGAGAGGGTGAGAGAAGAAGTGGTTGATTAACTGATCATGGGGCTTCTGGTTAATAAAAGGTAAGTTTGCAGTGGTTAAACACATGTGGTCAATAAATGCACTGCACCGGGAAGAAGAAGAACACCGACCATTCCATTCCTTTATGCTCCCTATTTTTCCATATTTTTATATTCATTTCCTCGGTCTCAATAAATTTTTTTTGCTACAATATGCTAGCAATTCATGGTAAAATATTTACGTCTCTTATAAATGCGTCCATGTATTAATCATTTTATTTGTATGCATATTAATCACTTTATTATCTATGGTTAAAAATAGCGTGTGGATACGAATATTCGGCGTGTTTCGCCGCGCACTGACCAAAGATGATAGGATGGTGTCCTGCTTGATGTACTGTGAGTGAAGAAACGTACGCATTCTATAGAAACATTCTATAGAAACTATATTGGAGCTTAGAGATCAACTGTACGGTTGATTAAATGCTAGCTATAGTACGAGAAAACAAGACAAAGATGAGATGGCAATATCTGGACATGGCAAGCCCTCGTAGCACAGGGTGGTGCGGTGCGGTGCGGATTCTCTTACTTACAGGAGGTAAGTCACGGTAATTTTTTCCCTGCCCGATACCATCCATTCAGCATCCAACGGCGCTCCCGCGCCGCTGGCCCGCTGCCGTGCCGCCGCTACCCGCGCTGCTGGCCCGCAAAGATGCGCCCGGGAAAAATGGGGATGGTGGAGCTGTGCGGCCAGATATTTTGGGGAGGAGTTGGGAGCATGGGAGAGAGCGGCGCGGCCAGCTGCGGGCCAGCGGCGCGGGAGCGGCAGCGCGGCGGCAAGCCGATTGCAGGCCAGCGGCGCGGGAGCGCCGTTGGATGCTGAATGGATGGCATCGGGCAGGGGGAAAAGTTACCGTGACTTATCTCTTGTAAGTCAGAGAATCCGCGCCGGTTGCGGTGGTGTGTGGTTTTTTTATTATAGCTTATTTATATTATATTATAGCTGAGTTGATTTTGTTGATATAATTAACTAAAAAAATAAAAAATATTAACTCATCACAAATAATATAAAGCAATACAAAAAAATAAAAAAAAAC
Source organism: Melocanna baccifera (assembly GCA_036346265.1). Classification (NCBI taxonomy): domain Eukaryota; kingdom Viridiplantae; phylum Streptophyta; class Magnoliopsida; order Poales; family Poaceae; genus Melocanna; species Melocanna baccifera. Next base: position 8,936,835 of record CM070678.1, read on the forward strand.
AGAAAACAAATCTTACAGAATGAGTTTGGATGTTTATACATACAAATGAGGCAAACAATATGTAGTAAGATGAGCCAATCAAGATTCAAGAGTGCACACAAATCCATGCACTTGGGCAAGAAAGATAGCCAGAAGACTGTGGAGCCAGTAATTCAAACAACTAGTAAGTTTTAAAAGGAAACATTTTTCCATGAATGAATTGCCCCTGCAGTATTCAAAAACATGTTTCATTGAAGTACCTGTTGGAAAACTTAGGTCTAAGTCTGTAAATCTGGTCTATTAGTGAGCACCCTTCACTTAGTCTATAAATAAAGATCTCAATCATTGTAAAATGTACTTATATAAGAGAAAACAATAAAAAAAGGAGCTCCCTATCTCTCTGTATTCAATCTTGTATTTTCTTGCCTTATTCTGTGATTAATTCATCTCTCTTGCCTAGGAGGAATCGCTCGGACTGAACTCGGCAGCAACGATTCCTCAACGCATTATCAGCACGAATCACTTCGGTAGATCGCAAGGTAATCATTCATAGATTAATTGTTTATCGATATCGCTTTAAATTCCGTAAATTTTGTTTTGTAGATTATTTTCTATGGTAAAAATCAGCTCTAATCTACCGCGAGCTGACTTCAAGTCGTCGGCCAAGCCGATCGGTAGATTTGCAAAAGAGAGTAGATGTTGATTGTATAGTAGATTAAAAAAAGAAGAAAAAAAGGCCACACGCGGCAGCCGGACCCGCATGGCCTGCCGCACCGTCGGCCCGCATGACCGTCGCATGGTAGTCCATCCAATTCTTTTTATTCATTTTGCTTACCTTACTTGCGACTGATTGAAGGTTCCCAAACACAGAGATCTTGAGTATCCATGGAGTGGTCCATTCTGTTCATTTTGCTTGACTTACATGCACAGTGTAAATATGATTTTACCTTTCTGATTTCACCTACGAATATTTGGTTGAACAAGAAGCTCTATTTGAGCCTACTAATTTTTACCCCTTCTTCCATCCAGTTTTGGAGGGTACATGGTAAATAGTTTGGGCCAACCACTTGCTGATTATAGGATTTTCAAATTGATTTAAAGCTAACGGCAAGTTTGGTCCAAACTAAAAAGTCCTTTGCACCTCTATCGTGCTGGCCTTTTACATCATCGGAATGAAAGACATATGATGATGTGAAGCTAAGATTGAAGACTGAAGTCATCGAGATAGTATGTTGTCATCAAGATAGTATGCAGTAAGTGACTTCAATCTACTTTCTTCATTTCGTTTAATAATTGTTGTTGATTTATTACTATGCATTGAATGAGAAATATAGAACTCACTTGATCGTGCAGAATATAATAGGAAGTAGGAACTACCATCAAGGCACTAAAAAATGCAAACGCTGACGAACCACATTCTCTTTCTGTTGATTCTTTTGCTTCATATTTCAAATTCATTGCTTTTCGCATTACCAATCTATTTTGAATATCAGCTTGGCCTTACTGCTTGACCCTAAATATTACTCAGATGACCATATGAAAATTTCACAAGCAGCAAGATTTGCCTTACGAAACAATGAATTAAGTAGCTTGGTGATGTTAAAATGGTTGGTCATGTTTTTGGTGTCCTGTATGCTCCCGATCTGGAAGCATGCTCTAGTTTAGATTAGATTCTAATGACATTAATAATGATGAACATGGAGATACGAAGGTGCTGCAGCCCGCAGGAGTGCAGGGCCATGATGTCCACCACTATGGTCACGTCAACTTTGGTGCATGACCCGTGTGTCATCCTATGCATTTGAACTGCTCAATGAACAATAAAGAAAGAGCTAAGGTAAAAAAGTGTAAGACTGAATTTACCATAAAATTGGACGGAAAAACTACTACAAAGATCACAAAAAAACCCAGCTCAAAGTGAATGGAGAGAAGGAACTAGGGCGGGCATAATCTCACCAATTAGGATGCGTGATTGATGCATCTTTTTTTTTCAATCTGAGTTTTGCTCAAGTCTCGAATAAACTCAAGCACATATTCGATGATTTGGCCAGGAAACAAAGCACTGCTTTGGGACCAGGGAGCGAAGGTGCAAAACTAGTCCCCAGATCATGTGGTTGATGGTGCGTTGCTATCTTCACGTGTAATCGGTCAACATAGTGTGATTTACCTGCTTGCCGAGTTTGCCTGCATGATTGCATGTCTTGTAAGTTATAACCCTTGAGGAGTTGAGCTTTGTGATTTTATTTGGTTAGGAAATTATTTAGTTCACACATAACTACCCTTCTAATGTGTGTGGGTGAGCCTTTCCATGAGACATTGCTACCTCTATCGTTAGACATGTTTCTCTCTACGGCGTCTACCCAAGTGCTACTCAATGGCAAACCGGGCCCAAAAATTCTCCACGGGAGAGGACTCCGTCAGGGAGACCCTTTTTGTCACCGTTGCTTTGGGCGATTAAGGCAATCGACAAGACTCGACGATCTGTTCTTTGGAATTGAGGTAACCTCACAAGAAGAGGAACATGCCTCGTGAACTGGCACCAAGTTTGTCGACCCTACGAGCAAGGAGGTTTGGGCATCGCAGACCTCAAATTGGCTGGCGTTGCCTTTCGCACGCGATGGGAATGGCCAGCACGCACTGACCCTAATCGGATTTGGAGGGCAGTCCGTGCGCTGGAACATGGTGCAGTTCAGACTCTTCAAGCTGGGGATGGCGCTTCCACCCTTTATGGTCAACCGTCTGGATCTGGCACCAGGTCCCAAAAGAAGGGGCGTTGATGCCCTGATCATTCTGATCATATGGACGATCTGGAAGGAGAGAAGTGCTTTACGGCATGACCATGGGAGGCTAAGCACTAAGGATTTTCTCCAGTGCGTTCAGCAGGCAGGAGTTCGTGCTTTGGTCCTCCGCTGCGAAATCGAAGTTGAATGACCTCCTTTGCCGTGTCAACCCCGGGCCAGCCCCCACCCCCGGCTCTGTTTAATTTCTTGTGTTTTACCTTCCAAACATTTCTATCACCTCTCTCTCCCCGTCAGTCGTCCCTCCTTTTGTAATATTAACTCTCAGGTCCTCCTATGACTTTCATTTCATGTTTGTAACTCTTCTTTCTTAATGAATGAAACACAGGTCTTCTGCATTTTCGAGGAAAATATTAAGTTAGAGATGTGCATGTGATGGTCTGATATTTTTTTCCCTCAGGAATATCTGGCCTGTTAAATTTGAAACATGGAGTCTGCTTAGCTGAAGGAATGCAGTCTGCATAAAAGTCATCTTTTTGCTTCCCCTTATAGTCGTCATCATCTTTCTTCTGTGATTTGTCTAGATGAATGTTCTGCTCCTTTGTACGGGTGGTTGTTACTATGGAAAGAGGAATGGCACAAAAGCCCATGAGAACTGAAGATACCCAGAATGGAGAAGATACTGTGAAACTTCAGGTGGAACAGAAGAACATTTACATCATTTATACACCTTAAAGGGTCAGCACAGATGGAAGCCAACAGTCCCAGAAGATCCAGCCTAGAAATCCAAGACTGTTCAAGCAGAGGACTACATCGAGGTCTGTTCATTGACTCACCGCATTGCTGCCATAGGTTAACAAGGAAACAGTTTATCTACACACATAAGCTTCTCATTTCAAACTCCGGATTTCAAAATTTCTGGCCATTTACTTCCAAAATTACTAGTCCTAAACATGAACCAAACGTCTTAAAGTAGAAAATGCCCCTCCGTCCTCTGCTAGCTAACCTCTTGTAAAAAAAGAAAAAAATGAAGCCTTTTTAACATAGAGAGAGAATAAAAGGAAAAGAAGAGGAAAATGAAAGCAAACCACTACTCTCCACTAAGACGTATCATAACAAGTAGCTCCACCTAATGATTAAGATCACCTGTGGCAAACACACTTGTAATGGTAGGCACTATTCATGGGGTCATTTGCATCCACTGGGACTTGCTCAGCAGTACACTTGAATCGACATCCCCTGCACTCGTTGTACGTGCATATTGGAGCAGTCGAACCAATCAGCATTCTCCTTGCATACTTGGGCAGTTTCTCCTTGTTTAGACCCTAATGTCAAGCATGTGAAGATCATATTAGTTATAAGTTGCTTTCAGATCTTTACCCACTTTCTGAGTTTACTTCATGCTTTTTGCTCTTGTTCTGAAGACTTCTCTACTACTGTGTGAGTAACAAGAGAAGCAATTGGCTACCATTTCCTCCTACCAAAAGCTGCATAGAATGCTATACAGCACGCAGTTGCTAGCTGCTACCATTCTCTCCTACCAAAAACTCCATAGACAGCTACATGGCACTCCAAGCAAGTTGACATTTAGGAAAAACTTTCTCCACTCCACAGGAAATACATAAAGAAAGTGAAGAAAAGTAAATGATATTCTTTATCAAGTGCTGCAAGCTTTTGGAACTAGAGCACTCATAAGAACACTTAGTAATAGCTAGAATGCTAGATGACATATGTACCTTCACGTTCTCTTGCAAATCTGTATGTTCTTCAGGTAATCCCTGGTGGGGATATTGTTCTCCATAATCCGCACCTTTACAACGAATTAGATTTAAACAAGTGAATACATAGTGAACATGTTCAGAGCAAAAAAGAGTAAAACTAGGTACTCTTATGCAAGAAAAGAGAGAGTATTTGTACAAAGGGGTGGGGGGAACCTGAGATGCTGCCATGGTGGCCTTGGTTGCAAAGAGCATGACCGATAAGCAGGCAAGAGAGGAGGAAGAAGAGGAGCAGGGAGCTTGAGGTGGTTGTGGGGCAACCATTGGCCATAACCCTTCTTCAGATGGGCAAATGGATGGGGAACGGGAGGAAGGTGGTATGCTTGGATTAGAGAAACAACATAAGGGAGCAACTGCTAGAAGCTATATAGATGGGAGACTGGTGCAATACTGCAATGGCTCTTGTGCGTGCCCGCCCCAGGCTCTCTTCATGCCTAGCATATGCATATCCCTGTGCTATACCATGCAGACAAGAGGGAGCAGTGGGGACTGCAGAGACCACCAGGTGGCTCCTCTCTCGTATGCACGCGCACACGGGGTAACAGAGGCGTCTGAAACTTAGCAACGCCAGATCGTCCTTCAATTATGTACATTGCATCGCCTTGTCCGTTACACATGTGCTTCTCTGCATCTGATTTTCTGTATTCCATTTTGAACATAAGAAGTCAAATACCATGCTTCGATAGCCATTTAGTTCACCCTTTTTTGTTCCTTTTGTTCTACACGGCCAGGGCATGTAGAAAGACGGGACAATTATGTTGGGCATTTTGATAATTTCCCTAAATTTTCTTGGACCCACATGTAAGAGGAGGGAGAGGAAGGGATAAGGCTCGGTGCTTTGATCTCGTCATGGAGAGAGGGATCCCGATCCCCTTTTCTCGTTGGCTTGCATTCGCCCATCTCACGAGAGATGCGGCGGTCATTCGGCCGCTCCGGCCACAATCCCGATCTCTTCACCTCCTGGGCGCAGGTGGGGTCAAAGGCCGTTCAGCAGCTCCGCTTCCCTTCCCCTGATCTCGGCTGCCACTTTCCCCTTCAAAAGCCGAGCGGGGCAAGCTAGAGAAGGCGAAGAAATCAAGAGGAAGTTCACCGGTAGATCCAAAGTTGATTGGTGGCAACTTGATTCGTTACTGATCGGAGACTTCGGGACTGAGCGGCAGTGCGCTTGCCAGCTCGATCTAATCTTGATTTCTATAGTCCTTGTGTGTGCTTTGTGTGCTTCGGTGTCCAGTTTGCTTCTGGCTTCTAGTGCACAGAGGGGTGGACTCACCTCTTGATACTTCTACGCGCGACAAGATCATCCTTCTTGACTGGCTTTGTGCGGTATCAACTTACACCTCGACTTCTTAATTTGGTGAGTATCGAATTGACAAGTTAGGCTTTGTATCTCCGATTACCTCTCCGATGGTGTCCTAGTATTCGTCGGTGATTGGTTATCAAAGACATTGTCTTTCGACGAGCCTTACCCTTGTCGGTCGTCTGGTGGTTTTGATTGCCATCACATAGTGAGCATCTATCTGCATTCTCAGTTTTTATTGTGCATTGGTTTGACGTGCTAGTTGATATCTGTTTATATCCCTGAAATTTGTGAGAAGTTCTAACACTGGGATGGCTTATGCATGATAGACTGTGGGTTTTGTGATGACCACGCCACATACATATACAACCAAAGTTTCCAAAAATAAATAAATAGTGAATTCATTTCTTCGGTTTTAATTTATTTTAAATGAGAATATGATGCTATCTAAAGATGAAAATGTATATTTGTCTAACTATACAAGGAGGATTGCATCAATGCTACGCGCTCGTGGTTGAGATCTATTTAAAGGGAAGCCGACCAGTATATCAAAACCAAGTCAACGTCTTTCCCAACTCTTGCTCAAGGTCACCACGTCACTTTTGGATCAATTCAAGCAAGTGTTCAAGTGAGACATATTTTAGAATTCAATTCGGCCTCCGGATCAATTCAAAGTCAGCCTGACAGGTCGGACTTCAAATGTGCATAATTTTTGTATACGAACTCCGTTTGAGGTGTGCGAGTACAACATAGAAAGAAGAATGTGTCCATTTTCCAATGGATCTGGTCCACCTCCAAATTTCTTATGTGCGCACCACAATCATCAAAACAAGCCGACACTGACTCAGCTTGATAGGATCAACTTTAAATGTTCATAAATTTTGCATCAAGAGCCCATTTGGAATATATGAGTACAACATGGAAAGTTTATTTCGTCCTTTTTCCAACGGATCTGGCCCCATCCTAAAATTCCTTTTGTGCACGACGGAATCATCAAAACAATCTTTTATTTTGGAAACAGGGATAGAATCAGCTATTATTTGATTATTTTCCATGTGTTGATAATTTTTTCATAACTAAGGGCATGCGTGCCTCTATAAATAGAGACTCAATTGGCCATGTAACTCAGGCTTGTGTAGATTATTTTTCTCCTGTGAAACTTCATCGTGTGTTTTTGTGTCGACTAAACCAACAACTGCGATTACAGGCCTCAACCCTTTGTGTACCTCATTTATATTTGCAATATTCAGATTGCTTTTTATCTTGTTCTTACTTGTTCTTCGATTGATTGCAGGAATTGAACCTTGTGTTCAGGTCAACCGCGTTTTTGGCACGGTTGATATCGACTAGGGTGTGGTGTACCGTTTGCAGGAGGGACTTAGTCGTCTCGGTCAAGTAGCCTCTTCGTCAACGTCATATCAAATCGAAGTTATCTATCTCATCAGAAGATCAGGCATCCCCCATCAGATCCCAGTGACAATCTTTAAGTGATCTGCTAGGTTGAGTTGTCAATTATTAATTTCTTACTTCAGCTTAGTTCTCTATTCTGCATTGATTATTGTTAAATTCAATTATCACTGTTGTAGCTCATATTCTTGCCTATCTCTGCTATTGCCATAGCTCTGTTGGTTACTTAATAGTGGCCTTTTTTCGGTTCTAGTAATGCTTTAGAAGAATAATTGAGTTTGTCACTTGTCTGAGGTAGTATTAATTTTGACAGACTAGCAGAATAGATAAAGATTGTCACTTTAACTATTGATTTTTAGACTAGAGTTAAGAAGACCAAGTATTTAGTACTTAAACAACTCCTCAACTGAGAGCAATATATTATAACTCAATCTATGAATTATGCAAATTTTAAATACTCACATTTGTGTTCTATTAAGCATATTGCAATATTTAATGTTCTGAATTGTTTATCTATTTTGAGAGATAATACATATATATTCATGTCATTTTCATGTTGATGTATTTATGCTTTATTATGCTTAATTATAATTGAAATTAAAATAGAAATATTGCTAAATCCACTTATTTTGCAACAAATTGTTTGCGCCAATCAAAGAATATCAAACTGGCGGATATGGTACACAAAATCTAAGTGGGGGGTGAACTTATTCAAGGAAAGAAGATGCTTCAAGGAATTACCTCGATAGATGCTTGGGATGGTTGTAACACCCCCTTCTTTGGGAATAGGGGTGTCGTACATCACGCAACAGCCCAGGGTTCTGTTGCGGACAAAAGAAGTATCATACCTACTCACGAACAGTTCAAAAGTGTTAATTTGATCAAGATAAGACCTAGCGGTCAATTTTAATAACTTTAAGGGCGTCTAAGCCCAAAATTTAACTTACAATCAGAAGAATCAAAGAAAACTCCCACAGGAACGCTTGAGTGTGATCGTAACCCTAACACAAAACTTGTAACATTCCTTCTTCTTCTGGTATCTGTTGTGGGGAAAATATAGAAAGTCTGAGTACAACCAACCGTACTTAATAAGTTACATGAGGAGACGTCATATATTTACATGCAAGGGATTTCAATGAATGGAATTATAAGGGTTTTAATACCTTATGTGGATGTAGTTTTATTTTGCAAATCTTTTGAGTTTAAACCAAGAAAATCAAAAGCTTCTTAATGAATAGGGTTTCAAACTTGATTAGTAAATTTCAGTTTACCAAAATCTGTCCAAATCTACTTATGCTTTATTTATGGGATCACCCAAATGAACACAGCTTCATTTACCGGAAGCACGGCGTATTCGAATACCATTTGTTTTAGACTCTGCAGAGCTGCTCAGCTTTACCCACAAGATTTCATAACTCCCGCGACATAGTTAAGAAAATAAGATTTTTCACTGCTCAATTCTTTATATAGTCTCTACTCGATAGATTCTAGATCTGCACAACCTCGGGAATCCGACAGGCCAAAGTCGGAATTCTGCATCCGATTTGTGATGATCTACCGTTGTAGTAAGCCCGTACTACTCTAAACATCTCATTTTCTCTGTAGAGGTTCAATTGAATTAAGCGGCTACTAATTCAGGTTTGACGTATCAACGCTTATGGTTGAGCGCTCACTATGTTCTTTATTTGACATAAGGGGTCTAGTCCTTACATTCTTATCGAGGCATCACCAATCATAACACATATACTAGTGTTCTCTAACACTAGGCTAGCATGAATCGTATTGTCTTCATTTCATGCCTCCTCCTAGGATAAGGTTAGGGGATCTAACCATCTCGTGGCTTCCCGTGATAACTTCTTCATCCTCTAATCCTTTTCTTTTGTAAATCCTACCGACAAGCGTCGGGTCACTTAGTAGTATAAAACATGAGTTTTCTATACTACCATGATAAATTCTTAATGTTATATTTTATGTTACTAAGTCTTGTTAAGGTGAATGTGGCCATCAAATTAAAATCGGGCTTTTATCAGGTGGTAGGACATAGCTAATATCATACCATTCTAAATAATTTTTGTACATAAAATAACAGTGTAAAAGTAGCATATTGAAAATATTGAATAATAAATAATTAAAAGAAAATAGGTTCAATATGATAAAAAAACATACGACTTGCTTTCTTGTCCAAAGGGTATTGACTTCTTTAATTGCTCTTGTTGATCTTTCGATGACCGACTTGCGAGATCTGAATACTAGCATGGAAGACGAATGAGTTCTTTGCTTTGTAGAATGCAAGTTGGGAACAAAAAACAAATAAATAACCAAAAGACAAAAAAGAAAATAGGATCGGATGGTTGGGGTTTAGGGGGCGAGGGGTTTGGCTATTCTGTATTGGGTTTAGGTTAAGTGGTTTCGAGATGATTAAAAGGGTATATTTATGTTTTCGGGGTTCTGTGAATATTGACGGCGAAAATGGTACTGGACAGGTTTGGACTGACTTCAGGGCGGGTTAGGGTTTCATCGGAGAGTATTTAGGCTAGGTAGGGTTCGAAAGGGTTTCATGGCTCAAAATGGTTTAGGCTGGCATATTTATTCTTAATTGGTTTCAGCGAAAGGTGCGAATTCGGACTGTATTGGGTTTAGGGTTTTGGACGGCAGTTTAGTGGTTTCAGATTTTATCGGTGTTCGATATGGAACAGCGGAGCTGGTAAGTGGGTAGGCAGGCTCGAAACGATCGAAATGAATATATTTTATATTATTATTATTTGTGTACAGATAAACAGTAACGGGTGCAGGTACTATTCACTATGGGTTTGGTACTGTTCATATCGAGTTTTTCACTGTTCACGTGCGATCCACAAGCTACAGTGCCGAGCAGGCACTGTTCATCTTCTCTCTTGCGTCGCTACAGTACCGAGAGGCAGAGGAATGAGGAAACGGGGAGATCTCGGGCTACGGTGCCTTGCAATGGAAACCGAGGGTATGGACGGATTCATGGGAACGAGAGGGTTCCATTTTTTGACCTTGGGCGCAGTCGGGGATGGTCGGAACTTCATCGGTGGCGAGAAATCTCCGCGGCAGTTTTTAACAGCGCTGGTGAGCTTCGAGGTTTGGGAGGACGAGAGAATTAGCAATAGAGCATCTCGGGGTATAGAGGTGGCCTAGGGAAGTGGTGGCTAGGGTCAGGGAGGGTTGTGCTGGGCTGCCCACGGTGAGGCCTCTCGGCCGGGCGGGGGCGCTAGGTGCCAGGGGCTAGGGGACCAAGGAGCTAAGGGCGGTGGTTCGGTGGTGTTCCTGGAGTCCTAAGGGTGCTATGGGCGAATGCAATCAGAGTATGATCGATCGAATGACAAGAATTGAAGTTTGGCTTACTTGGGGGAAATTCGGTGATCGGTGGTGATGCAGCGGTTCTCGAGGCAATTGGAGTGGTGGGGGCGCACCTTGGCACTACTCTGGTCCATCGGGAGGGGTTTGAGGGATTTTATAGATGTGGAAGGCGGTTTGGAGCTGGGGGCAGCGCCGTCAGTTTCCCGTGCGAGATGGGGCGAGAGGGCGCAGGAGGCTTCAACTAAAGTGGAGGGACGGTCGGCTGGTTAGGTGGCACCTTGGTCGGCCGAGGCAGGGGCAGGAGGCGGCGGTGGCAAAATGCGGCCCGGCTCCTCTGCCATGTGTTAGGGGTAGGAAAAAGGTGTGTCAGGGCGCGGCTGACAGACTGTAGAGGTGCGGTTGACGAGGGAATTGGCTGAGGAGGCGCAACGGCAAAGAATCCGGCGGGCGAGAGTCACCGCTCGATTTGTCGGACGGTGAACAATGGTTTTCACCCGTGCCGCGCAAGAAAGGGGTGAAGGTAGTGGGGTGACAGGGGATTTGAGGCGCAGGAGATGGAGAAAGGTGGAGGTTAGGATTAAGAACCAAATGAAATCAACAATCCAAGGAATTCAAAATCCTTTTGAAATTTCGGTTCATTTCAATGGTGATGGGATTAGATGCTCCAAGCAGGTACGGCGTATCATTTCTGAACATGTAAAGGTGCGTGAATGCCAGAGGAGGGGGGTGAGAAATCAGGGGTTGGAGGTTCTTGGATTCTGCATTTCTGCCTGCCTAGCTCTCGTTTTGTTCATCACTGTCACTCTCCTCCTGTGATACGATGGGATGGGCTGCACCTGGATTTCGGAACAATATTCAGAGCCGTACCATGCGCAGTCTGGTGATTTCTCGTAGGAAGCAGTTGTTGGAAGCTCTGGATCTGCGGGCATCGGTTCATTTTTTATGTGCCTCTCCCATTCCTGAAGATATTGGCCGTGGATATGGGCATTATTCAGCTGTTGTTGCTTTCAGTTTCAGAGCAGTTACCACTGGGAGATGCTGATAGTCACGAGACGGCAACCGGGTCAAAAAAAATTGGTCAGATCCGATTGGTAACCAAGCGGACACCAGTAGGCTGCATGCTGCTGGTTGTCCGAGCGAGGACATATTGGCAACGAAGATTCAGCGTGTGAAAATTCTTGCCTCCAAGGATTACTCTATGTAACTACGCAGCAGTGTGGTATAATAGCAACAGGCAATGCTCCCTCGGTATATCTGGCGACAGTAATGCAAAAAAAAAAAAAGATATTTTTTTAAAAGACGGACAAAGCGGCAGATTTTATTTCGGCGACACGGTTGACGCAGACAGTACAGAGTACACAACAATGACTTAGAAAAAGCTCGAGATCAGGATATAGGTGCCGCGACTAGCACAGGCATGCATAGACAGCCAGCCGATCGACCAGGACGAGAACTGGAAACAACAAATTAAACACGACATGAGAGGACCTAACATGACACAAAACGATGGCTACCGAGGTGATTGATTAGCCCCCTGACCAGCAATTTCACTGCATCAGCACGAGGCCGGCGCCCCGGGGATCTTGCACTTGGACGGGATCTCCATGGCGCGGTCGGGGTCGATGCTGCCCATGTTCAGGAGCAAGCCCTTGTATTCGCAGAGGCACCCGAAGTCGGCGTGTGCCACCGCCTTGCAGCACTCCTTCCTGGGCGCGTCCTCCGTGCTGCCCACCGTGCAGTACGAGCTGCACGCGGCCTTCATGCTGTTCGTGTCGACGCCGCAGACGACGAGCCCCGCCGCGCCCGATGCCGTCGCCACGACGAGCAGCGCCACCAGCGCGACGGCGACGGCGGGGTTGCTCATCGCCTTCCTCCCGGCCGTAGGGTCGATCGGATTGGCTTAGCTAGCTACGTGCGTAGGCAGAGGCGGATCCGTACGTTGTGTAGGCTAAGACACTTCTGTGTGCGCGTACCACCTATTGTAGATGCGTGCTTATATAGCGTGGGGGTTGCGTGGTCCGTGACGTGCATGTGCCCGCGCGCTTGTCTCCATCACGTGTACAGTGTACTGGCCAGTCACGGGTAAGCAGGGGGCGGAGACAAGGGGGTGGCAGGGGCCCGCCCGCCTATTGACCATGAATATGTATACCTCTCTCGACTACTTAATAAGTGTATTAGATTAAGTTGTTAAGTGCTTGCATATCAGGACCTTTTAATGAAATCTGACGGTAACAATTCACATGACTCCAACTCAATATAGGCCCCGCTCATTTCGGCTTTTTTCGGTTTCAGCTTCTAGCTTCAGCTTTTTTTTTACTATTCACTACACTATCCACTAACTCAGCTATAGTGTTTTTTCAGTCAGCTACAGTGTTTTTTCAGCCAAAAGCCAAAAGCCATCGCTATTCCGATCACCCCCATAGGAGCATGCGAACCGATACTTTAATCTAAATATTTATATATTTAGGAGGCGTTTAGTTCAACTTAAATAATCTGGTTTCTGATTTCTTTTATATTATAACTAACTTATTTTTCACTATAATTGTTGATGGCTTATTTAAGATAATTAAAATTTAAAAAAAATAAAAAAGGTTAGCTCATACAGATAATGAAAACAAATACAGGAAAAAAGAAATGACAAAAAAACTCAAAAAAAGCAAAAAAGATGAAATTTAAAAATAGTGAACTACAAATCAGAAGTTGAAGCTGAAACGAGTGAAACCTTAATTTTCAGCTATAGATAACACCACTGATTAGACAATAACTTGGCGTTTCAATTACTCGCATTCCTCTGTACCATTTATATTTCATGTCTTTTTCTTGAATCACAATAATTGAATTGAGCTACAGATAAAACCAACAGGAAAGAAGTCCATGTCATGGCATCATGGCAAGGAACTAAAGCGCATAGATGATTAGGTGTAGCAGAGGTATTGGCTTTCGAAAGGAACTTGGAGTGAGGTTTAGTTCTAATTAAAATTTAATAAACATGATTTGTTTAATAGTCGTAGAGCTATATTTAAGTTAATATATTTGTATTTTAATTTCTTTTGTATTGGGTCAAGATGCATTCCTATGTTGCGTTGTCCATATTATGTTAGAAATTAATAACATTGTTATGCTATAATTTTTATGCCTTTGTTGTTTATTTGACCTCAGCTCCCTTATGCTCAATTTCTGGCTTCGCCCTGCGGTTTAAACTAGATCGAATCGTCAGCACCAAACCACGCATGCATGTGCATATATACGTAGAGATACTGCCTAAGCAGGCACATGGGCGCGGTGCCAGTGCTGACCGGCCGTACCAATGGGCAAGCCGACGGTAATTCCTGGCAGGATTTGGATGAACGTATGGTGGAGTGTCATTTCGTGTCAAGTGGCCGTTTTTAATTAGAGAGTCACTACCCCACGGTATGTTATCAAAAAGCATTCTAATGATATACCCCCTTCGCCGCCCTTCCCCTCCCCTCCTCCTCTCTTCTCCTGCTCCGACCGTGGCCCTTCTCTCCCTCTATCTTCTTTGCGCCCGCCGCTCTTCTCGCCTTCTTCTCCAGCGCTGGTCGCAGCTCTACCTCCCCCCTCCTCCTCCTCCACCGGCGGCCGACAGCGACCCTGTAGCCTCGCCGCGCCATCCTCTCCACTCCCCCGCCGTCCCTGCCCCGCCTAACCTAATATTCACCGTGCTATCGTGTCACCATGCCACCCTCCAGCACCGCCCACTGCCTTTCGCCGTCACCCGAAGCCCTCCACCTCCGCCCACCACCGGGCCACCGCCTCCCCGGCCTTCCTCTATGTCCGAAGGGCCGCGGTGAATCTATCTGGGAAAAGCGGCGGTGGCACCACCTCGCTAGAGCTCAAGCTCAAGAGAGCCGGTTGCCGAAGCTTACGGGAGAGAGAGAGAGAGCGCTACGGGTGACTCATACCATCGAATCGGATACAAACTGTATACCGTTCTATAAATTTTCTCTTTTAATTAAGTCTGCATGATGTTCAGAGTATGACGATTTGCAAGTAGACGCGTGCATGGTCGGCAAATGAGACATGGGGCTAGCTACCGCAAGGTAAAGCTGTAAATTAGCAACGTATGTCTGCATGTCTGAATCCTGATCTTTGGCTGATCAGGATTCAGTAGCATGCTATTATCGGTCTCAGGCACACACAAACGATGCATGCATGTCTTCACTTCATACATTCTCACATCATATCAGCCTGTTCTGTATATGTACACGTGACTTTAATTCCTTTGTAACTTATCAAGTGCAACCCACCTATAGGATGTAAATATGCAATAGGTCGGTTGAGGTATCAAATGAACACGAAAATTCTGAAAACAATTTGAAAGACCGAATATAGCAACAAAGAGTGAATGGTGTTAACTCAGAATTTTTCCCTAAGTATTTAAGATTCTATCATCAAACATCTACAAAGGAGTAGAATACAGAATCCTCAGCTAAAGAACAAACCAACTTGCTTAATTCAACAAAACTTAGAATCTAACCCTTCCCGATGATCTGATCGGCCTCCAAACGGCAGTCTGACTGGCCTGGGAGGTATGACTGTTGCTACAATAAAATCAGAGTGATAAATAGTATTTTCAGCCCGATTTTAAATCAAAAAATCGAAGGAACTTTTGATCCGTAGATCCAAATGACAAGAAATTTTGCAGAGACCTTTAGATTATCAAGAACCTATTCAATAAACGATTATAAGAATCATAGCCAAAGTTAAGACATTTTTTGGTTTGTTAGAAGGTTGCATTAAAACCAAGTCAAAATCTCAAACGATGAATACAACTTGCTCGTGGGTAGATGATAGCCAAAATAACTCTAGATATATTCCCACATGTCACAGCAAACTAGAACACCAAAGAACTCGATCTAAAAACTCTTCAAACAAAAAAATCACTCGAAGAAGCTAAAATCAAGCAAAAACGGATTTCTTCTTGAACTTGCTATCAAAGTGTCTAGATGATAGAAAATTGGTTTCCAGAGATTATCTCTATCTCAATCACATTCTTAGCACAACAAGATCAAGAAGAGGAAAAGAGAGATCAAAATCAACCGAAATAAGAGCAAATTAATCAAAATACGAAATAGACAGAGATAATCAAAAAATGATGTTTAGCACTAGAAGAGAATGATTTTACAGCCACTCCATCTTGAAGGATAGAGAGCACACCATGCACTCCAAACCCTAAGCCTAAACATGAAGGCACAAGAGAAATGAGTTGGATGGTTAACCACATGTCTCCATCCCAACCCCTTTTTACAGATGGGCTAGCCAGCTCTATCTATCACTTAGTGGATATTATCCACTTAGCACAATTGAGGAAACTTATTAACCTCACACACGCGAATTTTATTCATACATGTTCACTTATGTACGTTTTTTAAAGCGTATAAGTCTGTATCCGCTAAATCCTTAGCCTCGATCTGTCTCGATCAAACCAGCTCCACCTTTACCTAAACTACTTTCCAATGCGTCGCCCACGCGCTGTGGTTTTGATCCAAGGTGGTTTTCAGTATTTTAGCTAAACTACCAAAATACCCTTCGTTGACCCAGCCATTAGCATCCATTGCAAGCAATCACTGTGCTTGCTACGTGTAGGTACATCACTGTGCTTGCTACGTGTAGGTACATCACTAGCTAACCACGCGTCGCCAAGTTTCTCCCGTCCTGATTCCAGCGAACCATAGCTCACTTGGACCGTCCAAACCTCGTGATGCAATCCCGTCGTTCGAACTCGCCTTCAACATTTTTCGCTTTTCTCGTGCCATGCTTGAGCTCATCGTCTCACCTGACATTCTCGATCGTTCTGGGCCTCAACTCCTCTATGAGCCTAGCTCCAATCCTCGCCGTTGATCACAGTTAACTTCAAACGACCCTACACATCCAAAAACAAAGAAATCATTTTCGGACACAAGTTTTTCATAACTTGACCCATATTAATCAAAGCATGCATCATGCAACCTTAATGTAATGACTCATGTCACCTCAACTCAATCCATGACTCAAATCCTAAAATTCTCAATTTCTGCCCAAACAAATCTTGATAAAACGTGATCTTTGTAAAATCAAATAACCACTTCAGAAACAGTGTAATGGTTCATCACAACATTAAATAAGACCTTCTCACATAGTCCTTCACAATTCAAATGTACTTCTCAATTTACTCTACCTATGTATATAGTTTTAAGTTTAAACTCATTCTCACAAAAATAAGGAACTTCTAAAGAATGATAAATCATATCAAAAGGAAAAGAAAAATAATGTTATTATTCACAGAAAAATTTATTTTTTCCCTTCTAACGCACTTCGAGGTTCAAGATGAAATTTTGAAGAGTTCTAACACTCCATAGTACCATCAATTTTTTTTTAGAATTTTGCAAACTGATATAGTGCACCAATCAAAATTGGATTACACGATGTGACACCCTAGGACTGGGTTGCACCAACTTCCTTTCATACTTAAGTTGCACGCAGGTTGCTGCAGGAATCGTTGATTCTATATGTGTAATGTACTTGACAAAACATTTTAAGACAGAAATATAAGTTCACTTAAGACTTTTATAAAAATAGGAATATCGATACATTTACATCTCAGAGGAAAAATGGTTACGGTGCATTGCATATGTTCGAATAGTCGATCATGGAAAAATTTTATTCTATTACTAAGAAAATTCAGAATAAATTTACATAGATAAGCTCTAAAAAATTTTCGTAAATAAATACCATGCGATAATTAGAAAAAGATAAACGCAATACCAACTGGATCTATACCATGTGGGCTCCACATAGCACCAAATATTTTACTCTATCAAACTTAAAATCCACTAGTCACGTGGACGTTCGAATCATTTGGTGAGATAAAAAGATAAGATATCCCAAGGACCATATAAAAGGGTCTAAAGTTTTTATTGTGATAAACCTTTATCAAATTAGAAGAGTTGGAGTTTGAATTTTGTAAATTTATAGTTGTCAGATTTCCTTGCAAACCTAATGGTCTGACCGACCAGAGGAGGCGGTCACACCAACCGTTGCTAGCGGTCTGACCGACTCGGTTGTGTTGCTTTGGCTGAAAGTTTGGTTTTGGGGAAATTTGATCATGGTGTGTTTAGGTTTGACCTAGGTCAGTGCATATGTATTGTATAAAGCAAATTTTGACTAACGTGGGTTAAGCTATGAAGAATTTGTGCTCGAAAATAATTTTTTCATCTTTATATATACAAGGAGGCTTGTAGTCAATCATAATCAATGGCGATAATCAGAGCAACGCTCATGGAGAAGTCGAGTCTTAGAATGATCAAAAATATCGAGTAAGATGGCTGAGCTCAAATATTATACAAGGAAGGCAAGAAATGTTAAAGAAAGTTCAAGCGATGGGTTACGCCATGTGGCTTGATTGGTCCAAATGAGGTGTAGATCGGTGGAACCATCTACATATGGTAAGCATGACGATTGCTTGCAAGGAAAGATAGAAACCGAATCAAGAAATGGTATTTTAGTAAGTTAACCAAAATACCGAAAACTACCTAGAATTAAAACCATGACGCTTAGAAAAGCAGTTTAGATTAAGAAGAAGTTGAGATAATCAAATTGGATTAAAAGCTAATGACTTAGCGAATTCGGACTCATGTGCTTTGAAAAGCATGGATGAGTGTAGTGTATGAGTGAAACCCGTGTTGTGTGGAGTTAACAAGTTTCACCCATATGTGTTAATAGATAGTATCTATTAGGTTTATATGTGAACTGGTTGTCTTATTTATTTAACGGGTTGTGATAGAGACTTCTTAGTTAACTATCCAACCATTCATCATTCTAGCCAAGTATTCTAGAGTTAAGGTTTAAGAAGTGTGAATAATGTGGTATGATCTCTTGTCCTCCAGGTGGAGTAACTGTAAAATATTTATCCACAAGTAGCAATATATCATCTTTTTTTATCTCTCATGGAGTTCTCTTGTTTTGTTTGATTTGTTCTTGATCTTGTTGATTTTGATCTTTTCTCTACATTTTTTGATCTTGTTGTGTGTCAAGAATATGTAAGTGATAGAGATGACTAATAGAAATCAATCATTATCCTTCTAGACACCATGTCCTACAAGTTCTTGAAGTTTGTCAGTTTTTCTTGGATTTGATCTTCTCAAGAAATTTTTTGATCCAATTGTTTTTTCTTTAAATCTTTAGGATTTCTTACTTGCTGTGATATGTAGAAATACATCTTAAACCATCTTAACCATCCTCCACCCACGAGAAAGTCGTATTTCGAGTTTTCGGTTTTTGCCCAGTTTTTGTGCAATCTTGTGTGTTCTTGAGAAAGGTCTAAACTTTGACAATGATTCATGCGATTTTTGGATGAAATAGTTTTTTGATACCCTAAGCAAGGTATATACAAAATTCTATCTCATTTGGACTTGGATTTTTGGAGATACACTAAAAGTTGCATTAGATTAGGCTGATTTTTCATTTCTAAAATAGGGGAACAGTCAGACCGCCAGCCTAGTGGTCAAACCGACAAGCACTAGTCAGACCATCACCTGGTAGCCGGTCTGACCGCCAGTGCCTTGGTTCGTCGACTCTCAGATTTTTTATTTTTTTAGTTCATAATTTTTTTGAGCCCATTTGCTATATGTAAAAATTGCTACAAGCATTACACCTAAATGAATTCGCTAATCATGAATTAACATATCTAATGACCCTGGCTAATTATCACCACACGGTGGCCGTACGGCAAGGAAGGCCACCACACAGTGGCCGTGCGGATTTGCCTCCACTACGTGGTGGCTGTTTGACCGTGGCGTGTGTCGGTTGGGAGGCACTTCCACGTTGCTACAAGTAGTACATCTAAATGAATTCAGTAATCATAAATTAACACGGCTAATGACCCTGGCTAATTGACCACCACACGGTGGCCATGCGGTAGTGAAGGCCACCACACAATGGCCGTGCGGATTTGCCTCCACTGCATGGCGGCTATGCGGCTGGAGCGTGTGTCGGTCGGGAGACGCTTCCGCATGATGGTTATATGGGCTTCCTGCTAAATTTACTATTTCTTCAATACAGATGCTACTTTTATAATTACGGCTCGTAATACCACCAAATCAACCAAAAACTCACTAGAATGCAACACGTACGGTAAACCTTGGGAGTAATAATTAAGGAACAGGTTATTTGCTGGAGTGCATGCATGCGCGTCTCAGCGTCTGGATCATCGATCAGCTCGAGCTAGCTTGCATGCCAGCTAGCTTATTTAGTGCCTCTGGTCGCACGAGGTCGTCGCCCCCGGGATGTTGCACCGGGGAGGGGATCTGCATGGCGCGGTGACCGCGGCCGGCGTCGATGTTGCCCATGGACCGGAGCATGCCCCTGTAACGGCCGAGGCACCCGAAGATGATGATGGTGAGCCCGGCGGCGGTCGCCACGGCCACCGCGTTGCTCACCTTCCTCCCGGCCATAGCTAGGTAGGCTCAGTCGCGTCCCTGTGTGCTCTGCGCGCGACTGACTTGTGTGACCTGCGTGCATGTCAGGAATGATGCGGGCGCCCTCATATGGCCACAACTTTTGTTCAAACTTCAAAAGCGAAAAACAAAAGCAAGAGCGCAGAGCTGTGGTCCAAAGTGCCCCATGTTATGTTCTGTCACAGCATCCTCGCAAGAAGAAAGTCAAATTGACGAGTTTTATGCGCACAGGAAGACAAGAACTACCAGAAGGAGCTGATTACTACCTGCACGCAGCAGCAGGAAAAGCAGATCTGAGTGTCACTTCACTCGGAACAACTGCACTGTCCCTGTACCTAAGATAAACGCATCAAAAGCCTAAACACAGAGGCAGCGAACTTTTAATCAAAAGGAGGAGAGGACAAGCTAAAGACTTGGGAAAGATGGAGAAAAAACAGAAAAGAAGTTCGCTATGCGGGCCGCGGTTTATAAAAATCGCCAGGTTCCGAATGCTACTGTCTTCGTCTAAGTAGATTCCGAAAGGTTCTTAGATGGCCCAGCATAAAGCCCTATGGAGGTATCCACAAGGCCCGGGCCATTGCTCAACATAGCTTTAGACACCTTCACATTAGCCACAAAAGTTTCATTTGCTTTGAGAGAGGCTAGAGGTGATTCCTCTGTCAGAGAGAGGGGGAGAGGATAGAAGAAATTTGTTTTTTTGTAATAGCATCTACCTTAACACATATGAAAGATGTAGAGTAAGAGCAATTCAAGCATCTTGATTCTATTTGCACTTAACTGGGAATGCCTTAATTAGTTGTAGTATCGACATGCCAATTGGTAGTGATCACATACTCCTTTGTGAAATAATGGCAAATATCCTTTTAAGTGAGCATTGGATTATTGGAGGAACTCCTCTCTTCAGCAAGGATACACTACCATCATGAAAGTTTAGTATCATACCGTACCATACGTGATCTAGCTGGTGAGTGGTGACACACCGAATGACTTGCAAAAGAAAGATGTCATACCAAAGGGCTCACTCACTCAACGACTTTATATACATGGCAAAACGGCTCCCCGTTAGATTCAGTATTCTCCGATCAATTACGGATCATTTTTCCAATCAAAGTCACAAGCTGTGGGGGCGTTCATTCGGCTTAAATAAGCTGATTTATAGTTTATTTTACACTGTAGCTAGTTTATTTTTTATTGTAACTAACGGTGACTTATTTAACATAATTAAATTTTTAAAAATTAAAAATAAAAAACATGTTAGTCCATTACGGATAAACGAATATAGAAAAAAAGAACCGACAAAAAAGTTTAAAAAGCTAAAAATTTGAAAAAAAGATAAAATTTAGAAATAATGAATTAAAAATCAGAAGCTGAAACCGAAAGGGCTGTAATCGTGACGCCGGGCGGTGGAAAGCGGCAAAGCGTGCAGCCGCGGAGCCCAAAGAATCATTGTGATTTGGCCATGGTTCCAAAGAAAAGCACCCAACTTTTGCTGCTTTTCGCTAACATGCGTGGCCTTGAGGCGCAGCCGCGGCAGGCCCTGCCGGGACGACCGCCATGCCATCCCGCAGGTGACAAAAGCATGAGACATACACACTTATTGTTTATCATACAATCGCAAGACTTGTTGCCAAAAGCCGGCAACTTTACTGCCACACTCTGTATGTGTGGTGTGGGTATGAGAGAGAGAGAGAGAGAGAGAGAGAGAGGGAGAGTGTAATAGTAACTGGTCAGAAAAGAACAGCGTCATCACTGCACTAATGACACTAACTCGGAAAGCAAGGGGTAGAGTGGTGTGTATGGATGAGTGTGAAGCAGCAGTACTCATTGCCTCGCCTGAGTAACAGCTGAACACTCCCTGCTTTGGGCTCTTGCTTTCTTGTGGGCTTTTGTAAAGTTTAGGTACGTGTGTGCCCCCACATTCTCTTCACCTAAGCTTTTGCCTGGCTATGTATACAGCTCCTTGTTCCTCTGCCCAATTCCAGTAGAGCTTTGACTGGCTTTCCTGCTCCTGTGCCTCCCTCCTCCTAGCTACTAGTCGCCTCGCATCTGCTTCTGCTTCTGTAACTGCGAGATGGAGGTGAGCCATGGAGATCATGCGTTGCATCTTTGCTGTTCTTTTCGTCCCATTTTATATACTTCTGTTCTTGTAACTAAACTTGTGTTCTAGTTCCTTAATGAGGCTGGGTTTTACATCCTTCTGCAATGACAAGAAACGACACTTTGTGAACCTTGCCATTGTAGTGGAAGGATGCTCTTCTACTGTAATATACATATACTGTGCTGCTCTTAACGGTAGACCTTTTTTATAACAAGTACATTGTCCTACATTGGCATCGACATTGACATACAGTTTTGGTCACCTGAAAGTTTTACTTATCCAATGAGGTCACTTCAAAGTTTCAGAAGGCAAACTTTGCACGTTCTTCAGTCCTAGCTCTCAGATGCTTCTTGTCATTATCCCCGCTTCCTCTGATTTAACCAAGCATGCATCAGTTGTTCAGTGAAGTTCGTTTCATTTCCTGACAGGCGCTAGACGATTGCAAGTGGCGCCAAATCCCGGCGTTCGGCGACTGGAACCTGTGGGATGACATGCCCGCCACCCAGTACTTCGAGCCAGGAACCTTCTTCTTCACGGCACAAGCAGAGAAAGACGAGGACCTCTTCAAGGTGCCCCAGTTCCCTGCCAAGCCCTACTACAACTACAAGAAGGTCAAACAAAAACACCAACTCTTTCCATGATTACGTACTAGTTCAGTTTAACTCCAATATTGAGTTCAGTTCAGTTTTCGATATTGAGTTCTGCAACTACAGAGAGATTGACGGTTTTGTGATCAAAATGCAGTGCGTTGTTCGAGTGAAGGGGGAGAAGGCAACTGCAAATGCTGTGCCTGTGAGGAAGGGAGGCAGGAAGCATTATGCCAATGAGCAGCAGAAGTGGAAGCCAAAGGCAGCAGTGGATGAGGACCTGTACAAGATCTCCCCAAAGCTACTCTGCAAGGTGAAGAAGGCAAGTAGTAGTACCCTGTAATTGTAGTTTGTTCCAAAATTAGTGCATCTTTGCTGGGCCCATGTCTAGCAAAGTGGGTTTACTTTAGCTAGTTTCTATCATGTGATTGACATAAACCTTTCTTGAGATAATCTGAACTTTTGTAAGTAGCTTTTCTTAGGATAATAGAACTACAGTACTTATCAAAGATGTGACCTTTTGTTCAAAAGCTTAAGTACTGCATATATAGCACTATTGGAGATTTATTTAGCTTAAAGCTGAACTGTAAATTACAGCAAGGTCGTACTTGAACTTGAACTGCGATTCTTTTTCTTGTTTTTATCTTATGGTGATCTTTTGTTTGTGTTGCAGAAGAAGTTGCTGAGGAATTTACTGGGAGGGTGCCTGGGTCTGAACTGCATCGCCTGAAATAAGCGGGCTGAATAAACTTATCCGGAGTTCGGTGTTAGAAAGATATGTATGTATATTGTCTAATAATATGGAAGTAATGGAAACTGATTACTGCTTGGACTCCTTCGCATATAATGATGATAATAATAATAGCACTTTCCTTTCTAAGTCTCCACTTTCCAATTTTCCATATCCCGTCATGATCTTCTCACAGTGCCGTTCACGATCACAGTCTCGCGAATGAATGCAGGAAATAGGATGCAGGAAAACAAATTAACAATCGAAGAGGAAGCTTCCATATACGCAGTAGTAACGCGAAAAAACGGAAACATCTCGCATTAATTGCGGAGATTTCGGATTGGGCGTACAGATGGAATCTATTTACTCAGACCGTCGTGATCCAATGCTTAGTGCGCATGGGCACGGAATTAACCTTTCAAATTGGTCCTGCTCATTTTGGATTAAAATCAGCTTCTACTTTTTTCAGTATTCAGTAATTTCGTCTTTTTCTGATTTTTTAAAGATTTTTTGAGTTTTTTTTCCTTTTTTCTCGTATTTCTTTGTATTATCTGTGATGGGCTAATATGTTTTTTCTATTTAATTATGCCAAATAAATCAACTCAGTTACAGTAAAAAAATAAACCAATTACAATAAAAAATTATAAGTTATCACTATTCTGAACGTCCTTAATCTTTTAAACACCAAATAAGATGAGTAATATAATATACGCCTAATGGCTACGAGCATACTAGCAGCAACACGTTAGGTCCCACTCGTTTCGATTTTTTTTTAACTTCTGCTTCTAGTTTCTGCTTTTTTTACTATTCAGTATTTCGTCTTTTTCTGAATTTTTTATAGATATTTTAGTCTTTTTTGTATTTTTCTTTTTTTTCTATGTTCCTTTGTATTGTCTCTAATAGGTTAACATGTTTTTTCTATTTTTATATTTTTTTTAAATTAATTATATCCAAAAAATCAAATCAACTAGAGTAAAAAAACCAACTACAGAAAAATTTCAACTAAGAACTAGAAACCATCGCTAAAACGAGCACCCTGAGTCCGCGTCCGGTGCAAACAGGTGAACTGTTTAGCACGCCACTTCCGAGTCTATATATGGCTTATATGTAACGACCCGTACAAGCACAAGATCGATCGCCATGCCGCGCCGTAAGATCCCGATCAGCCTCATCGGCAACCGGCGGACGCGCCGTGACGTTCGCGAAGCGGAAGGACGGGCTCATGAAGAAGGCGCGGGAGGTCGCCACGCTCTGCGACGTCCCCGTCGAGGTCGTCTGCGCCGGCCCTGACGGCCGGCGCGACGGACGCGTGGGCGTCGGAGGGCGGCGTCTTCGACTGGTACCGCGCGCTCCCGGCCGGGACGAGGGCGGCGCACACGCACGTGAAGTACCTCGAGGACCAGCTGGGCAAGGAGAAGGCCAAGCTCGTCAGGCAGCGGCAGGACGGCCCCGACGAGCTCGCTGAGTCCGGCAATTTTGGGTGATGGATAGCAGCCGGATTCAGCTGATGTCGCCACCCCGCCCACAGATCCTGGGCAATTTTCCCGGCCAACGAGCGAGGGACATGGGCTAGCTATTAGGTCGTCTATGTTTGCCAGGAAAAGACCCTGCAATTTGTCAATTCAGCAGCTCAGATTGGAGAAGATTCCGGCATTTTTGTAGCTGTGCTTGGATTGGATGATCCAACAAATTTATTAGCCTGGAGAAGATCCGGCATTTTTGTAGCACTGCTTGGATAATCCCGAAATTTTTCTATTTTAGCCCTTTTTTTGAAAAATATTCACATTTAGACCCCTGACAGTTTTAATTTCGTTTCTGGACCCAAAGATCGGCGCCGTGGGACACGGCGTCGAGATAAAACGTCTCGGCGCCGTGGTCCATGGCGCCGAGGTCGCGCTCCGCTCGGCGTCTTGCGCTGCGTGGCGCCGTGGTGGCACCACCTCGGCGCGCGTGGGTCGTGGTGCCGACCTCGGCGCCGTGTGTCGTGGCGCCGACCTCGGCGCCGTGGATCTTGGCGCCGAGATCCCTAGACCTAAACAGAGCAAAAATCCCTCCCGACCCCAGACCCCGCCGCCCCCCGCCCGACCGACCCGCCCACACTTCCCTCCCGACCTCCCCGCGCCTCCCCTCCTCCCGACCTCCCCGCCACCTCCCGGCCTCCCGCCGCCCCGCCCCTTCCCGGACTCCTCCTCCTCCCCCCGCCCCCCACCGCCTCCCTCCCACTCGGCCTCCCCGCCGCCCCTCCGCCCCCCCCCTCCTCCCCCCTGGCCTCCCCCGCCGCCCCTCCACCCACCTCCTCCCCTACCCGCCTCCCCTCCCCCCCTCCCCTCCGTCCACCCTCCTCCCCACCCGACCTCCCCACCCCTCCCCTCCTGTCCCCCCCCGCCGCCTCCCTCCTCTCCCGGCCTCTCCCGCCGCCCTCCTCCCCCTCCACCTCCCCTCCCGACCCCCTCCCCTTGTAATCATTGATTCTCGGTTTCTCAATTCTTTATAAGCTGTAGGTAATCATTGATTCCTCTAGTTTGTTGTTTTATTCTGCCGAGTGTATTGTTGCTAATAATTGTTTATTCAGTACATACAAAGGTTCAAGATATCAAGTCGCTATTGTTTTCATTCTTGGATTACGGATG
Source organism: Melocanna baccifera (assembly GCA_036346265.1). NCBI lineage: Eukaryota > Viridiplantae > Streptophyta > Magnoliopsida > Poales > Poaceae > Melocanna > Melocanna baccifera. The sequence goes on from CM070678.1 coordinate 8,962,858, forward strand.
TTGGAACATGCCGTGGGGGTAAATGGGGCTACTAGGGTTTGCTTAAGGAAGCGCAAATCGACTGTGGTTCCTTGCATGATGCTTTATGATTTAGTGTTATGTTGATGTGTACCATCGTCCTGCTCTTTTGAGATAATTCTTTGTATGGGGCTCGGCCTAGTTCACGATGGTGGTGTAAATAAAATAAAAACAGTTATGTTATTGTAACCATCGTCTGCCTCCGTTGCAAGCATCGTTTACGTGTAGTTGTGTCAATGCATTTTCTATTTTGCATGTTCTCCATGTGTGCACTTATGGTGAGGTAGTTCAAATGACATGTTAGAGCATAGGAATATAGAAATGTTAACGTGTCTGATGAAATATTTAAAAAATAATATTAATGGCAACATGCATTATTATGACATTGGAAATAAAAGTATCATTTTGTAAGCATATAGTTAGGTTACGTTGTGCCTGTAAGCATGTAGTCTTCAAAGAAGACATGCCAGAGCAAGGAACGAGATGCTTGCTTTCATAATGCTACATTGCTACTTGATCAATACCCTTACTATTTCTGCCATTTAAAAAAAATGAATATAACATATGATGTTTTCATTGCTTCAAGAAAACAGTGTGTGTTTACTTCCCTGCCATGAGCCCATGACACATGACATCTGTGTTGGCTATCTTGCTATATCTCTCCATACTTCATATGTTCATTGCATTATAACTTAGTCAAGATCAAGGTAAATCTTTCAATCAAACAATGGTTATTGGTTATATATTTTAGTAAGTTTCTAGTGTGTTGTTTCCAATAAGGATTATATTTACATGAAAGTATTGTTTACAACTTGAGTTCGGTGTCTTTGCGTCTGTAAAGCATACTTCTTGTGATGGTTTTGGGTAAATTAGGTAACTTGCTATTGCCAACCATAACTTCTCAATGGTGGACAAGCTGTTTCATAGTATGGTTTTATTCTTGATGGTATTTCAACATGTTCTTGATGGTATTTCAACATGTTTTATGTATGAAGTAGATGGACAACCTAGTGACCCTATATCATGGAGGCGATGTGACAAGTGATGATTATGGAAATGTTCGATTTGTTGAAATGCAAAGGGTGCCTCTGATATTCAGTGATAGGTCGTCGTTTAGTGAGTTGGTTGCGGGACCGGGAGGAGCTACATTGTCATGCAAACGAGGAGAGTATCACGGTTGAGGGTTACTTCACTTCGGTTCGAAAGACACAATTCTAAGGCGGTTGATCTTAATTGGTTGTGAGGATCGATGGGACAAATATGTCAAATTGGTTATGAGGAATGAGTTCCAATGTTTGGACCTTGTTGTGCGGAAGGTGTCCATTGATCCCACCCCTCATGGTTATTCACCGGAACTAGGTGATCAGGCAACCTTTGACCCTCCGTTGCCGGACCTTACGGTGGATGTGGAAGAAGTGCACGAGGTGCACGATGCTCTATCCGCCGAACGAGGTTGATTTCTCAACCATTTCGAGTTGAATGTGTCGTGGTGGCCCCTCCGGATCATCCCGGAAGTGTCGAGCAACACGTAGCCTTTTCGATCATTCCATTCTTTTGTCTCGATCCCATCGTTTTCGTGCTTATGATGCGGGAGACATTATTTATAATGTGGGTGTTCCTCCGTTGCTCCATCCGCAACGTTGAAGAAGTCTGTAGGGACTCCAACGGTGTGGATGTTCAAATTGTGGATGATCTAGAGCCTTACGAGATCGCAAGGGCCGTTGATTACGATGATGACCGCCCTTTTGGAGAGCGACCGAAAGTGATATTGAGCCGATTAGGCGTTATTGCCTGGCGGGATCCATCGTTCATGAATTCGGCGATCTTGGCATTCTCATGAGGCTTATGCGGAAGGAAGGGATGACGAGTTGCTAGATGCTCCGAGGCCGGATCAAGCATGACAATTGAGAAGGGCATGGTGTTTGAGGACATGTCCGCATTGAAAAGGTGGCTGCAGGAGTATGCGATGATTCGTAAAAGGCCATTCAAGGTGAGGCATTCTTATGTGCGGCGGAGGTACACAGTTGTGTGCGAGAAGGAAACATGTGGATGGAGGGTTTGTGCTAGCAAGCAGAAGGACACGGAAAGTTCAAGATCACAAGAATCGTTGGCCCACATACTTGTCTTTGAGCGAGCTCAAGCGAAGCATCGCGATTGACCTCTACAATTATTGCCAAGTCATTGTGTCACATAGTAAAGGGAGAACCCAATATGAAGGTGAAGACACTTGCTGGGATTGTTAAGGAAAAATTTGGATACGAGATAAGATATGGGAAAGCATGGAGGGCAAAGCAACACATCTGGAAGATGATATATGGGGACTGGGAAGATGGGTACTTGCGATTGCGGCACTCTTCAATGCAATCAAAGCGGTTAATCCGGCATGCATTATGAGTACGTCCAAACCGAACGAATGTACTCAAGATGGGATGCGATATTCTTCCGTGCTTTACGGTGCTTTGCTCATCCATCGAGGCCTTCGGCATTGTCGTCCCGTCTTCTCCATTGACGATGCGTTTCTTCTTGGCAAGTACCAGGGCACACTGCTGATAGCCATTTCCTGTGACGCAGACAACGCGTTGGTTCCTTTGGCGTTTGCTTTGGTTGAGAGTGAGAACAAAGACAGCTGGGGATGGTTCATGCGGCTCGTTCGGAGGCACGTGGTCGGCCACAGTAGAGAGGTTGGTGTCATATCGATAGACACCGGGGCATACTTGTCGCCAGACAGAGCGAATCGGGTATCCAGCTTTGCACCACCGTTGGTGTACTCGGCATCTTGCCGAGAATCTACTCCGTAAGGATGGTACGAATGATAACTTTCATCTGTTCGAGGAGGTCGCTCGAATGCTTGAGGTCAAGTTCTTCCAGGAGAAGTTGGAGCGACTTAATATCGCAACAAACTCGAAGGTAGACGGTGGTTGACGGGATTGATGAGAGATGTCGACAAATGGACAAGGGCTCATGGCGATGGTGGTGGAGGTACGAGTTTCAAACAAGCAACATGGCGAATCCTTCAATAATTTGCTTAGGGGTATACGTGGTATGCTGTCAATGCTATCGTATCCTTCACCTTTTACAAGCTTGTTGCTGGTTCAACGAAGACACGCACATGCAATGGCGCTCTGAGTAAACAAGTGAGATGGGCGCCAAAACCGGCGGCACCTTGAAAAGGCAAAGCGGTGAGGCACATGAGGTACATTGTTTTGACAACGCCACGGGCACTTACGAGGTTGTAGAAAGAGGTGGTACAACGACCGATGGAGAGCTCCGGCCGACGAGGAGGCATAAGGTTGTCCTTATTGCTTTCTCATGCACATGTGGTAAACCGAGGCAGTACCACTTTCCATGTTCTCATTATGTGGCACAGCAACGCGCACTTCCGGCGGTATCAAGTTTGGTACCAGGCTTCGACGCGGACCAAGCTTAAGGGACAATGGACTCAAGATGACTATGCCGACATTGAGTCCTCGCGATGAAGACACCGCCACGATCGATCTACTCGACTTGGGGCGCAAGTGGAGACGGCACCGATCTGGACCGAGTGGTAATGTTCAATCTCATTGCTTATATTCCAATAGACATAAAAACCTCTACATATAGCCAAATATCCATTCTTGTGCTTGTTTGCGGGGCAACACATCAAGCGATCCGTCACGGGACATAGAGAGTTTCTCGGGACGATCGGCGACGTCGGGACGCGTAGCTTCCTAGAGGTAAGTTTCGACAAAGCCACTCACAAAATTATTCACCTATATTCTTCGTATCTTGTTGGTTAACAAAATGTTGGACGACGAGAGGCTAGCGGTCGGCCACGCCGCGCGGTGGTCGTTGTGGTTGCGGAGGCGCGCGCGGCGAGGCGTACTCGTGCCTCGACGGACTTGCGCACCGACGCGCGAGGGTCCACAAGATTGAGCTCGTCCCCACGGCGAGTGACACTTTCCCAACCAGGCGGTCACCACGGCAGCGAGGACGAGGTGGAGCGTACTTACGATGAGATAGGCCCGTCTCGGCTCGTTGGCGCGCGCCGACTCGGCTTGTGGCACGCAGACGCCGCCGCGAGCCTAGCCGTTACACTCCGTGCGGCGATGCACTTGGTAAGGGTAAGGCTAGGAGGCGATGACGGGTTTTGTAACGAGCTACTTGTTGTACATACGAGTATATGTTATATTCATGTGTTATTTGTGTTTCTGATGACTCCTAAATTTCGACTAACACGATATAATATATTCGAATGCTTTTTGTAATTGAGATGTTGTAACGTCGCATGGTTTCGCGCAATCATTTATGCAATTGTTGTGTTAAATCTTGTCATGCGCTTGTGAAATTATTTTAACTACAATAAAGGCATCATTTTAATATGACAAGTACTTTCATTGCATTACATGCACATACATGAACTCTCCAGTGATGAGAGCGACACGATAACAACAAACACATGGTACAACATAGCATAAAACATTAGCAACATAGGCGAGATCAACCATACACCTCGTTGCCTACATACCAAACGAGCCTCGTGGCACCCACATGGAGTATTCTTGAGGTGGGCGCCTCGGACGTGGTGGCCGTCGTTGTAGTGGCACGCACATATGCAGCTAGGGTTCGCGCAAAGCAACATCCGAGATCATACGAGCTTCCTATGTTCACGACCTCCTCGTTGCCCTCTCGCGTTGCATCTGCTGGCGGAGGTCGTTGTTCTCCTCGTTGAGAGTCTCGATTCGCTCCTCCAACTCAAATATTCGCTCCCATAATGTATTCACGTACATGGCAACATGCCGTTCGTGAGGCGGTCGATCCAGCGTGAGAAGTCGCATTTCGCCATCCGTGAGAAAGAACGGTTAACAAGGAGGATCCATAAGTAGTAATGAAAATTGAACTATTAGCAATTTCTACCCCGAGTGTGGGCATCGGAAGAAACGTCGCCGCCATCGATCGGGCCATCCAAGACTTGCACAACCGCGTCCGTATTGTATGCGCATTTTCGCCATGCGGAGTTGAGCACGCCGGCTTGGTATCGGCGATCGTGAATCAAGTTCTCCTCCTTTCCAATGGGAGGTCTTCCTTCGGGACCCAACTCCATTGGACCCTCGACTTCCGACATGGTATGTTTCGCACGATGGAGAAGGGTGGGGCTTCGTTCGATTTAAAGAGTTCTCACGTAGGGTCGGGGACCAAGAAAATGACGCGGTGACACGTGTTCACGACCTCCGGATAGTAACGGGGCCCCTACGTGCGCGCGGATGGAAAAGGCCCGAGGAGGTGTCATCATGTCATTACGTAGTGTCGGACAAGACTCGGCGACTTTGTGCGGCGAGGGTGACGAGTGGCACGCTTTACGCGAGACAAGGCGAGACGGGGCGCTTTATTACGAGACTATAGTCTCGAAAAGCCTACATAGAGCCATTTATTACTTCACTGGATGCCTTCATGACGCGGTGACACGTGTTCACGACCTCCGGATAGTAACGGGGCCCCTACATCAGGCGCGGATGGAAAAGGCCCGAGGTGTCATCATGTCATTCGCGATGTCAAGACAAGACTCGGCGACTTTGTGCGGCGAGGGGACGAGTGGCACGCTTTACGAGAGACAAGGCGAGACGGCCGCTTTATTACGAGACTAGTCTCTGAAAAGCCTACATAGAGCCATTTATTGCTTATTTGGATGCCTTCATGGCCTTGGTGAAACGTGTTCACGACCTCCGGATAGTAACGGGGTCCCTACCATCGTCCATGGACTATGCCTTCATGCCTCCATGGACTATGCCCATCGCACACGGATAAACCGCCTACATTAAGGCATCCTATGTCTTCCATACCACATCTCCTCCTCAAGACATCTCAATACTACTACACATCAATGTCTTCACGGAGGTCCGACCCATTTGGAGTGGAGTGGCATGAGCGTCCGAAGTGCCATTGCGGCTTTGGACGATGTTGTGCGTCCGACGGATCGAGTACAACGAGCCAAATACGCCGTAGGTTCTTCAAGTGTCGGACACGGATGACGACTTCGTGGTAACGGCGACAACTAAATCATTTGTTTCGGTTATCGTTTTCAACTTTATCCATGACATCTACCACGCCACACGTAGGCTTGCACGTTCATCGAATGGGTGGATCGGGTGTCGCCGGCATGGCGAGTGTAACCGGCGGTGCGGTGGAAAACAAAGGACAATACTTTGTCAAGATGACTCGAGCTCGCGAGGTGGAGCAGCGGATGCGGCTTGAGCAAGAGCGCCGCGTGAGGGTGGACCAAATCCGTCGAAGGGCAAGGAGGATGAGTTGCAAAGGAGGCGGGAGCGATTAAGTCACGTGAAGCGACCATCAAGCGTCGGGAGGAAGAGCTTCAAGCTCGTGAGGCGCTCTCAAGACCAAGAGTGACGGGAAGAAGGATGTAGCGGAGCCATCTTGGGCGCGACAAAAGGGGAAACAACCACGCTACACCCGGTAGACAAAATGTAATAGACCCAGCAAGTTATTTTCCCTAAGGCATGCATGTTAGAACTAGTGGTGGAATTCTGAACATTACTAGTACAGAGTTCCATAGCAAAACAAATATGCTCAACAGAATGGCCGCTAATGAAGTATCAATTCACATCTGTAAACCTTTACATCAAGAAGGCCTTGAATCTTGCCGAAGCTAAAAGTCTTCACGGGATGTCAATCAAATATGTGTTTTTATAAGTTTAAAATCTCAATGCATTAGATCATTGAGACACGTAGCAAGAAACCAAAATCTTGAATGTGTATACAAAAATTAGTTCACGTGCGTCCGAACCATCCAAAGATCCCAAGGGGGATTTTTGCCCTTTTAGGTTTCAATGACTCGGCGCCACGACCCACGGCGCGAGGTCGGCGCCACGACACACTGGCGCCGAGGTGGTGCCACCACGGCGCCACGCATGCGCAAGACGCTGAGCGGCGGCGCGAGCTCAGCCGCCGTGTCCCACGGCGCCGAGGCGTTTTATCTCGGCGCCGTGTCCTACGGCGCCGACCTTTGGGTCCAAAAATGGAATTAAAACTGCCAGGGGTCTAAATGTGAATATTTTTCAAAAAAAGGGCTAAAATAGAAAAATTTCGGTTGGATAATCCAACAATTTTGTAGACTCAACCAGGACAAGATCTGGCAATTCTGTACCTATGCCTGGAGATTATCATGGCAATTTTGTAAACTACAGGATACAGATACAATCATATAGTTAATCAACTCGTTACATCTTGTGCCAATAATAGAATCAATTGCAATGGAATTTGTTACATCAGAATGACAATTAATCCTCTGTTTAACATTTAAATCAAGCAGTGGGCTCAAAAGTCAAAACTCCTAACAAGAAACCTATACTAATTTTCCTCATCACAACCATAAAGGTCAAAAACAACAATTTGCCACCAAAGTAGAAAGCAAAATATACTTAAGCCTTGATTTAGGATATCATTACTAATTACAATAACTAATTCGCTAATAGGAAACGCTTGCATAAACAACAAGATGATAGAAAAATGTGACTTCACTTACATGCATAATAGGTGAACTCCTTTGTTGGTGTCTTTGGTGCGCTTCAAGAGTCTTCTTGGCTGAGTCACACTTCTCTGATAGCTGCAACCATAATGCTTTCTCTTACTCCTAAAGCCGCTGAAACTAAGGAAGACCAAACGCGGACATCAGGTGTTTCTCCATGGTCGATCATCTCCTCTAGCCATAGGAATGCATCATATGTTCTTCCAACAGAACATAAACCTTCAATAACTTTGTTGAATTCATCTCTGTCAGGCCGATGAAGGCCCTTCACCATCCTCTCCAAAACCCTTGCCGCCTCGATAAACTGGCTTTCTGAACACAAGCCAATGACTAAGATAGAGAAAGTCTCCTTCTGAGCAACACAACCAAGCTGCTTATCCATCCTTTTAAGGTATCCGAGTGCCTTCATTGATTGCATAATGTCACAAAGACCCTTCATTACCAAGTTATATGTTTTCACAGTCGGAACGAGATCATTCTTGCGCAACACCTCCAACACCTTCACTGCATCATCCACCCTCCCTTCCCTGCATAAACTAGTGATCTTTGCCTCATACATGCACATTGTTGGCTTGAACCCCTTCTTGCTCATGTCCTCAAACAAATTGTCTGCCTCGTTCAACCGTCCCTCATCATAGAGGTCAAGAACCATGGATTCAAAGCTCGCGACAGTCCGCCCACCTCGCACAACCAATACCCGATCAATGACTTCCCGGGCGTCCTCGATGCTAAGCCCAGCAAGCATTGGCACACTAAGAGAGCGTCGACCACCTGGCGACCTCAACCCCTTCCTGAGCACCTTATCCAGCACCAGCTCAGCCTGCTCTCCCCGGCCAGCCGCACAGAGTGCGACCAGCAATGCCCGGTACACCACTACATCTGCGTCGCAGCCCCGCTGTGACACGCGCCACAGCATGGAGTAGAGGACGTGCGTGGCCTCGTCGAGCATGCCAGCATCGCAGAGAGCAGGCACGATAGCGCGGTACGCGTCCCTATCCGGCGCGAGGTGCTGATTAGGCATTTCGTCGAGCACCTGCAGCGCGAGGTCAGGGCGCCCCACGCGGCACAGCTCGGAGATCAGTAGAGTAAGGTCTTCCGAAGCTAGAGAGACTTCCGGGCGCCCTGCGAAGTCAGCGAAGAGGCGGGCAGCTTCCGGGAGGAGACTTTCAGATATGAGGCGGCGGAGGAGGGCAGAGAAGGAGAGGGCCCAAGACGGGGCGGGAGAGGATGGGAGGGAGGAGCGGAAGATGGAGACGGCGGCTACGGGAGGGAGGCGAGGGATGGAGGCGGCTAGGAGGGAATCGGCGGAGGGGGAGGATTGGAGGATGCGGCGGAGGAGGGAGAGGAGGAGTGGGGAAGCGGAGACAGCGGTGAGGACGGAGGAGTGGACGGCGTCGTTGTGGCGGTAGGAGGAGGGCGGGTAGCGGCGGGGCCCATCGGAGTACAGGTGGACGGCTTCGATGGGGTTCTTCTGCCGGCGGATGGCTCCGGCGAGGTGCGCCGGGGACAGCACCCGCGGCCACCGCACCGGCGTGGCGCCCATCGCCGTTGCTGTCGCGCTGTGGACACGACGCGATCACACCATGGTTTTCCAATTTTCTCGTTTCCTAGTCGGTCAGGCCCAGAAATGAAGCCTACTCAACCAGCTCGGCCCGACCCAACTATACAACAGTACAGGCCACCATACCTTTTTTTAGCAACAAGCGACGCTAGCTAGGCGGCCGGCAACATTGGTGTTTACAACCGTGTCAGCTGTCAACTATGGGCTCAACCCACTCTGAAGCCCTCGGCGAACAAAAACAGCCCTTGCCCCAACCGACAAATGGTAACGAATTTTTCACTTTGTAAGAAAGACATGAAGAGTAGCTACTGTTGGGAAATCTAGATTTGTACCTATAAAACCGGCTTATTGATGGATATCATCTACTTAGTCTATAAATAGGGGTCACAATCATTAGAAGGGTACTTCTGAATAGATAAAGCAATAAAGAAAAGAGTTTCCTTCTCATCTCTCTGTGTTCAATTTATTGTTTGCACTATTATGTATTTGATCCATCTCTTTTGTATAGAAAGAATTGATCGGACTGGACTCGCCAGCGATGGTTCCTCAACACATTATCAGCACAAATTGCTCTGGTGGATCGAAGGTAATTATCGAAGCACTTGTAGATTGAATTGTCTATCTAAATCGCTTTAAATTCCACAAATTTTGCTTTCTAGATTATTTTATACAGTGTAAATCCACTCTAATCTACCACAAGCAGACATGAAGTTGTCAACACAATGTATCGGTAGATTGCACAAAAAGGTAGATGTTGATTATACTATAGATTGAAAAACTAATTGTTTCGTGCGGTGCCCGTATGTGCCGCATGAACTGCCGGCCAACGGCCCGCATGCACAGGCCCACACCCTACCAGCCCCTTGAGCCGTCGCGTCGCCTGTCTAAGACACCTGCACGCGGCCGAACGGGGTCGCCGGCCCCCACACGAACTGCCGCAGTGGATGCGTCGCCCGAAGTCCCGCACGCCGTTCGGCCACCGCACCACCGTGTGCACCTCCCGCATGAGGCCACGACGCCGGCCTCTCCGCGCCATGTTGAGCCCCGCCGCCAACCCCGCATGGCCGCAACCTCCAATCGGTCAAAAGAAATTTGAACCGTTCGATCAGCTATGGACTGTCCTATCAGCTTTGGACCGTCCGATCAACATTAGACCGTCCGATCAGCTATGGACTATCCAATCAGCCATGAAAAGTTCGGACCAGTCCAATCGGTCAAAAGGAATTTACACCGTCCGATTGGCCATAGACCATTCGATTGACCGTGGGACATTTGGATCAGTTCGATAGGCCATAGGAAGTATGGACCATCCGATCGGCCATGGGACGTTCGGACTAGTCCGATCAACCGAGGGAAGTTCAGACCATCCGATCGGCCAGGGCGGGGGAGGGGCGAGGGGCGCCTAGATTTTGCAAAAGGGCACTCGAAAAATCAGAAAAAAGGCAAAAAAAAAATTGTTAGAAACTGAAAGTTAGCGGAGAAGCCCTCAAAAACTGCAAAATTCATTAAAAATATATATTCTAGCATAAAAGACATCGGGAATACAAATTTTGAGTTATTTTTCGTATCTGAAGCTTGTTTAGCACTATTGTAATTATTTTCTATGCTTTTTTCTATATTTATTTACTATTTCTGATTAATCATAATTATTTAAATTGCATCTAACCACTGAAATTAACAGCAAAATTATAGAATGCGAAGTAAATTCTGAAATATCATGAGAATCTTTTGTATCATTATCCAATTTATTTCATGTATATTTACATGTAGTAAATTTATATATTTTCTTTATGCTCATGTAGATGATAGACATCATGAACCAGGAGTTCGAGTGTTAGCCCAACATGGCCACAACTACTTGACTTAGGCTTTTGATATCGAGATCGTACTTGGAGCCAAAAAGCTCTACGCTGTCATTGGGATTGATGCACCGCAGGATGTCAAGCCCACACCTGAGAAAAATAATCAGGCGCGATGCAGTCAACTGAGGGGGAGGTATGGGCTATCTCGGGGATGACATTATGGCGGTCAATTGTGCAGAGGAGTATCAAGTCGGTTGTGAGAGGAGGAAATCGGCCGTGAGACGAAAATGAACGGCGGCGGTCGAAGGGTCTGACGCGTAGGCGGGACGGTAGTCAAAAGATTTTAAGGGCTCTGCAGTCGAGGTGTACGGTCTTTGACATGGTGGCAGGGTCGTGGCAGTGGCGGGCGAGGTGGTGAGGCGGCAAAAAATCGAGCGGCGGCGGCATGTTTCGAACAGCGATCAGTGCGCATGCGAGAAACAATGGTGTGGACTGCTCAGCGGCGAATTCCCTTCGTGGATGGCTGAGATTTGCGAGGAATTGGGCTGGGAATCATAGGAAACCAAAATCAAACGGAAAGATTCAAAATTTTAAATTTTTTGGTTTCGTTTCAAAACTGTTCAAATGTATCAGAGTAGCCAAGATGGAAACACAAGGGAGAAACGAGGAAAAGCCGCGCCAACCGCATGAGCGCTCGCGGTCGCGGCCAACGAACGAACGGGCGCAACGCGCGGCGCGCACGCTGCGGAGGCGCGCCCACTTGGCGGCCGCCGGGGCGGTTCTCTTGAAAGCCACGACCCTTTCCTCCCCCACACCAATCCAAACGCCAACGCGCTCGCGGCATCTTCCCCCGATCGCTAGGTACCCCCGTCCACCGGCCGTCCCCGTCCACGTGGGCGCAAGAGACCGCGCGCGCGTACGTGCGTAGCCCCTATGGACAACAAGGAGGAGAAGGAGCGCGCCGCGTCGTCGGCCAGCAACGCCGACGTGAACGACGTCGAGGATGACGAGGAGGACGAGGAGGGCAAGCGCGCCGTCGTGCTCGGCCCCCAGGTCCCCCTCAAGGAACAGCTCGAGCTCGACAAGGTGCCAATCGACAATCTGTCTCCATTAGTTTTGGAAATGCTGGTACCGATCACATCCATGTATTAACTTCTGTGATCTTTTTCTACTAATGTAGGATGATGAGAGCCTGAGGAGGTGGAAGGAGCAACTCCTTGGGCAGGTTGACACAGAACAGCTTGGAGGTAACCGTAACATCTGCACTTGCTTTCAAGTTCATATGGATCTGGCATGCCCACATGAACAAAACTACATGTGTTTGGTCTCGGAATTCTGCTGCAGAAACTGCTGAGCCGGAGGTGAAGGTGCTGAACCTGACCATCCTGTCGCCAGACCGGCCGGACCTGGTCCTGCCGATCCCCTTCGTGCCGGACGAGAAGGGCTACGTCTTCGCGCTCAAGGACGGCAGCCCCTACAGCTTCCGCTTCTCCTTCATCGTCTGCAACAACATCGTGTCAGGCCTCAAGTACACGAACACTGTCTGGAAGACTGGAGTAAGAGGTGACACCCCATGATCTCTCTTCTTAATTAGACCTGTTATGTGCTTACTTGATCAATTCATTTTCGTCAGATTTGCTTAATTGTATAATGTAGATCAAGTAGAAACGATGCTTGAATTCTACATCTATTTAAAAGTAACAAGACATCGATAATTTATTTTGAATGTCATGGTAAATGGTTATACTATTTCTGTGGCGATCTTCAGTAATGCAGTGTGTAACTTGGGAACTTCTCACACCTAGATCGTTTGCACCACTTATTCAGTCAAAGAATAGATCTTTCCCCTATACCTCAAATCTGCTATTAGTTTATTATGTTGTAATAGCTGCAGTGACCTCACCATACATAACTTCCGAAATCCTGATGAAAATGAACTGTTCCTCAAAATAACTGTGATCTATGCAACAATGATCTCCATGTCATATGATTTATCCTTTTGAAGTAGTTGATTATTCGTTGTTCCTTTCTTGCAGTGGAGAACCAGAAGGTGATGCTGGGGACATTCAGTCCCCAGGTAGAGCCCTACACATACGAGGGTGAAGAAGAGACCACACCTGCTGGCATTTTTGCAAGAGGTTCATATTCTGCTAAATTGAAGGTATGTGTACTTATGGAGTAAAACTACGATGCTTTAAGGCAATTGCTTTATTAATCACTACTGTAATGCGTTTGTTTTTTAAGTTTGTTGATGATGATGGCAAGTGCTACTTGGAGATGAGTTACTACTTTGAGATTAGGAAGGATTGGCCAGACATCCAATGATGTGGGATAAGGCTTACGGAAAATGTTAGCTCCTAGCTAAGCCAAGGCAGATGCGCTGTTGCTTCTAGAATGATTCATTGTGTCGTCGTCGTTAACCGCCTTTGATTTGTTTGAGTTTGTCACTCTCTCTTTTTTTTTCTTCCTTTTCATGTCCTTCACATAATGTTTATTCAACCTATATAATCTATTCTCTCGGGAGACACACTGATATTTATGTACTGAACCTGTTGTTCGTCTGAAACACACATGCTTCCTTTCAAGCTCATTAGTTGTTCTGTATTGCTGTAAGCGGTGGTTACTTGGGCACTTTCAGAACTTGTTACTTCTTCCAGTATGAATGGCTTAGCAGTCAAAGTGCAGTGTTAGCCTAGTTTCCCTTACAAGTTACAATGAGGAGTGAGTGACTGACTCTGTCTTTCAGGACTTCAGGTCAAGATTTTGCGTGCGTTTAAAGTTGTTTTTGCACTTAGCATTGCTCTCGGTGGCTGCTACTGCCGTAGGGTGATTACTGCATTAGGTAGTGCTGCAATGCCATTTCTTGAGCCGGATGAAAGCTAGCTTAGGAAGAGTGACATACCAGCTAATGCTTGTTACAGAGAAGCATCAGCTATCTGGAGGTACCAGTACCAGTGTGCCGCAGTGGCAGGCACCGTACCAGGTCCCGCTCAAAGTGGTTGTGCCTATTGGTTTTTAGCTGAAATAATCTGTAGTGGTAGTTTTTTTCTGAATCATTTAATTAAAAATAAAGAAAAACATCAATATATTCACAAATAATACAAAGGAATAAATTGGGGGGAAAAAGCAAAAAAATTGGAAAAAAAAAGTCGAAAAGCTAAAAAAACCAAAATGAAGAAACCGACACATTCATTCCGGTTTTTTGACTTCTGAAAGCTAGAAGTGGAAGCCACTTAGAGCGAGGCCTTAGTTAAAAGGTTGTCTTTTGTCAGCGTCTTGTTGCAACTAATGATTTAGCCTGTGACTTTCGTTAATTCGTTACCCCATCAACCAGTTTCCGCTGCTTCAACACTTCACCGTACACAGTGAATGAATTAGCAAGCTGATGCTTAGGACCGTTCTTTTAGACCATGACTAATGTCTTTTCACTGTGACTTGTAGATTTGATAAATAGTACCAGCTAATAGAAATTAAAATAAAAAACCACCTAAAAAGCCAAAAAAAAATTACAAATGTACTTGCGCCATCCCTTGGCTGATTTCTTCTAGTACTCCTCACTTGTAAGTAGGTCTGTACATGTCGCTTACCAAAACAAGGTACTATTATAGAATATTATTCTATTCAAAGTAAGGAATAAATAGTAAAAGCAACAATGAAAATTACAAAGGAATTAAAACTTTAAAAGTATTTTATTAAAAAACCAGTGAAAACTGGAATAAATATTTGAAACATAAGACCGGTCCACTTCTAACCAAATGAAAAATGAAATAAGTTAACATAATTAGTGACAAACCACGATGTTGAAAACTCGAGTGCTCTCACCCATACATGATGCTATCACTCCACTAATCTTTTACTTGAGAATGTAAAGAGCAAGCACGGGATTTGAAAATCTCAACAAGTACCTAACAACGATTGCAATTAAGTATGAATGACAAGTAATGCAAGTAAATAAGTAACACAGGTTAAGGCAATAAAACTAGGTTACCGAAAACACTGATAGGAATCGGAGATAGAGATAATAGGAACAGGGAGACAAGTTAATTGTTATTTAACAAGTTATGGCAGGGCACCGGCGATTATTTCTCACTTACCCAGTTATACGAGAATAGTTAGGCACTACACTATCCTCGATTGTATAACCATAGATAGAGTATAATATCCTGAGTAACGAAAGTGTACGGCCCTCCGTATGTTACTAGGTGGGTGGCAATCTCTCATATATGTGAATAACCCTAGGCGAAGTAACCATTATATTATAACAGATTATACGGTGAGGGATTGAGATAACTAAGGAAGGGCTAGGATAAGATTACATAGATGGAAGGATTTGCTAAAGTTGAAAACAAAAGTATAATTCCTGATATGGAATGATGCAGAATGATATTATGGTGTTAGAGACCTATAAACTATTCTAAAGGAATATTAAAGGGTTGTCGACCATCTAAGTTTTATTATGTGACAAGTGATTATTAGTCATATTAATAGATATTATAATATAAATCCATCATGGCTCAGATACAACATCATATAGGTAACAGATCATGTAAAAGGTATTGGAAAGATTTATATGTAAAAGGATTTATACTGGTCAACAAAGGTATTGAAAAGATTTATATGTAAAAGGAGTGACAAAAAAGGGAATAGGCTTTTTACAGTGGCATTTAATGGATGGAGAAGTTTTACAATAACATATATATGTGTGTGTATATAATAATTTTTTTTAGAGAAGATGGAAGGAATTGGAAAGATAATAGTCTAAAACGCGTAGAAAGTTAATTAGGCTCCTTTCAAGCCCAGGTCCGTAAGGCTCAAATTTGTTGGCCCAGGTACGCCGGCTTGCAAATTAGACCCTGCACTAGGTAACACGTACCACGTACAGAACACAGAAGAGAAACAAACTCCCAGTAAGATGATGAAGCGGACTAATTCCATTCCATTAGTAGGTAACAGCAATCATCATATAAATCAATCTCCTATTGCGTCTACCACGACGCGTGTGTACGTGCCATCTGACCCCGACTGAGATCATCCCCGGATTAACACGCTCTCGCAACCAGATTAAACAAATGAAGTAAACTTTTCGGTGGGTGGGACGTGACTAAATTTGGGCCCGGCGCGTCTGACTTGGCTCCTCTAACTGACCGTCCGTAATTATTGAACTGGGAGCAGAGAGCACAGCACACAGCGGCGCAATGCACAGATGGAGATGCTGCTGCGTGCATGGCATGAGCATTAGGGTATGTATTTGTAAACGTATACCACATGAATTTTAGATAATATAAAAAAGAAAGAAATATAATATCTACTATTTAACCATATAGATTATATATTATCTTTAATTCTATCTATAGATGATATAAAGGTATATTATAGATTACTGCTGTTTATATTATTATACATGCTGCTGCTGGGAGTGGAGGAGCTCGTTCCCCTCGGGCGCGATCCATGCAGAGACAAAGTTTTCGCGGCCTGCATCATTTGCGCCATTGCCATTCTCTGTGTGTGCTCTCGTGGAGCTCGACAGGATCATTGCTCGCGCGCGCTCGGTGCACGTCCCGTCCTTGCCATCGCCGTTGGTTCAGTGGCTTTTTTTTTAAAAAAAAAAAACCGACCGATCCGTGCCGCGGTCGAGGCCCCCAGTCCACTACTCGCTGGGCATCAAGCACGGATGGTGTGCATGCCTACTGTACAGCCTAAATTCGAGTTCTGAAAATCGCAAAGGCCCCGGTCATTAAAATCGACTGGCCGTAATTAAGCTTTTCTTTTTGTGGTAGGTAAACGGGGTGATCGTTTCGGCTTTTTTTTGGCTTCAGCTTCTAGCTTCAGCTTTTTTTTCACTATTTACTACACTATCCACTAACTCAACTACAGTGTTTTTTCAGCCAGCTACAGTGTTTTTTCAGCCAAAAGCCAAAAGCCATCGCTATTCCGATCACCCTCAAAGAAGCGTAACTGTACGTTCTCTCGGGAAGGACTGACGCCGCCCAACCCTCTGACAATGAATCCACGTCAGCCAGTACGTACAAAATCAAGATGGATGACAAACTACGCCATACTCCATCCAGTAATTGTTTCCCTACCTACGATTTCCATGGAGCCAGTTACGGGCCTGTTTTTTACAGCTTTTAAAAGTCGTTTTTAGCTTTTGCTATAGTAACTAACTTTTAAACAGAGTATTTTTTTTAAAATAAGATCTACAAGTTAATTGTAGTACACGTTAAAAAACTAATATCTGTACCATAAAAAATCGTAAGTGAGTATCTCTTTTTCCGCAATCTCTGTCGCAAGCAGCCAAAAAATCATCAGCCGTAGCCAAAAAGAATAAACCCGTATACAGGCACAACCAGGTTGTGGTACATGATGGGCTAAGGGGTAGACTAATTAAGGATATGTATAATAATCTATGTTTTGAAATTGTTTTTAGTATTTTTATTTTATTTAAAAATAGTATAAAAGATAACTTTTTTAGTAATAAATTATTTTTTTAACTATTTTATATCATTTTTATCATAAAGAGCGGCTCTTGCGCAATCATTCTTTCCTTTCTCCAGATCATTGGTCCGTGGAAGCCGGTGAAAGAAAGACAGCAAGCAACCAAGCAACTTAGAGAGAGAAAGAGAGACTATCCATCTCCTTTCTTGACTCTTCTCGAGGGTGTTCTTTCAGCTTTGAAGCATATGCAATGTACTCACGCGTATACAGGTATGTTTAATTTGATGTTGGTTTATAATTTTTTATTATAGCTGATTTATTTTTTTACTGTAGTTGAGTTGGTTTATTTGGTATAATTAAATTTTTAAAAAATGTAAAAATAGAAAGAAAAAGCATATTAACCCATTACAGACAATGCAAAGGGATATGGAAAAAAAGAAAAGGTAAAAAGTCTAAAAAAATCTTTAAAAACTAAAAAAAGATAAAATAAGGAGCCAAAGATGGAAACAAATAATGAAGACAAAAGGCCGGAGAACAACAACAAGCATCTGGGCATGAAACGAGACAAAGATGTCGACCATCGATTCCGATGGAAAGTCGATCGCTGAAGCTGAAAGATCTCACCGGGAGGACAGAAAAAAAAATCTTTGCCCACGATTGGTGGCGTGTGAATCCCGTATGCTACTACTATCTCTCTGTGCGTGCTCGGATCCCCACGGTTATTATGGTGCTCCCTCGCTCGCTTCCCCCCGACAGCTTGTGGTCATCAGCAGCAGCTGAAACCTTGCAAAGGGAACACTAGCTAGAGCCACATATCACTACTAGCATGGCCTCTGATTCACTGTAACGATTTGGGTCAGGACCAAGGATTGAGACCTTTTTCCCACTTCGTGACGGCTCACAGGGCGTGATTGTATCTCTGCCGGAGTGAACAGCTAGGTTCACTCGTGTAGTATCTTTTCTGAAGATGGTGATTGGTCGCCGGACCTTCATGACTGACAGACGGATCGAGTATAAATGTCGCCTTGTAAAATTGTTCCTTCTGCTCTTGATCAATTATCATTTTTGACTGGTAAGCTAACGTAACGTAAGAATATACTTCCTTACTCTAGAACTTAGACAAAGATTCTTTTTTTTCTTTAGTGCAATTTCTGACTATGGGAAAGGAGAACATGCTAGTTTCTGTCGACCCATGATTAATTCCCCGTTGGTTTGAGTTGGATGACAATTTATCTTTGGTCAGGTACACCCAGACGATATGTCAGAATGAATAAGAGGGGCGCACATGCGGTGTAGGACGGAAGCCTCCAAAATCCAGATGCACAACTGATGCATTCACTTCCCAAGAGTAAACATAATGCATCCATTTCTTGCTCGTTTATGCCTGCATTATAAGTGCCTTCGATTGAGCTAAGCTACCCAACGAGGACGTAGGACTGTTCCGCCAAGGGTACTATGGTGTGATTACTGAATGTGCCAATTTTTTCCTAGGATACATTCACGTGTTTGATTACGTATCAGCGACAACCACACCTTTCCATGCGTTAACAATATTGCTAGTAGTTTACGTTTTACTTGTGCGTACATATCACCTGTCAAACGCAAAGATGCTTAAGGCCTAATTGGAACACAAGCATTTCGAGGAAGTTTTACGGAAAACAGTACTATAAATTTTGCAATTTCTTCTCCTGGAATTTGGACCTTAATTTCTTCTTTGACAACGGCTGTACCTGGCTGCCACGATCGACTGCCCTGTAGGATTGTGTCACGTACAGTACAATCTGCTCCGCGAGGAAACCGAAGCTGCAAAGAAGAAACAAAACTTCCGCCACTGTGACTGGGCCCGGATCCCACATGGCAGCACCAAACACTGCGCTCCACGGACGCCCGGCAATCTCGTCCTCGGGTTCCTCCCCGTTTCCCCCGTTGTTTGGCCTCCCCGTCAACCGGGCGATGACAAGTTACCCCTCTGTGCGCACGTCACATGCTCCTCCCATGCGCAACAGTACTCGTGCAAAGCTCGTCCCCCCCCCCCCCCGGGGCGGTGCAATGCTCCCCCCAACTCCACTTCGCACTTCCATTTCCCACTGACACGAGCCAACGGCGCGTTGAAATACCCTCGGTAATCCAGCTCGTGAGGCAGCTGACTTACCGTTGCAATTAGGGGTGATATCGAGTCAAATTCTTATTTTATCATATTTTCTTTGAAATTAATATAGTTTAATTAAATATTATTATGGTAGTTTATAATTATTTGTAGAACAAAGCTAACCAGTCAAGCCAAAACAAATTTTAATTTCATTCAAAATCGATTCATTTAATGTTTAAACAATTAATGAAGGTAGTTGAAATAATTTTAAACCGACTTAACGAGTGTGAGTTTTTTCCACTCCTCATTGCAATGATGATCACCATTCCGTTTTGAGTGTTTTTACATATGGTAATCCAAATGGTGAGGCTGATGGCTTACATGATCACCATCTCTTTTTTTTTTTGTCTTACCTTAGGATTTGATCGCATGCTACGCCAACTCAAACAAGCCATGAATGTCAACTAACACTCGAAGATAACAACATCAAACCTAGCCTAAAATAGTTCATATCAGCTATCTATAAGATTATGCTACATAAGTTTTTAGGTAATACAAAGGAGAGAGAAAATTATTGTCTAGTATTTAATATACGGTTTTATAGGTGTCTTTCTACTGTCTATACCATTGTATTAATAACTATAAAGATTACTTATAAATTGTGTGGGATCATTACAAAAAAACTATATAGACAAAATGTTATATAAATTATCTTTAGTTCTGCCTATAAATAATACAGAAGTATATTATAGACAACCATTGTCTATACTATTGCAAGGGCATGCATGATTGCATATGTTAGTTGTTTGTAAGTCTATGACACATAGAATTTTAGATGATGTGGAAAAAATAGAAGAGCGGAGAAAATAATATTATATAGTATTTAACAGACAGTCTTATAGACTACTTTCTAGTATTTATATTATTGTATAGATAACTATATAACTAATATATTAATTATATTATATTATTATGGACATCTATATAGATAACTTGTATGACTTATTTTTAATTTTATTTACAGATAACACGAAGGTAAATCACAGAGCCCGCAAAAAAAACACTTTACGCGGAGCAAACCGAGCCCCCTAATTAAACGTTTTCTGGTCACGGGCAGGTCGGCCCCACATTCCCCGCGTCCTTCCCCATCCATTTCACCCCGCATTTCATTCCATTTACATTATTTCCCCCTCAATTATTGCCTCCCTCTCTCTCCATTCGATCCCATTCCATCTCTCTCCGCCCCCCGCATCGCCGGCTCAAGTTCGTTGCGCGTCGAGAATGGCGTCCGCGTTGTGGACGCTGCTGCTGCTGGTGGTGGCGGGGTGTAGTTGCTGGTGCGGAGAGGCGGCGACGGCGGCGGAGACGGCGCACGAGGTGCTGCGGGCGCACGGGCTGCCGCGGGGGCTGCTGCCGGCGGGGATCGCAGAGTTCCGGCACGACGAGGACAGCGGGAACTTCGAGGCGGCGCTGGAGGCTGCATGCACGGCGCGCTTTGAGGTCGGCCTGCGGTACAACGCCACCGTGGCCGGGGTCATCAGCGACGGCCGGATCGCCGCGCTCTCCGGGATCTCCGCGCAGGACCTCTTCCTCTGGTTCCCCGTCCGCGGCATCCGCGTCGATATCCCCTCCTCTGGCGTCATCTACTTCGACGTCGGCGTCGTCTTCAAGCACTTCCCCCTCGCCGCCTTCGAGGCCCCGCCGCCTTGCACCCCTGACCCGCTCCCCCTCCTCACGTCCCAACAGGTAAACACCACCAAAAATGGATCTTTCCTATCAACACCCCATTAGCACGTTTGTAACCTCTTAACTGTTCTGAATTCTTGTTCTTGGGCGCGGCAGAGGCGGGATGACGTGGACGTGGACGGATCGGTGGCCGGCAGGGCGGTGTTGCAATGATGGAAGACGGATTCGATGATGGCACCCGCGAGCCAGAACCAGAAGCGCAGTTTTGAGACAAGCAAGTGATCGGTCGGTCGCCGGCGGCCGGCTGGCTGGCTGGCGTCTGTGCAGATAGACAGAGCGGGCATTCCTTTTGTTTGCCACTAGCGAGTAACCAGTCCTCATCAGTCATCACCTCGTCACTCTGTTCTTATTGTCGTTCTTGTCCGTGTCCGGTGCGGGCGAAAGCCACAGCCACGGTCACGGCGGCAGGGAGGTTCGAATCTGCCGATCCGGCGCAGAGCGACGCAAGGGGATGCTCGCTTGCGTTGCCTGCGTGTCCTTCTGCCTCCGGTGGCCGTGGCGGCGGCCGTCGCCGTCGTCTGGTGGCGATATCTATCGCGGTA
Organism: Melocanna baccifera; assembly: GCA_036346265.1. Lineage (NCBI taxonomy): Eukaryota > Viridiplantae > Streptophyta > Magnoliopsida > Poales > Poaceae > Melocanna > Melocanna baccifera. Next base: position 8,984,570 of record CM070678.1, read on the forward strand.
ATGGATGGTTCGTGTATATCGTCAAGTTGTGAATGATTATATGCTTCTTGGGGTCGAGAACTCGCGTCATATCTTGGTCGAATTCGGCATGATACGTATAGGCTCTGCAATGCATTTCCCCTTCCTCCTGTCCAATCCAACTGGTGATCTATCGGCAACGCACATCCTTTCTTGGCGTTGCAGCGTCGTTGTCTCGGTACCGATGCCTCCGGCATTTCGTTCTTTCCTTTGTTTCTCTATGGGTTTGCGTGGCGAATGCCCGTCTCTGTCCGAGCCATCTTGGCATCCAATGGGATTGCTTTGCCCTAGTATCTCCTTGCTGCTAGTACTACTTCTGACTCACCTGAGTAGTGGCATCGTGCACTGAATTAGGGAGAATGCATTCGTCTCGATTCGCGACTGCTAAACTGAGGAGAAGATCCCAAGGGATCCGGTCCTGGCCGGGAAGCAAGCACGGCGAGCCTTGTAGTTCGTGCCGTATCCATGCTCCCTGGCTATTGCCCTAGCCTGCGGCTCTCTCATCACGCCATAGGCTGATCTCTGATCTGTCTCGCCAAAAGTGCCCTCACTTTGCGCGATTGGACCAGTCACCTCACCAGTGAGCATACCGGTAGCATTGTTGACCGCTGGGTGGTGGCCATTCTGACCATTTCTGCCTGACAATGCCCTCAAGGGTGCCATAAAAAATGTACTAGTTGTTGATACCCGCTCGACAGGATTACTGTTAGCACCTTGATGGTCGGACTGCTTTATGACCTGTGCAGTTTTCTTCTCAAGAAGCATTCGCTTTCGGGATTGACTATACAGATCTTCTGTTCATAATATTTACCACTATATTATGTCATGTAATTAAAAAAATAAAAAATATAGGCTAAAAAAATAAAAGTTATCATCTAAATTTATATTAGATTATCATACGAAAGTCACATAATTTATCATCAGCTAGACCTTAAGTTACTGCCGTTAACTTAACAACTCATCAACATAAATTTAAAATTACCACCAATTTATGAATTTAAGAAAAGTTTAGGAATTACCATCATTCAAACTCTAAGTTATCATTATAGTTTTAAAAAAATTAACACTCTAAGTTCAAAATTATCAACATTTCTATAAATTTGAAATATTTTAAAATTTACCACCAGTTGCACTAAAATTACCACCAGTTGCACCCTAAGTTATCATCTGCATTTATAATAAATTACCACCCTATTTTCTGAATTTGCCTTCATTTTATAGTATCATCACTTTTAACCCAAGAATAAACCAGAATTTTCAAAACCTACCATTAGTTTGGCCCTAAGTTATCAACTGTAGTTTTAATAAACTACCACCATAAGTTTAAAAATTATCATTATTTTTAATTTAAAAGAAGTTTCATAAATTACCATCAGTTATACCCTAAGTTACCATTTGTATTTTTAATAAATTATCAGCCTAAAAACCATTCTCCGCTGTTGAGTCATGATAGATCATTTTTTAAGAAGCGAAAAATGCGATCCACTTCTCTATATTCATACTTTTTATCTTTAGTTGCACTCTACGTTATCATTTGTAGTTCAAAATATTATTAGCCTAAGTTCAATTTATGGGTTTTTTACATTAAAAAATACCATCATTTGCATATAAAGTTAGCATCTACTTTGAAAAAATTACCACTCAATGTTCTATAAGTTTTCATCCACTATCATTGATGACTAATGCATATGTCTGTGGTCATGCACGACTAGCTCACGAGTTGTTGGTAACTCCGGTCGAATAGTCTTTATGACCAATTGATCTGCTTCTCACAATGGGCTAAACTATATATACTTTGAAATTTCCGATGGAAATAAGCCTCGTAGATTGGCCATTTTCTAACACGTTGCACATGTTATAAAAAAAAGTACTACCTCGTACATTACTTAAGTTTAATGATCCGATCTTACATGAGATAAGTAGTGCTATTAGTCAATTCTGGTCTCGTCCTGTCCTTAAGCATCATGTAGCGTAGAAGAGAACTGCTTTGCTTTCTTTTCGTCAACAGTTGCGCAAGACTTCTTCTACAGTGCAATAGCTATTTTCCACGGCACATTTTGGGTGGAATTGACACATCCATTTCCAGGAATTAAACCCAGTGACAAAAACTTGAACGAAACTTTTCATTATTTGTTGAACCGCCGTATTTGTTCACCGTAAAAAGGAGAAGGCAAGCTGCCTTTACACTTTGCAGTTGACTTGTCATGTGTGCGTTGGGGACCGGGAGTACACCGGTCACAATGACGACAACACCGACGTGTGTCTACTCTACTCTTCTGCCAAAATATGGATTCCCCTCGGCGCAACGCGCCACCGTCGAAGGTAAAGGCCTGTTTGAAAAACAGGAATGAAAAGCAGATAAATAAAATAATATAGAAGAGTCATAGGAATGTAAAGACAAAACAAAGGATTAGAAAACACAAAAAAGATATAGGAAGTGACGTTTGAAACATGGGAATGAAAAACTTAAGGGAGATACATAGGAATAATATAAAAATATTAGTACTAAAAAATTTCCATTTAATCTCACTGCTAGCACATGTTGAGGTATGTTCCTCTCAGCCTTCTCCCCCTCTGCTTGTTTTTCAAATCAAAGGAAATTTTTCAAAGAGGTTTGGGTGTAGTTTTATTTTTCTGTGAAATCGTGAGCTAGCAACAATTCCAGAGGAAAGGGATTGGTACTTCCTTTGATCCAAACGGGCAAATCTTAGCCATTCCGTAGGGAAGGGAATTTATGTACTTTTCCTCCAATCCAAACGGGCCCTAAAACGGTAAATTTACTAGGTTACTACACATCAGAAACCGACCTATGACTGGAGTGTCCCAGACACAGGTCGCATGATGCACTGCACGCTCATGTGCTTGGCGTACCGACAGTGGGCCCCACGAATAGTAAGGCCCACATGTCACTCTCTCAGGCCAGCCTTGAGGTAAGAAGACGTTAAGTGGCCATGTATCGGGAAACGACGCTAACATTGTGCGACAGAGAAACAATGCACGCTAGCTCTATTGCACGTCTAGTACCGCTGTAGATTTAGATCGCTTTCTACTATGCTTATCTAGCGAAGCGACTAGCGGGTGATGCACGCAACTGACGGTGATCCGAACGGTGTAACGTTTTGTGTAGCCCTGAAACCACATAGCAAAAACCTCCCCGTGCTAGGAATTGTTAAGTGGATCTGGTACACATGTTGGGAGTCAGTCCGGCCTGGACAATAATTTGCCGCCCAATACAGGCGATGATGTTGAATTATTGGCCTGGAGACCGTGGCTCATAGGAGGCGTTCGGAACAGCAATAACTTTTAATTTTTGGTTAAAATTTTATTGTAGTTAATTTATTTTTTACTATAACTGAGTTAACTTATTGGACATAATTAAATTTAAAAAAAATAAAAATAGAAAAAACATATTAGTCCATCACGGACAATGCAAAGGAATACGGAGAAAAAAAGAAAAAACCAAAAAAGCCAAACAAATCTAAAAAAATTTAGAAAAAGATGAAATTACTGAATAGTGAAAAAAGGTAGAACCTAGAAACAGAAACTAAAAAAAAGCTAAAATGAGCAGGGCCTAATAATATACTGCTCATATTGGTTATAGCTTTGACTGAAAAAGAATAATAGTGATTGAAAAAGTGACTTTAGAAAAAAGGGACGAATGGTGGGAAAAATGAGAGAGATGTGTATGCGAAACTAGAGCGAGATGAGTAAGGTACGTGATATGCATGTGACCTTTTGCTTTATCTCCGAAATACAAGGAATAGGGAAACTGTTTCGAAAAATCAAGTGTTCATATTGGTTTTTTGCTTGTTAAGTAGAAATCAGAAGTAGAAACTAATACGAATGCTCGCTCAGATCCCTAACCAACAAACAGCTCAGGAACATCCGGATCCCCGGAGAATGGCAATTAGAGGCACACATCATTTTGTTACAAAACTTAGAAGATTACGGTGTGGGCAAATACCAGAATTACCTCTAGGGTTTTTAGAATGTAAATAGAGACGCCAATGTAACATGTAAACAGATCTGAATTAATAAAAACTCCGTTCTGGTGTTCTCTCTCGATTGGTATCTCTTGTGATTGATATATTGTGCTTTTGGTGATTGTTTGTGTGGCTTGAGTTGTCATTCATCTATTCTCCATAAATTTCTCAACACGTTATCAGCATAAATCACTCTATAAGGTGCACAGTATGCAAATCACAAACCAATGTACTGCGCATTGCTATTCTTATTTTCAATTTAGATTGATTCTATATCATCTAGCAATGCCATGATTAGATCAATCTCGTGTTAATTATTCCTACCAATAAAGTGATCTACAAATTGCGTATTAGATCTAGAGTCCACTAGATTAGACAACCTAGTTTCTAGATCAGATTGCATCTCCATGAAAAATCTAGATCAAATCAAGAGAAAAATTGCTACAGCTGTCAGCCACCTCATGGCTCCGGCCGCCGCCGCATGACCGCTGCACAACCTTGGCCATCACATGACCGGCCGCTGCATAGCCTCGAACGCCACAAATCCGCTGCATGAAGCCGTGCCGATTGCTGAAGATCATCGCCGCCCGAAGCTCGGAGTCTCAGCCAGATTCTGGCATCGCCGCACGCCCTTGGACACCGCTGACCCGCTACTTGAAGCCGCTCGAGCGTATTCATGGCGCCGCTGCTGGCTATCACCGGAGCTACCATCGGTGCCAAGCACAAAAATGGAACCACCACAGTCCCAACTACCCATTCCTGCCCTCAGATCATGTCGCAAAAATCCCTAACCCTGCCAATACCCGCCGCCTCTTCTCTTTGTTTTCGCGTGCGCGCGTGGACGGAGGAAGAAGAAACCACTGTAGCTTGCGGGTTCGGCTGTAAATAGTGCCAGGACCCGCATGAACAGTACCCGAAACCCATTACTATTCACTCAAACCCGACAACATAAAATATACCCATTTCGATCGTCTCGACCCTGTGAACCCATTTCCTTATACCAGAGCTCTAAAAACCCAAAACCATCAAAGAACCACTTGAAGCCCAAATAACAACGCAACCCAAATCCTTTTTCGTTCGTCGAAACCCTAAAGTCGCGTATGTCCCTTTAATCACTAAACCCATCATTGCCACTATCACTCCATCTTATAGTTTTAGACACTAGTGAAACCCTAAACCGTCCTAAAGTCAACCCGAAACAATCCAATACCATCTTCGCCGTCACTACCAGTCAAACCCTAAAAATATAACTATGCCTTTTAAAACATCCCGAAAACCAACTGCAGTATCGGTTAGCCAAAACCACTCGCCACCTAAACCCTAGCCGCCCGACCCTATTTTCTTTTTGTTCTTTTGATTATTTATTTGTTTCTTTTGTTCCCTACTTGCATTCTGCAAAGCAAGGAACTTGTTCACCTTCCACACTAATATTCGAATCCTGCAAGTTGGACATCAAAAGATCAACAAGAGCAATTAAAGAAGACAAGATGGCAAGTCACATATTTTTGATCATATCAAACCTATCTTCCATTAATTATTTATTTATCAGTATTTTTATTATGTTATTTTTACGCTGTTATTTTATGTACAATCATTTGGAATGACATGATATTAATTATATCCTACCACCCGATAAAAGCCTAGTTTAATTTGAAGGTCACATTCACCTTGACAAGACTTAGTAATATGAAATATAGTATTAAGTATCTACTCATGGTAGTATAGAAACTCATGTTTTACACTATTAAATGATCTGGCACTTGTCGGTAGAGTTAGTAAAAGAAAATGGAGGACAAGGAAGTAATCATGGGAAGCCACGAGACGGTCGGGTCCCCTTACCTTATCCTAGAAAAAGGAGGCATAAAACAAAAGGATACGGTACAGTAGTACTGGCTAGTGTCAGAAGATGCTAGTGGTGATGCCTCGGCAAGGAAATAAGGATTAGACCCTTATGTCAAATAAAGAATATAGTGAACGCTCAATCACAAGTGTTGATTTGTCAAATCTGGATTAGTAGCTATCCAGTTCAATTGGATCTTTACACCGGAAGAGAAAGAAAGAAAAATAACAAAGGTAATGCGTTACAATGGTAGACTCTCACGGATCGTGGTAATTCACTCGACGTTGACCAGTCAGGTGCCCGAGGAAGTGATCGATCAAGTGTCTATCGGGTAGAGAGTATATAAAGAACTGAGTAGGCGAAAGCCCTTGTTTTCTTAATTCAGTCATGAGGATTAAGAAATCTTGTGCGTAAAGCTGAGCAGCTCTGCAAAATAAAACAAATGGTATTTGAATACATCGTGCTTCTAGTGAATGAAGTTGTGTTTATTTGGGTGATTCCATCAATGAAGCATAAGTAGATTTGAAATGATTTTGAAAAAATTGGAAAGATTGGTAATCAAGTTTGAAACCCCAATCACTAAGAAGCTCTTAATTTTCTTGGTTTAAACTCAAAAGGTTTGTGAAATAAAATTGTATCCACATAAAATATTACAACCCCTATATCCTATTATTTGAAATCCCTCGCATGTAATTATATAACGTCTCCTCATGTGACTTGTTGAGTATGGTTGGTTGTACTCAAACTTGCTATATTTCCCCCCACAACAGATATTAAAAGAAGGAAGATTATTACAAGTTCTGTGTTAAGGTTACGACAGCACCCACGCGTTCCTGTAAGAGTTTTCTTCGATTCTTCTGATTGTAAGTTATGTTTTGGGCTCAAACGCCTTTTGAAGTTATTAAAAATTGATCACTAGGTCTTATTTTTGTCAAACTAATCTTTTTTAAATGTTTATGAGCAGGCTTAATACTTCTTCTATCTGCAACAGAACTCTTGGACTGTTGTAGGATGTACGGCGTCCCTGTTCCCAAAAACGGGGGTGTTACACGTGGCTCCTTGAGTTCTGGGTTTGTTGGTTCCGGATAGCAAATTAAGTGATCTACATGCAATTGTGGATCAAGGATTTCGTCATATTCTAAACTATAGAGTGTTATAGACTACTACTATCTAGACTGAAAAGAATATTATACTATAGGTTTAACCGAGTTTTGTACTAGTAAAAATCATACAATTCGGCCTAGAGCCTAGTATACTATAGGGCTGCATCCGCAACTGAATCAATGGATGGATGACATGTGGATGTGGTAACGTCAATCCGTCGCAAATAAAGAGGGCGTGAAAAAGGATCAGGTCATCCCTTTGCGCGCGGGACGACTTCATTTCAGGCATATCAGGGTTTTGCTTACACCTGGCTTGAGTTAAGGTTTTGAAACTTGGTCAGTCATCAAGGGTGAACCTTTGGATTTGATTGGAAGCTGGAAGGCATAGTGGGAACTGAAAAGAGGTCACATCGCTAAACACTCGCACTCGCTGTCCAATTTTAATCGATATACTCATAATCTGTTGTTGGCAACACTTGAAACTATACATCTTGGCATTCATCCCCTCGGTCATCAGACAACCAAGTGCCAGATCAACCGGAGTGCCGATTGGCTGGCTTGCTGCAAGCTTCATCCTTATATTTTTTTGGTTACTTGGAAGTTGTATTAATCTCTCCAAATTTTCTTTCATCAAGACACCTGTGTTTTGCATTGCAGTCAAAGGACGTTCATATTGGCTTTAAACTTTGGATTTTGATTTTGATTTATAAATAGTAATAATTTGTAGAAAAATTTATAAAGAGATATACTCGCGTACGATTTTAGCCGATATAAATAAAGTCGTTGTAGTGTGTACAACAATCAACTAATAGACCTCATTTTTAAAAGACATTTCGTTTAAAAGTTAGATAATTTAAAAAAAATCCTTTATTATATAAAAACAATTTTTAGAAACCAATACAAGAGCCATTAATGAGCCATTGCTTGCATCTGTACCATCGGATGAAGATCCTGACGGCCCATATCGGGGACGACGATAAATTGCGAATTTATCATGGTATATTGGGAGACTTTAATTTCTCGTTTGCTATGATCCTAACTGTTTGATTTCAGTCCAGCGATCCTCAATGGGTGAGGATACGTGTCCGTCTCTTGTGCAAAAAGGTGTCAGGTGTGTTCTTTTCAGCTACGATTTATGATTTTGAGATTTTAGCTATTCATAAGAGATATAGTTACGTGCAATTTTGACCGATATAACTGAAGTCAGTATAATATCTACTACAATTAACTAATAAATCTTATCTTAAAAAAATATTTTATTTAAAAATTAGTTATTATAATATAATCCATAAGCCGAAGAAAAGTCCGTGAACTAGTAAAAAGTAAAGATAAAAGAGAAATACCAACTCAACAACTGGGCCGGCAAACTCAGCCCAGAATGCAAACACGGTCCAGCCTGCAAGTTCAAAACACCAGGATACAGTATAAAATGCCACTGATCCCCAAAGTCTTAACAGTTGGTTGGTTCCCTCTTCCCCCACCACGGCCACCCCGCCCCATGGCGGCCCATCACAGCCTCGACCGCCTCGCCTGCGTCCTCACCTCCGACCACCCGCCCCCGCCGGTTGCCGCCCTCCAAGCGCACCTCCTCCGCGCGCACGCCGCCACCCCTCCCGCCGTCCTCCGCTCGCTCCTCAACCGCGCCCTCCGCCGCCTCTCCAAGCCGCGCCCCCACGCCGCGCTCCGCCTGCTTCTCCTCATGCCGCGCCTGCCCGTCTCCCCCGACCACTTCTCCCTCCCCTTCGCGCTCAACGCTGCAGCGTCGCTCCGCCTTCTCCCTCTCGGCGCTTCCTTCCACGCCCTCGCCCTCCGCCTCGCGCTCTTCCCCGCCCGCCTCCCCGTCGCCAACGCGCTCGTCGACCTCTACGCCAAGTGCAACGACCTTCCCGCCGCCCACGCCGCGCTTGCCGACATCCCGGTCCCCGACGCAGTCTCGTTCAACTCGCTCCTCTGCGCACACGCCCGCCTCGCCTCAGTGTCCGCTGCCGAGTCCCTCTTCGCCTCCATGCCCTCCAGAACCCAGGTCTCCTGGAACGCCATGGTGGTCGTCTACGTCAATGCCGGCGACGTCACTTCCGCCCGCCGCGTGTTCGATGAAATGCCTACCAGGGACTCGGCCTCGTGGTCGGTGCTGATTGTAGGGTACTGTAAGTGCGGGTCGATGCAGAGCGCGCGAGAGCTGTTTGATAAAATGCCGGCAAAGAATCTTGTGGCTTGGACAGCGATGATTAATGGGTATGCACAGAGTGGGCGGCCAAAGGCGTCACTTGCGCTGTTTAGGGAAATGGAGGTTGCTGGGATCGAGCCTGATGCAGCCACCATGGTGGGGGTTATTTCTGCTGCATCGCAGATTGGCAGCACGGAGTTGGCTGGGTGGGTTGGAACTTATGTCGACAGGAAGAGGATTGAAAGGAATGAGAAGGTGCTTACAGCACTTGTAGATATGCACGCCAAGTGCGGCAATGTTGAGCACGCTCTCAGTGCTTTTAGTGAGATTGCACAGCCAGATGCATACCCCTATACTGCACTTATTAGCGGGCTGGCGACTCATGGGCATGCAAAACTGGCACTTGAAGTGTTTGAAAGAATGCAAGCTCAGGAAGTCAGGCCTGATCCAATCACTTTTGTTGGTGTGCTTACTGCGTGCAGCCATACAGGGCTTGTCAATAAAGGCTTGGAGTATTGGGAGGCGATGGTGCAGGATTATGGGATGGAGCGCCGCGCGGATCACTATGCCTGTGTCATTGACATGCTTGGCCGAGCTGGGAGGCTTGAGGAGGCTTATGAGATGGTGCAGACGATGCCGATGGGGCCCCACCCAGGGGCTCTTGGTGCACTGCTGAGTGCTTGCAAGACACACGACAATGTTGAGATAGCTGAAATTGTCGCAAACAAGCTTTTTGAGTTGGAACCTCGGAACACTGGGAACTATATACTGCTGTCGAATATATATGCTGGGAAAAATCAATGGGAGGAGGCAGAAAGAGTTAGGTCGCTGATGAGAACAAAATTGCCATTCAAACAGCCAGGGTCTAGTTGGGTTGAGGATCGACAGAGGGAGCGTCGCAGGATGTCTATGAGGAACTGAAAAGCAGCAGAAACTTCTCTCTTTGTTATATGTGAATTCTTGAGATGTTGCAAGCTAGGCAGGCACAAAACAGAGCTAATTGAACTGTCAGGAATGTAGGAGCTACGGATCGATATGCCTTTAAGGTACCTTTACTTCTTCACAGTTCACAGTTCATGTTATATCTGAAACTTACCATGGTAAAGTATTTTGATTTGTATAGGTACTCATCCAGTTGCTTTTCTATAGCTAGTTTGGTAATCTCCTAACGAATTGATGTAGGAGAGCATAATACCTAACACTTGCACTTTAACCTCTACAACTTAGATAAGTGTCTTAGCAAGAGATTCTAAGATATGGTTCGTGGAATATCATAGGAATGGACGCAACTAAGGCAATTTGAACTCCACATCTTAATGCTTGTAACTGTAGGGGTTCAGAAAGAGAATTTTTTTGATATAGTTTGCAAAATATGCTCAGTATGCTAGACTAGGGTCATTTGCAAATTAGTAAGATTAGAGAGCAACATTATCCTTATGAAGTATTGAATGATTTTGTCTCGAAAACACAGGAGATTTACGACTTTACGTTTCATTCATTAAGAAGAAGAGGAGTACATCGATGGCCTAAAGACCGAATAAATGGCCCAAGATAGGACCGGGTACATGAAAACACTACTCCGCTAACCCAACAAGACAAAAGTCCGTGGCTAACACGCCCCGACGACGAGAGGACGACCACCACCGAAGGACAAGCACTGGCCAGCGCGAACGCGATGCACACGCAGAAAGACGAAGAGGGTAGGGTCAAGTGGTCCAGGGCAACGCCTTCAAGAAGAGAACGACACCGAATGCGTCACCATCACTCGATCCGGCAAGAACCAGACCTGGGTTTTCACCCCGGATAAAAGCCCCAAGACCCCGCAGTGAGTGAGGTGCAGCTCCAGGACAACGCCTCCAAGGAGGGAAACGACACCCAAGGGCGTCGTCATCGTCGGATCCTACTCGAAGAGCTAGATCTAGGGTTTTCCCACAGAGCATGGCACCCCACTGGGAAGGTGATGAAGGCGCTGGTGCTGAGCTACTCGGCGGTGTTCTTCACATTCTACTTTCCCGCCATCACCGGCGACTAGGCGTTGGGCAACCAGGCACAATCCAACATCCTGTAGAGCCTAATGCCGGAATCGGGCCCCTCCTTGGCCCTAACATGGTTGCTCAGCCTCGCCGTCGTGCTCATCCTCCTCCAGCTCCTCGCCATCGCGCTGGTGTATTCCCAGGTGGCGTACGAGATCATGGAGAAGAACTCAGCACCACCCGCCGGCCTCCACGCTAGCAAGTCTATCCTCCTCTGCTTACAACTAACATGCGGCGGCGCGGGAGGCTAGGGGGGGGGGGAGGCGGCAACGTGCGGCGGCGCATGAGATCACGGAGTAGCAGCCCCCGCCAAGCCCGGATCCGGCCAGATCCGACCGCCTTCGGTTCCCCCTACCTCCAGTTGCCGGCTTCTTGCCGCCCCTTCGATCCTGGCCAGATCCACCAAGGAAGTGGATGGATTCGGCCTACGATGCCGCTCAAGATAGGCCTCTGCGCCAAGGAAGCTCAGCGGTGTGGAGCCCCTCTCTCGGCCGCCGCTGGTGGCGGCGGCAGCAAGGGGGTAACACAGTGGCGAGGTGGTTTTTTTTGGGGGAGGCTGAGTCGCCTAGGAGCGGCTCAGGAGGCGTGTTCTTGTCGAATGAGAAGGGCACTTTTCGAAGTATTGAATGATTATTTACATCATGCATTCCACATGGATGAGTGTATATTGTTCCGAACGCTTGGTAATTCATCATAATCTAAAGAACTAGAATAACTATTTTTCTCCATGTTGATTATCCACTTCCACAAAGGGTGGTTCATCCCATAGTGTACACTAGTGATAGCATGCTAATTGGTGTAATTTTTCAGGGCATTGCTCAGCTTGACTTCACTGTCTCGATCGCGTGGGCTAATTCATCAATATTTGCACCGGTGACCTCCTTGGCCACCTTCCCATCCTTGAGAATCTTGAATGTTGGTACAACCCTTATGCCCAGCTCCTTTGCAAGAGGCTGCAAGTAAGCAAGTACCAAGAAGCTTAGCAAGGTCTATTCAACAAAATAGTAGATACAGAAGAGACAGAAAAGTCATTCCAACTGACTTTGTTGTCTTGATTGCAATCGAGCTTGAGGAACACGACGTCGAGGTTCTTCTTGGACATTTCCTGGAATTTCGGTGCCATCACCTTGCAAGGGCCGCACCTGCAAACCAGGTAGACATTACACCGTGCAGTGGTATGAGATCTACTGTTGATTTTTCATGCAGCTCTAAATAATCTGATCCAGCTCGCATGACGATTTGACGATGTGAGACCACAGTTCATGAATGGTGAAGAGCTGAAACGAAGAGATCGATGGAGTTTGTACAGTACCATTGGGTGTACATGTCGAGGACGACAACCTTCGGCCCTGCCGCCTTGACAATTGGCCAGAAGGTTTCCTTGGTCACCTCTGTCACCTGTCCGGTCACCGCTGCCACGTCGGATCCCACCGTGGCCGTCTCCAGGCTGCTTGACTTCACCGGGGCCACTTCCCTGGCTTCAGAGCCAGACATCACCGTCAGGCTCCTCTTCTGAGAAGCTGCCGTGCTGCCGAGCAAGGCCGGGAAGCGGCCGCATGCGGCGGGCCGACATGTGGACATGGCCGGCGAGGAGGCCGGCCCGTGAGACGAGGAAATGGAGAGGCGTAACGCCATTGTATAGAGTTTTGGAAGGTAACGGCCTAATGACTAATGAGTGGTGAGTTGGTGAATGGGAAGGGGATGTTTTTTCAGCAGCATTGGCAGCAGAAGAGTGGGTGAGCTTGAAGGGATAATCTTGGGTAGCTTGGTGGTATTTATCGGCTTTCGACAAGAGATAGTTCCTTTTCTTTTGGGGAATGACACGGCTGCCCCCGGCAATTTGTGCACTGTTCTGGTGGCGCTGCATCCCGTAGCTTTCTGTGGTGAGGTCATTTTCGGTATCTGGAAAATCGGATTGCGTGGCCTCTGCTCAGCTCTCAAGTTTCATGGGGGAGAGAATTTGTGTAACATTTGTAAACGGATTTTGTCACTTTTGTGGCAGCAAGTGGTGGGCTTCGGATTAGGGATGGGAAATGGTGATGGATAATCTGTTTTATTCAATATTTGTATCTGAGAAAACGCGAATATGGTAAGTAAAATTCTATTTGAGAATGTTTGTATCTATATTTGAGAATATTCATATTCGAAAATGTTTGTATTTGTATTTGAGACTATTCGATTTATATTCGATCCATTTCCATCCCTGGCAACCTACCTGGACATGATTATAAGAAGCAATTTAATGATGAAATAAGGTTCACAGGCAAGAAGTAAAAATTATTTTACATAATTTCAACTCTACGAACTGCACTGCGAACTTGTGTAGATTGTAGTTATGTTATATAAATTTATTTTACCGAGATTTGTTATAAAAAATTTAAGATATTTGTATTCGACTGAATTAAGTACATATTCGATTCAAATTCGTACTTGTTATGATATTCGATTTGTAATTGTATCTGAGATGTTTAAATTTGTATTCATTTTAAAAATATAAATTTGTATTTGTATTTATATTTATTATTAAAATATGAATTCGTATTTATATTTAAGACTATTCGATTTATATTCGATCCGTTTCCATTCCTACTCTGGACAGGATGAGCCCATAGGTTGGGGATACATGTGCCCGTAGGTGGGTACTTTTTAGCTTATGGTATATATATATTCTCTTAAACAATGAATAGGACTTTTAAAGTAACTTATCGAGACAAGTTTTTAAAAATGGCATATCAGCCTTCACTTTTTTTTATATAAACTCTCGAGATATGACAAAAAATAATCAGCTGAATCCGAAAAGAAACCACTTTTATTGTACTAGTGACTATTACCAGTCAAAAACATGAGGCCTCACGATGAGTGTAACATGGAATCAGCATCATAGATCCTTTTCCTTTCCTTTTCTTTTATTGAAATGAATAAAAGTGCTACATCTATGTTCGACTCTCAGTAAAAGTCCTAAAGGCAGTCCCAATGCAGTGATTAGGATAGTTTCTTAGTAATTAATAGGTCTGCCATATCAGCAAATTGGTGAGGTGGTATGTTAATTAAAGAAGAAAGAGAAGGAAATCGTTTCCTCGTGAAGAAACCGAGTCGCTCGTCGTCCAATACCGAAGAAACCACTTCTTTTTAGCGCTGCAACAGTTCGTCGTTTCCATCGCCTCCCTCCCGGATCGCCTGCGCCTCCCGCTCCCGCTCCCGCTACCTCTCCCGCGCGCCTCCCGCTCCCTCTCCCGCGCGCGCCGCTTCTCTTCGCCCGCGCGCTTCTCTTCGCCTGCGCGCCTCCCGCTCCTCTCCCGCGCGCCGCTCTCTCGCCCCACGCGCCTCCTCCCGCCTCGTGAGCTCCGCCGCCGCTCGCTACTCGCCACCATCCTCCCCATCTACAAAGCTCGCGATTGCGCTGCATACCTCTCCCCTCTCGCCTCGCCTTGCCGCCTCCTCCTCCGCTCGGTATCCCCAATGGCCTCCACGCTAGCCTTCCCGAGGCCTTCCACGCCGCCCTTCGCCGCGCGCGCGCGTGAGGCGGCGGCCGGCGTCTGTGGCGGTGACGTCCAAATCTAGGGTTTCGTCCAGGGTGTCCCTTGGGTCGGAGGTGGCGGTGGGCACTGATGCGCTCTTCGCCGACTACAAGCCCACCACCGCGTTCCTCTTCCCCGGCCAGGTACGAGCCAAAGGAGACCAATTTTGGCCGCTTCAGTTGACGTATATGAAAATTTTGGCCTTGAAACATTAGTACTCCATATGCGATCGTTAGGTTGTCAACTTGTCATAGGAGGTTCTTTGATTTATTAGGTGCATCAACTTGTAAGTCCTGAATCTGGTTAACCAAAAAACAATGCCATTGCTAGCTAAGTTCTGTTTATACGAACATGTGTTCGTTGAGGCTTGCAACGCTGCTAGAAATGTAGTCCAGAAAATAGTTTGGCGCTTTTTTTCACTCACTATCTTTGCATATACATTTGAGTGCCAAAGGATGATATGTTTGTTCTTGTCCGTTGAATTGTATTCTGCTTACCAAACAAAACCGTTTTGCCGTCAGCTATATATGTTACCAGCCTTGCAGCTGTAGAACTACTACGTGCACGTGATGGAGGCCAAGACGTTTTCCATCATTTTGGTTATGGTTATTGTAATCATTATGGGATTCCATCATTTGAGTTTCTGGATAGTTGAAGCACCTTAACAATTTGGCCACACACATCATATTGTCATAGCTGATCATTTTATAATTACTACTACATGCAAATGGTCATTAATTTTATTCTCTATAGAAATTACTATAGAAACTACAGCATTGAAGTGGTTAAGTCTAGATGGATATTTATTGCTCTCTCTTTCCTCTAGAAATCACATATAGAAATTATGCATTGGGACTGCCCTAATGAGCTCTTTAACAGAGCACAGATACAGAAGGTAGTAGTGATTGAATTTGACGGTGCTGCTGAGAGTATCGTCTTCTCTCGTGTTTCCTCAACCTTCAACATGGTGCTGGGCAACTATTGTACGAGGGGCTATCCGGAGAAATCAGTCCCTACTATACATGTTGTAGACCGCATGAAAATGTGTCAGAGTTGAATTTTTTACGTTGTGCGTGAGGTACTTCCATGTTGTACTGTAATTCGGGACAATCTGCAGTGAACAAATCAGGCACTGTTCTAAGTGGTTTGGATTTCTGATTTCTGAAATAAACGTGTCGGTTTTTTAATTATTATTTTTATTTGTTTTTTGTATTATTTGTGAAGATATAATAGTATTTTTTAATTTAATAACTTTGAAAAAACTAATATTCACTGTAATATAATTTCAATCAATAGTTAAAAGCCGCGGCTGGTTGAAACGGGATAAGTGTCCCAAATGTTCGGTATCTCCGAAGAATCAGTACCACACGGAAATAAATCAATGATTTTTTTTCTAGCAAAAAGCCAAACCCACGATCGCGCTATATTCTGACAATATCTCCACGTTGCGCGAATTCTACCGGTGCCTTGCCGGCAAAATTTCCTTTCGTCAAACTGCAGCCTGTAGACCATGGACAATATTTGTGGCTCGGCCCGCTTCTGGTTTGGAAAAACGGTGGACAGTGCCCGAGATATTCTTGGAAAATATCAGATATCACAGTTCTTAGGAAAAAAAATATATGACATGGACAACACACGGCGAGAGACTTATCAGGCAAGATGAACCTGGCTCTATTATTTTGTTGTAGCCAGTTCTGTTCTATTCCTATTAAGTGGTGAAAACAATAGCTTTCTGACAATACAGGTCTAACTATCATATTTGATTTACTTGTGTTTACACATACTAGTGGAAAGGGCATGACTTAACTAAAAACTGTGCTCTTTAATTAGTACAACAAATTTACTGCTTGTATATGGCTTGCTGCAGCGGACTGGTTCTTCACATGCGGGCTCACAGCCGGACCATGAAATCCTCGGCGATGAGACAACCCAAAAATTTCAAAAATTGTGAACTTAATAAGGTGGTGATCGTTTTAACGAAGTTTTTGATTTTTTTTTACTATAACTGATTTTTTTACTGTACCTAAATTAATAGATAATATAGTAAATAGTATAGTGAATAGTGCGACCTTCTTAATTGTGCAACTTGACTTGTGGCAACAACTTATTCTCATAATTGTCTTTTGGCAGCAACTACAAACGTCGCCATGCCTCTGACACCCCATTAAAGGCCGTCTTCTCACTCGCGGCCACATGCCACTGCCATCGAAGCTCGTTTCGCCGCTGCTGCCAAACAGAGGGCCTCTGGCCCTACGAAAGGCCACACAATTTGAAATCCGATCTGCCACTGTTTCCAAACCTAAAACCAATACTGTTCAGATCTATCACTGTTTACAGCAACTGGTTTAACAAAAATATACCCATTTCAACAGTTTCGAGTCCATCTCACTCATTTTTAACTCTATTCAGCCAAACTAAGCACCAGTTAAACCCTGTTCGCATAAACCCATTTTCTTTATATCTTTTTTGGTTATTCTATTGCACTTTGTTTCTAACTTGTATTCTGCAAAGCAGGAAATTAATCGTATTCATTCTTTTACGTTAGTATTCAAATTCAACTAGTTGACCAGCAGAGAAACTACTGGAGCAACTAAGATAGATGGTGTGAATCTGACATCTACACGAGAATAATCAAAGACTCTAGATAAAGAGGCAAGTCACATGTTTTTGATTATGTTGATTCTACATCACTTATTAATTATTAGTATTTTCATTATTGCTAATTATGCACTATTATTTACTTAAAATAATTATTTAGAATAATATGATAGTTAGCTAAGTCCTATCACCGAAAAAGCCATGTTTTACTTGTAGACCATATTCACCTTGACAACCTAACTAATAATGAACTACTGTATAATTATTCATCAATAGATTGACATTAAAATATTTTATACTACTAAGTTAATTTGGTATTTTGCCGATAGGATTATAAAATAATACTAGGATTAAGAATAAATTGTGGAAAGCCACGAGATAGTTGGAGTCTATGATCTTACCCTATGGTGGAGGCATTGGTATGGTTTGGTGGTAATGTCATAACGCATTGGTTTATGGTTTGTGGTCGATTGCCTTATTTATGAAAAGTAAGGATTATAATCTCATGCTAAGAAAATGACACATAAATTGCTCAACAACAAGTTTTGACTTGTCAAATCTAGTTTAGTAGCTGCTCAATTTGATCGAATGCCTACAAGATGATTTGCTTTTCCAGAGGTTGGAACAGCTCGCATACAATGGGGTGATATGGAAGCAGTATCTTCTATACTTAACAATGGTAGGCACATTCAGAGTCGGTCTGTTATTTCTACTTTGGCCAGTGGATTACTAACAATAGGTGTCCCCGAGCCTACTAGATAGAAGCTAGAAAAAAACAGCAGTGAAAGACCTCTTGTGTGCGTACCTGATGTGGTACCTGTGCTCCTTATAGCCATTGCACTGGAATGGCTCTGTCGTCTCCGCTATCCAGTAGCCTATAAGAAGACAGACTTGCACCGGCCCATGAGGCAACACTCAGCCCAAGAAGAAGAACTACATCAGGCTGAGGCGCCCAACGATATTCATGAGCGGCAAGACTGTATAAACCCATTTGATCCATACCGAAGCACCGAGCGCGTCGCAGTCCTCTTCAACACCTGTTCATCTTGCACGGTCGCAGGAGTCAGGAGATGCGTGTGTGTCCCATAGCCGCACCCAGCCACGTAGCAACTAGTTGCTAGAGAATGGGAGAAATCGGCCGCCCTTACTTGCCATCTCGAGCGCAGCATCTCCTGGCCTCGATTCCCGTTGCCTCGCGCCCTCGTCAGCCAAAGGAGGCTTAGACCCACTCAACTGTATGTACTTTACTCAAAGTATCTCTCCATTCTTCCAATTTGCTTCAAGGAGGGCTAAATTTGTGAGTTAGGGTTTTAATGTGTCGAGTTGTAGGGTTAAAACTTAGGGTTTCAATTTGGTTTTTGGAATACTGGTCTAGTTCATTGCAAATTGGAGGCAAATTTGTGGTAGTATGTGGTTGTGGTCCATATGTTCATATTAGACTAAGTTTTGGATTTGACTTAGAGTATTTGATTACAATATCAAATAAGTAAACCTTTGCATATATTTTTCAATTATATTGTTTTTAAACCATTGAACATAACAATATCTAGTTGAGTTTTCAATTAAACGGTAGGTAAATTTATGGAACAATTTCTAAAAACAAAGACGCTAGATAATGCTAGTAATGTTGGTACACATTTTGATAGTTATTTTTTTTATAATCGTACATTGTCATTGGTTATGTTGAATTATTGATGCTAAAATTATTCGATACATTACTGTTTAATATAATGTTGCTTGAAAATTATATATATTGTTATATATATATATATATAGTGAAATGGTAAATCTGAATTATTTTTGTTCTAGTTCTACTCCTGTATATATATGCCTGCGCAGATAAGCTTGTTGCACGTAGATCTCACTGAAAACTGTACGCTGGCGATGTTAATTTGGAGAAGAAGAATGGTAGAGAATATTGTTTGACTTTGCCTCGAATCCCTTGATCATCGAGAGAAGTTGGATTAGCTCAGCCTAAGATTGCGTCCGCTAGGAAGCATGCCGCTCTTAATGGACCAGTGGTGTGTGTGTGTATCAATCACTCCACACAAATATCATTCTAATTAACTTTTTTTTTTCAAATTTGGTCTTGAAGTCTGCTTTTATAAATCTAAACCTCTGTTGCTGCGTGTGGTAGATCTGTGACAGAGGGCTAGATTTATAAAAATAGTCGTTCGAAGGGCTAAATTTGAAGAAAAAAAATGGCAGAGAGTGATATTCAAACTCAATCCACCACTTGCACTAGAAAAAAGAGTGGTCCAATTATGGTGGAAAAAATGCAGAAAAGAAAATGTTTCCAGAGATATCCATGTCCATTGTGTAATTTGCTTTTCTTAATTACTTTTTGTCTCTATAAGAAGATAGGTAAGATCAACCGAAAATTTTAATTTGCTTCACTCTTGTATGAACAGTTCAGCACCTTCGACGAACCAGTCATTTCATTGAGAGACTTTTGACTTTCGATACAAATTAAGCTAGGGCGTACGTCACTAATAAAATCGAATGGCGCTAGCGCTGGTTAGTATCCAACGTTTAGTCTAAAACTAGTAAAGTTGGCTCATGCAATTGTGCGGCTAGTTATATGCTAGTATTGTTTTATATCTAGGTTTGAAGTCTCAGTTGGGGAGTTTATTGAATTTTGGAATAGGTGGCTTGTTATAAATCCGAATAACAGATAAGAATTCTGCGATTTTTGTATTATTTTCACGTTTGCATGCAACAGAAACAGATTGAGAAGGTTTTTTATTTCTCTCTCTTGTTACAAGATCAACTACCACTCACTATTATTGACAAGTAACAACACGAAGTGATCAATGCCAAATTCATATCTGCATATACAGACCATCAAGTGATTCTGAAAGTCTCATGGCTGTCTGTCAGATGATGCTGAGTCAACTGCATGGGCATTCCTATGATATGATTTTGTCAGACATAGATACATGCGTATGTATACACACAAGCCTGATCCGGAGAATTAATTAGGACAGGGTTTCAGATTGAGTTGGAGCTGGTACTTTCACAGAGTCGTTTTCAAAAATTGTACAATGAAGTATACCACGGCCAGGAAAAGCGCAATCTGATACACATCTTGGCTCAACCCGTCACCCGGCCTTTGAAAGAACTGCATCATGAACACCAAAAAAAAGTTCAGTAAATGGCATAACCGAACTGATCTCATATCAACTTTTCTTGAGCAATGAAAACACAATCACCGGATAGCTACAGGTCAGTTGGTGATTTCCGTTTAGTGACACCAGTATGCAATTTATGAAGGATCCATGTACCTTGGTAGGATCCCCTGAGGGATCTGGATAAGCCTCTAAATTCTGATCTTTCTTTGTTGATAGCCTAGATGCCGTACCCTTAGAAGCTTCAATTGTATCCTTGCCGGCCTCAACAGTGGAGTAAACCCTTCTGGAGAACCAAAAGTAGGACTGAGCAGGAAGAGAAGAGGCAGAGAGGTCCCACGATTCGACATGTTCGAGCACTTGGCCACTTATCTGGTTCAAGACGTACTGCGACTCGACGCGGACGATCAAGTCCCCTCCGACAGCCGAGAAGAATGGATTCTTAGGTTTCCCTCTGAATGTCCATTTGATGGTCAGTGTGCTTGTTGATTGCATGGACATTTCCTGGACTGTCTGACGCAACAACAAGAATGTTGATTAGATAGAATTATGCCTGAAACAGGTATCAGAATGATGTGCTGTGAAGCAAGTTTGGGTTTAGATCCTGAGCGGGTGAAAGTGAAAAATGTTCGTTGTCAGCATATGAATGAAATGAGCAATTGCAGCTCGATCAATTCTTACCACTTTTGGGTTCTCCAGAGCCTTGGTGATCCACAATGGCCTCATGTACTTTTCACGGCCAACAAATGTCCTGAGAGGGTCCTGAAAGAAGAAAGCAGGGTGCCAGTACGATGATACGGATGCAACTGAGCTGTACAAGTAGTTCATGGACGGCAAGGCAGTTATCTATATATGTTCGAAAATTTTAGGCGTGGCCAATGAACTGTGCAATGGCTAATGAGCGTCGAGGACGTCGCTATTTTCGTTTGCGATGTTACGTACTTAACACCCATCAACTACGTACGTACCAAGCACAAGCAGTATTTTACACAGCCATAAGAAGGCCATTGTTAATAGAATCTTATGATCCTATCACAATGCTATTTATACTGATGGAGACAACCCAGGAGGAGAGGAAAATCAGCGAGGTTGGTAGGATTCTGCACCTTGTATTTGACGGAGACGGCGTAGCAGTTGAATGCGCGGTTGCCCTCGCGCAGCTCCAGGATGTCCCGCGCGAGCTGCCTGGCCGTGGACTCCACGTAGGGGCTGCTTATGCACTCGAAGTCGTTGCAGAGCTCCCCGAAGTCCATGCCGGCCACCAGCTTGTCCGTCTCGGACATCTCATCGGCACGATCGCCCGCCGTCTTGGAGTCATCCACAACTGCACGCACGGCCGCGTCGCGCGTTAGATCAAGACAAGAAACGCGCGCGTATGCACTTGCAAGCGCGCGGAGAGGCCTCAAGTCTCACCGTGCAAGGGGGCGAGGCGGAGGCAGCGGCGGTGGAGAGGGGGAGCATGGTGGAACGGGAGGCAGGCGGCGGCGGAGACTTTTCGCCGGAGGCGGGTGGGGGAGGGGGAGCACGAGCAGGAGAGAGCGGCGGTGGGGGTGGCCATTGGTGGCCCATGGCGCGGTCGGCGTGGCGGGACGTGAAAAGGCACGGGGTGGTGCGGATAAGGCCGCGGCGCTCCACGGCCTCTCGTTTCGCCCTGTGCCCTCCGCTCGGCTACACTTGGCCTGGCCCAACCGCCTACTTTTTTGAAAAAGAAAATGGTTGGTATTTACTGGTGGCCTGCCTTCTTCTCGGCCCAAAAGACCAATAATGTCCCGATGATGGACATGGACTTGCTTGATCTTTCCCACCTTTTTCTAGGTGATTCCAGATCAGGATTTTTCACTGCCGTCAAATTGTAGCAGAACGCAATAATTTGTGCTTCGCCTCGTCCTTTAGAAGGAAAAAAAGAACAAGAATTCGAGGAGAAAGACCGGAACTGGGGAGACGGGAGATTTTGTGGACAAATTAAGCCGGAAGACGAATCGTGTCTTTGGTGCTCCAGAAATGCAGCATCTAGAACAAACTCAGCTTTCCTTCTCTGGTAAACCCCGTTTATTTTGACTTAAAACCAATTTTTACTTTTGAATTCTGCTTTTTTTCACTATTCAGTAATTTATCTTTTTCTTTTTTTAAATTTTTTAAACTTTTTTATCTTTTCTTTTTTTCTCACATTCCTTTATATTGTCCGAGATAGGCTAACATATTTTTTCTATTTTTAATTTTTTTAAAATTTAACTATACCAAATAAATCAACTCAACTACAGTAAAAAAAAACTATAAATCAATACCATTCCGAACGCACCTTTAAAAGAACGAGGTGAGCAACAAGTTTTACTTAGTACCTCGCCATAAAACAATTACCCTCTTCATTTCTCTTCATTTCGCTATATTTATTCACAGCTCACTAGCCTTACGGACAAAGAAGGGCTAAATGTAAGAAATACTTAATGAGAATCAACCGTACATATCTCTATCGAATAACGTACCACAATCACTATATCACTTTCACTTATCATCTTTCAAAGTATTACGAAAGAGAAAAAAATTCACTATATCACTTTCACTTAACATCTTTCAAAGTATTACGAAAGAGAAAAAAATTACAACTAAACTATAAATTCATTCAATGGGCAAATATATAGAAACGGATACTCCAAAAATTATGGACAAATATAGCGAAACGGAGGGAGTATAACCACTCTGTTTCACACAGCTGCTTAAATATGAAAGTTGCACGATATGATTACTAACACCGAATAGAGACACAAGAGTAGAATTTAAGAATTCGGAATCTGGGATCCTTGCAATAAAGAATATACATTAAAAAAATAGTTCTTTTACAGGAAAAAAACATTTACTCTTGGTGGTAATCGTACACAGTATGAGGATATAACAGTGAGCCGTCCTCCTTGTAGTGGAGGAGGTAGTAGCACTGGATGCAGAAATAACAAGGATTGTTCAGAGCCCACTTATCGTCCACCGTCATCTTTGTTGCATGGTAGATCTGGCACACCGAACACTTCTGGAGACGCTTCTGCAACTGGAATGTCATGAGGGGGTATTCCGCTTGGTTCTGTGTGTCCTCTGGATGGATCAACCTCATGTCCCTAATCACGATCATGTGCTTGCAGTTCCCCTGAAAATGTGCAGGGTATTGTTGTCAGACATGGGGAAATGATCCGCTGGTTTTTTTACCTAATAGAATTGCACATGTTTTATGCACTGCAAAGTGAATTGTATGTAGACATAAAGCATAATACAGTACTGCAGTTCAGAGTCAGCTGATTTTAAACTACTGCAAACATCACTTAACAAAGCAACAGATAAACCACGTTCTTTTGCCTTCTTTTCTTGAAAACAAGGATAAGCAACACAACATTTTATAGTGATAAATGAGCATTCGATTTCAACATATGAAAAAAATCTAATATAAAATATCCATCAGAACGACAGAGATTAGGGACCGCACACCAACTTTTCTTAAGGACAATGCAATTCTGTGAAGGCATAAAGAGAATAGATGAGAACCTGATGGCAGAAGAGGTATCCAGCACCAAGACGGAAGTGCAGGTCAGAAAAGCGAGTCCTTTGCATTTTTGCAGATTTAAACTCAGGCACATTCGAAATATTCAAACCACTCAGTAAGTCCTTTTGACGTTTCTTCAACACACCAGAAGTTATGGCATCCCACTTCTCTGCCACCTCATTACTGGAATTTTTAAACCAGTCCAGTATAGGTTTACTGTAATCAATGGCAGAATAATGTCTCGTATCATTGTAGAACGTGTCCTGATAAAAGAGAGCAGAGATTAACACAGTTGCAACACATCTTTAAGAACATGTCTCAAATTTTCAAAAAGAAAAAAAAAGAGATACCTCAATAAGAAAATAGCCAGAGTGATCATGCTGCTTGGCCACCTCCATCAACTTATCAGTCAAACAGTAAATATTGTCCTTTAGATCTGTAAGGAGTTGGCTTCCCAACACAAGAAACTCCTGGTTCTGCAGGACAAAGAGATCACCAAAAAGTTAATCTAACACATATTTCACCTTAAAACAAACATGTGTAACTAAAGTTTTAAGATATTACTTTCACAGAGCCATATCTCTTCTCATAAATTTCTACACACAGAATTACTTCTGGATAGGCTACAGGTCTGTGTTCCTCAGATTTCGAAGCTTTGTTCTGGCACAAAAAAAGATTGTAAGGAAGATTAGAATTCCAAGGAAAAAAGGAGAGCTTGCATAAAGAGATGTTGTAAATGAAATAAGCTACAATGTCTAACGCAAACCTTCCAAGGCGCACTGATGTATTTGAGAGATCTTGCCATATCAATTTTCTCAGATGACGCCTTAGAACCTTTGGGGATACCAGAATCACCACTGCACTCAAAGAATAATAATTTTTACAAAAGGTCATGACAAGAAAAACGAACAGATCAATTTGAATAACATACTGATAAATGGACAATTGTATTTTGTTTTTCTAGTTCAATTATTCAGTAGTGGTAACAGGAAGCAAAGTATTCCTAATGGACTAAATATCATACATGAGTAAATGATAGCACGACTATCAGGTTCTACATACTATCAGGGGGGCAAGCTTCAATACTAAATTGGTTTCAGCCAGTAGTATCAAATTTTATTGAAACATGAATCCAACCTGGCTGGGTCCAGGTGATATTTGAACTAGAAATACTAATTTCCATTATTTCTACACTGTTATTTAGTATTTACTAAAACTTATAATAAAAGGTTATGTTATATGAAAAAAAGAGTATAATATAGTTGTTTTGTCTTTAATCTGATATGTGAGATTAAATGAAGTTGTTCACCACTTCACCGGATTTTGGGCATTCTGAGTTCAATTTCAGAGTCAGAACCATAATGAATTGGGTTGGGTACATCTGTTTCTAGCTATTACTTAGTAAACATTTCTACAGCCATGTCTAAGTTAAAAACATATATTCCAAACTAAGTTCTTTTGTAAACTAAGCCATTAAGGATGCCAGAAAGTTCAAGTTAGTATCAATCTATGAGATCGAGCATTCTACCGATAGAATTGCTAGACAGTGTAATTTTTATCCACATGTGATGACTTGAATAATACCATCCCACTGAGATTGGATAAAAAATCAAAGTCCAAAAAATGTATATGTATTGCGCAATCATAAAACGGAATGCCTAACAATACACACTTGTAAAATTTAACTGTTTTACCTGAACGAGTGCAACCTGGCTGCATGTTTGTCTTCCTCTTGCTTGACCTTGATTTCTACCATCTTCTCTGCTTTAGTAAGATAGCTCCCCTGATTATGATGATGCCACAAACATATCAATGCAAAACCATGATCAGAATTTGCAGACACTAAAAATAAATGCACTTCAATGACAGCAGAAATCATAGGTTACTGCTTACAAGATTAGAAATATAAGCTAACATTCAGCTGACATCACTGAAAAATAGCGCTAATCCTAAATTAAAGCATAGGTCCTACAATGTTTACAAACTTATCGATTAGCAGCACCTGCAAAAGTTGTTTTCTTAAACAGATGATGTATTGTCTAAAATCCAAATAGAGTAACCCTATATGACTGGTTCCTGGCCCTAAATCTAAACTAATCTAAGATGAATATACCAACAATTGCATCTAGCATACACTTCTACACAAGACAAAAGAGCATAGCAGTCTATTCAAATACCACGTATATGTTTAGTAGACATGATTTTTTTTAGACAAAACTGAATTGTTGCAACAAAGCAATGATGCTGCTACGCAAGATGAATTTATCAGCAAATTGCATTTAACAAAGCATAGAGGCAACCAATGGAGTAAGCATACTTGTAAAATGTGCGCTCGAACTTCTCGATCAAAATGCCTGCCTCTCTTTTTGCCCTTTCTACATTTTGTTTGTCCATCTGTGCCTTTTGGATCATGTGGAACAACTGGCATATCCTTGATAGGTGAAACAGGCCTCTCACTTTCAACTGATGAATTTGAACTGACGGTTTGATTTTTTCCCTTTCTGCATCTGGGTTTCCCCTTTCCGTCTCTTGTTTTCCCCTTGCTCCCTGGTGGCTCATACGGTACAATTGCCATGTCAACAGGTGATCCGAGTATCTCTCTTTCAACTGATGAATCTGAGGCGACAGTACCATTTTTTCCCTTCTTGCCTCTGGTTTCCCCCCCTCCACCCCTTGTTTTTCCGTTGCTGCCTTGTGATTCATGCAATACAATTGCCATATCCTCGATAGGTGATCTGGACCTCTCTCTTTCCACTGATGGGCTTGAGGTGGCAGTCCCATTTCCAAGGGCGGAACTTGCTGACATTCTGCATGTGCTAAATCAAAAGGACATATCAGATCCACCACATAAAACATAAAATATGAAGTGAAATTTTAAATGTGGGGAGTGTGGCTACGAGTCACAAAAAGAGATGATGTGGTGCACAAAGTTCACAATAGTGCCGCTACGCTAAGTGAACTCACTCCCAACTTGCACATAACGACATATAAATCTTACTACAGCACACACCTTAGGAAAGCCTTCCTTGCTAATTTTTTTGATTGGCATGGAAGCTAACTAGTAACCACAATGCCAACCTAATCCAAGAATCCTCTGCTCGAGTTGCATCTAATCCGACTTGCCTAAACCATAATAACAATATAACCAATCAACCACACTTAAAATGAACCAACCAAGCAACAATCAAAGCAGATCGCTTACCCTCCATCAAACCTTTGATCCTTTGGTTGTGTCGGAGCGCCAGAGTCGCAGCCTTCCTACAAAAACAAACCAACAGAAACTCACATCAAGAGATCGTTCACAGTACAGGAATTAGAGAAAGTAGATTAGCAGCAAGGAGGTCACTCCTACCTCCATTGCCTCCCGGAGGGCGCGCTCCACCAGCTCCTCCTCGGAGAGCACCCTCAGCTCATCGACGCTGCGAAACACACCACAAAGTGATAGACAAAACATTAGTAAGCAGATGCGCACACACACAGCAGAGGGAAAAGGATTGTTTTTTTTACAAGAAGAAAAGGATTGTTCAAATACAGTAGAATGAAATCATGAGCTTACGAGAGCTCGTCGTCGAATTCGACGCCGGGGTCGCCCAATTCCTCTTGCAGAGACTGGATGCAAACGAAAACGGGAAAGGATTAAACCAAAACTCTGGGGGTGCAAATCGGAGAGCTAGGGTTTTGGGATGTTCGCAAGGGGTTCGCACCTGGAGCTCGCTGAGGGCGGAGGACATGAACTCGGGGACAGTGGAGATGGGGCCCACCATGAAGGGGACGAACACGGGGCCGCCCCGAGCGAAGGGCACGCGCCCCCGCTCGCCGGCGGTGGAGCTCTCCGCTTCCTCTCCCGCCGCCGCCATCACCGCGTCTATTCTCCTTGCGAATCGGCGCCAATACGGTGGAAACAGCGGGTAGTTCTGCGGAAATTCATCATATAACCTCCTCATATAACCTCCTCATAGATGAAAATTTAAGATATACTCTTCTACACATCTAAATTCATCATATACCCTCCTCCAATCTATTTGTTTTACAAAACACACTCTTTGTCTCTTTCAAATAACGAGACTACCCCTCCTCTTATAAATAACGATAGGTAATAAGAGGAGGGGTAATCTTGTCATTTGGATGTGTAAGAGGGTATATGATGAATTTGGATATGTAAGAAAGTATATCCTATATTTTCATATATGAGAAGGGCATATGATGAATTTTTTCGTTCTAGAAACTCGAAAGCCCATGTGTAACTACCTACGCTGCTTTCGTAGCGAATTTTGGCTAGGGCTGTTTATGGAGCCCAATTCATTGATCTTTGTGGCCCACAAGGTCAGAGATATTAGGATTTTTAAGGTATCCTGACCGTCCGTCCTCGAAAGGACGGGCCCGATATGTCCATCGCGATGAGATGTGCCGTCTAGCCCATCGGAAGAGAAATTGGTTCGCGAATAAAATGCGTGCGATCCTATTAGGCCCATCATGAGAGAAACACTGGGCTTTATGGTGACTACACCGATTAGGCCAGACCGGGAGCTCGGGCCATGCACTTAGGCCCCCTGTATTGGCTTGGCCTACGAAACATAGTCACGGATATAGAAGAAACCACTTCTTTTTCAACACTAATAAAGTGCCTGTGCGTTGCAACAGAAAACCAAATAAAAGTGATGCATACTATCAAATATGATCTCAAACTGAATAATAAATATCAAGACATTCTGGCATATGAACACTGACAGCACAAAGATGTAGAAATCAGCACCAAAATAACATAGTGATTTGCCAATCTGAATGGCAATGTTACGAAGACAGTCTCACGTAAACGCCGAAATCAGAACCAAAAGGCCAATGCTGTTGCATGATCTCCTTGCACGTACAAGGGAAAAACTATTAGAGCTAATGCATTAGAAAACGAGTAATCCGTAGAAGCAATAGCCTACAACCAAAATGAACTGACTAATAATAACCCCACAAATAATATTCATAAAGCTTTTGTCTCATATCAAGCATAAACATCAACAACAAGAAAATGGCCACATCTGCCAACATAGCAAAGCTATATTGTTGAAAAAAGACATTGCTAGTTTTTAAACCTTTGAAATGATGACAGCTCATGGTATGTATGAAAGAACATGAAAAAAGAATATATGATAATAGCAACAGTGAAGACATTATTGCATTAGGCAACCATATTTCATTGATGTTTTATTGGCTTACATAAATAAGAACAGAAGTATGAAGGAAGACACTCTCCCTATTCATGAAGGTTGAAGAATATACTACACAAAAGTAAAGTGAAAAGCATAGTGATTTTCTGGCAATCATCCATCTGTCGTGATTTTCTGGCAATCATCTATATACTACACAGAAGTGTAAGGCAGGAACTTGACTTTGTATAATCTCCTATAGGAAAAACACTCTAGAAATCTAACCTTAGTAAAATAAAGGTAGCACATGTGTATATCATGTGTATATGGTAAGTAAAACTGAACCATCATGCTAGCGAACCAAATTGCTGATGCTCTCTCCTCCTGAAAGCAACTAAGTAGCACTACAACTTGCGGCACTACAGTTCATGAGGTACAAGTTGTAGTGCTACTACAGTTCAGTACTGAAAAATGCCATCGAAAGGGTATGATTTCACAAGGTTTTGGGGTGCGCCTTTTGCTAAAAACTGCTGGCTCTGCCTTATCTCTTCCACCTCCCCTCATTTTCGGCATTGCAAAACCGCTGCACCACCTCTCCGCCTCCTCCGGTTTTCTCGGGTAATGGCCGCCCCTCCTTCTACGTTTATCGGCTGCAACTGCCCCTCCCCCTCCGGCCGCAAGTACCCCTCCCCCTCCGGCCGTAAGCTGGCGCTCCGCCTCCCTCGGGCCGGATCGACATGCGGCAGCGGCCCAGCTCGGGGGTGCTCAGCTCGAGGCGGCTGGGCGTAGTGCCCTGTTCGGTGGTGGCGGCCCGGACGCAGTCTCTCCGCGCCGGCGCAGTCCGTGTGGCGGCGGCCGGCGCAGTCCCGTAGCGGCGGCGGTTGGGTGCGCGGGTCCGCAGCTACGATGGCGATCGGGTGCAGGATCTGGCAGGGCGCGGGATCTCGGCGCAGAAGGCGGCGGCTGGGCACTGGTGGATCCAACGCATCGGGAGCGGCCGGATGAGGGCCCGGCGTGAAAGTGCTTCGGGCACGATGAACGGTAGCGGGATCTGGGTGTGATGGTGGCTTCGGGCGCCAACGCTTTGGGGCGCACGGTCAGATCTGGTGTTCGGCGACCTTTGGTTGTTCCAGGCGGCGGCCTCAGCGTGGTTGTGGCGACTGGTGGCCAACCAGAGGCGACTTCGGGCGACGGGCTAAGGTTCGGCTTCAGGCATGGTGGCTACTGGCGTCGATCTTTCAAATCGCAGTGCTTGATGATAGTGCGGCATGCTTCAGGTGGCGGGGGGAGAGCGAGGGGGATTAGGAGAGGAGGAGGGGGCGGTGGGGGGAGCCGTGGGTACGGTTCGGATTCTATCTTATAATCAGATCGAATGGTTAAGAAGAAGTGAGGGAGGACTCATCAACCACCAACTCTTTCTTTTTAAGTAGTAAAGATTTACTCAGTCCAATTTCTTTTCAGTTTCTAAAAACAGTTTTTAGTTTTTACTATAATAGGTAACTTTCAAACAGAGTATTTTTTCAAGACGGTGTCTACAAAGTTAATTGTAGTATACGTTAAAAGCTCAATATCTGTACCATCCAAAATCGCAAGCGAGTACCTCTCTTTCCATAATCTCTGTCGCAAACAGCTAAAATTCAAAATTTTCAATCAAAAATCAAAAACCGCAGCCAAAAAGAACATGCTTGTCTCTCCCCACCCTTCACGGTACATGGTGCAAAACCTAGTTAAGTATGAGAGCATAACTTTTTTTAGATCAGATGATAATAGTAGTCTTTAGCCCTTCACAGTTTGGACATGACAAAATTATGTATCTACTAGTGTCTGCACATGTCCTTCGTGCGCTTGCCGGCCCATCCCGCCGCTGCCATGTGCACGTCAAATGCTACCATCGCCGTGTGCTCGCCGATCTAGCCTTTCGCCGTAGCTGCACCCTCTCACCTCGCCGAGCATTGCCAAGGAGAGAGAAAGGGAGGTGTGGGGGAGATGAAGCAACATGGTAGATCGAGAGAAGTGAGTTAGGTGATGGAGAATAGAACGGAACGGTTGCTTTGAGATTGGTGTCAGCTAGATGGCACAAATCAGAGAAGGGCCCCTAAGAGGAGGGTTCAAGGCTCAGTCCCAGGGAAAAAATTCCGCTGATTACCAACTACTAAGTAGTACATTTGTTGATACAAGATTATCTGCTTAGCATGAAGGGAAATTGAGTTAGTTGGAAATCAAACTCACGACCACCCTTTGCATAGGCACACGCTCTGACCGTCCCATGCTTTGCCAATACTTTGCCTGCATATGAGATAATCAAGCCATACAAGAAGGGAGAAAAATAGGATCTCGATATGAAGCAGACTGGTTTGATGAACATAAAAAATGTTGCATCACATCGAAGCCAAGGTTAAAAAGAGAAATACCTCGCTTGCTAACAAACTCGTACTAAAAAGTGACCAAAGGTTTCAAAATCTCAGCAACAGCCTATTTTCGATGGCATTTACACTACATGTCCTTATCTACAACATCCAATTTCTAAAAGTACGTAGAGGCTATAGAACGCTGGTTTACGAAGTGAGCTTCCCTCGCTGCCCGGGAAAATCGCTCGGGAACGACATTGCCAAAGTGGCGTCGGCGAGAGTCCGGCAGAGCCATCGTCCAAAATTACCGAACTCAACAATGCGGCGGCGACGGTCAGAGTCCGGCGAAGCCATCGTCCAAAATTGCCGAACTCATCACATCACCCCGTTCTGCATCTAGCACGCACCTACTTGGGGGGCGGCGGCGGGGCGCTCTGTGGAAAGGAAGACTCGTCTCACGACCACAGCTGCAGCGGCTCGCTGTAGTCCGGCGACTCTGGCTCGAGGTTGGGCGGAGGCATCCCTAGGTCGTACCGGATGAAGTCGTAGGCGTCGCGCTCCATCACGTACCCGCCCAAGTTGATGTACTTGATCCCGGCTTTGTACGGAATGGCGCTCCCGTTCGCCTGCGCTGCGTTGAACGGCTCGGGCCTTTCCTTGAGATCCTGCACCAGGTCCAACATCCACGCAGCATCGTCGGGGTCGAGGTCGGCGTCGCCCGGTGGCTGCAGCCCCTGCACCCCGTCGCTCGCCTCCTCGCCCGTCACGGAGTTCTCCGCCACGACCTCGTCCACGTCCACGAGACCCAGCAAGGGCGCGGCCTTTGGCGGCATGGTGTTTCCCCCGAGCAGGTCCAGCCCCAGCTTCAACCAGTCACCATCGGCGTCGGCATCGCCTGTCAGAGAGTTCTCCGACATTACCTCGTCCACGTCCACGAGACCCAGCACGAGCCCGTCATGGTCGGCCTCGCCGCCGTGCTGAGGCTTTACGGAATTCCCCGCCATTACCTCGTCCACGTCCACGAGACCCGGCACGAGCCCGTCATGATTGGCCTCGCCGTCGTGCTGAGGTTGCAGCTTCCGGATCCTGGCGCGCACGGCCCCCAGGGAGTCGTCGATGGAGCGGAGCAGCTCCCGAAGCGCCTCCTCGGGCATGTCGTTGAGCGCGCGGTCCCACGCCCCGAGCAAGTCGGCGATGCCGCCCTCCTGCACCCTGACCAGCTTCGACCTCTCATCCGCGAGCTGGCCCTCGAGGTATGCGGGGTGGACCTCCGTGTGCTTCTTCCGCTCCTTCTCCGGGAGCGCGCGGTACCGATCGGACACCGCCTCCGCCACCTCCTTCGACGGCCAGTACTCCGGGTCGCCCTCGCCGTCGACGCCCGAACAGACCACCGCGACGGGGACGTCGCACAGCGTTGCGAGCTCGTACGCCTTCTTCATCAACCCCCACTTTCGCTTCGCGAACTTCGCGCGGCGCTCGCGGGGGCCGGCGACGGGGCTGATCGAAGCCTTGCCGCGCGGCATTGCTCCCGTCCTCTCCTCTGCTTTTCGTTTTTTTTTGGTTGAATTGTGTGTGTGTGTGTGTGTGTGTGTGTGAGGATGCCGCCCGCCGACTCGACGACGGCCTTGGGCTTCTTTTATAGTAGATCGCACGCCTTCTGGTGGGAGGGGCACACGGGTCCAACTTGGGCTCGAAACGCTCTTCCAAAGCACTCAAGTCGGACTCGGGCTCGTAGCTGGGCTCGAAATAAGCCGAAACTTCTTTCTTTCTTTTTTGTTGGGATAATTGATCATTTGTTCTAAATTTAAAATATAATTAATGATTTACTTTATAATATGATAAAAAAGAATAAATCAACAATTACACGTTAACTTTTGTCAAATGATCAGATGCCCTTTTTTGTTTTGGAAAGGTCCGGAAGCGCGTGTACCGCCGCCGTACCTCACTCCCCCATGGCGCCGCCGTACTTGACATCGATCTCTGCCCTCCGACGCGCGGTGCTGCTCCCGAGGTGGGCCCCGGCGGCGCTGTTCTCGTCGGGGATCGTCGCCGGCGACAAGCCCATTCTGGTAAGGGACGAGGCATTTCCGATCAAAGTGGGATCTCCGTGTAGCGGCTTCTTTGATTCGATGGAAGTAAGTAACAGGGGAGTTTCGCAGGTGCACGACTTCGTAAGGTCGGCGCTGTACGACCCCAACCACGGCTACTTCTCCAAGCGGTCGGGGCCCGTGGGCGTGCTCGACTCCAGCATCCGCTTCCACCAGCTCGAGGGTACTTTCGGTTTCTTGGACTCCTCCTTTTGCCCCTTCTCCTGCTCCTTTGCTCAATTCGTTTCTTGGAGTGGACTTGGTGTGCGAAGTTTTGTCTGTGTTCCGGCATTGCGTGGATCAGATAGGACCGGTTCTTCGTTTGTTTGTCGGGGCGGCATTTCCACGAACATGTTGTGTGCGTGTGTGTGTTCCAAATGGAACAGTTGTTACTCAAGCTTGTAGAGCCATTTGGGACTTGTTTGTTCTTTCCTGGATGCTAAACTCCATTGATGTTTGCTCGATGCTGACTCTGTTCCATGCTGTGTTAATATCTCGGACATTTGCTTACCGATGCTAATTGGATTTTATATCACGCAGGGAGGAGTGCATACCTGCAGCATCTTGATAAGCTGTATAAGAAGCATGATATCGCTTGGTTTACTCCAGTGGAGCTTTTTAAGGTACTGTTTTTGTGCTTTAGCTCATAAAGAGAATGAGGTGCCATTTTTATTTCCATTTAGCCATTGATGCATTTTTTATTCTCTGTTGCAGCCATGGTATGCCTATGCAATAGCTGCATCGATTCTACGTACAGCTAATCTTTCAGTCCCGTTGAGGGTACGTTCTTAACATTTTCTTGTCACATAGTTTCGCACCACAATTCACTTACTTAGTCTTAGAAGCTCCAGTTTGGCTTCTGTGTGTATTCTAATATCATGGCACATATCATATCTATTTTCATTATTGACCCAACCATATGAAATGGATTCCTGTACTGATCAGATATACGAAATCGGTGGTGGTTCCGGGACATGTGCAAAGTGCATACTTGATTACATGATGTTAAATGCTCCACCAAAAGTCTACAATAATATGAAATACATGTAAGCTGCTCTGTTTCCATTTTACATGTTGTACTTAGAGTTGCTCAGGGAGATTACCAAGTCCTATTTGTTTGGGAAGGCAGAACAATATGGTGCATGCATATGTCATATCCAATTTCATAATACTGGTTACTCTTCATGCTGTCTTGCATTCACCATTCTAGCATTTTTCTTTTATGTGATCAAATATGTTTTGACCTTTCTTTTCTCTTTCATTTGCTAGCTCAGTAGAGATTAGCTCCTCTCTTGCTGAGAAGCAGTCGGAAACTGTCGGTGAAGTGCAGAGCCATTTGTCAAAGTTTACGGTGGAGCATCGTGATGCAACTGACAGAGCTGGATGGGGTAAGCTGGCTTTTTGTGCCCAGCTGGGAATTTTCCCTACAATGATCCTTGTTTCAAATCAGTTACCTGAACTTTGATAAGCTATCTTGCCTTATTTCCAGCCTGCACTAGATATTCTACTATATAAATATTTTGGTGCAATGCTGATATGTCTAAATCTAACATAGGTGGATTACACTGGCTCCCTACCTATAACTCCATGCCAAAATCACATTTACATGCAACTTTTAGTATCATGATCTCAATTTTTATTATACCTTTGAAATGATTGGATTTCAATCTTCCTATTCTTTTTTTGCAGGCCGCAAGGATCCTCGACCATGTTGGGTGCTAATGCTTGAGGTATGTACTGCTTGGAGTTGCTCCTCAGTTTCATCAATGTCTCATTATATGAATCAAAGAAACAAAATGCCATCATCATATACCATCTTCCTCCTTTATGAAATGAAGTTTATCTGCAGTTGGTTCAGAGTTGCTAGAAGCCTACAAGTCTAGCATGTGCTGGCATATAAATCTCTATGATGCAGCAGAATACGTAGCAACACATCTAATTTACGTGCTCTATAGATGTGGCAATTTAAACTGCAAATGAACTTTTTAGTGTCATATTTAGCTTGATAAGTTATTTTGTGTTTTAGGACAATGTGAGAAGTTTGTAAGACTACAGCAAACAGATCTCAATTCATATACCATTACTATTATCTCTATTTGCACATGATATGATATTGCAAAAGAAACATTGCATTGACACTGTTCCTTTTTTTTATGTTTCCTTGCTATTTTCCATAAGTTAACAGTTGAAATTAGAGTCCTCTGTACTAATCATACTAGCCATGACAGGCAAGCCATTGTATTAGTAGTTTATTACCATACTGGAATTACTGGCTGATGATAACTTTTGTTCCTAGTATTATTTGCATTGCTAATATACCCTTATTCTGAAGAAATAAGATAATGATATAGAATTTTAGTCTTGCAATCATATTTTAAGGGAGATTTTACAGCAGCAGTTCCAATAGTAACTTTTTTTAATGGAATATCAGGTACTTGACAATCTACCACATGACCTTGTCTATTCACCAGATCAGGTCTCTCCATGGAAGGAAGTGTGGATTGAAAAAGTAAACGGCAGGTTTGTAACTCTTGTGTACTTCAAATTCCTGACAAAGTATAGCTATAAGCCTAGATCCTTTGCTTTGTGGATGTTATAGCTACGGACCAAACAGTAAGTATAGAACTATCAGGGTGTGTGGAAAAAATGAGCAATCTTCTCTCCCTTGCTAACTCAAGGGAATATATATACATGGCTATAAGGCCTTATTACAATAGCGTCCCTAGTACAGTGTAGCATTCTAAGGGTATACATGTCTTTTACATGCCTTACTAGGCCTTCTGGCCCAGCAGGCCGAATATATGCCGGTGGGGGCCATCCCAACAACAGTAGAACCTTTGCTTTGTACCATATTTGATGTATTTTTTTGCTCTTATATTCATTGATGTGACGCATTTGGGATCCCTAGACTTGGGAAACATGATCTGAAGTATCTTTTTTTTGCTCTTATATTCGTTGATTGATTATGTGGGGAGTGAGTTGAATGAGATCCCTATACTTGGGAAAACATGATAGAAGAATGAACTCATGCTGCTTGCTAGTTCCCATATTTGACAGAACTCTTTTTATCGAACCATTTTACTGAATTCACACTACTAGATTAAGAATTTTGCTACCTATTGCTTTACTGTATCATACAATGATCATTGTGCATGGTGGTGGCAAATTTAGTTTTATTCTGAGTAAAGATATGTTTCAAGAAACCAGGGAAAATTCTTTGAGAAATGACACTACAGAAGGTTCTGTATTGTTTTACACTTCTCTCATGGAATGCTGCTTTTGTATTTGATTTATGTTATACAGTTTATCATTTTGTTTGACATTATTGTTGAAGGGTTGTCTCCTTTTCCCTTCTAGAACATCAATAATCCTTGTGCTTCTAGCTAGTTATTTTACAAATCAATATTGCCTACATGTTTGCTCCTTATCGAGAATGAACCTCTTTCTCACTATTTTAGGATATTCTCTAGCTACTCTTTCATTGATCAATTCTTCTTGCCTTTTCTTAAGAAAGTTCACAAGTCTCTGAGGTCTACAAACCATTACAAGACCCATTAATTTCCCGCTGCGTTGAGATTGTTGGCATGAATGAACAGAATACATCTGTGAGAGAAAAATTATCATTTGCCGCAAAAGGAGTCTTCTCAAAAGTATTCCCAAAGCCTCGGAGAGCTTGGTTACCGACCGGATGCTTGGTATGTCTTGCAAACCCTCTTCCACTTTGTTAGATTACCCTCTTCCACTTTGTTAGATTATAAAGTACTCCTGTACCCTTCTGAGGTTAGATGCTGATAAATGTGTCAGCTTACTGCCAGAAACTTACAAATATATTTCTGATCGTTATGCAGAAACTACTAGATACTTTACATCAAGCTTTGCCAAGCATGTCCCTTATTGCTTCAGATTTCAGCTATCTTCCTGATGTTAGCATACCTGGGGATAGAGCTCCGTTGGTTTCTTCAAAGGTGACTAGTCCTGATTGATTATTACTTTGTTGAGTGTGTAAATCTTTAGCTTTTTCTAACTGTTTTGTGCATTTCTCTGCCAAGGCAACAAGTGGTAGTGTGGTACCGCTTACACATGTCCTGAGATTGGGAGAAAACCGTGTTTTTTAGTTCTTGATTGTTGGTTTCCGTGTGTGTTGATCATGCGATTACCATCTTACTTAGATATGAAGATCATGGGCTTGCTTCCAAATATCTCATGATCTTGTTTCGTGCTTGCAGAAGAATGGGAAAACCTTGGATCATTGCAACTATCTTGATGCTCAGGTTTGCATGGAGTTACCATTTTTGTTTTATTCA
Source organism: Melocanna baccifera (assembly GCA_036346265.1). Taxonomy (NCBI): domain Eukaryota; kingdom Viridiplantae; phylum Streptophyta; class Magnoliopsida; order Poales; family Poaceae; genus Melocanna; species Melocanna baccifera. The sequence continues at coordinate 9,022,358 of CM070678.1, forward strand.
CACATTATATTCTGTGCAAATATGTCATAGATAGACAATCTATTCATCTTAGCCGTGTAAGCCTTCTTGAAAAAAGAAACAAGAATAAAGTTTGTTAGCAAAGAAGTTGTGATGTTATTTAGTGTTGTATATGACCCATTAAACTTGGTTATGTTACTTGCCGCTTTGCCAGGGTGATGCAGATATCTTCTTCCCAACCGATTTCTGGCTTTTGGAGCAGATGGACCATCACTGCTCTGGTTTTTCAAAAGAACAGAAGAATCCTGGTACATTTAAACCAGTGAAGAAGAGGAGAACAATCATAGTAAGTTTAGCCTGTTTATGCTTTATGCCAACTTTGTTCTATCTCTATGCAGCATGGTTCATTTTGTGCCTAACTCCGATTTTGTGTATATCTCACTAATTTCGGTACTGAAAAGTAAGTTGTTATTTGTCGACTATCATTCAGCTTGATACCGCTGCCTTCATGGAAGAGTTTGGATTGCCATTGAAGACGAGGACCAAAGATGGATATAATCCACTTCTTGATGATTTCAAGAACACAAAGTTCTATCTCAGCGTTCCTACTCACAACAACAAGTAGTCAGTGTTGATAATTCTGTTCGCTTGTCAAAGCACTGTATTAGACGCGAGTGCGTGTCAACCGACAACCAGTAATCGAGGCTTGGACCCTTGCGAAGCCTCACGGGAACATTTTCTCCGAAAGCCTTTTTATCATTTTTTTTAAGATGATACAAAAGTCTTAGGTTGATTGCAGAATATGTTTCTACATTTTCTCCAAAAGCCTTTTTATCATTTTTTTAAGATGATACAAAAGTCTTAGGTTGATTGCAGAATATGTTTCTACATTTTCTCCAAAAGCCTTTTTATCATTTTTTTTAAGATGATACAAAAGTCTTAGGTTGATTGCAGAATATCTTTCTACTTTCTACTGACCTTGAAAACGTTAGCCTTTTATATGCTTTTGATTACGCTTCTCTCTTAGTTTGACAAGCTGGATGATAGAGAAGTGAATAATACTATCGTACTATACACCGGATTTAATTTACTTTTGCCTTGCGCTATGATATTCAAGCTCTCGAAAGAAACAGGAAGAGCTGCGATAAACATAAATGCTGCGCGCGCCGCCCATTCTTTTTTTTTTTCAGACTGTTCTATGCCTGTTCTTTTTGGCTCTTTTTGGCTGCGGTTGATAGTTTTTTGACTGTTTATGACAGAGATTACGGAAAAAGAGATACTCGTTTGTAATTTTTGATGATACAGATATTAGTTTTTTAACATGTACTACAATTAACTTGTAGACTCCATCTTAAAAAAATACTTCGTTTAAAAGTTAGTTACTGTAGTAAAAGTCAAAAACAGCTTTTAGAAGCCACAAAGAACAGACTCTATGCTTCTCCAGTATATACGCCACAGACCCTTGTAGGACAAGTCAAGATGCGAAGATGAAGCTCGGTAACAGAAAGGGGGAAAACACATACCGAGTTCGGGAAACAAAAAGAATGCGAGAACAAATCGATAAAACAATTACATCTTACATATACACCCCCCACGCATAACGACAGCACACAAAATAGGGGAGAAGGATTCCTGGAGGCTATTCTGTTTATTGTCCATACAGTGATGTGGCTCAATACTCGCCTCACGAAAGTCACGCCATACATTTTCATTTTTCTGTAGGGAAAAAAAAAGAGAATGGTTACATCAAATGGCTCCAATATACAATTTCTCATCATGCTGTGAGCAGAACGGGGCAAAAAATATATATAAATGAAAGAAACACTATGGTAAAACTCTATTTCCACTAGAGGAGTTTGCTGGTACGCCGCTTTGGCCCTCCAGGGAAGAGCTTCATTATCCAGCCAAGCACCCGTTCAACAACCTGAATAATATTCTATGTCAGACGACTATAAAAAAAAATTGTTAAGGCGATTCCGGATCTAACGCAAAAGTATAGTTCATAGATGCTAACAAGTTGAGAAAGACACCTAGAACACATGTTACAATAGATTCCCCTTTTTTTCTTCAAAAACAGATCAAGGCGAAAAGCACATAAGAAAGCTTTCAAATATGTTCTTTTGTAGGATTCATTATCAATCCTGCTGTTAGATGCTTCATGGTAAAAACTGATTTAATCAAATATGTTCTTTTGTAGGATTCATCATCAATCCTTCTGTTAGATGCTTCATGGTAAAAACTGAATTACCTCATCTCCTTCATCAGCATACATTGTTGCATCATTAATGGAGCGAGTGTCGATTGATTTTGCAAGGACATTCTCATTAGCCATCCTTTGAGAAGTCAATAGCTCAAGTCTCTGTGTCTGAATCTCCAACTTTTGTGTTAGATCCTTGTTCAACTCCTTTAAGATAAAAGAGTAAATTGCATAAGATAGATGCACTGTAAGTTTGTAACGAAAGTAACACAAGTGGACCTTGATCGATATGTTGACCAGTAAACTGGGTTTTCAATAGATACAAGCCTGGTGTACCAGACTACAGCCTAGTTTAGCAGAACCCAGAGTAAGTTATCAAATATGGTACAGGCATCTCATCATTTGGTAGGAAAATCCTCAGACAGAAACAATCGAGGCAAAACATGCTGCATAACAAATGAACAATACCTTCAGCTTGGAGCAATTGGACGACTCAATTCTCAGTGCTCGCAGCAACTCTTCTCTCTCCACTGCTAACTGCAATGCGAAATATACTATCATAAGAAAGGGAATTTTTTTCAGCAAAAAATCAGTTGTGGTGGTTAAGGTTGTTGGAATAAATGAATAATGTAATCAATTAGCACCGAACGCTTGAGATTTCTGCACATCAAAGAGATTACCTCCGACATTAAGGAGTTGATGTTGTCAATCATTGTAAGCTGATCATCTGGAATGCTAGAAGACACCTCTTCAAAGGAAGGAAAATCAGACATATTATTGGATCGCAAAGAAGATGTTCCAGCATCTTCTAATGTGTCAATGGTACTGGTTAGGGTTTCTGAAGAGCTGGTTTCCCCTATATCTGAATAAACATATTTCATGTCAAGCAGAAAAGTAGTTGATATATATGATAGATGAACAAATAAAAAGGGAGTGTAACATCACACCTAAATCCTCTGTTGCAGTTGATGCATCTCTTCTGTCAGCTGAAGGATTCTCTATGACATGTACCCTCTCACTCACAGGAATGTTCCTCAATTTAGAGTGTAGAAGCTTCTTTTCTGTCCCAATGCATTGATAGTAAAGTCAAATGATGTTGCAGTAATGGCATGCGTAGGTCATGTCTGCACGCAATATACATGTCTTATTCCAACCAGAAGTATAAATATCTAATTCAATTTTCATTAGTAGACAGCCAAAAAGAGTAACACAAAGGGGTGTATAAGGCTAACATACACAGGGCACAAAACTATAATGCGATATGTGAGTACACGCACACCTAGTGATTTTCTAGGATTGACCAAAAGGGAAAGTTCAGTGGAAAATGTTGGGGGAAAGAGAACTAGAACAAGTGTTACATTACGGTAGCTATATACCTTCTTGAAGAGCCTCAACAGTAGATTGAAGATGCTGATGCTCCTTCTCTAGACTAGAAACTTTGCGCCTGTGTATAGTGAAAGAAAAATGGAAGAAAAATACTGTCATAACCCTTAGCTAGGAAGTTCAGCTCATGGGTTCAGTCAAACATTTGCAAGTTAACATATGACCCTCATATTTATTTGCATTGCAATTTCGAGAATGCCAATGTGGACAGCACCATGACATTCAATCATTCATAATTTTCTTTGAGATACATTTCATTTATCATGAAACACAAAAGAACTCATTCTGTATCCTTCAAAGAGTGTGCGCTCATACAATCGCAGCATGTGGATTAGCACAACAAATTAGCTCAAGCCTTAAAAGTCAAAACCTCACCTGTATGAAGAAAACTCTGAATGTAAACCATCAACTTCCTTTTCAAGTTTTAACTCATTTGACCTCAGTTTAAGAGCCTACAAATAGACAGATATATCAAACAGCCAAGCGCTTATATAACTTTCAACTTTCATACATCTTATTTATATTTCAAAATTATTCATTCATTTAATTCAAAACCCAAGATGGTCTCATACTCTCATCAAATATGTAGGATAAACGCTAAAACAAAACATTGCTACAATGAAGTATGAACACAAGATTAAATAAGTACAATGATGCTGTGTGTACTTGACAAGATAGCATGAAAAATACTAAGTTTACAAGCCAGCAAACTTCCACAACAAAACTACCAGACAATGTTGTGTACAATTCAAATTCAAAGACCTGCAGATTATGGGTTTATGCCCTGTGCTGCAGGTGGATGGGATATTTGTTGTTACTTGATCCCCAACAAAATCTCTGATAATCATGCTCATGCACTTGAGGTGCATAAAATACTCTCAAACAACTTGCTCTCAGGAAATAATAGCCTTAAAAAACCTACAAACAGTATCAACCACAGAATCCTGCTAAGAAGGTAGGTTGATTTGCAAGATTAATTTGCTAATGGGCAGGAAGCGAGGAGATAGCAAAGCACCTTATCTTCCAATAGAATGACTTCTGCTGCAAGTACTTTTGCCCTCTCATCTGCAGCATTGCATTCTAGTTGGGCATTAGCATATTCCGTTCTGATAGACCCAAGTGCCAGCTGTTGTACAAATAGAGTTCAAAAGAAAATAATAAGGATTCTTACAAGGTAGTAAGTGAAACTTTTGAGGGTTAAAAAGGGAAGAGAAGACACGTTATATCATAAAGATGTAATAATTCCATACTGACAGATACTAGGACTGAGCACATGGATGATGTTTAAATTACCAGAGACCTCATAAAAAAGTCAAATTTAGCAAAAACAACCTTATGTGTTGTGTAGAAAATAGTGATAGAAGAACTTTGTGCTCTTATGAACTCGATCCTTCCCTCAATGTTTCAACTTTTCAAATCTTCAACCATTCCCCTAACTCCTCAGGGCCACAATAAATACACTCGTCGTAATTTTATGCTGCTGTTTGTTTTGCCACTTCCCAGGACAGCAAATAATTAAATATCTCTTTGAAACAAACCATATTTTTATATTACACAGCACATGCTACTACTAAAAACACACAGAATAACAGCATACTGACCAGCAGGAAGTGAGAGTACGAATTCTTAAAGTTGTGAATATCTTTAATTTTTCACAAATTGTAAATGCTAGAAAAGGTGGAAGAAGCCTAACCAGTTGAGCTTGAATTTCATCCTGCAACCTTTCCATGTCAGATGTCAACTGACTGATAAATTGTGCCTGATATGTGCAAATGAAAAAAAATAACGCATACAATACACTGATTAAAAATGACTAGAAGTAAATGAGTAATTAGCATTTATTCCATCCTTATAACAGAGCTGTAATTTAGGAAGAATTTGGTAATTTATAGATCAAGCAGTAGAGACATCAGTATGATTAAATCTTGCTAGTTGCTTAAATATTATGGTTAACTCTTGCCAGTTGCTTAAATATTCCAATCTCATTTAGAACCTGTGGACTGCAACTTCAATTTTTGTTTCACTTGTGAGGTAATTATGTCCCATTTTTACAGCTAGGCTTTGTGCAAATATTCTACTGAAAAGTCGGAATAACACTACATTAGCAACTTCATCATATGATAGATGAGAGACTTTGAAGGCAACCACTTTGCTGACATTGTACTAGTTGAATTTCAGATATCTGAATAGGCGGAACATTGAGGACTGAAAAACTCAATTGGCATTTGCCTTTTCCATTACTACTATGATGGGGAACTCTGATATGACATATTTGCAAATGTGCTAGTTTATGTCATAGCAGGAACTAGTAACTAAATTGTGTAAACATTTGCTTTTCCATTACTACTATGATGGGGAATTCTGTGGTGGAGTTTTAGCAGTCATCAATGGCAAATCTTCATGAGGATACCAAATCCAACTTCCAACAATTCTAATAACAGTGCCATGGAACCTTTGCCAACTTACACATACCTGTTGGTTGAACTTATCTGTTAATGCTGAGTTATCCATGGCCAAAGTTTGCGCTAAATCTTGAGATTTCTCAAGAGTCTGTTGTAAGGCGAACTTCTCTTTTGTCAAATCCTCAATGAGCTGGCAACCAAACCACAGCCCATTAGTAGTATGTCGATGGGCCTAAATAACAAAATGTACATGCAGACTGCAAAAGAAGTACGCTATATTGTGGACAAGCATCACGTGACTAAAATAAAAGGTAGATACATCAAAATATTCTTATCCAAGATCAAATCTGTTAATTTTATAGAATCTGACAGGTCTCATGATAAACTTTGGATATCCAGTCGCAATACATGCGATTATTGTCTTTTTTTTTCTCGAACACGCAGGAGAACTGCGTATCTTTATATTAAGAAAGGGAGAACTCTTACAGACTCACAGCCTCACACCCACACACTACACTAGGATGAAGAAACTTTCGCCTATGGAACAAAAACAAACTTGACCTCTACTAGAGACAAAAACTAGACCAAAGAGGCCAAAGACTGTGACGGAGTAGTTAGGTATGCAATACCCTTTGCTCCGGCCAGTTCCCAAATCCTCATCTCTTCACTAACAAAAGATAAAAGAGACGTAACATCCGGTGCAGTCCCATCGAAGACACAACGATTGCGGAGATTCCACAGAGACCAAGTTCCTAAAATGATGATGGAGTTGAGGCCTTGCCGAGCCTGGCCATCTACCGCAATGTGTGCTCTGGACCACCAATCTTCGAAGGAGGCTTCATCCGGCTGAGGGGAGAGCTGTTGTAGTCCAACCTTATGTAGCAGTTCGAACCAAAACTGTCGGGCGACCACACATGAGACCAAGAGGTGGTTAATGGTTTCGTCCTCCTGATCGCAAAGTAAACAATGGAAGGATGTTGAAGTCCCCGGCGTGCGACGATCGGCGATCCAAAGACTTATCAAGTGCAACCGACCACATAAAGAATCGACATTTATTTGGGGCCCATGTTCTCCAAATTCGCTCCTGTGGGCTGAACACAATTCCTCTCGAAAGAAACCTTCGTAAGTGATTTTGCCGAGTAGATTCCATTGGCGGTGGCGTCATATGTGTTTGTCTTCGAATCAGTTGCAGCACTACTTGTGATAGAAGGTCCCAAAGATCCGTAAAATCGATAACCCCAACCGACATCGCTCCTAGCAAATCCGCAATCCACTTGTGATCCGTGAGTGCCTCCTTACCGACGCTTGTTAGCACATCTCGTGGGAACCAAAGCAAAAGGCGAGGTGCTAGATCGCAATTCTTTGCCCATGAAACCATCTCGTCCATCCGTAAGAGGTGCGGGATCCATTACCGACCTCTGTTCTTGTTGCTATAGAGAAGAAGGATCGAACGCAGTGGTGAACCTGGATCGGGAAGGAGGACCAAGGTCTGTTATGATCAACCTTCCGAAGCCAAAGCCATCTCATTCTGAGGGCCCACCCCATTCGCTGGAGATCAGTGATGCCAAGGCCACCGAGTTCAATAGGTCGGCAGGCTTTGCCCCATGACACAAGACAATGACCACCTTTAATGTCTTTCCTACCTCTCCACAGAAATCTCCTACGGATTTTGTCTATTTCTTTGATAGCCCACGGGGGAAGATCGACTGCCATGGCCAAGTATATCACCATAGAGGTTAGCACAAATTGCACCAATGTTTTCCTACCCGCCCTTGTTAACAAATCTGCTTTCCACCCCGGTAGACGCTCGGCGATCCGATCAATAATAGGTTGTACTTCATTCCTTGTAAGCCGTCGCAGGGAGAGGGGCACCCCAAGGTACTTACAAGGGAAGTTTATCACTTCATAAGGGAGATGCTCATGCACTATGGCAATCTCTGTCTCAGAGCATTGGATGGGGAAAATGTTACTTTTTTGCATATTGGTTTTAAGTCCAGAAGCTTCCCCAAAGAGACTAAGAATGTCCATAGTGACCTCCAACTCCATGGGGTTCGGTCTAAGAAATGCGATTATTTTCTAGAATTCTGGACTAAGGAAATACACCAACGAACAATTATGATACACAGGACGGAGAAAAAGAAGTGACTGCATATAAGTTGTGAAGCATATATTTGTTAAGAGAATCTTCTGGACAAATCGTTGGTGAAGAGATAATTTTCACCAAAACTTTTGGTTTCTGTACAAATAGCAACTGTACCACAGCTTATTAAATCACCACTTAGTGCTTCACGTGTAACTGGCATAAAATCAAACAAGAAGTAAACATTTTAGGTTCTGTCTATACAAATACATGTTTTAATATTATGTCCACTGTACAATTTTGCTAGGACAGCTCTGATGCATATATGACTATTTTATATCCACAGGAAAGTATAGATGACAAATAGATAAATGATTAACATTCATCACCTGCTCTAGTGCTGCAAAATCGTCGTCTTTCCCTTGAGTTGTAAAATTTTGGAACATTTGATTACCACGCTGCAGACTTCGTTCATCTTTGGAAGGCAAGGAATCAAGAGGAATGGAATTGCCATATGGCCTTTTCTCATAATGATATTCTTGTAATCCTGATGTAAGAGAACTATCCACAACATTGCTTTGAGTGGATTGTTGCTTTGGCTGCTGAAAAAATGAACTCTCGGAATTTGAATTGCTGAATAGTTTATTAGCATGTGCAGGCTCCCCATATAGGGCTTGTGCCGTTGGAGCTATTTGTACTCCAATAGAATCAAGAAAAGATGGCAGAGATCGATTGTATGTAGTTGGATAACCGGTTGACAGAAAAAGATCATGTTTATCGAAATTAGCAGGCGTGGAATCGGATGCATTCTGAAGTATTCCAATATTTGCATCATGATCCACACTATCAGCGATCTTCAAATTACTGAAGGTACTGCCGTACTCCCGGCTGCTGGCATATGCAGAGTGCTCCACTTGGGAAGTGTCTTTAGAAGTAGCTATAGAGGGCAAAAACAAGGGTTAAAAGAGCTGCATACTCAAGGTAATCATCAGATATTGTAGTTTGAACATATGACAATAAGGCCTCGGATTTACCTTGTAACCGACCAAATATATCATTATTTATGGAGTAATCCTGAGAGTAAGACTTTCCAAAAAGGCCGCCGGTTGAATATGAACTAGATTGTTCAGCACCACGTACTTCACTCAATAAAGAATCTCTTCCCCAACTCGGCAAGACCTCGCTAGGAGAAGGGGAACCTAAACTATTGGTATTTCTAAAGGCACTTAATATAGATGTTAAAGGCACATCCTTTTCAGGACTGTGTTCCTCCCTTTTGCGGGCAGCATCACCTCTCCAATCGTCATGATGCCCATTAACTAGGTCGGAGAAGCTCAAGTTCCCATAAAACTTACTCCCTCCATCACTAACAGAATCTTGCAGGGGACCAACATTACTAACACTAACTGATGCATTTACAGTGACGGGACCATTTGACAGAAATTCCGCGCTTCTGGAAGAGCTCATTGGACCATTCTCATAGACAGCCATGTCCACATCAGACACCAGCCCGTCTCTGGAGTTAGCATTATTGGCATTTGGAGGGGGGTTCTCCACTACATCGGGAACAGCCAGGGTTGCTTCGTCTGCATTGGTGGCATCCTTCTTCGCCACCTTATTCTTCTTCTTACGGAACTCCGCCAGCTGGATTGGAAAATTAAAACATTATTATTCTAGAACCAACTCGAACTTAAATTTGTGCTGAATTAGCATGCAAGGTCAATTGATGGGATAGCGAGATCTAAACAGCTAAATTTCAATAGTTTCAAATTGAGCGTGGTAATAATGGGGCAAATTTGATGGCATTTGGCTTCTGTACCATAACCAAAACAATTGATTGAACTACACTTGTAATGCCAAGCAAGCATTACCCCTATTTTCTCTATGCCGTCAAACGAGTCCGGATAAAATGTTTAGTTAGCAATAGCGGGTAACCAACGACTACGTATTTTGCAAGCAACAGGCAACAAACCTACCACTTTCTTCCCGGCCTGGAGATCCTTTAGCTTGCGCGACGCGGGGACGGCGGAGGAGGAGGATGCCTGCGCCGACGCCATGGCCCCCCGGCTCCCACCAACGCAACCCAATCCAAATCTCTGCGAGAGGTCTCCTCGAGTCGCCGGCCGGTCCCGCCGCCGATTCGATCGAGCCCGGAGGAGGGGCGAGATCTGGCGACGGGACTGGATTCGGAATTGCGATCGGGGGATTGGGGATTCGCGCTGTTTCGAAATTTCGCTTCGGCCACCAAATATCTGAGCCTCAATTCGCCTTCTCTTCTGCGTAGGCGCCTATCCTCTCTCTTTTTTTTTGGGGTGCGTGCGGCGTGCTCACCACCCCTCTCTCTCTGTGGAGTCCGACGAGTTTTTGCTGCTGGCGCCTTGGCTCGTCGCGGTCGCTGGCGGAAAGCTGGTGGTGGGTTTCTCGGTGACGGACGGGTCTGCGTGGTTTGCCAGTTTGGTTTCGTCGAACGGTCGAGGGCTCGTGGGGGCGATCCATCGGCTCATCCGTCCGCCACGTGGCCGCTCGATCTTCGGGCTGGCAGCAACTTGTGCTTCTAGCATGGCATCCGCGGTTTACGCTAATGCAAAGAACGAACTTGGTGGCAGTCGTGGGTTGGAACTTGGAACATATGAAATCCTTCTTCAATTGCCGAGTCTTGCCTGAAAAAAACGATTAGATGATGGGTTACAGGACTATGGATCATCGTATGCAGTTTTTGTGCAGTGAATTTGCAAAAACTTTCACTGGATCATACACATCCTAACATAAGTTAGGGGTGATCATTTTAGCGATGATTTTTGACTTTTGGCTGAAATTTCACTGTAGTTAGCTTTTTTTACTGTAGCTGATTTAGCTTTTTTGGTATAATTAAATTTAAAAAAAATTTAAAAATAGAAAAAATATGTTAGCCCATTACGGACAATGCAAAGGAACACGGGAAAAAAAAGGAAAATGCAAAAAAGCTCAAAAAATCTAAAAAAATTCAGAAAAAGACAAATTACTGAATAGTGAAAAAAAAAGCTAAAACTGAGAAAAAGCTAAAACGATCACCCCCTTAGTATGAGGTAAAAAGGTTGTAGTACTTATTCACACATCCTATTATAGCGTTGAAATTTGGAATTCATCACATCCTTTTAAAAAAATTGGATATTGGTGAGAAGGGCCCATGTTGGAGTTCTCTAAACAAATATATTCATTTCTATCATGTGTATACGACTGGTTATGAGCTGGGTGAAATGTAAATCAAAATAGACAAATCAATATTTTTCGTATCCATCTTGTTTGTGCTACTTCGGTACTACCACAATGCAAACTAACTCATATCTATGAATAAATTACATTGTTCTATTACATCTTTTATATATAAAAATATATTGTATAATCAATATGCTTTTCTTTTGGTAAATAACTAGGAACAATATTCTAGATATACAAGAAAAATGTGCTTTTTTGGTAAAGAAACTAGGAACAGTATTTTAGATATACAAGAAAAATATACTAGCATATAATGTTATACATTTTGATAAAGAAACTAGTTATATTGCATACATTTTAGTTATGATGTATAATCAATGTGCTTTTTCTTTTGGTAAAGAAACTAGCAACAATATTTTAGATATACAAGAAAAAAATATACTAGCATATAGTGTTACACATTTTGATTTGTACTGAAGCCCTCAACATGGAAAGGATGTGTTATTAATTTGATTATACGAAAGATTCAAGATGATGGCATTGATATCATGCTATGCAAAAGTTTCCGAGACGAATGTCTATCACTTATTATAAAACCATAACAACCGATCTACCACATCACTACATCACTACATTTGTTGCTAACTAGTATTCCTCGTTTACGATTTGTAATGCGTACAAATGTCTACACTTGTTGTCTTGTTGCAAGCTAATATCCCTCATTTTAAATATGTAACTGCAACACAAAATGAGATGTGTCCCTTAACACAAAAGATGGAAGATGGTTGTGTTCTTATTGTACTATAGATATTTAGGTTGGCAATTTGTTCCTTAATTATGAATTATAACACCGAAGCAACCAATCTGCCATGAGATTATTTTTCTTGCTAATCAATATGTTTCTATGGTGTTTCTAAAGTATTTTCGCAAAAATGTGCATCTAACTTATAACATATCTACTCTATAGTATATATTAAAGAATCAAGATGGTGATGTCAGCGTAGCTTTCGTTACACAAAAAAGATTTTACATTGTGTTGTATGCGAATTACATAAACCACGTAATGTACCACATAGTTGCATAATACGGTAGCATCAATGCAGTGATATGCACTATAAGACTATAAGTTTTCTGCCTGATTTTGGTGGTGATCGTTTTAGCGATGGCTTCTAGTTTTTGGCTGAAATTTTATTGTAGCTGGCTTTTTTTACTGTAGCTGAGTTAGTGGATAGTGTAGTGAATAGTGAAAAAAAAGCTGAAACTAAAAGCTGAAGCTGAAAAAAGTCGAAACGATCAGGACCTTTACCGCTTACGAATCAAACACATTGAATCAAACAATTGCCAAAGCATATATGCAAACGTATTATACAATTATTGCTAATTAATAGTTTCCATACCTTGTATAACGCATAGTCAAAACTCATATGGATAATTTAGGGTAGGTACAACAGAGAGATAGCAGCTGTCTTTATCATACCAACACAGCAAAATCATGCGACGTGGACTGTAATTAAGGAAGGGAGAGACACAAGCCGTCCTCTCGCGAAGAGACGACTCGCGCTCGTGCTCCTAGGCGAAGAGACGGCGTTGCGAGCGTTGTACAAGCCGTCTTTTTTACAAACTATCTTTTTTATTGTCTTTTTTGATGAGGTTACAGACAACTAAATAGATAGTCCATTGTACAAGCTGTCTTTTTTGTTGTCTATGTATAATATGCATGTATATACAGACAGCAGTCGTCTAACTGTTGTACGTGCCCTTATCACTCGTGAATTAGAAACATTGAAGCAATCGATAGGATGAAGAGATATATGCAACCGTAATATCGATGCAATTATTTGCTAATGAATAGCTGCTATATTACCATATGTAACGATAGTAAAAAAAAGGTGGTGCCATCAACATATCCCGCTACCCAGAAATTTCAATGTGGATTTGTTGCTGCTCAAGTATTCAAACATCGAATCATAGCGCAAAGTAATTAGATTTGTTACTGCTATATTTTGCTTTGGTTTGTATGTGCTATAGTAACTAGATTTTAAACGATGTATTTTTAAAGATGTGATCAATAGAAGGATTGTAGTAAAAAGTGTACCGAGCTCAGCTGTACTGGTCAACATCATATGTGACTATTTTCCTCTGTGTACTGCCTCTTATGAACAGTTAGAATTAAAAAATTTAAGTCATAAGTCACAGCCCAAAAGTATCCACCCAGATCTTTCTGTTGGGTTGATCGTCTCGGGTAACCGAATCCCGAAATTTCAGGGAGGCACGCCTCCACTCACGCGCCCTGATCGGGGGCGCAACCGACTCAACTTGGTTTGGTCCCGGTCATCTAGCACAGTATAAATAGGGGATTCGACAGGCTGGTGAGGTACAGGGTCCTAGGCCGAACGATCCCAAACAGAGACCGATCTATTTCGTGCGCTAAGGTGAACGAAGACCAAGCCCCTGTTTCGTCCCCGTCCACGGCTCCACCATCGCCGGCCGACCACCTCCGCCTCACCACCACGAGCACCGACCTCCCCAAATGGCATCCTCCAGTTCGGGTACGCTTCCGCATTTAAGTTTCTTTAGGTGTTCATTTTTGATCTAGGGCTTATGTTTACGGTTTATGCTTAAACTTAGATCTTGTTTACACTTTCTCCTTTTCTTTACTTGCTGGCTTCCCTATTATAGTGCCAGTGTGGTGCAAGTCCAAAGAAATTCCGCCTCCAAGTTATTTATTTAGTTGCTTTGCATCTTTGGTCCATGTGGAAGGAATCGTAATGATACTTTTATTGATAGGTATCAGAAAAGAGCAGTTAAATTTGCACAAGAGTTCACTGCAAGTGCCAATAATGTAAGTTTATGCCCTTTAGTCCAATAAGCTATTTGACAAGCCAAATCATATGTCAGTGTTTCACCTCAATTTTAATATTAATCTAAATCAGGTTGCTCAAGAGGCAATAACTTTGGTTAAGACAGTACGGGTGTATGGAACAGCAAAGCAAGAGTTTAAAAGGCAATCTCTCTGCTTCTTTTCTCTATTATAGCCATAAAGATAACACTTTGCACATGTCATAATGCCTTGTACTTTGATAGGTATGCAAAGTGGCTGGATAAGCTGTATGATGTAAGCTTTCGGCAGACAATGGCTTATGGAGGCTGGAGCTTGAGCTTGAACTATCTATACCATTCTACTCAGGTATTTCAATGTTGCTGTTCAGTTCATAATGATATTCCAAACACGAGCATACTTGGAATAGTGATATTGTAATATAAAAAAAATGTCAGGGTCTGATATGGACTTTGCATTGTACAACTGATGAAGTATTCTTTGCAAATAAGCTTTGCGTAGGTCATTGCAGTTTTGATTGGAGGAACAGCTATCATGTCCGGGAAGTTAGCTGCTGAGCAACTGACTTGAGTGGTTGATTTTGTCTCCATGGTGGATTGGAGACAACTGGTCCTCCCTGATGCAGCCTGTCCGAGCAAGTGCAAAAGTCTTCCGTTTGATAGATCTCCTGCCTAGCAGGCAACTTACCTCTAAAAGCAAGAAAATAGAATGCATGCCGATGTTACAAGCTAGTGTATTTTGTTACACTAGCTTTAGAATTTGTTAGAATGCATTCCGTTTGATAGATTGATTTTGTTACATGCAGTCTGATTTCTGCTTTAGAATTTCTGTCTGCTTGGATGTTTTAATGTGTGGCTGTAAGATTGTTCAGTGAACTAAAGCATTTCATCGTTGCAGGCCTTCGGTTACAGAAATTGGAAGGGCGAATCCAGTATGCTGATGTAGCATTTTCGTATCCATCAAGACCTTCGGTATGTTTACACCACTATTTTGGATACTTTTCTGTTGATGAGTACCTGTTCTCGCCAAAAAAACATAGGTACCTGTTCCTGAACCAGCGTTCTTACCTTAATGTTCGATTTTTGCGAGAATTTTTCAATGAAAATTAGTAGGGTGAATCCTGAAAGATGAGTGTTTTGTAATTAATATGTAAGGGATATTTGTTTTTACCATATGGCCCTTAATTTATCGACCTCCCTTTTTAGCAGGCACCAATTTTGAGAAGACTCAGTCTAACACTATCCAAAGGAAGTAGTTGCAATTGTAAGATATTCGGAACACAGATGCTTTCATAGATCTGAATTCTCACAAGTATTGTAATGCAACCTTTGATACATAATTTTACTAATTTTATATGATATGAAACTTTAAAGGTTGCTCTTAGCGGAAGTGGCAAGAGTACTATAGTTAACCTATTGCTTCGACTATATGAACCTATAAATGGGCAAGTAAGCTGTTTCTACCTCTTGCTATTGTTCTGCGTCACACTACATGCAGTCACTTCAAAGCAAACAATAAGAACACTCAACTTCTTGAAAACGACTTCTCTACTCTTCTTGCTACCATCTTACTGCGTGATAAAACAGTAGATTACAAATGTATCACTCACCTTACTCCTCTCGTTTTCATCACATGCACGTATAAGACTCCAAAATCCGGAACCAAGGGAATATTGCGAACGGCCAGTAACAGTTACCATTCAATAACCAAAAAAACGAGCTGATAACTGGGGAAAAAATTGATCAGATTTTACACGTCAAAATTTGAATTTGAAACTAGTAGACAAAAAAATGGCCGGTTATCGTCTAAAAAACCGGACAAAAAATGTTAAAAACCGAAATCCCAACCAAAATCTATTTTTTAAAATTGAAAATTCTTAATACATTCATGACAAAAAACATGAAGTCAAGCACGAGAGATGTATATATCTTCATAATATATTCTATTAGTGTTAAATAATGTAAGTATTATTAAGAAAACTAACTTTTACATTTAAAAATTAAAAATTTCTAATACATTCATAGCAAAAAGCGTGAAGTCAAGCACGAGAGATATATACATCTTCCTAATACATTCTATTAGTGTTAAATAATATAAACTTTATTAGAAAAACTAATTTTTACATTCAAAAATTAAAAATTCCTAATATATTCATAGCAAAAAATACGAAGTCAAGCACAAAAAGTACATACATGTTTCTAATACATTCTATTAGTGTTAAACAATATAAATATTATTAGAGAAACTAAATTTTACATTCAAAGTTTTAAATTTGAATTAAATAAAAAATCATCAATTTTTATTTTACTGGTTGCCACCGATATAACTGGTTACCGACTGTAACCAGTAGCCAGTAGGGATTTCAAACCCTACGTACGTATCTATCTTTCACTTTTTGCACTGCTCATTTTTTCTTCTAAAAATCACTTCTTTCAATTATTACTATTTATTTTTAACCAAAAACCTTCAACAAAAATCAATACGACCGCTCCTATATTGCACAAGCCTTTTCGTTACGACGTTCGCAAATCACGCAGCTGAATGCAAATTAACGCAACGGCTGCATTTGGATGAGTATGATCTTATTAATTCTATGAGTAAACATCAGATCTATTAAGAAAACATCAGTGCATCATACACGAAGGTGAGGTCCTACTATTCTAGTCCCAGGATTCTTTCGCACTAAAAAATGAAACTGAGTTGTCCCTCAAAACTCGAGTTGCTCAAGGAAAACTAGGAAGTGGTCAGAATCTCAAGCAAAGGAACTGCAGAACCCAAGCAACTGCAACCGCTCGAAAATTGATGATCCGGAAACCTCTGTTCGCATCGTCCTCTCAAGCAGTCTTCTGTTTTGTGGACGTTGAGGAAAGATAAGATAGGGTCCTATGGCCCACAAATACAAGGAAGACTGCGAGGAAGCCGAGGTACTTCAGAGTTGTGAAAAGATCCAGCTGTTCCAACAGAAGGATGAACATGAGCGAAGCTTTTGCTAGTGCAATTATGTTTACCACAAGGAGGATGCTAACCTTAACCCAGAAGAGAACATAGAGCAGCAGGACTGCTCCGATTCCAGCATGGAAGAGTGAGGCGAACGCAGCCGGTCCTGGTAGAGACGGGAAGTTCTTCAAGTTCACTCCCAGACGCATAAGCTGCAAGTGAATGCCAGAAGCATGTTCTCAATACCAAGGTGATCCGTTAGAGCAAGTAGTAATTTTGATTTATAACAAATGGCACCAAGAGCAGGAATCGTTGACCCACCCCAATCAAGAATCCAATAAAAGGTAGAAGTGTGAGACCCGAAAATACAAGTGAGAGTTCCTTGGGTGGCCTCTTCTCCGGTGCACGGAATATGTGTGCTATCTCCTCCTTTGTCCTAAATTTTGAGAAAGGATCAACAGCTTGTGCAGGAGGGCGTGGGGCTTTTTCTGGAGCTTCCGGCAAGTCCAACGTCAGATGGCCAAGAGCTCTCAGGAACGAATTCTCCTGAGCAGACAAACCACGGAAAATCAGCAAGGGCAACCAAATAGGACAATAGGATTACAATTATATGGCAACATACCATTGCAGCATCACCAACTGCAAGCTCAAGGTCATATCTTCCAGAAAGGTAGTAAAATTTCTCCACCAAACCAAGAAAATCCTACAATAAATTGAACAGGCATATAAGAAATCATGGTACTACACATGCAAATTATGCTGTGTCTAATCTTGTCACGCCATAAACTCATGGTGCTTCTTCAACACCACATTTGACTACAGTGACAATATAGGCATCTTTTTATATGGTAGCTCAGGAATGCCCTAAATTCAAGCACAACAGGAAGATGCATTCCACTTACCATCTTCATAATACTATCTTAAACAATATTTAAATCAGTTTATTTAAAATGATTTTGCACCAAAATGATCTTTTTCTTCAAACTTCAGTCTGTCACCAAGTTTCCAACATAAACATGACTGACCTCAAGTTACATGGCCTAGGTGTTCTCTTCCAGATTGAAAATAAGCTTACATGACCTAGCTATTGCCTTCCATGTTGAAAAGCTGAATTGGTATATATGCATTTTCTGGATAATATAATGCACAGCCTAGAAACTAATGGCCAAAGGGAATGACGAGCAAACATTAAAAATTTTACTAAAACAAACTCCGAAAGAGGGATACTCAACTAGAACAATTTTGAACTGCCTCGCAGAACCTGGTACGACAAATAGGTGTTCAACATTGCTTTCATGCTTTAACTTCAAGAACACCTGAAAATAAATGTGCTCAATCAAGTCAGGAAAAGAACCAGTATTGGGTTGTTGGAAAAATAAAATGAAGTTCTATAGTAACCTGGTGAGGTTTAAATGTGTGCCCAAGTGGTGTAGTTAGTTGAAAAGATAAATGCAACTTCTGCAGATGGTTCGCAGAGAGAGAGACTTTTGTATCTTTCAGTAGATCTAACCTGAAATGAAGAAGCTTGAAAATGAGATGTGCACAAAATAGGCTGTTTGCTACAAAGTTGGCATATAAAACTTTACGCAAGTTTTCATATTAACTAAATTAGATATGACCCACCATCATAACAGCGAGTACACATGATATAAAAATTGCAGGGTATGCTCTCAAATAAGTATCAGAAGTGAGGAAAACTAAATACTAAAAAGTTATGTAGAGCCTGTCTGTTATTTCATATGAGAATAAATTGCATCTTTCAAATTGACTATGAATAGACAAGAAATTAAGATTACTTCAGTTTTAGTGTTAGCTTATCTTCAGCTCATTTTATTTGAAATGGCAAGAATCAAATCAATTAAAAAAATTACTTTTGGACAGACTCCATAATCCCAGCATCACTGTCAGAAATTCCAACTTCTGCCTTGTCAACTTTGATCACTCCTGTGACAAAGACAGTCTCAGTGTTTCTCCCTCCAGTAGCATAAATAGTCTCATGTTCTGGCTCCTGAAGCGAAATCTGGAGGACAGAAGGGCATGACCATTCAAATGATTGTTAATTACTATAACATCAAAAAGAAGCAACCAACTACAGTTTACAAGTACCTCAAAAACTAGTGAATATTTCCCAACATCCATTTTCAATGTAGCAATGTCCAAGTAATGAACATTGCTGTCGAGGTCAAACTGAAGTTCCTGAGACCAGAAGGAAAAGGATGTTAGGGCATGGCAGCTGCAACGCGCACACACAAAAAAAATGATATGAGCAATTATAAGTTTATAACACGAAGGAAGTTCCAAGAGGTAACTGCTGATTCAACTCTATACCTTGTTGTCCGTGCTGATGACCTTAGAGTCAGAGCCCAACACTTGTACAAGGCTCACTCTGAGGGGAGGTGCAGCAGATCCAAACACTGTAGTGACTTCAACCTGAAAAGAATACACATGGAGGAAATACAAACTAGAGTCAACTTATGTTCAGTTAAACACAATAAAAAGCAAAAGCAATGAGTAGCATCATTGCAGATAGATATTGTACAGTTTTATACTCACTGCATACAATTTTAGCAAACAATTATTGTTAGTTTGCTACACAATTGCAACTAGAATCCACCACACCAGATGACATCAATAATAGCATGCTTGTTCAAAACAGGATGAATTCAAGACTTCCAAAGTTTAATGATTACAAGCAGTGCTTGCCAGAGACATGGGGAGTTTCCCCACCATAACATAGTCAGTATATAGCAGAATAATTCAATGATCAAACATATCAAGATTTACACAAAATCTTATAAACATCAAGTCAAAGAAATCTCAATAAGAGCGCTATGCATCAGGCAAAACCCAAGAGAATAGTATTTGATAATCACCTTAAGCTGGTCTTTGGAGGTCAGCGAAAATACTTCGGAAGGAAGCGAAAGGATCAAAGGAACAAACACCCTGCAAATTGCAGAAAGAAATAAGCATCAAAGGGTAACTGGGACATCAAGAAAAATGATAGGGGATGCACATTCTTCAAAAACAACAATAAAAAAAGAAAGACTTGCCTATTGTTCTCCAGGAATGACAAAGACTCAATCTGATTAAAGCAATCCCTTGCACTACCTGGGAGCCCTATACCGAGAAAGAACTTTGCCAAGCCCAGTATTTTCTCACCAGGGATCTGTAGATTGAGCGTAGTTGGTTAAGAAAGGTTCTTACACTTTAAATTTAATGAACAAGTATCAAATTAAAGTGAAAAGACCCACATTCAATTTCCCAGAAGCAACATTTGCAAAGGTGGTGACACCCCGTACTACTGAAGCAGAAGTTGTTATGGGGCCCTTGTATTCGGTAGCATCAACATGTTTCTCGTCAAAGTAGAAGGTTCCATCATCTAAGTATATACATAACACATGACACTATAAGTTCAAATCTAAGAATATACATAACATAAGACACTGTAAGTTCAAAAAGAGGAATAGTTTCACTTGGAAGTGACTGATTCTTAAGAGAAAAATATCAAAGTACACCAAGTAAATTGCCTCATATTCGCCTAGACATATCCTAACAATATAAAAGAACCAATTTCTGCACTAGTAACTATATAAATCTGCAATTCAGTGTGCCATAGGTTTAGCAATTGGCAACTAAGTTCCTAGGTTCCTATGAGGTGTCAAGCACGAACATAGACTCCTGGAAAATCTAGCCAAGTTCAATTTGGATCTGCGTCTTGTCTTAAAGCTGATTAACTCAAATATTTATCTTGGGCAAGCACAAAGAAGATTAGAGAACATACCATAGCTCTTGATGGCATCAAACAGCTTCATGATGTCATTTTTGACCACTCCTATCTGATGGCATGGTATTTAAAATCAGAACCAGCAACAAGTACAAACTTAAAATGTCACACTAATGAGCAATGACACATATAACAAATGCAGAACAAAAATAGGACTGGAACTTGGAAGAGCCATTCACCAACAAATTGTACAAAAGCAAAAAAGAAAAGCAGAGCATCATACACGAGCATGAAATGGTAGCACCTAAATACCACAAGATCATTAAAAGAGAGGATGCAGAAAACCACGGTACCTAGTGTGACATGGGTGCATCTCTTTATCACTTACGCTTAAGGAAGATAATCACATAAAAAAGTACGACAAGTTAACACAATTACTCAAGCAGAGAGCGTACACACACCATGGATGGATCAACCTCAGCATCAGCCAGTGAAACAACTCCTGCCAATGCTTCTAGTGCAATACCTGTGGCAGTACATTATTGCTAAACATCAGCGACCAAAGTTATGCATTAGATTTGCAGTAAAGATCTCCCTGGTGAAGAGAAAAATTTCACAAAGACATGGTCACTGACTACTAGTTTAATTTTCAACCCCCCTCCCCAAAAAAAAAAAAACAACACACACACGCACACAAAACAAAAGTGTCTCGGACAATTAGACAAAAATGAACTAGCAACCAGTGCATCCAAATGCAAGTACACTTCAACATAAAATTCATTTAAGGGTTTGATTGACCAGTAAGAACTATTACCAGCAGCAAATGTGCTAGATTCAGCACTGTTAGTGTCATAACGCCATCTTCCGTCGCTTTGGCTCAGTGCCTACAGGAACAAAGACACTTATGACACAACTCTAATTTGAACAGGAAAATATGTTGTAGATTGCTAAAACTAGAAAAGGAAAAAAAAATGCATAGCCATATTGTACTGCTGTCACCTTAATTGCATGAAATGTGCTATCTGCATCAGATAGAACAACACTGTGGCCTTGTTCCTGCAAGAACAACAAAAGTTCATCAACTGCCACATTAAATTCAGACACGTACTAAAAGTAGTGACGACAAAACGAACAAACAAGTATCAGCTAGAAAGTGCATTAGAGAGAGCAACCTTGATGCTAAGCAGCCCTCCCACAGAATAGTAGAATTCCAGCAGCGAGTTGGTGTCCTTGATCACTACCTTAAGTCTCGCCGCAACATCCTACCACAAAGGACGTGTATCAGAACACCACCAAACAAGAGAACCCCAGCAGCAACAGCAAGATCTCTAAGGTAACACCCACATCGTAAACGCCGGCATCGACAGTGCATCCGAGGACGCCGCTGATCCGGACCGCATGGAACAGATCCTTCGCGGGCGACGACGAGGGGGAAGCCAGCTTCTCGGCGGCAAGCTTGCACGCCTTACCAGTAAGGCTCTTATCCTTCTCTACCCCGAGTATCTGGA
Organism: Melocanna baccifera; assembly: GCA_036346265.1. Lineage (NCBI taxonomy): Eukaryota > Viridiplantae > Streptophyta > Magnoliopsida > Poales > Poaceae > Melocanna > Melocanna baccifera. Next base: position 9,044,581 of record CM070678.1, read on the forward strand.
ACGTCCTGACCGCCTCATACGTCCTCTCCAAACTGCAGAGTGCACACAGTCAAAATTACCACGTGAACGCGAGTAAGCCTCGAAAGTTCAAACACGCGGCTCCGTCTCGGACCGATCTGGATCAAACTAGATCGGTAATTGCGTCCCCGGGGGACAAGCGCTGGAGATCGGGAGAGTGCGGAGTTGGCGAGTGGTTAGTGAACTTACTCGCCGAGGGATCCATCGGAGGAGGCGGCGAAGAGCTCGGCGGCGGCGGATCTGTGAGCGTCGGAGACCGGTCGGACGGCGGAGGAGAGGGGGGCGACGGCCGCGGCGAGGAGGAGGAGGGCGGCCAGGGGCGGGAGCCTCCCGGCCATGGCCGATGTGGCGGTGGCGGTGGCGGTGGCCGGAGAAAGGAGAGGAGGGGCGTAGGGTTTAGGAGACTGGGCGTGTGGGAGCAGCCAGATCTGCTGAGGTCGAGGGAAGGGGACGACTAGAAATATTTCGCCCGGTCACGGTCAGCCGCCTCGACGTCTGGACTGGTGGTTCCGTTATAGCTTTTGGGCGAGTTCTTCGCGGCCGTTGGGGTTTTCTCGAGCCATTGCTCGATGTATGTCCTCGGTCAATTCCACGTTTGGGATCCCACCATTACACAATATATATACATCTATCGTAAAATGATTCGTTGGTGTATATGTTTTTCTTGTGAGATCATTTTAAACTATACTGAATGAACAATTTTGAAACCATTTTAAAATAGTTGTGAAACTTCCAACTCACACAACCATCTCCTATCCTACGCAAAAATGCATCTTCTACGCATCCATCCCTTTTCTGTAGAACTCCCGAGCTACTTCCTAATGATGTTAACCAACAATCTCATGCACTCTTTTGTCTAACAACAGTTTTTGTCGACACAATCGTATTATAAGTTAATAATCAACAATTGCATAGTACTCACAAATGCCCTAAATCATACGACACTTGTTTTTATACCCTTACAATACCAAACCTAGCTCGCTAATTTTCGCCCCAACTCACAGTAAGGACGTAAGAGGCTATACAGTAGAAACACTAGACAGTGAGAAACATATTGTGTAGATTACTTTAATGTACAATGTTCATTACCGCAATGCTCATTACCTAGGTGATGTCCAATCAAACGGCAAACTTTTCGATCACCATTCACCCTTGGATGTGAAGAACATACAAATATTAAGGTTTTAACATCTTTTCTGAGAAATTTTTATAGTGCTTGTGCTTAATCCAATTAATCTGAATGGTTAATTAGATGCATTAGTTGAAGTACATAGGACTTAATTCCAATACCAGTTACGGTGGTTAACCATGGAGTGCAGCATTAACAAGTTTGATCTCGTTTGGTATGGTTCCATTACATTCACCTTTTTATTTTGTCAATCATGTCGCGGGTGATGATAACTTGTGTCTACCAATAATTTTACCAATTTCACAAGCACACAACCATCTAAATCCCTGTATATAAAAAACATCTAAGACCGTAACACTCATTGGTTGCTTCAAGCTCATCATAGGGCCTGTTCTTTTTTGCTGTGGCTGATGGCTTTTTGACTGTTTGCGATAGAGATTACAGAAAGAGAGATACTCGCTTGCGATTTTTGATGGTACAGATATTAGTTTTTTAACGTGTACTACAATTAACTTGTAGACTCCATTTTAAAAAAATACTCCGTTTAAAAGTTAGTTACTGTAGCAAAAACGATATGTCGTGTTGTGGGTTCATTTGACTTCACCTCTATTATTTTGTGTTTGTTTTGTATTCCGGAGGCAATTTTTGGTCAAGGGGGCGAGATGGATTCGGTAACCGGGGTCAAATTTCTATATCAAATACCATCCCAATAGGAGGAAGAAGGCCATTCTGATGACTGCAAAAGAAAAACGATGAAACTTTTTTATGTATACAATTAGGCATTAAGTGTATTCTTTGGGAAATTTTGTTGAAATCCCCCCTACTACTAGATTGAAACCAAGTTAATTTTCACTACTTGGGACCAGAGCTATGAAGCATGTCATATGAATGACTAGCATTTATCGGGAACTTTGCATATGTAGTCAAGTTTAATTGTACCTTTGGAAAACGTTTTGGTCTATCTTGTGGAAGCCTATTTTCTCTAACAGTACTGTATTATTGCTTATTTGGTTACCTAAAACAACTTGCTAATTTTAATTGTCCTCTTATTTTTTAATTATGCTGAGATTGGCCATACTGCAGTTTATATAGTACTTATTTTGGATTACGCAAGCAGTAATGGTCGTCAATGGGATGACCGCACTGATTACCTTCAGTAGTCTCCAAGTTGTAAACTCTCTACAGAAGATGCGAGTCTTGTCTCTCGAACGTGGCATGGTGCTAAGCAATTTGAAGGAGCTAACAGCTTCTTTGCATGCTTTAGCTGTTGTTTCCTGTAGCAAGAATGTCATCGAGCGTGTCTCGAACATCAGGTGACGTTGGCATGGTGCTCCGAAGCAATGCATTATCTGCCCCTTGTGCCAGCCGCGTGGTTCTATTGGGAAAGGGATGTATGGTGGGATGTTCATGATGGTATATTTGGGGAAAATTCGTTCGTTAGCCGAGGCTAAGTAGGGTAGGGTTCAAATTTTCATTTTGGAAAAAAATCTTGGAGGTCAGTGAGATGAACGAAATGAACGAACTTTTGTTCTTTTGTTCAAAATTTCGGACGAAATATTCAAACCATATTTGAATTTTGATGAAATTTGACCAAATCTTGGACATAATTTAGATAAAATTCAAATAGGAACAAATTCAGTCAAAATTTAATCGAATTATATTTCATTCGGTGAGTAACAAAAGCACCAAAATGACCGAAATTTCGCCAAATTTTTGGTGAAGTATTGAACCCTGGAGTAGGGTTGGATTGTCACCAGCTCAACGACCATCTAACAAATGGAACATGGCTGATGAAGTTTGGACATAACTAGCGCTGCATGATGACAGAATTCCGAAACTAGCACCCTACGCGAAATATTTCCGTTTCTGATCCCGTTTCAACCGCACGTTTCCGCCACGGCCGACACGTAGCAGTCGTGCGGTACCGGACCGCATGACCGGTGCTACGGTTGAGTCGTGCGATGCGGCACCGCGACGATCGCGATCAGTAGCACCGGTCGTGCGGTCCGGTACCGCACAACTGCTACGTGTCGGTCGTGGCGGAAACGTGCGGTCAAAACGGGGGCCAGAAATGGAAATATTTCGCACAGGGTGCTAGTTTCGGAATTCCGTCGCCATGGAACGCTAGTTATGTCCAAAATTCGCATCTAGAGAGATACCTGATGGGAAACCGAAAGCCGCGATGGAGACGGACGAGTGGGGATGAGGCGACAGTATGGCCAGAGGTGATTTGACGTGTTAAGATATGTATAATAGTTTGTCATCTCTAAGACTTTCACGTCATCTAAACACAATATTAGAGACAACATATCCAATAATAAATCATACATCTAACTATTTTATACTATTTTCATCATAACTACCTATTCTAGCAATGAAATCCAAATACAAGTGAGGGGTGGACGTCAACCGTATTATAGGCTGTCGTTCACAAGAGTAAAAATGACATATGGGTTTATACAGGTTCGGCGATCCGAGAGGGCCGCTCTACTCTTGTCGACAAGCCAACGGGGTTATCTCTGAGGAGGGAGTCCCCAAGAGTTTGAATGTACTTCTTTATTGTTCATGATAGCTCCCCTTCAAATAAGGATTACATAGGGTATTTATAGCCTCTTGGGCCTATACAAATGTCTGAAATGCCCCCTGAGGGGATAGCTACCTTATGAGTATAAGTGAATGGTACAAATATCCTTTATGAGTGTAATCTCATTTCTTGATCTATAAACAAGTGTTTTCTGTAGAGCGGGTCCCGCCGGTAGAGGGGTGAACTATTCTTCCAACACTATCTATTTCATACTTTCTCACTATTTTGTGTTGGTTTATGGGTTTAAGTTGTCTCTTATATAAAAGATAATATATTATCTCTTCTCACATTCTCTTTTTCATATAAAATTTTACTTATTTAATATAACCAAGAAAAAATTAAAACCACACTATTAACCAACAATCCGGCGGACGGCGCGAATTACCCCCAGAGGCCCGCAGTACTCACAGCAGCATAACCAAGAAGGCAGCTAGGCCATGGCCCAATAACCAGTTCCCCAGCCTACTGGGCTTCATACCGGGTCTACCAGCCTGCCCGATCCCACCGCTAAACAAACCAGTCTCGAAACAGCACGAGACGAAAGTAACCTTCCTGCCCTAAACCCTCTCCGACTCTCCCCCGACAACGATGACGGCCGCCGCCGAGGCCCTCATACGGTAAGCTCCCACTTCTCACGCGTCGTCCCAGCAAGAGCAGCAGGATATGTCTGAAGAAATTCACATGGGTTTGCTTGCTTGCAGCGATGACGCGCCGAAGCTGCTCGCAGCCTTGAAGGAGATGAAGGACGGGCTCGACCTCGTCAGGGGCAAGGTCGAGGCCCTCACCCGAAAGGTACCCGCTCTCCCCACTCCCAAGCTCCCCATCTCTCTCCCTCAAAGGAGTGATGGCGGCGAGGCGATTAAGAGCCAAAATTGGGGACTAGAGAATGAATCTTGGTTTGCTTTCCGGTGGGCGTGGTGAGAATCGTGTTCTTATTCTTTGGAATTCTGTATGTGGATAGGTGAAGAAGAACCAGCTGCCGACGGGCGATGGGATCGGGTACCTGGAGGCGAAGCACCACCTGCTCCTGAGCTACTGCCAGGACATCGTGTACTACCTGCTCCACAAGGCCAAGGGGCTCTCGGTGGACGGCCACCCCGTCGTGCGGAGCCTTGTCGAGATCAGGCTGTTTCTGGAGAAGGTGCGCTTGTCCCCTCCGGTGTTGATTGTTGTGTTGTTTGTCTCCATTTAGTTGCCTAATAATAGATGGGGTGTTATGTTGAATTCGATGTGGTAGATTCGCCCGATAGACAAGAAGATGGAGTACCAAATCAAGAAGCTCACCGATGCCGCGGAGGGTGCAGCTGCCCAGGAGAAGGCGCTCGATGCAGAGGCTAAGGGGAAGGGCCAGCCTCGGGATGAGGAAGACCTGTTGAGGTATCGGCCGAACCCAGATATGATGGACTCAAAGTCTGCTCCTGAGGGACAGGTGATTTTTTTCACTTCCTAACTGAATTTTCTGTTACATTCGCTAAGGCGATCAGATGTTTCCTTCTGTGCGCACTCCTACTGACCTACATGAAATTACCTTAAGCAATTATATTTGTTATCTTCTCTGCATTTCAATTTTGAAACATAGCGGTTGCATGAATTGATAAATGTTAGGGAGTGTCTATACAACATTCACATGTTTTTTGAGCTCAATTCAATCAGATTTTCTGGGCGTTGGATCTCCATCCAATGCCCCAGATTCGGAGCACCTACATATTTTTGGAGGGGGGTATGGAGGATCTGTTGGATGGAGGTCTAATACCCCAGATTCTTTTTTTTGGAGGGGGAGGGATATACGGGATTCGTTGGATAAAAATCTAATGTCCTAAAAATCTAACTGATCTGAGCCTAAAAAACATGCGAATGTTGTATAGCACTTCTCTAAATGTTAAATAATTCGCATGAGGACCGAATCTACCCATCTTTACTGGGCTGTCTTGTGTAATGTAGTTGCTACTTATAATAGTAAATCAACATCTCTTCTATCCAGAATTCGGTAGAATCACATTAATTTGCGTCAGATGTATTAGGAACTATAACGTGGTGGTTTATGTATCTTGTTTTAAATAAACATTAGCATAATTTCTATGCTTGCATCTACAGACACCACTACATGTTTAAAGATTGTCTTATTTCTTGCATAAGGTTCGGATATACTACTAAGTGCACTATTCCCATAAAACTGAATTAGGTTCACTATGTGTTAGATCAGTAATGATCATTTCTCAGTTAGTTTGGCATGTTCAATTCATACAACTGTAACAATTCATTATTGTCTGATGTAACTGCTTGACTTCAGGACAATGATGGTATCTACCGTCCTCCGAAATTTATGCCTGCTAGTATGGATGATGAGGATAAGCGTCGCAAACAAGCTTCAAGGAGAGATAAAGCATTGGCACGTATGGCAACAGAAAATCCTTATCTCAAAGAGATTATGGATGATGCTGCTGATAGACCTGAAGAGGTTTGTGTATTATTTTATTTGAATAGTTAGCTACTTGCTCAGATGTAGAGTTAGCTATTTCTTGTGCTATTCTCAAGCTAAATAATCTGTCTGTTCAAATTCGCAGTGGAAGGAAACAGCGGGTGATGAGAGCAGGGAATTTGTGAAGTACATGCGGCAGAGAGAGAAGCAGGAGAAACAAGAAGAGGAGCTGTTCACTCGAGCTCCAGTAACCAAACGTGATAAGCAGATGGAGAGGCAGATGAGGAAACAACTTCATGGGTATGCTTATATCTCAGAATTTAGGAGGTGTTCAGAATGATGGTGGTTTATGCCTTTTTTACTGTAGCTGGATTATTTTTTTACTGTAGCTGAGTTGGCTTATTTGGTAAATTAAATTAAAAAAATAAAAATAGAAAAAACATATTAGCCCATCACGCAATGCAAAAGAATACGGAAAAAAGAAAGCACAAAAAACCAAAAAATTAAAAATAAAACAGAAAAAATCAACAGTAAAAAAGCCAAACAAATAAAAAATAAAACTGAAAAAAAATCAACAGTAAAAAAGCCACCGCTAGACGCAGACGCTAGCTTTTCCAAACGCTGAGCGGGGCGTTATGCAGTTGATCTCGTGCTAATGTTTATCCCCTTTGAATGATGATAGCTTTGGTCACTTCAAGCCGAGGTCGTTCTTTGATATTTTCAATTTTACCCAACTTGGGGGCTCAACTGACTTGATTCTGTAAACAGGTTACGAGGCCTAACTGATGGATTCGACCTTGGAATGAACATGCTGCTCGATGGAGACAAGGAAACTGATGGTGATTCAAGCAAGCCGCATGGCAAGAGTGGAGGACGGAGAAAACACCAGAAAAGCAAGAAGAGGAAGAGGCATTAGTTCCAACCCACCGATAGTCTCTTGACACGGCAATTTCCTCAATTCAAAACAGAAATTTTGATCTATGCGAATCAAACAATATGAATCATATGAGTTAAATGTGGCATTAGCCGCACTTTTGTGCATCTGTCTGGCAACAACTAATCGAGTCCTTCAGATTTCAGATGTCTGTCGTTTGCTTAAGATCTCAATTGTTTGTCTGGGTTTCTGGTTTTATTTGTTATCCTGTTTATGCCATGATCACTCATGACCATGCCAATTATTGTTATGGAAACCCTTGTGTGCCAGATTCTTGAAGAGCCATTAATGTAAATCCAACGGCGGCTGGTCAGGAAATGGCTGCTCGAAAGGAAATTGATGTGCGATGTTGCAATGCATCACATCTTTGGATGTGTTCATCGCGAACAAACTTTGGGTTGATTCTGCTTCCGATGGTTTTTAGCCGTAGTAGCATAATTGTTTATATAAATGAATCTAATGTTAATAAGCTATTTTGAAAATACTGTTTTAATAAGATGCTTTAAAAAAAGATAGAGAATTCGTTCTATTTATTTATTTAAAATAAATCATAAACTAAAAAAAACTCGAAAAAATCATAAATTAAAAAGAAAAAAAAACCTTTGATTCCTCTTGTCTCCCGTAAACAGCGAGCTGACAACTGTACATGGGAGAAGCATCTTCAGTCTCCATCCCAAGCGAAGTAATAATGCGGTGCAGGGCGAAACGCAAGTATATATTCCCACTTACCAAGAGACGTATATTCTTACCTGACTGGTGGCTCATCTCGAAGGTGACTTGTAAGAATAAAGTCCATTGGCACCTTTGCTTGCTAATCATCAGGGATGATTTTTTTTGAACTGATTTTGGATTTACAATTTTGTATACAAGTTAGAGAAATCCTTGCTAAGCCTGGACAAGGCAAATGTTTATTACTGGATTGATCATTATGGATGCTAGCTGGATTATGAGATCTGGTGGTTTCTCAAGCTTCTGCAAGACCTAAGGCTAAATAATGCTATGCACATAACAAGACCCTTATGGCTCTAACGTATCCACCGAGTGTCTAAATTAGCTATTTTCTCATCAAAACGTCCTCATTAGAAGGGGAACAAATAACATATTAATGTGAGTCGATCTTTCTTTGTCCAATGTAGCCGTCCCGGGTATTTAACTCTGTTCTTTTCAGCTTATAAATTATGATTTCATCCGAGCAAATAAATGAAACGACTTCTCTATCTCTGTTTCGAGAAAACTTATCGGAACAGCTTTTTATCGTAGCTGAAAAGAAGGCATCCAAAATACAGCCAAGAAATGCTAGGCAAACGCTAAAAAGCAAGGAAGAAAGCACAAAAGCAGTGTGCACAGGTATCTTTCATGAATAAATTCCTTACTCCACTCATGCACTTCCACACTATAAAAGCACACTCAGGTCTCAGCATTGTAAGCACAAGCACTCTAAAATACACGCAAACAAATTAGACACACAAAGCCAAGCACATCACCATGGCACACTACCAAGAGGTGGACTACTGCTCGGAGGAGGTGAAGTCGGTGGCCAACCCGGCCGGCGGCGGCGTGCAGCAGCACGTCGTCAAGGAGAAGTTCCAGGAGGTTGACAAGGTCCCACGCTTCGGCCGCGGCCACGGCCACGGCCACTTGGAGTTGCGCGATACCAAGCTCGAGGAGGACGTCAACACCTGCACCGGCGAGTTCCACGAGCGCAAGGAGAGCACCGTGTACAGGGCTGACTGATCGATCAGCTATGTATGCACACGGATGAACCGCGCGTGCGCATGCATGCATGCATGCATGGCGTACGTGTGTATATGTATGTACAAGGTGTTATGCAAGGTCATATCGTATGCATGTGTGCGTCCTTGGCTAGTAGCCTAGCATGCATGCATGCAGCGCGCTTCTCTACGAACTACGAAAATAAGCTCGTGGCCTGAATAAACATTCTCCTTAATTACCATCTATATCTCTGATTCCAATTTGCAATGCATTATGGTGTGCCACGACTATACACTTGTATTCCAAGGTGTTACGGTGTGCCACGAATACATACATACATACATATATATATGTATGCATACATACATACGACTATTTTATTGCTAAAGTGCTAATGACCAACGATCTAGATTGTGTGACTTGGATGAAGGTGGGTGGGGAATTAGGGTCTAAATTCATTTGAAATTTTGAAATCGAGTATATTTTTTCAAATATATATATTTTTTTATTTGAATTGTTATAAATGAGTATATATATCCTAAAATTGATATTTTCAAAAAAAATATATACCCGAATATGAATTGACTTCGTGCATTTAAAATTATGGTGCCCAAGCACCATGGTGCCTAAGCACCATGATCTAAAATATGTATTTCCTTTATGTATCATGTGTGAAAACTTTTGGATTTTTTTTAATAAGGAGTTTAACTAGTTTACTAACTAGTTCAAACAAGTTTGAACTGAAATTCGAATTATAGTTGCCTTTTTTGATGATAGTTTGATTGTAGGTATATATTGATTATATATATAAATTAGCAAAGTATGTGATCTAAATTCATTTGAAACTTTAAAATCAAGTGTATTTTTTTCAAAGGCATACGTTTCATTTGAATTGTTATACATGGGTATATACCTTAAAATTGATATTTTCAAAAAATACATCTAAATTTGGATTGAATTTGCATATTTGAAATCATGGTACCTAGACACTATGGTGCCCTATTTCAACATCTTGTATGTATGTATAAAAGGAGTATATATATAAATTATGCAATATCAGAAAAGTACAGTAAATCTCATGTGGTTGTGCAGTAAAACAAAATATTGATTTCAACTAGTTTTATTCTATGCTTATTCCGTCCGTGCTTAGAAATGTGTAGTAAATCTCATGTGGTGTGCAGTAAAATAGCTTCTTTAATGAAGTAAACTAATTTCATAGCGTCAAAACATATCCAACATGCATTTTATTTTGTTAAGCTCGTAATTTTGAACATGATGGTACAAACAGACCACAGACCAAATGTTCGATTAAAGAGATATTGAAATTTTAAGTTTATAGTCAAAAGAAAAAACTCCCACATAAGGTGCATTAACCATCCTTTGGGATGGGCACTCGATTGGGTTAGGCTTGGTAAGGATGGAAAAACTAACCGGAGCATAGAATAACTTATTCTACGTTCCAGCCATAACTAGTGTTATGCACGACCACGACCCATCTACGCACGATCCTAGGCACCCCCATGCAATCGCCTGTAAAACACATGCCTGCAGTTTTCCACCACCCCTACCCCTTATCTTCTACTACGCTAAGGCCGTCCACCACATGGGCATGGGAGCCCACCGATCGTTAGTAATCGATCATCATCTCTCGCATCGTGCAGTTTTGCCGCCGCCGCACCTCCGCCGTTTCCTGTGCCGATGTCACTGTTGTGTGATGGTGGTAGTAAAAATAAAAAATTATATTTACGACCAAATATATTCTATTTTTACGATCAGATGAAACCACTTTTACCATACTGATGAATTTACTGGATGTATTGTTAGAATTTATTACCACATCTAGCCATGGCATATGCTAGCCATGTGATAGTGGCAGTAAAGAATGAAAACAACATTTAAGACCAGATACATTCAATTTTATGGTCAGATGGAACTATTTACACTTTACTGACAAATTTGCTAGACATGTCGTTAGAGTTTACTACAACACCTAGCCGTGGCGCATGCTGGCTGTGTGACGGTGGTAGTAAAAATGGAAACCACATTTACGTTTAGATACATATCAACTTACGACCAAGATGAACTGTGCGATCCAACCACACGTTGGAGTTGACAGTAAAAATAGAAACCACATTTACAACCATATATATTTTATTTTACAGCCAGATGAAACCGCTTACACTGTACTGACGAATTTACTAGACACATTATTAAAATTTATTGTCACACCTAATTGTGGCGCATGTTGGCCATGTGATGGTAGATTGGCAGCAGTATCTGGTCGCTTGCACTGTATCTGGTCGAATTTACTAAATATGACCAAATATATTCTATTTTATGATCAGATGAAATCGCTTGCACTGTATCTGGTCGAATTTACTAAATATGTCATAAGAGTTTGCTGCCACAACTACGGTGGCACCTGTTGGCCATGTGATGGCGGCAATAAAATAGAAATCACATTTACGACTAGATATATTCTATTTTTATAGCTAGATGAAACCATTTACACTATACTGATAAATTTATTGGATACGTCATTGGAGTTTACTACCACACCAGCCATGGCGCATACTAGACATGTGACGTCAGTGTCAGGGTCGTTGGTTTATGGCCTATGTATGTTGGGATCGACCCAGTCGGATGGGGGTCTAGCACGAGGGGGTGGGGACAGGCGGGTCGCGCAGCTCGGTGTGGGCATAGGCTCGGTCGAGGCGGGGGGAACTGACTGAAGTGTAGAATAACTTATTCTACGCTTAGGCATAGAATAATGTATCTATCTATATGTATGTATATGTGTGTATATAGGTAAATTACATGAGACACCTAGGTACCTAGGCACCCACATCATGAACCGTTCGATACGAGTATGATTGATAAGCACATGATATAACACCATGTGTATAATGTTTTATACTTTTGATATAAGCACACCAATAGATATTGATTTGGGTGCTTAGGTACCTAGGTGCATCAAAACACTTACGTTCAGACATTAATGCAAAGAAGCCTTTTTGGCTGCTTGGAAAATGGTTTGTAGACCTAGGCTACAGGGTGGTTTAGGAGTTCACGATCTGCAAGTTAAAAAAAATGATGCTTTGCGCTTGAAGAACCTACACAAGTTTTTTAATAGAGCCAATTTGCCTTGGGTGCAGTTGACTTGGTCATCTTATTACCGGGGTAATAGACTTCCCTCTGCTGCTGGAGAAGGCTCATTTTGGTGGAAGGACAATCTCAAATTGTTAGTCCTTTATAAAGGAATAGCAAAATGCACTATCGGTGAGATCAATCTGCTCTCTTTTGGTTAGACTTATGGAATAATAATCTTCTTTCAGTGCAAAGTACAGAATTGTATTCATTCGTCAAAATTGATAATATGACAGTGAGGCAAGTGCTCAGTGCATTATAATTTCAAAACCTCTTCAGGGGGCGTTCAGAATAGCGACGACTTATGTCCTTTTTTTACTGTAATTGGCTTTTTTTACTGTAGTTGAGTTAGCTTATTTAGCATAATTAAATTTTAAAAAAAATTAAAAACAGAAAAAACATGTTAGCCCATCACGGACAATACAAAGGAATACGGGAAAAAAAGAAAAAATATAAAAAAGTCTAAAAAATCTAAAAAAATCAGAAAAAGACGAAATTACTGAATAGTAAAAAAAAAGTGCAGAAGCTAAGTCTGCCTCTATTAGTTCAAGCTTACAATCAATCTTGTCACAACATCAGCTGCAACACCCGAGTTCAACAAATGATCATGATGTTTGGAGTTATGCTTGGAATTCAGGAATCTATTCATCGGTTAAAACTAACAAGATCCTTAAGGGTACTCAACCTTGTCATGTGATGTTTAAATGGATCTGGAAAAGCTCATGCCAATCAAGACACAAAGTTTTCTTCTAATTGCTCTTAAAGGACAGACTGAATACAAGGAACTTACTTCACCGAAAGAATCGAGTACTTGAAGATTATACTTGTGTCCTTTGTCAGCAAGGAGCTGAAGAAATGTTGCATCATTTGTTTTTGCAATGTCCTTTTACTAAAGTTGTTGGGATTTGCTGTGTCCTAACAGGCAATCCGGGCTTTCAACTTTGGAGAGCTTAATGGATACCAAGCTCTCACTGAACCTTGGTTTTGCCATGGATATTATCATATTGGCATGCTGGAGCTTATGGATTACCAGAAATAAGAAAATGTCTGAGCGTATTGATCCATCTCAACAAATTTGGAAGCAAAAATTTAAGATGGAGTTTGCCATGTTTATCCATAGGGCAAATAAAAAGATGTTTCCTCATATTCAGGAGTGGTTTGATACTTTCTTTTAAGTTTTTTTTTGTTTTTTGAACATTCCCTTTCTCCCTTTCTTGTATCTAACCTTTTCCCTTCATATTAATATATTTTAATATTCAGCCGGACCAGTTTGGTCCTACTGTTACTTCAAAGGGAAAAAATGTAGGCCTGTGAGCAGAGGAGCAGGCATCCCAAACTGATAACTGCTTACTTACTACTGAATACTGATCGATCGACCAGGCAACTATGAAATGCACGTGCTTTTAGCTATTATAATTTACAAGTTCATATACAGTATTATTTCCGACGACGGAGACGATTCAGAGCACTGCAATGCGCCATGTTTATGGTCATATCTAAACACGAAGACCACAAGAAGAAGACAGGTCCTATCTATATTGTTACCTGTAGTCTGCTTACCCTTGGAAGGAAAATACAACAAAAGTTTAATAAGGGAAAACACAACAAAATTTTAATAAGTGCCACTATGCTTGGTTATTGTGAAGATCTCTCTAGCTATTCTACGAGAAAATTCAGCTGAGTTATATATGCCAGCTTAAACGCAGGTATATTCAGTATTCTTAATTTCTTACTGCAGTCTGCAGCAAGACGAGTCTACAGCTCCTAGTAATGGAAGTGTTACAGTGCAAAACGTCAGATTATGACCCATGTTTGATCCTCGGTAGGCAGGGGCGCTCAAAAAAGAACAAAAGGATGACTCTAGTAGCCAATCATGCGTCTAAAAGGATGAGTGCTAAACTTCCATAACATGCATGGTAAATTGTTTATTGTATCTTTTCATCCCTTTTAATAAAATGACATGCAATTCTTTTGCATGGTTCCCAAAAAAAAATGCATGGTAAATCGTAGTACATTTTATAACTCGTAACTGAATACCAAGTTGAGTAGTTCCGCTGTTGCCTCCCTGTTATTGTTGGTTAACTACAGTATTCTGTGCTGTTGTCACTACTACATTTTACCTCTAATTGCTCTCCTGTATCGAACCTTCTTTAATAAATAGGATGAGCTCCTGCCAATAATTTCAAATAAAATAAAAACCTTAACACCGAGTAGGTGATGAACAAGGACGCGTCCCGGCCTTCTGCTTAACTATCCAGTATTCACAATATTCCAAAGTAAAATACGCGTCCCAGTTCATCCCCTGCGTGCTAGCTAGCAAAACATGCATGACAGATCAAGATGCCCAGCTTTCTGTCTTTTAGACAAGCAGAAGGGATTATTGATGGCAATTTCCGTGCAGTACAGGGACAAGGGTGAATCAAATTCAAGTAATAAAGAGCCTTGATTGGATAAAAAAAATTTGCGGAGAAGAGGATCTCAAGAGCTCTCCAGTTGGTTCTTAATTTATAAACTAATAATACATGTCAGTAAACTTTTACCCGGTAGTCGATTGACTAACGTGCGCAGCTCTAAGAAGCAAAAGTTACTTAATACTACAATTCAGATCAAAATGCATAATGAAACGGCAATTTCCTACATAGCATGACCATTCCCAGGCTAATATATATGGCCCTTTTTGTAAGGAAATATATGGTCTTTTCGTTGTTGTTGTTGTTTTTTTGTCTGAGCGAAATGTCTTCCAGCATCCAAACTCCTTTTCTTATTCCATTTACATTCTTCTTTGTCTCGATCCATGCCTATGCACACATGTCTGCCCTAGCTTGGAACTTTTAGCTCAATCACAAATTTGTGGGCGTTGAGGGGAAGAAATGCGCATCGATTTCTCTCCTATCTTCGATCCAAACGGGCAGGTGGCGCGTCTCGGCAGAAAGCATTGCAAGCAGGTATCTTTCAGAACAAATTCCCTACTCCACCCACGCACACCATTAGCAGACGAAGGCACCTGCACACTATAAAGGCAGGGCCAATCCTAGCATCCTGCATCAGGTCGCAGCACTGCACATCACAAGCGCGCGCGCACAGACAAAGCCGTTCACCGCAACCCAATCGACACCGGCCACCATGGCGCAGTACTACTCGGAGGTGGGCCACTGCCCGGAGGAGAGGAGCAGGCCGTACGCCAACCCGGGCTTCTGCCACGGCGAGGGCGGCGAGCGCTACGCCGTCAGGAAAGAGGCCTACGAGGAGGTCGACGAGATGGCGCTCGCCGGCAGGGGCCACCAGCACCACGGCCACCTCGCCCACAGCGGCAGCCACCACGGGCATCTCGGCCACGAGGGTCACCACGAGCACCTCGGCCACCGTGAGCACCACGGCCACGCCGGGCGCCGCTATGACTCGTGCACCGGCGAGTACTATGCCTGAGCGCGCATGTACGAGGAGAGGTTCAAGGTCACCATGGGCTGCTGCCCGGCCGCGGCAGCCCGCTAGCTATGTACGTGCGTATGTGAGTGTGTGCACGGTCATATACGCTATGTGTATGCATAGCATATGCGTGTATATGCTTATGTATTACGAGAATAAGACCGGCCGGCCGTGATCTGAATAAATCTTCGACGTGCTCCCACGCACATTTTATATACGTACTTGTTTATGTATGTTTTGCGGTTTTTATGTTAAAACTGAAGAAGAGTATGGTAAAAAATACTTACTTATTATAAAGCATGAAACAACTGAAAAAAGGGTATTAGAAAGACTTTTTTCATTTGAATCTAGGCTATATTACACAAATATTAAGCCACCAGTAGCTTATACTGCCCTGAAAGCTATATTTAGAAGTTCTGAACTTTTCTGTCTCTAGTATGATAGATTAGACCACTGAGGCCTTAGGATGATGAGAAATATAATTAACAATTCATAAGAACATAATATTGATGTAAAGAAATTTTTGAATCAATAATATTTTATGTGCCTCACATGTGCCACCGGAAAATTAATTACTAGACTTTCTGCTCTGAAAGCGAATGATGAAGTCTCTGTATTTCTGGAATGCATCCAAGGAGATATTTGTAGTCCTATACAACCTCTGTCAGGGTCATTTGAATATTTCATAGTGCTCATTGATGCTTCATCGAAATGGTTGCAAGTATGTTTATTATCTACGAGAAACCATGCTTTTGCAAACTGATCTCGCAGATAATTCAAATTAAAAATAATTTCTCTGATCATCATATAAAGTCCATCAGAATGGCAACGCCAGAGAATTTATTTTAAAGACATTTGATGATTATTGCATAGCAATAGGAATTAAAGTTGAGTATTTCGCCCGTATGTCCACACCCAGAATGGACTAGCAGAGCCATTAATTAAGAGAATTAAATTTATTGTCTGACCACTTTTGCAGAATTGTAATCTACCAACTACATGTCAGGGACACATAGCCTTGCATGCAGCAACTCTCATAAACTTTAGACTATCGGCATATAACATCCAATCACCTATGCAAATAGCGTAATAATCACCACCGAAAATTTCTCATCTCCATAAGTTTGGTGTTAAAGTTTATGTACCTATACCTCCATCGTAGCTGTAACACTCTAGGATCCGAACCGGTTTAGACCTAACCCCATTATGGATAAGCCACGCATATGTAACAACCTGCTTACGCTTTTATCCTCGCTTCGCGCAAAACAGTTAACCGAAGATATTACCAATGGTGTCTATAGATTTATATGTTAGTGCTTCTCATGTTAAGCTAGCAATGTGGGACCAATTCATATCCTCATGTGCACATACACATAAGCTATCATAGGCCAAGGTGTTACATACACCTCCTTAAAGAACCCGATGTCCTCGTCGGTCCAACATACCCATACTGGGGAAAATGACCAGGATTTCCCCCTCTTGGCACACGTCCATACATCTAGTGCTGGTACATATACCATGCCGTGTGTCCACTCCGGGCCTACACGTGCCATGCGTCATATGCCCATACCCCTGACCCGTACGCGCCCGTGTAACCGTGAGGATCAGTTTTGATACTATTTGTAACGCCATAGGATCTAAACTGGCTTATGTCTAACCCAATTATGGATAATCCACGCATACGTAACAACTTGCTTGCGTTTTCGTTCTCGTTTCGCGCAAAATGGATAACTGGAGGTTATTACCAATAGTGCTTATGGGTTTATATGTTAGTACTTCTCATGTTAAACTAGTAATGTGGGACTAATCCACATTCTCATGTGCACACACACATAAGCCATCATGGGCCAATGTGTTACAGCAGCGTACTGCAATAGGTTCTCTCTGAAAGTTTGGGATATACGTAGGTTATAAGACAGCATCCATAATCAGGTATTTGAACCAAATGACAGGAGATTTGCACACCGTCCATTTTGCTAATAGTATATTTGATGAGAATAGTTTCCCGATATTAGAGGTGGAAATCAACCGTTTGATGAAAAATATCGAGAAATTACGTGGCAAGTCACAGGAATCTATGCACATGACCTGCATACTAGTGATGCAAATAGATAAGTCCAAAAAATAATTGATTTGTAGGTATTAACACATTAATTGCCTGACAACTTTAGTGATTTAATCATGAGTTAATTGCTTGGGTCAATTGGATATGTGGCTATGTGGGATTGGGCCTGTATATAACTACGTGCAGGGACCCTGTCTTAAGCCCCATTCAAGTTAGAGTTTTTTTTCACTGTTTAGCAACGAAATCACTGTAGCAACGACGAAATCATTGTAGCAATTTTGTCACGTAGTGAATTTTTTGGTTTTTTTGCGTTTCGTTTTTTCTCGTATTCCTTTGCATTGTCTGCTCTAGACTAGCGAGCCGTTTTTATTTTTATATTTTTTAAATTTAATTATGCCTAATATGTCACTCAGCTACAGTAAAAAATAAGTCAGCTACAGTAAAATTTTAGCAAAAGTCAAAAGTCATCGTTATTCCGAACGCCCCCTTAATGGGCTGTTCTTTTTAGCTGCAGCTTAAGTCTTTTGGCTGCGGTTTATGATTTTGGACTGTTCGTGAAGGAGTACCAAGTAACAAAAATTTATATATGATTTTGACCGATATAAAGAAAGTCGCTGTATTGAAAAGACAATTCGTTTGAATGTTAGTTACCGTAGAAAAATTGAAAAGAAGAAATCTAGACTTCTAGTTAGCAATAAGGAAAAGAATGGACCGTCCAATATGGCACGCGAATAAGATCTTTGCTTTTTATCATTTACAGGTCGAATCGGATCTCTGATTTATCATTTACGGAGTCTATGCCTCACCCGCGAGATGCCTTAATGGACTTAAAAAATGTTAAAGCCATAGACCAGGTCAGGCACAATCTGCACCGCACTATACTACCAGCACTGCACAAATGCTTAATTGCACACATGACACCGCAGCTAGCGCCTATAAAAGCCGATGCATGCAGGCTCATACGGACACAAGGCACAGATACCGCAGGAAACAAAGAACAAGCCGGCCATGTCGTTCAAGGGCCACTGCCACGGCTACGGCCAGCCCCAACCGCACATGAACTACCACCGCCACAACTCCGGGTACGTCGCGACCATGGCCGAGAACCCCTGCCACGGCGGCGGCGGTGCTGTGCAGCACCGCACCGTCCACAAGGAGGTGTTCGAGGAGGTCGACGGTGGCAACCCCCGCGGCCACAGCCACCACCAGCACCAGCAGGTTCACCACCACGGCGGCGGCGGGCGCCGCCACGAGGCGTACGAGAACAACTGCGAGGAGGAGTACGGCGGCCGCCACCACGGCGGCGGCCGCGGTCGCTACGAGGCTTATGAAAAGACCTGCGAGGAGAGTTACTCCGGCCGTCACGGCAGCAGCCAGCACTACGAGGTGTACGAGAGCACTTGCGAGGAGGAGGTCGTGACGGTGGCCGGCGGGGGCTGCGCGCAGCGCTAGCACGGCTACGGTCTGGTCGCCTGATCGGCGCTTCCGTACGTGCATGGCGCATCACATCACGGATGCATACGTATGCAGTAACGTACGTATGCGTACGGTATATTTATGCGTGCATGCAGCTTCATTGGTGGATGCAGCGCGCGTTGCTGTGCCTGGAGTGCAACTTAAATAACCTCGACAACCAAACTAGATCGAAATAATGTACTCCCGATTGATGCTCTGCATCCACAGTACGTATGGTTATGGTATTGGCCAAAAAAAGTTCCTAATTAATTATGCGCGTGCTCCACCAAGCTTCAATTTGCTTGTTCGATGGAAGTATGTTGCTTGTACCAAACCGAGCTGATGATCTAAGTAAAACGTACGTAACAGGCCGATGCATTTGACGGTTGGACGTACGCACACAAGCGCGGACCGTTTGACGACGAACAACACATCGATCAGGGCGAGTTCGGTGTGTCGCCCGCGCCAGTTGCAGAGGTAGAAGATTTTCAATAAGTGTGCATACTATACAGTACCGTATCTTCTTAAATGCACCCCTAAACCCCGTGTTGCACCTCCTGGCACATATCCATGTAGTCGTCTGTACCCCTCACATAAATTTTTTAACTGACGTTCTATAATCTATACTGTCAAACTTCATAAAGTTTGACTGCTAATATATTTAAAACTATATAGATTTATCGCTAAAAATACTTTCATAATATTATAATTTTATTACTATATAATAAGATCAAGTTACAAATAGTAATGGCCAAAATCACGTCTTGTAGGCCATGAAAAATAAAAAAATATCACTTAAAAAAGAAAGGATGGAGTAATAAAATGTTAGTGCTGGTTAAATCGTGTATTGTGAATATCGTATTCACATGGTACTTTAGCGTTGTTATACAATTAGTTGAGTTTTTTTTGTCTCAATTAATTGGCTACTTTACATATTTAGTTATGAAAACAATTTAATTTTATGATGTCATAACGATAACAAATACTAACATTGACAAATAAATTCCATAGGTTTTTATTAGTTCACTAATATAGCCCATATGATAGTTCGTATACTATACCACTTGAAAAGCATATAGCTTTTTTAGTACATTTATACCTAGTACGATAATATTGATGTGTTCTATTAACGTTGCATATAGTTTCTTATTTTGTAAGTAAAATATGCTCGGTTGCCTACAAAACTTAAGAGAATGTATCAAATACAATTTGTATTTAATTTTCTCAAGCATTATCAAATTATAATGAAGTTCAATTTTAATTAAAATATATAACAAAGAAAAGGTGTGTATATATATATAGCTTTTAAAAATTTTGAAGGTGCTCCCGTGCATACCGGCACCCCTTAGCTCCGCCGGCCGGCGCAGCCACGTACGTTCATAGTGCCCCGCACGCGGCTGTCCAAACCGCGCGCGCGGTGGCAGCACGGCAGGAGAGCGCACTGATCAGCCTCAAAACCGAGCCGATCTCACCAAAGTTTTCGGTTTTCGGGTGTTCGTCTCCGGTTTCACCGACCGAAAATGCCAAATTCCGGTTTCAGGCGTCTCACGGCCGGTCTCAGGAATCACCGCGTCAGGACCCAGCCAACCCAGGTATCCCACGTCATCCCGTGTCCGAACCGGAAAAATCACAAGTCACAACCTCTTGAGTCTGATCCGGGTCTACCCGGTACGCGAGGGACGCGGCAAACCCAACGCCCAACTCAGCACCAAATCTCTCGTCCCAAAATATATCAATCCCACGTACAACAAGTGGAACGGATCTTGGGGCGTTCATATTAATTTTGATTGCTGAACTTTGTTTCTAGAAGTCAAAGATAATATAAACGTTTCAACTTTTATAAAATTATTTCTATTAACTATTATTATTCATCAGTCACTACTTTATATTTTTACATGTTTTAACTCACTTTATATTTTATTATGTTACAGTCCTATAAATCATATGGTGATCCGAATATTATAGTGCATTTTATTACACCATCTTTCTTATATAATACACTACTATTCATCGGCTACTTCTATCAGTCACTACTATTTATCGGCTACAACTAAAAGCTATCAGCAAAAACTAATATGAACAGACCCCTACTCATGGTTTAACTCTTACTAGTAACGTACCCATGCATTACAACGAAATCACAGAAAAGAGTGATATATAAATATATGAATCATAAACCATACAATAAATTCTAAGGGACTGAGATGTAGTTTTATATGGATTTTAATACTTTGGCTATTGGTTTGGTGTGTCGTTTGTAAGTTGTACTGATGGGTAGATTTGAAGTTCTGTGTCATGGCGACACATCATTGAATCAAGCCATCAGTCCGCAAAAATCATTATGGGTCTGTATGGACTCATCACCGCTGCTATGAAAACACCTCACTACACATCAAACCATAACATACAAACACTACTACAAAAAAAACTTATATTAGATGCCTCATCATATACGATTCACAAAAACCGTCAATGTTAAATACAATCACAGACGATTTATGGTGAGATCCGTCTGTGATACTATCACAGACAGTTCTTACCAAAAACCGTCTGTGATATGTTTCTCGCCTTATAATTCCTTGGAATTTCATGATCTTCTGTTTGAGTTCGAGGAGAATTTTTTTCTGACACACCTTTAGTAAAACAGACATAACTTTTACATACGGTGTCCGTTTTCGACGCTCTTATACTTGTTAGAAAGCTAACGACGAGCTAGATCCACAAAATAACCCACTTGCACCCGTCGCCCTATAAAACCACTAAAATCGGCCATCTTTAGACTCAAATTTGCATCACAAGTTTTTGCTTTTTGTTTTTGCCAAAATTTTCGATCTTCGCTTTGAAATTTAGGGTTTGTCTCAACTGTAAAGTTGTAGATCTCGTCGAAATATTTCAAATGAGTATATATAAGCCATATAGAACTTTGTTATTTCATATTTTGAGACAAGTTGTTTATATTTTATCGATATATTAATAGTCTTTATCACAGATGGTTTGTGGTTCAAACCGTTTGAGATAATTACAAACGGTTTGAATCTCAAACCGTCTGTGATAATTTGATCTCTGACCGCTGGGCCAGTCAATCATCTCTAACCCAATTCTAGCCAATAGAAACTGATCAACCCACACCCTACGAATCGTAGCTCCCACCTCTCCCTCCCTTATAAACACTCACCCGAACTCATCCCCTACTCTTTATGCGCTCAAAATCTCTCCAGGTTCCTCACAGTCCTCCTCCTCGACCTCTTTGTGCAGACGATTTGAAGGTCGCATACCAGGTCAGCCACCCAGCACCTCTTTGTGTTTGATCAAATGTGTCCTAAGCTTCCTCCTGCCTCCATTGTTTCTTCTAATATTTGATTCTATAACTTTGTGAGGTTTAGGGCTACCCGGGAGCTTACAGTGAGACGTCCGCCAAGAAGGCATACGGAGCTGCTAGACCATGCCATGCGAGTACTTCATGTGCCGTGTAATGGAAATGGAATATTATCTGCTATGTTTTCTTGTGATATTGTAATGGTGGATTGTAATATTTTGATGTTGTAATGGTGGATTATAATGAAAATAGAATGTTTTCTGCTATGTTTGCTATTGTATTTGCTTATTTTCAAAAGACATAGCCAACATTTCCTGAGGTTAACTGAAAAATAAAAAAAATTAGGTATAGAATAAACTATCACAAGTGATTTTGTAGTATAAACCGTCTGAAGAACAATATCACAGACGGCTCAAAACAAAAATTGTATGTGATACTCACACATCATGGACAGCTCTATTTACAAACCGTCGGTGATGAGAAAGTATCACAGACGGTTCTATATACCAACCGTCTGTGATACACACCCATTACAGATGGTTGGTAGCTAAAACCGTCTGTGATAGTATTTTTTTACGAACGGTTATAGTTACAAACCGTCTGTATTGTATTTATCACAAACGGTTCATAAACCGTCTGTGATAACCTTCGATTATCACTAATTCATAAATTCAGACGGTTCAAAAAAACGTATGTGATAACGTTTTTGAACTGTCTGTGATGATGATTTCTATAGTAGTGAAACATCTTGTAGAGGCTTTCCTAATTTCCCTCTCGAAGAATTAAAAATATAATCTTTTGGTGACAAACAAATGCTACTTTTCTTATGTGTGCACTTGGCAAACTTTTTCAAGATGAAGTTCATAAAAAAGCTTGAAGGTTTCCCAACAACAGTGGGCTCTTTCTGCACTAAACAACTTACTGCAACAACCAGCTCCTGTAACTTTGAATAACCAGGAAATGAAACAATACAAATAGAAGCTCCAAAAAAAAAACGATAAATGACATTTCTCAATAGCAAAACCTAGCCATTCCTGGGCAGACGTCATATGTCCAGTAGGATCACGGTTGGTTACAATGAAAAGGTAGCCTAGCTAGGTTCTCACGAATACACAAGCTTGCATACCTGCAAGAACATTATTATGATTTGATACTTACAAAACCCAAAATTTAAAAATAACAAAGGAATATGGACTGAAGGAAAAACTAATGTAAAAAATGAGAAAAGAGATACTTTAAAATAGACTCATTACTTTAAATGTAGTCACAAGGTTTCATCTTGCCAACAATAAAATAAAAATGGAGCTATGAGATTGCATGCATCAATTTATAAAATAGTAAAACAATTTGGAAAAAAAACATCATATCTATAAAGTTGCTTGGTTAAAATATGTTATTGAAAGTTTCTGACTCTTAGTTCTAAACTATATCCGAAATATTCTTTTAACATATTTGCAAACAGCTAGTAACAAATTGCAAGAGATGCTATTCTTTTAACATATTTGCAAACAGCTAGTAACAAATTGCAAGAGATGCTAAGCAGCAAAATGAAATTTATTCAATTGAATCAAATGAGATTCAATTGCATAGGACATGGGTGGTGCATCCAACACACACAGAAAGAAAAGGGGAAAAAAGACCAATGGTCCTAATGGGGGAAAATGAAAATCTACTCCTGATGGGCCTGACTATGGTTTATTCATTTTTGCATTTTTGCTAGAAGTGAGATACGACACTGAACCTACTATATCCTAATGAATGGAAGGAATATGAGGCTAAATTTGATTTGGGAAATTATATGTACAATGTAACAAGCTTTGAGGCCTTGCAATTGGCATGAAAAATAACGAATTGGCAGCTATCCCTCATAAGAAGGTTGATCTGCTGGCAAAGCAACAAAGATAATATGGGCGTGTTTTATATGGCTGTGGCTTATGGTTGAAATTTTTGAATTTTAGTTGTTTTCGACAAAGATTACGGACAGAAAGATAATCGTTTGTAATTTTGAATTGTACATATGTTAGGCTTTTAACGTGTACTACAATTAACTTGTAAACCTCGTCTTGAAAAAAATACTCCGTTTAAAAGTTAGGTACTGTAACAAAAGCCAAAAGTCACTTTTAGAAGTCGAAAAGAACAGGCCTTAGAGACAACAAGGTAAGAGGCTTCACTGCATTTTGTAATAGTTGAAGTACTGATCAAGTCCAACAATGACAACTCCAACCTGGAATAGATATTTCATTAGCTTAGACCACAGTGGTTTGCATATGTGAACTAAATGTTACTAAAACTTTGATAAACCGGTTTGACATTACACTTTTGTCGAGGTCAAAGTAGAAGTTTGCCTCCAACATTATGTTTTTTCTTGCCATCCTCTTGTTTTTCTTGTTGTTAGACCATGTGGATGGTCATGAATAAAGTGATGATGAATAATTGATATTTGGACTGCTTTGGATTTTGTGTTTGTGAAAGATTCAGTTGATTGCAATCGAAGGTTTCAAGATTGAGTGGTTTTTGTTTTCTTCGAGTGGTTTTTGTTCTATTGCAAGTGGATTTGGGTCCAAGCAGTTTTTGATTGCATCGAGTAGTTTTGGACCAGTCCGATCGAGTAAGTGGCATCGGATGGCTGTCGAGTAGAGATAGAGATCGGGCGACACTCCATTTCAAGGATGTTCGGACCGGTCTGATTGGCTAAATGACATCGGACGGCTTTCGAATAACATCAAAGCATCAGACGACTTTTAAAGTGGCATTAGAGGATCCAACGACTTCGACCACGGCAGCCTTTGACCACGTCTGACTTTGACCACATTCTACTTTGACCACGCCAGATTTCGACCACGTTCGATTTCAATCACGTCTTTTGCAGTCTGCCATCGCCGTCTTAGACTTTTCGATTGGTTGTCGTAGATCTAGCGATCAGTAGTTGAAGGCTTTTTGCGATCAGTTGCCTATAGCATGAGAATTCCATCACATACGTGGCAAGTTTGAGTAAATTATTTAACAATCGTCGTCTATAATATCCTCCATATCATTTATAGGCGACACTAAAAACATGTCATATAATATGTTGTCTTTTTGTATATATATCAATAGACAGCTTCTTCGTGACACAATATATCTTATTTATCGTGTTACAGTCAACAACTACATGAGAGACAGCTCAATTATCTATGTTCTCTCTCTCCCCTCCATATCATCTTATCCTCAATTCTCTATGCTTACACATGGAAATATTTATAAACAACTGATATTACGCTATTGTATATGACTTAAGATAGGATAAACACTACTGCTAGCTAGGCAGGAAAAAAAGAGGCCATCAAATATGGCACGCGAATAAGTTCTTTGCTTTCGGCATTACTGCTAGCTAGGCAGGAAAAAAGAGGCCATCAAATATGGCACGCGAATAGGATATTTGCTTTATCATTATTAATCGTTGTATATGCGTCAAATTACAAGATGCCTGATTATACATGGAAAATTGGAGATATCCCTGGTTCGAATAACGAGATGCTTGACTAGATATTTAGCTGCACCGCCCTATGAGCAAGCCGATGCTAGCTCTCCCACTCACCACGCCGACTATAAAAACCTACCTTGCAAGGCCATACGGACGCACAGCAAGCCATAGTGACAGCAAGTAGGAGTGCATTGCAACAACGAGGCGAAGAAACTACTAAGCATGTCGCTGGTCAAGTGTGGCAATGGCTACGGTTACGGTCAAGGCCACAGCAAGCCCCAGATGAACCACCACCGCCAAAACTCCGAGTACGTGACCACCGTCATGAAGGAGATCAACCGCATGACCGTCAACGAGAAGCCGTGCTACGGCGGTGGCGCCGTGCTGAAGCACGCCTATCGGCAGGAGGTGTACCAGCGGGGGGCCGACGGAGGGTACGCTCGCCACCACGGTGGCGTGACTGGCGGCGTGCACCGCTACCAGGCGGCGCACGGAGGGAACGCGTGCAAGAAGGAGTTCGCCGGTGGCCACCACGCCGGCGGCGGCGGGATTCACCACTACAAGGAGTACGAGAGCGAGGAGAGCGAGGACGAGAGTGACTGCGTGGAGAGCGAGGACGAGAGTGACTGCGAGGAGGGGTTTGCCCGTGGCCGCCACGGCGGCGTGCGCCACTACGCAGCGTATGAGCGCCGCGAGGAGCACGGCGGCGGGAGCCACTACGAGTCGTATGAGAGCACCACCACTGAGGGGTACTCCGGTGGCTACGGCCAGCGCAAGAACCGCTGCGTCGTCTGAGCCGCATGCTCCTGCAGTCCTGCCCACGTGCACCTACGTGCATGATATGGCTGTACCCTACGTATGCGTATGGTATATATACTTACGTAGTATGCATGCGTGCGCGCCTGCTAGTGTTCTCGGTGGCTGCTGTGGCACTCAAAAGGCAACTTAATCTAAGTATCTAATAAAATGTACGTAGTGATGCTCTGCACCCACCATGTGGTCTATATAGTAATATAAAAGTTTGATCATGAGTATGCGTCCCTCTCCAACGCGAGCATGTACATGCATATATACGCAGGACAAGATTAAGAGTTTAAGACTGTGATCGTGACAAGGTGCTCCGCTGCTCGGTCCAGTCCGTACACACACACACACACACATATATATATAGGCGTGCGGATGCATGGTTACATAGTCCCGTACGTCGCATTAATTAAACGAGCTAGCCAGAAGTAGAACCCATGCACGCACGGGCCGCGGGGTTCTCGCGCCGAGCCGGCGCAGAGAAAATCGACGTGAAAGCTAATTAAGAACGCTGCCTAGCTAGGTTGCCCGTCGGCTGGCACAACGTGTCGCACTCGATCAGACCGGACGCGCGCGCGCGTGCAACGATACACGGAAGGGCAAGGGCTGGTATTGGTGCCGACGAGCAGGAGCGGGACGGGCAACGGGGCGAAGTGGCCACATGCCGTCGCGCGCGGATCCGGACTGCTGGGAGAGGTACCTATTCCGAGGCGAGCCGGAGGGAGACGCCGCCGTCGCGCTCGTCCGGACCAGGGCCCTTGCCCGGACGCCCTGCAGGTGGCTGCGTGCCCGGACGGCCGGAGGAGGGAGTAGTACACAGCTTGACGAACCGGCGCCCAGCGAGTTCATCAGCGGCTTGCCACGTCCAGCGTTCAGCCGCCGGCTGCGGCGTGTGCCTGCGCTGCGCTACCTTGACCCGTGCGCGCGAGGCTGGAGATTAGTAGGATGATCCGATCCGCATAGGAGAGGCGATGAGCAATGGCGGAACTAGGATTTGGTTACATCTCAAACTGAATTCTAATAATCTAAAACTAATGTCAATTTATACCTATGCCATGATATAACAAAAGTATATCATAATTGGCTAATTGCATTACTGATATGAAACTTGAGTTCAATACTAAACAAATAAACATAAAACATAATAAGAAAAACATGGCATGATAACAAAATATAAAAAATATCCATAATAGATATACAATTTAAGTACCTAAATTACGAAGATTTGCTCTCTATTCTATCCTGTTATCTTTTCATTGATAGTTAGACATGAATCAGAACCTGTAAAGACAACATATGAGAATAAATCAAGTATATGTATGAATAAATATGAACAACACGAAGTTTACATTTATAAGAAGCTAACTTACCACTAGCACGAGATAATTGTTTCTTACATGATCTCATCCCTTGAATATTTTTTCAAGAGCTAGAATACAAGAACAACTAGGATCAATCAATCATCACATTTCAATATACAATAAGAAATAACCCTTGAATCAGTCCACAATTAATTTCTACATGATGACAGTAATGCAAATGAAAACTAACATACCACTATCAATCGAAACACCAAGAATTTTGATATTTATCTTCTCAATTGAAGAGAATCACATACTTCTTCCCAATGTAATCAGACAGCTTAACCTGTAGGCACAAAAGGGCGCATCATCAACAACAACATCAATCACAAGCGAGATGGGGCGGCGCCTTGTTCCCTACCAGCAACAAGTCGTCCTGCGGAGATCCGAGATGGGGCGGCGCTGGATCGGCGAGTTGGCGAGGCGAGCTAGTGCGGCGTCGCGCCGCTTTTTGGCCGGGCCTGCGGCGCGATGCGGCGCACCGCGCACGAGAAGGGGGCGGAGGCAGAGTTAGGGTTCTGAGGCGAGGGCGAGCGGTCGACGATCTTTCTGGACGGCGCGGCGAACGACAACGAGGGAGGCGGGGGGAGGAGGGAGGCGGGCCCAACGACGGATCTGGCCTAGGGAGGACGAAGGAGTAGGGGCGACGAGGGGAGGGGGACAAGGGGGCGGCGGGGGAGGAGTAGGGGTAGCAGGGGAGGGAAGAGGAAGGAGGCGGGCGGCGGGGGAGAGGAGGAGGAGGCGGTGGGGAGGGGAAGAGGGAGGCCGGAGAGAGGAGGGGAGGGGAGGCGGCGGGGAGAGCGAGGGAGAGGAGGGGCGGGGGTGCGGATCTGCGGAGGGGGAGTGTGAGGGGGGCTGGATCTGCATGAAGTGATGGGCTGAGCGAGCGTGTGATGGGCCGCGCGAAGACAGTGATGGGCTGATGGCCTGGCGGGGATGTGAGATAAGTTATGAGCTATTGGGCTACCTGGGTTGAATGCTAACAATACTACCTCAGGCTGAGCTAAAAACACATAGGCTATACACTGCATATTTTTTTCACACCCTGGGCTAGAGCCCACCTTGCCAGGGGTCTAATTTTGCCCCTAGCGATGAGGGAGAAGGCAGGAATAGAGTGTGCCTGCCGTGGTAGGAATGGCTGAAATCAAGTGAAAACGTTGTTATAGACTAGCTATCACGACGTACAGATTACAGAGAGCTGGACAGATTTTGGTGCTCAATTAGGCTTAATAAGCTATAGTTTATAGCTAAATTTCAGTGTAACTGACTTATTTTGTACTGTAATTGATGATGACTTATTTAACATAATTAAATATAAAAATTTAAAATAAAAAACAGAGTAGTCTATTACGTATAATACAAATGAATATAGAAAAAAATCAGAAAATCAGAAAAAAAATTAAATTTAAAAATAATAAAAAATAAACTAAAAATCAGAAGCTTAAATTAAATTGAACGGAAAAAAGCTGAAATCTCTACTAGCTTGGCATGCGACGCACACACGAGGAATGAGTGGCCGCTGGAGGAGAGAGACGCTTCCGGGTGGGAGATGCGGCTGAGAAATAAGTGGACGTGAATAGGTGAGAGATGTGGGTGAGAAATAAGTGGATGTGAAATCTCACAGGTCAAAGTGTCCGATACTTTTGTTACCCATCGTACGTATATACAGTAGCTATATCCAATGAACAATGAAATTGATCTAAAGAGCTGCAGTGTCTAGGCCAACAATACAACAACAATATCGATACTGCATCAGGTGAATAGTACACAAATGCGTATGAAGAAAGTACTCGACCTCACAATACCGTTAAATCGGCTACTTACATCGTACCTAGTATCACTACCAAAAAACAAGGTCAAAACAGTGTGAACAAGGCTTAGATTAACACTGGTGATTCCCGTGTGTCCCATGTACAAATCTGGCCCTGGAAGGCTGGAACTACAGCAATATAGGGGCAGCTGCCTTCATGAACATACTGAATATCCAAGGACCAGTTTCCCAAAACTGAAACCTTGCCATGACTCCTGAGGTGCATGTACTCGTCTAAACTACTGTTGAATTCGGCAATGTGATCCCTTGTTCCAAGTAATATGCCTTCTCAGCATCCGCCAACCTTGTTTGAAATATCCCCCATTCTTTTCTACAACGTGCTCTTACCTGTGGCACACCGCCAAATAAAACAATACGCGCAAATCCAAATGGCAGTGTAGCGATGCATATGGATGGTGCTAAGTTCAGAATTCATGCATTGGAAAGTTGACACTGAGAAAAGTGCAGAATACATGAGATCAGCAAATATTAGCTTACCCCTTCCCATGGTGCTCTTCCATTCTCTGCCTTGCCCTGCCAGGAATAAATGTACACGATTAAGCAACAAGTAACACTTTACAGACTACAGAGTGAGGGGTAAGATGGACAGCGACTATACCTGGTTACCAAGTGATGGAACAACCTGATGAACAATCCATTGAGCATCAACAACTCCAATTTTCTCATGAGCTGGCTGTTTAATTTAAGACCAAGCAGAGTTCTGGCTCAGCAAAACATGGATGGTTTGGACTTTCAAATAGCATATAAACTGAAAAAACACATAATTGTGGCCCAGTAAAGTTGGTAGTTGATATAATTATGGATGGTCCTAGCCTGCTAGGAACATGTGATCAAATAGTTAATCCTGGACCTGGAGATTAGTCCAAAAGTAGGGGGCAATAAAGTTTTCTACACGCTTAAGGTTCATGAACCTTAGTAAGTACCCCAGTATATACAAAAGCCAAAAGCCAGCCTGTTTATCCTTCAGTTCAATTGCCTTATCTCCCATCCTCTCATGTGCAGCACTCCCTGACTCAACCCCACCCTTTCCTCACCCCTAATAGCCTGCCCGCACCACAATCAACCAGTATGCTCCACACCCAAACACTCCCCGCCCCCTAAAAGAATTAAACAGAAAAAATTCATTCTATGCAACCTGCAATAGAAGCTACCCTAGACCTTCTAGAGGTTAGCATTCATGTATAATATTTCACTTCAGGATAGCAATATGTCTAATTGATAGCAGTGAAAACAAATACCTCCACACATTTCCTAAGAGCAAAATCGAGACCCCATCCATGAACCAAGTCATTCTGCAGAAAAAAAGTGTGTAAGCATACAACTCCAAACAAAGCTAAGAGATGGCTAGGCAATGCCACTCCACCTGAATCATATACCATACACAGCGCCATGCATCCCTAGAGAACACGGTCGCCATAATTTCCACGAATCTGCATATCAAAGTGAATGTGAAGACAGAAATTTCGACAGAAAAATAATTTGACAACAAATGATTGGGCCCCTACGCTGCACATGGTGGCAGATAGGGATCACTACACCAGCCTGGCCTCTCCTCAGTTACTCTGTATAAAGCAAAATATCACTCAAGAAACTAATACAGGTGGTTGACAATTAAGCATCAATAAAGCAATATAGATTCAGTAGCTCACTTGTGAACTTCTTGATCACCTCGTCGTTTAGTCATTTGCCATGTCAGACCTCTATCAGGTTCTAAACCAGGCTGAGAGATCTCCAGCCCATGCTTCCTAACAAGCTCAATGTACCTGAAAAATCACATTATCTTCCTCAGTGGAATAAAAGAAAAACAGACAAAGGAAACAAGGGTGTAATGCTTACGCTTCTGCATTGAAATGTTCAACGCCTAGATCCTCATCCCAGATAAATATGTAGTCATACTGGGCAACGATGTCAGGATGCAAAAAACGTTTGGCATACCACCTAGGGTCACATGAAGTAAATCATTAACCTTTGGCAGTCAAACATGTAATAGCCTAATAGGCTATGAGCACTTCAAAAACACAGCAGGAAAAATAACAATAACTTACCATTTAGTCTGCTTTCTGACACTGACATGGATGGCCCTTTTTGACCACTCAAATTCATCCCATTCAGTCGTCCAGCCGTCATAATGGAACAACATAATTGTGAAGTTCTCTGAAAACTATATAAAAGACATGTATAAAGTTGGAAAGCAATAACTAAAATTTCATATTTGAACAAAGTGACCATCTCACTGGGATGCATGATCAATTGTACTACATAAGTTGCACAATCTACTTATTCAATGCACTCAGTTTAAGCATGCTAGACATCTAAGTAATTACCTTCTTAACCGCTGCATCAATATTTGCCTTTTGAGAGTATCCAACTGTAAATGTAACCAGGTATCTTGGTTGGCTAGTAAGATCCTGATGGTATGATTCATATGTTTCAGATCATATATCACAAAAGAAAGAGGTTAAAATAACATCCATTTAAAGGCATCATTTGATACAAGTAATGAGAAAAGTGACAACAACAATAGCTAACCTCACTAGGTTCGCCCCATAATCTTCGGAGATAAAGGTCTGTTTCAGACACGACAATGCCTGGTGGAAGCCTTTCAGCACCTTTAGGATTTGTCGGAACATAAATCTGAGCAAAGAATTGCATAGAATTAACAAGAAAAAATAAAAAAGAGAATATAAATGAAAAGCAACCATTATTTATGTGCAGCAACCATCAATTTCAGTTCACTCTGTCATAAACTTCAATAAAGGAGATTAATCAAACCACACTAATAATGAGGATCTAAGACTTAGCCATTGACTCCCACACTTCAATAAATGCATCATACTGTTCTAACATATGCAGAACTACCTATCTTTGCAGCCTTCATGGCTTCATGTAATCTATGAACTTGAAACATCACACGCCATGCATGAGAAGTACAGGAGTAATATACCAGACCCATAAGGAACTGATCACAAAATAACAAAGTAGAATCTAACAAAAGCAGTAAATAAATCACAAAACTAACATAACAACCTTAGAAAGTATTAGTCTGGCAAATTACCTTTGGAATTTCATCAGAGTTTGAATCAGAATTGTTCTTGTGACTATTGGCAGACGTCCATGCATGATTCAACAATGTTTGGGTTGTGATGCCAGAGTTTCTATCTTCAATATAGGAGATAATACTGGAAGGGAAGTGAAGCTGCGAAATGCAACCAGTAAAGATTTTTCTCTAAACGAAGCATGTGGCAGAACAAAACAAGAGAAGCAAATGATCCATTTTACCTTGGTTATATTGACTGTAGGGAAGGAAATCCCAAACAAGTAACCTAGCATAACACCAATAACTGCTGAGAATATGAGCTTCATGCCCTCATTTGATCTTGGCATGCTGCTGCTGTTGAAGATTGACAATAAAATTATGATGCATGTGAATGATCACAGCAAAAATGCTTATTACAAGTATTTCCTATCAGACAGTAGCAGTACATAAACTAGAAGCATTGAACATACCTACGGCCAAGAATACCAGGCTTTGCCATAGGAGCTGTGAGTGTTATCCTTTTGTGGCAAAGGATCTTGTTGGCAGAAATGCACCCGCACTACTGAAGATCCACAAGGTATAAACGAATGATACATCAGAGCTTCTTGTAAAACATAAAGTAGTTAAACTCCAAACATAAGAAAAAGAGCTTCCTAAAATTTCATTGAGAGCAGATTACTGTGGTTATGACGTGAACAAATGAACCCTAGATGAAACCACTAAGGCGCTTATTTTAAAGTGGGAGTATATAAACCACTATAAGAACTATCCTTTCTGCGCAAGTCAGTTTCATTTTCATCCTAATAGCTGAAGACAGTACAGCACAACCATTGAATCACATGCTTTTTCCAAAAGCACAAGCTTGAGACCAACACAACAAACCAGCCTATATGATTGCCTAGCAAGCTATTAGACAAGCTAAAAGTTTCATGCAAGACATTTTAGCGAATCACAATGTTTCCAATTTTCAACTCCTTTCAAATGCAGCCTTTAATAACAATCCTCAAGAAGCCATCACCACATCTGCATTACTAGCTGCTAACCAGCAAGTATCAAGTAACCTTCCCACTACTAGGCTCAACGCTGTCAATCCACAATTGTGTGATCATTATTCATTACTATATCTCCAGTTCTCCATAACTCCATCTGTATCCTACAGAGTTGACCTATCGGTCGAGAAGTCACTTCCCACTTCAGAAAACCCAATACCAGCCGCATGTTGCCAGCATAAGTGGCTGATGCACCAGCGAGCTAGC
Source organism: Melocanna baccifera (assembly GCA_036346265.1). Taxonomy (NCBI): domain Eukaryota; kingdom Viridiplantae; phylum Streptophyta; class Magnoliopsida; order Poales; family Poaceae; genus Melocanna; species Melocanna baccifera. Next base: position 9,078,539 of record CM070678.1, read on the forward strand.
AGAAAATGCATTTTCTTGGGGTTTCAAGGGTGATAACTGATACACAGCTGCTGCCTGCTGCACCGGCAGAACTCATCGTAATGCAGCAAAAATAGCATAAATTGTTTTTAGTCCATATCATTACTACGTCTCAAATGCCAGTTAGAACCAATTTTGTTAATCCTCAGGGAAGAACACTACCAACAATACTAAGTACTAACTCACAGACACAAGAGTAACCGAAAAAAATTCTAAAGCTCCCAATTCAAAATTTTTGGCGCCGGCTGGAGAAATCTTAGACTGGAAGCAAGATCCACATGAGGAGCACACGTCGCTACACACACAGATCACTAAAAAACATCAAAACAGCCGCAGCAAAATTCGCATCGGAAACAAAGGAACAAGAGGGAAGCAAATCGGAGGCAATTCGGGGCAGCCAGATCCCCAAATTGGAGGACGAGAAGTCTGTCTTCTTCTTGTCTGAATATATTGGTGCTGCGCACGACCGTTGCTTACCAAATTCGTAGACGACGACCTGTCGTTTCGCGGATTGGGACGAGCGTGCCGCGGCGGCGGCGGCCCTCGTGGGCTCACCGGGCCCGGAGCTCGCTTCCTCGGGCAGCCGGCGGGCCGGCGGCGGGGCGAGGGCGCCGACGACAGCGAGTTTGCCGGCGCGGGCAGGTGGTGGCGGAGACACCGGCGAGGGCGCGGGGAGCCGCGGGGAGGTGAGCCCGTCGACGCGGCGGAGGAGGCGAGACCGACAAACTGTTCGCTGTGAAATCCCTCGTGGTAGTAGAATATTGCGAGGACAGTGATGGAATTTGGGGTTTCTGTTGTAAGCTTGTGGTACTGTTGTATCTGGTCGTCTTACACATGGCAATCGTTTAAGACAAGCTTAGTTGCTAGTCAGAAAGGAAGACGCTTACCTTGAGATTAAAGTGGCGTTAGCGATGGTTTTTGGTTTTTGCTAAAAAAATATTATAGCTGACTTATTTTTTACTGTAACTGAGTTGATTTATTGAGTATAATTAAATTTAAAAATATATAAAAATAAAAATGACACATTAATCTAGAACATACGATGCAAAGGAATACAGGGGAAAAAACGAAAAAAAATTTACTGTATCGCGCACAGTGCGTGCTACAGTAATTTGACCGCCCATCGCCAGCGTTGGCAAAAGCCAACCTGAGCGGGGCCTAAAGCGTTCGGAATAGCGATGGCTTTTAGTTTTTGCTAAAATTTTATTGTAGCTGACTTATTTTTTACTGTAACTGAGTGACATATTAGGTATAATTAAATTTAAAAAAAATATAAAAATAAAAACAGCTCGCTAGTCTAGAGCGGACAATGCAAAGAAATACGAGAAAAAAAACGAAACGCAAAAAAACCAAAAAAAACAAAAAAATTCACTACGTGACAAAATTGCTACAGTGATTCCATCGCTAAATAGTGAAAAAAGCTCTAACTTGAGCGGGACCTAAGGCCCGCTCATTATAGCTGCGCGATGGCTGTAGGCGATTGAAATACTATAATAGTAATGTAGCAGCACTGTAGCATTTTGTCTCTATTTGATTTTTTTTGTTTTTTGGTTTTTTTTAGTTTTGTTTTTTCCCGTATTTCTTTACATTGTCTGCTCTAGATTAACGTGTCATTTTTATTTTTATATTTTTTTTAAATTTAATTATGCTTAATAAGCCAACTCAGCTACAGTAAAATTTCGGCCAACTACAGTAAAATTTTAGTAAAAGACATCGCTATTCCGAACGCTACCTAAAATCCATTTCAAATGACGATGGTTTTTGTTGATTTTTTAACATGTATTTTCTCTTTTTTTTCTAGTGTCTGTTGATTTTTAACATGTTTTTCTTTTTTTGCTAGTTTCTGTTGATTTTTTAAAACATGTTTTTCTCTTTTTGCCAGTTTCTGTTGATTTTTAACATGTTTTTTTCTCTTTTTTGCCAGTTCTGTTGATTTTTTTAACATATTTTTTATATTAATTTTTTTGTATTATCTGTAGAGATATAACGATATTTTTATTTATTAATTAAATATTTTAAAAAAAACTAACAACCGTTACGGTATCATTTGAATGAAAAGCCAAAAGCTACATCACTCTGAAGCAGGAATGGTTGGTTGAGAAAAAAAAAGATTAAGATGCCATCTCTCACTGAAATGTGGGGCTTGTATGTGGTCAAAGAGATATTCACTTACCTTGTCCTCCCACTGATTATGCCTCCATGTTTGTCTGATTTAGACAGCAAAGTTCCTGGTATTGGGTATTGCTGGTTGGAAAATAGATTCCCCCTTTTGTCTTAGGTGTTTACTACTAGCTTATTCCTCTTCTAGATGTTTAGTAGACGACGGTTGGTAGTGTACAAACTTTTAACCCCTATTGCTCTGGTTTACGAGTATCTTGATTGAACTACTAGGACAATCACCTAACACACTTTTTACTACCTTAAAATCTGGCCATCAGGTCTCCCGCCCGTTTCTATGATAAGCAGAGAGTTAAACAGGCAGTATCAAACCCAACGGCCAGTGGGCATATGTACAAACCAGAGCACTCTGCCAACTTCTGCAGACCAATTCAAATCATCGTAAGAAAAAACCGGTAGCAATAATATGTAGGCCTTTCATAAACATCATCTAGATATTTTCTTCCAAACAATCATCTAAATTTTATTTTCTTCCAAACAATCATATAAATTTCTGATATTTAGATATGCGCAAAGATTCATGCGAATTCCCCCCTAAAAATAGGAAAATGATGATAGACATTGGATCTTTAATCTAAATGCCAAAAATTTAGATTATTGTTTGGACGAAAACATTTGGATAATAACTAAACACACCCTAATATGTAATGCCTCGAGCACTATGTGTTTGAAGATTATCGTTACCCATGAGTAATCAATGAAATTTCTCTTTTTCCCTCGCAAAAAATGTAATGCCTAGATATGTATGTCCTCGAGTAATCAATGAAATCTCTCTTTTTCCCTCGCAAAAAAAATGTAATGCCAAGATATGTTTGTCCTCGAGTAATCAATGAAATATCTCTTTTCCCTCACAAAAAATGTAATGCCAAGATATCTTTGTCCCGATAACCTGTTAGCATGCAAACTAAGTAAACCGGCTACCCGTGAGTTGTTATCAGGTTTTAATTTGCTTGGCAACAATGGTCTGACTAATGTCTATGGAGAGGTCAGACCAGCCATATGGTATGTTGAAAAATAGACATCAAATACTTATGTAGGTGTGTTTAAGAATGCTTTTGCACTAGGTGTCATTCAAACTGGAGTTTTGAACTGAAATTGGATAGAGATTAGTCAAAATTGAAGAGATGGTGTTTTCTGGTGCTCTTACGTAGTCTAATCGGACTGTGGTCAATAGTACGACCACTAGCGATCCAACTGGTGTTGAGCCAGCAGTCAGATTAACCTTCTATTATCAAGGTGACTTTGAGAGATGTTGGGTGATTTGATTGACTTATGATTGGAGGTCATATCAGCCCTGTAGGTCCAGAGCGAGATTTGGGTTGTGTTGAGTTGATTAGTGTGTGCACATCATGTGAGTTGTTGGATGGTTGTGTTGAGTTGCATGATGCATGATTTAGCTAACGTGAGTTAAGTGCATGGAACTTGTGCTTGAAATCGGATTGCTTTATCTTTGGATGTGTAGGATGGCTTGGAGAGCGGTGGCTGTCAACGACAATGGACTGGGACTAGGCAAAGAGCTAAGGTCCATGCGGTTGGGTAAGTCAGAGTGAAGCTATGTGGCTCAAACGGGAAGTATAGAAAAGATAAGGATCATGATGAGACGAGTTAGTGCATGTGGTGCACCAAGTGACGAGACCGATGCATATGCATGTAGAGACGGTTCGGAGGAGTCTAAATATGTGAAGATATGACGGTTAGTCATTGGGCACTACCAGCTATATGTTAAAGTATGCAAAGATGATTTGATGAATTGGATTGCTATTTTGGGTTATCAAAGCCCTTTGGATAAGCCGTTTTGAAAAACATGTGTGTGTGTGTGTGTGAAACCCAATATGATGTTGAGTTAACGGGTTAGCCTATATAAATGAATAAAAGCCAACTAAATGTGTTGAGTAAGCTTTGGAGAGAATTATGTTAGGGTTTTTTAAGAGAAACTTTGGGTGTGTGCTCTATAGAGAGAGAGCTCTGTCCTTCAAAAGTGAAGTGGTGTTAAATATTCATCTCTAAGTAAAATAAAGATCTAAATTTCGTCCAAGTGAACTTTGCCATGGATTTCTCTTTATGCTTTTAATTTGCTTAGTTTTCTTATTTAGGTTTCCTCCCTCCTTGATCTTGTTGGTTTTCAAGGATGTGTGAATGATGGAAAAACCTCCTAGAGACTAGATCCCACCCATCTAGGTAGCCCTATAGCAAGTTTTGGTGTTTGCCTTGGTTTGCTTAGTTTTAATGTTATCTACCTTAGAGGTCAAAACTTTATTGAGTAGCTTATCGATCCATTGATAGAATAGGCTCATAGAACCCTGAGGAAGCTATGTTTCAAGTTTTAAGTCATTTGGTTAAGTAAATTAGAAGCTATGCCAATTTGAGTTCTTGGCGGTGAGTTGTTTTCTGTTCTAGAACAACGAGCGGTTAGACTGCAGTAACCCGAGCGATCAAACCACTCAGGCCCAGCCAAACTATTGTGACCCAAGCGGTTAGACCGCCTAGGCCCGGTCAGATCGGTGCGATGCCTGCGATTAAACTGACCAGTTGATGCTTTGGCCCGTTTGTTGCTTCTTTTTGTTTTTTTGACTTGTTGGCTTCTGTTTTGTACTTGTTTCTACTGTGCATCTTATCTAATTAGCTTATCATAGCTAATTAAGAGAAGAGGCTAAAGGGAGTTGATTTTGTAGGAGTTAAAAAAAGAGAGAAAAAAATCATTCACCTTCTTTGATCTCCGAAATCGGTCCTACATTTTGCTTGGCACCTTCGTATGTGTGACCACTAGCTTTAGTATTTGTGTTACCTGCACAGTGAACTGAAAGCCTATAGCTCAATCCGTGTTCTGGTGAAAGAAAAAGAACTAAAAAAAGATTAGTTCCCAATATCTGCCCCTACGAACTTATGGAACAAAATAATAGAATTGCTTAAAGAGGGCAAGCATAACAAAGGCTACATTTTAGGGTTTTGCTACGGTAATTTACAAAAAGAAAAACCAATGTGTCTTAAAGTAAATATGATTGCAAAGACTTATATTTTATTAGTTTCGCAAAAGCCAACAACAAGTCACAATGGCATTATCAAAAGCTCATAAGAGGTCCAAAAATCTGCTTCATACTGTCCTATTTCCAAGAGTTCACAAGTTCTTTTTTTTCAACCAAAAAAACTATCTTCCAAAGATATAAGAGGTTTGATTGCTATTTAAGATATGTCATAGGTTGGTAGGAGGAATTGTCAAGTGAAAAGGGAGAAAGTAAATGGTTTGTATTGCTCTAGAAAGCTGCTATTCGATGTATTTGAATAACCTTGATTTACCGATTAGACTCCAATCTTACCTTTTGAGTTTGCAATGCATCCTCCTCACCGAATCTGTTGAGTTCATTTTCGTCATGGAATGCTTGTTGTAAGTCACCTAAGATGATGCCACCCGGTCTGCTGCGCAGGTTATACGGGCGATCGACTGGTGGACGAAGGCGCCCATGGCGGGAAGACGCCGTGATGCGGGGATGAATTTCCCGGGTGAAGCAGAGAGGCGGAAAACAGAGCAAGCAGGAAGTGGACGATTTGGGAAGGAGGAGATTTATTTCTTTCTCGCCTTCTGATTACAAAGGTACGCTTCATACATATAAGCTTCCCGATCCAAATGTATCATATATCCTATTCCTACTATAACTCGGATACCTCCTTAAGATCCGGATCGGTCTCTGCTTGGAAGTCTTTCCGGATTACCGAATCTCCTGTAGCAGATCACGTCGTGCCATCCGCTGCTGTCTTCTTCCCCCTCCGCGTGTATACTTTCCCCCAGTAGTAGTCTACAACATAAGAACTGCAGAAAGGCTCCGAGTAGTATATAAGCGATGTGGCAGTCCTCAGGCATTTCTGCCACTTCTGCATCTACAGCAGGTTGTGTTTCAGATTCTTCAGCAGCAGGTTGTGTTTTCGATTCTTCAGTTGTATGTTTTGGTTCAGACTTCTCTTCAGTCTTCCCTATATTTTGTTGATTTTGTTGATTAGCGGCGGACCATGGTGCATCAAGGCAGGGAACTGAGTCGATTAAGAGGGCAAGTCTCCGTGTTTGAGACGGACGGCGCTCGTACATCCAGATCTGGGCCGGCCGCTGCGTGTACCTACAAACATCTAACTGATACACCCGGAACTAGTTTGGTGGGCCGGATGGCACGGCCAGCATGGCATCGTGACATGGATTATGCCTCTTGGTTGCAACTCGCAATGCACGGGCTGGGCCCGGGTGTACAATGTTAGGGCGATCCAAGTCGATCGCAGGGCCACTACTGGGCCAGGGCCCGGCAACTGGTAGGCACACGGACATAGGCATGTGCATCCGTGCGGCAGTTCGCTTCGTTAGTTCCTTCCGAATTAATCTGGAGAGCTCAGAGCCCAAGGATCGATGCACCGGCCTGCTGCTTCGACGACTCCGATCGGCAGGTGAGATCGGCACTTGCCCGGGCGGGCGTACGTGCTCGTGAAATGCACGGTGCCTTGGTCAGAAAAAGATGGGAGGAGTAGAGGTCGTGGAGTTGGATCAAAGGAAATTGGACGGGTTATGAGGGGAGGCCGGTGCGGTGAATGCAGTATCGACGAGTTAGTGAAGCTAAAATCGAACCAACGTTGGATCGATATAGCGTCGTATCATGACGCTGACGCCTCCTTGTGGTTGTGTGTATTGGAACCATCTTGTATTCCCACTGTTTCCAAACGTGCGTATTTTTGGAGAATATAATGCCAAAGCTTTAGTTTCTGTAATGCCTCTATTTGTGGAACCGCTAGAATTCTTTGCAACTGCTCAGGATTGTTCACTGTGAAGTATTGTAGATGGGTGTACATTTTACCCAACATATACTTGTAATATAAAATCTAAACTTTATTATAGAGTTATGGCATAATAGGCAGGTTTTAACGCAATAGTCGTCTAAGCCTAAAGTTATATTACAACACAATATAAAAACCACACATGTGTGCCTGAGCGAGGACAGTATCAAATGATTCTTCAAATTCTTCCTCGACGGATTCTTCATTATCATCCCATGATTATTATGTTGATTACTTAGCAAATATAAGTAGTCATAAAAGGGATACCAATTAATTACATGTCATTATTTCAAGAGGTGAAGATATGTTGTCTTTATTTCTACATTTGTGGATGCAAATTTATTTGTAAACAACTTTCTAAAGTAAAGGTTAACTTCTTAAGTAAAAGGTTTTTAATCAAGTTGATTACCAAATTGAAACATTATTAAAACTACTTAGGCTTTGCTTTTAGATTCACCCATTAAACATAGGTTCATTTACCAGAAACTTAGCGTATCTGAATACTATTAATTTGACTCTGCAGAATTGCCCAGCTTTACCTATAAGATATCTCAAACTCTCAATGTCATGCAATAGACACGCAACAGATAGCATACGACTGAGTTAAGATAATAAGGTCTTTCACTATTCACCTTTTTCAAGCTTCTACCCGGTAGGCTCGGGGACACTTATTGTCAATAATCCACTAGCCAAAGCAGAAACCGCGAATCGATTCTAAGTATACCTACTATTGTTAAGTATGGAAGATACTGCTTCCAAATCACCCAATTGTACATGAGTCGCTCCTACCCATGGAATAGCAAAACCCCTTGTAGATATTCAATTGAATCGAGCAACTACTGGACCAGGTCTAACAAGTTAAAACTTATGGTTGAGAGATTTCTATGTCATTTACTCAGTATAAGGTTCTAATCCTTTTTTTTAATGAGGCAACCAACCACAAACCCATAAATCCAGTGCGTTACGGCACTACCACCAAATGATACCAAAGCCTCCACTTTTGGGTAAGGTCGTGGAGTTCAATCATCTAGTGGCTTTCCACGATTCATCCATAACCATAGCATAATTTTATAAATCTATCGACAAAACATCGAAGTAACTTAGTACTATAAATCATTTTAGTGACTAGTCTACTGATGATTAATTATACAGTAGATTATTATTAAGGTTGTCAAAGTGAATATAACCTCAAATAAAGCATGTCATTTTTCGATGGTCGGACATAACTAATTATCATGTCACTTTAAATAATTATTTTAAATAAATAATAGTACAGAAATAATAATAATGAAAGTAGTAATAATTAAACAATTAAACAATGTAGGTCTAATATGATCAAAAACGTGTGACTTGCCTCGCTACTCAAAGTATTCGACTGGTTTGAAGTCTTCAGGATCTTGACTTGATCCTTAGACGACTGGCTCAGTGAATTTGGGACCTAGTGCAAAAGAGACAGGCAAATAAGTCTGTGGCTAAAAGACATCAAGCTAGAAAAATAAAATAAAAAAGAAATAAAATTCAAGAAAAATCGAATACAGATGGGTTTAGGTTTTGTCAAAGTTTGGATTTGTGAAACGAAGCTGGGAATGGTTTAAACGAGCTCAAAACTGTCGAAATGGGTATACATATGTTAAATGGTTTTTTGGTGAACAATAACAAGTTATTACTATTCACAGCTGATTGGGCTTAGGAACAGTAACGAGTCTGAAGGCCAACAGTATTGGGCTTAGCCTATGGCTCGGTTGCGTCAGGTTTTGGTTCTTGGGCCAACTTGGTCTAGCCCAACACGACCTACTAAGTTTGGCCTGATTCGACCTAGCCCAACACAACCTGCTATGCTTGGCCTGCTTTGGCCTGGCTTCATCTAGCTTTGGCATCGTGGTGCGCCTGAGCAGGGAATGGCGATGGCAAATGTCGTCAATAGCAAGCAAAAGCACGAATAGGTTCAGGGGAGTGATGTGGTTCCATTTTTGGGGTTTGCTAACATCGGAGTTCACCGGAGGTGGCTAGCGGTGAGGAGGGCTCACTGGAGCTTCTCCATGGCACGACGGAGCTCCAATAGCTTATTGGCATGGTCGTGAGGTGTGTGAGCATCTAGGAAGCTATTAGCAGTGATGACTTTGGTTCTAGAAGTCTGAGGGAAGTTGTCCATGAAGGACCGGCAAGAACAGTAGCAACGCGCGACACCGACGGCTGAGGAGCTAAGGGAGGACAAGGGGAGGTTGGCGCTAGGCTTGGGGTGGCCTAGGAATGCTACTGCTAAGTGGAATTGAGGAATGACTAACTAGTGCAGAGGATTGAGCTCGACAGCTCACTAGTGCAGGGCACGAGGAAAAATGCGGAGGAGAAGGCGGGGAGGAAAAATGCGCCAGCATGTGGGGAAGACGATAAGGACCAAAGAGGAAAGCAGGAAATTGAGAAGGCTCGCTGAATTTGGAAACAAAACCAATTGGGCCAAAATTCAAATAAATTTTAAAACTTTGAAGTGTTTTAGTTTTATAACATTATATGTTACTCCCACCGTTCATAAATATATGACGTTTTAGAAAGCATGCAATCAACTTTTTTTTAACTTTGACTAGTAATATCTGAAAAATTGTCTAGATTTGCCATGTGATAATGGTATCATTAGATTTGTCATGATCTATGTTTTCATAATATAATAATGTTATTTTTTTATTAACATATTCATATGAAAAGTAATGGTCAAAACTGGAACTTAGATATCGTGCCGATGTCTAAAACATCATAGATTCTTGAACATAAGGAGTATGTTTTCACCAATGTATTATGATAAAAATTATCCTATCAAAGTTACACATTGTAGGTGTAGATTGTAACATATCCAAAGTGACATTAGTACAATTATGGCTACCTTCTTTTCGATTTATGTCTTCTCTCAAACAAACAAACGGGACGGTTTCTTCACCATCATTTCGAAGCGATTTATTGAGACAACTTTTTTGAAACGGTTTATCAGTTTATCGGCATTTGATTCGTTCATACAAGCACTCGCACTAGAATCAAAAACTATAAGCTGTAGTCATAAGACATAAATCATAGCCGAAAATAACCTACCCTATAAACAGAGAGATGTGATGTCTATAGATGTATAGGTTATTCGACCTCTAGTCTCTACAAGAGATAGTGTACAGCTAGCATTTACCAACTTCTTGACTAAGCAACCCTTCATAGTTTTTTTCTCACTTCAACACACGCTGAAACTTTCTTCTCTTCTCTAGTTTCGAGCTCCAAGCCTAAAACGGATAAACAAACAATCACTGGTCCAGTCTAAAACGGAAGATTTTCAGGAACGTTGAAGCCGCCGTAACTAACCACCAAACTCTTTGATCAAGTCCTCCACATGGAACCTCTCGGCTCACACGTTGCCTTCATCACTGCATCCATCACCATTCCCAAAAGCTTTGCACAACAAGGCAAGCTCTCCAAGCCAGCCTCCTGTCACTGACCAATCAGATACATCCTGATGGCTTGTGATTTGTGACGACGACGACAAAAAGTCCACAGGTTTATCCGGTATCCACGGCCCAATGAGCTCAAGAACGTCACCTCTTCTTTTTAAGGATTTGCAGGTAGAGGAGGTGTTATCAATCTAAAGTCCCTGACTCGCAAGCAAATAAGAGCTCTTATCCAAAAGCCGCTTGTGTCCATTCACTCTTTTGGCTTAGGACCCAGCGTTCCTTTCTTCCTTCCCTCACAAAATGGCCAGATTCTGCAATCAGTTGCAGTGTACATTCCATCCATAAACTTTTCCCATCTGCATATATAGCATTGGTTAATTAATTCACCTTCTGCAGCCAGCTCTACTGGCCAACAACTCCACAAATCTCCTACATGCCCTTGCCTGCAAATTGTTTGGCACAGTACAATTATTATTGAAGTATAAGTGAATTGCTCGTCTTTCCTCATAAGCTTAATCTTTTGAGTGAATTGGTTGGTGTATGAAACTCAATATAGCATCAAAATCAAGAGGTCTTGAGTTCGAGACTCGGTTGGTGCAATTAAAAAAATAATTGTAATCCATTTCTATTCCACATCTTAAGCTTGGGAGAGCCTACACGTAAGAGGGAATGTTGAAATATAAGTGAATTACCCGGTGCATAAAACTCAATAGATATACTCTCCCAGATCCCAGAAATCTTGTGCCTCACCTCCACATGTCGTGCTATCTTTAGCATGTTACCCACATGCAGCTGCTTGCAATTGCTGAGACCTGAGGGCCCAAGAAATCCCAAGTCCAATGCATGGGAGCAACAAATAGCCAGAAAGAAGGGTGCAAGATTCGACAATGCAGCAATTCTCATACCTCAGAGCCATGGCCTCTGCCCCCTCCTCATGGTGAAAGTTAGCAGTAGAAAAATAGGAGCACAATGGCCTGCAGATTAATTTATCCCTGCAAGATAGAGCATTTATCAAGCAAGCGGAGAAGGCTCCTCCGGTTTTAAACACCCCACGAGGGCTTCCTCCACTCACTTTCATGTACAGCTCACTTTTTTGGCCTCCCTTCTTTCCAGCTCGGTTTACTAACCCATGGACCATGGTCTCCTCTTCTCGCCAAACTCCATATCTCTGCATGGCTCCATGGCACCTCACGGCGCCTATGTATAGCCTTCCTTAGTCCCCTCGTCTCATAGTCTATACCTTGATCAAATAGTAGGATTCGTTCCAAAGGCATAGTTAATTAGTACATGATGCAGGATTTGTTTTCGGTTCCTTCCTGCTTCTCGTCCGGCGAGAAGCTCCCGGACATCCCGACATCCGCCGCGGCCACCAGATCAGGCCAGACCGCCGTGACGTTGGTCTACCGCGCAGAGATCTCCGGCCACAGCCGCCTTGTCACCGTGACATGGTGTAGGAACCTGCTCACCCACGGCCTGTCAGTGTCGATCGAAGGATCAGCGGGAAGCGGCAAGGACAGGACTGGCAGGGAGTACGGCGAGGCCGGCGCCAACGGCAGCACCAAGAGCTGCAGCGCCTGCAAGGTGGAGATGCAGCCGTGGCACTTCTGGCGCAAGCACGGCGCCAAGCAGTTCCAGGTCGACGGCAAGGCCATCGACGTCGTCTGGGACCTCAGGAGCGCAAGGTTCTCCGATGAGCCCGAGCCGCTGTCGGACTACTACGTCGCGGTGGTCTCGGACGAGGAGGTCGTCCTCCTCCTCGGCAACCTCAAGAAGGAGGCGTTCCGGCGCACCGGGTCACGGCCGTCGCTCCAAGACGCCGTCTTGGTGTGCAAAAAGGAGCACATCTTCAGCAAGAAGAGGTTCCTCACGAAGGCCAAGTTCCATGAGAAAGGCAAGCTGCACGATATCAGCATAGAGTGCAGCAGCAGCAACCTTACCGGCGGCATGGACGTGGACATGGTGATCAGGATCGACGGGTGCGTAAATGTTCTGGTGAAGCACCTACAATGGAAGTTCAGAGGCAACGAGTGCATCTCCATCAACAAGCTCAAGGTGCAAGTGTACTGGGACGCCCATGATTGGCTCTTCGGCACAGGGATGAGGCATGCCCTGTTCATCTTCAAGCCTGAGGCACCGTCTCCATCGTCGACTTCTGACTTCAACGCCGATGAATATTCTGATTTCTGCCTGTTTCTGTACGCATGGAAGGTTGAATGAGCTAGGGATCCTACATTTGTTACTGCATTACATACTTACAGTGGACCTTTTACCATGTTATGAACCGATAATTCATATCATGTAATGGATTGGAAGATGGAAGTGTAAGGGAATGATTGAGGACAACTTTCTATTTCCTTGGCATTGGAGGGTGTTGGGCACATGGAAGATTGGACTGGAGGGGCACAGGATAGTCCTGGGGATTAGGAACAGACTGGTCCTGATAGAGAAACATGGAGGGTGATGACAGGTAGGATTCACAATGACATTCACTTTCCCAATCATGCATTCATGCTGATTTATCCAGGGAAACTCCAGCTAAGGGCTGGTCCCTCCTATCCAGTACTCTGCTGCTTTCTTATCTCCTCCTACCCATTTATTTTGACCTTCCTTAGTTAGTTTCATCTACTTTTCTCCGTTCAAGAACGGGGAGCAGATAGGGACACAAATCCCTGGTAGTATAATACTTGTAATTCAGATGTACTATTGTTAAAGGCAACCGGTCAAGGAATGCAATACTTTTCACCCGGGTTTTTAGTAATGATCTCTTTTGGGCCATCCGGCCATGTAGCTTTGGTAATCCTGAAGTCCCAATTAAGATTTCAGGCATGCCCATTGAGCTATTTTACTAGTCACTAACAGATGATGAAATCTGATAAATGACTAATATGTGTCATACAGACTCCCTTAAAAAACCAATATAAGTCATACAGGATGCAGGAAAAAGAAAGCATCACCTTGGAGGACAAGTCAGCAATGCGGATACCATCAATTGAAGAAGTTCGTAAAGTTCTATCCTTACCTTTTTTTAATGCTCATGTCTTTCCCATTAGCTGACAGCCAGATTTAAATTAGGAATACTAGAATCTAGGCCAAGAAAATTCTTATGTATCTTCGTTATGTTAGTAGCTGTAATCAACAGCACCCTAGGTTCTTCTCACAATACCAGTCTGAAATAGAATATAGGAAGTGCTGCAGTAGTAGATAGTCAAATATGTAGGCATGCAAAAGTAAATTTGTTTGACCAAATGGCCAATTTCGATAGTTACAAAATGCGGCACACAGTGCTCTTTTCACATGAACACAATACGAGGAGAAAAGTTTTCTAACTTCATACTTCCTCAACATATGACACTTACTGTTAGATCATATGATCATATCTAGGATATTTTAAGTGATAAATAATTGATAACGTTGGTTATGATATTACTTATGATGTGTTACGTGTACAGATTAGGAAAATGTTGTATGATACGCTCGTGTGAGGTATTGTGCGGATTGACTTGAGTCAAGTCGTGGACTTATACTCGTACGCGGTTACGTGTTTATTCATGTGCATGTGTTGCTTGAGGCGGAACATGGTCGATGACAGGACTGAAACTAGGTTCGGGTGGAACTGAGGTTTCGAGACTAAATTTAGGGAGGAATTGAGGTCCTATGGTCAAGAATGTCATACGGGATGTTCAGACTAGAGAACAATACGTATAGAGATGATGCGTGAAGAAGATACAGGAGGTGCGGTCCTGAAGGCTTCGACACATGGAAGGCTGAAAAAATCAGAAACGTAAAAAGAATTAAAAAAACACATGTTATAAAAGGTTTTAGATCCCTTAAAAATTAGTGGGCTAAAAAGTCTGGTTGAGTCAAAAAGGCTTAAGATAAGTTGTATTAGGGTTAATGATGTATTGAAGTACGTTAAGGAGATGGATTAGATAGAAGAAGAGGCTTGCGACTGTAGTCCTTGCCGTGATTTGTAACCAACGAAGGGAAAAGAAAGTGGTGCAGGGCAGCTTTTGGAGGGCTGTCTTTCTTTGGTTGGCCAAGTTCTGTTTGAAGAAATAATTAGTGTGCGGTGGCGCCTGGTTTGTCGTTTGTGGTCTCGGCATCGATCTGCAAAGCGACGGCGTGACTGACATCGTCATCTGTAGATGTTCCGATCGCAGGAAGAAAGTCGAGTACTTGCTGCGGAGTCTTTGGGCTGGGATTTCTTTCGGAAGAAAAAGAGACTTGCGGCAGCTCGTTCCGAGGCGAAGAGAGAAGAAACGCTGCAGCGGCTGTTTAGCGGCAGTTGTCTGGTCTTGGCGCTTCGTTTTTCAGATCAGCACGTGAGAAAAGAAAGGAGCGGCGGCCGAGCTTTGTTGCGCGAAGAAAAGAACGAACGGCGCTGTGACCGATCGGCAAAGAAAAGAACGGACGGCTTTTTGTTCGGACGTGATTTTTTATTGAAGCAACGCAGTTTTTTCGAAGAAAAGAACAAGGCGTGCGGGCGCTGTGCTATTCAGAAGAAAAATACGGCGCGGCTCGTTATACGGGTGTAGGCGCGGTGATTCTCGGCGGAAACGAAGGAGCAGTAATCGGCCGGCCGTGAGGCGATTTGAAGATCTGCATACATACTGTTTGGCCGTGACGTGAGGTCAGTAGAACTTGCAAACAACTGATTAAATTCTGCATGCATGTATTGATTTGTTTGCTCTGGCCGTGGACTATAGACATTAGATTAATTAGTACGAATATGTTTTTTAACCGATTTATTCTTCTTGATCACTGCTGTTCAGTTTGAGTTGTTTGCTGCCCATCTACCTGTTGTATGCTAGCTGATTGAAGTTTTGCAGCACACAAACTATCGCACGTGTCTTCATGCATGCCTTGATGCAAACAAAGGCTAATGGGAAAGGCTGCGTGCATGCATGAAGCTACAGAAAAAAAAAAGATTGCATGCAAGCTTGAAAACTACTAAATAAAGGCCACGCTACTAGAAAGAAACTGCATGCATGCATGTATTAGCAAAAGGTAATTAGGGCTTAATTATTTCTCGTCACCATCTGCATCAACGATCTTATTTATTTTATATCTCGAGTTCTAGATCTCCGTTTGACGTAATTCCAGTTGAGTTAGTTCAATAATTTTGTCTAATTTATTATGACAAAGTTTGAGGTCAATCGGAGTTACGGTTTTTTATCGAGATCAATTTTAGTGAGGATATAGTGTTCTGTCCAGAACTTTAAACGAGGCTTAAATAGGTTTTGTGTTTAGGGAAGAGTCTTAAAATTTATTTTTAGCTTCCGCAATCATTCATCCCCTCTGATTGCCTATCTTAGTGAAAATCGATCCTACACTTACCAAATTCACGATATATCAATTGAATGAATAATCAAACTATAGAAATGAGAAACAGGTTATTTTGAGCCAAAACCAAACCATTTTGCCAAGAAAAATTTGTTTTTCCCACGAAGAGCTTCATCTGAAGCCTTTCCACCATTTCCACGTGCTGGTCTCTGGTTAGCTGTGACGGAAACAACAAAAAAACACCAAATCAGCAAGAGCTATATTACGTACAAAAGTACCTCTCCCAAAAAAACACGTACAAAAGCTGCTTTGGCGTATGAAGTATGAATTAGCTTTGAAATTTTACATATTAGTTGGTAGCATAGTAAATGTGGCAAGAGCAGTTGTCATGGTGTCAAGAGTTCAACCTTGATATGAGTTTGCCAATGCAATCTAAAAGGAATGTTAGATAGCTTGGAGAAAACTTCTGGATGCATCCCTCGTTTTGTCCTTTCTAAATCAAGGTTAAACCAGAAAATGCGGTGTTCTCACTCATGTGAGAATTGCTCAACTATTTACGGGCAATCTGCTTATCAAATCATAGTGGAGGCACTAGAAAAATTACTTGAATTGGACTTTTTAACATCTTGGGATGACCCTGATGGTGAAATCGAATGCTTTTGGTCTGGAGGACTGTACCCATCACCTAATTAATATGAACAGAATAAAATTGTGTCAGACCATTTTGGGAAAAAGAAATACATAAGCAATATACTTGAAACAAATCTAGTTTAGCAGTAGCATATCGGCTATGACATAGCTATTGTTGAAGCTTCATCAGAGTCATGAAGGTTGCAAGTGAAATGGTTACTGAAGTTACTAACTATAAGCATATTTCATCCTCATATCATCCGCAGTAACATATCAATGTTGTTTTAATTTTACAGTAAGTTAAGAAAAAAACTTTAAAACTTTTTAAGCATATATTTGAAGATATTATGAATAGAACTCAGTCACTCACCATCTGTAGATGACTTTCTGTAGATGTTCTTCAAGTACTCAACAAAAGAATGATCATTGTGATCAAGCATCACTGGTCAAAGGCAAGGTAAAAGTTACCAATAGCTATTACAATATCATTTTGCTACTTCTTGATTCTATATTCATAAAACAATGCCACAAGAAGATTAGCATATTACATTGTTGAAACAATTCGTGCCTCTTATGCTCAGAGGTACCGAACAATAGCAATTGCACTGCCTCTAAATCTCTGTTTGAGCACTTCTTGGAAAGGTTGTTTGTATCTAATAGGATACCTGCAAGCTGAGGGGAAACCCATAAAACATAATCAGGAAATGCCAGTAAGTTATGCACGATAGTCGCTAGTACATGTAGCAAATGCACCAACCAGAAGTTCCTTTATGTCCAGGCTTTGAAGTAGGCTATAACCTTCTTCACAATAGTTATTGGTGAGGATTGTGCAAACAGAGCCCACCTAGGAGACAAAATCGAGCATGCTTATGAAGTAAATGCTGGAATCATATACACATTAACCTCTGCAAACACTTGAAATGTACTTGGTACAAGTACACATTATTACCTCACAGTTTGATTTCAGAACATCTTGCCCCACCAGTCCACCACTACCAAGCTCACTCGCTGATCCATTATTAGTCCCTCCATATCAACCTGATTCAGATTCCCAAAGTCAGCACCGTACACATTTTGCTTAACTCACGATGTGTATACAGCTTGATTATTCCTTTCAAACTGGAAAAGGATGCATGTTAGCATGTTACATGCCCATAAAATAGGAAAACAGATGGAAGGAAGAAGCCATTGATAAGAACTAACTGGTGCTGCTGCACATTGCTATTCTTGGTATCTCATGCAGATAATAAATGTATCAAATTTAAGCTGTCCCTCAATTGTTGCCGGAATCCCCTTCCCTTTCTATGCGCAATTCAATGCATTACGGTACAAGCACAAACTCGCAATTGCACAGAGCCTATCAGTCATCATCACTCAAATGGCAGCCACATGGTGCCAATCAAAATTCAGGACACCCACATGACACGACTGCAATGTGGTGCTGTATATACCCCATCCTTGTCGCCTCTGCCCAAAATAAACGCCCAATAACTCCGAGACCCAGACAGTTGTCCGATTTGTCGGAAACGAATCCTCCCAACCCCAAGCTAGCAGTCTCGTCTCATAGCACAGCATGGTGTATTCACGTAAGATCAAAGCATGTACCTCGTCGGCGAAGAGCAGCACCGAGGCGTCGACCCCGACGTGGTAGAGGAGCCAGGCCGCCTGCCTGCACCTCACCATCCTGCCCCGATGCATGTTCACCACCGGCACCGCCGCCTGGCCATCCGCCTTGCTCGACAGCATCCACGCGTAGCATATCGCCGCCACAATCGAGCTCACACCTACTCGAAATCAACACGAGAAATCGCAAGTGAGCAGGCCGCTTAGATTCAATTCGAACAGAGAGAGCTTTGCTAATGAAAGCATAGGGCTAATCTTGCTTTTGGAGGCGTCGGAGAGCACGATCTTGGTGGACCTCGAGCCGGGGCGGTCCCCGGCGGCCAGGTCTGCGACGGCGGCGCGCTGGCGGCGGAGGAAGACGTTGAGGCGGGCGACGCCGTCGTCGAATCCTTCTACGGCGGGGGCGGAGGAAGCGGAGGCATGGCGGCGGTGGTGCGGGAGGCGGGAGTGGGCGGCGGAGGTTGGCGAGGTGGAGGTGGAGGAGGCGGTGCGGCGGTGTGAGTAGTAGTCGGGGGCGGTGGGGTCGTGGAAGCGGGACTTGCGGCGAGACGACTGCGGGTTCGGGGGCAGCGAGGGGGTGGGGGAGGAGGGCGCGGAGGAGGCGAAGGGGTCGGCGCGCGGAGGAGAGGAGGAGATGGACGCGCGTTGCAGGATCTCGTCGCCGATGCCGCCCGGCTGCCGGAGTGCCGGTGCCTGCACGCACGCCGGAGGAAGAGCGTTTAGCCCTGCGGGGTGGAAACCGCAATTCGCGGCGCGCGTCGGGATGCCGCCGAAATTTCACAGCGCAATTGGGCCACTAAAAAGGTGCTATTGCCTATTCGCCAGTTGCCTTAGTTGGGCCTTTAACTGGCCTGTTGAAGGGGTGAGTTTGGGCCGTTCAAGGAGCAAGAAAATTTGAGGTTTTTATTTCTGTGCAAGAAAAATATGACATACTTCCTCTCAAAAAAAATATATGACCCCGAAGGCTGTGTTTGGTGTGGGTTAAAATAACCAGGTTAGCTAACCTTAACCTAGGTATATTAACTGAAATCATTTTTGTGTTTGGCTACTAACCTAGTTATTCTAAAATATTGTTTGGCTAGACTAGTTAGGTAATATAAAAAAATGAAAAATAAACAAAATGATTGAGATACGGTGAATGATTACGCCTTTTATGGTGATCAGTCGATGAAGAACGTGGAGAATATAGGTCGAACAAGATTTAATCGAAAAAATATTGAATTTTCCTATTTTTCTAAAAAAAATAAAGACAACTTCGGGGAATAGTGTTGGCAACCAAAGTACTGAACTGGGAAGCAGGACGAGTTAAGCCGTGAGACGACCATGTATTGCGCGAAACGATCGCGGCAAACCAACTGACTCCGTGCGCGCGTACACGCGCGGTACACGCACCCACACCTGCGCCGCGCATGCATGCACGGACGGAGTGATCTGCATATTTACCTTCTCGCGGACCGTGACACCGGGTCCCGGCGGTCGAGTGTCGGCGTGGGCTCCGTCCCGTTGCCGCCGGCGAACCTGGACACCTGCCTGGACGGCGAGCCGACGCCCATCCTCCCCTGCGACCCGGCCCCGACCATCCTCTTCGCCTCCTCCAGCCACTCCTGCGTCTGTCAGGTCTCCGGAGGATCACCTGCAATCAACCAAAAAACTCACGCACACAATTTCTGGATTGGACACAGATATATTTTGGTGCTGCTAACGGGCACAGCTTTTCTGATGTTTATTCCTCTCCATTTATAGCAGATTACAAGGACTATAATTGAGAAATGAGAACTAAAACTGGAAAGCAATAACAGGAGTTTGGCACCATGGTCGGTTTTGATTTTTCGACCATATACAGCTTGCCTGACACCTCGTTTTTGCAAAGGAAACAAAGAACAAAAGATCTGCTAAAGAAGGAAAGCAACTGCTAAACAGATATGCAAAGATTATACTAACAGCGCACACGTGAAGCGTGGTTTATTCCAACAATCACCCCCTAAACCACGACACCCCATGCGCCCGACTTACATGAGTGCTAGCTCGTCGTCGTCTTCGGCGAGCAGTGCTTTCTCCTTCCTCGGCTCACGGCAATCCTTGGAGAGGTGGCCACGTACGCCACAGTTGTAGCACCTTCCTCGCCTGGCACGGCGCGAACGTCTACTTGTCCCCGAGCTCATGCTGCTTGTGTCGTCGTCGTCGTCGCTTCGGCTGCCGCCCTTTGCACGGCCGCTGTTCTTGACGAAGTCCATGCGCACTCGCTGCCTCCCGTTGCTCGACGCCGCGGCGCCCCATCGCTCCTCCTCGAGCAAGAATCGCCCGACGCCGTCCGCAATCGCCTCGGCGCACCGATCTTCACCACTCGAGTCGCCCAACCGGCTCTTTGAGCGACATCGTATTCAAGTCCATGAGCATCTCGATGGACACGGCGACTTGATTGTACTTCGCCGGCACCACGCGAAGCAGTTTCTTGACGACGCGCATCTCCTCGATGTTCTCCCGGCCGCGCATTCCGCAACGAGGAGCCGAGACGCATGGCGAGTTCGTCGATGGACTCACCACCGTTGAATGCCACATTCTCGAATTGCTTGAGGAGCTTCTGCGCGTTCGCCTCCTGCACGCGCTTGTCGCCCATCCGCATCACCTTCACAGCCGCCCATGCCTCCTTGGCGCTTTTCTTCACGGCGAGACCCGAGCGCATCTCCGTCGGCACCGCGCGCAGGATGGCGGCCAACGCCAGCCGATCCTCGCGACGCTCGACGTCGCTCGTCTCCACGGCACGCCAGAGCCCGAGCGCCTCCAAGTTCACCTGCATTACCAACGCCCACTCGTGGTAATTTGCCCGCGTCAACACCGGGAACTCCACCGACCCGCTGGACTCCTTGATGACGCGTTCCACCATGACCTCACGTCGTGTGCTGCTATCGCCGGACTTTGGGTCTTCGACGCCCTTCGGAGACGATGGCGACGTACGCTCGTCACCGGCCATCAGCTTGCTGTCGAATTTCACCGGCTCTGATACCAAATGTCAGGTCTCCGGAGGATCACCTGCAATCAACCAAAAACTCACGCACACAATTTCTGGATTGGACACAGATATATTTTGGTGCTGCTAACGGGCACAGCTTTTCTGATGTTTATTCCTCTCCATTTATAGCAGATTACAAGGACTATAATTGGGAAATGAGAACTAAAACTGGAAAGCAATAACAGGAGTTTGGCACCATGGTCGGTTTTGATTTTTCGACCATATACAGCTTGCCTGACACCTCGTTTTTGCAAAGGAAACAAAGAACAAAAGATCTGCTAAAGAAGGAAAGCAACTGCTAAACAGATATGCAAAGATTATACTAACAGCGCACACGTGAAGCGTGGTTTATTCCAACAGCGTCTGCTTGCTCGCGCCGCCGCTCTTCCCCTGCTGCTTCTTCTCCCCCGGCGCAGGCCTCTTGCTGCTGCTCTCGCCCGTCAGGTCGTACGAGCCTCCGCCGCTGTGCCGCGCGCCGACGGTGCCGAAGAACCAGTCGTTCATGAAGTCCGCCAGGTCCGGCGCCCCGTCCACCTCCATGGCAGCAGCTAGCTGCGCGATGAATACGTGGAACGGTTTCTGATTGGGTTTGTGAGTGGTTTTGATTACGGAGTAATTAGTAGGGTTTTGTTGTAGAAAGCGGAGGGATATGGGGGTTTGATTTGCGTTAATTGGTGCTGAGAGCGCGTCAGACCGGGGGCGTCTGCCTTGTATCGTAGCGCCCAGTGATCATTCCGAGGGCTTTTTGTTTGCCCCGAACGGCTGGCTGGACGCGGTATGCTAGCTGAAGACGGCGTTTGCCGAAGAGACAACGGTTTCCGACGGTTGGTCTGGCCCTAACGTGCCAAAGTGTTTACTATTATTGCGAGTTTTTTTTAGGGAACTGTTACGGTTTTTAGGCCCTTGTTTGGGGTTTTAGCTAGGACTGTGGCCTTCCCTTCAACTGTGAAATTCGTTAATTATTACAAAATGATGGTTAGTTTGCTCGAAGAATCCAGTGGTAGTTTGCTCGAGGAATCCAGTGGTCTGGCTCGAAGAATCGGCCCTATCTTCAAATGATCCGCCACTGATCATAGGTACGTACAAAATCATGGTTACCAGGGTTACAAGATTAAAGTAACGCTCATATTAGCGTTAACTTATAACTTTTTTACTATAGCTAATTTATTTTTTACTATAGCTGAATTGATTTATTTAATATAATTAAATTTAAAAAATAAAAATAGAAAAAATATATTAACTCATCATGGACAATGCAAAAAGAATACAAAAAAATGCAAAAAAGTCTAAAAAATCTTTAAAAATCAGAAAAGGATAAAATTACTGAATAGTGAAAAAAAAAAGCTAAAAATAAAAATTGGCTCTAAGCCATTTTCAACGATGCCTAGTTATATATGTGGCACTCAGATCCCATCCCAATAGGAATCGAAATTAGAATGGTTGCACAAGATCATATGATACATATCAGGATTTAGACAATCGATCACTATTACTCTTGCTACTATGCATGCCACACGCGCCATTTCTTTCACCAACGATAGTGCACTTAGTGGAGATCACAAGAACCTATGTCCCGTAGAGAAATTTTTATCGTGTAACTGTGATGCAAGTGGGTTTGGGTAACAAACCAATGAGATGATGACATGTGACATGAAACACTGCAGCATGTCCTATATAACACTGTAGATATGCATACACGGAAACACAGCGGGAATAGCAAAAAAAATGCTACAGAGTTTTTCCTATGCTACAATAGTTTCTGATGTGTTAAACGGTGTTTGCTACAGTATTTAGCACCACGTGTCATCAAATTCATTGGCTTGTTACATAAACTCACCAGTATCCCCATGACACAATAAAATTGCTCATGTCCCGTATCATCACTTTCGATGTATAGATTAAGACACGTGCCAAAATATAAAAAGCTACATTTGTTTCCTTCAAAATACAGAAAAAGGTAATTATACTACGTGAATGAAATGGCGGAAAAAGTATACCAAATTTACGTCAAGAGGGCCAAGAGAGGTTTTAATTTTTTTATATCACAATGAAAGCGCACACTCAAGCACACCACACTCATACCACACACCACATGTTTACACATGTGTGCATCATATTGAAACACATGCTAAAACTTAAACGAACGTCGTTGAATAAATCATGAACTTATTCAGTACTTCACAGAGCGTGGGCATGCGCTTTTCTACCGAACGCACATACGTGTGTGATGTGAGGCACCGAAGCTGATCTAGGGATCGAATCCGGATGGACAGCTCGCACGACGGCGAAGCTTGCCATTAGTCCCAATGCTAGATGATTGAACCATCGGGTGGCCCTATTTAGCCCATAGTGGCCCTATTTAGCCCATAGAGTTCCTACAGGCCTATAGCCCAAATAGCATAGCACAAGGTCCCAAGTCCTGATGACACGACACGTGCAGGCCGTAGCCTCCCCTAGTTATCCTAAACCTAGGTGGCGTCTCTATACACGGGGCATCTTGCCACCACCAACTCACCATGGCCACCACCAGGGAAGGGTGGAGCCACCTCCTAGTGAGCGGGGACGACTGCTCAGGCTTGCCAGCTACAAGCTATAGAGGTCCGCCACTACTGGGCAGAGCGCAGGCTATGGGAAGGGGAACGTTGTGGCTGGGCATAACAAGGGTCTAGCTGAGCAATGTGTTTTGTTCATTCTCGTGCTATATAATTTTGTTATTATCGCTAAATCATGGTTAGATATGTGTTTGTTTATTTTGTTTGTATCATTAGCATGGGCTTAAATATTATATCACTTGTTATGTGCCTTTTCTATTATTTAATTTGATGCGATTTGGCGATAGTTTTAATCAACACAAGCTAAGTCTAGATGTACTCCATTTTTTATTTGCCACTGAATAAGGAAATAATTAGGATCATGAAAAGAGGCAAACATGGGATTGGGTAAAACTCGGGTACTCCAAGCTGGACCTTTCAGTGCCGACTGGTGCACCCTTTCTTGGGCTAGATTACTGTTCTAGAAAACAATAAACAAACCTAGGCAAAAGGGGAAAAATTCTATGGAATGCACCTTCAACCCCACCTTTTAGGGCTCCTTCCTGATTACTGCCACGTAGCAGCACATATCTCATAGCATCACAGGAGAGTCGCCTACTCAGAGCATCCTTTCCACTGTAGTCCTCTTACTCTTCCATAGCCCAAGGAGTGGATCAACAACCATGGTTGAACATTTTTGTGAAATTTCGCCAAAATTTGGTAAATTCGCTCCTTTCGGAGGGTACTGAAAGGAAAAGCATTCAGTCAAATTTTGGTCGAATTTATCCTTATTTGAAATTTATCTAAATTTTAGTTAAATTTCATCAAAATTTAAATGATATTTGAATATTTCGTCCAATTTTTTAGCCGAAATGAACAAAATTTCAGCACTTTGGCACTTCCGTTGCCCTCTGAAAATTTTTGCAAACCAAATGATTTTTCCTCGGCAGTAGCGCGCGCGTCACCAAGGCCCGCCATCGACAGCCCTACGATGCCATTCTCATCGCTGGTGGCCAGGTGCCGGCAGCCCTCTACAGTGATGCATGCTCATCACTCCCTACTTCCTCGGCGACTCTACTCCCTCCCTCCCACTCCTTGAGGGGCCAAGAAAAAGCCGCTAGCCAACCAAGCTAACCTTGGCTCTCCACTCTCCATGGAAAGGGGGAAGCCACAACAGCTCTCCTCTTCCTCCATGCTGCCATTTGAGTTAGCTCCCCTTCCAAGAACCCACTCACCGCGCTGTATATACTAGCTATGGCATTCGCCACGCTGTTTGACTCACTCTACTGCCCTGAGGAGCACCTCGACCTCTTCCAAGAACCGACTGAGGAGAAGGGGTGGCTAGACCCAGAGTAGCGTCGCCAGTGCTTCTTGATGACCAGCTGTCGGCACTGTTCAATGCACTCAGGGGGAATGAGAAGGTCAAGCTGGTGACAGAGGTGGAGGAAGGGGATGGGTACGGTGGCGTCGTGGGCCGGGAAGTGGCGCACGTGGCTGCAAAGCTGGGCTTCTCTGAGATCACAACCACGCTGACTATCGTGTACCTCGACTGGTGCTTGGGTACGGTGGCGTTGTGGGCCGGGAAGTGGCGCACATGGTTGCGAAACTGGGCTTCTCTGAGATCACGACCACGCTGACTGTCGTGTACCTCGACCGGTGCTTCCTTAGGGTCGCGCTTTGGGTTGGGGGCCGCCCTTGGATGGTGCGGCTCGTTGCTGTCACCTGCATCGTGCTCGCGATGAGGAGACATAGGTTCTGCTGCTCCTCGACCTCTAGCCCTGCGTCACTGAGGGACTTTTGTTGGGATACGAGTAGGCTATACTAGTGCAAATTAAAATTTTATATCGCATAAAACAGGAAGCCATGCTAGTAAGAGATCATAGATCGTTACCACTAGATGCGCAGTACAGCGAAAATAGAGTTGAAGCAACCGATTCAACGAAAAGCGTGTCGGTGTAGTGGAAGTAGTCGATCGTCCTTCGACCAACCGTTTCCTCTCTGCGATCATCTCGATCAGCACCGTAGTCGTAGCAGCGCCTCTACCGAGGTCCATACATCTAGAGAGGAAACACCGTGCATCGGTATGGTAGCATCAATGTGCACAACAGGGGTTATGAGAGGTGGCGATTAGGTTTTTGATGGATGTGTTTCCAAAAACCTCCCTCAGCCCCTGCACCTCTCCTTGTATAGTCTCCAATCAGATCCTTATCCGATACGAGTTGAGATCAAATCTCACTTGAAAACTATTATTCGGACCCTTATCGTCTAGCCCATTAAATGTGTGATCCTGTAGGTTTATGTATATTTGACTATGGACCAAAAACTCCTTTCCGGTTTATAAGTCCATAACGGTCCCTAGAGAGATATAACTACCCTTAAATATACATAAAGATCATATCAGACGAATCAATATGGTGCTTGTGTATCGATCCCTTTGCCTCATGATCCAAATCGAACTTTAGGCGAGAAACGTGCTATCCTATGACAGTTCAATCTTTCACTCGAACCTGTAGTGGGTTACTTAGTTGCGATTGACTCTTCAATCACATTCGGCATGGTCATACATTTCCTTAATCCAATCATATCGAGAGGTCTAGAGATATCTTTCCTATTATATAGGAGGGACAAATTCCATTTCGATCGCTCATAATCCTCCATATGTTCCATAGTAAACCTAAAAGTTATCTTTATGACTACCCAGCTACGGAGTAGTATTTGATAACCGCTAAGTAAACTATTGCACATGTAGGAAACAATGACGATTTTAGGTTTAAAAATTATACATATATTATATATGAGATCAACTGATGATACTTAAAAATATAACAATTTTCGCAGTATCTCATGGTGGGTCAACACAACATCATATTCTCTAACATATGTTTACATTATTGATTTGATATCCCATATCTAATATCCGTGAAATATGATTATCAATCAATACATGTGCTAATCTGTAAATCATAATTGTTCTACATAATGATACAAGATCAGAGATAATTTAGAATAACATTAAAATATAAATAAAGAGTTTCATAGACAAATCACATACTTGTTGATCAATATAAAAAATAATATTTATTTAAGAAACAAAATAATATATTGTTTAAAATCATAGATATACGACTCCTATGTATATGTGTTCGAGGGCAAGACAGTGAGTCGCATGGAGCTCCTCGTGCTCTCCGCGCTCGGCTGGCGGATGCACCCGGTAACGCCACTCTGCATTTGTTACACTGGGAAAAAAGAGACTTGATCCTTTGTGTTTTCCAAGCAAAGGTTTGATCTTTATTTATGATGTGGGTGTGGCCTCGGCACCGGCCGTCGGAGTGGGCCGCTGTGGCATTGCTCGCGACGGCCGGCTGCAGCGGCGACGCCACGACGCCGAGCTCCTATTGCTCATCAATGCCCCAAGGTCAGCACCGCTGCGCACCGCATGTTGTCAGTAGGGGTTGGCACAATTATTGCTTGTCTTTGTTGTTGTGCGATGATCAAATTACTCTTCGTCGTCATCGTTGTGATCACGGAGTGTGCATATATGTGCTCAACTAATGGACGTGCGAGTCACCGGTGCTACAGGACGAGGTGGCGGCGTTAGCCAAGATCATCTCCGAGGAGGCAACGGTGGGCTTCATGGGCTTCTGCATGGCTGACGGTAGCGACAATAAGTGCAAGCGCGCGGTGGCGGGGTTGCACTCGCTGCCGCCGAGCCCGAGTGGCGTGATCGACGCGGCGGGTTGCTTCAACTGCGAGAGCTCGTCCAGCAGCGTGGAGTCGCGGTCGAGCGTGGTCACCGCGTGGGCGGCGTCTGTGTCCATGTCGTCCTCCCCGGAGCCCCCGCTGGCCGCTCAAACGCACGGCGACGCTTCCGCTTCCACTACCCCCCGATGAGGAGAGCCGCGACGCCTACGCCACTTGAGGCACGCACGCACGGCACGACGACGCTGGACCACCACCGCAACCTACGGCCAGATCGCTCGACATAGAGCGTACATGGGAGGGAGAAGAAACTAACTGAAGACAAGAAAAATGTAGAGCGTACATGGGAGGGCAACGGCATCGACGCTGCTGCTCCACACCTTGGGCTCTGGAAAGAGGAAGAGATCGACAATGGAAAGGATGCTCTGAGTAGGCGACTCTCCTCTGGTGCTCTAAGGGGTGATCGGAATAGCGATAGATTTTGGTTTTTGGTTGAAAAAACACTGTAGTTGGTTGAAAAAACACTGTAGCTGAGTTAGTGGATAGTGTAATAAATAGTGAAAAAAAACTGAAGCTAGAAATTAAAACCGAAACGATTATCCCTAAGATCGGTGCTGCTACGAGGCAGGAGTCAGAAAAGGACCCTAGAAGTGGGGTTGAAGACCCATCCCGTAAAATTTTTCCCCCAAGCAAAGAGGGACACGATAAGCCAGTGGTCCATCAAGCTCCAAGCCCAAAATTGAGTAGACGTCACCACTCACCACGGGGAGTCAGGAAAAAACGATCACCACGCGACCGATTCCAGCCCAACCCACCGAACATCAGGACCCACAATTCACAACCATAGTGGCCCCACGAGTCAGTCTCCAGGTACGAAGCGAACTCCATGGCGTCTCACAATAGGTCACGCTCACGGGCAGAAACCACCACCTTCCAATGACGTTGGGGTCCCATTGTCAGAAACAACACGTAACGCGTGAGGGGAGTGAAAAATAACCTTTCTTGGGAAAGGAAGGCAGTAAAATCCGGGTCCACGTCCGTGCCTGTATCCGAATACAGCAACGCGCCCAGGTATCTACCATTCCACCCGCCGATACTTTTTACCAGGTCGGGAGGCGTATTTGTGGTTGTGGGTCACTGAGATCGATTCGGGAGGATTCGCTCATGGTCGAAGCAGGAGCGGAAGCGGCAGGCGGCGGCCGAGATGAGTCGATGGACGCCGCCGATCCTGCGGTGGTGGAATCTGCTTCCGTCGGCGATGGTAACCACCGCCGCCTCGGGAAAACATCACTTCCGCATGGTTTTATTTTGGGGGCTTTATATTTGCTTTAGTTTCCGGTGTAGCGGCTGCGAAGTTGGGCTGATTAGGGCGTGATCAGGTCGGGGTTTTGTAATGCATGCTCGATTCCGTTGATTGCTGCTTCTATCGCGTTAGTGTGGGTGAATTGGAGCGTGTTGCGATCGGTTTTAGAAGCTATGGTGCTTAAACCCGGGGCCTGTTGGAGTTTCCAGAAGCTTCTAGAATAGTTGGTCGGGTGCCCTTGGTGGCGACCGTGTCTTCGTTCGGGGTCTCTGCTTTGCTGGGGTTTTTGGGAGGGTTTGGGCCCTTTGGGGATTAAGTGACGCGAATTAGCTCTGTCATTTGTCAGAACTCGGCCTTTTTTTCTCTTTCCCCTTATCCTTGCGTCCTTTATGAGTTATTAATTATGTCCCATTTTGTGTGGGGGTTCCTAATGGTGGATTGCCATTGACCTCTCTTGATAAACAATTGTTGGATTGGCAGTTAGCATGAACCCTTTGAAGAGGTCATCGGAATCATCTGCTAAAGAAGATGATGCAGACAGGCAGAGATGGCAGAAGAGAGAATGTCAAGGTTTCACACCCAGAAGGTTCCGCACAATTCTTTTTTTCTTTCACGATTACTATTTTCTATGATCCGGAAAACAGAGTATTATCCATGATGGTGCTTTGTGATGTTGCAATTGGTCAGATATCAGCTTGATGTCTGTGAGGTTGCAATGCGACGAAACACAATTGCGATGCTTGACACAGGAGCCGGGAAGACAATGATTGCTGTGATGCTTATCAAGGAGTTTGGGAAGATCAACAGAGCAAATAATGATCGAAAACTCATCATCTTCCTCGCACCAACAGTTCAGCTTGTCACACAGGTTGCACTATAGTCTGTTGCACATCATATTCCTTGCACCAACAGTTCAGCTTGTCACACAGGTTGTACTGCTGTCTGTAGGCTGGGTGTTGTATGTTAAGTTTAACTAGTTTGTTCTGACAATTTTTGTCACAGCAATGCGAGGTGATTAAAATCCACACAGAATTTGAGGTGGAACACTATCATGGTGCGAAGGGGGTTAATCAATGGACGGCTCCTAGATGGCAAGAGCAGCTCTCGAAATATCAGGCAAGTGTTGATTCTTTGTTTTTTAAGGCTCATTGATTCCTTATTTGTTCTAAAGGAAATGTGCTTTCCAAGCAAGAAACAGTGCTGATCTGTAGTCTTTAGTTCTTCATATTTGATGACAATAGATGCTTTTTTTCCTGACTGACGTGTTTGAAAGGTATTGACAATTGACATGTGCCGTATGGCATGACTTGTGGGCTGTGCATTGGACCCAGAAAGGAAGTTCTTTTATATGTATTCAGTATTCACTCTTAATTTTTAGTTTTTCCCTCAAAAATTATTTTAAGATATGGTTGCTCAGTGCTTCCTTCATGATAACTTCTGTCCACTTATATGGGTTAACGATACATTTACCCTGTCACTTTATTGATACATTTGGACTGGCTTCCTTGGCGCCATTTCTTATACTGTGCATCTTGACTATTTATTATAATTTTGTTTCATTTATATGTTATATTCTTTCATCACTTACTTTATAGTGCTAATGAAAAATTGCAGGTCATGGTCATGACACCACAGGTGTTGCTACAAGCTTTACACAATGCTTTCTTGATCTTGGACATGGTTAGTCTCATGATATTTGATGAATGCCATCATGCAACTGGTAACCACCCTTACACTAGAATAATGAAGGTATTGTGAAACATCATTTTATCATGGTATTTTTATTTTTATACTAACACAACACTTCATTTTTATTTGTTCATTCTGAAGTTGTGTTTGTCTTCATCATCTTTTGAACAGGAGTTCTATCACAGATCTGAACATAAGCCAAATGTGTTTGGTATGACAGCATCACCTGTTATAAGAAAAGGCAAGCATTGGCAAAAAAATATAGATTATTCTCTTTTTTTGTTATATTGCATACATCACAACATGTCCTGAATTATTATTTTTACTTACATGCTCAAATATTGAATAAACTGATGAACTTTATGTCAGATACGGAATTTGTGTTAATAAAATGATTGCTAAAATTAATCATGATGGCCTGTATTAACTTGATTGGAGAGTATGATGAAAGATGTTGATGGCAGATCCAAGAGACTTGGCTGTGGTTGACGAAATAAAAAATTGAAGAAGATCAGTAATACCTTTTTCTATTAACAATGGCATTTAGGTCATGTACTAAGCCTGACCTGTCATGGCCAAGAGAAGAAACAGGAATCCAGAAAAGGAACACTTCAAAGGCATAATCTACAGTTGTACTTCTGCCATAGATTTCACTACTGTCAATATTTCTGGCATTTCCCTTGTTTTCTAACATAGATTTGATTTGCTCTCTTCACTTCATAAATCTTCTCTGATGATTTGAAATTTTCTTGGTCATCTATGCAGGTGTCTCTTCTGATTTGGTTCGTGAAAGTCAGCTCTCTGAACTGGAAAACCTTTTGGATGCTAAGGTACATTCTATTTTTCTGGTTTGACACACATGTAAGGTGAACAAGCTGGGTCAGATTATACAGGACATTCCAGTTGTGATCACTGCAATATTCTATTTTGTCTATTGAACTGCAAAGATATAGCCATTCCCATATCCAAATATGCTTCCAGGCTGTGGTTTTTAATTTTAACTGCACTTGTTAATTGTTTGATTGTATATTTCTCTTGAGAACTACGCCTGTCTTTAAGTGAATATATCTGTTTTACCCATGTAATTTTGGGAAAAGCATATGCACCATTTAAAGAGTTTGTTGCATTCTCATCTATGTTTATCTTTTACTCTAACAGATATATCTGTTTTAGACTGATTCTCATTTATATCTATCTTTTACTTAACAGATCTACACGGTGGCAGATAGAGAAGAGATAGAGCTTTGTGTTCCTTCTGCAAAAGAAGTGAACAGATACTATGACCCGAAAACAGTTTGTTTTGAAGATTTATGTGAAGAGTTGGGACTTCTGTGTTCCAAGGTTTTCTTTCCATGCTCTATTGTTCAAGTTTGTTACCAAAGTTTGCAGCTCAATATTTTTATGTTTCTGAGAACAGTTTCTTTTTGTTTGTGCAGTATGATGCATCAATAGCACAATTGCAGAATAAACCAAACTGCCAGTATAAAGATGCAGATGAAATAACAAAAAATTCACGGAGGTGTCTATCAAATTCTTTAGCAAAAATCTGCTATTGCCTTAATGATGTTGGTCTTCTTTGTGCTAGTGAGGTATCTGTTAGATTCATTGGTTCTAATTTTTCATGTTTGCCCCCCTTTGTTCTTTTGGGCTCGAAATGTTAATTGTCTTATTTGTCTTTTCTTTTTATCATCATTTTACTCCCTCCGGTTACAAAAAAATGACGTTTTTGACTTTTCAAAGTAACAAGATGCTCCTTTGGCCACTAAATTCTCTTATCAGATATCCAAAAAAAAGTTATTAAAGTCCAATATTATGAAAGTATTTTGTATGACAAATTCACTCGTACCATTTTTATATATCCAAACCACACGTTTTCAACAATATCTTTGGTCAAAATTAATAGAGTTTGATTGCATGCATTCTAGGGTGTCACTCTTTTGTGGCTAGAGGGAGTACTTGCGGAACTTCCTGGCGTAGTTAACTAATTTATATTTCTCGCAGGCCACCAAAATCTGCATTGAAAGGGGCCAAAGAAAAGGTTGGCTGAAGGGAGCCTCTGATGCTACAGATCGGCAAAGTGACACAAACGGATCGTGCTTGTTTGCAGAAAATTTAGCTCTTCATATGAAGTTCTATGAGGAAGTGTTGCATGTAATTGAGAAACGCCTCCAACAAGGTGTAGCTATGTAGCTAAAAAATAGTAATGTATCACTAATTGTTGTTGATTTATTTTGCAATCTTATTCTGTTATGCAAAGCTGTTAGCCAAAGGATCTAAGCAGATGTAGCATTGTAACACCCTCTATGAAGTATGATATATCATCTATTTGATGAATTCCTGCCATTTCAGGTATTGACGCACTTTTAAATTCGGAACGTGGATGTGTGGAAGCAACAAAGATGGGCTATATTTCCCCAAAGCTTTACGAACTCATCCAAATCTTTCAATCTTTCAGGTAAAATGTTTTTTTCTTAAAAAAAAAATCTACCTGTTGATTTCCAACTATGCTCCTCTACACTGACATGACATACTTCTGTGCCTAACTGTAACTTTGATCATGTTCAATGCCTCATTTTTGTGGATCGAAAGATCACTGCTAGAGTCATTGAGTGGACAATGAAGAAAATTGGACACCTCTCACATTTCATAGTTTCTTTTCTTACTGGAGAGAGTTCTTCAGTTGATGCTCTGTCCCCTAAAATGCAAAAGGACACACTGGATTCATTTCGCTCTGGAAAGGTTCTTAAATTGTTTCAACATTTGGAGAAACTGAAGCATAGTTCTCATGATCTAACGCTGTTTTGTCCTTCCCTTCTAAACTAAAATGTAGGTCAACGTACTATTTACTACAGACATTGCAGAAGAGGTTTTCCATGTCCCAGACTGCTCATGTGTAATACGATTTGATTTGCCAAGGACTACCCATAGTTATGTGCTGTCACGTGGACGAGCACGCCAGAAGGAATCTCAGTAGTCAGTACATACTCATGGTTGAACGGTAAAGTCTTCATTTGGCTATCCTGTCTATCTTTTTATGCTTGTGGTGATAAAAGGATTGACAAAAAAAGGGAAAGCCATAATTTCGATGTTCTTTGCAGGGGAAATGTGAAACAAAATGATTTGATATCTGCCATTTTAAGAAGTAAAACATCAATGGTTGAGATTGCTTCAAATACAGAGTCTGAGGATCTATTGCCTGGTTTCTTCCCCATCGAAGAAATAAATGAATACCACATAGGCACAACAGGAGCAAAAGTAACTGCTGATTCCAGCATTAATGTTATTTACCGATACTGTGATAAGCTTCCGAAGGATAAGTATGATGATCACATTTTCCAATTCTGTTTCTTTTTTAACATGGCTACACCTACACATATTATACCTGCAAACATTCAGTACCCAGTTTGTTATTTTTGTGTGGAGGGCTCCAATTCAATTTTCTGACATTTCTGCTCATGTCACAGGTACTACACCCCAATTCCTACGTTTCAGTTCACCCATCATGGTGATGGTTGTGTGTGTACATTAACATTACCATCTAGTGCTGTGTTTCAACTTTTGGTGGGTCCGAAAGCAAGAAACATGCACAAAGCAAAACAACTTGTTTGCCTTGATGCATGTAAGAAGCTGCATCAGCTGGGTGCACTTGATGACCACCTTTGTCCATCTGTTGAAGAGCCACTGCTGGAAATTTTGAGCAAAACTAATGTTCGCATATCTGGTGCTGGTGTAGGTACGTGATTACTGATTACTAAGTTTGATAAATATGTAATCTGTCAGCTAGTTGTTCGTAACAGAGTATACTGTAGAGCTGGTTTTGTAATATTGATTTCCGAGATAATTCTGGCAAAGAAATAACCCGTATTTCGGACAACAATATTTTATTCTTGAAGGTACAACCAAACGAAAGGAGCTACATGGTACAACCAGAGTTCGTGCCTTGTCTGGCACTTGGGCATCCAAGAGAACTGTTATTAAGCTTCAAGGCTACAAATTGAATTTTGTTTGCGATCAAGTTGGCCAGAATTATTCTGATTTTGTTCTGTTAATTGATGCAAGTATAGCAAATGAAGCTTCTACTTTGGAGATTGATCTATATCTGCATGACAAGATGGTAAAAGCTTCAGTTTCTCCTTGCGGACCTCTTGAGTTGGATGATCGACAGGTCTGATCAAGTTTGTATTTTGTTTTCCCTACTTCTGTTGCTGTTTCTTTTCTTTTGATTTGATATGAAAGATTCCTTATTTTTTTCTCTTAGTTGGAGCAAGCAAAGCTATTTCAAGGGCTTCTTTTTAATGGTTTGTTTGGAAAGCTGTTTACTGGATCAAAATCATCCAACACTCTGAGGGAGTTCATTCTGAAGGAAGATGATGCATTCATGTGGAATGTTGCAAATATGTATTTGCTTGTACCTGTGTGTCCTACTCTTGACTCTCATGACACTGTTTGCATTAACTGGAGTGTGCTTGATGAGGCCGCTGCTGCTGTTAGACTAATGAGAAGCATTTATTTTGAGGACAAAGGGAATTTACTTAGAATATCTTATTCTGACCAAAATGTTGGAGATCTAATTCATTTTGCTAACAAGTCGTGCAAGGCTCATAGCCTTAGAAATGTGGTAGTTCTAGCAGTTCACACAGGGAAGATATATACTGCTCTTGATGTTGCTGATTTATCTGCCAACAGCACATTTGATGGTGCATCTGAAAAGAAAGAATCAAAATTCCGGACATTTGCAGAATACTTTGAAAAGAAGTATGTTTAATTTTGTTCATATTCACTTTCTCACTCAAGTATACACATGTTTAACTCAGATTGGACTGATATATTTCATTTGCAGGTATGGCATAGTTCTTCGTCATCCCTCTCAGCCATTGCTAGTGTTGAAATCCAGTCATAATCCTCACAACCTTCTTTCATCAAAGTTCAGAGATGAAGGTCCTTTTCTCTCCCTCTACAGCTAGCTGTGTACTTGTGTTTTCTCCCAGCATAATTGGTGCCTTATTTGTTCTTGCAAGAAAGATTACTTAAAGCTTTCTTTTTTTAAAAAAAAAGGCTATATGTAGCATATCTGTTTTTGTACTTAATTATGTTTGACAATGAACCCATTTGATTATACTATATCCTTCATTATATAGGCTGCTCATTGTTTATGCTTGCTTGTTGCTTTTTGTAGGTAATAGTGTGGAAAAGAAAAATAATGGCACATCATCTGTAAATAAGGTGAACAACCGTGTTCACATGCCTCCGGAGTTGCTAATTCCCCTTGATTTACCTGTGGACATTTTGAGAGCATTCTATTTGTTTCCGGCTCTGATGTATCGTCTAGAGTCATTAATGCTGGCCAGTCAACTAAGAAGCGAAATTGCATATGGCGATTCTAATATATCAAGCTTCCTGGTACGGAATTTAGGTCAATATGTTTGGTCATGTCTATACATACACCTATTATTTCCTTGAAATGAAATAATCATTTTGCATAAGTTTTTCAGATTCTGGAAGCTATTACGACACTTAGATGCTCCGAGGACTTCTCTATGGAGCGTTTAGGATTATTGGGGGACTCTGTACTGAAGTATGCAGTGAGTTGCCATCTTTTCTTGAAATTTCCTAATAAGCATGAGGGGCAGTTGTCATCAGGAAGGACTCATATAATATGTAATGCCACACTTCATAGACTTGGAATTGAATGCAATATACAGGTGAATTTCTTCTCATCATGGGCAATAGGTACAAATGTTTCATGTGTTGAACATTGTGAGATTTAATATCATTATAAGCTAATAGGTAATTTGTGGAATATGACCCATAGGGTTACATACGTGATGCTGCATTTGACCCTCGTCGATGGCTTGCACCAGGACAGCTCTCTATCCACCCCTCTCCTTGTAAATGTCCAGTAAATTCTGAGATTGTGACTGAGGATATTCATGTCATTGATGACAAGAATGACAAGACTATTGTTATAGGCAAGGCGTGTGACAAGGGACACAGATGGATGTGTTCCAAAACCATTTCTGATTGTGTTGAGGCTATAATTGGGGCATATTATGTAGGAGGTGGCTTAAGAGCAGCCATGGCTGTTCTCAATTGGCTGGGGATTGAGGTTGAAATCAGGGAAGACTTGGTTATGTGTGCCATCTTAAGTGCTTCTATGCATACTTATCTTCCGAAAGTTAATGAAATTGAAATGCTTGAAGCAAAACTAGGCTATGCTTTTTCAGTAAAAGGTCTTTTGATAGAGGCTCTCACGCACTCATCACAGCAGGAATCAGGAGCAAGATACTGCTACCAGGTGAGTTGATATGAACTTTATTTACCTGGTTCTTTATGTTAGGTGTCTTTTAATTTTATGCAACTTCTCTAACGGAAAAACATTCTTTTTTTGTCCAGCGCCTGGAGTTCCTTGGCGATGCAGTCATGGATATTCTGTTAACACGACATCTTTTCAATAGTCATAAAGACACTGGTGAGGGAGAGTTGACAGATTTACGGTCTGCATCAGTAAATAATGAAAACTTCGCACGAGTTGCAGTAAAGCACAAATTCCACCATTTTCTCCAGCATTCTTCTGGGCTCCTACTAGACCAAATTACTGAATACGTTAATAGCCTGGAAAGTTCATCCATGGATAAAATCGACATTTTATCCAATGGACCATCAAGAGGGCCTAAAGTACGTTTATTTTTCTTTTGGTTTGATGTGTGTGTGGTTTACTCCTACCTTGATCAGGATACATTTTATCCAATGGACCATCAAGAGGGCCTAAAGTACGTTTATTTTTCTTTTGGTTTGATGTGTGTGTGGTTTACTCCTACCTTGATCAGGATAACGTAGAATCGATTGATTAGTGTTTCGATCATATGAATGACGTGCTTTCAGTTAGGACTCTCTTATTAATACATAATTAATTTCCTTTTTCAATTTATTGGTATTCTATTGTTATGCATTTTTTTGTCTTATTTGTCAGACACCAATTATATTTGGACCAACTATCTATATGAAGATATCATATTTTTCTTGCCTTTGTCATGCAGGTTCTTAGTGATATTGTAGAAAGTATTGCGGGTGCAATTTTTATAGACACCAAACTTGATTTGGATTTAGTTTGGGGTGCTTTCAAACCTCTCCTTTCCCCTATTGTCACACCTCAGAACTTGGAGTTACCTCCATTCAGAGAGCTTCTTGAATGGTGTGACAAAAATGGGTACTTTGTAGGAATTTACTGTAGAGATCAAGGAGACAAAATAATGGCTACTCTTGATGTGCAACTCAAGGAGATGCTCCTTGTGAGGCAAGGTTGTGGCAAGAATAGAAAAGATGCTAAAGCGCATGCAGCTTCCTTATTACTCAAGGATCTTGAGGTACCTCTTTCTTTTTAGGCTCCATTATTTTGATAGCGCATGTTACAATGATTGTTTAGGGGCTAGCAGCTGAATGTTTATTCTTGTTGGCAGGTAAAACGATTTCTAATCCCCAAGAATGCAAGTAGGATGCAACAATTTGAAAAGCAATGTGGTAGCGCAAAACGTTCCAACAACTTTCTTGATGCAATGGATACACAGATTCCAAAACCAACCAGGGTAAAGGAATCGGCTAGTTCAAGAATAGTTGCTGGTTCCGTGCTTGATAAACCATGTATGTTTTCAATTCGCAGTAGTTTTGTTTTCTTTGTTATCCCGTGTTCTTCATTCACATAATATCTGGACCTCATCTATGCATATCACATTTATTAGTTTAATAGAATTCGGTATTTTTGTCTTATTTGTGCAGTGCATGTGGTGGTGAAAACGAGTAAAGGAGGGCCTCGCATAGCATTGTTTGAGCTGTGTAAAAAGTTACAATGGCCAATGCCTACGTTTGATTTTGTGAAAGTACAGCCAAGGTACTATGGTTTTAAACTGGCCTGCGAGTATTTTTTCGGAAGAATTGCCAGTATCCTTTTAATTAACTTGCGTTTGTAAAATAACTGGCTAATCTTTCCTGTTTTTGTTATACCAGCGTGCCCTCCTCTTGTGGTGATTCCTCAGGGAAAGCTGCGCCCCATGGGTTCGCTTTCGCTTCAACCATAACGTTGCACATACCAAATACTGATGTGATCAACCTCACAGGAGACGGGCGTGCGGATAAGAAGAGCGCACAGGACTCTGCTGCACTGCTCATGCTCTACGAGCTTAAGCGGCGAGGTGGATTGCAAGTCCAGGAGGTATGAAGCACCCACCACAAATCCTTGGCTTGTGAAAGTTGTATTCCATTCACTGGGCGTGTAGGAATAGTAGTATCACCAACAAGTTGCCATCACTCAGCCCCCTCTCCTGTTTAGAAGATAACGTAGGCTTCTCCTGCGTTCATCTTCTGAATTATGATACGAGGGTGCTTGTAAGAGGGAGGACACAGCTGAGCTGGTTCTGCTGTCAGTCGTTATCAATGCTGTACATATGTTATCTGTGCAGAATTTTTTTCTCTCGAAAACGCCAGGGGCATTTCATTCTATTAAAGGGAAATAAAAGTGGATTACACAGGCGAGGACGCCCCGGAAGGCAAACGAAAAACAGGGGTGGAGATTATATCTGAAAACCCGAAGGCGACTGAAGAGACGAATTACTGGGCAAAATACAACCTGGCTTAGAGGCCCCCACATTTGTCCAATTGAGACATTCTTGCTTAATCGAGGCAATCAGGCTAGGCAGATGGAAGGTCCGTCCTCTAAACAGCATCTCATTACGTTCTTTCCAAATTATCCAAGGTATGAGCAGAAACAAGCTGTCCAATCCTTTTTTGAACCCCTTCGCACTGAAGCACGGGCTGCAAGCCAGCGATCGCTCAACTTGCTGGTGCTGCCAAAAATGTTGGACAGGAGGCAACGAAGCCTGTGGAAAATCGAAAACCAAACCATCTTAGCGGAGACACACTCTAGCAGCAGGTGGTCGACCACTTCTGGTTCCTGGTCGCAGAGTAAACAGGCGGTGCAAGGCGAGCCAGAAGAAAAACTTGGCTTTGGGCGGCGCCCAGCTCTTCCACTCCACAGATGTTTCGCACATGGAAAGCTGATTGTGCTATGGAAAAGGGCCACACAGATAGAGCTGGCTGAGTAGACGCCACTTGCAGTCCAACGCCAGGACATTGTGTCGGCGTGATCTGGCTGCAGCTGAATGCCCTGAAGCATGTCACTTAGCCGAAGGGTGATATCCAGGATCTGTAGCAGAAATTGAATGAGCCAAAATTATTGCGAGCCAGCAACAATATGGCTGTTCATCTCTTTTGCTGTTGGACTTCGGTGCTTAGATTCATTCAAGCTGCGATCGGCATGGGCTTCCCTTGCCTAAGGAGTTCGACATTTTTCCCATGTTGTATTATGATGCTCAGTTAAGCATGTATTTTTTAAATAAACATGTAATTTTTTTTAGATTACTACCATGGCATATTGGCATACACGCGTACTGGACACGGCCAACCATGGCCGCATGGGCAAGAAATGTATTGTCGTTATTAGGCTCAAGACGACGAATTTAAAGTTGGGCCCAGCTTAACAATAGGCATCACATTTTTTTCCAGCCCAGACCACCCCAAGGTTTGCCCTGGTCGTCTGCCCTGCATTTAAGGTCTGCTCAAAATTTGTTACCGTTTTTGGCTTTTGTTTAGTTATAAGGCATATTTGATATGTCTATGATTTATAGTTTTTAGTTGAAATTTTTGAATTTTAGCTGTTTATGATAGAGATTACAGAGTGAAAAAATACTCACTTGCAATTTTAGATAGTATAAATGTTAGGTTTTTAACGTATACTATAATTAACTTGTAGACACCGTCTTGAAAAAATACACCGTTTAAAAGTTAGGTACTGCAACAAAAGTTAAAAGCTGATTTTAGAAGCTAAAAAAACAGATCCATATTAGATTTGTCTAGGTGCGCCTGTCTCTATTTAAAGTCTTGTTTAAGTTTATGGGAAATCTAGCGCGCGCCTACTTGCGCGTTAGTCTTAACGCACACGCAGGCTCATGTCCGTGGGATTGCATTGCTTCGATCTCGTATCCGTTAGATGCTGGAGCTTTTCCACCAGTGCGTTTCTACTGTGGACCTGACTTTTGCTTTTGTTGTTCCCTACGGGCTGCATTTCATCCACGCTGCTACCCTTGTGGACCGTATGCAAGCCATATGGAAGGACTGAGAGTGTAGAGAGTTTGTGCACCTATAAAAAAAATATGCTGCCTCTCGGTTCTAGGGTCAATAAAATCATTTCATAACGCTTTTCTACATGCAGGGTATCTTTCTGTACGTCATTTTTTAATATTATCACAGTAGTATCACTGCATCCACACGTTGCGGACTCACAAGATGCATGATTGAAGAGAGTGAAAATGGTCAATTAAGCATTAGTATAAAATATTTATTTAGAATGCAAGAATTTTACTTGATTTATATAGGAACTTTACATAAAACAGTTCATTTCCTATATGACTCAGAAAAACATGCCTACTCGTTTGCTACAAGTGAGAGGCACAAAACTTCACTTTTGGGTGGTAAGTCGTAAGTTAGAGGGTGATCGGAATAGTTATGACTTCTAGCTAAAATTTTACTGTAGTTAACTTTTTTTTACTGTAGCTGAGTTGGTTTACTACACATAATTAAATTTAAAAAAAATAAAAATAGAAAAAAAACATGTTAGCATATCACGGACAATGCAAATGAATTAAATTTAAAAAAAATATAAAAATAGAAAAAATACGTTAGCCTATCACGGACAATGCAAAGGAATACGGGAAAAAAAGAAAATATAAAAAAGCCCAAAATATCTAAAAAAAATCAAAAAATACGAATTACTGAATAGTGAGAAAAAAAACTGAAACTGAAAAAAAAACCAAGTTAAGTGATGATGCAAAGAAATACGCAAAATGGTAACCAAAGGTTCAAGTTATGATAATTTTTTTAACCTTTTCCAAATCACAAAAACCAATGATTATAGGCAAGACTGGCTCATGGACATCACACTTTAGGCCTATTCTTTTTTGCTGCGGTTGATGGTTTTTGGCTGTTTACGACAGAGATTACGGAAAGAGAAATACTCGCTTGCGATTTTTGATGGTACATATATTAGTTTTTTAACGTGTACTACAATTAATTTGTAGACCTTATCTTAAAAAAATACTCCGTTTAAAAGTTAATTACTGTAGTAAAAACCAAAAGCGACTTTTAAAAACCGCAAAAGAACAAGACCTTTGACGACATGTGCCGAAACACACTGCAAAACACATATTTTGGCCATAGACATTGCAAAATCTTGTGTATTTACCATAACATACTTTGCCTATTAAAATAATATTTCTCCAAGAGAAAGACAGTGAAATATCGAACATGCCTTCCCCTCTTCTCTTCTCTTCTGTCTATCAGTCTTCCATTCTGTCTCAAGTGCCCAGCCTGTGGAGGAGAGTCTTCATCTTCATCAGAACTCTCACCATCATCCTCGTCACTGGGATCCTGTGCATCAATCATATCCTGCAAATGTATAGTATGATCAGAATACATGTAGTACCCAACACCAAGAAAACTTTGTTTGCACGCCTAACCAAACCATGTCACGTTTCAGCCTGAACAGGGCATCAGTCCCCTAGGTCACTTATTGGGCTGAAACTTTAGTAGTTGAATGACAGATCCACAAATAGTAGTAATTTCGTAAACATACAAAAAACCTAGTCCAAAACACATGCATGGTCCAGGTCAACTATTTTTACTAATACAATCAAGTGAGGCCAGGTTGTTCACTGGATTCATTTGTCAAAATCCCAATAGAATGGATAAAGCATCGAGCAAATAATACTTTCATTACGGCTGACCATTCTTATACCGTTATACAAAGTTACAAACATCATCATCATCAGATTCACCCTCCTCTGAATCATCATCATCTTCATCACTGTCATCATCATCAGCTTTTCGTATCCCAGGATTCTTTGCTTTCTCCACGGTAGCATTTGGTTTAGAGGATGGAGTAGCAACAGGCTGCTTTGGTGCAGTAAGCTTATTTGCACCATGTTTAGCTTCTGTGCTCCTATCATCGGAAAGTAATGTTAAACAAGTGTATGCTTAGAGGATCCACTTGGCATCTCAGTCTAGCCTGCTTAGCAGATTCTAGCACAAAGGCAAGAAGGATAAAGCACATCTTAAACTACACAAGTATATGCTTTATGGAAGTTCAATCTACCTAA
The DNA here is from genome assembly GCA_036346265.1 of Melocanna baccifera. Taxonomy (NCBI): domain Eukaryota; kingdom Viridiplantae; phylum Streptophyta; class Magnoliopsida; order Poales; family Poaceae; genus Melocanna; species Melocanna baccifera. Next base: position 9,120,937 of record CM070678.1, read on the forward strand.
TATCCTCAAAAGAAGCAAAGCAGTCTTAACTCCTAAAGAACAATTGTTATGTATAGCAAAGGGTATACCATCTGCATTGGAGTCTAGCGGAATAGCCAGTGGAACCTCCTCATCAGATTCATCATCTGAAACATGACATGCTAGTTATGCCAAGTGTACAGGGAAAACATCAGAGATGCCCAATACTAAAAGAACAGTAACATTTACCTGCTTTTGCAGTAGGAGAGTCAGATGTAAATATAACTTTGTAGCCAATAAAGGATATGTTACTGGTGTTTGACGAGTGTAGTAACTTAAACTCCTTCTTGAACACCAGATCCGTTGATATGTGGGGGTGCTTATCAACAGTGTGTGCCAAGCAGAAACCTTTCACCATCAACTTCAACAAAAACTTTCACATTCTCATTCACCTTGCCAGCCTCCAGTACTATCTATTGTAAAAAAAAAAATGTGAACTGAACAGTAAATAACTTCATCCACCTCCACATGAGCAAAAAGAAGGCAAATTATTATTACTAAAGTTCGTAAAAAACATACCTGTGAAATATGACAATAGAGTTTTCCTGGGTCACACTTCACTGCCTCTCCAGGTTCGACAACTCCTCCTGGAAAAATCAATATTCATTCATAGTGGCCATTAGTCAAATAAGAAACATGGGAATTTGAGAAGCAGAAATATTTTTTGCTTTCTGAAGCTCTCCAAAGCTATATCCACCATGCTATATTATGATAAACACAATCAGAAGACTTCTTCACACAGAACAAAACAATTGGCAACGCCAACAGCCAACTTCCACAGCAATCTTACCTTCAAAACAAAAAAAGATCACGATAGAACGTAAACCAAAGTTGCAGACTACAGATATTACAATCATTACAATTTTAGTTTTATGCAGGTTCCAAGAAACTGTAGCCAATCGACGTTCACCGAAAACAATATGGAACTTCCTAGTTTTCCTGCAAACCAGGCTACACCTGTCACCCTAAACCTTGCCAGTCACCATTGCGCTCTGTCGCCATTTGCCACTAATGCAAAAAAGCGAAGCAACTAACATCATCCAACCCTATACTCATGAAATTATCGTTCAAATAAACCAAACCAGGAACATCGTTCAAATAAACCATACAATTTTCTCCAGGAAAGATACAGTACATATCCGCAAGCTACTGCCTGCTACTAGTAGCAGCAAGTTGTTCTTTTAAGTTAAAAAAAACCTCAATAACGGAACAACGAAATTTTTTTGCTTTTTAGCCCAAAATTTGAAAGTTTTTTACAAATAGACTCCTGAGAAAAAGATTTCCAAAAATAGATCCCCGACACGGCTCCAAAACACATAGCGCCGTGGGTACATAGCACGGCGCCAAAGCACTTAGTGCCGGGTACATGTTTTAAATACAGTCACAACGTGGCTCTTACGTGGTATAGCACGGCGCCAAAGCTCATGACGCCGTGCTATGTACCCACGGCGTCATGTGTTTTGGCACCGTGTTGGGGGTCTATTTTTGAAAATATTTTTCCCAGAGGTCTATTTATAAAAAACTTTCAAATTCTGAGCTAAAAAGCAAAAATTGTACCGGAACAACAAATGGCTTACCCGTCCCCAAGACGGGCGCAGAGCAAACAGAAATGCACTACTTTTCGCCACCAAAGATCAGTAGGAAACAAGGAGCCCTACATCAAGAACACTAGGAATGGTTGATTTTATCATTAACAGTTGCTCAGAAACCGAGGGATACGATCAATAACACCGTTCTTACTACCGAAATTTCCAGGCGATTCGACGCGGCCAAATGCACAAATAGCAGAGAGCACCCAAAAAGATAACATCAATTGGGTACAGATTGGGGATCTGGCATGACGATACGCACCCCAGAAGTCGAAATTTATCTCCCCGGGTGGGAGGAAACCTACTGCGCTTCCCATGGCTTATCCCCGCTTCTCTTTGCCATGTGTTTTTTTATTCTTTTAGGGTTTTGGGGAGCAGCAGCAGCGCAGTGGGGGAAAAAAGAGCCGTCGTTTCCTTGGGAAGCAGCCGCTCGGAGCAGCGAGGGCGTTGGTTTCTTCGTCTCTGCGGCCATTCACTTTATAGCTGGCCAGATTGGCCGTGCCTACGCGGGCCAGACCATCACCTGATACTGCAGATACTGCTCGAACACGGCATGGCTCGTCGTCCAAACGGGGTGTGCCAGTATGGCCTGACGGATCGGACCGTGGGCTGTGTCGGCACGGCACGGCTAGACACAGCAACGGGCGTAAACAGGCCGTGTTGGCACGGTCCGACCAAATATAATCATTTTTTGAATTTTTTTTTACCGTTGTGATGTAAATTTTTTTTAAAAAAATAGCAAATAATTTGAAAAAATATAAATTTTTTCCCTATAAATAGGGGGTATCCGGTGTCTATTTCTCACACCTTAAATCTCACTCTTATTTCTTTATTCAGCTATGAAAAATTCAAAAATGCCTGTGAATATTTGGCAAAATTAGTGAGAAATTTGTGAAAATTTATGAAAATTCAAAAAACTTCAAGAAATTTTCGGAGAGCTGCAGAAAAGATAATAGTATTGTCTTATTTCAAATTTTTCATATTGTTTTTTGATTGAATAGTAAATTAATGACTTAATTACTATTTCAATTTACAGTTAATTCAATGGAGAACTATGATTTTCAACTCTCCGAATTCGACCTCACGGTAGATGATATGCAATCCTTCCAAGAAGGATATCCATCTGCGAAAGGTCCACCTCCACAACAAAATGTAGAGGCAGAAGAAGTGGCCGGTCCAACGGCGCAGAGTCCAATCGATTCATCTTCTACTGGCTCAACGAGTGCATCCACAATCCACAGCATGGGTTCAAAAAGATCAGGAGCTACTACATCAGGAGTCTGGAATGATTTTGACAGGAAGTTCAGGACCGACGATGATGAAAATTCGGTGAGATATATTGTTTGTAAAATTTTGTGGTAATGAATTATCTGCAAAAATTTTAGGTGGGACGGGCCACCTACAATGGCATGCTGCAAGTTGCAAAAGAAGGCAGAGAATACAACTACGCCAAACATAGCTGCAATATAACCCTGATGGCTCGGTGCATAATTGGGAATACAACCCGGAGGTAGCCCGCAAATCCATTTGTAGATTAATTGCTTCTCAAGATTTACCTTTAAATTTTGATAAGTCTTCAGCTTTTTAAAAATAAATTAGGACTGCTCATAACCCTCGATTTAGTGTTGTATCTAGGCAAACTACAACTAGATATTTAATTAAATATATAACAACTGTCATGAAAAATTGAAATAAATGTTTAATACTTGTATATTCTCTATTGCTTTGACATCAGACATATGCAGCGGTAGAGTTAGGGAGGATTATATTAGTGTTGTTGCTTATTATGTTAATGATGATTAGGTAATAGAAAAAAGAATTATAGGATTTAAATTAATTAATATTTCACATACTGCTGAAAATATTGCAGAATGCATTATTAAAATTGTAGAAAATTTTGGCCTCACGTATAAGATTTTTTCTGTAAGTTTAGATAATACAGCTGCAAATACTAAGGCTATGAAAATTCTTACTCCTTTATTTAATACTTATACACAATCTTTCTTACTGCATCAACGTTGTGCTTATCATATTATTAATCTTATTGTTAAATCTGGTTTAAAAAGATTAAATGCTTGTATTGATTCTTTTAGAGATGTAATTTCATTTATTAATTATTCTAACCAACGAATAACCGCATATAAGAGTTTTTGTGTAGTAATGAATGTCCATCCTAGAAAATTTAGCTTAGACATGTCTATTACATGAAACTCTACTTACCTTATGCTTAAACATATATTGCCATATAAGTGCACATTATCTATTTTTTTTACACCCAAATTCATCAATCTCGTAGCTCCTCCAATAGAACCCATGTAAGAGACCCCGAACTTACTGAGAATGATTGGATTGTTGGTGAAAAAATATTTTCTTTTTTAGAACTTTTTTATAAGACTACACTTTGTCTTTCTGAAGTATACTACCCAACCTCTCCTCTAATTGTTCATAATATTCTTTAAATTGCCACTCATCTAAAGGCTTTTGAAAATGATCATGTACTTCGAGAAGCTGTAGTTGCCATGAAAACTAAGTTTTTAAAATATTGAAGAAAATTTCTATTTTATATGCATTCGCCTTTATTTTGGATCTTAGGGCCAAACTCCAAGGACTTACAAATGTACTACAACTTTTAAGTGATGCTACTGGTTTAGATTTTTGTACATACTACAGAGTAGTTAATGATAAATTACATGAGGTATATAACAAATACGAAAATAAATTTGGGTCTGTGTGTTTGGAAAGACCCTAGGCAATCCCTAGCACCTCTGCGGGGACTATGCAATGGGGCAAGATATTTGGTTCTTCCTCTCGAGATTCTCATGCAGGTATACATCAGTCAGGAGGAGCAAGGCGACAAAGCACCGGAGATCTATCAAGCTATCTCAACAGTGACAGTGTCAACTTTGAGCAAGAGTTAAAATCCTCTCCAGGTGGCAAAACCAGAAAATAACATATCAAGTGCTATCCATATTAGCACGAGATGTATTGACTGTTCTTGTCTCTACGGTCTCCTTGGAGTCAGCCTTCAGTCTATCTGGAAGAATAATCAAGGAGCGACGAACAAGTCTCTCCGATGAGATGGTCGAAATCCTTCTGACCGTTAAAGACTGGAAACAGGTTGAATCAAGACTCCAACATACTGCACAAAATACAGATTTAGAAAAATATTTTGACAATTTGTATTTAGATAGCAATGAATAGGATTTTTAATATTTTTCTTCAGATATACTCACTAGTGAGCTTTATAGGCTGTACTTTTTTCTTTACCAATGTTTTTTTAAGTTGAGTTTTTATTTAGTGAAGTTTTTAACGAGACAGCCATGTAATATCATTTAACAAGTTAATAAAACTCGTTATATCATTGATAATAATTATCTTGATAATTAACAATGTTTATAATTTTTTATATTTTTTTACAATTTTCTATAATTTTTCCTCTATTTTCTATATTTTTTTGTTATTTTTTGAATTTTCCTGGGCTAAACGGGCCGTGCCATGCCGACACAGCCTGTTTAGCCATAACCATACTCGTGCTGGCACAGCACAGCCCGTTTATTAGCTGTGCCTAAATGGGCTATGCCAACCTTAGACCCATGCCGTGCTGATCCGGCACGGCCCATTGGACAGCACTACTTCACTTTGATAGCGTATGACAGTGGGTTCAGATATTACCGTGGCCGTTCGATCAAAAAGGGGGGAAATCACATCTGTCCAAAGTTTGTTTTTTTATTTGGATAGCCGATGAGGTTTACATTCAAGACATTCAGGTGGTCTTTCAAAAGAAAGAAAAAGTTTTCCACGTCAACTGTAGATTTGATCACAACTTGTGCCATATCAATCTTGGTTGTAGAACTTCTGTCTAGTCAGATACAAAATGGAATATTGGTCTAGTCAGAAGCAGAAATTGATTTTAAATCAAAATGAACGGGACCTAAGTGATAAAAGCTGTAGAAAAACCGTGAGCAAGTCTTTTCATCTGTTAGCATACCTCTAAGGCCAAGGCAATAATTTACCGAACTTGCCATAAGACCGAACTCCACTTGTTTTGGGTCATCCAAATCAAACGATTGATGTTCGAAATCATGAATTGGGAATTATCCTGTCCTTCTCTAAATCTCCGTTGTTGATCTGTGATTAGTCTGAATGTAGCAACAGAATACACGATTTTGTACTTCCATTCAAACCAAACATTACTCAATGGCGAGCAATTAGAAGTATTAATTGTAAAGAAAAACACTACTACATAAATCATCATCACAGACAGTTCAAAAACGTCATCACATATGGTTTTCTGAACCGTCTGAATTTATGGATCAGTGATAATCGAAGGTTATCACGAGCGGTTTTTGTGGTATGCGTGATAAATATATCTGACGGTTTGTAACTAGAACCGTCTGTGAAAAACACTATCACAGACGGTTCTAACAAAAAACCGTCTGTGATACTCACATATCACAGACGGTTCTATATATAGAATCATCTGTGATGGAAAAGTATTACAGAATCGTCTATGATGGCAAAGTATCAAAAATGATTTTTAGTTAAAAATCGTCTGTGATTATCAGCTATCACAGACGATTTGTACTTAAAAATCGTCTGTGATATTTTTTTCTACCCTTATATCTATTTCTGTTTATTGGCTAGCCTTAGGAAATGCTAGTCATGCCCTCTGAAACAAGCAGATCAACATGTACATGTATACATCCAATTCACATCTCAATTCATTTCACAAACATAAAACATCCAATTCACATCTTAATTTATTTCATAAACATAAAACATCCATTTCGCAAATCAATTAATTGAAATGAAATAAAATATCTATTAACAAATACACAATTACAAAAGATCTACATTGCACGTCTGTGATACTCCTTTTTCCCGCCAGACGGTTAATCGGTAAGAACCGTCTGTGATACTCCTTTTTCTTGCCACCAACAACGCAGACGGTCTTCAAATTAAAACCGTCTATGATAGTGTACATGTAATTTGATGACTACTAATAGTATTTCTGTAGTATTGCCAGTTCCTGCACACCCTACCCCTTCATAGGTCCTATGTTGCCTATGCTTGGGTAACCCAACCACATGTAACAATGCACGTACTCACGCAAATTGCTCTTCGATACCTAGACTGTACTAGAAAAAAAAAAGCTTGATTGGTTCAATGTTTTTACCGGGGTATCAAAGTGTCAAAACGCAAACTTACCGGACGCTGCAAGCAAACAACCATGAGTCACGACGTGAATGCGGTCGGGAGGAAGGGATTTTGCTGGGAGGGGGCTCACAGTGAGGCCCCCTCATCAACAGTTAATTAGACCCGATCAACGGCCGATGAGGGCCCTCCTCCCTTGTACACCTGTTTTCCCGGTCGGGACAGCGGCGAGAGAGTGAGAATGGAAGACCGAATATCTCGGTACATACCTTGCGTGGGCCTTCCGGCATCGAAAGGACACTAGGCGCTCACCATGGCATATGCACACACCTGAATCCGGACGAAAGCGCACAACCTTGAATCCTTGATTCATCAGCAAGATGGCCCGGCAACGGGAAAGAGATTAAAGATGGCATCAAAACAATTAAAAGCAGTGCAATTCCCTTTGCGCGTGTCCTGATGTCCAACCCCTGTCGTCTCTCGACAGAAATCACTTTTCGGCAGATCCTGGAAGCCATTTTTGCAACTAGAAGGTGAAAGAAGTAGCACTAATTTGGGTGGCAACTGCCGAGGAAGCCCTCTGGCCAAGCCGCGGGAAATTTCCTAGCTACTATTAGCACTAGTGTAAGCAACATAGACGTGGCTTAGTTGCTTGCCCCGGTTACAAATCCAAGGATACCTTCCTTGCCTCCCTTTCCCTCCAAAATTCTCACTCTTCGTCGTCTTCTTCCAAGTGCTTCTAGCTACAACCTCCCACTCTTCAGTCTTCACCTCCACCTCTCCTTGCATTGCTTGCTTGCTTGAAGTAGTTTGTGGTTAATACTTTCCCCCTCTCCTTGCCAAAGCCATGAGCAAACAGCAGGCGGCGCCACAGGCGGGCGGCGAGCCGCTGAGTCGTGCCCGTGCAACCAACACAGCGCCGTCACGGGGGGCACCGCGCGACGGTGCCCCCATCAGGGCAGTTCGTTGGAGCACAGCACAGCAAGGAGGCCCCCATGGGCCGGAGCAACCGCCGGGTCACGGCGGCGCCGAGGACGCCACATCGGCGAAGACACCACCACGCCCCAAGCCGTCGTACGTACCGCCATCCCAGAGAGGAGCCTCGTCACGGTCGGCGGTTGATCAGCAACCACCGCACTATGGAAGCGTAGGATTGCCGGGAGCACCGCCACGCGGAAGCAGCCCCCCCGCCACGGCAACGCTCAAAGAAGAAGACGGCACGGAGGCCGCGCCGGAGAGCAATTTTCACGGAGGGCAACCGTCACCGATGATTCTCCCTCCGAAACTCAGGAAGAGACAGCCGATGGCGTTCTGCTTCACCGCGTGCTGCGTCCTCTTCTGGCTGCTGGTCATCGCCGTCGGCGTGGCCATGCTCGTCGTCTACCTCATATACCGCCCGCAGCCTCCCCGGCTGCGGGTGACCTCGGCCACCCTGAACGCGGGGTACATCAACGAGCTCGGCGGCGGGGGGATGGCGCTCAACTACGACCTCACCGTTCTCGCCGCCATCTCCAACCCCAACACCATGATCCACATAGTGCTGTACTATATGCAGCTGGACCTCTACTTCCAGGGCAGCCTGATCGGGACGCAGGCGTTGTGGCCGGCCCCGCTGCACGAGGGGCCCGGCGGCTCCGTGCTCCGGAGCGTGCACCTGGTGGTGAGCGAGGTGACCATAACGCAGGAGGACGTCAGGGTGTGGCAGAACGCGACGGCCAAGGGCAGGCCCGTGAAGCTGCATCTGCACGGCCGGTTCCACACGCAGCTCAACTTCGGCCGGTGGTTGCCGTTCAAATACTGGGTCAGCCCGCGCTGCACGCTCTGGCTCGACCCGCCGCCGAGCGGCGCGCTGCGCCGGGCACGGTGCTGATCGTTTGCTCTTATTATCACTGGACTGGTCTGATCAATTGCTTTGTTCTGCTCATTTCAACTTCGAAGAACACCTCGTGTTTGTCCGTCGAGTTTTTTTTCATTGAACAAATTTGGAGATTTGCTGTATTTGTGTTAGTCGAATGAAATTATGGAGACGTTCGGTATAGAAGAATATTGGCGGTACCAGCTGAGAAGATGTGAAAATAAAGAAGGTATATATTGTCAAATACTGTCCATTATGCTGCTCGGGTAAGCTTTGCAAATTTTCAAGCGGTAACTGGTTACTAATCCAAGGAGCTTGATCGAATGATTGTCAATTGGCTAATGTGGCAGTGTCAATTCTATATGGAAGTGAATTCAGGAGGCAATGCAACAGGTACTCCAAAACTCATAAGCAGCAATGACAAAAACTCTCGTATTGACGAGCATTTGCTTTATAAAGTGAAGCATACTTGATCATATAGACGCAAACAAAAACACCAGGACCAGGTTGAGTCTGGCTCAAGTTGCTTGTCCCGGGCACAAATCAAAGGATACCTTTCTTGCCTCCCTTCCCCTCCAAAAGTATCACTCCTCTTCTTCCAAGTGCCAAACTGCAGCCTCCCACTTCTCGTACAACCAATCGATTTCATTCCAATCCTCCTCTCACGTAAGGTACGTACCCCTCGATCTACCTCTTGCTGCATGTCTTGATTAGTTTGTAGCAGTAATTCCTTTTGCCACTCTCCTTGCCAAGCCATGAGCAAACGGCCGGCGGCGCAAGAGGCGGGCGGCGAGCCGCCGAGCCGTGCCCGTGCAACCAACACGGCGCCGCCGACCCGTGAACTCAATGCAAGCGTGCAGAGCGAACGGCAGGCTGTGCCGGGTGAACTGCGCGACGGTGTCTCGAGGGCACCTCGTCGTGGACGTGCTCAAATTAGGACGACCTACGATGATTGGGAGCCAGAAGAAGCCACTCCGGCGAAGCCATCACGCCTCAAGCCGTCGTATGTACCGCCGTCCCAGAGAAGACGGGAGCAACCTCATGCAACACCGTCACGGCCGGCGGTTGAGCAACCAAGGTACCCGCCACGCGGAAACAGGCCCCCCGCCACCGCAGCGGCTATCGAGCCCGTCAGCCCGCTCAAAGAAGAAGGCACGGAACGCACACATCCACAGCTGGAGCTGTTGGCACGGACCCTCACCGTGTGCTGCGTCCTCGTCTTCCTCCTGTTCATCTCCACCTCCATCACCATGCTCGTCATCTACCTCGTGTACCGCCCGCACCCTCCCCGCCTTACAGTGGCCGCCGCCACACTGAGCGCGGGGGGTCCAAGACAGCAGCTCAACCGCAGCCTCCCGCTCAACTCCACCCTCACCGTGCTCGCCAACATCTCCAACCCCAACGACAAGATCGACATCGTCCTGTGCTCCATGGAGCTGGATCTCTTCTTGGAGGGCGACCTCGTTGCAACGCAGGCGGTGCAGCCGGCGCCGCTGCAAGAGAGGCCCGGCGAGACGGTGCAGCGGCGCGTGCGCCTGGTGGTGAGCAAGGTGGCGACGGGGCGGCACGAGGACGTGCTGTTCTGGGGGTTGTGGCAGAACAGGACGGGCAACTCCAGCCTGGTGCGGCTGCAGCTCGCCGGGCAGTTCCGCACGCAGCTCAGGTTCGGCCGGTGGCTGCGGTACACCTACTGGGTGTATCCTGGATGCAACCTCGAGCTCGACCCCGCGCGGAACGGCACGCTGAGCTCGGCACACTGCTGATTGATTTTTTGACTTTTATGTACTTTTTTCGACGAGTTAATGTATTTCAATTTTGATTTATTGGATTACATAAGAGTGATTGATCCAACGACCCCCCCCCCCCGGTACTGCGAATTTTTATGTGAATGGGAACACATGTATATGCTGGAATGACATAAACAGGTACTATAACATGGCAGCAAAATAGAAGCAGCTCTTACTATATTATGGCAAATTTTATTCAGAAAGGTACCAAGAAAACTTTGATCATGCTCCATGTGTACTAATAAGATTTGCTCTAACCAGGAAGGAACCACATCCAGCATAGGTTAATTCGAAAAGCTGATTGATGAGAGCAAATACAATAACTACGTGGATACCATCATTACAGAACCCAACTGATATGCTTAAGAAACAATGCGGAGAATATCAAGCCTGTTCTTACTACGGCTGGTGGCTTTTAGCTGCAGCCGAGGGTTTTTGACTGTTTGTGAGAGAAAGTACGGAGTAAGAAAAACTCACGTATTATTTTGAAAAAACACTCCATCGAAAGCTAGCTATTGTGGAAAAGATGTTCCGTTTAAAAGTTAGTTACTGTAGACAGAAGCCGAGAGGCCCATCAATACTCAAGCCATTGGATATGTCTGAGAGACAATGTTACTCAAAGGGCATTAAGATCAAAATATTTGTTTCATGATAGTATCATACACTATTGAACTTTGATAATAAGAAAACAACTGAATTCTCGTGATGGTCAAGGTCCATGAAGGATAATGAAGTAGATGACCGCAGCTGAGTGGTGATTGAGGAACATGATCCACAGAAGCGCTGATTGATGTGCATGCAATATTAGTGTTGAAGTATAAGTGAATTGCTTACATTTCCTCATCAGCTTAGATTTTTGGGTAAATTGGCTAGTGCATGCAACTCAATATGATATCAGAGCCAAAAGGTCTTGAGTTCAAGACCCAGTTGGCGCAATTAAATAAAAATAATTACAGCTCACTTCTATTCCACGTCTTAGACCTGAGAGAGTCTACACGTGAGGGAGAGTGTTAAAGTATAAGTGAATTATCTATCTTTCCTCATCAACTTAAGCTTTTGGGTGAACTAACTGGTGCATGCAACTCAATAATTAGTTCCCCTGACTTCTCTACCATTCCTCAAAGTGATTAAACAGGAGCACTAACCTTGTCGGCCTTGCCAATCCAAACACGATTCTGTTGAAATGGAAACATCCCATAGCCTTCTGCAACCCGTTGAGCAGCCTATCTTCCAACTTTCTGTGCAGGCCCAGCAAATTATCTTCTTGTATAGCAGTTTTTAAACATTTTGCAATGCCTCATCCTATGAGGTATTATGATCATTTGACAGCTAGAACTCCAACGGATATGTAACCTTTGTAAGCTGTCATACTATAGTCTTTCCTATGTCTATGGTCTCCAAATCTCCAAATATTACAACACCCCAACTCATGCAGATCATGACGCTATAGTATTTGGAAACAAGCTCCTACTTATTATTATCTTTCCTTTGTCCACAAGCTCCTATCTTATTATCTTTCCTTTGTCCCATGTCTCCAAATATTATAACTCTCCAATTACTGGATATTGGGAAACTATAATATTGAGAGACACTGGACATAAGAAAGATAACAGTAAGTTAGGTAAGCCTGTGGGGCCCAAGAAAGACTATTAAGATAACTCCCTAACAAAATTATTCAGCCCTCCTATCTGTACAAATGTTCAACCAATGGGATGAGGCATTTTCTATCAAACAGATCTTAGACAATTGATTTGTTAGATGTTAGGAAAATACTATACAGAAATATGAGTACGGGCCTTGCAAAAACTTCCAGACAAGGAGGCCTTCAAACCTGGTAAACGAAATATGTATTATAAATTAGAGTCTAAACAAATGCAAAACCTCTGCTCAAACATCGCCAACAAATTACAGTACAAACAGTGCCAAACGTCACATAAATCATTACCTAGTGGGATTGCATTTGAAACATAAACCGGCAAAAGAATAGTACTGATACAACATTGCAACCAACGTAGATTATATATCAAACAATCCTAAAGAAAGACAAGCATGTGAATTGCAGATACAAATTTCAGTAAATTAATACAGCTAATTCTGATTGGAATCTGTTGTGGTTATGGGCCAAACGGTAAGTGTACGACTATCAGAGTGTGTGTGTGGAAAAATGAGTAATCTCTCCCTCCCATGTTAATCCAAGGAAGTATATATACATGTCCTCAAGACCTTATTACAATAATACCTTTACCATCATGTACTATTATAAGAATATATATGTCTTCTACATGCTTTATTGGGCCTCTTGGCCTAGTAGACCAAATGGTTATAGGCAAGGACCATCACTACAACAAGAACGTCTCATAGTGAAGGACTTCATTTTTTAACAGGCTGAAGCTATGCCGCTTATGCTTTTTGGCCCTCTCTGTCCATTCGGCCTGTGTAGCAATCGGCCCATGGGCCTGGTGTTATTTGATCGTGGTCATGGTTAGGCGGTGAATTTGGTACACGCGTATGTTGCTCATTGGCGCATCGTGCGCCGTCCTGTCGGTTGGCACGGTTTTCAAAGGGACGTCCGAAAAAGGTGTACGCCTTTAAAGCCTAGTAGCCCCAGCGTAACGGTGCACATACTGCTCTCCTTGCTCTTCTTCACGTCTCTGCTTGTTGGCGCCACTTGCCCGTGCAATCTGCTATAGCCGTCGCGCCTGTCGTTGCCGCTCTGTCGGTCGTATTATCGTCGTCGTGCATGCAAGCTCACACGCCCTCTTGGTCTTTTATTGTGCGGAAATGGCTCGTGGCGATCAATGCTCCTGTCGTTCCGTCGCGGGCGCCTTCTCTAGCCGCAGCGGCGTATCTGGCCGTGGGAGCTCGTCAATGACCGAAATCGAGTACGAGCTGGTGGGGCGCAACTCATCGACGTCCAACAAACGGTGGGACGTGGCGAAAAAAGTGAACGACATCTGCACAAACGTGCTAGGGGCGAGCCTGGTGACCGAAGAGCTGATTTGGTCCCTGGTGCACGACGGGAAGATCTTGGACGGGGGCGGTCTGTCTCCCTCCCGCCGACGAGACGGAGTCCCACTCGACGGAGTCGAAGGCCAACGTGTTCGCCGCCTACTTGGACGTGGGCTCCATTTCCCCACAGCGATGTTCGTCGGTGAATTCCTCAGGGTGTATGGGCTGGAGTTGGCGCAGCTGACCCCCAACACGATCGTTCGGTTGGCGGTGTACTGTTGGGCTTCTTGGACGGAGACATTGTGGCCAAACCCAGCGCTATTCGCCTTCCTCCACGATGCCCGGTGCCAGTCGAAGAGGCTTGCAGAGGGTGAATACTCCAACTTCAGGAGCGTGCAGCATGTACGAAGACATTCCCAGCGAATGCAACACGGACAAAGTGGGAGTCGAGCTGGATGTGGCGGTGGTTCTACCACCGGGTGGAAAATGGCAGTGGTCTCAGATGGTCGAGGCACCAGATGGACTTCAATATGTCTTCGTCGGTTACCCTCGACCGCGACGACAAGCAGCGCGCATGGGGGCTCGTGAGGGTCGCTCTTCGATTCAACATGTGGGATCTAACGGAGGAGTTCCTCATGTTCAGGGTGTCCCCGCTAATGCGTCCGTGGCATGTTCAATCGGGACCTACCCAGGATGATGGCGTCCGGCCCACCGTTGCCGCGTTGCCGAGACCAACGGACCTGAGTACGTACCTCGCGGTAGCCCGCACGATAACGCCCGTTGTGTGTTGATTGGCTGCTCAGTCCGTATTTTATTTGTGCAGGACTCACCCTCGAGGACGCAGAGCGTGCTGCCGTCATTGGCCCATTGACCTCATGATGGTCCTATCTCGCCTGTACGTGTATATATATTGGCTCATTAGCTTTATGATGAATACAAGCGCTATTCATAACAGTCAATTAATGGTCCTATCAGATTCGTCTTTGCATTTTCAAAGTCGAATATGGATTGTATTCAAGTAACTCTCGAATTCAAAAAATGGATCAGATGTCACCAACTTACCATATATAGATACAGATTGAATTTTGGTATCTATTAAATTTCCGAGTTTGCTACCTGCCTAGTAAAGGTTAAGCAGTTCCACATTCTAAACCAATTGGCAATAGCAAATACAATTCAGGTAGAGTTTAGTATGATCTTCTATTGTTTATTTATGGATTTCAATTATAACTTGGATAGACCACAAATTAAGACAAATATTTCTATAAAAGCTAAGCTTACTTTTGAATAATTATTTAGGATGGTTTGTTTCCTGACATTATTTCATTAAACTCGTTTCTGATATGAATATTGTGCAGAAAGTATTGTTCAGGTGATTGGATGGTTGGTCAGTATTCGCTCATATTACACCAATCAATTTTACTTAAAGGTCACGGATAAATAAGGAAAATTGGGGATATTTTAAGATTCCATATATATAAATTGCTCCACAGGAAAAAAGAGTAATAGATCATGCGATTCAGCAGGCATATGGCATTTTAACGGACCTGTAGAGTGGCATCAAAGCAGATAAATACTTTTCCTCATCTTCAACCACTATCTTCTGCAACACCGACACGAGTTTATTGAGTTTCTCCCCTTCCATCCACTTGGGTGACCCCATCCATATCTGGCCCATAGTAACTCACACTGCATCTCCACCAGCTCCCCCATCATTAGCTTTCCAATCCTAGCTGCTACCACTGTCACATAAACCTATCCATACAGAACAATCAACAACCGCCCCCCTATGGAGGCTATGTTCTCATCTCATAGAATATTTTACACCCAATAACATATATTTCTAACCCTTTGTATTAGTACATGAGCAAACTTTGCCTATTCTTATTTTAAGGGGAAAAAAGAATAAGCCCAAATGTTCCACCCCATATATTTCATTTTATGCTGTAGTGCCTACCTGTGGAGGTTAATTGTCTGCGGACAGGAGTAAAAGCCAATGAGCATGCCCTTTGTATTCATACAGGAGTGGACCTTTTTTTTCCCCAATTTTTTAAACATCACAAGTCCAATTGTTCTGTCTACATTATTTCATTGTACGCCTTAGTGCCAACCTATGGAGGTTAATTATTAGCAAACTGAAGTAAAAACAATGAGCAAGTTCTGATGTCTTTCAGATTATTTGACTTTGAATACAAGTGGTTTCTTCTTCCAGATGATCCGCATGGCTATGTATAATTGAATAAAAAGCTAAATCCTCTACTAGAACTTTAAACATGCAACACCTCTTCATTAGAAAATGCAACAATCCTCCAAACCCCAAACAATGAAATCATCCAGGTGAAACCTAAACAAGTAGTACCAATTTGCAACCTAGGGTGCTATGCACTAAGAGTAGCAGAGATGGGGGCTGCACCTTGGTGTTCGCAAAGCTGAGGAGCAAGGGAGCCCAAGCATCCCCGTGGCGGACGACACGAGCACGGCGTCCACGCCGCCTGCTTTGGAGGCGTCCGCCGCCGCTGGCTATCAGTTGTAGCCTTGTAGGGCGGCGCGCGGATGAGATCCCCCGCATCACCGGAGGCCGCGCCGAGGGGCACCAGGGAGAAGGCCGCGAGGGCGGAGAGGTCGACGGGGCAGTCGAGGAGGAGGCGGAGTCCCTCCAGCTCCAGGAAGTGGCTCGCCGGCGTGTACTAGCTACCGCTTCCGCCGCCTCCGGCGGCCAAGCAGGTATTTGAGGAGACGCCAATGTTAGCGTGAGATGCTTAGGGTTTGATGGTGGGGGAGAGAGAGAGCGCGCGCTTGGCGCTTACCAGTTTCATGGCGAATTGGAGCGGCGCATGAAGGAAGACGAGGCAAGGAGAGAGTAGGAAGGCTTTTGCAAGAAACACTAGTCTAGGCCCATTGGTGGCATTAACAAAGAGAAGGCCCATCTTTTTCTCTGTCTGTGGGCCAAAATAGATGCTTTGTACTAGGCCCAAATATTTCTGCCCGAGCCAGCCCTACGTTGCTCTCAATAAAAAAAAAAAATTTTACTCCTTAAAAAGGGATTGGTGGTTGGTACGACTTTTTCCACCCCTTTTCATCCTCCTCCCCCACCCTCATCCTTAAAAAATCAAATCATAAAATCAAAAGAGTTTACTCTAATTCTGATTTTTTAGATTTTTTTTATAATCGCAACAACGTGACACGGCAGGAACCATGTCACGTCGTGTGGCCGAGGCAAACTCCAAATCCACAAAACCCACGCCCGAAACCCAACCGCTTCCTTGCTTCCACTCCCCGCAAGTCCGCAACTGCTGCTGCTTCCACGGATTCCTTCTCCCTTGCTTCCTTCCTTCCTTCCTACGACCGTTGCTACACAAGCTAGCCTCGGTCTCGACGTCTCATCACGGCGAGAGCGATGGGTGCCGCCGCGGGTTGCCTCCACCGCCCATCGCGCAGTCTACGACCGCGATGAGCCAGACAAAGGCCGGAGCGGATCCGGGCGTCGAGGTGGTGGCGATCGCATGGCCGGAGCTCCGGGGCCAACTCAACCATGTCGGCGGCCTCGCTGCGAAGCTTGCGGGCCCGTCCGAGGCCTGGGCAGCCCTGGCCCGCCGCTTCGAGGCCGCGCTCCAAGTGCGTGCCCCGTGAGCGGACGCTTGCTTGCTCGCGTCCGAATCGCACCTCTGCCGTGGCGTGGCTTGGCTTGATTGGTTGATTTGATGTGGTGTGGTGGGGGCGTTGCTATGCTGCAGGTGAGGGGAAAATCTCTACGGCAGGGCGCGGCGTTGGACGAGATGAGGTGGCGACGGCGCGCGGAGGAGGCCGTCGTCGGCAGGAGGAGGGCGCTCGTGGGCGTCGATTCGCACAAGGAGCAGCTGCAGGCACAGATCGAGCTGATGCTGTCGCTCTGCAGGGCCCTCGCCGCCACGCACTGCCAAGTGCAGGTAAGCAAACCAATTCATCTGTGCCGATGCAAAATGCTGTGAGGTTGGATTGGGAACGGCCACGTTTACTCCGAGAGCATGTGTTGATTAACTGCAGGAAGCCAAGAAGGTGTTATCTGGAGAGAAGGCCCAGCTGGAGGATATGCAGCGGCTGCTTAGGACGAGGCAGCAGTGCATGATAGGCCAGGTCGCTGCCTTGTACCCATGAGGGTCTTCCATGATCCGCCGCACGCAGAAAACCATTGTACTAACACTAATGGTGAGAATGCAGTAATCATGTGTCTCTCTTGAAGAACAATGTCGCATGATTTTAGTGTATGCTCCTTTGAAGAAAAGCGTTGCTGCGGAGACCCGAATTATTTACCTGTGGTCTTATATTGCCTCTAACAAAGTATACGGTTCTAACGAAGCCAAATAGGATAGGTGAGATTGCTCTGTTTGTTCAATAGCTCCAATCTGTAGCTCTTTAAAGCGAGCAAGGTGCCTTCTTTGTTGTAAGTTTAAGCTCTATTATATTAGTTTTGGTAATAATGATAAATACAATTGTAAAACTAATGTGTTCGATTGATTATGATATGGTTTAGTCTCATTTGGATGAAAAGATGAAATCAAAGAGGTATGCATTCGACACTTACATTCATTTACATCTTAGTTCATTCCTTGGATCTAAAATATAGATTAAATTCCACCAAAAGTCTAAGATTAATATGTGCATATGCTTGTATTATATATTCTTGTATGCATACATTTAGGGGGAGTTCACTCTATGTTTTGTGATTTCATTAGTGTTGATACATGTTTCTTTTTCCACATACATTGAGATCTCTACTCTGAAATATATCATTTTAGTATATAAAACTTGTGTAGTTCATATATACTCACATTGAATCATATTGCTTTATACTCAATTGTTTGTGTTTGCAAAAAGGGATTAACATGTATGTCAAGTGATTGAAAGGTTTAGTCCCATAATTCGTTTAAATATTTGGACATGCATGCAAATATTGTTAAGAAGATCAATATGGCTCAAGATAAAGGTCAGCATGCAATTAAATTTAAAGTCTAAAGTTAATTGTGCTATTTCAGAAAAATCGGAAGTACCGCAGTGTTAAAGGCGGAACTATCGGGGTGCGGTAGTACCGTAATGAATATAGCGGAACTATCGGACCACGTTAGTACCGAATTTTTAGCAGTACGTTTTTTCCAGAAGAGCACCCTAGCGGGGACTTAGGCTAGCCGAAATTGGTAGTACCAGATTTATAACGGCGGAACTACCGTAGTGCGGTAGTACCGCACGACACTGCGGAACTACCGATGTTCGGAAATACCGACCTATCCCAGCGGTACGTTTTATCTAAAGAGCACCCCTTGAAATACTTAGTCTATCTGAAAACGGTAATACCGGAGTTTGAATGGCGGAACTACCATAGAGCGGTATGACCGCAACTCCTGAGCGGTACTACCGGAGAGCGAAACTTCCGGCCTTATAACGGCGATAGTACTGCCCTTTGAGTTTAAAATTTTATATTCAATTATTTGCAATTGTGATGGTTATCATCAATTACCAAAGAGAAGATTGAAGAATCTAGATACACTATTACGAGTTAATGATATATTTTGGTAATTAATGATAATCATATTATGAGACTAATATTTTTCATGAGTTGGATAAATAGGTTATATTTCAAGATGATGAAGACTTTGGATGGATTCATATGTTGAAGATCATCAAACATCAAAGAGAGGATGCATCATATGTTGATGCATTTTAAAATCGTGAAAAAGATATGATTATGAGTTGACCATCAAGTCAAGAGAAGACAATGATCTAGACTTGAAGTGAAGATGTGCATCATCAAGCTTATCAAGCTTCAAGGGGATGCTCAAGGTAAATGTATGACTAGCTAGGACTATTAATGTGTTTCTAGTCTTTTACCGGTCTTGGTGTTTGGTTGGAAGACCGAATTGCTAGTATAGGTTTGTCATACTATTAAAAGGGGTCTTGTCTAGTAACTTGAGTCACATCATATGTTGATAGCTCAATCTTACTTACTCTAACTCTCCATGGCATGATGCTATTATTACGAATGTGTTTTGCGAATAGTTGAGACTCATGCATATAATCCTTGTAACATGTGAGTATACTTTGCAAATGTGTTTTGCAAATGGTTGAAGTCCATGTACCTTTTTCTTGTGGTATGATCTAAGTTCGTAAATATGTTTTGTAAATTGTTAGAGGTCATACAATGTCCCTTGGCATGATCTAATATTGTTTTTCTCGGACTTAGACCGTGATAGTGACTCCTTGGATCTTTTGTGATTTTTGCATTGATCTAATATGTTTAAGATCATGCAAATATATGGGTTGTGTAGCCCTCTAAATAAGCTTTCTATAGAGTCCAAGATCACTCAATTCCGACATCAGAGTTAAAAGTTATGACCATTTTTCCGAGTGTCATCTGTGTTGAAAAACAGAGCTGCGGTAGTTCCGCACTTGCCTACGGTAATACCGCACCTTTTTCAAAAAAAAAACGGCTAGTTCTGAACGCTCTGATATAGTCGTTACTATATGCTACAGTAAAGTGCGGTAGTTCCGTACTTTGAACGGCAGTAGTTCTGATTTCCCTGATTTTTTTCAGGTGTTTAGCTCCAACGGCTAGTTTTTATGTGTGAGGTATAAATACTCACTTGTGGCCGGTTGGAGAGTATTTTTTGGCACCTGATTTCACTCTCTTGAGCTAGTGTAAGCCTCTCCAGTTAATTGTGCATGTGTTGCACCTTTTGAGGAAGGAAAGAGGTCTCTAGTTGCATGTGTTGCATCTAGAGGTGGATTTTATGTCTACTTGAGCTTGTGCATTCGTTGCACATGGTGAGAGTTAAGCAAACGGCTTGACTTATTACTCTTGGAGTTTACCGACTCCTAGACGGCGTTAGAGGCATTGTGTGCGGTGATCTTCTCAAAGAAGGTTGTGAGAAGACCCAGCGTTTTGTGAAAGTTGGAGCTCACCTACCCGGAGCGGGAAATAGCTACCACCTTCTTTGTGCTGCAGTTTTCATTCATATTTTCATGTTTTGATAGAATGTCAATGTTTCATGTTGTTAATTCAGCGGCCTAATGTTGAATATGCCTCATCAATGTGATTAGTGCTCTGCTGTCACCTCTCCCGTGGAATCCATGCCTATGGTGGGACTCCAGTATCGTGTCCGACAGAAGCAACATCAAGGTCCTTGCCGTTGCGAATAAGGAGGACAAGCAATGCATATCTAGAAAGACTCGTGATATCTTCACGAAAAACATCGTATACAAAGAAGTATTCATATCATAGACGAGGTATTAATCACTCGATTGTAAATTCATGCTTGGCAATTACTTAATTCCTGTCGAAGTTCCTAAATGTATTTTCTTTGAACATGGCTAAATTTCATATGGTGTGTTATTTGGATCTTCAGCAATGAGAAAAACCAATCACATGCAATCCTCTACATTGGTTAATTCTGAATAAATTCATGTATTTTGTGAGAGGAATTAACGTGAAAAGTTTGATTGTGAACAATTTAGTCTTGTTTGGTTATCCGATTGATATCTATTTTGTTGAAAGCAAATAATTTATATTGCATATTGTTGATTGAGTCCATTTTTTATGTACATCAGTGCAAACTTATTATTTGTGCGCGTTTGGAATGGGCTTATTGTGCGGTATCTAACATAATAGAGATTTGCGGGGGAACAGAACTATATTTTAGCTGTGATAATGCTGAAGAAGAATAGTCGATATGGTATGTATGCAACTAATACGAATATTTCATCATCTTATATCTTATTTTTGTTCCTCATCAAATTGATACATTATTAAAAGATTGTTTAATAACAATGGATTGTACAAATTTCATATTTAGACCACAAGATGATATGCTACAAGAGCTTGAAGGTAAAAAATCAAGTAAATAATGTATCCAAGTATGTATGACTTTCATAATTTAAATAATGCTCCCTTCAAACAGAACTGCGTCAAGTAGTGCTGCATGATTTGAATGTAAGGAACTTTATCATGAATGCCGTTGACATAAGGAACGATGCACTTGACAGAATATTTGAAAATTAAATAACATAATCAATTCACTAAATATTTTCGTACCTTTTATATGTAATATACAATGGATTTATGATATTTAACTATTTATTTTCCATTTTGTAGAGTGTGCATGCTTTCTCTTTCCTAGACAAGTTAGAGATGAAGATAAGTCTTCCAGAAGGATGATGCATCAGTTTCATTTTAAAATTCCCGTTAATGTTTATGGCATGATGTCGTATTTATCAATTGGTTTATTATTCTCCAAGACAATCTGACAATTATTTATGTATTAAGAATACTATAAAAAATATTGTTTACTATCATTTCTGTACATATTGTTATATGTGATGCTTGTTCTATCATGTTTCACTAATATGATGCTTGATTTATTTACGAGTATGAACATGTATGTCTTGTTTGATACATGATGACGTAAGAAAAAGTTGATATTTATTATTCAGTTTGAGATCATATTTGATAGTATGCATCACTTTTATTTGGTTTTTCGTTGTAACGCACGGGTACCTTACTAGTAAAAGAAAAGAAACACTACATGCCCCTTCCAAACATAAGTACTGGCAGTCGCAGACTCGCAGCCGCACCTCGTGATCCCTTCCTAGGCTATGCGTCTTCTCCTCGCTGTTTTTGTTTTGATTTCCTCAAAAATTAAAATAGGTAGAATAGATTTTTTAAATTATTTCTCAAAATAACTTCTTTAAAAGAATTTTCAAGTTCATCGTTCTCGTCAGCGTTTCTACTATCCATCATCGTCTTAAAAAAACATAATCAAAAGCTATCATATATAGCAAAAAGCTATCCATCACAATTCAAAAGAATATGATCTTCGTCTATCTTGAGAGTTCAGACACCTATCCAAATCCAACAGTGGCCACAGAAGTCGTAACATAGACAAATTTAGAACACGTCGCTGATGCTGACATATACTGATTGATCAAAAACACGCACACATTTGAGAGGCTTCATGGCAATTTACTCGTCGGAAACTCCAGAAGGACGAAACATCAAACGTGGACCTGACCTGCTGCGAATAAAAGTCTAGTTATACAGCAGCAGGTAAGGTATCCAGAAGGAGGAAACATATATATGATTTAGGAAATTAAAATTCGGCCTCCCGTTTCAGATTGTGGCGTGCGCCGCTGTATATCTTCTTTTTCTGGTCCATGGCTGGCGATAAAACTTCGTATGGAATTTATCAGGGGCTGTGTGCAACAGGCGCACGTAATCCACAGTCCGCACAACGTGTCGTCCGCGCAAAACTGCCTTGCGCTCGTTGCACCTCCTCGTAGTGGCAAATTTTACAAAAAGCATTTTTCTCTCTGACGTGCACGCGACGAACCGACGCCGTCGTCTCTTCCGAGTACTAGCCGCCAGTTCTTGAACTCCCTCCGTCTAAATTTATATTATATATATATATTATAATTTTATCTATAAATATAAAATATATTGTATTTTTTAATACAAAATTAGTATAATATTTTTTTATATCACTAATAAATATATAGTTTTATTTGCTATTCTTTATATGTATATATTCAATTAGTATTTAGAGATAATAATTAGATGTAATTTAGCTATTTTTACTATCTTATTAGTCTATATACTAAGAGAAAATATAACTAATAAACATAGACGGAGGGAGTTCAAGAGTTATTATAAATTACTACAATCTCTCTGTGCTTTTAAAAGGCATTCTAGAATGCGTCGGCTAGCTGCAAGCGTAGACACGTCGAAATTTAGGTAGTGTTCAGAATGGCGATAACTTATGATTTTTTTTACTGTAGCTGAGTTGGTTTATTTAGCATAATTAAATTTAAAAAAATTAAAAATAAAAAATATGTTAGTCTATCACAGACAATGTAAATGAATACAGAAAAAACACAATAAAATAAAAACAAAAAAAATAAAAAAAAGTGAATAAAAAAATAAAAGCCCAGCACCCAACGCCGGCGGAAGCCGACGCTGAGCGCGGCCTAATAAAAGCCATGCGACCTTTTCCATTTCCTTCGTGGAATGGGTTTTGCAACGCACTGCCATTCGCCAGCAATGGCTTAATTAGCTTGATCAGGTCACCTTTCTCCATCGCTTCCTGCGAGTCAGCATTAACATTCATTAATCGTTGAAATTAAGCGGGTGGTAAGGGCAAAGAGCGTCGTAAGAGCAGGAGGCACGTAATCTGCTGGGTTCAACATCAACCATAAAGGCCGAACAAACAATACATATCTGCGGCTGCGCCAACCTAACGATGATGAACGGTGCAGATGATCGATGCTGGGGTTTTTAGTCGAATTAATTAGTAGACATTTATTCCCGGCTGCTGGCATGTATATATGCAACGGGGTAAACCCTTTGTTTCTTCCGAGTTAAGCATACACGTCATTGCCACATCCAGTGCCGTATACATTGCGTATTCGCGTAGCCACTAGCAGCCTTTATCGATGTCATTTATTGTCGTATCCTTAATTTGTTTCTGAGATGCAAATATAAAGGAAAGAAAGCACTAGTATTAGCTACTAGTCTGCTACAAGTGGTATAGTTTCAAGATTTTTTAAAAAGACAATTTGGCTATCCCGTCGTTGAAGACTACCTCGTCTGCTATTTGTATCGTTGATTTCTATTGCTTATGTAAACATTGATGCATGCATGTATACGTTTTTGTGACGTCAAATGAGCAGTTTTTTTTTGAAGAGAAAGGGACTACTCGTAATAATAATTAGAAGAAGGACACGCGAATCCTTATGGTAGAAAGATTTATATAGGCAGAGATTAGTCACAATCAATTACTTTCTCTTTGTGCCTCCTTGGTACTAGTCGATACTGAACTGAGCAAATTAATCAACGGCCATGGTTGCTTCACAGATTGTTTGTGAGGAAAAATAACAGGCAACTCTCTATTCAAAACCGTTGCACTATAGAGTACTAGACTGCTAGAATAGTAGATATTATTATAGATATAAATATATCTCAGCAAATATATACCAACCAACCCGTTAGTCAACGATTAGGTTGTTAACGGGAGAATGAAATTGCTAGGAATATCACTTTGTGTGCAGTTGAACAAACTCTCCTAAAGATTTCAAACGAGGCACGTCACTTGCACCAATAAATAACGTCACAAACCAAATTTACAACTCACCCAGTACTGATTATTAAATGAGTACTTTTTGTTTGCTTTGGCACAAACCTAGCTCTTAGATCCTATTTAGAATGCAACTAAGGTTAAGAAAAACACTAAACATTCATGCTGCCTTTTTACTTAGAAATATTAGCTTGCTATCATCGCAAAGATATATAAGTTGAAAAATATCATCATATGTGAAATTGATAAGAGAATCTAAAATCATAAATGACACATCTATAACATTTGTTAAGCATCTTTATATGGTACACAGCAATTGGCCCCTTTCAACTAAACCCATTTACTCTACACGTGTTCTCGCTAAAAAGTTTGTCGTAGGCATGTCACAGGACACCCGAGATCTGTTCCCCCAAAAGCTTCCTTGCTTTTGAGATCCCAGGGCAACTTGGACGGTTGCACGTTGGCATTAGGCAAGCCGCTGGGAATTTCCTGGGATGGGTGTTCCGCACGTGGGGCGCGGTTTGGGGTGGTCCTGGCAACTGGGCGGTTGGATCCAGCCTTCCTTTTCCCCGTGATACCTCACGAAAATCACGAATCGAAATCGCAGCCAACCACTACGAGCTCATTAGCCTCGGCCAAACGGACAAGGCACCCGAGGCGACGACGGAAGGAGACCCGAAGCATCGCCTCGCCGCACGACTCCAAAAATTTGCGAGGCGACGCCGTTGCCTTTTCATCTGGTCGCCGCCGCCGCGGCGCCGCCACCAGCACCGCCTTTACTCCCAAGAAATACCCTTTTCCTCCGTCAACTCCCTTCCTACGCGGAATCATTTCTCAGACCGAGAGCCATGGGAGGAAGCCAGTCGAGGAGCAGCTCGCGGAACGGGAGGCGGTACGGCCAATCCCACTCCTTCCAGCAGCCGCCTTCGCAGCAGTGGGGAGCGGGGGGCTACCCCTACGCCCAGGACCCGCAGGGGGGCTACCCCTACGCACAGGATCCGCAGGGGGGCTACTACGCCCCGCCGTACCAGCCGCCGCCGCCGCCCCCGGCCACGACGCAGCCGCCGGCGCGGGCGGGAGGGGCCTCCAAGCCGCGCATGGACAGGCGGTACTCGCGGATCGCCGACGACTACCACTCGGTGGATCAGGTATGCGTGCGATTGCTACTGGTTAATTCGAGCCGAGATGGGATTGTTTATTGAAGCAAACGCTGCGATTTCGTGTGTTCTTTCTGATGTTGGATCTTATACTTGGAAGCTGTGATTGGATCGATTCGAACTTTCCGTTCGATTAGGCCTTGTGATATCTAAGTCCCTAGTTTTCCCATCTTAGGATTGCTAGGAAGTTGGGGGCATCACCGATTTGTGCCTCGTAGTTGGTCAACCTGTAGCCATTTGAAATTTCCAGGTACTTCAGGATGCTCCATAGTTGGTCATGTTGTAAATACGGCAGTTTTAGCAAATATTCAAGATTAATTCCAGCATAATTAACATAAGTGAAAGCATGATGACAGCAGCATTCTAATGACTTAAATAACATATACACATGTAATAACTTTAAGTTGTTCCAGCAGAATATTATGCCCAACATATACACTGTGTACAAATAAAATCAGCATAAAGCTAAGATTTAGAATGTTGTTTATTACTCTCATAATGCTAGTTGCACAACATTTAATCTTGGCCATCACAGAAACGACAAATATATAATCTTGATTATATATGACAGCTTATAGATTAAATCTTGAGCTTAAATCAAACGTTGAGCTTATAGATTAAATCTTGAGCTTAATCTTGAGATTAAACCTTCGCGCTCGCCGCCGAGATGCTCCTCCTTCTCGCCAAGCGACACCAACGGCAATGGGTGCCATGGTCTGTTAGTCCTTAATTTACTCCAAGAACAACAAATTGGCACTGGAAGCAGTAAAGCAAGCATGAGATTGCTAGGAGAGCTCACGTGAGATTGGTATCATCATAGGAACATACGTCTACCATTGTACGTGAAACAATTTCTGGAAAATAAATGGCTTTATTGCCACTGCTTGTTAGAAAAATAAAAAAGGTTTTGTTGTAAGGTTGGCAAGCATTATATTTGATTGTAGTTGGTATATGTTGCTTGATCCTCTCAAACAGCCTGTGAGTGGAATAATGTTTTGAAGTTCTGGAATGCTCCTCAGCAAAGTGGCCCAACTGTGACGAGTTGATGCCTGTATATTGGGACAAACTGGTGCAGTTTTTTTTATTGTTTCACTTTCCCGATTAAATGGTTACTTTTTACGTCAGACTTTTCTATCTGTTTGTTTAAGTATAGCTCATCAAGTTTCTTGCTTCAACTGGTTGCATATCAATGAAAAGTTTATATTCACCAATTGTATTTAGGTTTTTCTAGCATTCATTCTGTACGTATACTGACTTCTGTACCATCAGTATGAGAGTCAGGCAAATAAGCAAATAATCAAGTTTCAGTTGTATTACTATTATTCCCCTGAACAGGTTTTTTGAACATTGACAATTTGTTTGCAGGTTACTGATGCTCTAGCTCAAGCAGGACTTGAGTCTTCGAATCTCATTGTCGGCATTGATTTCACAAAGAGCAATGAATGGACAGGTTACTGCTTATGAATCGTTCTTTCGATTTATTTGCTGAATAATCTGTTGAGCTGCGTCACCTCCTGATGATTATGATTTGTTTCCTTTATCAGGCAAATTCTCCTTCCGTGGACGTAGTTTACATCACATTAGCAGTGCACCAAATCCTTATGAACAAGCAATCTCGATTATTGGACAAACACTGTCAAAATTTGATGAAGATAACTTGATTCCCTGCTTTGGATTTGGAGATGGTAGTGATTCTGTGTAATATTTGATCATTTCCCACGCTATATTATAGTTTGTGTAAATTATAATCCACCTGTGTGCCTTTTTCAGCATCAACACATGACCAAGACGTCTTCTGTTTTTATCCTGATGAGAGATCTTGCAATGGATTTTCAGAAGCTCTAGAGCGATACAGGGAACTTGTTCCACGATTGCGCTTAGCTGGTAAGCTGATGTTACCCTGCTATGTCTTTCAATTAGGTTTTGTATGTGTGTTAATTCTAAGTTATATATTGATTTTGACCAGGACCGACATCCTTTGCACCAATTATTGAGATGGCTATGACCATTGTGGAACAAAGTGGCGGACAGTACCATGTTCTGTTGATAATTGCTGACGGGCAGGTACTATGAACTACTCTAATGCTGAATTTACAATGTTTTATCCATATATGGAGTGCAAGCTTTTTATTTGTATTTTCTTTCTTTTATGGGCGCATATTTGGTGAAAATGGGCCAAAGGTTGCAAATTCCGTGAAAATCGGGAGTGTCAAAAAATTACCAAATATATGGAGGGCATGTTCTATAGCCATGCAAAAGTTTTAGATCAAAATCAATCCTCTATATCTTGTTATTTTTTGAGATTTGTTTTTTGCAAACTTTCACACTTGATTTTCATGCATTTGTAACGTTTAGCCCATTTTCACAGTATATTTACCCTTCTTTTATTTGTCTGAAATTTGGTCCTGGAGTCCCAAAGGGACCCCTTGATCAAGCAGTTCATATTTGTGGATATCATATTTTTAACGATCTACCTGCAGTCAGGGTTAAATATTTCATCTGAATTTTTGGTATTTAGGCGAAATTTCGTCCGTTTCGGTGGGTGACGAAAGGCAAACATTTCGGCCAAATTTATCCCCATTTGAAATTTGTGTAAAATTTGTCCATATTTGATTAAATTTCATCAACAATTCAAATGAAGTTCGAAAAATTTCGTCCGAAATCCGAAATTTTGCTCCTTTCGTTGGTTTCACTGGGTGGCGAAATTTTTTTACACCCGACAGATTTTTCCCTGCCTGCAGTACAAACCTCAGAACTGGAGATTTCCTTTCTGTTCTCTTATTAACTGGTATATTAACTTAGGTTACGAGGAGTGTAGATACTGCATCTGGGCAGCTGAGTTCCCAAGAGCAAAAGACTGTTGATGCCATTGTGAGGGCCAGGTTCGTCCTTCATAAGTGTCCTTTGTTACATTGTTTCGATATGCTCATGCTGACATGCACTTTGGTTTTACAGTGACTATTAGCTCTTTTATGTTTACAGAATTTACCTGCCCTCCTTTCTCATGGATGTTGCTCATTGCTTTGGTTTTTGTTTTTGTATGCAGTGAATTGCCTTTGTCTATTGTGTTAGTAGGAGTTGGTGATGGCCCCTGGGACATGATGAAGGAATTTGATGACAACATTCCTGCTCGAGCTTTTGACAATTTTCAAGTAAGTCACTGAGGAACATAATGATACTGATCTGAGATGATGCTGTCATTGTAACACTGAGAATCTGTTACTTGTCTACTTTGTGAATTTTAGATGAAATATGCTTTCTTCCTAACACTGATAATCTATCACTTGTTTAGTTTGTGAATTTTTCAGAGATAATGTCCAAAAACATGCCCCAATCAAGGAAAGAGGCAGCATTTGCTCTTTCAGCCTTGATGGAGATACCACAGCAGTACAAAGCAACTGTGGAATTAGGAATTTTAGGGTATGCTCTTTAATTTTCCCTTCAAGTACGTAAGTACATTAGATGCTTGCTCCATTAATTATTAATTCATTCTGAAGTATATACTGCCTTTTATGAATGTGGCAAGCAGTCGTCGCTCTTTGAAGTCTCCAGAAAGGGTTCCTCTGCCTCCCCCTACTGGAAGCCATGATGCTTATTCCTATGGATCTAAAAGCTTTAGTAAACCAAGTACCTACCCGCAGAGTAGTACATCGTCATCGTCGTATGCTCCCTATGAAACTGCACATAGTGCGACCCCTGCTGCACCTTCTACTTATGACAGTCAGGTATGCCTTCATGTGCAGTGACGATATATGTATTTGTCGCTTGATCATTTAGATCTTGATCATTTAGTTGCCTGTTTCTTAAGGCAGAAATTTGCAGTTTCTTGACTGTCTTACTAACAATATGGATATGCAGGTTTGCCCTATCTGCCTTGTGAACCCCAAAGACATGGCGTTTGGTTGTGGACACCAGGTGACACGCGCACACAATCTTTCCTTGGTAGATTAGCACATTGTTGTTGCTTCTTGGGGAATCATTTTCTGTTTTTGCGTGTATGTTGAAACGTCAGCATCAACATCCTTTTCTAACAAAGCAATTTACTTTGCAGACCTGCTGTGATTGCGGACAGTCTCTCGAGTCATGCCCAATCTGTCGTAATCCAATCACCACAAGAATAAAGCTATACTAGCAAGTGGTGGTTTGGATCATTGAAAATGGGTGGTATGCTGGAGACCACCCTGCGTTACTGGGTGATGGATTGCATTGCATGCTCCAAGTGCGATCCATGCAAAGCCTTGATCGGCTTGCAGAGAGGCCCCGCCGAGGATCTGTTTGCGCGCGGAGTTTGCAGGGTCGGTGATCCACCGCTCCAAGATGGAGCGAGGGATGTTTCGAGTATCCATACCCACCAGGAATGATCCGAACTTCCAGGGCAAGAAGTGGGTCCCATCAAGGGACATTGCCATGCCAAAAGAACAAAAAGAAGAAGTAAAACGAGAAGCTGTTGATGGATCGAACAGTAGTTTGCGTAGTCATGTTACTTGCAAGTTTCAACGTGTACATATGAATATTTGTTTTCTTCCGGATGGACGTCAGGTTTAGAGGTTTTGCCCGATATTTGTTTGTTTTTTGATGCGTTTGTAAAAATCCGCAGTCTTCATATAATTGAATGTAGCACTATTTTTTTATTCATTTTTAGTGAAGTGCTTCGTGCTTGTTGTTAAGGAGATAGAGTTGTATTATGATATAGAGTTTGTATTCTATTTCATATATGGTATATCTCCTTATACTCTCATATATATATATATATATATATATGATCCTTTAAATCTCAAATCAATACACATAATATTCATAATATGGTATCAGAGCATAGGTTGCATACCTACCTCTATTGCTTTTCCGTTGCTGCTGCCCCTGGGAGGATCAATCTCTACTCCTAGGGGCGGCCACTTCTTCGTCAGATCCAACATAATATGGGGAAAGAGGAAGACGATCGAAGCCAATCAAGCAATCTGAAGATGACTACAGATCGATAGCGAAAACAAATTCGACAGATCGATAGCTCATGCCTGGCTAGCTTGTCTTTGCGAGGAGTTAAGCCAACGCAGCACCATGGAGACGTCCTGCGAGCTCAAGCAGAAGGCGAGGGAGGCCTTCCTCGACGACTTCGACCTCGCGGCAACCCTCTACACGCAGGCAATCTTGGTCGGCCCACCCAAGCCAACATCAAACATGGCCACCTCGTGCTCTCCAGATCCACCCGCCCCCAGGGCCTTCTGCTTGGTTGGCGACCATGCCCCCGTCCTTCCCACTTGAGGACGCGCCAGATCCGACGGCGGCATAGTCCAGAGGGGTCTCGGGGCTTGGCGCAGCCATGGACTCCTTCCACGCGGCCACCTTCACCGCCTATGCCTTCTCGGTCGAGCGCGGCTGTGGCCGATGGCTCCTGTTGCTGCGGCTTCCCTTTGGTCACACAGACACCCTTCGACTCGAGGAGGAGGACGAGGCCCAGACGGAGGAAGTGTGTGGCAAGCAGAGCCGCCATGCAGATCCCATCGCTAGACGTCGCACCGGTGCTCAGACTCCTCCGGCCAGGCCACCCGGAGCCGCACCTTCTGGATCTTGTCCATGATGAAGTGCTCCCACTTGTGCACTGCAGTGATGTGCCGATAAGGTAGATCGATCGGATGGCTACCTGTTGCTGAGTCAATTTGAGTCTTTTGTTGTGTCCATCTCAAGTCCACAGTTTCTATCCTTCAGTTCATCTAAGCCATACAAGTCCACAAATTTATTGTCAGTCATAGAAGTTTAGGAATTTTTGTTTTGCGTGACAGCAGCCGCCGTTCTTCTCTCTGAGCCACGTGCAGATCGTAGAAGTCGTTATGATGCTGCCGCTACTTTAATCGCCGCCGTGAGCTTTTAAGGCCGTCACGCTTCTCCTGCACCTCATGCATTGCGCTGCCGTCGTCTTGGGCTTTGATCTGCTGCTATCATGCTTCTATCTATTCCATGGCAGCATCCGCCGCTCTTCTCTCTGAGCCGTGTGTAGATCGTAGAAGTCATTATGATGTCGCCGCTTCTGTAGTCGCCGCTCCGAGCTTTAAGGCCGCCGCGCTTCTCTTGCACCTTGTGCACTACGCCGCTGCTGTTTTGGGTTTCGATCTACGCCGTCATGTTTCTATCTATTCCTCTTTGCCTTGATTTGACAGTATTTTTCAAGAGTTGCATACTACGACGACATCGTCAAAACTCGAATTTCGAATTTTATTTACTATTTTAGTAACAACTCTTTTTAAATTTAATGCTATTATATATGCCTTGCATTTGAGGGAGATGTTAAGGAGATAGTGTTGTATTAGGATATAGAGTTTGTATTCTATTCCATATATGTCTTATCTCTATATGGTATATTCTCTTGTATTCTCCTATATATATGGCCCTTTGAGCCTCATATCAATACACACAATATTCATAACACTTTTGTCTAATGCCAACATGCCCACGAAGCACCTGAAACCACTGCATTGAGTTCACTGTTTCACGCTTTCACCGTTACATATATATTGGTTAATCCCTACCATGGATGGTTTTATGCCAACACACCAATGCCGGCGAATAGGCATAAATAGCTGTAGATGTTTACTATTGTACTATGAGTTTGTTTTTCCTTAGAGATGTTGTCGGCCCTGTTTTTTGGATTTTGGTTTCTCCAAAAATCAAAAGACCAAATGTTAAAACAAGACAGCCTTTTAAAGTGAATTCTCTAAATAATTTCTTGAGCTAAAAACCATATGCGATATCACATCGGTGTCTCAGTTATCCGCTGCCGTATCAAAAAATATAGATAAAAGCTATCAATCACAGCTAAAAATAACCACCGACGGCAGCCTAAAAGGACACTCCCATCATGTTCCGCATCCTAATATCGCTGCACTGCATCTTGCCATCTTACGTGTATACGGCGCCCTGGTAAAGTTACATCTATTTTGACGCTCCACGATTACATGTCGCGGAAGAAATGGTAAACCCTAGTGTTATGGACGATCAGACGGACAGCGGCGGCGTTGGTAACGATGCCGAGAACTGAAGAGAAGACGATAATGCACCAGTGCCAAAGCCTGCTCCATCTCACATCGCCCTTCCCTTTGATCCGCAGCGGAGACGTTGTCGAAGTCTTGCGCTGGACGATCGCAGGCGGGGTCGCATTTGCACTGCGGAGGCGGAGACCTCGTCGATTGTTCTGTAGAGCGGGCAGGCGTCGGAGGTTGGGGCGTCTCATGCGCGTGAGCGACCGCATCGATTCGAGTCCCGCTGGTCGGACGCGTGCGGTCGGCCGTGACGGTTGAGCCTCCGCCGGTTGCGCTTCCCGAGAGCAGCGCTATAGGTGACCGTAGCGGCATGACGAAGTACTGCTGGGATGGCCTGTCTCAAGAATATATCTCTTCCGCTCACGAGCATGCGACATGGTTAACGTCAGTGAAGCTGCTCTTGTGCATGCTTGTGGACGGAAGAAGGTACATTCCTGAGTTGGCGGAAAGGTTCGCGCCCCTCGCTGATGAAGAAGTATCGGGCCGTGTTTGTGCGATATCCTCGAAGCCTGGGCGCGCGCCTGTTTGGCGAGTGGCCTCACGCTGGTGGGTGCGGACGCCCGGCTTCGACTGACCTGCTACGTCAGTGCTCGCTGCAACCTAGCATCCATGGAAAGGCATGGGACACATTAGGGTGCGAAAACGGCCATGCTAAGAGTGGAGAGGTACGGCACCGGAGTGGAAGGGCGCCTTCTGGCGTGGCGTGCGGACACGCGGCTCCGTGTTGAAGTACCAAAGCTGAGGGCGGACGCGGGGGTTGCCCTGTGGCGGCGAAGGTGTCGTCGAGGGCGGAGCCGGAGTCGTTTCGTTGAGACGAAGGCTTTGCGGAAGGCAGAGCTGGGGTCCCTTGGCGGAGTCGTACCTGGCTTACGTACATGGCCATGTGCACAAGTGCAATCAGGCTGTGGCGGCGCACGCGTATGAGCGCCCGTGCCGCTTTGGCTTCGGTCGGTTGATCCTCTCCACGCATCGGCGACCGTGTCGCTTCGACCTCCGTCGATTGCGCTTCTCCACGCGTGGGCGACGCTTCGACTTCCGCCGATTGCGCTTCTCCACGTGGGGGACAGCTGTATATATTCATGCCAGGAGGACCGTAGCGTCCTCCAGACGTAGTTGAGATGGTCTTTGATTTCGAGAATATGCCTTCTTCAGCTCATGAAAATGCAAAGGAATATTGCCGTGTTGATGAACTGAGGGAGGCCTATTTTTGAACGCAATATTTCGGAGATCGCCGGCCACCGCGCGCCCGCGGGGAAGGAGGCCGTCGCACTGCGAGCGGTTGAGCTCTGCGTCGCGTCGAATACGAGCGCACCGGCCGCGCGATGATCCGGCAGACCGGCGCGTCTTGGGCGCGCTGCGCTGGCTGGCTCGACGTTGGTCGGTGCAGACTCCACTGAATGGACTGTGCTGTGAGCGCTCCCCGAGGCGGGGGGCGTCTTCTGGCGTGCCTCTCCGGCGCACGGGTGCGTGTCGACGTCGGGGGCATACCCGGGACTGCCGTGCGGACGAAGATGCCGCTGAAGGCGGAGCCAGGTTGTTGTACATAGATTCCCGAGCGGACACGTGGTGGGGCGCTATTGGCGCACCGTGCGCTGTTAGGCCCCTTGGTTCGACCGCCGCTTGACCGGGCGTGGCGCGCACGGGTAGGTGTGCCACTATAATGGCAATCGTGGGGAGTTGGGTGGTTCGCCTCCCAGCAGTTATGGTCATCGATGGCGCGGGAGACACAGGGGTTTTAAATACCCCTTGCGTTACGCCACTTGCACTTTCATCGCCTTGCCTTCTAGCTCCCGGTCACACGTCCCAATTTCCTGTCTTCCTTGCTTCCTCGTACATCGCGGAGCGCTAGGAGGTCGATGGCATACGACGGGGCGCGCGCCCAGCCAGCCGATGACAGCGCCGTATTCCGGCGATCGTTGCCGCTCGAGGTGGGGTACACACTCGAGGGGCGCGGCTCTGCGCCTGTGGACAAATGGTGGACGGCGGCGAAGAGAGCAGGGGGTCCATGATCCCGCGTCCTAGGCTCGACGCTGGTGACGGAAGAGACGATTCGAGGCCTTCTGTGCGAGGGAAAGCTATCGGACCGCTGGGAGGTGCGACTGTTTGCGGGCGACGAGATCGAACCGCACCCCGAAACGTCGGAGGCGATCGTGTTTGTTGCCTACTTCGAGGCTGGGTTGCGCATTCCGACCGCCGAGCTCGTCGGGGACGTCCTACGGGCCTTTGGGCTCGAGCTGGCGCAGATAACGCCGAACGTGATAGCCTGTCTTGCTGTGTACAGCTGGGCGGTGCGCACGGAGGCATGCTGGCCGACCACGTCGTTGTTCGCGTTTCTCCACGATGTCCAGTGTGCGGTGGAGGATTAAGGGGACGGGGCATTTCCCGGCTTCGGCAGTGTCGACCTCGTCTTGCGGCCGCAATGCGAGAAGATTTTTCCCGCGGAGTCGAGTCGGGCGGAGTGGGAGCTGGACTGGAGGAGGCGGTGGTTCTACCACCGTGTGGCGAGCGGTAGCGGCCTTGAGTGTTCGGGGAGGCCGGTGGCGGTTAACATTGCATCCGGCGCGCGAGTAGACGATGATGATGAGTGGATAGCACAGAGGCTTGTGGGGATCACCGCCCGCTTCAATATACGCGACCTCGCTGAGGAGTTCGTCATGTATGGCGTGGCGCCGCTTGCCGTGGAGTGGCGTGTTACTCCTGGGAAGCTTCGGCGCGACAACGTCCGCCTGTCCGTGTCTTCGCTGCCGAAACCCTCCGGTCCGCGTAAGTTGTGCTGGTGCTTGCTTTCGTATGCTATTCCGCGGGGCTGTTGCTTTTATAACATGCCCTTGTGCCTCTCGCAGGTGCTTCCCTGGAAGATGTGGAGCGTGCGGTGGGCGCGTTCCTTGGACCGTACACGGCCAGGAAACACACGCTCCGCACGGCTGCGACCGCGGAGGCAGGCCTGAGGCGGCTGAACCGCGTGTGCGAAGCTTTGGGTATAGGATGCCAGAGCACGCTGTTCCGGCGCCGAGCCCACCTCTTCGCGGTTACGCGGGGGAGGGAGTACCGACGGGCGCAGGTTCCAACTTAGCGGAGCATGTCGAGTTGGAGGCAAGTGCGGGTACTGCTTTGCCGGCGATCGATGCTGAGGCGGAGTCGTCGCCCGCGGAGGATGCTGGGGCGTCGTCCGTCCCTGCGACGGTGGAACTTCCCCCTGCGGCGGTTTCCAAGGTGGGGCCGCCCTCTTGTTCACCG
The DNA here is from genome assembly GCA_036346265.1 of Melocanna baccifera. Classification (NCBI taxonomy): domain Eukaryota; kingdom Viridiplantae; phylum Streptophyta; class Magnoliopsida; order Poales; family Poaceae; genus Melocanna; species Melocanna baccifera. The sequence continues at coordinate 9,156,813 of CM070678.1, forward strand.
AAGGCGAAGCGGCCCCGCATACAACCGCCCCTCAGTCGGCGGGGGGGGTTCGTTGTAGCGAGCAAAGTCGGGGCCTTATGGGACTCCGACTCCGACACCGAGTGCCCCGGTGTTCCCGCGGCCCCGATCAGGTCTGGAGCTGCCGGGGGCGAGGGCTTGGTGGAGCTAAGCTCCGACACAGATGCCCCCCTCCAGACGGGGGGCTGGGGATGCTGAGATCGCTGCAGATTCGGGAGGGGTTGAAGGTAAACATACATTAGTTGGTGTGACCCGCTGCTGCTTCGCGGGGCTGACTGCCATATCCCCTTGCAGCAACATGCTTCCCGGAACGTGGGCAGGCCTCGGAGCCCGAGGGCCGTCGCTTGGAAGGGTCATCTGGCGCTGGGGAGGCTATTGCCGCAGATGCCGCCCGACGTCTAGCGGACTTCATCCCTCGCACGGAGGTGCTGGCAGCATGGCGGGGGGCCGCAGATAGCGCGGCCGCGAGCCTAGACCGTGATGCGCTGCAGATTTGCGGATTTGGACTGCTTGAGGGGGTGCTAGAGGTCTTCGAACTGAGGGTAAGTGCCTGACCCTGAGCAGCACGCGGTCGTTGGGGGTGTACTGATTGCTTTATCGCGCAGACCTTCGCCCTCAGCCGGGCATTGCAGGTGGCCCATGTCCGAGAATGGGAGGCCTTGGAAGACCGACTACGTGCCGTCGAAGGAGCTCTTCGCGCGTCGGAGGAGGCGCATTCCGCTAAGGATGAACGCATGCGTCTCCTGGAAGCGAAACGCGCGGGGGCCGTCTCATATGCCACGGAGCTTGTGGCATCGACTCGGCAGGCAGCGGTGGTGGAGCATGACGGACTACTCCAGCAGGTTGCGTACTGGAGGAAGAGAACGACCGCCTTGCTGCGTCTCTGCGGGAGCGGGATGAGGCGCTGGGTGCCGCCTCGACGACGGCGTGGGAGGCTATGCTGGCCCTGTATGGTACCCTTGCAAATCTCGTTGCCGAGGTGCCGCCCTGATCGTTCGGATCCGAAGAGCTTTCACGGACACTTCGACGGATTGCGGAAGTGGCCGATCTTGCTCAGGCGGTCGCGACGTCCTTTGGCAATCGTTGCTCATACGTGACTGCATGCCTCGTGTGTGCACTTCTCCAACACCGGGGTTGCCGTCATGTCGACGAATTGGGCGATCCGCAGCTGGAGATGCCTGCTGGGGCCGGGGTGATGTCTGGTGCTGTGCGCGCAGTTCGGCCCGCCGTTCGGTTTTTCCACGAACGGATCTGGGAGTACATCGAGGAGGCCGCGGCGAAGGTGGAGCTGCGGCGAAACATGTATGGCGAAGGTAATCTTGGCGAGTGGCTGGATGGAGTTGCCCGGCGCAGTGATGACGGGGCTGACGGTTCGAAGCAGGTGTGACCCCGGGTTCTTGTGCGTCGGTGTTGTATGTAGTCCATGCTGCGAATGAAGTAAAAGTTGCTTCCCTTCTTTGATCCACCGTGCCACTTTATTACGAGCAGCCGCCCGAAGGGGATGTGTTGCTGATTTCTGACGCCATGACCCGTCGCCGCTACTGGCACGGTGGTGGGTCAAAGACTCTGAACGAACGGGCAAATCGCCCCTCGGCGGGTGAGGCTTCGGCGCAGAAGGTCGTCCGGGCGAAGCCGGGCGAGTAGTGTTGGTCTGGCGGGTTTTGTAAGCACTTTGCAGCAGTATGGTAGTTCGGGCCCCCCAAGATATGGGGACGCGTGGAGTGTAGTTGGCAGAGCCCTGTATCTAGAATGGGGCAACACTGTTGCACCACATGCCCCTGGGGCAGATGATAGGACTCTTGAGGCGTAATGTCCGCGGTCGTGCTCCCGGGGCTCTTTAAAAGGGGTGAGTGACCAAGTGAAGCGGCACTCGCGCCGAGACATCGCGACGCGCGCGAACCTCGCCGAATATCGTCCCGGTGTGCCCGGCCGCGAGTAGCGTCGAGGCCGCCGGAACGCGGCTGATGCTGCCTGGGCGATCGCGGGGGCGGACATCCCGCCCATGCGGGGGGATGCGACGCCGCGATGTGTTTTCCCCTCGCCGGCTGGTGCGGGGTGGTGGGTAATTCACTTGTACTTCATTAAGGCCGCTCCTAACTTTGGGAGTAGACTTCTATGTCGCGTTAGCGAGGCCGCATCCGGCCGCGCTGTCCCGTGCAGGCGCCTGTTTGGGCGCTTGAGATGAGGAGGGGTCTTGCACTTGCGGTGCTACAGGGAGCTGTGCTGCTCCAAGGGCAAGCTCCGACTCCTCCAGCTCAGGGCGGCACGCCCTGGGGGCCTTGGGCGCTCTCCGTCCGCGCGATGAGCGTTGTCATTTGCACCCTCGACCACCGATGCCGAAGCCCTGGTATTGACGTGGGGCCTCGCCACGACCGCCTCCTTCTTCTTCGCCGCCGATGATGAAGCTTTCTTCGGTGCCATCGTTCCTGCGATCTTGAGGCTTGCTTCCGTCGTCCCCACGGACGGCGTCAACTATTGTGGCTACAGACCAAACAGAGAGAAAGGTATGGTAGTGGGGAGTTAGGTGAGCAAATGTCCTCTTGGATCTTTCCCAAGGGCTGACCATGATATATATGTGTTCCCTCGTAAAGAGCGTCTTTACCATCGTAACCTTACACAGAGCCTCCAACCGAGGGCAGCTACGTCCTTAATACATGGTTTATAACCTTCTCAACAGGCTAGCTGGGTTTAGGTGGGGGCCACCCCTACAACATATATATTATAAATTTCCATGCAATAAGAAATTCTAAATAAGCTGGGCAAAATTAACAGCCATGCAGTTCTACAATTATCAAGCAACCAAGCGCATGAACTTCACTACTTTAGTACTTCGCTTTGCACAAACACAGCACGCTCTCGGGCTCTCAACATGGTAGAATATATATGCACTTGTAAAAAAAAGAAAATTATGGTCATTTGTGCATTCTGATACCACAATCCAGGCTCTGCCTTAAGAGAATTGTAGCGAGGATAGTTTTATGTTCACTCAGTGAGCCTATTAAATTGGACAACAGGCAATCCAACTTCGCATGAATTGATGATTGAAACCAACACGATTTTGTACACACTAAAATTATGGAATGACAAGAGGAATGTGGTAGTACAATGAAATGGCAGATATTTTACAACTCCTACAAACTGCAAGACCTGGAGTGCCCTATGCAGCACAGCTCCATCCAACTATGCACTGAGGCCAGTAATTTCGCATGACTCCTGCCACATGGCCTGCATCATGAATGAAACATACCACCAAAAACTACTACTCAAAATCAAAGCAAGCCGCGAGCTGAAACAAAGCAATAACACGACAAAATGGTAGCCAGGAAGAGCCCTAATTACCACCCAGAGTTAGAAGTAAATCTACTCCAATTCTCCGAACAACTTGCATATCAAATATCAAAACCTATAATCTAAACATCGAACAAAGGGAAACATTTCGGAGAAATTTGAGGGTGGTTAATACCACTTGGCCTCGCCTCTGGAGGGTCTCGGTCTCTCGAATCGAGCAGGAAGACGCAAGACGGCCCGATGGATGAACAGCACATGCAGCAGCAGCACGATGACATTGACGTTGACACCCCGCCACGACTTCCTCCCTGCGTGCAAATCCCCAGCCCCGATCGGATCAAACCCCGGAACCCCCATCAAAAATCACAACTCAATGTCCCATCCCAATTGAACCAAACTGCAACCTTACTGATGTACATTATTTTTTGCATTTGCATCTGGCAGATATTTTACTTTGTTGGATTTGGAATGTTCTGCCTTGAATCACTGCTGAGCATTGGTGTCATTCAGGTGGGTGTTGTTCCCCTCTTGTTTTCTAGATGGTTAGATCTCCAATCTTTTCTATTTGAAAACTTTAACCTGCATATGACATATTACATATTAACTATTTTATTTCTCTTCCAATCATGACTGTTGGTTTACTGCTTGATTAATAGTACCAAATTTTACTTGTTTTCTGGATGGTACTAGGTTACGTTACTGTGAGTTTGTGATGGTCATTTAATGCTCTCTTGCTTTTGTTTCTGCTATGGATAAGAAATTATTCTATATTTGGATATATTAGTGCTATGCAAGAGTGCGTTTTTATACGCTTAAGTCTTACTGTTCTTCTCTGATTATTGTGCAACTTTGCAGAACCTATTACATGAGGAGCCATATACAACAGAGGAAAATTACAAGTCAATGCCTGACATCTGTCTTCCAAAGCTCTCAAACTTCCTTGGATGTATTACGAGCTACAAAGTATTACAAATTATTTCAGGTGAATTTCATTTCCTTGTTATGCATTTTCTTACAGACATCCATTAAGATGCATATGGCATTCTACTCAGAGTTTAACACAAAGTTTGTTTTCCCCATATTTTATCATTCCATGTCAACACAATTAATTATTTGACTACATCTAAATTTCTAATGTATACTTAATTTCCTCTTTTGTGAAAATTGAGCCTAAGTCTCTAATGTCTGTTTAATTTCAGCGTGCCTCCCATATATACTTCGAAGCAATGCAGGTTTATGCGTTTAGGGATACTATCTTGTCGAAACTCAGGTGTGTTCATTAATTTTTGAACTTCAATCACCATGTATTATCTGCTTGTATGTTTTCCCCCATCTTTTTTACTGCATTGACCCTCATAGTTCAACTTCGGAATTTGGTATGGATAATTATGTTCTAGCCATCATACCAGCATTTCCCTTCCAAATTGGGTGGTCTGACACTATTATTTACTTACAGTGAGGAAGATATGCTTAGAAAACTCATTAATCTTATGAATGAAAGTCATCACAACTGTAGTGTGCTATACGAGTGCAAGTATATTTTCAATATAATGTTTATCTCTTGTATGGATACAATTGTGTCATGGAAAACAAAATGAGGTTATTAAAAAAAATACTAACATACTGACATATTCCACTGTGTCAGTTGCCCTAAGTTGGAAGAGTTTGTAAAAGTATGCAGAGGCAACGGAACACTTGGAGCACGGCTTACAGGAGCTGGGCAGGGTGGTTGTGCAGTCGCTTTGGTTAAGGAGGGCATTATCCCTCAATTCATTCTCAATTTAAAGGTAAATTTAAATTTGTCAGCTCTCAAATTCTGGCTGTTGTGGCTATAGACCAAACAGAGAGAGAGAGGTGTATGGTAGTGGAGAGTTAGGTGAGCAAATATCCTCTTGGGTTTTTCCCAAGGGCTGGTCATCATATATATATATACGTTCCCTCGTAAGGAGCGTATTTACCATCGTAACCTTACACCGAGCCTCACTTCGAGGGTAAGCTACGTCATTGTACATGGTTTATAACCTTCTCAACAGGCTAGCTGGGTTTAGGTGGGGGTCACCCCTACCACAGGAGCCTCTCATGGTGAAGGACTTTACAGGCCGAAGCCATGCTGCCGAGCCCTTTGGCCCCTCCGTCCCTGCGGCCTGTGACCTTGTGTGATTGTGGGCGAAGATGATTTGGCGCATGTAGCCCCTCGTGGCTCCGCGGAGTCGGAGCCGCGGGACCGCAGGAGAGGTCAACGTCGGAATCGTGCGCCGGGTGGTCGTAGGCGGAGTCGCAGTTGTCCCGCGGAGGCAGAGACCTCGTCGATGCGGGGTGAGCATGCAGGCGCGGGAAGTTGGGACGTCGCACTTGTGTGAGCGACCGCGCCGATTCGACTCCCGCCAGTTGCGTCTCCCGAGAATGGCTATATATGCGGCCGTAGCCACGTGACGAGGTATTGCTGGGACGGCTTGTCTAAAGAATATGCCTCTTCCGCTCACAAGCATGCGGCAGGATTGGCGTCGGTTAAGGCGCTCTGTGCATGCTTGTGGACGGAAGAAGGTACATTCTTGTGCAGAAAAGACTTGCGCCTCGCGCGAAGAAGTACTGCTGGACTTGGCCGCAGATAGCTGGGGCCATCCGAGACTTCGTCCGAGCCTGGGGCCATCCCTTGCGTCCGCGAGCGCGTGTCCGGTGGCTAGCTTTGCAGCGATCGGTGTGGACGCCTTCCGACTGACCTGCTGCGCCGGCGCTCTCTGCAACCTAGCAACCATGGGAAGGCGTGGGACACATTAGGGTGCGAAAACGGTTGTGCTAAGAGTGAAGAGATATGATGTTCTGCGAATGTCGGGTTGTCCTGAGCCACCAAAGCAGGAAGGGCGCCTTCTGGCTCGGCGTGCCGACGCGCAGTTGCGTGTCAAAGTGCGAGAGCCGAAGGCGGACCCGGGGTTGCGCTGCGGAGGCGAAGGTCTCGTCGAGGGCGAAGCCGGAGTCGTTCCGCCAAGGCGAAGGCTTTGCGGAAGGCGGAGGCATGGAGCTATAGGTGCTGTGCGTAGATGCCGGGCAGAGGCGTGGCGGGGCATTGTTGGTGCGTCGGTCTCGATCGTAGCCGCACAAACTCGGAGCCGGGGTCCATAGGCGGAGTCGCAGCTGGCCTGCGGGGGCGGAGACTTCGTCGACGTAGGCGACGTGCGCAGACGCAACAAGTTGGGACGTCGCACGCGTATGGGCGGCTACGTCGCTTCGACTTCCACCGGTTGCGCTTGTCCGCACGTGGGCGACCGCGTCGCTTCGACTTCCGCCGGTTGGTTTCCCCATGAGGGAGGCGACTGTATATATATACCAGGAAGGCTGTAGCGCCTTCCGGGCGTAGCTGAGATGATCTTGATTTCAAAAATATTCCTTCTTCAGTTCATGAACATGCAGAAGAATATTGTCATGTTGACGAACTGAAGGAGGCCTATTTTCGAGCGGAATATTCGGCGACCACCGGCCGCGGCGCGGCCGCGGGGGAAGGAGCGGACTGGCGCGTCTTGTGCGCGCTTCGGTGACAACGCCCTCGTGGATCGGGCGGCTTTGCGTCGATCGCGCGCGAACTCATTGAATGGTTCGCTCGCGGCGCCCTCAAACGGGGCGTCTCTTGGCTCGCCGCTCCGGCGCGCGGGTGCGCGTCGAAGCCAGAGGTAGACCCGGGGCTGCCTTGCGGAGGCGAAGATGTCGTCGAAGGCGGAGCCGGGTTGTTTTGCATAAATTCCCGAGCGGACGCGTGGCGGGGCACTATTGGCGCGTCGTGCGCTATCAGGCCCTTTGGTGTGACCGCCACTTGACCGGGCCTGGCGCGATGGGTAGGTGTGCCACTACGGTCGCGATTGTGGGAAGGTGGGTGGTTCGCTTCCCAGCAGTTATGCTCACCGATGGCGTGGGAGACGCAGGGGTTTTAAATACCCCTTGTGTTACGCCACTTGCACTTTCGTCGCCTTGTCTTCTAGCTCCTGGTCACATGCCCCAATCTCCTGTCTTCCTTGCTGCCTCCTTCGTCACGGAGCTCTAGGAGGACGATGGCACACGACGGAGCGCGCGCCCAGCCGGCCGATGACAGCACCGTCTTTCGGCGGTCGTCGCCGCTCGAGGTGGGATACACACTCGAGGGGCGCGACGATTCGTGGCCTTTTGCGCGAGGGGAAGCTATCGGATCGCCGGAAGGTGCGACTGCCCACGGGTGACGTGACCGAACCGCACCCCGAAACGTTAGAGGCGATCGTGTTCGTCGTCTACTTCGAGGTTGGATTGCGCATTCCAGCCGCTAGACTTGTCGGGGACTTCCAGCGGCTCTTTAGGCTTGAGCTGGCGTAGATAACGCCGAATGCGATAGCCCAGCTTGCAGTGTACAGCTGGGCGTTGCGCACGGAGGCGTGCTGGCCGACCGCGTCTCTGTTCGCGTTTCTCCACGACGTCCGGTGTGCGTCAGAGGATCAGGGGGACGGGGCGTCGCCCGGCTTTGGCAGCATCGACCTCGTCTTGCGTTCGCGGTGCGAGAAGATTTTTCCCGCGGAGTCGAGTCGGGCGAAGTGGGAGCCGAACTAGATAAGGCGGTGGTTCTACCACCGCGTGGCGAGCGGTAGCGGCCTTAAGTGTTCGGGGCGGCCGGTGGCAGTTAACACCACGCCCGGTGCGCCAATATATGATGAGGATGAGCGAATAGCGCGGAGGTTTGTGGGGATCACCGCCCGCTTTAACATGCGCGACCTCGCTGCGGAGTTCGTCATGTATGGCGTGGCGCCATTTGCTGCGGAGAGGCGTGTTACTCCTGGGAAGCTTCGGCGCAACAACGTTCGCCTGTCCGTGTCTTCACTGCCGAGGCCCTCCGGTCCGCGTAATTTGTGTTGGAGCCTAGCTTTCCTGTGCTGTTCCTCGGGGTCGTTGTTTTACACCGTGCCCCTGTGCCATTCACAGGTGCTTCCCTGGAGGACGTGGAGCGGGCGGTAGGCGCGTTCCTCGGACCGTATACGGCCAGGGAACACACACTGCGCGTAGCTGCGACCGTGGAGGCAGGTCTGGGTCGGCTGAACTGCGTGTGCGAAGCCTTGGGCATTAGGGTGCCAGAGCGCGCTGTTCCAGCCCCAAGCCCACCTCTCCGCGATTCCGCGGGGGAGGGAGTACCAGCGGGCGCGGGTTCCGACTCGGCGAAGCATGCCTACTTGGAGGCAGGTGCGGATACTACTTTGCCGCCAGTCGGTGTTGAGGTGGACCGTCGCCCATGGAGGATGCTGGATCGGGGGTCCATTCCTACCACGATGGGACCTCCTACGGCTGTTTCCAAGGCGGAGCCGTCCTCTTACTCCCGGAAGCGGCGGCCCCGACACTGTCGCCTTCGCTCGGCGAAGGGTTCATCATGTGAGCAAGGTTCGAGGCCTATGGGACTCCGACTCAGACACCGAGTGCCTCGGTGTCCCCGCGGCTCCAATCAGGCCTACGGCTGACGGGGGGAGGGCTTGATGGAGCTGAGCTCCGACACAGAGGTCCCCCCTCCTAGCGGGGTGTCCGGGGATGCCGAGATCCTTGCGGATTCGGGCGTCGCTGAAGGTAAACTTACATTTCTTAGTGTGACCCGCTATGCGTTCGCAGGGCTGACTGCCATGTCCCTTTACAGCAACATGGTTCCCCGAACGCGGGCAGCCCTTGAAGCACCAGGACGTTCGCTTGGGAGGGACATCCGGCGCGCCGGCTTATCGCGCGGATGCGCCGGCGTCTAGCGGACTTCATCCTCGGCGATTCTTTGGAGCGTGGAGGGTCGCGGATAGCGCAGCCGCGAGCCTTGACCGCGATGCGCTGCAGGTTCGCGGGTCGGGACTGGTTGAGAGCGTGCTAGAGGTCGCCGAAATGAGGGTAAGTGTCTGATCCTAAGCAGCATACGGCCCTTGGGAGGTGTACTGATCGCTTTATTGCGTAGACTTTCGCCCTTAGCCGGGCGCTGCAGGTGGCCCATGTTCGGGAATGGGAGGCCTTGGGGGACCGACTGTGCGTCACCGAAGGAGACCTTCGCGCGTCGGAGGAGGCGCGTTCCGCTAAGGACGATCGCATGCGGCGCCTGGAAGCGGAACGCGCGGGGGCCATCTCATATGTCGAGGAGCTTGTGGCATCGGCTCGACAGGCGGCCGTGGAGGAGCGGGACGACCTGCTTCGGCAGATTGCTGTGCTGGAGGAAGAGAAGGGCCGCCTTGCTGCGTCACTGAGGGAGCGGGATCAGGCGCTGGGTGCGGCCTCGGCGACGGCATGGGAGGCTATGCTGGCCCTGGAGGGTACGCTTGAAAACCTTGTGGCTGAAGTGCCGCTCCGCTCATTCGGACTCGAAGAGCTTTCGCGGACACTTCCGCGACAGGGGCGGCCGTGTCGCTCGAGCGCCGCGACGTCCTTTGGCAATCACTGCTCCTACGTGACCGCATGCCTGGCGTGTGCTCTTCTCCAGCACCGGGGTTGCCGTCGCGTCGACGAATTGGGCGACCACGGTGGAGATACTGCTTTGGGCGGAGTGATGTCCGGTGCCGTGCGCGCTGTTCGGCCCGTCGTTCGGTTTTTCCACGAACGGATCTGGGAGTACATCGGGGAGGCCGCGGCGAAGGTGGAGTTGCGGCGGAACATGTACGGCGAGGGGAACCTTGGCGAGTGATTGGACGGAGTTGCCCGGTGTGATGAGGATGGCGCCGGTGGCTCTAGGTAGGTGTGACCGTGAGGTTCTTGTGCATCGGCGTGTGTTGTAACCTATGTACTCCTTGCTGCTATGTACTCCATGCTGCGAATGAGGTGAAGATTGTTGTCCTTCTTTGACCAACCGCGCCATTTTATTCCAAGTAGCTGTTCGATGGGGACCGACTGCTGATTTCTGACGTCGTGACCCGGCGTCGTTTGCGGCACTGGTGGCGGGCCGAAGAATCGCTGAATTTCTGGGCGAATCGACCCTCGACGGGTGAGGCTTCGGCGCGGGAGGCCTTCCAGGCGAAGCCGGACGAGTAGCGTTGGCTTGGTGGGCTTTGTAATCACTTTGTAGCAGCGCGGTAGATAAGCCGAAGCGATCGTCCCCACCGTCGTTTTTGGGCAAATCTGCTGTGTGCTTTTCTTGTGAAGTTTGTTGGCTAGTCAAGGTAGACGCTCGAGGTAGGCACGGAGTGGGCCCCCAGGCGAGGTAGACGCGTAGACGCTCCGAGTTAGCGCCTAATCGGAGTGGACGCGCGAGCGCTCCGTCCCCTACCCATCGAAGTGGTGTCAGCGGAGCTGGCGCCTAGTCTGAGTAGACGCGCGAACGCTCCGTTCCCTACCCTTCGAAGTGGTGGCAGCGGAGCTGGCGCCTAGTCGGAGTAGACGTGCGAGTGTTCCGTCCCCTACCCTTCGATGTGGTGGCAGCGGAGCTGGGGCCTAGTTGGAGTAGACGCGCGAACGCTTCGTCCCCTACCCTTCGACGTGGTGGCGGCGAGTGGCGCCTGGTCGGAAATGAACATGCGGCGCTCGTCCCTTACCCGTCGAAGTGGAGGCGTGAGTGCGCCTGGTCGGATAGGCGCGCGGCGCTCCGTCCCATACCTTTCGAAGTGGTGGCGGCGGGCTGGCGCCTGGTCGGAAAGAGCGTCGCGGCGCTCCGTCCCTACCATTGAAGTGGTGGCGCGAGCCGACGCCTGGTCGAAGTAGACGCGCGGCGTTCGTCCCCTACCCTTCGGCGTGGTGGCGGCGAGCTGGGCCTGGTCGGAGTAGACCGCGCGGCGCTCCGTCCCATACCGCCGGCGTGGTGGCGCGAGTGGCGCCTGGTCGAATAGACGCCTGGCGCCCGTCCCTACCCGTCGAAGTGGTGGCGTGAACCGGCGCCTAGTCGGAGTGACGACGCCGCCGCTCGATACCCGTCGAAGTGGTGGCGGGAGCTGGCGCCTGGTCGGAGTAGACGCCGAGCGCTCCGTCCCCTACCCGCCGGTGGTGGCGGCGGGCTGGGCCTGGTCGGAGTAGGCGGCGGCGCTCTGTCTCCTACCCTTGAAGTGGTGGCAAGCGAGCTGGGTCTGGTCGAGTAGGCGTCGGCGGCGCCCGCCCCTACCCTTCGGCGTGGTGGCGGCGGAGTTGGCGCCTGGTTAGAAATGACACGCGGCGCTCCGCCCCTACCCGTCGAAGTGGTGGCAATGGGCTGGGCCTGGTCGGAGTAGACGCGCGAGGGCTCCGTCCCCTACCCTTCGAAGTGGTGGCAGCGGAGCTGGCGCCTCGTCTGGGGTAGACACGCGAGCGCTCCGTCCCCTACCCTCCGAAGTGGTGGCAGCGGAGCTGGCGCCTGGTCGAATAGACGCGTGGCGCCCGTCCCCTACCCGCCAAGTGGTGGCGGCGGCCGACGCCTGGTCGAGTAGACGCGCGAGCGCTCCGTCCCCTACCATTCGAAGTGGTGGCAGCGGAGCTGGCGCCTAGTCGGAGTAGACGCGCGAACGCTCCATCCCCTACCCTTTGAAGTGGTGGTAGCGAAGCTGGTGCCTAGTCGAAGTAGACTCGCGAGCGCTCCGTCCTGTACTCGCCTTCCCAGACATCGCGCCCCTGCAACTTCCCCTGACGGACTCGCCGTCCTTAGTACGCCTCAGCTTCTTGCTGCTTGCTGGCCGGTGCTGCTAGCGCCGAGGGTTCCGGAGCGCGGCTGATGCCGCCGGGACGGCCGCGAGGTCAGACATCCAGCCCTTACGAGGTGGGTGCGACGCCGCGATGTATGTTCCCCTCGTCGGCTCGCCGAAGAGCCGCGGCTGGTGCGGGGTGGTGGGCAATTCACTTGTAATTCATCAAGGAAACTCCTAACTTTGGGAGTAGACTTTTATGTCGCGCCAGCGAGGTCGCCAGTGAGGTTGCGCCTCGCGCGGGGTGTCGCTTGCAGGTGCCTGACCTCCCCCCATTCTCCTTCCCTAGCTCGGGGGGGAGGGAATCTTGTCGCTTGCGGCACTGCAAGGAGCCATGCCGCTCCAAGGACGGGCTCCAACTCCTCCAGCTCGGGGCGGAGCCGCCTTATTGGGGCGATGCTGCGTCACGAGCTCGAACGCCCGTGGTCCCGGGCGTCTGCTGGGGCACCTCCTCGTGTCGGGAGCCCGCGTGTGGGCGCCTTTGACGAGCGCGTTTGGGCCGTCCTCCCTTCTGCAGAGGTGCAGGCCATTAAGCTCTTGCGTCGCCCCGCTTCCACAGCGTCGCCGTCCGGCTAAATGCGCGAAGTCTGGCGTCGGCGTGGTGCGAGGCGTGGCGGCTCGGGCGAGCTTCCACGAGCGCGTTTGGTTTCTCGGCTCTCCTGCAGAGGCGCAGGCCATTGTGCTCGTGCACCCCGCCCCTGCACTCGCGGCCAGGCGTCCATGCGGTGCGCACAGTTTGCTGGAAGCGCGAGAAGCCTCTGGTGCCCGTGCGCCATTATATGTAGACTCCAGCGAGTGCGTGGGAATACACGCGGTGATAACACCAGCGCATGCGTGGGACATCCGCGTCTTGTTTAGACTCAGTAGAGTGCGCAGGGAAAGCATCCGCGTCTTTGTTTGTACTCCGAAGAATGCATGAGACTATCAACCATGGCTTACTTAAGCTCCGGAGGGTACGCCAATGCGCGCGTGGGACATTCGCGTTTGGTTTAGACTCTGTAGAGTGCGCAGGAAAAATATCCGCGTCTTTGTTTGTACTCCAGAGAATGCGTGGGACTATCAATCACAGCTTACTTAAGCTCCGAAGGGTACGCCAACGCGCCTGCGGGACATCCGCCTCTTGTTTAGACTCAGTAGAGTACGGAGGGAAAATATCCGCGTCTTTGTTTGTACTCCAGAGAATGCGTGGGACTATTAACCACAGCTTACTTAAGCTCCGGAGGGTACGCCAACGCACGCGCGGGACATCCGCGTCTTGTTTAGACTCAGTAGAGTGCACAGGAAAAACATCTGAGTCTTATTTATACTCCGTAGAGTGCGCACGGAGGCGTCCCCTCGCTGCGTCTTATTTATACTCCGTAGAGTGCGTGATTCGGGTCAGGGACTAACTATTAGACTCCCGGACACAAGCTTCGGGTGCCGTGCTCCATGTGCCGAGCCATGTGCTGGTCGCCGAAGACGGTGATGATACCTCGTGGTTTCGGAAGCTTCACACATAAGAAGCCATGGTGTGGTACGGCCCCAAAGGAATTGAGGCTCGGTCTCCCCAAATGGCGTTGTAGGGGTACTGGTAGGGGTGCAAACGGATCGGATACGGACGGATACTGCTCATTCCGTATCCGTTTCCATATTTTTTGTCGGAGTCGGAATCGGACACGGATAGTTCCGGATACGAATACGAGTACGGATATTCTTGGTCACGAATACGGGCGAATCTGAGAACTCTCCGAATACGGTTAGTCTCGGTCACGAATATTTAGTCGGATAATACGCGTAAACAAAAATCATATATATCACATGTGTAAGGATGAATCACCATAGTATATATTCATAATGGAACTACATTAGTAGCTTAACAAGTAAATTTCACATGATAAAATAGACAAGTTAAGCAACCAGTAAATTCTAGTTAGCAAAGTAGCATGTAAATGATAGAGACTAGTTAAACAAATAGTAGCTAACTAACTACATATAACCCTAAAGGTAGTCTGAGCCCTAAAAGCTACGATTACAAGACTTATATAACCCCTTGGGATGTCCATATGATCCTAAACCGAATACAACTCAACCCTATCTTTGTTTTAGACTCGAATTTACACAAAAAGAAACTAGATTTTACAATTGTCACATTATTTTGGTCATAGCAGATGATTTATGATGTATTTGAAGATGAGACCTTATCCATTGCATAGTTCTTGAAATAAGCTTTCCAACGAGTACAAGAACACTTAAATCGGACTCCGCTTGTGAAAGTTATGATTTTTTTAGTAAGTGCTGTTGGGCTGTCGATCCGAATCGAATCCGAATTTAGTTACGAGTTGAATCCGAATTTGAATCGGTAACTATCCGAAAAATATCCGGTAACTATCAGAAAAATATCCGGATAGTTCCGTATCCGTCGGATAATGTTTGTTCGAATCCGTTTCGTATCCGGCAAAAATATCCGAATCCGTATCCGTATCCGGCAAAACATCCGGATATCCGAAAATTTGCTCCGAATTCTATCCGAATTAAAACGGACGGACGGACGGTCGGAAAATATCCGCTCCGTTTGCACCCCTAGGTACTGGATATCAACGACATCAAAGGTGGCGTCCCTGCTCGCCACGTTGTCGTCCTGGCTGAAGGAGACCTGCAAACATATTTGGCCCAGCGCCAGCAACGGCTGACCTCCGAAGCCCTGCAGCGGAATTCTTGAGGGGCCTAGGCGGCTTCGAGGGATCGCCATCTGGTCGAAGGCTTGTGCGAACAAAATGTTCGCGGAACTTCCCCCATCGACCAAGACACGCCGAACGTTGCATCCGGCAATCGCGACCTGGATGACTAGGGGATCTTGATGGGGGAACTCCACGCCCTCGGCGTCGGCGGGCGTGAAGGTGATCGCATGTTGCGCCCAATCCGGCGGTGCATGTGCTGGGCACGCCGCCACGTGGTGTAGTCTCCACACGTAGGCCTTACGCTGTCGCGTCGAAGCGAACTCCAGGGAGGAACCTCCGGAGATTACGTTTATGACCCTACGCTGAGCGCCCTCAAGGGCGTGGATCCGTAGGGGGCTCTCCTGGGGCTGCTGCACCTGAGCTTGCATCCACCGGAGACCCTCTTGAGCCTGCGGCTCCTGATCCCGAATCCTTAGGGGGGCCATCCAGGGGCTGCTGGACGTGTGCCACGACGGGTGGGCGCGCCTCGAGATCCCTGTCTCTGGCGACGTTTTGTCGAAGTGCCGCGATGGTGGTGCAGGAGCGGATGTCATGATTGCCTTGGCCATGCGTAGAGACGTAGTTCCCCTGGAAGTTATTGGAGAGGCGATCGCGGACCTAATCCATGCGTAGATGGAGTTCGGCTCTATGGTGAAGAACCAAGAGAGCGCCACTCCCTGCAACACCAGGGGGAGGCCCTTCGCCTTCGTGGTGTCGTCTCCGCCGGCCGCCTCGATGGCGGTCTCGTATACGCGCATGAACTCCCGGGGGTCCGTGTCGCCCTTGTACGACGTGACGGTGCTGGGGAACTTGAAATCTTCCGGCCATGCCGCCTGCTGTAGGCCCGCCGATAGCGGGGACTCTGGGTCCACACGTCGCAGCGACGCGCGACTAGATGTGGGGGCGTCACGGCTATCCGTCCGCTCGGACGTGGGCTCCGATGCGACCACCGGCGGGGCCTGCTGGCTCTGAGCCTCTTGCATTCTCCGCACGGCCCCTCGAAGGTCCGCTAACTCTGCGCTGGGCGTGCGAGGCCGTCGGCAGGCATTCTTCATCGTCGGCGTGAAGACGAACGATGGCGCACCGGTCGGCGTTGCGGGTAGCCGTAACTACCGCTTGTATCGTTGGGTGGCTTGTCACGTCAACACGGCGGGCTCCAGCGTCGATGACGAGGCCTGTGTCGCCGTCGGGACCGCTTGGCGCTCCCACACCGGGTGTGTGAATGGTGGTCGCACCTTGACGGGCACCGACACTACCACTCCTTGCACCGGCCGCATGCGTCGGGGTTGGCTGCCGTCTGCCGTGGCGGTGGGTGAAGCGTCGCGCGTAGGGTGGGGTTGGCCGTCGCGTCGGTGGCGGTGGGGGCGACCGTCACGTCGATGGCGACGGGGTCGACCGTCACCCCCGCAGTGGCAGGGTCGATGGTCGCATCGGCAGCGGTGGGGCCGATCGCCGTGCGATGAGCGTCGTCGTCCTCCCCCGCACCCGCCGATACCGAAGCCCTGGTGCTGACGCGGGACCTCGTTGCGACCCCTCCCTTCTTCGCCACCGACGGTGAAGCTTTCTTCGGTGCCATCTTTGAGATCTTGAGGCTTGCTCTCGTCGTTCCCACGGACGGCGCCAACTGTTGTGGCTACAGACCAAACAGAGAGAAAGGTGTATGGTAGTGGAGAGTCAGGTGAGCAAATGTCCTCTTGGGTCTTTCCCAAGGGCTGGTCATCATATATATATGCGTTCCCTCGTAAGGAGCGTCTTTACCATCGTAACTTTACACCGAGCCTCCCTTTAAGGGCAAGCTACGTCATTGTACATGGTTTATAATCTTCTCAACAGGCTAGCTGGGTTTAGGTGGGGCCACCCCTACCACACTAACATTATCCAATCTAGCAGAAAAATGTATGAATGTTTTTAACCAATTCACCTCTTCAAGTCGATAATAGGGTCCAAAAACCTCGAATATTTGCTTGGCAAAAATAGCACTAGTGTGCCAATATCATTAATTAGCGAGCAGTGCTTCAATGCTTTCCTCTCTAATAAGAGTAGCACTAATCTCAAAGCAAACGAAGAGGTAAGTAACATCTATCCACCATTCGTCATACTTTAAAAATTATGCAAATCACTATTGAGAAAAGCATTGAAGCACCTCTCTTAATTAGCTCATGATATTCTATCTTGAGAAAACAAAAGGATGTCAGAAGCATTAGCGAATATATTCGTGATACATCCCTTGATTGTGACCGCTGTTTTTAACTCAAAAGAAGACAAAAAGAAACTACACATCTGTACAAGTCTAATTGATCATGGAGACTTTTGAAATTGTTATTTTCTACAATAACTTGTATTGTGGATAACTGGATATCTAATTTTCAGAATACATCCTTTTGTGTCCATCAGGTAACGGTAGGTAACACAATATACCCATTTAATAGAGCTCAATATGGT
Organism: Melocanna baccifera; assembly: GCA_036346265.1. Lineage (NCBI taxonomy): Eukaryota > Viridiplantae > Streptophyta > Magnoliopsida > Poales > Poaceae > Melocanna > Melocanna baccifera. Next base: position 9,173,863 of record CM070678.1, read on the forward strand.
TTGTAGCAAAGCTCCGCTAGGTGTGGTGGCAAAAGGCATAGGGGCGATGACTGCCCCATCACAGGCCGCAACACAGCTAAGCTAGGTACAGTGGCGAAGCCAAACACATCAGTAGAGGTGTAACGCAAACTAAGGTGAAACATGGCCTAGTACCCCAACTGATTTCATGGTATGGCGCAGGCTTATGATCTTGTTATCTGTAGCAATATACGGATATCTAATTATATTTTTTTGCTAAACATATATACAAGTACAATAAAAATTTACATTCAAGACCATTTTATTCGAAGCAGTGGGGTGTGCCGTATGCATATGCAAAGCTGTGTTCGAAATGAATTTGATTACTAACATTTTTCGACAGGACCCTCGACCTCTCATCCTTTCACGCGAATCCCCGCATCTTCTCGCATCCGACCACCAACCGCCCGCGAACAAAGCACCGTCTATCCCGTATTCCCCTCCACAATTCCCTCGACGATACCAATCGGAACCCTAACCCTAGGAATAAAGGATGAGGCCCTCGGCGGCGGGACCGGGTGGCGGCGGGGGGAGGCGGAAGGCGGGGGCCGCTGCGGCAGCGGCGAGCCGGGAGTGGCTGGTGGTGCCGGCGTCGGGGCGGGCGCGGGTGGAAGAGGCTGGGAAGCACGCGATAATGGCGCGGACGGGGCTGCCGGCGCGCGACCTGAGGGTGCTCGACCCGCTGCTGTCGTATCCGTCCACTATCCTGGGCCGCGAGCGCGCCATCGTCGTCAACCTGGAGCGCGTCAAGGCCGTGATTACCGCCGCGGAGGTGCTGCTCCCCAACTCCAAGGACCCCGCCTTCGCGCGCTTCGTCCGCGACCTCCAGGCCCGCGTGCTCACTTCCTCCTCAGACCAGGTCCTTTTTTCCCCACTACCTTCTCTTGATTCGTCGTTTGCTTGTCTCGTGGGAAAACGTGTTTTTAATCTTACGATTTAGACTAGTAAAAGAACCATGGTATGAGGTCTGAACTGTGGGTGGATTGTACAGGTATGGGGAGATGGGTTCTTTATAGATTTCGAGTGATTTCGAGTCATATTGTAATGTCAAGCCTTGTGCTTCTAAATAAGATAGAAGACATTATGTGTTAGAACTTGAATGGTGGCGGTGGTAATAGACTAATAGTGCTAAGAACTAGATCTTTGGTGCGGCTTTTTGGATCAAATGTTTATCATAATTTCTGAAAACTACAATTGGTCAATTGTGCTGGTGTTGCCGTTGATGTTGAGTACATTTGCTAGAGCACCTATGGCCTCAGACTTGTCCAAACGCTATGTGTGGCACCAAGAATACAAGTTTGTTTGTTGCCTTGTTTTAGAAATTGCTGGTGAAGTTCCACTGGGCATTTACCAAAAAAATCAGACCTTCGTATGGTCGGCATAATTTATGTTCTGCAGCCTTTGTGAATTTTGCACCTTAGTGATAGGAAGCATGGGAGGCATCTAAGAGGACATGGATGGGCTAATAGTTTTTTTTTTGCAAAGCACACCAGCATGATATGTATGATCAATAGAATATTATGAATTTATGGAGTACTTCTGTGTGTTGATCTTAGACGATACTGTGATAAGGGGATATATCACTATATGCCTTTCTTCTCCTTTTTAATAGGCTGCAGAGTTTACTGATATGGAAGGCGAATCGTCTGCAGCTGCTTCACCATTTCCTGTTCCTAGTTCATCCAAAGGACATGAATTGGAGATGGCTAAGAAGACTACTAATTTAGTGGTTGAAATGACTCACAGCAGCAGTATGCCCACATTGGCTGCTGTGAAAGATGGAAGCACCAAGGTTCTACCTTTTGAATTCCGAGCACTTGAAGTGTGCCTTGAGTCAGCCTGTAGATGTCTGGAAGAGGAAGTACGTGCTTCATATTGTATCTTGAAATTTTAATCAAGTTATTTGAATGCAACTGAATTCATCTAGCAGCCATCTTGGATATCATGTTTAACCAGCTTTGGTACATTTTATGTGTTGTTTGATAACTAAATAAATCAGAAGTTGGATAAGCCTGGGTTCTCAGAAAAGTGGTATTTTGAATTTTATTAATAGATGGAGTTTCACTTCTTGTGGAAGCTGCCCTTGAACTGTCCCTGTTTATAGTAGCTTTTGACTGTTCTCTGTTTTTTTAATATATATTGCATTTAAGATAGTAATGTTTACAAATTACTTTTGAGATAGAAGTACTGCAGTAGTTTTCGCAAATAAACAAAACATAGCCTGCTTGTTGATAGTGATTGGCCTCCTTTTTTTCCCCACAGACTACGACTCTGGAGCAAGAGGCGTATCCAGCATTGGATGAGCTAACTTCAAAGATCAGCACACTAAATCTTGAGCGAGTTAGGCAAATTAAGAGCCGCCTGGTGGCAATCTCTGGTCGTGTGCAAAAGGTAGGCAACTGAACTTGTTCAATCCAGGGTTCCAAAAACCGGCGGTTCCCGACCGGTAACTGCCGGTAACTACCAGCTGGGAACCGGAAATCTCGGTGATAACCGGGATGGAAAAACTGGCTAAAAATCCTGGTGGTTATAAATGCACTTTCTAGGTTGATTTATGTCTTTTTAATGCTAAATTATTTATTGTATGAACTAAATATGCATAAATATGCTAGTCCATAGTGTTACGATGTCGCCTAGTTGTTATGACTAGGCGTCCAGTCGCTCAGAGCCTGACGCCAAGGTCTACTGCCCAACTTTTCCGAGTTAGGAGCTCGACGTCGAGGTCTCACATAGCAGCAGTCGCCGCGCTCGCGGGCCCAAGCCCTGTCACTGCTCCACCGAAGCCGCCGCCAGCTAGATCTAAGGTCGCAACGGTCAGATCTGGAGCCGTAGCCTCCTCCATCCTCTTCCCAAGCCGCACCGCACCCCAAGCTACACCGGTCGTCCTGGATCTGGCCAATTTGGTGGCTCCCAGCGTGGGGCGGACGGAGGCGCAGAGGAGATGGGAGGAGGCGGCGCGCTGATTTGATGGTGACGACGTAGAGGAGCTGGTGCGGAGGGAGAGCAGAGGGAGGAGAAGCTGTGGCCGATCGTGGCGTGCCGGCGAGTCGACCCGGCCTCGCCGGCGGCTGGTGGTGAAGAAGATTTGGGACTGGGGGGAGAGAAATGTCGTGTCGGGCTTGCAATGGACGACGTCTGGGTTAAATGGATGGGTTGCTTTTTTTGTGATTTAGTCCTTGCAGTTCTTGAAAATTACGAATAGACCCCTTTCCTCAATAGATTTTTTTCCTGATTTGGACCCCCTAAGACATAGTTTTTTAGATAATTTATACTATTACATCGTCTAACTGTCGCCATGGCTGGTGTCTAGTCGACTAGGCATCCAAACACCCCGGTCTTGCCGCAACTTGCCGGAGCGATGTGACAACCTTGTGCTAGTCCCAATATTTTGTGCTAGGTTTTCTCTAGTTTTTCCCGGTTTTTAGCAGGTTTTCCGGTTTTTCCAGTAACCGGTTTCAAACCGTCCAAATTTAAATTATATAAATTTTGTCCGGGTTTTTCCCAGGATTTCCGGTAACCGGCCGGTTACCGTTACCGGTTGCCAGCCGGGAAAACCCCCGGTTCCGAGATTTGGAACCTTGGTTCAATCTACTTCATGTCAGTCTTGCATGTCAAATTCTTTGGAGCCTTTGTTTATATTTTTTCTTTTTTCCTTTTTTGCTTGCATGGTTTTGAGATAAACAAATGGTGTGTCTCTGATATGTATATACCACCAAACGTATCTTCTTGTGCTTCTGCTATATCATAATTCATTGGAAGATGCTGCCAAACATAATTTGTTGTTTCCTTCTGCTTGCTGCCTTTAATATCAGTACTTGTTTGACCTCCATAATTATGTGAAAGAATTTCCCCAAACCATCCACACCCACACCCTACCTCCGCCATACACACATCCCATCACCACCTACCTATATATCTCTTCTTGACCTCTATAATTTCCTCTCAAGAAACTTGTTCACTTCACTTTTCTGAACTCCTTTCCCTTCTAGAATTCACATAATATGTTCCACCCTTTTTAAAAATATTACTTTCTGATAGGTGAGGGATGAGCTTGAGCATTTATTGGATGATGAAATGGATATGGCTGAAATGTACTTGACAGAGAAGCTTACTCGACAAGAAATTAGTGAGACTTCATCTAGAGTTGATGTTGATGATCCATCTCAATTGGAGGAGGATAGGCAAGTCATCAAAGCGTTATATGTCCTTTTGCAAGAGTAGAACAAGATATATCTTATCTGCTATATCCGTAAATAACTCTGACTCGTTTGTATGCATCTCTATGTATATAGCAATATTAAAATGTATGCAATCATTTTATTTTTGTGTAGGGATGAAGATTATAGAAGTGAGGCCGATGGAAGCAATGGTAGCTTTATTGGTTATAAGCCCCACATTGAAGAACTGGAGATGCTTTTAGAGGCCTACTTTGTGCAAATTGATGGCACACTTAATAAGCTATCCCATGTAATAGACCTCACTTTCCCATGTTACTTGCACCATTCCATCGCTGCTGAGTTCTTGTTATTGTTAACAAGTATTTGCTTGAGAAATAAAATCACATTATATCAGAATTGCTAATTTTATGATGCTCTGGATGTGGTATGTCTAGAACTTAATATGTTGTTGCCATAAGTTAAAATACAAAACTGTGGTAAGAGTTATAAAATGTTATGTCTTAATAACAAAAGAAATCCTTTTATTTGGCTTACTGAAATGGTGTCTTTAAACAAGCTAATATTAGGAGGTAGGGTGTTCTAGAATTAGCAGTCTGTTGTTAGATTGGAAGATGGTGCCCTGTGTTTAGTGAATCCTTTCGCATAGGCTTGGTTTATTTTCCCTTTAATTGATTTTATTGGAGGTTCTTTAGAGTGATTGTTCTAATTGCGGGAAACTAGTGTAGGGAGTTCTATATACAAGGATTAATAAATCAAATTATTATACTGAACATTTACTTGTTCTTCTCTGCTTGAAGCTGAGGGAGTATGTTGATGATACTGAAGATTATATCAACATAATGCTGGATGACAAGCAAAATCAGCTTCTACAGATGGGGGTCATGCTCTCCACTGCGACTGTCGTCATTACTGCTGGAGTGGCTGTTGTTGGTCTTTTTGGTATGAACATTGGTATATCACTTTACAACCCCTCAACTGACGAGGAGACACGAGCAGCACATGTGAAATTTTGGGAAACCACTTTCGGCACCATTGCTGGCTGCGTGATTATGTACATAGTAGCCATGGGTTGGGGTAAGAGAAGTGGACTACTGCAATAAGGGCACAACCATGCATCACAACTGGACAAAAGACTGGCTGGACAAAGTTCTCTAAACAAGAGGGCAACATACAGGTCGATTGTATTGCTGCCTGAAGATGCACACCCGTTGCCTATGTCAGGAGCATAAAAAAGTGAAGAAGAAACCTTTTTGATATATTCCTTGTACGTGAAACGGGTAACGTAACAAAAAGAAAAATATTGTATAATTTGTTGCCACAATGCTATCATAGCAACTCAGTTTTTGGTAGTACACTTGGGTCACCATACTAGGTGCAGATCATTGCTGCACTTGCTATTTTAATAGTTTTGTGTTGCTGTCGTATGTGTAAACTTGTTGTAAATGAATTATATCATAAAACATGCAACAAGCTTGTCTTGTCTGTACTCTCAAGGGAGGGCTCATTTTTTGGGTGTGTTTGTTGATTTACTACTGTTCTTGTGATACTGCTCTCTTTTTTAAAAAAAATCAGGGAGAATTGTATTTCTACTCACTAGACGTAAAAACTGAAGAACAAAATTAAAGTCCATGTTAAGCCCACCAGGGAACGAGGCCCAACCTAACTTGTTGCTACTCACGGCCGGCTCAGCGGGTCCCGGGCCGTCAATTGGAGGTGGAGGTATCCCTACCATCCCTTGTCCGGAAGAGGAGGACGCAGCCGTCGCCAAATCCCAATCCGCCGAGGAGAAATATCGGAGAGGGAGAAGAAGAAGAAGAAGATGGTGCGGGTGGCGACGTACTTCGCGATGACCTTCGGTGCGTTCCTCTTCTGGCAGTCCATGGACAGAGTCCACGTCTGGATCGCCCTCCACCAGGACGAGAAGGTAAACTAATGACCGGCCTAATCTTTCCCCTTTCCCCACTAAATTCATCCCTCGTAGCTATGCCTGTGCCGCTTGTGCATACGCTGATCTTTAGTTCGGCGCGTTAGATCTAGGTCCTCTTTTGTGTGCGATTAGCTTTGTACTCCGTCCACGTGAATCTTGGATTGGGTTAGAGGTTGCTGGATCCGACCGGGTTAGATTCTGGGAGTGGGCTAGGCTAGGCTTACTTGTCAAAGTGTGATGTTGAGATTTGAAACGGGGGCTTTCTCCTATTGGTGGTTCTGCTGCGTTCTTGCGGACTTGTTTGCGGATCACGTCTTGATTTATCGAAATAGCACGCAGACCCAGATTCTTATTTGAAACCAGAAACAAATCTTAGAGAGTTAAAGCAAACAAGGGATATAAGCCATAAGGGTCATAGACGTTACATCTGATCACACCCAGCACAAAGGAAATGTAAGCACATGGAAATTCACAGTGTAGCAGAAGTACCTGCGAACTCGTAAATAAAAGACATCTCATGGTTTCCATTCGAAACAAAAGATATCCACAGTAGGAAAGAAACAACATCCGTCACCTCCTGGATGTTTTACTTTAGGAACCGGCAATCACGCCACACAATCTCTGCAATTTTACAGCAGCTTCAGTCACCATGCAGACCTCCACCTCCCACAATAGTTCCTTGCAGCATTCCGCAGCTTCAGGAAGAATATGTATTTGAAATTACTCCCACTGTATGGTCTCTTCACGCGGAAAGACTATATGATTGTGGTTCTTCAGAGATCCAGGCCGTAGGTGCAAATACAATTAGAGAGGATTGGACTGTTTTCTTGCTGCTGTTAAATGTTAACCATGCAGCAGAAAACTCATCTCGCTGGGACTAGGATTACATCATGTGATAATTGATGATTTGCCGCTTTATAGAGTGGTACTTTAGGATTTGCCACTTTATAGAGTGCAATTCATCATTTGCCACTCCATATAAGATGCAATTTATTGTATGTCACTTTGGACGTTTTTGCCCCCACTTTGGATAATTTTGCTCCTCCTTCCTCCCCTTCCTGACCCAACCAACTGGCGATGGTAGTGGCCACATGGCTGCGGCTAACTCTGTCATCAGCGATGAAGAGCGTGATGTCCAAACCTTCGAATGCCCCGAGCACGGTGAGGATGTGGAATCTGCGATAGGGATCGTGGGCGGAGACGACGCGCGGGATGATGGAGCACCATGCGAACGATGAATGGCCGGCGGAGAGCAAGGGAGCGGCGAGGAAGTGCGGGCCGTGGAAGGAACCAAAGGAAGAGTGAGTAAGCTCACCTGGTGTCGTGGGTGTTGGGGAGGCAGTAGTACCCGACATGGTGCAGGGGAAGGCGTCGCGAGGGTGGGGGTTGTGGGCACGGATTAGGTCGGCGGTGGCGGAGCGAGGGAACTTCAGGGCTAGTGACCGCACAGAGGAGGTGGGGTCGTTGGACGGCGGTTGCGACCTGCATCGTGGGGATGTTGTGGTGATGATGGTTTGGCCTCTGTGAAGACTTGGGAGTAGGTGTAGTAGTGGAGGTGGGAGGGGATTGGGTGGGGAGAGTCACCTCCATGGCTGGTGAAGAAGAAGAAGAAAAGAGGAGGAAGGGGAGGAAGGAGGGGTGAAATTGTCCCAAGGTGGGGCCAAAAACATCCAAAGTGGCATATAATGAATTGCACCTTGTATATAGTGGTAAATGATGAATTGCACTCTATAGAGTGGCAAATCATCAATTATCTCTTACATCTTTGAATTTAGCCACCTAGCTTGTTGTCTGCTTTGTTATAATCTATCCTACTGATGACTCAAAATGTTGTTGGAGTTTCTTTGCAAATGAATTGCTGTAGCCTTTAAGCATCCTGGTATTGTGTTGGTTAATACTCGTTTACTGACTTACATTGTGCCCTTTTGTTATGTGGGGGCACATATCAAGGGTAAACACATCCCATTTGGTTATGTTTCTGTATTTTGTTAAGCTGGGCTTATGTTGACGGTAAATTTCTTAAGGGCAACTTGTAACCTTTTTTCAAACACATCACATGTGGTTATTTTCTGTACGTTTTCCATCTGACACTTTTATACTGTGATTAAACATCAGTCTCCATTGTACCCAAAAGGTCATTTTGGGGCAAAGGACAACTGTTGAATCTCCTGAGACATGGAAAATTGTCGTAGTTGTGTTTCCCTGGTGGTAGAATTGTTGCTTCTATATGCATGTTTAACTCTCTCTTGGATCCCCATTTGTCTAAATTGGTCTTGATACGTGAAACATCATAGCATTAGGTGCCTAATTGCTGTTAGAAACTTTTGAGTGCTGGACTACACAGACAAATAGGTTCAGGTGTTCTGTGGGTTGTTTCACCAAAAACACTATCACCACCTGTCCGCCCACCCATAGTCCCACACCCCACCACCGAAACCACTACCATGGAAAAATTCTTTGCAAATTCATGTACTGTTAATGTATGCACAAGAGCGTTTTTCTGGAAGCAGCTGAAAGTGGTTTCTTTCTTTCAGAAAGGGAGGATGGAAAGGCAGCTGGAGATAAAGAGAATGCAAGCAGAGCTAATGGCCCAACCAAAAGAGTGAATTATGATTATCATTTGACCAATGGTTCCAACTTCCAAGTAGTTGCTTTGTCGTGTTGCTTCCTTGTACTTTCCAAGTGATAATGCTTGGCTGATGTATGCTTGACACCTCCAATAAACTAAGAGATGCTATAACTTTGTTGAATGCAGATGCTATGCTCATGTTGAATTATTTGCAGTCTATAGAACAGCACAGCTCAGCTCCATTACCTGGTTATGAGGTGTTGTTTTGTACAGATTCAACAGTTTTTGTAACAAGTCGTTGTTCAGTCATTGGTGGTGTTTTGGCTTTCGGGATAGATATTTCAATATTTTGGTTGCTTTTCTGCTGTGCCGTGCTAAGTAACATTTGCAGTGCTTTTCAGCTCGGTGTGCAGTTCTGCACATTCCCTAAAGCTGCAGTTTTCTTTCTTCCGTTCACTCTTTTTTCGGTGATTCAAAGCAGCTTATATCAGCAAAATAATTTTACCTGTTCACTAGCTCTTGATCGTTTGTTTTATAAACCGTGAGTGCTGCCTCAACATATGAAAATAAAGTTTTTTTTAAAAAGATAAACTCAACATTCTGAAGCTTAATTAAATCTGAGCTGATCGATTTTTTTCAGGAGCAAGCTGGTTCATGAATTCATGGTGTTAGTCATAAGAAAGTTAGCTCTTGCTTGTTGTGTTGAAGTCATTTCAGATTGGCCTCGCCATTAACCAGCTTGTCAGGGGAAAGAAAAAGAATGCATTCAGAGATTGTTTCTGGCTATGATGATTTGTCACGTACTTTCCTATTACAATATAGGCAGCTTTTACAACAAATTTCGTCCCATTTCCCCTCACTTCGCAAAAGAATTCTACAGAGATAGTAAAGACAACAAAAGCAACGAGGCATGTACATAACTCAAGAGAGACCAAACCATCTCAAGACACGCCAAAAATGGCTCACTTCAATGCACCCATACACTATAGCTAGCTACTACCCTAACTGTCCCGGGCTGATGCTGTGATGACACATTTGCTCAGCACTGAGAGGAACAGCTCATCTGCCTTCTTTTGCTCAGAGAAGACATGACCCTGGCAGCCCTCACCTTCTTTACCAGAAGCCCCCACTTGTCGTCGCCATCGCCGGCCTTCGCCGCCGCCCTCTCCTGCTCCTTGCGCTTGAACTGCCCACAGAGAGGTGTGTTGCACTGGCCGTCAGGTCGGTCGCAGAGCGCGGCGTGGAGGCAGAGGAGCTGCCACATGCGCTGGCAGCGCGGGCAGCTCGTGCGGTGGCACCGGGAGAAGTGGCGGATGAGGAGCTGCAGGCCCCGGCACGTCGTCTCGTACGCCGGACACGGCGACTTGGCCGGCGCCTTCCCCACCGGGCCGACCTCCGTGCAGCCCACCGTGCAGATGTGCCGCAGGCAGTCCATCGCCTCGCCCAGCTCCACGTACACCCGCTGCTCCGCGCGCTTCCGACGCCACTTGCGCCGCCGCTGCACGGCCGGAATCATGCATAGTTTAGTGCTTACAAGTCCTCAATAACACTAACAAAAAAGGCGCGCGTTAATCAGATGGGTAATTTGTCCATTCTAGAAATTGATCAATGATTCTTCTTACGACTTCCATTCGGTTGAAGTAAAACCAACCGATTTACCCCCAAGGTTCTGCTGACTTTTGTCAAATCGAAAGTATATATCCAAGGCGAGATGGTCGCGATTCACGTACGTACGTACCAGATCGGCCTCGTGGAGGTGCTGGAGTACGTCGAGCTCCTGCCAGGGGTCGTTCTCCTGGAGGAAGCGCCACGCCTCCGTCTTCTCCACGGCCTCGAACTCCTTGGCCAGCAGCCTCGTGCACCGCAGGTAGAGCCGCGGCGCGTCGCAGAGCTTGGACAGCTGCAGCACGTCCACCACCGTGTCCGGAGTGAGCCGCGACCCGATCAACCCCTGGCACGATCGCTTCAGCCACGGCACCTGGTACGCGTGCGCCAGCACCAGCATCTGCACCGCGTACTTCTCAGTGTCCTCCTCGTTCTCCTCGGCGCACCTGCCGTTTCAAAGAATATTATCATTCGTTCATCCACGAACACTGAAAACACAGATAAGCACGACGATTGGTAGAACACGAGTACATGACATTGGACGGTGCGGCCGGCTATTTTGGTGGTCCCTATCTCCACATCCACACGAAAAGAGGAGGGAAAATGCTTCCAATTCACGGCAGATAACACGTTGATAGCGCCGCGAGCCGACTGTGAGCTAGTAATCCAGGCTTGGATAGTCTGGAGAGGTTGAAAACTTGAATTAGGCGGGAAGCAACCGAACAGCTCTGTTTTGGAAAGTCTTCAGCGTTTTATTTCCAGAAACTTTTTATTATTTCCTTGTAAGGTGCAAATCGCACCAAATTAGTTTGTTTCCTGTTTTGCGGATCGTGGGATGGCACGATTCATATTGATCATGTATTGATTCTTTCCCTTCAGCGATAATAGAGAAAATTTGCCCCAAAACTCCCGGACGGAAGAACTCGAATCCCGTCTGCTCTCTCGAATGTTTCTTGTTCATCGTCCGAAAATTGTGTTCTGTGTTTGATCTCTGAACCTGGGCTGAAACCAACATCTGGTATCAGAGCTCCAGCGTTGAGATCGTGACTCCACGTCAAAGATGGCGGCTGTTCCACCACAAGCGGAAAGGGAGAGCAGTGCAATGTCTTTCTAGCCGCCGATGTTGAACCCATCTAATTACCCGGTGTGGGCGATTAGGATGGAAGCTATTCTCGATGCTCATGGAGTATGGGAAGCGATGGAACCGGTGAAGGAGTACAAGTGAGCGCAAGAAAGGACAAGATGGCGCGGCGTATATTCGCAAGGCATCCCGAAGACGTTTTCTTTGCAAATCGCGAAGAAGAAGACGTCAAAGGAGATTTGGGATGGTCTCAAGATGAGGTACTTGGGAGCGAGAAAGAGTGAAGAAAGCGCGGCAGAACATTGAAGAGTGAGTTTGATGCTCTTCGGATGAGCGAGAATGAATCAATCGACGAGTTCGCGGTAAGATCGGTGCAATTTCGATAAATACACCCTCCTTGATGCGCACTTGAGGAAGCGGTACTTGTCAAGAAGCGCTTGATTCTGTTCCGACAAGTTCATCAGTGTTGTCGCTGGAATAGAGCAGTTCTATGATCTGGAGGTTATGACCTTCGATGAAGCAATCGGAAGATTGAAGGCATATGAAGAGAGGCGTTGCGGTTGCAAGGTATCTGGAAGCAGCGAAGGGCGATTCATCGCTTACACATCTTTGAATGGCGATCCACGGCAAAAGGAGAACAACTGTGGATCGTCGAGTAGAGGAAGAGGGCAGCACAGTCTCATTGGTCCAGACCGAGGAAGATGGCGAGGACGAGGCCGTGGCCGAGGAAGACGCGGTCGATGGAATTCCTACCATGATAGGAATGCAAATGCTAGCAGTGGTGGTCGAGGTACATGGGACAAGAGCAAAGTCAAGTGCTATAATTGTGGAAATATGGGACATTTTGCTGGGGACTGCCGAAGCAAGAAGCAAGAAGGAGAGGCTCATCTTTGTGCCATTGATGAAGAGCCAGCATTGATGCTGGTTGTGTCCCAAGAAAAGTCACATCATCTGCAAGGAAAGCAAGCAACCGTGTTGCTTAACGAAGAGAGATTGAACCCTGAGATGTACAGCAGCGACAAAAGTGTTGAAAGTGAAGATATTTGGTACCTGGACAATGGCGCCAGTAATCATATGACGGGCTGCCGTGAAAAATTCCAGGAATTAGATGAGAACATTACCGGGAAAGTTAGATTCGGTGATGGATCCACAATTCAGATTATGGGGAAAGGATCGGTTGCTTTCACATGCAAGAATGGAGATCAAAAACTTCTTCAGGAGGTGTATTATATCCCTAAGCTATGCAGTAATATCATAAGCATAGGGCAGATGACTGAAGATGGGAACCAAGTGTTCTTGGTGGGAGATGTCATGAAAGTGTATGGCCGAGATGAGAAATTATTAATGCAAGTGAAGAGAACGAAGAACCGCTTATACAAGATCATGCGAAGGCGAAAAACCGATCGACCTCGACAAGTATAGGTGATCCTTCATGGCTATGGCATGCAAGGCTAGGCCATGTAATTTCCATGATCCAAGCTTCGGGGAAAAGCAGATAGTGGTTGGTGTCCCGGTGGTGTCCCAACCAAATAAACTGTGTGAGGCATGTGTAATTGCCAAACAAGCAAGGATGCCATTTCCGAAAGTGGCAAGTTTCAGAGCAAAACAGCCACTGGAACTCCTTCATGCAGATATATGCGGTCCAATCACTCCCTGTACATTATCTGGCAATAAGTACTTTCTTCTAATTGTAGATGATTACACACGCTGGATGTGGGTATATGCATTGACAGCAAAGAGTGATGCCTTCCAAACATTCAAAAGATTCAGAACATTGACTGAGAACAAGACTGGGCTCAAGATCAAGACACTCCGGACTGATCGTGGAGGTGAATTCTTATCAACTGAATTTACTCAGTACTGCAAAGAAGCTGGGATTGAGAGGCATCTTACTGCTCCCTACACACCTCAGCAAAATGGAGTTGCCGAACACCGCAATCGTACTGTGATGGCTATGGCCAGATCGATGCTCAAGAGTATGCAGGTACCAGCAAAATTCTGGGGAGAGGCAGTTAGACATGCTGTATATTTGTTGAATCGACTCTCAACCAAAATACTAGGAGAACACACACCATTTGAGGTGTGGGAAGGAAGAAAGCCACACCTTGCTCATTTAAGGGTGTTTGGCTGCACGGGATATGCGAAGAACACCTCTCCTCATCTCAAGAAGCTTGAAGACAGAAGCACTCCCATGGTGTATCTAGGAGTGGAGGAAAATTGCAAAGCACACCGATTGTACAATCCTCAGAGTGGAAAGTTGCATGTTAGCAGAGATGTTGTGTTTCAGGAAGATCTTGAGTGGAAGTGGACTACTAGCAATGGTGAGAAGGAGGAGCAATTAGTTATTCCTGATAACCTGTTGTCAGATGAAGTACTTCCGACAACAGAAGCAGCAGACGAGACAGGAGCAGCAGCACCTATCACAGGAGAAATTCAGGGTAACAACTCGTCAGCTGTAGCAGAAACTGATTCGGGTGACATGCCATATACAGTTGAGATGCCAAGCCCCTCCACACCTCAGATGAGTGCAAATGCTGTTGATTCAGGTCAAGCACCAATGTCACCCGAGACAGAAGAAGGACCAGTAAGAGTTCGGTCATTGGCAGACATATATGCACATACAGAAGAAGTGCTGGTTACTGATGAAGAAGAAGAGGGGGAGTTAATGATGGCAATATCGGAAGAACCTTCAAACTTCCATGAAGCAGCAACTGAGAACTGCTGGCTTGAAGCAATGAAAAGAGAGCTGGAGTCAATTGAGAAGAATGAGACATGGACACTGACAGAACTCCCTGCTGGTCACAGACCTATTGGTTTGAAGTGGATCTTTAAGTTGAAAAAGGATTCAAATGGCCAAATAGTGAAGCATAAAGCAAGATTGGTAGCTAAGGGGTATGTACAAAAGCATGGTGTGGACTTTGAAGAGGTTTTACTTTGTTGCTAGGCTGGATCTGATTCGGGTGATTCTTGCCCATGCTGCAAACCAGGGATGGGAAGTGCACCACCTGGATGTAAAATCAGCATTTCTCAATAGAGAGTTAGAGGAGGAGGTCTATGTCACTCAACCAGAAGGTTTCAAAGTGAAAGGTCAACTGCACAAGGTGTACAGGTTAGCAAAAGCCTTGTACGGGTTGCGACAGGCTCCACGAGCTTGGAATACTCGGTTGGATAGAAGTCTGAGAGGGATGGACTTCAAGAAATGTGCACAAGAACCAGCAGTATACACAAAGGAGGTCGAAGCAACCAGAGTTATCATTGGTGTGTATGTAGATGACTTAATTGTGACTGGAAGTAGCACTGCAGAAATTCAGAAGTTTAAGAAACAGATGATGGCTGAATTTGAGATGAGTGATTTAGGCCATCTCTCCTACTATTTGGGGATTGAAGTGAAGCAGCAAAAGGACAAGTTGGTGCTCAAACAATCAGCTTATGCCAAGAATATTCTGCAGCGATTTGGAATGGCAGATTGCAATCCGACAAAGTTTCCAATGGAACCCAAGTCAAGACTGCACAAGGATCCTGAAGGAACCCCGATTGATGCAAAGGAGTACAGACGTGTAGTTGGCTGTCTTAGATATTTGTTGCATACCCGACCAGACCTCTCTTATGCAGTCGAAGTTATAAGTAGGTATATGGAGAGTCCTACCACCTTACATCACAAAGCAGCAAAACAAATACTCAGATATCTCAAGGGAACAATTCAGTTCGGGATTGCATATGTGAAAGGAAATAGTGAAGAATATGTTTTCGGTTACTCTGACAGTGACTTGTCGGGTGATCTGGATGGAAGAAGTACAAGTGGTATGGCCTTCTACTTAAATGAAAATCTGGTAACCTGGAACTCTCAGAAGCAGAAGACGGTGGCATTGTCTTCATGTGAGGCCGAATTCATGGCTGCTACTACCGCAGCTTGTCAGGCGTTATGGCTGAGAAGTTTAATCAGCGAACTGACTGGAATGGAGATGAAGCCAGTCACTTTGTTTGTTGATAACAGATCGGCAATAGCCCTTATGAAGAACTCGGTATTTCACGGACGCAGTAAGCACATAGATACAAAATTCCACTTTATAAGAGAATGTGTGGAGAAGAAGCAAATCTGGTTGAATTTGTCATTCGAGTGAGCGGCGTCGGATATCGACAAAACCATTGTGCAGGTGAAAGCGGGTGCAATGCGTCATTTGATTGGCGTTCATGATGCGCATCCATGCCAGGATTAAGGGGAGAATGTGAGCTAGTAATCCGGGCTTGGATAGTGCGGAGAGGTTGAAAACTTGAATTAGGCGGGAAGCAACCGAACAGCTCTGTTTTGGAAAGTCTTGACGTTTTATTTCGAAACTTTTATTATTTCCTTGTAAGGTGCAAATCGCACCAAATTAGTTTGTTTCTGTTTTGCGGATCGTGGGATGGCACGATTCATATTGATCATGTATTGATTCTTTCCTTCAAAGATAATAGAGAAAATTTGCCCCAAAACTCCCGGACGGAAGAACTCTGAATCCCGTCTGCTCTCTCTGAATGTTTACTGTTCATCGTCCGAAAATTGTGTGTTCTGTGTTTGATCTCTGAACCTGGGCTGAAACCAACACCGACCACTGCTCCCTTCCCTGCCCGCGACAGCAACAGCATGCCGCCGATGGGATCGCTTGGCTGGTCGCCCTTGGAGCCGGCCATATATGCGGTGATGCGTACGTACGTAGGGGAGGGGTCCAACTAGGCAGGCGCTACCACACGCCAACCGAACGACGACGGAGAAGAAAAGGAAAGGAAACCGGCTCGTTTTCTTTCTTCCCTTGGCTTTTCATCGCGCGCTCTAGTTTACATTTCTCCCTTTTCTCTCCGCCGTCCTAGTCGGTGCCAAACCGGCGTCAAATTTGTTCCACAAGATCCACGGCAAGTTTCGGTACTCGACTCGACGGCTCACGCGCAAATTGCCGGGGTTCTGTATGGCTCGTCTTGAGGCGCGCGGCGAGGTCTCGGCGCTCTGTGTTTCTGTCCGTGTGTGTGTGGCTGTGTCGTCCATATCTTGTGACAATTTGACGAGGCGTGCTTGCAAGTTGGCCGAGTTGATGAAGGTATCACGAAGAACGCCGAGTGATAAGTCCTAATCACCTAGCACGGTTCGTGGAGTGGTTCATGGAGTCTACGTACAGGCGCTGAATCGCTGACAGGCCAACAGGAAAAGAACTGCTCTGCATTTTGGCAGCTTATCTTGGCAAAGGTTTAACTGCAGGGTTTTTGTAGGGAATTCGCTTTGGATTTGCTTGTTGCTCCTCACAGTGGTGAGGTGTACTCTATCCTATTCTTTAACATGTCAGGAACACATCAAAAACTACAATTCTAGCAGTATTTAAGTGTATTAATCGGTACAGATTCTTTCTAGCAATTACTACCATGCATGATGAAGGAAAACAACCCTCTAAGAAAATGGAGCATAAAAATATAATTTTTCAACTAAGCCATTTAAGAGTAGGCCCTGCTGATCGTCCTGCTTGTCAACGTGGGGTACGCATGTGACGTATTTTTCTTTTCACCTCGTGTGTCGATACTACTAATGACTCTTTCCAAACCATTCCCAGCTTGCAAGAAACGGATCTGTACAAAATAAGGCTAGATATTCCAGGGAGGAAACACGGTACGAACCTGCCGGCGTAGAGGAGGCGGACGAAGGCCGCCGCGGCGTCGTCGGTGACGCCGCGAATCCGAACGACGACTCTGCCGGCCTTGCCGCTGTCCCTGTCCTTCTGCAGACGGCGCTGCAGGATGCTGTCCAGCACCGGCGACGCCGACGCCTGGTGAAAACAGAAAAGAAGAAGAAGAAAACTTCTCTTCAGAAGAGCTGAGGCAGCAAAAATTGACCGTTGAAATAAATGTTCACAAGCAGAAGAATTCTTGAAGCGATCCTTAATTAGTTGCTGTTGCGTGCCCATTTTAGACGAAGAGATATTTGAGATCATCAGTACAAGATCTAACTCGAGCTGCTTTAATTAATCTGCTCGTTTGCATACAGGATAATGCGCCAAGAAATCAAACGGCCAGAGGAAAAGGAGGCGGCTTACAAGAACAGAGGAATGCGCGGGGATCCTCCGGCGGCCGCCGGAGGTGACGACGTCAACGTCGGCAGCGGGGGCGTCGCCGCCAGCCCGTGGTGCCTCGCACATCTCCTTTTTTTTGGATAAGTGAATCCCGACAGAAAATGGAAGGAAGAAAAGGGGAAGAAAAATATCTGCCAAGAGAGCGAAATGCTCAGGGGCGTCGCTGCGTGTATGTGAGGAAGGCAAATTGCCGCGGGCATTTGAACGCTTATATAGACGTCGGCAGAAACCCCGAAACCCCTCCAAAATTGCGTTCGTTTGAACCGTTCTACGTTTTCATCGATAACCCCCAAGTAAAATTTCATTCTCACAAACGTCCTGGACTATAAACGCCAGCTTCAGTGTTAACAAAAAAAAATCTCCAAACATTAATATAGTAGTACACATAAGATTTTTGATGGATTTTCTTTGAAGAATGGAGTGTTCTTATGGACTGTGGCTAATAACTTTTAATTGTGACTTATTAGTATAATGAATAGTGATTTTTGAAAAAAATTTAAATCAAAAGTAGACTAAAAAGCAAAAAAAAAGAGACCAATACGTGATCAAGTTTTCTTTTTTTTTTTTGTAAAAGCAACAGATGGATGAATCAAGCCCTTCGCACATACCAGCTAATAAACATTCAGAAAATTATATATATATTTTTCGGACGAACATGATGGATCATGAATGCAGCAAGCTCTTCGGCGTAGACCACATAATTGATAACTATAATATACATCACCCGTTCTATAATACAAACCCAATGATCATGCGAAGATATGAAAAAAGTGTCCCACGGATCGGATCCAATGATGATGATTCAGTTCTACTAAAGTGGCCGACACGAGCCGAAAGCTCGAGTCGTTATAAAAGTTTCAGTCTCGTTACGGAGTTTGCGAGTACTGGAGGGGGCGATTCGCAAAGGTAGCAGCAAACGCGAGTGGTGACGTGCGCGCGGTCGAGGGGTCGCAGCCTCCCGGGCTAAATTGGCCCTTGGACGGAGGAAGCGCCACATTGCCACCCAACCCCCCCCCCCCACCCCCCCCCCAACGTCGACGTGGCGCCTCCCGTGGCCCCCAGCATCCTCGTCCCCATCCACGAGGGCCAGCACGGACAAGAAGCAATGCCACAGCTCAGCCTGAGCCTGTCCGCCCGCGAATAGTCTGAAAATAGTCTCAATTCTTCGCACGCAGTCTTCGCATCACGCCGGGGTGTTATCCGAGGAAGGCCTGGAGGTTAATCCGTCCAACGTGGCAGCGATTAGTTTAGCCATTAGAGGAGAGGACCGCGTCTGGTTAACTACTAATCATAATCTCATGTAACTAATTAGCAAGTTGGTTGTTGCTGGGGGATGTTTTGAGGCACATGCATGAACCGTCGGACGTGGTGGGTAACCATGTTCGTTTTGTTAAGAAACGGAGTAGATCGACAAACGGTAATGCAGATCACAATATAATCATCAAGTACAATCAAATAATATATACAAGAACACCAGAAATAGAGAGCCTAATTGTAGTCTTTATTGATCTTGTTGTCCACACTATTACATGGCACAAAGCCTCCATATATATAGAAGAATAGAGCAGGAGTAGTTTAGGTATTTGTCCATCACTGAAACTCTACAGTTTCTTAACACGTTTCATCGCCTGCATCAAGTGTGCCAGTCCTGAGATGTAGATCGAATTGACATGTAGTATACTCCTACTCATTTGGACTTGAACTTCTAGCTTCCGACTTATTTTTTATTATTCATAATTTCCATCTTTTTCTGACTTTTCGGTGTTTTTTGAGCTTTTTTACCTATTCCTTTTTCTCATATTCGTTTGCATTATACGCGATGGGTTAATATGTTTTTTTTCTATTTTTAGTTTTTTAAAAATTAATTACATCAAATAAACCACTGTTAGCTACAGTTTAATTTCAGCCAGTTACAATTCAATTTTAGCTATAAACCACTAAATTTTAGTCTAACTAAGCGGCTTCTTTACAAGCACTTTTGTTATCTCAGAACCATGTTGGTTGCATCAGTGCTTCACTAACATCAAGTGTACAGTTCGATCGAATTGCCGTGTACTATACTTAACGAGTACCTTTGTTCCTTTGAAAGAACATTCCAAAGAACAGAGCAAGCTGCAGAACAAGAACTATGTTGCTAATTAGTAATAGAGAAAATTAATTCTATGTCCTTGAATAACTCCGATTTCATTATCTGCCACTAAATAAGTCCTTACTCTATACTATCTGTTTTCAAAATTTGTTCTCTCCATACGACCATACCATTGCCGTCATCCCCACCCCTCAATTGCTTGCTTGGAGGATGTGCAAAGACCATTTTACCCCTATGAACTTGTGAGCAGCAGCTATGCCCCCACGTGCCATTCTCTCATCTTGTTCTATCCTACATGTGGGACCCACAAGTTAGAGTAATCTTCAACTTGGAGCTGATGCACTATAGTGCAACATTGCTAGTGTTAAGAAATCGATGGAGAAGTAGATGAACGGTAATACGACCCACGCAATCAATCGTCAATAACAATAGATCAATCACAAGGGACGTCAATTGAGAGAAAACATCAGAACGTAGTCTTTATTGATTCTCAGATATATTTACATGGTACAATGCATCTCTATTTATAGTATAAGTCTATTAGGGACAATTTTGGTATTTATCCACACCGGAACCTTCTAAGTTTCGTAACACTCCCCTTAGACGAATACTATGGTATGCACATGCTTCATCAGAAACTCCTACAAAAAATCTAGTGAAAAAAAAGGATAGAGAAAAGAGTGCATTGCATCCGTTCCTTATGACACTTGTTGCCTCATTAAAAACCTTTACGTAAGAAAACTTTCGGAAAAACTCACAAAGTGAAAAAAAAGTGTAACATTTAGATCTTCATGATCATATAAGTTTTCTGACCTTACATATGAGCTATGGTTCAGGGATTCACTCCCTCAAAGCTTTGTAATTCTCTAAGCCGTCTCATACTTATACCTTGTACATATTTATGGAAACTAGAGACTGAAAGTGATTTTGTGAATAAATTTGTTAGATTATCACAAGACTTAGCTTTTAATACTTTTATCTCTCCATTCTTTTGAAGCTCACGAGGATAAAAGAATTTAGGAGCAATATGCTTCGTGATATTACTCTCAACATAGCCCATTTACATTTGTTCAACACAAGCGGCATTATCTCCATAGATAATAGAGGGGTCACTGACGATACTCATGCCACATGATTTCTGGATATGGCTAACCATCCGTCTAAGCCAAACACATTCACATGAGGCTTCGTATAATGTGATTACTTCTGAGTGGTTTGTAGACGTAACTACCAAGGTCTGCTTGAATGACCACCAAGAAATGGTTGTACCAGCACAAAGAAATACAAAACCCATCTAGGATTTCGCATTATATGGATCAGACAGATATCCTGCATCTGTATATCCAATCATAGTCAAGTCTTAGTTCTTCAGGTAAAATAATCCAACATCTTGTGTTCCCTGAAGATATCTGAGTAGGGTTTTAATGCGAGCCCAATGTCTTTAGGTTAGAGCTGCACTGTGCCTAGCTAGCAAGTTTACTGCAAAGGCAATATACGGCCTCGTGCAATTAGCCAGGTACATTAGTGCCCCAATAGCACTTAAGTATGGGACTTTTGGTCCAAGAATTTCCTCATTTTCCATCCTTGGTCTAAACGGGTCTTTATCCGCTTCTAAGGATCGAGCCACCATTGGTGTTTTAACTGGATATGACTCATCCATGTTAAATTTCTCTAAGACCTTCTTGGTATAAGAGAATTGGTATACTAAAACTCCTTTAGGGAGATGCCCCAGTTGCAGGACTAAGCAAAACTTGGTTCAGCCGAAATCCTTCAATTTAAATTCTTTAACAAGATAGAAACTTGCTTCCTTTATGTCCTCTGTTATCCTGATGATATTTAGATCATCGACATATACTGAAATAATGCAGAATCCATTTTGATATTTCTTTATGAATACACAGGGACAATCTTAACTATTAGTTTACCCTTTCTTTAGAAGAAATTCACTAAGCCGGTTGTACCACATTCTACCGGACTGTTTTAAACCATGCAATGACCTTTTCAGCTTGACGCTGTATAAGTTTCAATTCAATTTATTCTGATCCAGAATCTTTACTCCTTCTGGGATTTTCATATAAATATCTAAATCAAGTGACCCATATAGGTATGCGGTCACTACATCCATTAATTGCATACTTAAATTCATACCTGCTGCCATTGATATCGAATATCGGAACATTATCCCACTCATGACAGGAGAATAGGTTTCATCATAATCAATACCAGGTCTTTGCGTAAACCCTTGTGCCACAAGTCTCGCTTTGTATCTCACCACCTCATTATTTTCATTTCTCTTCCAAACGAAGATCCATTTACATCCTACAGGGAATACCTTGCGATGTTCGGGCTATTGGGCTAAGTACTTTTCTTTTATTCAGCGAGAGAAATTTTGCCTCAATTGCTTCCGTCCACTTACCCTAGTCTGAATACTTCTGATATTCAGCTAAGGACTATGGTTCTGGATCCAGTTCAAGGTTTCTCTCAATCTTTGAGGCGAAGTAGATGTCAACAACTGTAATTTTTCTCTTATATAGTTCTCCTAACTCAACAAAATTAGTGGATATTTCTTTATTTATTTCATCCAGCTCCTCGTGATTTTTCATAATGACGGAGTCTGGTTGTTCCGAAATCCTATCATTAGTTTGTGCGCACATAATTTTACTGGGGTTACGATCTTCGGGATCATTTCCTTCAGAGGTTTTCTCAACTTCAGGTTGAGTTTCTTCAACTGATTTAGGATATGTCTTATTATCATCGAGTTTCGTTTTCTGCGGACGTCTCCACGGAATTAATGCCTCATTTTTTGATGCTCTCCCCCTCTTCTTCACATGAGGGGTTGGAGTGGTTCGGGTATCATTCTAAGGTACTTCCACTCTCTCCGGAGCATTTACTACTGGTATGTAAGACATTGTCACTCCTTTCTGATCAGTAAAGGTATCTGGCAAATTATTTATAATTTGCCGTAGGTTTATCAATCGCTGAACTTCTAGTTCAGTTTCTATAGTGTGTGGATCCAGGGCCAAATGCCTGAGGCATTCCAATATATTTCTTAGCATTTATCATCATTTAAATACTTTCTTTTCTCTAATGCCGGGAAATTATCTTCATAGAAGATGCAATCGGCGTGTTGGGTCGTAAACATGTCTCCTGTGGTAGGCTCAAGATATTTAATTATCGACGGGGACTCAAAACCAACATATACTCCCAACTTCCCATAGGGACCCATGGCTGTTCGTTGTGGTGGTGAAGTTGGCACATATACAGCATAGCCAAATTTTCGCAGATAAAAAATACTTGGTTATTTTCCACGCACTAGTTGTAAGGAGGAAACCTGATGGTATGCAATTGGTCTTAAATTTATTAGTGCCGCTGCATGCAATACTGTATGGCCCCAACAGCTGGTGGGAAGTCTACTATTCTGTAGTAGGGGTTTAGCAATCAGTTTTATCCTTTTGATAAATGACTCTATAAGGCCATTCTGAATGTAGACATGTGGTACAGAGTACTCTACCTTAATGTCTAAGGCTAAACAATAGTCATTAAATGCCTTTGATGTAAACTCGTCAACATTGTCCATTCGAATAGACTTAATTCTTTCATCTGAAAAGTTTGCCGATATGATAATTTGAGCTATTAGTTTAGCAAAGGCGTTGTTCCTAGTAGACAATAGACATACATTAGACCACCTAATAGAAGCATTTAATACAACCATAAAATATCTAAAAGAGCCCGACAGGGGTTGAATGGGTCCATAGATATCACCTTATATTCTCTCCAGAAAAATAGGTGATTTCGTCTTTACTTTCAAGTAAAAGGTCTAGTAATGAGCTTTCCTTTGGCACAGACTAGGTACAAGAAATCTTCAGGTTTAGAAAAGGATAGAGTGTTTAAGCTATGACCAACAGAGTTGCTTATTATTTTTCTCATCATACTTACCCCAGGATGCCCTAAGTGATCATGCCAGATCATAAAAAGTTCTAAGGCTTTATACTCTATTTTTATTACTACATATTCTTCAGGATTTATGTAAGTGTAATATAACTTAAAGGACAAGGAGGGAAGTTTTTCAACCACTCTTTTTTTATCGTCGTTAGATTTGGTCAAGAGGAGGTATTCTGCACCACCCTTATTTTCTGTCTCGATATGGATATCATTCAAGCGAATATCCTTAAAACTCAATAGGGTAAGCTTTTATTCGAGATACATGAGAGCATCCTCAATTACTATTCGGGTACCCATAAGGAGAATAACCATGGCTCTTCCAATGCCAACAATTAGAGCGTCGCTTTCAGTGATGGTCATGATATTTCCTATTTTCTTGATAAACATATGAAAATATTTGGTTTCACTGTCTACCAGATAAATCTCTTCCCCTGCCATCGGATTTGATGAGTTGTTCTATATAGAGCATAATATAATCACACAGTAATTCAATATGAATAAAGTTCTAAAAGAACAGACAACTCATTTTATTCATTGAATAATGTTTAAGTCCTAAATAATTAATGCTTCATAAGAGCATAAATAATCCACTATTCTTCTGAGTAACCTATACTGATAAAGCAAACTTAAGAAAACTATGATATCTAGAGTTGCCCGAAGAGACAGCCTATGACCTACTACAGGTCACCATATGTGTCAACCTTCATGTGCTATAGCGTCGAGCTATATTACTGCACTCGGGGCATCACTATTATCAGCATCAGGCTGATCAACAAAGTGTATCTCTGCAGCCTTCTTCGCTGGTGCCTTCTTGTCTTTGGCAACTAACTCTTGGTGGAGCTCCACCAGATGCTTTGAGGTGCGGCAATTGTGGGACCAATGGTCCATACAACCACACCTGTAGCAAGGCGAAGGAGGGTAGGTCTTCTTGCTACCCAAGTCTGACTTCTGTTGCTTGCCTTTCCCTTGCCCAATCCAGCAAGGTTTGTCATTTCTTTTCTACACGTTCAGTTTCTTTCACTGTCCACCCCTCTGCATAGGGCCCTTTCCATGGTCCTAGCTACCACTAGCCCTTTGAGAATTAGCATGTGCTTCTGACAGTGACTATGACCTAGTGGGATGAGTCTAATAGTTTTTCATTAGTAACTCATCATTCTTCTCTACCTCGAGAAGAGTGATAATCAACTTTGAGTACTTTTTGTACTTAGCCTAACGATACTGCTGGAGTGTCCTGTGAGCAGGGTGAAAAGTGCTTAAAGTCTTATCAATCATCTCAACATCTGTGATCTTCTGGTTACAAAATCTGATCTTAGCAACAAGCTTGTGAATAGCATAATTGTATGTAGACACCTTCTTGAAATCCTGAAACCTATTGTTGGTCCACTCACGCTGTGCTTCAGGCAGCATGATGTATCTCTGTTGATCATACCTCTCCTTCAGGGAGTTCTATAGTGCCAGCGGGTCGTCTTCTAGAAGATACTCAGACTTTAAGTCTGGGTGAATGTGGTGTTTCAAGAAGTATAGTGCCACACATTTGGCGGCATCAGGAATGGTGGGAACCCCATCTGCTGGTTGGGTTATGATGGCACCGAGGGATCTAGCCGTCAAGTTAATCTTAGCATCCATGGCCCATGTGAGGTAGTTGCTACCGTCCAGGGCAAGCTCGACTAACTTCTATTTAGCGATGTCAGACATTTTCTATATTATTCATGCATAATTCTAAATTACTACATGTAAACATTATGAATATTGCTAAATCGGCAAGGTGTGGAATTTATCTATTCACCATAGTAGGGTTGCTATTTTCACAGGACAAGGCCCGAACCTATCTAAACCCATATCTCCTCTACGTGATCCAAATTGTTGAGTTTCCTATATTTATTTTATAAGATCACTAGTAAGTCATTGACAGTTGGTGCTGTCTGTGGAGGACAAGCGACTAGATTCTATTTCTCATGAATCCTTATGCATTCATGGCAGATGAATGGAACAAGGAGGACTGGTTTGATCTCGTGGGCTTTGCAAAGATCGACATGGATGCCTGCTACGATGCACTCGAGCAGGATATCCTCTCATCTAAGGGTAATGAGTGCTCCAAGGGTTGGTCGTCGAATCCTTGGAATTGCCCCCTCGATGATGCGCATTAGGACTTGCTACCCCTAGCGCCTTTACACCCAGAGGGAGGATCAGAATCCACGGTTATAACCTAGAATTCCATTTTTTGGAAGGGTCTTCGACAAGTGGTCATGGACCCTCTTTCAACTATTCCTCAAGATAGGAGGGTTCGACTGCTTGCGGTAGTTCATATGATGCTTCAGTTAGATTTGGAATACTATTCCAGAAGTATCTAAATCATCGATTGTCCAAGCCTTCAAGCAGGGAGTTAGGAACTGGAGGTTTATGGAGGATATTACCCTAAACCCTCTAGCCTTTGTCATTGATCTCTTTGATGTGGCTGACCGCTATGTGACCATAGTAGAGGCAGTCAAATGGTACCAAATGACTGATCATGACGACAAAGGATCCTAAGGAGTTCATGACAAAGATAAGGAGAAAGAAATATAGCCTCGCAAGTCCAAAAACAAACCCAAGAGTAAAAAGCCATCAACAAAAAAACTCAAAGGAAGTGTTGGGTGCTACTGACAAAGAACCTCAGAGTTCTAAGTCATACTATGATTAGAGCAAAGGTGAACGCCTTTATCAGAAAATAGTTAGGCCAAAGTGGTTTCCTCTCCACAAGAAAGAGGGACACAATCTTTGAAATTGCTGAGTATTTCAAAGAAAACTCAGACTATTATTCTGACAAAGGATCGCTCCCCACTATTGCATAAATGGGAGAGGCAAGTGGTAAAAGGAAATCTAAAGAAAATGAGAAAATGCCATACGAAGACCCCAAGCACACGATCAACCACATATTCGGGGGTTTCTTCAACATATGAATCTAAGCAGCAACTCAAAGCTTTTGAACGTGACCCTCCTCTTATTCATAAGATGTCTAAGTGGTCAGAAGTTCCAATCTCCTTTGGAAAAGAGGATTGCCCGATCCCCTCTACTCGGCCCAGTCGATTTTTGATCATGTCGAACCCACCATAATTAATTGTTGTGTCAACTGTGTCCTGATTGATGGTAGGAATACTTTAAACATTTTATTTACTAGTGCCTTGGATGAGATGCAAGTCTCTAGGACCAAGATAAAGCCTATGCAGTACTCCTCTCATGGGATCGTACTAGGATTTTTGGCCAAGCCTATTGGCCAAGTCTCCCTTCCTGTCACATCTAATACTTTGAGAAACTTCATGATGGAGAAATTTTCATTTGATGTGCCTAACTTTGACACATCGTATAATGTAATTCTTGGTCAACTAACCTTGGAAAAGTTTTTAATGGCTGCTCATTATGGATATCAATGTTTAAAGTAGCCAAATCCTAAAGGTGTCATCAAAGTCCATTGTGATAAGAAGATGGCACTCACATGCAACCGCAAATCCCTCAAATTGGTTGACCATATCCTAGTTTGGGAAGTTAGCAACATATAGCACTCGACAAAACATTCAAAACTACGAGTTGTGCGAAAGCCGAATGATCAGGCTAAGGAGGTGCCCCTCAATCCGACCAAGCCCTCCAAGACCGTTTGCATAAGAGTTGGACTCGATCCTAAATAGGAAGACATGCTCATTGCCTTCCTCTAGGCAAACACAGATGTATATGTGTGGCAAGCATCTGACATGCTTGGGGTCCCCAGGGATGTAATCGAGGACATGCTAGCACATTAGCCTGAAAAGAAGCCAGTTAAGAAAAGGTTGTAATGCTTCGCCCTCGACTGATAAGAAGCTATCCAGTTGAAATTGGACAAGCTACTTAAAGCAGGGTTCATAAGAGCGGTTGACCACCCCGAATGGTTGGCCAATCCTATAATGGTTAGGAAGCCTATTGGTAAATGGAGGATGTGTGTGGACTTTACTAATTTAAATAAAGCTTGTCTGAAGGATGATTTCCCCTTCAATGAATAGATCAGTTAGCTGATTCTACTGCTGGTTCTGAAATACTTAGTGTCCTGGATGCATATTCTGTTTACAACCAGATCAGTATGTGTCTAGAAGATGAAAAGAAGATTGTCTTCATTACTCCGTTTGGATTTTTTTTGTTATGTCAAAATGCCATTTGGACTAAAAATGATGGTGAATATTTGCAACAACTTATGCAGAAGACCTTCTATCTCTAACTAGGCAGAAATTTAGAAGATTATGTTGATGATCTGAACATAAAAAAGCACAAGGCATTGAGACCACATTTCAGACTTGCAAGAAACCTTCAAAAATATCAAAAGACATCACTTAAAGGTCAATCCTAAAAAATATGTGTTTGGAGTCTCATCAGGAAAGTTACTTGAATTCCTTGTCTCTGCTCGAGACACTAAAGCTAATCTCGAGAAGATAGCGGCCATCGATCAGATGTGCCCTCCAAGCAACACGAAGGAAGTCCAGAAACTCACAGGCTATATGGTAGCACTAAGCTACTTTATAGCCTATTTAGGACAAAAACGACTCTCATTCTTTAAACTTCTTAGGAAACATGAGAACTTCTAGTAGAAAGAAGAAGCCAACAAGGCATTCGAAGATGTAAAAATGTATTTTAAAAGTGCACCAATCTTAGTTTCTCCTCAGCCAAATAAACCACTCTTTCTATACCTAGCTGCTACGCCACAACAAGTTAGTGCAGTACTAGTTGCTAAACATAATAATACTCAGTATACTATGTAAGTGAAATTTTACATAGACCTAAGGAGTGCTACCCACAGGTCCAAAAACTTCTCTATGCCCTCCTTATGTCTTCAAGGAAGTTAAGACATTATTTCCAGGGACATACGATTATTGTGCCTTTGGGGTTTGGAGAGGTCGTTCAAAATAGAGAATCAGCGGGCACATTGCCAAATGGGCAGTCAAACTTGGGGAATTCGACATCCATTTTATGTCCCAAACAACCATCAAATCTGATATCTTGGTAGACTTTGTCACTGAATGGACTAACCCTAAGCCAATTCAAGGTCTCGAGTATGAGTCCCATGATAAATGGACTATGTATTTTGACATATCTATAGCACCGAAAGGCTCGAGGTCTGGGGTGGTCTTGGTTTTACCATTCAGAGAAACCTTTAAAATATGCTATCCAGTTAAATTTCCCTGCGACTAACAATGTTGTAGAGTATGAAGGTTTACTAGCTAACCTCCGACCAGCTCAAGTGCTCGGAATTCGTTAACTACTTATGAAAGGTGATTCTTAGTTAGTTGTGAATCTGGTTAGAAAAGAGTTCCAATGCTCTAATCCTACCATGTCTCAATATTTATTGGAAGTTCGAAAGCTTGAAAAACACTTCTTTGGTCTTGAGGTATAATATATTCCTTAAAAGGATAATTTCCTCATCGACCAGTTGGTCCAAATGGCTTCTTCCTGACCACCTGTGCCACAGAGAGTTTTCTTGGAGCAACTCCAAAAACCATCCTTGATTGAGAAACCAGAAACATCTCTGAGTGAGAGTTTATCCTTGGAATACGAGGATACGTGGATAAACTTTATTTACAAGTATCTTCATAATGGCACAATACATGATGATGATGCAGAAGCTGATAGGATATCCTGAAAGGTCAAAATGTATACCTTAGTTGAAGGAATCCTTTATAAGAAAGGTGCTCAAGGGGTACTCATGTGATGCATATCACAAAAGGAGGGGGTTAAATCTCCTCAATGAAATACATGAAGGCATCTGTGGGACTTATGCCTCATACAGAACATTGGTCATAAATGCTTTTTGATAAGGTTTTTACTTGCCAACCGCCCTCCGTGACGCTAAAGAGCTTGTCCTTAAATATGTACAATACCAATTTCATAGTAGACAAATATACCGACCGGCTCAAGCTTTGCAAATAACTCCTTTGTCTTGGCCTTTTGCAACTTGGGGCCTAGATATCCTAAGATCTTTCCGAAAAGTACTAGTTAACTTCGAATACCTATTTGTGGTAATTGATACGTTCACAAAATGTATCAAAGCTGAACCAGTCATGGGAATGACTACCAAATCGGCCAAGAAATTCATGATGAGAAACATGATTACATGATTCGGAGTCCTGAGTCGTATTATCATTGATAATGGTACTCATTTCGCTAGTAAAAAATTCCAATAGTTTTGTGAAGAACTAGGTATTGAATTATGCTGTCACATCGCCCATCCTCAGAGTAATGGGGTAGCCTTAAGGGCAAATGGCCAAATCATGTAGGGGATCAAAACTCAAGTTTTCAGCCCATTTGTAAAGCGATCGGGGGCTTAGGTAAAGGAATTATTATCTATACTTTAGGAGGTTTGCACTATTGCCAGTCGAGTAATAGGTGGAACACCCTTTTTTGTCTTTAGTGTAGAAGCCAAGCTTTCAACAAAGCTAAAGATTGTATTAGCAGGGGTCAAAATCTTCAATGATGGTGATCAAGAACAACGTCGAGCTAATGATATTAACCTACTCACAGAATGAGGAATAAAGCCTTGATATGGTCAACTATCTATCAATAAGTCTTAAAAAAGTACTATGATCATAAGGTCCAACCTTGTAGCCTTGCTATAGATGACTTGGTTCTTAAAAAGATTCAGAGCTAGTTTAATCAGAACAAACATTTTCCTAAGTGGAAAGGTCCTGACACAGTAGTCGATGTCACTCGACCGAGCTCAGTACAATTATCCATGGAGGATGGCAGAGTTCTATCCAACTCCTAGAACATACACCAGTTAAGAAAATTCTATGTAAATTCTTATCTATTTTCAATAAAGTTGATGTTATATTCCATTCTTTGTTTTTAGAGTCAATTAAGTGTTCATTTCTCGATCACTACGCCTAAGGAAAATACATGAACTCCAATAATTTGCAAAACATATTTTTAAAATTAGATCATACCATAAAGAGTAGGTACATGGACTTCAACCATTTGCAAAATATAGTCTCATATTACAAGGAGAGATGCATGAGCCATAATTATTTGGAAAAATATATTCACAAATAATAGCATCATGCCACAGAGAGCTAGAGCAAATGGGATTGAGCTACAATATATGATAAAACTCAAGATACTAGATAAAAACCCTATTAATAGTATGACAACCTACACTAACAATGCGGTATTTCAACCAAACATCGAGACTGATAAAAGACTAAGAACACACCTTAACATATGCTAGTTATACCTTTACCTTGCACATCCACTTGGAGTTTTCACTTGATGATGAATATCTCCTCTTTAAGTTCGGGTCCTTGCCTTGTTGTGCATCAACACAAAATACTATCCACCACTTGACCTTCATCTCCTCTTCGAGATCTTGACTTGATGCTCATTAACTCATAATGATCATCTTTACTTCTTAAACCTTGACTTGATGACGATCAACTTATGACACATTTTCAAGTCATCCTCATCATGGAACCTAACCTATTTTACCGACTCATAAAAAATATTAGTCCCATAAATTTTTTATCATTAATTACCAAAACTTACCATTAAATCATAATGGAGGGATTAGATTATTCACCAGACCCTTCTCAACCTCAGCTGATTGAGTACCTTCGATCGGTAGAAGTCCCTCCGCTGTCGATCCTATCACAGGCTAGTCAGATCTGATCTCCTTGACTGCTTGGGGCCTTGGCCTACCAATTTTGATGGTTTCCAATGGCACCACAATAGCCTTCACAAAGGAAACAAAATCTCCTAGTTCTCTCTTTGCATGTTTTTCACAAGGTTAGGGGAAGCTGAAGGGGAAACTAAGAAGGTTATTGCATCATAATGGAAACGTACCTCCGAGTGTGGAACCTTTCTCTTATGCTCCACCATTGCTTTTCCCTTTTCCTTCTCCATAGCAATCGCTGCACGAGAGCGGGTAATGGAAGAGGTCGAAGGTAGGGAAATAGTTGATCCTTCACTAATCGCCTTATATGTCATCTTCATAAGACGGTGTTTCTTACTCAAAGTTACTTGATCATCCTGTTCTGAGTCTTCTTCCATAGAACCCAGGTTGACATCACTGTCATTCAAATACTCCTACATGCCTATGAGATGTGAAAAGGAAAATAAAAATATTTTGGTGATCGAAGCTTCGAGTACCGACCACCCAAATTAATTTTGATTGAAGAAGCTTACCTTCAATCGAGCATTCCTCTCACTATCAGGGATGACAACCAGAATTTGAGGGACTCCTTCCTTCTTCATGGGTTCGTTGAATTCTTTCTCACAAATATTCGACTCGATCAGTAACTTCGGTCAAAGGCAAGTCTACATAAAGAAGATAACTATGATGAGTCAGAATCTGCTCAAAAAGAGAATACTTCGAGTGGATTTAGTTGAAAATACTTACCATTCCGATAGTCTCTGGTCTAGTCATTCGCCCTAGAGAATTTCGACATGGGGTGTGCCAGCCTCTTCAAGGAGCTGATACAGCGCATGATGAAATAATTCACCACGTACCATCCAGTTAGCCCCAACTTCCTAAGAAGGTTGATGGCCTTAATGAAGGGAGCAATCCAACCATGACCAAACTAAGTTGTATCCTATGACCTCTTCTTCGTTGCTACCCTCCCCACGAAGTGTAATCGATCATCTTTGCTCACGGTCATGTAAACCACTTTTTCTTCCTTGTAGACCAAGAGGATTTGATATACATGGGAATATATTCCTTCTCCTTCCCATCATGGAGGTGCGAAGAGCAACTTCCAGCGATCATCCCAACATTTGTTCACATGCCATAATAATACTTGAAGAGGTCCAGATCTGCTGGGATCCCCAAGTACGCTTTGCTGAGGTAGATAAAGACGCTCAACATTGTGATAGAGTTTGATGTCAAATTCACCAACTCTATCTCAAAATGCTTGAGCATGGCCGTCAAGAATGGGTGCGATGGCAATTGAAAACCGTACTCAAAATTGGCTTGGAAGACAGCAATTTCACCTTCCTCGCCAATGGGAAGTGTTGCCCCGACACTTCTTTCCACTTCACCAAACTACAATCTAGAATATTGCCCTGAGTTTCCAATGAATGGATTCTCTTGCTGCTCATCTCTAATGCTTCTTAGGTAAAGCACTTTTACTTGAAATTAGGGGACTAGATGACGATGATTAAGTAATACATAATAAATAGCTCATTGCCTACAATAGCTGTCAAAACAATCGACGCAAACATTGCGAAGCACCAGTTGGTATTCTTTGGGAATTGCTCCCAACGGACAAAAACCCATGCGATTGTTCGCCTTCTTTTCTGATCACACGGTAATTAAATAAAATAATTTCGCAACTTCAATTAAAATAACTTCCTTTACAAAGTCTTAATTGAATGAAGAGATATCTTGCTCGAAAATTTTTTCGACCAGTACCTCCAAATCCTTCTCAGGTAAAGCACTTTTACTTGAAGTTAGGAGACTAGATGACGAGGATTAAGTAATACATAATAAATAGCTTGTTGCCTACAATAGCTGTCAAAACATGACTTAGTCAAATAGCCTCCACATGTACCACCCCCTCCCCCCAATCGGGAAGAATATACTCAGGCCATCTTGGTCATCGATCACCCCTAGCGCAAGATGTCTACGACCAGATATGTGGGCCCAAATCTCTGACAAGGGGTCAAGTCTACTGTAACTGACTGCATGTGGTGGATAAGGGAGACATGCGTCTTTACGCCACTGACATAACCGCACATCTTTCTCCTCTGTCCCTGACAATAACGACATGACAACTGCACTAGGAGAACATCAAACCAACAAGAACCACTCCTTGTGTGCGGATGGGTGGCTTCGATGAGGTGTCTCTCCATAGGTACTAATTGCCACCCCTTCAACGCTATTTAAGAAAGGCATCAGACGACAAAGAGGGATGGATCACAAGACATTACTCGCTTATAATGTTAGACATCTCATTGTGATTAGATACAAGAACACATGAGTAGGGTTATTATTCTCACTGAAGGAGGTTCGAACCTGTATAAACCCCTGTCTCCTCTGCGTGATCCAAAATGTTGTGTTTTCTACATTTATTTTGTAAGATTGATAGTAATTCGTCGACAGCGAAGATGCATGCACGACATTAGAGTGGATGAGGACGACAATGACAACCAAATCTGTCTGACGAGCTCAGATCTACACGGTCTTCGTCATAGCCTTGTCCTCGCCAGCCACGCTCACCGTTGCCACCTCCCGTGTTGTGGCAGCAACAACATGCAATCACACAAGGAGGATGCACCGCCATCTCTTCACCAGTCCACTCTGCTGCCAGGCTATCTCCTCGCCTCATGGTTGTGATGGAGAGAGGGGATCGGGGGAGAGAGCGGTGAGAAAGAGGGGAGAGGGATGAAGGGTCTATGGGTATTTTGGGCATTTCCAAAAAAACTAACATGTTAACGTTGGGCTCTAACAGGGGTAGTGACAGTAATGGCATAGAGTGAAGAAATTTTGAAAGCCGATGGCATATAAGGAATAAGGATTTATTTGGTGGTAAATCGTAGAATCAAAGTTATTTAGCTGCATATAATAAATTTTATCTTAGTAATACCTTTCTCTCCTTCATCCATTTCTCGACTCCTAAGAACTGCACATGCCAGTTCCTGGGAATGGTTTATCACGTTAATTAGAGTCTTGCCGCCAATCGTAGCCTAAAAAAGATTCGACTTGATGAGATAGATAGATGGTCCGATGGATAGATCGCTTGAGATATTTGATCACTTCATTTACCAGACAAACGCCGATCGATTTGACCTTTCAAACACGCCATTTTTGCCCCTCGGGAAGGTTAACTTGGCCCTTGCCGTGGCTAGGCGAACAATGTCGCCCGAATAATACTAGCAGCGACTGCTAGGGACATTGTCATCCGCATCACAATTCGCTAATGTGAACGCACCTAACTGTGCTTATCCCCACATGGAAACTGTTAAGTACGGTGCGCGTCTTATTTTCCCAGGACATGGCCGGATTTTTTTATGCTTCTGTCTCTCATGCCAACTAATTCCATTCAACTACATAAATCGCCACATGGAAAATGTAATACTTTTTTAGGGGGTAATGTCATTAGTATGGGCTTTCGGAGACGCGTGAAATGCTCTGAAAATCTGACCTATAGCAGGATCTCCAGTATATGGTGACACAACTAGCAAAAGGATTCCTCTAAAAAATAAGACTGATTCACTTCTTGCGACCAGCCAGGTTCAGACCGACACCTTGATTTGTTCTAGGATTATGCTTGATTATATGTTAGTATAGCCCCAAAATATAATGCACATGACGAGCTCGATGGAAGTAGCAGAATAACAACTGCTCTGAACTCTGAAGTTCAGATGCCGAGTTTTATTAGTCTGACCAATTATATGCATATCCTCATAAATAGTTAGTATTAACCACGACTCACAAATTTCGAGTTATCTCTTTGAGAAGCAAAGAAAAAAACAGTAACATTGCTTGGTCTAGCATGTCTGTATCACTGCACTATGCGTGTACACTGCTACACATACAAGAGTAAATCTAGAATTTTATCACACCTTAGGCTAGAAAGGGTCAAAGACCACTATTAATTGAGCTAGAAGGGAAAATTGTGTATTTGACTTACTTGAATTTATTTAGATTTTGCACTAATAAATATCATATGTTCTGAACTGAAGTCTAAGTTGTTCGAGGTGTGGATCAGCCCTGACTACACATACACATGACCTTCTGCGTTCTGACTTAGTTACAGCGCTGGTCTCATATATTTTATTTCCTCCCTATCTTTATTTCTTGTAGGACATTCTTATCTAGTTCCACCTTGTTGCGCTGACTACTTGATTTTGACAAAGCTTGTACGCCGATACGAGATAATATGAAAGTTATTCTTGTCGCTATCGTTATGGCCTATTCTTTTTGGCTGCGGCTGATGGCTTTTGGTTGCGGCTGATGGCTTTTTGGCTGTTTGCGATAGAGATTGTGGAAAGAGAGATACTCGCTTGCGATTTTTGATGGTACAGATATTTGTTTTTTTACGTGTACTACAATTAACTTGTAGACCATATCTTAAAAAAATACTCTGTTTAAAAATTAGTTACTGTAGCAAAAGCTAAAGACGGTTTTTAGAAGCCGTAAAGAACAGATCTATTATCTCATGGGAAAGCCTCATGCACAAGTTTTTGGGGGCACCAAAGGATTTAGGATTTCCCAACCAGGACAAGTTCTCAATTGTTCTTTTATTTTCTCTGGTGCGTGGTTCAGTACCTTACTCTTCCTTCTGGTCTTTGCTTCACATTGTCAAAGATCTATATACAATTAAAATTCAAAAATCGCAAAACATATGTACCATTCAAAATCGGAAGTGAGTATCTCTCTCCGTAATCTATGTCGTAAACAGCTAAAATTTAAAAATTTCAGCCAAAATCCATAAACCACAGCCATATCAAACAGACCCTCTGATGTGAAAATTACTTGGTTCAAACTTTGGCTTCCAATTTCCAAAACTTGTGCAGCTTCATTGTCCATAATTGTGATGCGATGTTCTTCTTTGTTTTTGCACAGAATTGTGATAATTTTTTATACGCTTGGGTATTAAATGTCATTTCATTCATTCATCTCAGTTTTCTCAAAAAAAAAAATAGTCTTGTACTGTTGGGCCTGCAATTCTATTAGACCTATACACGTTCGTAGAACTGACACTTAACGGGCGTGGGCTTTTATTTTGGTCCAACTCGACATTCTCAACTCTGCGAATGCCCAGGTTAGATTGGTAGAAACAATCCGAAGTGGATCCTACTTAAGCACGGAAAGTCAGAAGATGGATCTCAACCGTCCATGACAATGAGGCCCACGAAATCTACGGTCTTGGACAGATGACAAAACATATCTCCATGACCCAAACAGCTCTGAACCAACGGACGGGTGTGCCTTGATACCCAAATCCATGGCGAGCTCGCCGCGATCCCCGCAGCCGGCGCCTCCGCCTGAGTTCGAGATATCGCAGCGGTTCGCGACGGTGAGCCCCCGCTTTCTCATTCTTTACTTTAGCAATATTGGATATATGTGACTTCAAAAGATGGCACTTTGAAACATGAAATTGGAAATTTGCCATTTCAAAATTTGCCTATTTGGATTTTTGCCACCCTTGGATATTTTTGCCCTTCTCCCTTCTTCCTCCGGCCGGTCGCGCCTCTGCTTCTCCGGCGAGCTCCAGCCGCACTGCCTCCCCCTCGCTGCCGCATGAGCCGTACCGTCTCCTCCACTGCGAGCCGCACCACCGAGACACCACCGCCGACGGCCCAACGCCGCCGCAGCGAGCCGCAAGCCGTGCAGCCTTTTCCCCCGACGCCGCCCAACCCTGCCGAGTGCTGGATCCGAGGTCGCAGTCGCGGATCCGGCTCGCTGCCGCCGGTCTTGGGCTCGCAACGCCGCGAGGTCGGGAGGAAGAAGAGAGGGAGAAGTAGAGGCGTGGCAGAGGAGAGGTGGGCTGTGGCTCCTTGGTGGCACAGCTTGCAACGGAGGAGACGGTGCGGCTCACGGTGGCGATGAAGAGGAGGCGGCGCGCGGCTGGAGCTCGCCAGAGAAACGGAGGCGCGGTGGGCCAGGTGGAAGAAGGGAGGACAAAAATGTCCACGAGTAGTAAAAATCCAAAGATACAAGCTTTAGGGTGACAAATTTGATATTTTTCAAAGCGTTCTATTTTGAAGCGGCATATATCCATTCCCCCCCCCCCCCTTTTGCTTCTCGGTTTTTGGCTCATCTTTTCGTTTTGATACGTCGTTCTTGGGGGTAGTGAACTGAAGGTGATAGATCTCGATGAGCTGAGGATGCTTACGGCTCAGGGCGTCCCCGACGGCGCCGGCGTCCGCTTGACTGTTGGAAGGTACTCGATTGACTCGTCTATTGAAATTTTTTTTTTTTTTTGGGATTTGTTGTGTAGTCAGAGGCTGGAGGCAATGGCAAAGAAAAACGCAAAGCAGACTACCTTTGGCTCTATGCTGGCCTTAATTTAGATAGCTAATTGTTTACTGTGTTGAGTTTCTGATCAATGTGCATACATGTCCTTTAGTCTATCCTTTCGCTTTATGATGCCACTGTCAGGTTAGAAAGCATCTGCTTTTTGGTCCTTTCATGTTCATGTACTTCCTGCTGTTAATGCTTTGTGATGAATTATACTGATATGGTCAGTGTGAGGGAAAAGATGCCGTCAAAACTTTTGATTTTTGCCCTTTCAGTGACAGTACCTGTGTTGGTATTGCAGCTGCTACTGGGCTATTTGCCAATGATGTGCACTGTGCGAGCAGGAGTGGGCAAAGAAGTGATCACAATATGCAGCCTTCAAAGACGAGTTCCTTGTATGTCACTTCATATTCAGATTAGACTGTTGGTATCTGGATTTTAATTTTTAGTTGCACATATGGTACTTAGTGTTGGACCAGTGATGCCTAATTATATCCACACAAGTAAATAGAGATCCTGAACTCAAATTTTGCTAGGTAGGTGGAAATTGCGCAACGAGAGGAACAAGAAGGCCACGGCAATGAGAATGCAGAGCATGGCAAGAATGGGTTGCTTCATAGGTCAGAGGTAACCCAAGAGGAGCACCCTTTGAGCCTAGGGAAGACCAGTGCATGGAATCGGTTCTTTGAGGTACCTTCTAGTGCCTTTGGATGTTATCTTAGGGCCTTAGGGCTGTGCGTGTGTTACACATCTTGTTTTTGTTTATTTACCTAAAATTCTGGGCAGATATTGTCGCTAGTTGCATTTTCGTAGATCTTGTATTAGAACTTTGCCGGACTGGTGCCAGTGGTGGGTGTGCGTGTGTTACACATCTTGTTTTTGTTTATTTACCTAAAATTCTGGGCAGATATTGTCGCTAGTTGCATTTTCGTAGATCTTGTATTAGAACTTTGCCGGACTGGTGCCAGTGGTGGGTGTGCTTACGTTTTTTTTTTCAAACTGACATTAGTATAAATTTAGAGTATTTATTGTTTGATCATAACAAGGACTAAATGCAATTGGAGTAATTTAAACCACTCATCTGATTATAGCAGCTTTAAAATTTAAGCTCGTTTTGATTTCAATTTGTTAAGATGCACATTGAATGACGTGTTTTGAGAATATAATGAAAAAACAGGCTGCTGCACTATTTGAGGAAATTATCTTAGAACTGGTAGATTTGCCCTTTATTTAGGGGGTGATCGTTTTAGCGATGGCTTCTGGCTTTTGGCTGAAATTTCACTGTAGCTGGCTTTTTTTTTACTGTAGCTGATTTAGCCTTTTGGGCATAATTAAATTTAAAAAAAATGTAAAAATAGAAAAAAATATGTTAGCCTATTACAGATAATGCAAAGGAACACGGGAAAAAAAGAAAAATGCAAAAAAAACTCAAAAAATCTAAAAAAATTCAGAAAAAGACAAATTACTGAATAATGAAAAAAAAGCTGAAGCTAGAAACTGAAGCTGAAAAAAGCTGAAATGAGCGGGGCCTTAGTTTCAGAAGCATCCATCTTTTCTACTTGTGTGTATTAGTATTTTCGGGTTGGTTTACGGGTCAGAGAGTTTGTAAGATCATATGGTGACAGCTCTACGATGATAATGAGTATTTAATCTTACTTGTGCCTTGCTATCTTTGGTTAAGTTTGATTTTGAGAAATTACATTTTGACATGTTGCTTTCAATAGCTGGCAGTTTGACCGTCATTGCATAGCGGTCTGAGCGGTGTGCGGTTGTACCGGTTCTTTCTTGATGGTAGCTGTTTTTCAGATAATATCTTTTGAGGTTTTTGTGCTGAGACCTGGTGTGGCAGTATCGGCATTGAAAATGCGGTATGACCAGAGAGTAGAGGTATGATCGGCATGTGACAGGCGATCTAACTGGCTTAGTGGCCGCGATCAGACATGCCCCTGTGCCAAGTTATTTTGGTTTTCATTGTTCGTCATAGTGTGTCCATACAAATGTGAGTTATGGTGTATCCATACATGATTTGATTTACTGACAAGCGTCAAGTGCATGCCACCTTTCATGTGTAGGTGTTTTGGTGATTGTTGCGACCAACGGCAAGACCAAGACTTGGTGGCCGTGACGTGTCACATAAGTTCGGGTGGAGCAACATCTCAAACCGTGAAGCACGGGAGAAAAGCAAGAGTTGTGAAGAGGCGAGTGTGTGCATGTGGTATATCAATTGAAATTGGGTGTTTAAAGTGAAGATGTTCTTCGGAGCAAACATACAATCTTAGCAACAAGTAATTGGGTATCACAGGTTATAGTGTGATATGGTATGCTATAGGACTCGGACATTCCAAATGGTGGCGTTCCTTGGAACAGGCATACGGTCTTGATGATGGGGCGTTAGATATCGCATATTCATGAAGAACAGTGGGTGACAATTAAGGAAATTGTCTAATACTTGGTGGATTTGCGGTTTGCAAAACCACAGTGTTAGCCTAAGTGGTTTAGGTCACATCTTTGGTGATAGAGTGTCTTATTTGGACTGTGGAGCCATGTAAGTTACGCTTTGAAAAACGTGCAAATATGTGAGAGAGTAAAACCTATTTGTATGGGGGTCACTGAGTCTCTCCATTTGTAAGTGGTGTGATCCACTAAAGAGTGGCTGGTTGTTTACGGTTTGTGTTAGGTAAAAGTCTCCACTATATATGCCTTGTGTGTTAAAGAGAGGGACAACACTTGAGAGATTATGGTAGGGTGTTCTTTTGTTGGAGCCTTTTATGTGTATGTTTTAGTCTTAGAGCTCTGCTATCTTGAGAGAGTGATTGTAAAATATTCCTCTTTAAGTGAAATAAACATCTAAAGTTTGTCCAAATTAGTTGTGTCATAGATTCTTTCTTATACTTTTGATTCGCTTGGTTTTCTTATTTAGATTTCTCTTTTCTTAATCTTTTTTGGTGCCAAGAACGTGTAACAGGTGGAAATATATTTTGGAGATCACATCTTATTCATCTAGACATAATCTGGGGGAAGTTCTTCAGTTTGCCTAGTTTTTTCTAGAGAGAAGTGATTTTAGAATTTTACTCTTGTAAAGGTTTTGGTTTGAGTTCATACTGTGATTTAGCTTGCTATGACATATGAGAACTCATCCAAAGTCATCTAAATCATCAAAAGCTTGTAAGCAAGAGTAGATTAAGATTTTCCTCTTTGCCCGATTTTGGTGCAACCTTCCTTATTTTGGATGAATATCATAACTTTGACATCGATGGAATAGATTCCTAACATTCTAGAGATAGTTTATGTCAAGTTTCACTGTATTGGACATTATTCTGTCTATCTTCCATGCAGTATTCAGAAATTATGGAGCAGATTGACCGTGTAAAGCGCACTCACCCTAACATGCATCCGGATGCTCTGACATTAAAAAGCAAAGTCAAAGGGCAACAATGACACGTAGTGAAGCCGACTGTAAATCACTGTAGCATACTGTAACATTGTATTGTACTATCTTGTCTGGTCCGTTCATCTCAGATCGGACGACTCATGATCACCTAAAGTATAGATACTATTCACTCTGTCGCTTACCCTCTCAACGTCAGATAATCCTGAGACTCGTCTTTTCAAAGTCCAATCAGGTAAATATCCACTAAGTCTAAATAGTGCTCTGCTCAGATACTTGGCTGATCGTTTGTGAATTGTGATTATGACTAGTAATCTCTGAAAAACATATAAATTATCTTCGCCAAGCTGAATGCTAGAACAAGATATGTACAAGGGATGAATGAAATTTGGCACCGCTCTTTTTTGTAGGGTGTATTTTTTTAGGTTGTGGTTTATGATTTTTTTGTTTAAAGTTTTTAATTTTAGTTGTTCAAGAGAGATATTCGCGTGCGATTTTAACTGATATAGATAAAATCGGGATAGTATCTACTACAATTAACATATAGACTTTGTCGTAAAAAAATACTTCATTTAAAAATGATTACAACAAAAAATTAAATCATAAGCTCAAAAGAAGTCACTCATATTTTGAAATTGTCCAAATGATAAAATGCTATACGGAATAAGCGATTGTTTTAGGGGGTGATCGGAATAGCGATGGCTTTTGGCTTTTGCTGAAAAAACACTGTAGCTGGTTGAAAAAACACTGTAGCTGAGTTGGTTTATTGAGTATAATTAAATGTAAAAAAAATATAAAAAAACTGAAAAAAATGAAAAAAAAAGTATAAGTAAATTTTTAAAAAACGAAAAAACCAAAAAAATAAATTTTACTGTAGCAGGTACTGTAGCTACAATACCTACTACAGTGTTTTTTCAGCCCATCGCTACATTGAGTGGGGCCTTACCCTATGCTTATAAATGCCATTTGTTGTAGATCACTATTGAGACACTTCCCATTTGGCATAGCACTATAGTCATGAGTCCATCGGTGGACCAGATGATATGTTGGGTACAGCACGCACCCAACCAAACCTAGATCTCGCTTATTTGAACTTAGACTTCTGACTTCTGGTTTATTTTTTATTATTTATAATTTTTGTCTTTTTTTAGTTTTGGTATTTTTTGAGCTTTTTTACTAGTTCTTTTTTTCGTATATGTTTGCATTATACGTGATGAATTAATCTGTTTTTTTTCATGTTTAGATTTTTTAACATTAATTACGTCAAATAAGTCATTGTCAGTTACAATGTAATTTCAGCTAGCTGCAATGTAATTTCAGTCATAAGTCATCAAATTTCAGTCCAATCGAGCGACATCCTAACCTAACAATATGGCTATATAGCTTGAATTCATTTCCATAGTTGTGTGGGGTGATCTGTCAGTCTCCTGGTCCTCGCTAGCTCTACTACCATGTTCCATGCATGCCCTTCAGGTTTGTGGTTTTGTGGCACCCCATATATCAATATAAGATATTATTGTGGAACGTCATCGCCAAAGTAAGAATAAATAATAAAAGTAATTATAGAAATTATGAGGAAATTAAAACTTTATAAGTACTTTATTAGAGAACCAGCAAAAGCTGAAATAAATGTTTGAAATATGGGACTGGTTCACTTCTAACCAAAAGAATAATAAATAAAATAACATAAATAGTGGCGAGTTACAGTGCTGAAAACTCGAGTGCTCTCACCTATACATGTTGATATCACTCCACTGGCCTTTTACCTGAGAATGGAAAGAGTAAACGTGAGATTTGAAAATCTCAGCAAGTACCTAACAACAATTGCAAGTAAAGTGTGAAAGACAAGTAATATAAGTAAGTAATTGACACAAGTCAAGTCAATGAACTAAGTTATCAGAAACACTAATAGCAATCGGAGATAAAGGTAACAGGAAAGATGGAATTAAGGATAGTTATTATTTAGCCAGTGCACACAGCGGACAACAAAGATAAATATTAACCAAAAAGATATTTATTCATTAACTAAATGTGGGCCTAAAGACCAAAGTTTACATTCACGGCCAATAGACCAAATTTAAATAATACCAGTGAAAAAAACACCAGAGCAAAAAAAAGCCCACTGAGCCTACTTGTCCATGTTCTCACCGTAGTCGAAGTCGTCCTCCTCTAAGATGATAAAGCAAGGGGTGAGTGCAAACTTGTACTCCGTAAGTCATACAAAAAAATACAATATAATGATTAAGGTAACAAAGGAAGGTATATATGGTTAGTTTAAGCGTAAAGCGGTATTTAAAGAAATAGAATAAGTAGATTGAAATTGTTGAATTTAATACAGTACGTGAAAATAGTATCTCGTAAAAGAAATTATTATCCTTAGTGACAAGATCTTTACAAAGCAAAGTTTTCAATCTGGCCAAGCCAACACTAAGGTTTCATCACAGTAATGAATCCACCAGACTAGGACCCCCTTTTGAGCCGAGTGAGACTTCACATAGCCTACGCCACGCTCACTTTCGACCTACAGCGAGACTCAGGTTGAGACCTGTAAATTAATCAGTCAAGATTGTCCCATACCAGTCTTGTGGTAGTACAATAAGGGTTTTGTAGTAGTAACTCACAGACCGGTCCTTAATTGACTTAGACTCAAACCATATACCCCTTGTGACTGGCAATCAACATTTTGG
The DNA here is from genome assembly GCA_036346265.1 of Melocanna baccifera. Classification (NCBI taxonomy): domain Eukaryota; kingdom Viridiplantae; phylum Streptophyta; class Magnoliopsida; order Poales; family Poaceae; genus Melocanna; species Melocanna baccifera. The sequence goes on from CM070678.1 coordinate 9,217,390, forward strand.
CACTGAACAACAATGCATGCCAGCAAGCACCCACCACCTAACCATTTTGTCACCGAAGTCAAGAAGACACTTTAAAAGCTCGTCATTTTATCTGAAAATGTATCCCAAACCTTAAGTTATATCTATGTAGATCTAAGCATTTGCTACAAAAATTCTCTAATCATACTAGTGTACTAGCTATAGTTTTATTTTAGGGTGACAAGGTATTTGGGAATTAATATCAAAGGAGGTAATAACAAATAAGCATTAACTAAATTAAAACTAAATTGAAATACATTGAATAAAAATATGAATGCAGAACAATTTAAAACAACATAATTTTATTTCGCAATTTGGGATTAATATGATTAAGGTGTGTGACTTGCCTTACTCTGCAGTTTGATGTGAATCGTCGTCGTAATACTCTCCAGAATCGTCGCGGTCTACACGTGAAAATAGCTCTCTAAATTCAAATAAAAGTCAAAGGAACTCCAAAATTTGAAAATATTGCAATATTGGATAGATCTTGGTTTAGGTGAATTTAGAAATTTTAATGGATTCAATCGGAGTTAGGATGGAAGAAAACGGGCCTCTGGAAGTTTAATTCCTAAATAAATGAATAAAAAGAATTATTAGAATTATCTTTGTGAAGGAAAAGTGGTCGAATCTACAGTGTTTGAGATAGTCAGAAACTACAGTGCTTGGAAGGCTTCAGTGATTGGAAGCAACAGTAGTTTGGTAGAAGGCTTTCTGTGGTCGAAAGCTTTATGTGGTCAAAGGGTATGGTTAAAAGTTATATGTGATCGAACTATGTGTGGTCGGTGGTTGAAAAGGCAGTGTGGTCGGATATAGTTTTCAAAAGGATCAGAGGATTCGAAGAGGTCAGAGAGATCGGAGGGTTTAGAGTGGTCAAAAGTTATAACGTGGTCGGAGGGTGCCGTGGTTGTGGTCGTGAGCAACCGTGGTTGTGCAGCAAACTTGTGTGGCGTGGCGTCTGTCCGGACCATCTGATCGGTTGAAATAACGTTCGAACCGTCCAATCATCAAATGAATGTTCAGACTGTCCGAACGACAAGGGAACTTCCGAACCGTTCGATTGACAAAGGACAATTTGATCAGTCATGGGAGATGTTCGGACCAGTCTGACCAACCAGTCCATGTGGCGGCTCGGTGATGAGGTGGGCTACCATGTGGCGCCAAGTGGCGGCCACCTCAGCTGTGTTGTCTGACGTGGACTTGCCGGGGGTGGCGCGCGAAAACCACTGGTCGCCGATGCTACGGCGAGCGGCGGCGGCTAGCGAGCAGCGTAAAAGAAAGAGGGAGGGGAGGGGTTGCACTGGGCTACGTGAGCATTACCATAAGGGCTTGGAGGGTGGCTGGCAACGAGAAAGGCGACGGTGCTGTTCGGTACTCCGGCAAAAGTGAAGCTCCAGCAGTGCTCTTGCTTGGCAATGGAGTGGACTTGGTTCGCATGTGCGCGATGAAGCTAGTGGAGGTGTCGGCGCTTCTCGGGGGTGGCTGAAGTAGTGGGAATTGCTCGTCGTGGGTCGGCCGGCGAGCGGAGGGGGAGATCTATGGCGTGGGGAGACTTGGGGCACAGGAATGGAGGAGGCGGGGAGGTGGTGGTGTGAGGCAACGAGGTGCTAGAGGACCCCTTTATACAGGGCGGAGAGGGGGACAAGCCGGGATTTCTTACCAGATTTCGCGACCGGTGGGAGGAAAGAGAGAGAACGAATGAAAGGTGAGGCGAGGAAGGAAGGGACACAAGCATTAAGGGTTTCATTTTCATATCGCGCACGGTTTCCAAAACCGTAGAGGGGGCGGAAAAGGAAGGTGAGGATTCAGCAGGGCTCTGGTCGCCGGTGAAAAGGAAAGGAAGGGGAGAGAAAGGAAAGGAGAGGGGAGGGACAGCGGTAGGGATGACAGGTAGGGCCTTTGCGTCACTGGAAGGAGGGGGTTCGTAGGGCCGTCGGAAGGAGATCTGAGGGTGACGACGCACGGAAGGAGAGAGTAAAAAGGCAAGCGGTTGGGATGGGCTCGGGTAGCAATGCTGATGGATCCAGGTCGCCCACGCGTCACCCGGAAGTGAAGGCGGGAGATTTAAAGTTCTAATTTTTAATTTTGATTTTCAGAAAACTTGAAAAAGTGGATAAAGGCTCAGAAAAAATAGTAAATAAACTCTAAAAATTCCAAAAATTTCACAGAAATTCCTTGAACCATTTTGGACTTAATAAAAATATTCTCAACCTATCTTGGTATTTTATTTTGTGTACTAAAATACTTTTTAATCTTTAAAATTTATTTTAGATCCCAAAAAACACAGAAAATTTAGATAAAAGCCAAATAATTTCAAATAATTAATTTGAATTAGGATTTTTACAAAAAAAATCAAAATATCCTTTATTTAATAATATTTTCAATGTTTTTACTTAAACTACTTTCAAATAAAATTCCTTTAAAAATAGGGAAGTACTTTTTAAAAAAATAAGCAACCAAAAGCAAAATTTTTATCTTAAATTAATTTTTGTACCCTAATTTTTGAAATAAACAACTGGGCTGTTACAAACTAGCCCCCTTAAAGAGAATCTCGTCCCCGACATTCAGACGGGCTAGCAAGAAAATGGGTGTGGATCTTACCCTGTGTGGCTTGAGCTGAGATTTAATTCAGACGTTGCTTCATAAACTTCTATGGCATTCTGTTTGCTTTTTGAAGATTATTGGCAGTTCTTGCCTCAGATGTACCATTCCTTGCTACCTATTACTTCTTGGGGTAGTTGTTAGCATAATGCCCTGTCTCATGACAATTGAAATAGGTGACTCCGGCTGCTTCTCATGACGATTGAAATAGGTGACTCCGACTGCTGGGTTCAGGTCCTTCTATGGGTAGCCAACTGTGAAGAATTTGTTGTCCTTGATCTTGGGAGAAATGTTGATCGGGACTTGTTGCCTGGTTGACGATGACGGTTGGAACTTATTGGCTTGCAGTAAAGTCCTTCTAGCCTTGGAATAACTTTTGTTGCTTGTATGTTGGGCATACATCCGTCTCTTTCGATTCTCCATCCTAGATGCTTGAACTCCTGGTGGATAGCCTTACTAACTAGTTGGTGGAAATCAGTGTAGTCGTTGGAGATGAGTTAAACTGATAGGTCGTCGTTGAGTCCTTCTAGGGATATTTCCTACTTAGTTTCATCTATAACGACGTCTTCTGGTGCATAGCATGACAGCAGGTTAAACTTCTGCAGTTACTCATTCACAGAGCGGCTTCCTTATCGCAGAGCTCGAAATTCCCTCTTCTTGAGAGTGATGGTGCCGGTGGGAAATGAGCTTTGCGAAAGCTTTGTACGAACTCATTCCAAGTGAAAGCTTGAGTGTTGGCATGAGCGGCGATGTAGGTATCCCACCATTCTGAAGCTGGTCCGATCAACTAATTATAGGTGAATCAGACTCTTTCTCGGTCATTACATTAGATAATGTCTAGTTTCTTTCCTATGACTCTGAGCCAATCATCTGCGTCCATGGAGTCAGTGCTGCTGGAGAAAGTTGGGGGACGCATCCTCATAAATCCTAACAGTCTTGATTGTGGAGCTTGAGCTGATATTAGTGGAGTAAGTTGTGCAAGGTTGTTGATGGTCTGCACTAGTAGTTAAATAAGCTGATTCTGGTTGGCCATCATCTGCCCAGTCGGGTTCGTTGGCAGGAGGTGGCAGAGGAATGTCATTGATGTTGTTGTTGTTCCTGTTATTTACCATCTGCTCGATGCTTTTAAGAATTAGAAGAGAGAAGACTCAAGGCAAAGGGAGAACTGGGGACGTTTGCACAACCCAGCCCAATACTCTTAACTTAGCCAAATCTTTATTAAGCATTTAGTGGGTAATAGTTATGGCTATCGATAAAATAAAAAAATTGATAGCTCGTAACATTTATTAGACAGCTTAACAACTCAACCTAAAGAGGCAAAGGTCGTCTTCGTGTAATCCTTCGCGATTCTCCAGTTACAAAGCTTCATCCTTCAATGTGGTAGCAGAGTCGATGAATTCCAACTGTTGTTTATCTATAATTATTTTGAATAAGGGAAGGATTAGAAATAAGTTTCCCAGTAATTACATAAAGATGTGGAAGGATTGAGCGATAAGGGTAAGCAAAGATTGAGAGGTAAGATAAGCAAAACTTTTTAAACTTACTGGTTATTAAAAATAACTCCTTAAAGTTCAACCATTCTATTCTATCTACGGTCGCGTCTTAGAGTCATCATGGCTCTGATACCATCTCTATCGGACCCCGGAGCAACATCTCTTGGATTCTCTGTGTAAATCGCACTAGTTCAGGAATAGCTAGTGCACACAGCGGACAACAAAGATAAATATCAACTATAAAGACATTTATCCATTAAGTAAATATAGGCCTGAAGGCCAAAGTTACATCACGGCCCAAAGGCCAAATTTAAATAATAGCAACAGAAGAAAAACACCAGAGCGGAAGAGACCCACTGAGCCTGCCCACAGGCAAACGACAGTAAGACGCGGACTACTTGTCCAGGTTCTCACCGTAGACGAAGTCGTCCTCTTCTAAGATGATAAAGTAGGGTGAGTACAAACTTGTACTCCGCAAGTTACACGGAAAAATGCAATATAATAATTGAGGCAACAAAGCAAGGCATATATGGTTAGTTTGAGTGTAAAGAAGTATTTAAAAAATAGAATAAGTAGATTGAAATTACTGAATTTAATACAGTAAGTGAAAACAGTATCTCATAAAAGAAATTATTATCGTTAGTCCAGGTTCATCCCCCACACTAACCTAACCACAGGCACCCACTCAGACCATCTTTTCTAAAGGTCTCATATAGATTTCATCTGTCTATATGTTTTTTAATCTACTATGGATTCCATCTATCCAAAAGCCTTTTCAGAAATTATTTTTAAAATCAAAGTCTAATCTATGAAAAACTTTACTTAGCTTACCCATGACTATGAGCATGGCTATCGAGGATAGTTTATACACTCTCTGCAGAGATTGTACAGCTTCACCCACAAGACGTGATCATCTCATATTGCCACGCGATTAGCACACTTCCTTTGGTGTGCGACAGAGAGATCATGACAATGTCTTTACAAAGCAAAGCCTTCAACCTGGTCAAACCAACACTAAGGTTTCACCTCAGTAAGGAATCCACCATACCGGGACCCCTTTTTGAGCCGAGTAAGACTTCATATGGCTTATGCCACACTCACTTTCAATCTACAGTGAGACTTGGGTTGGGACCTGCAAATTAGTCAGACGGGACTGTCCCATATCAGCCTTGTGGTAATACGATAAGGCTTTGTAGTGGTAACTCACAGACCAGTCCTTAATTGACTTGTCCCATATTAGCCTTGTGGTAGTATGATAAGGGTTTTGTAGCAGTATTTCGCATACCCAATTATACAAGAGTAGTCAGGCACATCCTTGTTCTCGACTGTATAACTGCAGACGGGGTGTAATATCCTAAGTAATGAGATTGTACAGCCTCCCGTACGTTACTAGATAAGTGAAAATCTCCCCTATATGTGGGTAACACCGGGCCATGTAATCGTTATTTTATTAGTGAGTTATCTGAGGTGCATTTAAAGGAACTAAGGTAAAACCAAGGATAGGTTATGAGAAGTGAAAGGATTTGCTTAGATTGAGAACGGAAGGTGTAATTCCCGACAGGAGGCGATGTGGGATGATGATATGGTGATAATAAACTTGAAATTATTCTAAGGAGGATATTAAAGTATATTACACATAATGGTTATCAATCATCTAAGTTTTATTACGTGACAAGTGATTATTAGTCAGATTAACAAATATTATAAATATAAATCCATCATGGCTCACATACAACATCTTACAGGTAATGGATCAAGTTGTCGGGAACTAAAACATAGTGGCCTTAATGTTAACAAAGTGCTAATGCCTAAATATAAATTCAACGTGTTCATATGTTAGCCCCCATTAATGATTAAAGCATTGAAGCATAAATTCTTAATCGCTATTAAAGCATGTATACTAGAACATCGTAACAGAGCATTTAATAAGCCTAAAGTACCTAACACCAGTTCACTTAGGTCATCATGATGTAAATACTATATTAGCATGATATAATCAGGCAAGCATCAAAACGTGATAATTGTATTCAAAGATAAGAGGCTACAATTAATTATGGAACAGATGATATGTGGAACGAAGAACTTACGTCCGCGAGGTATTTGTCTTGAGCACGTTCGATGGACACATTGCATGAGGGATCCGAGGTGCGTAACTGCCTGAACATTTCCTCAAAGACCACATGCGAACCTGCGAGAAGATGAAGGCGAATCGAGCGAGGGTTAGGACAAACTATGGAAGGACAGAAAAGAGATCGTTCAGCCGGAGGGAAACGCGTTTGCTGGAGTATCAATGCGCGAAACGCTGTTCGGCGGTGAAAAAACGTCTCGCTGCGCAAAATCACAAAATGTCGCGTGAATCGTGTTTCAGCCGTGCAAAAACATCCCACTGCGCAAAATCATGAAACACCGTGTGAATCGTGTTTCAGCCGTGCACCTGACCGGCCGAACCACGTGACTGTGAAAAACAGTCACACGGCCGCTCCAACCATTGCCGCTGCCATCCGTGCGCCACCCACGCCTGCCGCTCCAAGCCACCGCCGCCACAGCCATGTCGGCCGCCGTCACCGCCTCCGACGACACTGCCGCCGCCACGACGCCGCCCGTGTGCCTCCCACTCCCAGCCGTCGCCGCCACAGGCCATGCCCGCCGCCGTTGCCACCTCAGCTGGTGCCACCGCCGACGGCCCCGCACTGGCCCCCGTGAGCAGGGGGAGAGAGATTAGATGGGGAAGAAGAGAGAGATCTGTTTGGGAAAAAAAGGCTATGCACGGGAAAGAAAAGAAGGCTTTCTTTTATTAGTCCTTAACCCAGCCTAGGAGGCTAATTAGGGTTTTTTTCTTTTAGTGTGCCACAGGTTTGGCCTTTCGAATGTCGACATCACATCCTGTTCCAAGGAAGCAACACAGCTGATTGATTCACCAGCATTCTTGTGAGTATTCACGAATCATGACGTATGACTATCTATTCATGATGATGCTATCTGGAAACAGAACTTTGCAGAGGCTGATTCTTTCTCTTGCTTTGTGGAGTTGCTTAGGCCCCGCTGCAAACGCTTCAGTTTGTGAGTTTTAGAAACTAGAAACCATTTGAAATATGTTAGTTTCTTAATTTTGATTTTTTGGTCTTTTTGTTTTGCTTTTTTTCTCTTATTGTTTGCATTGTCTCAAAAGATATAGTGGTGCTTTTTAATTTTTCTCATTTTTCTTAATTTCTGACTTAGAAAAAACCCAGTCACTATAGTACAGTTGCAGTCAAAAATCTACAGTAAAAACTAAAAATCATGGCTTTTAAACCATTTGGAGCATTACCTAAGCGGGTTTATAGACCACTTCTGCCAGAAGCTCGACAACAGTGCTGTTGGCATTCGAGGTACGCTCTCCAAACTATCGCAACTGCTAGCGAAGTATGTGGAGAGCTTCAACACCATTTGGAAATAACTACAGAAGTCTTCATGTACTAAATAGCACTGTCCTTCATTCTGTGCTTAGGGTGGTCCTGACTTGCTGTGTGAAGTGTTCAAATCTCGTTGTATCTGTTCCGATCTGACATGGACCTACAACATTCTTACAGTAGTTTTGTTGTAATGTTTGGAAACATTATAGCAGGAAATCCACACTGCTGCAACTGCCATCCTTATAGAATTGCCTGCAGCCTTAGTGACAAAAGCATGGTTTTCTGCAGGTTAATCCCCAGTTCTATGCATTCAGGTGAATAACACTACTGTTAAACCAGGAGTTCTACTTTGCCGACACTATTCATATATGGGACACGCTATTAAGTGATCCAGATGGTCCCCAGGTAACAAACAACACGCTCTGTTTTATTCTGCAAACCTTTGGTTCTAGCTCGTTGCCTGAAACTTTATACTGCCGAACGCAGGAAACCTTGCTCAGAATATGCTGCGCGATGCTGATCCTTGTCCGGAAACGCCTCTTGGCCGGTGATTTCACTTCCAATCTCAAGCTTCAGCAGAACTGCCCCCAAACAAACATCAGCCACCTCCTTTACGTCGCAAACAAGTTGGGGAGGGAGGCCCTGCTTTCTTTATTTTTTTCAGTCGAAACTGTAACTGTATTACCAACATTGCAGAACCACTGCTATGATGTTTATCATATCTAGTCCGTCAATATGAGGGGGCCTAATATGAATCCCTATCTACTGCTATGATGTTTGTCATATCTAGTTCAGCAATATGAGGGGGGCTAATATGAATCCCTATCCATGGTTTTCAGTCAAGCTGGCATGAATCATCCCAAGCGACATGTGCAGCAATCTCACAGTGAATATCTGTTAATGCCATTCTACTGTAGTCCTGTACCATTCTTCCACGGCCAGGTGAAGAGGCAGCTCCATCACTCTACAGTCTACAGAGTTGAAATCAAGAATCCATGTACATATTAGCACATGTGTATCAGTGTATGTATCTACTGGCCCAGAATAGATTCCAGATTCCAGAACAGTGCGGTTTCGGTGAGGAGAAGCGTCATCACCGATGCCGAAAGGCTACTGCTGCTCTTTCCACCTTTGTTTCACGAATAGTCTTTTGCACATCCCGCGAAACTCCCTGGTGCCGTTTTTTTGGCGTCCCTCGATCGGCGCAGGCGCTGGGAATTCCTCCCGCCGGAACCCATTTCGGTGCAAGGAAGGGACGCGCCCCCGAGGCTTTTCACATTTCGCTTGCAGCCTTGCACAGGGCGAAGTGACAGGGCAGCACTGGAAATAGCATCAATGCAAAGCCATTGCACTTGATTTGCACGCACCTGAATACGGGCCGATCTTTTTAACTTCTCAAAACAGATATTAGATTTTACTACAATAACTAACTTTTAAATTGAGTATTTTTTTAAGATAGAGGCTACAAATTAATTATAGTACACATTAAAAGCCCAACATCTGTACTGTTAAGGTTACAGACCAAACAGAGAGAGTGTGTGTATGGTAGTGGAGAGTTAGGTGAGCAATGCGCTCTTGGGTTCTCCCCAGGGCTTGCATCACGTATATATATATATCCTCGTAGGGAGTGTTTTTACAACCGTATCCTTACATCCGAGTATCATTCCCAATAGCAACTATGTCATTGTACATGTCTATCTTGGGTTTATAACTTCCTAACATGCTAGTTGGTTTAGGTAGGGGTCACCCCTACAACATGTACCATCTAAAATCGCAATCGAGTATCTCTCTCCGTAATCTCTGTCGCAAACAGTTAAAATTCAAAATTTTCAACCAAAAACCGTAAGCCGCAAACCAAAAAGAATAAGCCCGTAACATTTGTCATCAAAATAGAGTACATGATTAAGGTGGTGCTTATTTGGCTTTTAAGTCTGAGTTTATGGTTTTTTTTACACTGTAATGGTTTTTTGTACCGTAGTGTTGGTAGCTTTGTCAGTATAATTATATTTTAAAAATGTTATATCATCATAGATAATACAAAGTAATAAGAAAAAATCAAAATACCAAAAATACCAAAAAAAAAGATGAAATTAAGAAACTAAATGAGAGCAGAGAATATTATGCGAAATTTATTGTTGATTCAAGTCACAAAGGGTTACACATATATACAGTCTTGTATGGCTAATGGGAACACATGAATAATGTGAACACAACATATGAATATGAACACAATACATGTCAATGTGCCACAGAGAAATACATTCTTGACATCAAACCGATGAATAGGCCAATCCCGAGACACAACCAGAGACAGAACGGTGCGAACTGTGGCAGGCTTCACATCAAGACTGAAAGTCTCATCAAAGTCAATATCAGGACGCTGTGTAAAACCCTGAAGAACCCAACGAGCCTTGTAACGGTTGAGATAGCCATCTGAGTTGAGTTTATACTGAAAGATCCACTTGCCAGTGACAATATTTGCATTGGAAGGTTGCAGAACCAAATCCCACGTGTGATTAGCCTGCAAAGCGAAGAACTCTTCTTCCATGGCACTCCACCAATTTGGATCAGCGAGTGCCGAGCGATATGTCTTGGGGATAGGAGACAATGCCGCAGCATGAAGATTCATGCGTTGCACCTATTGGCGAAATCTGTGCTTGCCGCGGGTCACCATCGCGTGCAAGTTGGTGACCGGTATGATAAGGACCACGTTAGCTGGTATAGATGTCGGTGCTGTAGCAGTAGTATCGACGTCGAGTGGAGCAACCGACGGTGGCCCGGCTGAGGTGACTGCCGGTGGTGGCCCGGCTAGGGTGACAGCCATTCTGTGCAGCCTAGCAGAGGGGGCTCACAGGGACGAGCCATATGCGGGCGAAGGTAATCCTTCGACCGAACAGATCAGGCCACGAAGAGGGGCCTGGCATGCTGGGGACCACACGCAGACCGCGGGAGGATGTGTGTGCAGGCAGCACATGCGCGGTGTGGGCGTCAACCGGAAGAGACGCGCACGCGGACACAGTGGGCGCCGCACCATCCTCAGAGGTGCAGTCACGTAGGTGGTGGATGGGCAGGAGCTTGAGTACTTGCACGCAGAGACAACTGTGGTGGTCCGATAGGAACCGGTACAATGTTAAAGTCAGATAAAAATCAAACTCATGTGCGCCTGGTAGAAGAGTCATCTCGGCATAGGAGGAGGCCTCGTGAAGCATAACATGACGTGAGATGATGACTTGATTTGATTAAAGGTCAAGACATTGATAGCCTTTGTGGTCTGAGGAATAGCCAAGAAAGACGCATAAGGTGGAGTGGGGAGAAAGTTTGTGTGTGGCTGTGGCTGAAAGATTGGGGTAGCACTTGGATCCAAACACTCGAAGGTAGGAGTAGGTGGGATGTACGCCATAGAGCGCATAGAAGGGAGTGGAGGCATTGAGAGTTTTGGTGGGAAGGCGATTGAGCAGGTATGTGGTGATGTAGAGAGCCTCAACCCAGAAGGAGGGGGAGACTGGCCTGAAATAGCATGGAGCGAACGATGTTGTTGGTAGTACGGAGAACACGTTTGGCATTGCTGTTTTGCTGTGAGGTGTACGGGCATGACATGCGAAGAACGACCCCATGTGTGAGGAACAAGTGACGAGTGGAGGAGTTGTCAAACTCACGTCCGTTGTCGCACTGGACACTCTTGATCTTGTTGCCATACTGAGTTGCCACGTAAGAAAAAAATAGAGATGGTTGCAGACGGAGTCAGCATCATGGTGTTGAAGGCATTTGCCAGTGACTATTGATCCCATAAGCCGAGGCCAGACGTAGGAGTCCAGGAGGGTGCACTCAAGGCTGTAGGGGGCGCCATGGGCTGGGGTAGCAGAGGGGCCATGTGCTACGCCTGAGGGAACATCGCCGGGAAGTGGGCTGCCGCCAACGCATGCTGGGAAGACAGGCCATTGAGGCACATGGGCTGCTGCTATGCGGTGGGCGTGCGAGGCAAAGCACCGAAGAAGCCAGGCATCGTGGTCGGGCCAAGGCGCATCTGGATGATGCCTGTCCACGGGTTGTAGAAGGAGGACCACCCAGATAGGTTGCTGGCACTGTTGGTGCCTTTGCCTCAGTTGGCGCCCCTGTTCCTATGACGGTGACGGCGGTTGAAGGAGGCGCCCTATGGACGTAGCGTCGTGTGGCCGCTTGATGCGGCCCTTTGGCCGCCGACGGATGAGCTACCTGAGCCTTTGTTGTTGGAGGGGGGCCGTGGCGATGAGGGCGGTGGAGGGTGTCGATGGTCGAGACACCATCGTCAGTTCCTCAAGGAGAAAGTCGAATTAGACTTCGAGGAACGTGGGAAACGACCGCTGCTGTTTGAGAAGCACTGCCATGTAGGCGAACTTCTCATTCAGACCGTGCAAGATGTTCAGAACGAGAGTCCAGTCGTGGACAAGCTCGCCCACATCACCAAGAGCATCGGCCATGCCCTTTATCTTGCGGTAGTAGTTGGAGATGGAAATTCACCCTACATGAGGTTGCGGAATTCAGCGTCGAGGAACAACGCGCGAGTTTCCTTGTTACTGATGAACTGTTGTTCGATCCCGAGCCAAATGATGCGAGCGGTGGTGGCCGACCACATCGCAATCTCTAGGAGTTCGGTGGAGAGAGTACCGTACAGCCAAGAGATGACAACGCAGTCCATGCGATGCCAGTCGGGTGCGTCGGAACGAGCCTCGTCGGTGAGGACATGGCTGGTCAGGGGAGAACTTGGCGAGGGTGATGAGCATGAGGCCGTGCCACTTGGTGTAATTAGGGGAGACGAGGTCGAGGACAATCGGCACGCGGGCACGGATGTTCGGGACGCCCACAGCTTGGGCGTGAAGCTGTGTGACTGTGGTCGTCTCGGTGAGGATCAGCGCACGCTCGTCCTTGGCGCGCAAGGCCTCAGCACGTGCAACCTCCTCGCGTGCCTTGCACGCGGCTTTGTCATGTTGGCGGACAGCGACAGCCTTCTGTTCATGAGCAGCGGCAGCTTCACATTCCCAGGCAGTGGCGGCCTCGCTGTTGGTTATGGCGATGGCATAGATGGATTAGCGGAAGGTAGAGGTCAGGGACCGTAATGCTTTGATACCATGAGAGCAGAGAATATTATGCGAACTCTATTGTTGATTTAAGTCACAAAAGGTTACACACACATACATATATAGTCTAGTATGACTAATGGGAACACATAAATAATGTGAACACAACATATAATGAATATGAACATAACATATAAATATGAACACATCATATGATAAATATGAACATAATACATAAATATAAATATAACCTATAAATATAAATTAAAGAGTCAGACTAATATTAAAAATCAGAAGCTGAAACTCTAACGAGCCGGGTGAAAAATTGAGGCCGTCTGTAACGTGTGAATTTGCCCTTATTAACACAACACAGGGAAACATGCATAGTGGCACACGGGTGCGACCGCTAGATTGTCCTACTCTGAGTAAGAGAGAGGACTCGGAGGGTGACCGAGTGAGGAGATTATTGATGAGTCGGTGAGGGCTGTGTCCTGAAGACCAGGGATACCCTGGCAGGCTGCGACAGGTGCAGGGATCTCTCAATCTCTGCGACAAAATATACAGAGAGAGAAAGATGGAGAGAGAGACCGATCAACGAGCTGCCTGCCTGCCTGCCTGTAGCTATAGCTAGTAGTAGTAGCTGCTGCTGGTGCTGGGTAATGATCGATGGAAGTCAATCCGGGATAATCCAAATCTATTGAACGAAACTCCCCCATCTCAGCCCTTTCCAGCCGATCGAAACCCACAACCAATACGCCGCCACCACTATGCCGCGCACTGCGTCCACCCAGGTGTATCGATTATACTATCGACTACCGTTGATAAATTGGTAGTTGGCATGAAAACACAAAAACATTGAAAAGAAGGATACGAAAAGATGATAGGTCAATCAAGGGCATCAAGGACAGCAGTCACCGACCATGGTGGTCAATTTGCGACACAACAATGTACGCATATGCCAAAGCGAGGCGATGTCCACCTGAACCCTAGCTAGACACCATATACAGCGTTGTTCCTGGAGGACGTGAAGACCCTTTGTAATAATATATTTTTATTTTAATTACAAAGTTAAAGTTTAATATAGTAACTATTAGACTTAGTATATCACAAAATACAAAATAGTTAGACTTAGTATATCACAAAATACAAAATAGTATGAATAAGTCTAATAGTAACTATTGGCATATTAATATTATGAATAAGTCTTACAAAATTATAACATGCTACTAAGAATAATAATTTAGAAGAACACTACATTAGCCAAAGTACGCTAAGAAAGAGCCACAGTCATCATCTATCACTTGCTGAACAAGCAAGCAAGTTGTGAATAGAATGATCACAGAAAGCAATTTCTTCTAATATTTTTGGATGTAAAATCAAAGCTACAAGTTATCATCTATCACCTATCGAACAACAAGCAAATTGTGAATAGATGACTAATGAGAATATATGAATAATGTGAACACAATACATGAATGTGAATACATGAATGTGAACACATAAATAATAGTATCAACATCGATTTGATCCAATACATCATTCTCAATGCATAAAGTGGTCAGACAATTTAACATTTCATGTGACATTGATGACCTCAAAAAGTTTTTCAATAATTTTAACTTTGAAAAGTTTCTTTCAGCTGATGCTGTAGTTATAGAAACAATAAACAATATTTGATAAGCAATTGAAATATTTGAATAGTAGTTAATATCTCTAACAAACTCAAACATCTCAATAGCAGACATTGGCACACCTAACAAAGTCATTTGCAGCATTCTTGATTTAAAAAAGCTCATCTAACTCAACATCAAATGAATTATTTCGAGCAAAAGTATATGCAAATTTAGTGCACAACTTTCTTAGTTTGACATCATCTATTGACTTCATGTTTTTTTTAGCTAAGTAAAAACCCAAATATACTTTTAAACACTTTAAGTTCTTTGAATCTACTTTTCAATGAAGCATTTGCCACATCCACCATAACAAAAAAAAGAGTAATTTAACTTCAAAAGCCTTCTTAGTCGATAAAATTTCTTCATTGTAATCACATTTATCGAATTGCTTTTTTAATAGCATTGCATTTTACCAAAAAATGATGGATCTTTATTCATATCAGATGCAAGGCCTTTAACAATAGCCAAAGTAAATGCAAATCTTTCATTCTTGTACTTATCAAAGTATTGTATTATACCTTCAATTGCTGCAAGGTACAATCAATGCATATGGATGGAGATTGCGTCTTCTTACCATATTTACAATAAATAAAATGACATGCCAAATAACCATATCAAGTAAAAGCTCAAAACTGCCAAGCACATCAAATAAATTTTGTGCAACACTCTTTGATTTAGGAACAATATAGGTTTTACATAATTAAGATAAAGCTAATCTTAGCTAAGGAGCTTGATATCTAATACACTACTATAAAAGAGACTATACTGGACTGCTATATCACAGACGATTCATACGAATAACCGTCTGTAACATTTTCATAGATAGATATTTATACGAACCGTTTGTGATAATGTAAAGCTTCGCAGATGGTTCATATTAATGACTATCTATGATAATTCACAAAGAGTTATTTATACAAATCGTCTGTAATAATAACAGATATCATAAATGATTTGTATAAATAACCATCTGTAATAGTTCACAGATGATTATTAATATAAATCGTCTGTGATAGTTTTATATCATAGACGGTTGGTGGTTGGAACCGTCTGAGATACACCATATTATTATTATATATCCAATGTGATCTCGACAGATCTGTTTTCTTTGCGCTACATTGAAGGAGGTGGCCGGCTTTGGGGAGTTTGGTGAAAACATACCGTTTGTAGATTGATTTGTTTTTTATGATTAGATGTTAGTATTTACTTTTAATAACTTATATGCCTTGTATGTAATAGAGAGAGATGATGGCTAAGTTTTTAGATCTAGCTACGTACCTAACTAGGTTTAGAGATATGGTAGTTTGCTCCAATTTAAGAATGGGTCAGTACTCCTAATTTACTTCAATATATTCTTACTTGATATATATAAATATTGCTTCATGAATACGTGGCTAGCTACTTAATTTAGATATGAACAATTTATTATAAGGTGATTGACAATTATGTGTGCAAGTAGCTAGGCTGGTTAGCTATAGTAGCATTAATAATCCAATTTAACACTAGCTAATTTGTTACATGTGTAACGTATATGAGCCAAAACTATATATACATTGAGAACCGTGTGAGTGAGGAATACATTAATGGTGCATCAGCTTTTAAAAGAGCGGGCGAGCAGGATATGTTGAAGAAAGATATAGAATATATGTATTGTCCATGCATTGATTGTGATAATCTGAAGATATTTACTTAGTGCAAATCGAAAATTACTTGATTCGAAGAGGTTTCAAAAAAGGTATACATATTGGACCAATCACGGTGAAAAAAATATTATAAAGGATATGCCAGTTGTGGACTGTGCTTCAATGAGGATAGGTCATAGGATGACAATCTGCATCAGATGCTAGCGATACAGAAGGAAACTATAGTGAGAAAGAGTTTGGTAAACTCAATTGCTTGATAGGAGACTCGGAGAAATATTTATTCCTAGACTGCAATCCGTAATACACAAGGTAGTCATCCGTTCTTGAACTGCTGAAATTGAAGATAAGCAATAGTTGCACCATATACTTCTCGCCCGAGCACCAATACGAGGTTGTCGTCCCAACATGGCCAGCCAGGCCCGACAAATCCCCTGTCTCGCCTCCGTAATCACGTGCATCTATCACACACGGAACTATTTATACAAATAGGACTTTAGCATTGTTTTAAATAATAATTTTAAATATATATTTTTATAAATCTAACATCTTTTCCAAATTTGATTGCCGTGGCACCATGCTGCATGAGCTTAGTAGCGTAGTGACCGATGTCCTAAGGAGCTAGAGAAGTTCCATAGATATCTATCCAGCTAAAGAATAGAACTAGAATTGTAAAAATAAAGACCTAAAACTGAAATTAAAAAACATGACTAGAATATCATTAGTGTGAACAGTCCCCACACGCTCCGCCCATGCGTACGTGCGTGTGCGTCTCTACACTCGTCCCGGTGCCTCGCACACCACACAGCAGTAGCGACGCTAGCCAACCTGTCACTGCTAAGTACGTGCATGCGTCCCATCTTGCCCGTCAAGTACGTCGACTTACAGTGCAAAGACAGAAATTTTGTCTTTGATCTTGCTTGTTTCGATTTTTTTTCGACTTCTGTTTTTAACTTCTGTTTTTTCTCACTATTTAGTATTTTATCTTTTTTTGAATTTTTTTAGATATTTTAGATTTTTTGTATTTTCTTTTTTTCCTATATTTCTTTGTACTAGTAAGGTGTCCGTGCGTTGCAACGAAAAATCAAATAAAAGTGATGCATACTATGCAACAATAGACCCTTGTGCGCAGACAGAGCCATGGATTCTGGCACACAATTAGCGAATTCAGACGCAACACAATATCAACAGGATTAGGGTTAAAACAATTGATCAACGAAAGAAGTTTTAGAGTTAAACAGGAAGAACGGCAAAATCATCATGTTAAAACCAAAACTTGTGTACAAGTCCAAAAACATTAGTAATTTTATGCAACTCAAACAGCAAAAACACATTAAAATTCGTTGTAACGTGAGTTGTCCAATAACAGTTAGGCATCTACTGTATCTTATATCACCCTACTATATTGCAAGCAACAGATACACAAGGCCTTTCAAATATTCAACTATTTCAGATCCACCAAGTTTTGAAGTTTCAGAGACCATGTGAACAAAAGAACCTGGATAGGACAATAAAAAATTCATTAGTCAAATAAAAAATTCATTAATTAAAATTCCATTGTATAAATTGTGTACAAAAGATACGAAAAGAATTAGTGATTTACTTACGTTATTTAATGTCGAAACATTCTGTCAAGTGTATCGTTCCTTACGTCAACGGTATTCATGATAAAGTTCCTTGCATTCAAATCATGCAACACTACCTGGCGCAGTTCTGTTTAAAGAGAGCATTATTTAAATTATGAAAGAATACATACTTGCATACATTATTTACCTTTTGTTTTACCTTCAAGCTCTTGTAGCCTATCATCTTGTGGTCCAAATATGAAATTTGTACAATCCATTGTCATTAAGCAACCTTTTCAACAATGTATCAATTAGACGAGGAACAGGAATAAGATATAAGATGATGATGTATTCATAGTAGTTGCACACGTACCACATCGACTATTCTTCTTCAGCATTGTTGCAGCTAAAATATAGTTTTGTTCCCCCGCAAGTCTCCATTGTGTTAGATATCGCACAATAAGTCCATCCCAAACGCGCACAAATAATAAGTTCTTACTGATTATATTAAAAATGGACTCAATAAACAATATGCAATATAAATTATTTGTTTTCAAAAAAAATAACAGCATTCTATGCAACTTGCCTGTCATCCATGAGGCATAATTCCCTCATTGGTATCTGACGTGGGAAGTCTGTTGATGTGCCGACAATGACATGTACAACCAAACCGACCACATCTTACAAAAGTTACATCAATTGTAAGGATTGTTCAAAGCAACAACACAAAAGTATATATATCAAATAAGAGGCAGCATATATGAAAAAGTGGAGATCTTACCAACAATTGACTTGTTTGGTTTTAAATAAACATCTTCAAAATGTGTATATTGGATAGGGAGATCAGAAAATTGAATGATATTGCTCAATTGCTCAACCGTAGTTCGGTATGTGAACCTTAATTCAAGCTCTTTTCCAAGGAATCAAATTCGTTGGGATTTGGGTCAACGTTCTTGAGTGGATCTCATACGAATTCCCTTCGGCAAGTGTCGGTCAAATCTATGAGATTGTGCGCGAAGCAAAACACTTCCATTTTCATGCCCTAATAATAGAAATGCGAAAAACATATAAGTAATTGCATGAAATAATATTGGGATGACAATTAAAAGAACATATGGTGTAATGAACATTAAAGCAAATATCGATACATACATTCTCATCAGCGACTATTAGCTGAAGCATAGATCCAGTCATAATCTCTTGAATTGGAAATTTGTGCACTATATGTACACGAAAGTTCCACTTGTAATGTATGCTGTCTGGGCCCAACTCATGAAAGTGGATGCACCTATAAAAGGTAAATCGTCAACGACATTACATTTTGTGTTAAATGTACATTAAGATACATAAAGAATCAACTAAAGGAAAAATAGGAACATGCATAAACGTGTCTTCAAGAACACTTACCTAGACTGGAATGATATGTGTGTATCAAATGGAGCATAGACTCTTCGTAGAAAGGTTCCTAATCGACATCATCTTGACAAACAAATAGTTTGTCAGAACGTAATCTAATACGACGTACATCTTTTGTGTTAAACATTTCAATGAGACATACATCTGCACAAGAATGTCAGTTGCAAAAAACAAAGGATAACAAAGAAAATAATTCTACTTTTACACGAAACATCTCATATGTGTTTTGTAGTCTCATATGTGATTTGAAGTCTCTTGTTGAGTATAAAAGAATAGTTACATTACAACGTGACATCATAAAATACATGAAATTATCGAATTAACCAACGTAGAGGATTGATCGTGATTGGTTTTTCTCATTGCTGAAGTTCGTAACAACACACCATATGAAATTTAGCCCTGTTCAAAGAAAGTACATTTAAGAACTTCGACAGGAATAAAGTATTTGCCAAGTATGAATTTACAATCAAGTGATTAATACCTCGTCTATGATGTGAGTACTTCTTTGTAGACGATGTTTTTCGTGAAGGTACCATGGGTCTTTTTAGACATGCGCTGCTTGGCCTCCTTATCTGCAACGACAAGGACCTTGATGTTGTTTCTGGCGGTGGCCCTAGATAGCGCAACGTACAGTTGCCCATGAGAGAAGACCGGATCAGGGAGGTAGACACCAACATTCGGGATGGTCTGCCCCTGCGCCTTGTTGATTGTCATTGCGAAGCTGAGCCTGACCGGGATTTGCTTCCTCTTGAATCTAAACGGGAACATCTCGTCATCAGAGGGACATAGAGGTATCCGAGGGAGGAACACCCTCTTCCCGGTGTGCTGACCGTGCACAATTTTGGCATCAATCGCATTCTTTGGAACCCCGGACTACCGCCTCGTCCGTTGCATAGTCCATTAACGGGATCGATGTTCCTCAACAAAGATCACGGGACGCTTAATCTTGAGCTTAAGTACATGCGGAGGTAGCCCGTTAGGGGTCAATGTGTTTAAGAATTCAGGAGGGTAGTAGCTGTGGGGATCATCCTCCGCACAGTCAAAGCTATGGTACACCATCTCCTCCCCGCGAAATCGGTCAATCATTTTCATATTGATCTTATCGATATACGCATTTCGGGTTGACAAGATGGCCCGAGATGTGATATAGCTAGCATCCGATAGGTTCTGATCTAACATAGGAAACACACTATGTATAAGTTTATCGAGGTCTGTGTCCTTTCCTGTATATGGCACGCATATCTCGTCCGGAAGCCGTACAAAGCCATCTTCATTGCTCTCCTCTGTACCATTGCCGACCCGCAATAGGTACTCTGCAAACTCAGGATCACTTTGGGCCCTCATGTTACGTACGAGCCTTAGCTGTCGCATGCATTCCCATAGATATGACTTACGCAGCGTCGCATCAGTTATCTGTGGCCTAGTCCCCTTACGAACAATCGAAGCACCGCTCAAGTCTCCACCGAACACGATCGTCTTCCCACCGAACGGCAAGTCGGGTCGATCCATGATGTCTTGCATGCTATCGTCTAGGGCCTCATCGCTCGTCGCCTCGTCATGGAGGCTTCGTCCCATATTATTAGCGATGCACGCTGAAGAAGCTTAGCAGTCCCACTCTGCTTTGTGAAGTTACAGATCGCCCCATTACCAATGTTGAGTGGGATCTTGAACCTCGAGTGCGCCGTCCTACCTCCGGGCATGATGGAGGCAGCTACACCCGACGTCGCGGTTGCCACTGCAATCTTCCCATCGCCTCGGACCTTTGCAAGCAAAGCTTTATACAGAATGTCTTTCCGTGCCTCCGGGCCATCAACAAAGAAGACACCTCCATTACCGTCAACCGCAGATAATATCTCGTCGTATCTGCCCTTTGCTCAAGATTGAGGGAGGACGACAGAGAAATATGGTCAGGGTCTACCTCGATCGTTGACTCCTCATAGATCTCCCTAGCCTCTCCATCGTTGATTTCGTTCGACTCATCTATAGTGGGAAGAGGGAATGATGTTATGTCCTTACCCATCAACTGAAGCATATTTCTGATGTCCACCAACACCATCTGCTCAACGGTGTGTGGGCATACATGGGAACGGCGGTAGTCGTCCGACATTCCCTCAAGGTGCCTGTCCCATAGCCCACGCACATCATTTGGCTCACAGAACACCAGTATAATTGCGAAAAGCCTTCGGAGCGAGGATGGCATCTGGAATAGCTCAGCCTCCGTTAGACACTCTTCTACGGTGTTGTCGGCCTCGATAAGTCCCCTCTTCGCAGCAGCATCACGGAAGAATGGGTAGACTACACTATCCACTGTCCTAAGGTCTTCAAAGGAGGTGGCGCCAGGTACGTGGTTTAGTAGCACCCTGAGATAGTACCGCTCCCCCTCATTTGGGCGGGCAGACACAATTCTGCCAACTTGTGTTCGTTCCGTCCTCTGCTTCCACTTCTTCAAGCCTGGCTGCCAAACAAATGATGATGGAAAATCCCTGTACAAGATGCCTCGAGCCTCCTCATTTGTTCGGTTCATCTCAAAATACTCTGTCAGCATGGACCTCTCGACGCCATACCGGGCAACCACATCATGAAGATCTTGACCCACGTGGAACGAGACCATGTGCATGTTCGGTAGATGCAGCTGCATCTGCAACACTGGTGGGGAGATCTTGCTAAGGTCAAAACTATAGATCCTCCAAAGAGCTTCTGGTGGGGTAACCCACCTAGCATCCCTATACTGCTTGATCTCATCGATGTTCCCATTGCTATCGGGCTCATCAAGAGAAACAGATGCTCGGTCATGGCCCTTATAAACATACTTGAAAAGGTATTTCACGGCCTTTATGCTTGAGCAAATCTCAACGTTTATGTGGCAGTTATATTTCCTCAAGAGGTAAGGGTTGTATGGCACAACCCATCTGTTGTCAAGCATTTGTCGTCGAACCTTTGCACGGCGACCATCATCTCGTCTCCTGTACACTGGGTACGAATCCTTGCCTTGTAGTGTAGCTGCGTTGAAAGTGCGTGGGTAGTAGTTCTTGCATGTACCATCATGCATGCACACATTTTTTGGATTTAGGACTCCGCAAGGGCCATGCATCATATGCTTAACGATCATCTCGTACAGCTCTGGGTACTTGTTTTTGTCTGGGAGCTCTGCGGAGATGAGACAGTCATACTGTTCGGGACAAGTGAACTTGTTCCTTCCCTTCATGATAAGAAGAAAGTGAGCATGAGGAAGTCCCCTCTTCTGGAACTCAATGACATATGCATAAGCAGCTACTACGCCAAGGATATGCTTCTTAAATAACTGCTCCTTGAGGTCCTCTAGCTTGGCTCTGAATACCCGAACGATGAGATCAGGGCGATCCTGTGGGGTCTGTCCAGGCTCTAGCTCACGCCTTACCTCTTCCCAATTTGGGTTGCAAGTCATAGTTAGGAAGATGTCCGGCTTTCCATACTTTTGCACCAAGGCCATAGCATCCAAGAACCTTCGTTTCATATCTCTATCGCCCCCAATGAATGATGCAGGGAGCACAATCCTTTTGCCTACAACATGCGCACGGCTCTCTCCAGACTCTATGCTATCAACCAAGCCTTTATACAAGTCTGCGCGTATCTCCTTCTGATGTTGCCTAAAGTAGTCAAGTCTTGTACCCTCCACCTTGATGTACATGTCGACCGCATACTGCTGGAATAGGCGCTTGCCGTATAATAAGGCATTAAATATCCCGTGACGCATTTGGAATTTATAGCAGTAGTAATCTCTTACAGACACGCAAAGTCGGTTATTTGTATGCACGTCACTACCATCGTTGTTACTATTTTCACATGCTTGGATTACAGCTTCAAGGGGCACGTCATGCTTTGGAATATGTGGATGCCAGCCGAGCTCCCCTCCCGGGAAGAACATTGGATACGACAAAGGGTCGTAGCATCCGTAGTACGGCTTGATACTATATTTCTCATTATTGTTACCATATAGGATTACGCTACGATTGAAATCTTTGCGCAGCTCGTTGCCCTCAACCCACACAGCGGCCACCTCCGATGTTATCGGCCTGTTGTAGACTCTCTGGTCCATCTTTAAGTCTGTGTTTAGTGAGACACGATATTCCTCGAGGTTTTCAACCTGGCCTAGGCTCCGGAAAGTCTGTGAGTAAGGGTTTTCCCGAAGAATGTTGACAAGCGTCCTCACGACTTCCTGGTCGAGGCTAGGGAATGTGAAACCGGTGATCGAGAGTGGGGTCGTCATCGTAGAAATAGAGCTCAAGATGCTCTGGAGCAGAGTCACTCGAACCAAAGGAATGTACATTGTGATAAATTTGTCCGTGGGCTCTAAATGTGTATACTCCAGACCTCATGTTGGTATAGTTCTTATCAAGACTCACGCCTAGAGTAGTAAAGGAGAAGTGACCGTTGAAGAATCTAATGTTGTCCTGAAAATGCCTGGCATCAGGATCTGCACTTGACCAGAGCCTACGGAGATCTGGTGTTGGCTCTGGGTTCGACAGCCTGATTTGACCATTTGCGGCAAAAAAACCCTTTGACTCGTATTGAAACTTTTTCGCGTGGCGGGCGCGCGATCGCCTCGAGCTTCAACACGCGCGTGGTATTGGGTATATTCTGTATACATGATCGTAGGAATCTAGGACATTTGATCCGACGGAGCAGGCATCGGTGGCTCATCAAAGTCGATGTCTTCCATTGTGTCTCCATCCGCAGGATCGGTATAGCGGCCGCGTGCGAGATCAATGATGGATTGACATCCGATGAAGCTTCTAGATGTGGACATTGCATTGCAATTGATTCGGTGCATGGGGTATCTCTCGGTTGCGTAGCTTGCATTACGTTCATGAAGCAATGCTTGCCTCTCCTCGGATGTAATGCCGCTGGTTGAACCGGCGGGCATTAATCTCACTCCGCTCCTCCAATGTTAAACTTTGGACACGTGCTTTACGTCGTGCTCTTTGTGGGCATTAAACTCTTCCCTTTGTTCGGTGTTAAACTTTGGCGTCGTGCTCTTTGATTTTCTCGCCTTGCTAGCCTTTGCTCTGGTGTATAAGTTGTATACCTCGTTTTGCTCCATTTTGCTCGAATGTAATGCGAGCCTCTGTGACCCCGACTTGGTTGTGTTTGCTCTGGTGGTATGGTAGCGAACTTCGTTCCCACATCGTGGTCACGATTCCTACCTAAAGTTTATAGGGCATCTAATTAATAATAATAGAAGATATGCAACAAAGTGTGTACCATTAGAACTAATGTGCATAAAACAACCTACCATTTGAGCTATCGCCTTGTAGCAATACCCACGTCGTGTGAGACTACGAGATGGAAATGTACACAACGATGCAAAACTCTGGCATGCAACGTTTGATGCGTCACGTATAAAGAATCCACTTAGGGCATGTGGTATATTCTGTGATTGGTTTGGATGATGCGACATCTTCACTAAAATCTTTTGTGATCTATGGAGAAACCGATGTGAAAAGTAGAAATGGATATTAGTGCATCACTCAGCCTATACTCAGAAGGTGTTAAAAAGAGAACAACAAATGTGTAGGATGCCTGCCAACCATCACTCAACAGTGCTACTATTTTGCTAAGCATTTATTCGTAAGTAATAAATTACCTTAGTGTATATTCTGTTGCAGTAAGATAATCATCTCTCTTTACTACTTAGAGAATAGGGGCTAATGATACTTACTACTTAGAAGTACAGAAAGATATATCAGGAAACATGGAATTTTACCATCAGTATACTAAAAATAAGTTAAAAAGAAAACAAAAAATGTGTAAATGTGGGCGAACCATCACTCAACATTGCTACTACTTTGCTAAGCATTTATTCGTTGTAATAAATTACCTTACCGTATATTCTGATGCAGTAAGATAATCCTCTCTATTTACTGCTTCACCTCCTGAATGTGAGATGTAGTCCTACAGATCCAGGATAGACACACAAATTAATGTAATGCCCAAATGAATAATAGAAAAAGAGTGTAGTGCAGACATTATCAAAATGTTGAATAGACTTTCTCAATTTAGAGACTTAAGAGCAGAAAAAATATGGGAAAATTCCACCATCCCCTAAAAAGAGATGTATGTATGTATATTATAAATAAAAGTGATGTCTATGAAATGTCTATCATAATGAAGAGATTCGGCAGTACATAATCAGGTATGAAAATGACCAACAGAACCGTCCTAAAAACCTTTAGGTTGGGAATGGAAATGTAGGTTGTCTTATTAGCAGTATGGACATATATATAAGATATTTTAGCAAGTTGCACACATATTAAGATACACACAAGATTACCACTCCACCCTAAATTAACCCAGATAGTACGTCCTGATCCCAACCACAAAGAATAGTATGAATAATAAAAGTGCACATATCAAAGAGTCTACCTTGAAAACATAAAGCACCATCTGTTTTGTAACAGAGAGAATAACAAGCAGTTATATATTTTTAGATAACAAACATATCAAATTATACCCTTGCTTAAACTCACCAAGATGATTGATACCTTGCCAACTAAATGATTAACAGTACAATTCCCTCATCAATCCAATTCATCACCCACATGGTCTAGACAAAGCCTGACCACAATTGATTTAGAACACTTAGTATGAAACCAAGAATTAGCGGGACTTATTTCATCATAGTGATTATGAATATACAATGACTAAGGTCGAAATTTATGTTGTGAGACAATTTTATGGCTTTATGCCAACCTACACCATGCACCCATGGTAATTTCCACAAGGACACATATAAAGTCCATAAAAAGGGAGCATACTGGTAAAATGTCCAACCCTTACGTCAACATGTTACACAATGAGAATTAAGAGCATTAAGAGTGTAGTGCAGTGCAGAAATTATCAAAATGATGAATAGACTTTTTCAATTTAGAGAATTAAGAGCATAAAAAATATGAAAAAATTCCACCATCCCCTAAAAAGAAAAATTAGTACATGCACTTAATGGTAAAACATAGAGCAGTACAACCAATACCGGGTCTAGCTGCGACTTGAAATGTCTATGAACAGTAATTGCAGCAAATGCCTGAAAGAGTCAATTAATGCACATCAATTATTTTAAACCCATAATTATGCAAACAACAAATGGTATTTTGAATAAGAAAATCATCCTCCTTTATATTCATCAATTTGGCTCTTATGTGCTGATGCAAGTGCTTGTATTCATCGATCCTTGAGCTTGTTCTCAACTCAATTGTGTAGTGCAATGGACCAGCAATACAAGCATTTCACCATAGCTTGAAAACCATATTGCACCAACATTACATCAATACATCAACAGCAGTTCATTTGCAAGCACTTGTACAAGCAAAATTACAGAGCGCTGCGTTTAACGTTGTCTGGTGCACGAGTTATTACACATGATTTATTGAAATATAAAGTTACAACACCGAAGTAATAATTTGGCACCATGCCTTATCCATATTACACAATTGTAACAAAAGACTACTGGCAGCACACAGCAAAAAAACTCGCAGTCTGAGAAGCAACAACTTGGTGCTACCTGCTAACTGCTGCTGCTCGGCTAAGTACTGCACAAGAAACCACTTGGTGAGTTGAGTTGCAGACGAACTAATGTTATTTGTCTTTATTCACATGCTGGAGTAATGTAGGACTAACTAATGTTATTTGTGTTTCAACTAAAACAACACCCACTAATTACTCAACCATGAAGATCTGGAATATCCATTTTCAGTAATATCCTGTTTTGGTCTGATTTCAACGGCCATGTTAATAAACCTTTGGTTAATATCTCCTATGGATTTCAACTAAAACTTATCCCTATGGATTTCAACCTATGGTTTCAACTAAAACAACACCCACTAATTACTCAACCATGAAGATCTGGAATATCCATTTTCA
This sequence comes from Melocanna baccifera, assembly GCA_036346265.1. Lineage (NCBI taxonomy): Eukaryota > Viridiplantae > Streptophyta > Magnoliopsida > Poales > Poaceae > Melocanna > Melocanna baccifera. The sequence goes on from CM070678.1 coordinate 9,244,135, forward strand.
GTAATATCCTGTTTTGGTCTGATTTCAACGGCCATGTTAATATCCCTGTTCACTTTGATAGTATGCATTTTCAACAACCTTTTCAGTAATATCCTGTTTTGGTCTGATTTTTTACTCAGAGCAAACTTGTGGTTCCTAAATTTAACTACTGACACTCAATTTGTCTTGAAACTTAGTTATACTTCTTTGAAACTTCATGGTTACAAACAGAAACTTCATGGTTACAAACTTCTTAGCCCACTTTTATTCGGTTGTGCCATTCAGTTTGCTACATTAGAGCTGTTCCAAAAGGAACCACCAAAGGTTACAAGCGAAACATACCTTGATTTGCACAATTTGTTTTCAAGCGCATACAATGATTAAATCTGTGATAAATGTTCTTGAAATCTGCAGGGAAGTTCGACAAAAGCAAAGAATGAGCACAAGAAAACTCGCAATCTGAGAAGCAACAACATTGAACAAATCCTCTGTCATGTTGATCAAGAACACACAATGTATACAACATCAAGAATTGTCAATCAACAAACATAACAACAATTAAGATGGATCATTTTAACATCATGTTCACTCACCCTCATTCTGCTATTTTCTGTCCATTAATAAGATGCCTCAGGGTTCCAATGAGGCTATTCTGTTGTTGTCAATTGTTTTCTACATTCAATCCTGGTAAATTGTTGCTGTTTATGTGGAAGTGGGGGTGAGGGTGGTTAGCGGTAACAAGTTAGTTGTAAATTACATACAAGGTTTTAGAGGTTAGAATAAAAAGTCAACATATGATGATGCAGTCTTCTAGTCATTACTTTAAAGCAATCATTCAGGTAGATGTCAGTGTGTAAAAAACAACCACAAGGCACAAGATCATATTGTAAATTATAAGAAACAATAGGTTCATGTAGAGCAACAGTTCTTGATGAGTGCCTGCAGTAATTTAGAGAAATAGGGCCCTGTCTTTGATAAATGTACCATATCAATGTAGTTTTAACATGCACTGTATTTAACCAAGTAAAAGAAGGTTGTATCTTCTCAATAAGAGAATTTGAGTTCCATTGAACTTAATCGCAAAGCTGCAGATCATGTATTTGACATGGTTCATATTGCAAATAAACAAGTGCGTGTAAACTTGCGATTGCCAAGTGTTGAGAAAGGGTACTGTGTGCCCGAGAAAATTTTGTGCGGACATATCTAGATTATTAAATGATCTTGATGCATTGCACTTGCTGAAAATCTTCTCGATGTTTCATAAGCAATGTGTATTCTCTTTTTTTTTGCCCAAAAGAGGAATGTCCATTTTCTTGTAAAGTACATTTTCCTTAATGTTGCCTTACAAGGTTGATGTTGTTCAAACATTAGGAAACGTACTACATATGAAACATCGGACTAATGTTTGTGGTCTTGATTGAAAATGAGATTTCTCGGGCCACGATGACACATTGCATCGATCTTCTAAGAACGCCTTTTGGAGGTTCTATAGTGTTATGTCCTAAATGGAAGATAATAATAGTCAATTCCTCGTATATTATAACCGAATTATAGACTCGGACATACTTGGTCATCGGTAACAATGTAACATGTTCATCATAATCAGACAGATAAGTCTGTGATTGAATTTCGAATTGTTGACTCGGTAGGATGACCAAGTGAGCCATGTCATAATAATCCTAAATATATTAAATCGAGATGTCAACTCTTTCCTGCATAGAACACTTGTTGTGTATGGGTTGTTGATGCATAGACATAGTAATCCTAAATATATTAAATCGAGATGTCAACTCTTTCCCGCATAGAACACTTGGTGTGTATGGGTTGTGATGCATAGACATAGTGGGTGTGAAATATTTGGTTTCGATGGAACACGGGTCCGATGATCCTCTTTGTATAAATGAATCCTACATTAGTAAGGTTGCACATAGATGAGCGATTGCCCGTGCACATTATATGGATGAGCTGTTTTGGTCGATTTTTACTCGAGCAAACTTGTGGTTCCTAAATTTAACTCTTGACACTCAATTTGTCTTGAAACTTAGTTATACTTCTTTGAAACTTCATGGTTACAAGCGAAACTTCATGGTTACAAACTTCTTAGCCCACTTTTATTCGGTTGTGCCATTGGTTTGCTACATTAGAGCTGTTCCAAAAGGAACCACCAAAGGTTACAAGCGAAACATACCTTGATTTGCACAAATTGTTTTCAAGCGCATACAATGATTAAATGCGTGATAAATGTTCTTGAAACCTGCAGGGAAGTTCGACAAAAGCAAAGAATGAGCACAAGAAAACTCGCAATCTGAGAAGCAACAACATTGAACAAATCCTCTGTCATGTTGATCAAGAACACACAATGTATACAACATCAAGAATTGTCAATCAACAAACATAACAACAATTAAGATGGATCACTTCCATTATACAACATATGAAGGGGATCAAACTTAACAACATTGAACAAATTGTTTAAGGGTTATATGAATGTGCTCAGAGGGTCTAACTACCAAAAATATTGAGTGGTAAATATTCCAGTACTATCTTTGTATGCTAAAAACCTTTGTAGTGACTTCCACACTTCCACTGCAATATTGCTCATCCACGCATAAACAGTTAAACACCAATCCAAACTACAATAGCAATCCCAACAAACACGAGGGGCACTGAGATACCAAACCAAAGGAGGACCAGGGCAAACATAGTGGTGAAAGAAACAGCACCAGATGATTTCTCCCCCCACACAAGAGCATTCAAAATGAAGAAAATGACAAAAGCAATCCCTGGAAACAGGAAAGCTGTGTGCAGGGTTATCTTCTTCCACTCGGAACCCTTGAACATCTTGTAGAGACGCGAAGAATAATAGCCAGCAAGCAAACCCATCAAGACCCAGTTCTCTAATGTAAATAGCACATCTCTAATATAATCTAAGTCACATATCTCGTAATTCCACATTTAAGAAACAATCCACAGAAAAGTCCTCCAGAAAAACACCACAACCCTTATCAAAAAATTACCTATGTCCGCAACTGAAATATCCCAAAACCCAGCAACGACTATTCAAATGTGTATCTAAGTTAGCGAAGGGAGGGGAGGATGCGGCGGCGGAGGACGGAGAGGGGTGGGGGAGTAGGAGGCGCGCGCGGGGTTGGGGAGTAGGGGAGGAGGCGCCGGGGTAGAGGAGGAGGTGGCGGCGGGGCGGAGGGGGTGAGGGCTGCTGGCCTGGCCGCGAAGAGGGCGGGGACGGAGAGGGGAGGCGGCGCGCGGCGGGCGAAGGGAGGGAGGATGCGGCGGCGGAGGAGGAGAGGGGTGGGGAGTAGGAGGCGGCGGCGGGGATGGAGAGAGGGGAGGCGGCGCGGGGGTAGCGGAGTAGGGGAGGAGGCGCTCGGGGGGTAGAGGAGGCGCTCGGGGGGTAGAGGAGGCGGGGGGAAAGCGGTGGCGGCGGAAGAAAGCGAGGCGGCGGGGAGAGCAGAGAGGCGGGGGGAGAGCGGGGTGGCGGCGCGAGAGAGCGAGGCGGCGGGGGAGAGCAGAGAGCGAGGGGAGGCGGGAGAGCGTGGCGCGGGAGAGCGAGGTGAGGCAGGGAGGCGGGAAAGCGGGGTGGCGGCAGGAAGAAAGCGAGGCGGCGGGGGGAGCGGGGTGGCGGCGCGGAGATAGCGAGGCGGCGGGGGGAGAGCAGAGAGCGAGGGGGAGGCGGGGGGAGAGCGTGGCGGCGGGGGAGAGCGAGGGTGAGGCAGGGGAGGCGGGGCGTGCGGGTAGGTTTTAATTGTAAACCAACGGTTGAGATGCTATGAATAATCAGATCGAATGGCTAAGAAAAAGTGAGGGAGGACTCATCAACCACCAACTCCTTCTTTTAAAGTAGTAAAGATTATCCTTAATGGATTAACATGTTTTTTCTATTTTTACATTTTTTTAATTAATTATACTCAAAAAGCTAAATTAGCTACAGTAAAAAATTAGCTATAATAAAATTTCAACTAAAAATTAGAAACTATCGTTAAAACGAGCATCCCAAAAAAATGACGCCAATAATGACGCTAGTTGACTCGTCCAATTTTAATTCGTTGCGTGCTCGGTACGGGGAATATCTAGTGTAAACATTGCCTAAATATTGGTGTAGCATCATTCAAATTTCTCCTTTTAACTATCGGATCATGGCGACTGGCCCCGCTCATGTTCCATCGCTGTTCCATCGCCAGGCAGAAAAAAATACTATAGTAGATACTGTAACTACAATATTTACTACAGTAAAAAGTTTTTTGTTTGTTTTTTTTCTCATGTTCCTTAGCATAATCCGCTCTAATTTAGTATAGCGTTTTTATTTTTAAATTTTTTAAAATTTAATTATACTCAATAAACCAACTCAGTTATAGTGTTTTTTCAACCAGTTACAGTATTTTTTCAACAAAAAACTAAAAATCATCGTTATTCCGATCATCCCCTAAAAAACGGATCATGGACTCATGGTAGTGTGAATCGATCTGGTTCGTTGGATGAATTTACAGAAGGTTGACATTGCCGCGTCCAGGTCTGTTAATGGTTCGTACGAAGCTAAACACCTGGACGCTTGTATTAGTGTATGTATATGATATAGATAACTGTTATGTATAATATTATTTATGTTATTTATAAAACTAAAGATAACTTCTATAATGAGTTTTTTTATATATCATTATAGACAACTCTTTCACTATATAATATATCTTATTTTTTACATTACAATTAATTATTATATAAAAGACCAGATTTACAGGCAGACCTATTATACATACATGGCCTTTAGATTCATGGAGCGACAACCATTCGCCGTGATATACAACTCAACGCCGGCGAGAAGTTTGCTATATAAAATTACAATAGTACCATGCATGCGATTCGGAGCAGCTAGCTAGTAGCACCGTGCAAACGCTGCAATCGCAGGGGTTTCGTTTAATGTTTTCGTTGGGTTCGCGTTCGCCTCGCACGCGCCCGCACACACAAGCTTGCGCTGGGCGGTGCGCGGCGCGCGCGCAGAGGGAGAGGGCGAGGCACAGACACTTGCCGGTGCCACGCAAACAGCGCACGCACGCACGTACGTCCACGGCAGGGGCAGGGGCAGGGGCAGAGGCCTTCGCGCTCTGCCCTCGCAATTGTGAGGGGTCGGGCCCATCGCTACCCACTTCGGTTGGTGCCATCGACCTCGCCTAGTCTTCTCAACCTGTCGATCTGTGAAGCAACATTTGGCCGAAAGATATAGTTACCAAACAATTTAACTTCTGACTTCTTTTTTACTATTTATTATTTTTTAGATTTTTTATTTTTTTATTTTTTTTCTGTATTTCTTTATATTGTATATGATGGACTAACATATTTTTTATTTTTTAAAAATTTAACCATACCAAATAAGTCAATTTAGTATAGTAAAAAATAAGTTAACTATAATAAACAAAGCTACACGCTAATGCTATTCCAAATACCCCAATATTAATCATTAACCAGTCCTGATGATGCTCCCGGATCAATCCACATGATTAAGAATCTATCTGCGCTTTTTATGGCCTTGATTGTATAGCAGAAATTTCAGGGATTTTTTTTATAAAAATAACCAAATTTACACAGAAACCTTGCACATTCCCCTGTTTGTGGTTCTTCCCTTCATCACCTGCCCACCTGTGTTGTGTGATGCCGGGTTGCATCACGTGCTAATTCTAGGTTTCTAGTACTGCTACTTTTGACTGCTCCATTGGAACAAAGGAACCCGTGGGGTATACCTTGACATTTTATGTGATGTTATATTGTTATATATAGATATGTGTCGCGTGGGTGGTCATGTAAAATCAAGACCGATTAGATAGTCGCAGGATCTTTTTGAAGCATGTACTACCCTTTCTTGCTCTTGCCCTTCAGCATTCCACTAGTCAGTTGGCATGCAACCACATAGAGCTACTATGTAAGGCTGTATCTGCGGATCACAATGCACTGCTCTTCAAATCATGTGAAGAAATGATGTGGGGTTGAGCTAGATTATGTAACATTAACTTAGCAAAATTACGTAATTATGTTAGTGGTGTCTGAAATGAAATAAAGAGTAGATAAATTGGAATGGAGGGCAAGTAGGAATTCACAGAGATTCCAAACACCAGAGAAAGGTAGCTACTTCTTTGATACGAATTTTAGAGGGGAAAAGTTTTGACTTCAACAAGAGTTTCTATTTTACGGTGACGAAATCAAATTACACCCTCCCTCCAATGTTTTCGACTCAACCAAACACAAGTTTTTATTAACCAAAAAACAACACAAATATCTTTCTTTTTTACTTCGGGAAGTACTAGTATACAATAAAGTATCATGGCTAACTTTGCTTCCTAGAAATCCAGATTTGGCACGTTGCGGTGACCCGTGCTATCACTATCCTACTTTATGGCACAACCACTTATCCAACATAATGGTATCAGTATATAGTTATTATCTAATAAAATAGGATAAATTTTTGTTTTATCGATTAAGAAGTCATATCACGGTATTACAATAAAATAATAATTAGAGACGGTGCAATAATATTACAATACTATGGCCATATAGGGCTAAAGTTTGTTACAAAACTAAAATAGTTGTCCAATTATTATAATACCACTAAAACCAGAAATACTTCTAACTAATAATTATATAAGTACTAGACCTACATATGCAACTTTATAAACATTAACCAATATCTCTAAGGATTTATGCCATCTCACATCATCTCGAAAATAAGCGTTTTATATTGGAGAAGATTTCAGATTTAAAATTTAGAAATCTACTGATCACTCACATGATAAGATAGAACCCCCATTTGGTTCCTAGGAGACACGCATAAATTCATGATTTATATAACATTGCGCAGGCCTGTACCATTTTATCCATAGCTACTCTGATTTTTATTGTGAATGATTTTTTATATTTCCTTAGTTGCGATGCCCAAATCAGTGTACAGATTTTCTTTCCTCTATTTTCGTATATTATACCTCCAATTGAAACCTTGTTCATGAAATTCCCTAGATAATCTACATACCCATTGTAGAGTGTGTACTAATATGATATAGTTACTAGTTTTACCCGTCTTAGACAGAATAATGATCGATATGACAGATACAGCCCATCATACAAGTGAAAGCAAGTAAGTTCTTAGATTATATCTATATGCAAAGCATTCTAACCTTTCTCTCTACACCTTCCCAAAGGTACTCTCTGCCTGCTAAATACTTACATTGCAGGTTAATTTTTTCTTCAGTTGAGCCCGCCAAATTTCCGTCCATCATTCCCCATCATTCATCTTAATTGAGTAAAAATTCATTTGATGCATTTGATTATTATATTGTAATAAGGACATAATTTGTTTTAAGTGAAGATACTCCAGTCAATATGATCAAACACATGAGCTAGAACTAGTAGTAGTAATTAGGGTCAGACACGTTCAGGTGGAGTCATTTCTCTTGACTTAGATAGTCATATGTATTTAATACGTAGACTATAATTTAATTTATGAGAATACAAAATACGCTACATAGATGTGTCCCAAATGGCAAACCTATTGTCAGATAAAAATTGATTATAGTATTCACATTTAAATTTTTATTTTTTGTGCACTTGTTGCTTCCTACCACTTCTATTGATGTGAAAATTTGTTTTGTTAATGTAATGTTGTCGATAACTATTCGTTGCCGGTGAAATACCGCTTGCATGCATATATGTATACATATTCATACATATATGTATGTATGTATATATGTATGTTATCATTTCTCCCCCCACCGGCCCAATAGGCCTTGGGCCAACTGTCATCCCAGCCTTCCCGTTAACTACCTATCTCTCTCCACATACTCGGATCTCTATCTCCTTTAGCTCACTCTCCCGACTTCCTATATACTCCACTGGCAGGCATCGTCGTCCCCTTCGTCGGTTGCCTGTCAACAATGGGTTGGATTTTAGGGAAATATGGGTGGATCTGAGTGATGGGTTGGATTTTGCTCACTCTCCTGACTTCCTACTTAATCCTTCGTCTTTTTGTTCCTTTTCTTCGATGGGTTGGATTGCGGGGAAATATGGGTGGATCTGAGTGATGGCTATGCGCTTCTTACCATAGTTGCATTGTGGTTCTGGGTGGCGACTGCTCTCTCTCTCTCTCGGTTTCTCGCTGATCCTTATCTTTTCTACTTATGCACTGTATGAGTTAGGGTAGTGAAAAATTTACAACTGTTGATGAGGTGTTGTGCATTCTAGTAATTTATTTTTACTGGTGTTGACTGGTAGTGAAAATATACTTAGAATCGATTCAAATTTGTTTTTACACCGAATGATGAAACTCTACAGGTGCGAGAGGCACTGACTGACCCTGGACAGTCTAACATCTCAATGAGCTAGTTTCCCAATACTATTTTCCTCAAAAAGGGTTCTAACAGCATGCTGACTTTACTAATTTGGTTGATTGAGTTCTTCTTTATTTCTAGATATTGACTCTGTCTGTAGGTGACTGATTCGACTACTATAGATCGTGGCAACTCTAATGGTCTCAAAGAAGCTTAACAATTGTGATTGTATATAGTTGTATTTATTTATATTTATGGACACGTTTGTGTATTCTTTTGCATGCACATAAAAGCATTTAAGATTGTAAACTTTGGGAGTTGTAGCATATTATTTACGGGAACGAGACTTATGCATGCATTCATTTATTCTGTATTCTTATATTATAATTCAGTCTGATATATGTTTGTAGCAACTTAATCACCTTGTAATTTAGTCATTAGTTGTTCGATTAATTTCACTTAATTCTCTAATTTATTGGTTAATGTGAGTTAAGTGTGCGGGTGTTTCACACATGCACTTTCCTCGCTTAAGGCCGCGCTCAGTTGAGCTTCTATGACCGCGGCGATGGACGTTTAATTTTTTTAAAATTACTTACACTTTTTTCGTTTTTTATTTTCGGTTTTTTTATATTTTTTATATGTAATTATACTCAATAAACCAACTCAGCTACAGTATTTTTTTCAACTAACTACAGTATTTTTTCAGCAAAAATTAAAAATCATCGCTATTTCGATCACCCCTAGTATTCCAAGATAAGCACATTTTCTTCGCGCAAAATATCTCAATCGCGGAGGTTAAGGGGGGTGATCGGTTTGGCTTTTTTTCGGCTTCAGCTTCTAGTTTCAGCTTTTTTTTCACTATTCACTACACTATCCACTAACTCAGCTACAGTGTTTTTTCAGCCAAAAGCCAAAAGCCATCGCTATTCCGATCACCCCCTAAACCGGCTTGCCTAGTCAATAAATGCGGCACACGTACACGTTAACACGGTCAATGAAACTGGGACCCACCGATCTGGTGCCCTGAGCAAAGGTGGTGAGTGCATGGGGTCCATGACTCAGTCCCTGACAGGTGTGCGTCCAGTAAATCCTCCTCTCTCTCCACCTCCCTCTATTTTTCTAGGAGGCATCACCGAGTGATAGTGAGACAGACAGGATGGGGGTGTGATGGTTGGTTTTTTAGCAACGGTTTTGGATCTTGATTTTTATAATTTTTAAATTTTGATTATTTATAAGAGATAGTATATAGAAAAAAATAATTATATATAATTTTAGCTGATATAACTGAACTTTGTAGAATATAAGCTATAATTAACTATAAATTCTATCTTAAAAGATATATTATTAAAAAAAATTATTTACTGTAGCAAAAATGATAAGATAAAAGTAAAACAAAAAATAATGTCATGCGTGTAAAGTGTGTTGGCGAGAGAGTGGGAGTTTTGCAGGACGTGGACGTACGGATCCAGTCAACGGGGCGGACCGCCATGTCATTGGTGGCTGCCGTCCAACGTGGCAAGTACTGGCGCTGCCACCTCTCCTTCCCCTCTCTCTCCACCTCGTAAGTCGCGCCCCTCCCATCTCTCACTTCTCAACCACAACGATTCTGTCTCGTCCCCTTCTCTCTCCTCTTTTATTGGCCCCTTCGCGGTTTTTATTTTGTGGCATGCCTTGCAGTCACGTCGTCCCGCGCACGCATCCCCCTTTTGCATGGCCGGAGCACCCTTCTACCCGGGTAATAGCATGCTCCCTCTTCTCTCTCTCATCTCGCAAACTCTCTCTCTCTACAGCATGGCCTTTTATCGCGCGCCTTGAGGGAGAGACAGGGCGCCGGGCCTCCGGCTGGGGCGTGGGCCCTGCTTCACGTGGCTCCCACGTGTCAGCGTCCACGTGGTGCGTAATCGTATGCATGCTTGTCCTGGCTTCGCTTTGCTTGAAGCCAAGAAATGGTGGGAAACAAGGCTGGGTGATGGGATGGCGTCGTGGCTGTGTGGGGAAGACGGTGCGTTGACTTTTGGTTTGACCGTCATGTTTAGAATGTCTCGTTTTGGTCAATCTTTTATGCCTGTCTACTTGCTCGATCCTCTCTTTCTCCTCTCTCCATATATTGTTCTTCTTTGCACCTTGGGAGAACGCAGACGGACTTGCGTAGTGTACGATAGTGTAGTTAGCTGCTATAGCTAGGCTGCGCTGTGCGTTGCACACCGCATTGGAAACCTCAAATCGTCATGCTTGTGTGCAAATGTGGAGAAATGACACTACTCGAATGATAGCTAAAGGGTTGTGAGAACTAATGAAATAATGAAGCAGGTGTGTGATCACCGGTATGCTAATGTTCCATCACAATTTTAGTTGCGCTGAAACTATGGGATCGATCCATTGTATGAAGGGAAAAGGAAAATGTAAAATCGTTTTCAATTAGATTACGCGTTGTACAAGAAGTACAGGGTGCAACTCAATGCTAGGCAACTAAACTTTCCCTAATAATGTCAACTTTTTTTGTCTACTCTACTGATCTCAAACCCTAATGAATGGTTAGCCTTGATAGTAGATACTGCGCACGAAACTTGAAATGCGAAAACAATTCTCATATAGCTAAATTTTACTCCACATATTGAGCCTAAATGAAAAAATGGCAATCCACACAACTAACGAATAGTCAGTCCTTCCAAATGCGCATTAGGCAAAGTACAAATAATTACTTGCCGTACAAGGAGGTGGCCACGCACTGCACTAGTAATGCTTTCCCGGAGACAAAAGGTCCACTCCATCGTAAGAAAAATCTCACACTGGGTAGATCGAAAACCCCAAAATTGGCTTGTTCGGTTGGTCGGTCACTCGGTTGTGCGACTTCCCATCTACGCTCCCCATGCGTGTGGTGCATGCAATTCCCTTGTCAATTTTACGATAGTTGCTGGTACTAAGAACTGTACTTAGCCCCATAAAAAAACACAACGATTAAGCAAATCCAAGCCCTTCGTTTTCTGCAACCATGGGAAACAAGTTTGCGATTGACGAGCGCGGCCACACTGTTGCATGCAATCGCCCTGCCTGCCCCCCACTGTTTCGAGTCACAACACAGGTGCCTCGGAATTCCCAAACTAATGCCACCGTGCATGCCTTGGTGACCCCAAAAGCACCTGCAAATCGCAGGTTTTGGCACCCAAACTCGCTTAATCAGCTCTCCCCGGCACCTGCGCCGCGCAACTTGCCTCCTCCGCCCATCCTTTTTTTTTTGGGCGCCTGGCAGCACAAAATCCTACCTGAAAACGCTGTGCATTGTTAGTGTTTGCCCATGTCAGCGCGAAAGTATATAGAGTACAGTAATCGATATCTCTTCGGCGTGCCCACACGCACACACGAGTGCAAGGGCAGGGCTTCCTGTAATCCTTTTGCTGTCAATAGCGCCAGGATTTTAGAGAGGTCTCCTCCCCACTCTGCAGTGGCATCGATCATGGGACACACGTCTGGGTAAACAAATCGGCATGCCATTTTGCCCAGCTCCCCTGGCCCACAAGTCGGGGTCTCAGGCCCTGATCTGCCGTACAGACGCACACCGTAATCTATACATGCTTCGTAGTGGCATATCTAGCAGGGGTAATACGGACTGAGGTTAGCACGTACTCCCACAGATATGTTGTAATCTTGTGTGTGCTGGTGGGTCAGAAGCACTACGACCGACACGCACCCGCACGGCCGGCTCGGTATTCGTTTAGCCTAGTGTTGCTGGTGCATGAAACCATGTATTAGCGTGCACTACGGCCCTGGCCGTTAAAGCGGCTCGAGCCGTCAGTGCGACGCGGAGCCATGGCCTTACAAGGGCAGGGGCCCACAAGCAAGGTCACCGTGCACCGATGGCCCACGACGCAACCTCGCAGTGCACTAAAAGAGAAGTACAACACATGAAATATAGCACAAGTACATAATTGGCGGCTTGCTAATTAGCTATACGTGCTTGCCCGTTAAATAAATGGAGCACAAATAGAAGAAGTAAATAAAAAAAAGTTCAAATCTGTTTCGAATTGTAGTCCCCCAATTTATCTAGACTGTCATGTAAAGTATATTTCCTCCTTTTCGTGTTATTTGTCTAACTAGTAACATCTGCACACACTAATTATGCATTAGGCTATACGTACCTGTCTTACAAAATCTAAGTAAAATTTATGCATTAGACTATGCATACCTGTCTTATATGACGTATTTCTAAAACGCTGTTCTCTCAATAGCTAATATTGGACAAATATTGTAAAACAGATGAAGTACTTGGCAATTAATTAGTAGTGTGCCTCATCAATATGCATTGACAAACCCGAGAGGTATTTAGTTCACCTTTTTCGGTTTTATCCTTTTAAACATATACTCTGTCCACACATGTAATCACCCTGGATTTCGTGTGATCAAAGCTTTTTCAAAGTTTAACCATTGCTATATATTAAAATTATATAAATTGATTACACAAAATAATATTATTAAATTTGTCTTGCAAAATTCTTTCATAATATATATATTTATTATTTTTGTTAATATATTATCATAATAAATTATAGTTAAAATCTTATAATAGAGACTACAAAAAGTCAAGAACACACTATGTTTATAGACACGGTGAGTACCAATATTTAATGAGACGTTTGTAGTTTCCATCTCAACCAATGCTACTTTTAAATGGAAAACTCACTTCCCCCAGTAGTCCTCCAGACATAATAATTCCAGTGAATTCTGAGGAATCGGATTGGGTAAATAAATATACAATTTCCGTGTAAAAAAGAATGAATATGCATATTAAGTATTAAACAAAATGGGAGCCATAAAAAAATGGACAAGATGGCGAAAGGAAAGAAAGACGTGATTCAATTCAGATAGGGAGGGAGAGAAATGATTTTGGCGAGATCTGATCAAATCTATCAACTCATCGCAGGTTCTCGAAATTGGAGTGTGGTAAGTTGTAATTAATGTAACAAACGAACACATGACGAAGAATAGCCCCCTCCGCTAGCTAGCTCCAAGTTTCAAAGGAAACTTAACCAAAATAACACGACTCCAGCTGCAGCTACGAATGAATGCCTCTCAAAACAAACATCAAATCGCTCCTTTCCTCGAGTCTTTTCTACTCCTATCTTTCCATCTTCACGTGCCATAAATGAATTTACCCCTTCGCTTCACTTGCTGCGTGAGCAGCAGCTGTGGCTAAAAGCTTAGCCACCATCATTGCCTCCACTTCTCGAAGCAAAATGCTACGCTGATCACCAGCTCGTAGGCAGTCTCGCTACCTAGTCGGCGGTGTAGCCTAGGCGGTGTAGCTCCTCGCCGAGGCCCCCGTCGTCGTCGTAGTCGGTTGCCGCGTGCTCCTCGTCGGCGTGGTCGGTCGGCGCGTGGCTGGACGTGGTGGTGGACGACGCGCCGTCGCCGGACGACGAGGGCGGGACCATGAGCTGCTGCGCCAGTGGGTCCAAGCTCACGGCCCGGCTCTTGGGCGGCGACGACGCCCCGGACGCCGACGACGGGGCGGGCGAGCGGCCCACCATGGGCACCGGCTCGGTGAGCTGCTTGCCGTCGCGCGGCGGCGAGAACACCACGGGCAGGTACTCGTCGCTGTCGCACGGGAACTTGGAGTTCTTGAAGTGCTCCTTCAGCGCGTCCAGGCCCTGTGCATGTACGCGATAGTGTGAATTATAGTATGATAGTACCAACACAGTAAATTGTGGGCTAGTAGAATTAAGAGTAATACTTGCACGCGTGCGTATGTGACTTGGCAAATCTTGCGCGAGTTGAACACTTCCCACGGCTGCCTGTGGAAGGCCCTGTACAACCGAACGGCGGCCTCCGGCGAGGTGAGGTTGACGAAGCCGTAGCCCACATTGCACTTGTTGCTGCATGGTATTAAAAGTATTAAAAGTTTGCATATATAACGCGCAAACCAAAATGTTCATTTCACATTCGAAAAACTTCAGAATGATGATGTCGTTATAGTAGTATTAATTGTAGTAAGAACTTGTTAGTATAGAATTGATGCTGGGAAGTAATAAGCTTTGTGAACTAAAATCACATGAATTTTTTATTGTTCATAAGGGAAGGCCCTTGATTCGCATTATTTAAAAAAGTAGGAACAAGGAAAAAACACACAGGAATAGGATAGGATAGACATGCATGCGCAAAATGCATACAAAGGATTGAAAAACAGAGAAATTTTTGCAAATGTATACGAACTACAAAGGATTGAAAAACATAGGAATTTTGTAGGATGGGTGTTGCAGGGAGAGAAAAACGCATGAATTTTAGAGTCAATAGTAAACTCGTTCTGGATGGCGACGGATCGAGGCAGGGTGGCGCTAGATGAGGTAGGCGGCACTGGACGACGGCGGATCGAGCCAGGCGACGCAGGACAGCTGCGGATCAAGGCAGGAGGCGCCGTTGAAGCGCAAGCGTTGGCGGTGGCGATGGAACCTCGAGCGGCAGTGGCAGCGGCGGAAGCACCGTGGTAGCTCAAGCGGCGACCGCAGAAGCTCAAGCCGCGGCGGCATTGTACCTCGAGCTTCAACTCAGTGATGGTAGCGACAATGAGTCCCTCCCGCTGGCCGCCCTCTCACGCACGCACGAGCTTGCACTGTATGCTTTTTTCCAACGAAATTCCTACGGTTTCTTGGGGAGTGAATAGCAATCCTATAGAATTTGGTTTGAGTGATTCCTTCGAATCAAATACCTATATCCATTCCTCTGGATTCTTGAATCCTATATTTCCTTCGAAATCCCTGTGAATCAAAGAGAAATCCCTGTGAATCAAAGAGGCATGAAGCTGCCCTTTGACAGCACGAAGGTCCTCGTCATTGGGCATTTGATAGGTCTTTTCTCAACTTGCATCATGCAAGAGAAAAGCTAGTAGTGGAAAGAGTGCATGGTCGAGTTCTTTTCGGTTTATTACTTACAGCTTCCCTGAACCAAACAAACAAACAATGGGGGCATTTTTATTGAAACGTCTTATCGGCATTCTGTTCGTTTATTCAAGTTCTCGCGTTAGGACTAAAAACTATATGCTATAATCATAAGCTATAAACCATAGCCAAGAACTCCCTTAATTAGCCTACACCATTGTTCATACTATTACCTAAAAAAACCCATGTCAAAAACGCATTGATCAACCTTTCACCGCTACTCCATGATGTCTCCACTCCTTTTGTATTGACCTTGCTATGGAAGTGCAGGGGCAGTGCAAGCAAGAAAGCATGCTAGGGAGATCCTAAGGCAGATGTGCAAGAAAAGATGACAGGTGAACAGATCCTTTTGATCAGCTGATGCATGCAACAAAAGAATTGATGGCATCAAAACGAGAAGGATCTGGTGTGATCTCCCTTGGAGTGCCAATTTGTTTTCCATTTGGACTAATAAGGCCATAGCACCACAAAGTAGGCGTCCATATGACATGTGTAGCAGACTAACAGTACAATGTAGTACGATGCCCACCCAAAGATACCTCGATCCACAAGCTCACACTACCAGGCTACCAGCTAAAACTCAAATCTCCCCACTTTCCTCTTCTCCCGACTCTCATCGTGTTCTTCCATTTTAACAAAGTTCCATTGCACCAAATCCCCACACAAACAACCAAAATTTTTAGTTGCGAAGTGTGTGTCGCGGTAGTGTTGCATTGGGCACCATAAAATATAAATGCAGCTTATTGGCAGCCGACTCACTTGAAATCGATGGGGAGGTAGACGAAATCGTAGGACGAGAACGGCTGGCCCTCAACTTCGCCGTCATCGCCCGCCGCGATCTGCTCGTTGGAGAGGATGCAGTGGTTGTCCAGCATGTTGAGGAGAAGCTTCTGGCTGCGAGATTAACAAGACCAACTCAAGCATCAGCACACAAGGCGATTCTGAGCTTGTAGCACCCATGAGATATAGCATTGTTTGCAACAATGTGGAAACTAACATAGCGACCTGTATTTGTTCGGTATGTTCCTGATCATCACGGTGGTTCTTGTGTCCTTCCAGGAGGACGGCTCTACCGTGTCGGCGGCGTCGCCGAAGGCCTCGGGCTCCTTGAACAAGAATCGCGCCTCCCACCCGGTCTTCTGGCCTCTCCAACTCCCGCCACGGCCGGCTCCTTTCTGGCCTTGCTTGCCGGACGCTGTCGCGGTTGATGACGACGCGGAAGCCGTCGAGGACGTCGCCGACAAGACGCTGTTCTTGCCGCCCTTGCCCTTGCGCTCGTGGCTCGTGCCGGCACTGCCGCCCTTGGACTGATCACCCGCGCTAGCCTTTGCAGAGCTCCTCCTCAGAAGCACCACTCCTTCCCTCGCCTTGCTGGTGACGGAGGACGACGACGACGACGAGGCCTGCGGAGGCTGCGCCGGCGCTGGCGCCGGATGCCATGCCGCTTGCATCCTCGGCGGAATCGGGGCCATGGGCTGGTGCGACACGTACGCGCGCCTATGTGCGCACACACCAAATTTTAGCCGCCCATTGGATGGATAGGTGAGAAGGCCGGATGAATTGAGCGGCGTGCAAGAATTTACCTGCGGGGGCCGGGGCCGGAAGGGCGCGTGAACTCGATGACGAGGCGGCGGCCAAAGAGGTCCCTGCCGTTGAGCTCGGCCAGCGCGCGCGCGGCGTCGCGCGTGTCGAAGAACTCCACGAACTTGTGGCTCGGCCGCTGCGCCGACTCCCTCACATCCTTCACGTCACCTGCACACACAAGACGACTAATCGAATTGGTGCGGCAAGCACAAGAAGCGAACATTGAAAAATCTGATCAGGATGTTATAATATGGCTGGCTCGTTGGTCGGTGGTGCATACCGAAAGCTTGGAAGGCTTCGCGGAGTTCGGAGAGGGAGACGCCGGGGAGGGAATTGAGCACGACGAGGGAGCCGCGATTGGCGCCGTCGTCGGGAAGAGTGGAGACGGCGGCGAAGTGGGCCCAGACGGCCTGACCCAGGACAAGGCCGCGGCTGTCGTCGTGGGGCCAATCCCAGGCCTGGGGCGGCGGCGGGGGAGGCCAGGTGGGGGACGCGGCAGCGGCAGCGTACAGCTGGCCGAGGCGGCTCTGCTGCCGCATGTGCTGCTCGCGCACCCTGGCGACGGCGACCTCGGCGGCGCGGAGATCGAAAAAGTGGACGGTGGCCACGCCCTCGGACGCCAGCGCCGACACGTCCACCGCGCGCACCGCGCCGAAGGGCGCCATCGCGCACGCCACCTCGGCCTCCGGAGCTTGCGGCGGCACCAGGCTCAGCACAACCGCGCGGCTAGCCGGACCATCCACCACCGTCGCAGCCGCCGGCACGGAGTACCCCGGCTGCTGCGCCATAGCCGCCGCCGGCGGCGGCATAACCGTGTACGGCTGCGGGCAGTAGAGCTGGTGCGGAAGCGGCTGGAACGGGTAGGGAGCGGCAACAGCAGGGTAGAACGCCTGAGCTCCGGCGTCCAGAAGGTTCGGGGCGGCTCCCTGCGTCCCACCCATGCCACTCCCTCCTGCTTCCTCCATGGCCCAAGCACGTACGTACAGAACAAACCCAAGAACCCGAGAAGAGGCAAGGGAGACGAAAGAATGCCTCCGATCAAGAACTAGGCTAGAATTGTACTTTAGGGACCCTCTGCCGTCTCTCTCCTTACTCTTGCTTAGCTGTATACCCTCTGTGTGTGTGTGTGGGTAGTACTGGCTGATGCTGGTAACGAGAGAGAGAGAGAGGAGAGAGGGGCGGGGGTGGGAGCTCTTTTTATGGTAATGGTCGCGGGAAAAGAAAACAGGTGGGCTTTTATTTGGGACTCTACAGACTACAGGAACAAAGGGGGAGACAGGGGAGGGGAGAAGGAGAAGAGTCGAGGAGGGTGGCGAGGGAGGCGTGGCCTTGCGCTGCTGGCCTTCTTGTTAGTTCGGATCTTCTGTAACGTCGCGGCGTGTTGATCTTGCACCAGCCCTGGGTTGCTCCGTGTAGCAGTACCAGTGCATCCGAGTTCACTTCTCCTGTCTCAGAAATTTTCCCAATTACTGCCGCCGTTCCAGCGATGTCTTCTTCTCTTAGATCTGTCCATTAGACCGTACCGATATGGTATAGATCTGATCTAGATACGACCAATTTACATACAGTAAATAAATATGTTATACCGTGCTGGTCCACAGGCCGAGGATCAAGCCCATGGCTCACGACCGTGCCGTGCCGGCACAGGCACGGTTAGGCCTTAATGTGCCGTGTCGGCACGACTTACCCGTTTAACCGGGAAAAAAAAGAGAAAATATAGAAAATTAAAGAAAAATATAGAAAATTATAGACGTTGTTAATCATCAAGATAATTATTGTCAATGATATAATAAACTTTGTTAACTTGTTAAATTACATTGCATAGCTACCTTGTTAAAAATTTTATCAAGTAAAAACTTAACTTGAGAAAATCCTAGTAAAGAAAAAAATACAACCTATAAAGCTCACTAGTAATTACATCTGAAGGAAAAATATTAGAAATCCTATTCATTACTATCTAGATATAAATTGTCAAAAAATTCTTCTAAATCTGTATTCTCTGCAGTATGTTAGAGTCTTGATTCAATTTGTTCCCAATCCTAAACGATCAGAAGGATTTCAACCATCTTGTTTGAGAGATTTGTTCGCCGCTCCTCAATTATTCTTCCAAATTTTCTAGGTCGGACGTTCATTGCTACACAAAAACTCTTATATGCGGCTATTCATTGGTTAGAACAATTAATACATGAAATTGTATCTCTAAAAGAATCAAAACAAACATTTAATCGTTTTAATTCAGACTTAATAATAAAATTAATAATATGACAAACACAACGTCGATGTAGTAAGATAGAGTGTGCATAAGTATTAAATATAGGAATAAGAATTTTCATAGTCTTAGTGTTTACAGCTACATTATCTAAAGTTATAGAATAAATCTTATCCATGAGGACAAAATCTTCTACAACTTTAATAACACATTCTGCAATATTTTTAGTAATATATAAAAACATTAATTAATGTAAATCCTACAATTCTTTTTTTATTATATAGTCATCATTAATATAATGAGCAACAATACTAATATAATCCCCCTAGCCCTAACACTCTATATGCCTGATGTCAAAGGAACACAGAATGTACGAGTATAATTTTCTTTTTAATATTTCACGACAGTTGATATAATATTCAATAAAATCTCTAGTTGTGGTTTGCCTAGATGCAACACTAAAATGAGGATTATGAGTAGTCCTAATCTATTTTTCAAAAGCATCAGACTTACCAAATTTTAAGGGTAAATCTTGAGAAGTAATTAATCTACAAAGCGATTCCCGAGTTACATCCGGGTTGTACTCCCAAGTACGTACCGAACGGTCGGAGTTATATTGCAGTTGCAGTTAGCACATTTGTATTGCTTGTCTTCTTTTGCAGCTTGTATATGCCGTTGCAGGTGACGCTTCCCACCTAAAGATTTTGCAGATAATTTATTACTAAAAATTTTACAAACAGCATACCTCACTGAATTCCCAGCATTGTCAGTCTTAAATTTCTTACCGGATGGAGGCCGGATGCCCCTATTTACAGAAAAAAAAAGTTTTATATTTTTTTAATTTTTCAATTTTTTATTTTTCTATACCCAAACGATTAAAACTGGCCATTGGGCGTCTTTGGCCGACGCAAGCACGGCCCATGCTCGGCGACGCGCGTTTAGGCACGGCCAATAAGGCCGTGTAATAAGCGCCGCGTCTTGCGTCTCGCGCCGCGAGCCGCGGTGCAAGCCAGCACGGCCGAAGCGTCTTTGTGTGCCGGCCGAACGCAGTTAAGGCTAAGCGGGCGTCTTGCCCGCCTAGCCCGTTAGCCCAAAAAGCAGAAAAATAAGAAAAATCGTAGAAAAATAAGAAAAATTGTAAAAAATTGTAGAAAATTCAGAAAAATTCAAAAAAATATAGAAAATTATAGACATTACTAATCATAAAAATAAATATTTGCAATGATACAATGATCTTTATTAACTTATTAAATTAATCATAAAAATAAATATTTGTAATTATATAGAAAATTATATACGGCCGTGTCGTGTCGTGCCGTCTTAGGCGGCGCGACGCGGCCCGATGGCTAAGCGGGCCGCGCGTGCTTGGCCCGCCGTCACGCACCTCGGCCGAGCACGGCGGCCCGGCGTCGTGCGTCTTGCGGCCGCCGTTCTGGTCGTGCGTCGCCGTTGTGGGCGGGCCTACGTGTGTCGTCTTGTGGTGCGGCCCGTTTAAGCCCGGCCCATTTGGCCACCTTTACAAACGATCAAAAAGGGTCTGAAAATGGATTTTTCATCGGGCTGTCTGGGCCTTGTCGGTACAACCCATTTACGCCCATTACAACCCGTGCTGTGACGGTACGGCCCACGAGTGTTATCGGGCTGTGCCGTGCCAGGTCGGGCCAACAGTGGCGGGCCGTTGGCCGACTCGCTAAGGCCCGCCCCATTGACCACTTATAGCTTATGTGCCGTCCACTTTATCACATGTTCAAGAACACAAGAATTTATAGAAACTTTTTAATTATTTTGGATGTTTAAGAAAAAATTATGTCTAAACGAAGCCTTAGGCCCTGTTCTTTTGCGCTACCGTCGATATTTTTTGCTACGTTTTTCGAGATAGCGATGAACTACAGAGACGCCTATGCAAATGATATACATAGTTTTGAGCTCATAAAACTGTTTGGAGAAACAATTTTGAAAAGTCGCTTCGCTTCTCCAGAATTGCTTATGAATCCTCTATATTTTCATGAAGGCCCTCTTTTTCCTGGATATCACCCCATCGTTTTCTCGAATTTACGCAGGCGGTCCTTGATTTTATGCGAAAAATCCTTCGCTTTATCTAGAAATAAGTACGAATCCTTGCTTTTTTAGAGAATCCACTCTTATGAATTTTTGACTTTTTTATTTCGGTCTATATGATAACTAGTGCGGTGTACACCGCGCTTATGTTACTGGTAAATAAATAAATCTATTAAAAGATAGAAGAATTTGCGAGCTCTCGGGCTGTCCACGTCATCCCTCGCTCCTCAGGCGTCCACATCGACATGGCCTGTTTTGCTCAGGCCCATCCGATCGTGCGACCGGCTACATCTCACCGTCCACCTATGTGACGTGCAGTGCGTGCCCTAGTCCCCCTCATTCCCCTTTCACAGCCCGCCGCCGCAACACCTCACAGATCCCACGCCCTCACCCGTCCCCTGTCTCCTCCCCTTCGACCTCACCGCCGCTCCTGGTGGTGGTCCTCCCGCCGTTCCCAACCGCCTTCCCAGGCTCCTCTTGCGCTTTGTCTCGTAGACCGCTGCCACTCCTCTCAGCCCGGTGGTCGTCCTCCCGCCCTTCCCGGGGTGAGCTGCTGCCCTCAAGCCCGTCCCTCGTTTCCTGTCGGCGGGGACGCGACCTATGCGGCGGCACGCGTGTCCAGTGACGGCTCTATTGGCATCCTCCATTTGCAACGAGTCCTGGGTGCCCGAACCCTCTCGGCGGGAACGCGGCCTATGCGGCGGCACACGCTGCCGGTGACGGCTCCGTTGGCATCCTCCACTGCATCGAGTCCTGGGCGCCCGATTCCTCTAGGCGGGAACGCGGCCTATGGGGCGGCCCGCGTGCCTGGCGATGACTCCCTTGCCATCCTCCACTGCATCATGTCCTAGCTGCCCGACGAGCAGAGCCGCGCCTAGACGTCGCCGCCGCTATTCCTCCTACTCCCCTTCGACCGGCTGCCACCGCCGCCGCCCCTGGTTATCGCACTTGTGCCTCTGCCGCATGCAGATCTGCTCTCCTTCCTCCTTCCCCCCGCCCTTCCCTCCTCTTTGCCCCCACCCCTTCCCCCTTCCGTTCCTCCCCGTCGTCACCGCCATCGGCAACACTCGCAATTGATGCTTCTGACTAATTTTACAACTTTTTCCATCCTGATTTTTCTGTCACTTAATGGTGTAGAGTTTTTGCTGAATCGAGGCGGTGTTTGCCCGATTGGGTCAGCTCCCAGAGGTAACTTATTTCTCCACCCTCTTTTTTTGGCCTTCACATTTCCTGAGTTCCAACTTTGGTTACTATGTTCAGCGATTTCGTGAGTTCCAACTTTGGTTACTGTAGTTAGCGGAAAATATACTGCAACAATTCCTTCTTTTTCCTACTCCGATTTTCCATGTTTTGTGATGTGGCTTTTATGTTGTCTGTAGGTGAGGGTCCTTATTTCATACTTCTCAATGCAGATGATGTGGATAGCCCGAGCAAGTCATTATTTCAGGTAATCAAAAGTTCATAACTTTTTGGGTATTAAGCGTTTCCATTGGATCAGGAATGAAAAAACGCTGCCGTAGCAGAATTATGCGTTTCCTACTTTGGTAGACCGATTGGTTGCCGAACTAAAAGTTTTACATGGATGCATATTGCCGACGCACACTGCTATAAGTAGACGTAGATTCCTTTTTTGAGAAATTTACCAAGGGAAAAATGTTGTGGCCACTGTGATGATAGACTTCTCACATCCTAGATGTTCGATAGTCATAAGCTTTAATGACTAATCATTGATCATCATATCGCAGATACTTTCCAGGAAGTACTAATGCTTTATAAGGAAGAACGTCCAGCCATGGATTGTGCTGCTGACACTAGGGGAGAGGATTTCTCGAAAAGTGCTGCTGCTACGGTTACCTGTGTAGCACTGTTATATGTATATGTTGGCACCTCTCATTTTCATTGAAATCCTATTAAGTGCTACCAGTTGAACAATCGGCGATTAGCAAATCAACTTTCCATCTTTACTTTCGTAATGGCAACATTGTTTTAGATCTTTGTGCCTTCTGCCTTTCAACCACCAATGTAAAGATAGTAGCAGTTCCTTCAAGTATCATGGTTCTAACCCCGGAGACCTTTGACTCGGTTGTCCTTGATGGAACCAAAGATGTCCTTGTTAAGTTCTATGCCCCATGGTAGGTTTTTATGATCAGCTTGTCATCCACCAAATTCTTTTTCATTACACTGCTTCGATGAATTTGATTTCAGTCGATGCCGGTTTTATTTCATAGCTATGGTCACTGCAATCGTCTTACTACAATCAGTAGTAGATCTGACTAGCTTGAAAATTTCCAAAATAATGCAGTTTCCTTTTGCAAGCGCTGGGTATGCATCCTCATTTTTTCTGTCTTTCTAACTCGGGCTTGTGCTTGTTTTTAGATATAGGAGAAACTGGCTTTTGTTTTCAAGCTAGACGAGAGCGTCGTGATTGGCAACGTTGATGCTGGCAAACACACTGACTTGGCTGAAAAGTATGCACTCTTAAATATCTGTTCTACTGGTTCTTATATAGATTGGTTCCCATCTTTATTTTTCTGAGGGAAACATGCCATTGGTGTTCATGTACTTAGGTGAGCTGTTAGGCGTAACATATTTACTTTATGGCTATCTGGTAATTTTGGTTATGTATGTCGTTTCCCCCATAACATAAGAGAATTCGTAATTATATATCCTACTTTCAGGTACGGAGTTTCTGGTTTTCCAACATTGAAGTTCGTCCCAAAGGGAAACCAAGCTGGTGAAGACTGTGTTGGCGGTCGGGACTTGGATGACTTTGTCAAGTTTATTGATGAAAAGTGTAGGCCAAGCCGTGATTCAAAAGGTCAACTTACTTTAGAGGTTGGTGACACATAGAAACAATTGCATCAGGGAATTATGTAGGATGAATACGTAATCTGATATAATCTATTTATTGCTTCTGTAGGGTGAGCTTGTGGCAACTTTGGATCCTCTTGTGAAGGAGTTCCTCAATACCACGAATGACAAACGAAAGGAAGTCCTCTCTAAAATGGAAGAGAATGTTGCTAAGCTGTGGTTCTACTACCATGTACTAAGCTTGCCCCTTTCCCTCCACTACATTTATAAGTAGTGTTCTCAGGTTTTTATGTAGGTAATGGCACGGACAGTGCATGACTTCTTTTGCTGCTTCTAAACCAGACATGGAAAGATCTATGTGAACTCTACAAAGAAGATAGTGGGGAAAGATTATGAATATGCTAAAAAGGAAATCGAGAGGCTTCATCTTGGAGAAGGTGGGCAATGAAAGTTTCCCTACCTCATTCAATTCGTAGATGATATTACTTAAACACTAATTTCCGTATTTCTTTATATGGCAATCGATCAGTCCTTCCAAAGCTGATGAATTCGTCATCAAGAACACATTCTTTTGACCTTTTCTTCTTGATGGTGATGACCCACGAGCCCCAACCTGCCATTGAAGTATAATACATCCTTGTTTTTGATTTTTTGCATGGTCCAGATACTCGTAGTGCGTCTTTTCTATCTAGTTGTTATATAATATGAACACAGTCAGCAACAATTTTAAACGTTGGCAAATGGTATGCAAAAAGATTAACCATGTAAAACAAAAAGGGTGTTGCTAGCGCCCGTAATTCTCATCGGATGTTTCGATGAATATTCGTAGATAGTATGTGCAATAATTTTAACCATCATATACAACAATATGTTTTTACAAAATTTTCGATATTGCACTGGTTACTGATTGTTGCACATATGAGATCAAAATGTTGCACAAACAACACTAACCTCTCTTGGTAGGATCTCGATGTTGTACTGGTTATTGATTGTTGCACATATAAAATCAAAATATTGCACAAACAACGTCTACCTCCCATGACATGCTGCGGCGAGGCCTCAGGTGCGACGATGACGGGCAGTGGGAAGGTGGCGCGAATGATGTGGATCCGGTGTTAGGAGGAGAAGGCTACCCATGTTCTCACGGCATACGAATGGGCCAGGCTGGGGCGACCGCATCCCTACCAGCCGTCAGGGTCCTCAGCGTCGACCCCAAGGATTGCTCTTCTCCCTCCGAAACGTTAATGCTTTCTTGTCCCTTGGTGCACTTGACCTCCTAGGCTGTCGGGGAAGGGAGAAGGCCGGATCCAGCGACACCGTGCCCGAGGACAGTCGAAAAGGAAGTTGATGGCGGTAGTCGGATCTAGTGGTGACATGCTGGAAGACGGCCAAAGAGGAAGTCGACAGCAGCGCCGGTGACGGGGACGGGGTGGCTGGGGCTCGTTGTCGTCGCCGTATATGGGGATCAGGGTGTCATGTAGAGAGAGGAAGAGAGTGAGAGAAGGGAGTGAGAGGGGGTGGGAAAAGTGGAGTGAAGCCGTCCGATAAAAATCTCTTCTCCATACGTATGAAGCATATCAATTTCAAAACAAAAATATCATAAACTGTTACTGTTAAAATTATCTTGATAACAATATTCGCAAAGATGACTAATATCTATATAAATAAAAATAATCGGTAATATTTAAGGTGTCTCCTTTGTTTTGAGAGTAAGAAAATTTTACAATAATTCTAAGAAATAAAAAATATAGAAATTATCATATTAATCAAAAGAAAAAGAAAATAATCTCCACCACTTATTTTGATGAGGTTAGATTACAATTGTGCAGATTAATTATATATATAGATATTACAGTTATATAATAAATGTAATTGTATTTCAATTATAGAAAGTAGAGATATATATCAAAGATAACTGTATTATAATATCTAGCTGTGCAACTACGTGGGTACATCTACCTGTCGGAGTAAGCTCTTTTCTTTGATGTTGAGAAGTGGGACTTGAAGATATGTGGTTGAGATGCCAGTATTATGTTCCAACTTTCATTATCTTTAAAAATTACTACAGGTTTGTAGACATTAAGGTCAACGAATAATCTGCCCTAAGGTAACTTACTACCCATTTTTTGTTCTTTCTAAAGTTGTCTTGAATTGTTATTGTCCTATTTTATCAAAAAAAATCTATTTGATACATGTAATTCGCTGAAAATGCAAGTATTCGCGCACCAATAGAAAGGCCACTATAGTCATCGTTTAGTATGGTTCGCATCTAGTACATTGAAATCTTTGGGTCCGTATGAGATACAAAAGAATCATACGTTCCAGATGGCGCATCAGAGAAAGGGGAAAAAAATAAATTTGCGCCGATGGTTGCCCCGGTTGCACAGTATCGCAGAAGATCTTGCACCCCGGCCAGCTGGACGTGGAGGGGAGAGGACCCGGTGCGGCGGCGCCAAAGAGTTGTTCAGACGGTGGCCGTGGGTTTAGACGAGTAGGGGGTAGGACCCGCCGCTGTAAGCAAGAAGAGGATGTCCGGTCATGTCGAGGTGTATATTCTGTGTATTTTGTTACGAGAATATGACCAATGGGCAATATGATAAAAACGCAAACAGGCATGTCCGTACGGACGCGACGTTCCGAACGGACGCCGGTACGTCCGTACGAACGCGGCGGTCCGTACGTCGACAACTGTAGCCTTTTCACCATCTACAAATATGTTCATCCATGTACAGAAACAGTGAATTAATGAAAAGTAATAGTTCTCTCAATACTTGTCTCAAACCTCTTGCAATACGTTATCAGCACATAGAAATAAGACAAGGTAAAAGCAAGCACTATGCGAGAATCAAAAACAAGCATTTTCGGAAAATTCTCGTTTTTTGGTTGAACCCCGACGCGGCGCGACCCCTGGCAGCGTGGCCTACCCCCGGCGCGTTGCACGGCCCCCTGGCCGAGCAGCCCGGCGAGGACACCCAGTGCGGCGCGTCCAGCGGCCTACGCGGTACGGCGATGCACGGCCCGGCGGCAGCGGCGGCGCGCAGCTCTGCGGCGCGCGCAGTTACTGCGCCGCGACGCGACCTGGCGGGCGGCGGCGGCGGCGGCGCGCGGCGGGCCGCAGGGAGGCGCGTAAAGGCTGCGGCCGGACGGCGGCGCAGATGGTGGCAAGACGGTGTGCGGCACGGCGGCGCGGCACGGCAGCGCCGCATGGCGCGCAGACGCGCGGCCGGCCAAAGATCGCGCGGCAGCGCAGCGCAGCACGACGCGCCCGGCGCGGCCAACACAACAAAGCCGGCCAGCCAGCAGCCGGCGCGGGCGTGGGCACGGAACTCGGCGACGAGCACCGGGCGGCGACGACCGGCGTGGCCCCACGGGCCGCGCGGCGTGGCCTGGCGGCCGCAGCCGCGGCGCGTGGCGCGGCCCGAGCGATGGGGCGGCGCAAGCGCGGTACCCGTCTTGGCGGCCACGGCCTCGTGGCTTCCGGTCGGCGCGACAAGTAGCCTCCCGGCGCGCGCTGCCGCCGCGGCGGCGCGGCCTCCGACTTGAGGCGGCGCGGCGGCGCGCGCGTGGCCCCGGGCGCGGCAAAGACACGCGGCACACGGCGCGACGCCGAGCCCAACCGGCGGCACGCAGGAGGAGCCAGCGAGCAGAGCGAGCACGCGGAGGTCGCGGCGGCGATGGCCGGCCGGGCGGCGCGCCCGGCGGCGTCGCGGTGCGGATGGCGCTGGTCGCCGGCGCGCATGGAGGCGTCGTGCAACGCCCAGCTGGCGGCGTCGCATGGGGGCGGCTCACGGCGCCCGGCGGCGGCCGGCCGGCAGTTGTGGGGGCGGCTGCTAGGGTTTGAGTTAGGGAAACCCTAACTCCCCCCTCCCACCTCTTTTTATTTGGTAGCCCACTAATGGGCTTTGGCCCATTAAAACCCCCCTTCCCACCTGGGCTTAAAGGCCGCATGGGTTTTAGCCCAGGTTTTGTCACTTTTGCATATTACCCCCTCTTTTCATGAAAATTGTATTTTCTTGTGGAATTTAGTCCTTGTACTTATTTATATTTGTACTCGTCAGTTAGTATTCATATAAATTTGCATTTCAGTTCCAACAGGACCTGAAAATTATATAATTGCTCCAATAAATATCCAAGCACATCTATATAACTTTTACATATAATTTTATGAATTGCAATCATATTTACATTTTCCAAATTCACATTACAATTCCCATTTTTTTTAAGTACCATTGTACTTAAATATTTCTTATTTTTTGCGACATATTATGAATGTATACCTACAACAAATACCGTGATTACAAATTTATGGCACATTGCTACATTTCTTTGTACGCTATGCCATACAATTTATTGGTGTTTCCACCAATATTGTAATTACGCGGTATTATAAATATAACCACATGTTATATTTTGGGTATATATTCATTCGGATTACAATACTCATATTGTTTTCCACATATTTTACAACATTGCCATACATATTAATTTACCTCATGTAAATTAATTATCTTATGGTGTACTTTTTATGTAGGCTTTAAATGGCTACCAAAGAATTTGAGCTCCTCCCTCTCAATGGTAGCAACTACCCTACATGGGCTATGGACCTAAAAATCAACCTCATCACACGTGGGTTGCAAAGGGTGATATTCGATCCTCCAGCTGATCAAATCCCATTGGATATTGTAAAATATTCCGTTTTGAGCATCATACGGAATCATACACATCCGGATTTGAAGACTGAATATCTATATGAGGAGAATCCACTAACTTTATGGTTAGCTCTCCAAAATAGATATAAACAGCTGAAAGCTGTTATTTTACCTGAGGCTAATCATGAATGGGCACATCTTAGACTCCAAGACTTCAAAACAGTTAGAGACTATAACCATGTCCTTCATGCTATTTCCTCCAAGTTGCAGTTTTGTGAAAAGGAACCAACAGAT
Source organism: Melocanna baccifera (assembly GCA_036346265.1). NCBI lineage: Eukaryota > Viridiplantae > Streptophyta > Magnoliopsida > Poales > Poaceae > Melocanna > Melocanna baccifera. Next base: position 9,272,972 of record CM070678.1, read on the forward strand.
GCGGACAAAATAGAGAAAACTCTCTCTACCATGCTCCCATCTGACAGGGTCCTCCAGCAGCAATGGCGTGCTGCCAATTACCAATCTTATTTTGATCTTATGCATACAATACTTCAGGCCGAAAAGCATGCTGAACTTCTTTTAAAGAACCATCAGCAACGTCCCATTGGGGCTGCTCCACTTCCTGAAGTTCATGCTAATCAGAATAACATTAAGTTCTGTGGTTCAAAAGACCACTTAAAGAACTTTAAAGGCAAAAACAAACGCAACATGAAACAAAAGCGCGGTGGATTCAAAAAGGGTAAATGCAATTTTGGTAAGAAAATTGACAAAACTGAAATTTGTCAAAAATGTGGTTGCTACAACCATACTACCAAGAAATGCCACACCCCGAAGCACCTTGTGAATCTCTAACTCCAGTCTTCAGCTCAAGGCAAGCATGCTCAAGAGAAGAGATTTGAAGTGCACTTCAATCTCCCATGCAGCAACAATGAAGCTGGATGCTCTCAACAGTTCATTCAAGAACTCAAGGACACATGTACTTCTCCAAAGAAGGATGATCTCCTGAGTACCGAGGACACACCTGAAGAATTTATTTCTCAAGACATGTTCGGAGATCTTGTTTAGACTCCCATTGCCATAGCTTCTAAGTACTACAGTATTGTAATATAAATAATGTTGTCATCTATATTGTAAACTTGCATGCTACAATCATATATCGAACATATTCGGTATTGTAACTAAGTTTGTATGCATTCTATATATACCACCATGAGAATTTCATCAAAATTTTCTTTTGTGTATATAGATTTTTGGAGTCAATCAAATGGAGGAGGAATTATGCCTTGTGGACAGCGGCACCACAAACTCTATACTTAGGGACACCAAATATTTTCTAACTCTCACTAGGAGGAAAGGAAATATTTTAACCATCGCTGGACGCGATGCAATGATAGTAGACTCTGGTCGTGCCTCTATTACTCTCCCTATGGGTACACAGATAGAAATTGAGGATGCACTCTTGTATCCCGATTCAACATGTACCCTGCTCAGTTATAGAGATATCCGTCAGAATGGTTTCCATGTTAAAACCCAAAATGACAACAAAGAGAAATATCTCATCCTCACTAAAAACAACGGACATAGCAAACAAGTACTAGAAAAAATTCCATCTTCAACCTCTGGATTGTACTATACATACATCAAACCGATTCAACATATTGCGAACAAAGTAATTTTCCAACACACTAACACATTTCAAACATGGCATGATCGGCTTGGCCATACAGGCATTGGAACGATGAGGAAAATTATTAGCAATTCTATTGGTCATACATACCTCAAAACAAAATTTCCGGAATTCTCAGATTTTATGTGCACTTCTTGTGCCACCGGGAAATTGATTTTAAGACCCTCTTATCTTAAAATCAGAGCTGAACCACTGAAATTTCTTGAACGTATTCAAGGAGATATATGTGATCCTTTACAACCATTGTGTGGACCACTCAAGTATTTCATGGTTCTCATTGACGCATCTACTAGATGGTCACATGTGTGTCTTTTATCCACACGAAATCATGCATTTGCTAAATTAATCGATCAAATTATCCGATTACGAGCACATTACCCTGAATATCGAATTCAATCAATTCGAATGGACAATGCTGCTGAATTTTCATCCTATGCATTCAATGACTACTGTATAGCTCTTGGGATACAAGTTCAACACTCTGTTCCATATGTTCATACACAAAATGGTTTAGCAGAATCTCTCATCAAGAGAATCAAACTCATCGCAAGACCATTGTTACAGAATTGCAACTTACCAACATCATGTTGGGGTCATGCAGTTTTACACGCTGCTGACTTAATCCAATTGCGTCCAACTGCATATCATAGCACTTCCCCGCTACAATTAGTACGTGGAAATCCACCAGATATTTCCCATCTGCGAAAATTCGATTGCGCTACATACGTACCGATCTCACCACCGCAGCGTACCTCAATGGGACCGCACAGGAAACTTGGGATCTATGTTGGGTATAAATCTCCATCGATTATAAAATACCTCGAACCCCTAACTGGGGACCTGTTTACGACCCGGTTCGCTGATTGCATATTCAATAAGGCATTCCTGCCTCAGAACCACGTACCAGAGAGACTGAACTTCATGTTCATAAACTCATTCATTTGCAAAACATTGCAAATAATCTGCCAGATATATTTACTGATTATAAAGGTGTCACAAAATCCTATAATTCTGCCAGAAATGTGACTGAAAGAGTGGAGGTACCGCAAAATACCAATCAACTCCCAGTTCAAAATAAGAGGGGGAGAAGTACGGCACAAGTGGCGGATACAACTTCTAACAAGCGACAAAGGAAACAAAATAATGTAAATACAGATAAACCTCATGTTAATAGACACCAAAGGATCCTTGAACCTAGATCAACAGTGCACTCAAATACTGATCTTGGGACATCGGAATACCCCGACTCAAATATTTTGGAAAACAACATTGAGTCACCAGGGGTCCAAGAAATTTCCACTAACTATACTGATTCTGGAGAATCATATGATCGTAAGACTACAATTGTCGACAGTTATTTCTCCACAACAATTGCAAACAACCTTCAAAATGATCCAGATCCCAAGACCATGGCAAAGTGCAAACAACGCTCGGACTGGACTCAATGGAAGGATGCAATTCAAGCGGAGTTAGCCTCGCTCAAGAAAAGAAATGTATTCACCAATGTGATACATACACCTCCCAATGTATTCCCTGTCGGATTCAAATGGGTCTTCATCCGCAAACGGAATGAAAACAATGAGGTGGTGAGATACAAAGTAAGGCTTGTAGCACAAGGGTTTACGCAGAGACCCGGCATTGATTTCAATGAAACTTATTCTTCAGTAATGAGTGGAATAACATTCCGATATTTAATATCATTGGCAGTACAAAATCATCTATCTTTACTGTTGATGAATGTAGTGACTGCATATCTTTATGGGTCACTTGATTCGGACATATACATGAAAGTTCCTGATGGAATTTCAATTCCGAATCCAAACGCAAATCGCAATATATATTGTGTAAAATTGAACAAGTCTCTATACGGCTTGAAACAGTCGGGTAGAATGTGGTACAACCGACTAAGCGAGTTCCTAACCAAAAAGGGATACTCCAACAATGATGATTGCCCATGCGTGTTCATCAAAAGATTCTCAACAGGATTCTGCATTATATCTGTGTATGTCGATGATCTCAATATCATTGGTAATACACAAGATATAGATGAAGCATGTGATCATCTTAAGACGGAATTTGAAATGAAGGATTTGGGTAAAACCAAATTTTGCATAGGTATTCAACTTGAGCACCTTCATACAGGCATACTAGTTCATCAATCAGCCTATGTCCATAAAATATTGGAGAAATTCAATATGGACAAAGCATATCCATCGAAAACCCCTATGGTTGTTCGATCTCTAGACAGGGACAAAGATCCATTCAGACCCCGAGATGACAATGAAGAGCTATTGGGACCCGAGGTTCCATATCTCAGTGCCATCAGAGCGCTTATGTACCTTGCAAATTGCACCCGGCCGGATATTGCGTTTGCAGTTAATCTACTTGCTAGATATAGCGCTGCTCCAACCAAAAGATATTGGACAGGAGTGAAGAATTTCCTTTGATATCTTCAAGGCACTCAAGATCTCGCTCTATTCTTCCAAAAGAATAAAGGTATGGATTTAATAGGATATACAGATGCTGGCTATTTATCAGATCCCCATAATGCCAGATCTCAAACAGGCTTTGTATTTTTACATGGTGGAACAGCCATCTCTTAGAAGTCTTCAAAACAGACTCTAGTGGCTACATCCACTAATCATTCTGAAATAATTGTATTATATGAAGCATCACGTGAATGTGTATGGCTTCGCAGAATGATTAAGTACATATAACAATCATGTGGTATAGGTGCTATCGCATCACCCACCATTATCTATGAGGATAATGCTGCTTGCGTTGTTCAAATGTAAACGGGTTACATAAAGAGCAATATCATAAAACATATTGCACCTAAACTATTTTACCTACATGAATTGCAAGAGAGTGAAGAAATAACTATTCTGCAAACTAAGTCTTGTGATAATCTCACAGACTTATTCACTAAGTCTTTACCAACTTCCACATTCCAGAAATGTGTTTATGGAATTGGTATGCGAAGACTACATGATTTGCAGGCATCAGGGGGAGAAATCTTCTAAGATTTAACCCGTTCAAATACAAATATTGTACTCTTTTCCCTTTATGAGTTTTCCTCTAAAGACTTCTCATCAAGGTTTTTAATGAGGCAATATGACAACGTAATCATACATATATTATATCTCTATTTTCCCCACAGGAGTTTTTAGAAGATATAATCAAATATATGCTATATCATTTTTCTCCTTAAATTTTTCCACTGGGTTTTCAAAGAGTTTTTCATGGCATATCTACTCTACAGATTCTCCTCATATTTTCCTATAGGGTTTTTGGATGAGTCTTTCCAAAGATGATCATATGAAGACACATTGGTCAAGGGGGAGTGTTACGAGAATATGACCAACGGGCAATATGATCAACAGGCAAACAGGCACGTCCGTACGGACGCGACGTTCCGTACGGGCGTCGGTACGTCCGTACGGACGCGGCGGTCCGTACGTTGGCAACTGCAGCCTTTTCACCATCTATAAATATGTTCATCTATGTACAGAAACAGTGAATTAATGAAAAGTAATAGGTCTCTCAATACTTGTCTCAAACCTCTTGCAATATATTTATCCACAGTACGTAGCCTTTTCTCCCCAGCCTGCCATCTGTATTGTCATTCTTCCCTTCCTTTCAGCTCGGCCTTTCTCCTCATGCATGATGTATGTAGCCTCCCTCTGATCGATCTACTATCAATCTTGACATGTATGGATCATGTTGGAGAGAGAACGATGATGGACCTTTCATTTTCAATTTTAGAAAGTTACTTTTTTAATTTTTCTATAGTAATTAAATTTTAAATAGAGTGTTCTTTTTAGATAGGGTCTACAAATTCATTATATCTGTAGCAAAATTAAGCCGTGGCCTAACCAAAAGTAATAAATCAAAGAAAAAAACCAAGCCCGAGAACACCGTGGCTGCGCTGCCGTGTAGTAGGGCTTTGCAGCTCGCCATGTACAGTGTAGCTGCTTGGGCTTGGGCCACAGTTCGTGTTGTGTTGTTCTCTAGCTTCTCCCATCATTCATTACTCACGAAACAGATTAGTACCAGACCTGTACTTTGCCGAGATTTTTGCCAAAGCTTTTGGTAGACAGACGAAACACAAGTCGCAGGGCTGGCACGTGGACTCGGGGAGGAAACAGCTCCGCGCAGTGCAGGAGCGATGCGCGCTCACGCTGTCGTGCTTTTGCTAACCGATTGGCGTTCCGTCGGGCTCTCGCTGACGCTCCTCACATGCATGTGCGCGCCTTGCTAAATTTTTCGGCTTCAGATGCGAGGAGCAGAGCTAGGAACAGATTGGTACGCTCTCACAGAGCGTGCATGCACGTATGGTTTAGTCTCGTATAGTCGTGTATGTCGCATGGACGATCCGAAAGAACGGAAATTTTGCTCTCACGATCAGTGCCTAGCGCATGCTAGTTTGTCGTGTGAAGGAAAGGCTAACTAGTTGGGATTAGCCCAACGCCATAGTGCAGAGTCCAGAGTGCCAGAGCACGCAGAATCGCACATAACTCCCAACTTTTCAGCCTGTGATGATTTAATTGTTGTCAACTATAGCAGCGTGCGAAAAACTCGTTCCAGTCCATGCGATTCTACGTACGCCGTGTGCATGCCGCGTGACATATACCGACGCACCTGCTAGCCTAGCTGGGCTACGTGCTTTGGCGATTATCCGAAAAGGCACCGGCTACGACTCGGGGAAAAAAATTACTCGTATGCTATGCTAGTAGTAGTGCCATGGCCGGTGGAGCTGCGTGTGTATCGATCTGATGTTACTGTGCCGGCCGGCGCACAGTGCCAACAGGGTACGTACGCGCGGTGCCATCGCCTGAGCGTCGCGTCTACAGCCATACGCTGCGGCATCAGATCAGTTCAGATGTCGCCCGGGCACCAATAGTTTCATTCATGTGGTGATCCCAATCGATCCCGTCCGAGCGCGAGCGATCAGGCTCCTCGGCCAGGCCCCCGTGTCAGTTTGCTGTGTCGGCACTCGGTCCTGTGGTCAGATTCGGTCCCGCTCAACTCAATTTTTTTTCCAATTTTAACTTCTTTTTCACTATTCAGAAATTCATCTTTTTTTATTTTTTAGATATTTTAGACTTTTTGTATTTTCTTTTTTTCCTGTATTTCTTTGCATTGTTCGTGATGGGCTAACATATTTTTTCTATTTTTACATTTTTTAAATTTAATTATATCCAAAATACAACTCAGCTACAGTAAAAAAAAAGCTAGCTACAGTGAAATTTCAGTCAGAAACCATCGCTATTCCGAACGCCTTTGTGTGAGTGGTCAGACCGGTTCTGTGGTACGATTGCTCTGTGTGTGGTGGTATGATCGGGCAATCTGACTGTCCATGTGTCAGTGATCTAACCGGCTCATGTGGAACAATTCGACTAGATATTGCAGTACTGTTGGGCATTAGTTCCCGGTAGTAGTTTTTCAATGGGTTCTGTTTTCTGGCTTTCGCTTGAGCGGTCTAACCGTCCTTGGTGGCAGTTAGATTAGACTCTGTGTAGCCGGTTTGACCGGTAGCCCCCGCAACAACTAGTTTTTTAGGTATTTCGGAGGTCGTGGTATTTGTAGTTGACAGTAAAAGATATGCTGCATACCAGTAGAGTTGTATCTATAGTACAGTAACATTTTTTCATGGTATAGTAAAATATGATGGAACATGTGATAAATTTGATACACTGTGATGGTAAAAAGTTTTTGTAGTGCATATATGCTAGAACACAGTAAAACTAAACTTGTTGGGTGGTAAAGATTAAACATGTATTCAATAAAAACATTATTTTAGTTTTGAGTTCTCCTTTCTATGCTGATTGCAGCACAGAACAAGAAGAGACGGTACACATCTACCATCTGATGCACCCCTGCCATCTTCGTGTAAACCAAATGCAAGCTCACAATTGAGTTGAGTGCTGAGGTCTCCAAGCTCAGCCTCAGCAGCCTCCAGAAGTTCAACTTGGAGGGTCTGAAGAATACAGACCTTCTGTGCTTCCTTATAGATAGGGTCGACCGTGCTGACATGCTGTTGCACATCAACGAGGGCAGGGGCCTCCCAATCAAGCCGCACACTGTTAGCTGCGTGCTCGGCTTCTGTAGGATCGAAAAGGTCGACTAGACAAGGTGAATAGACGGTCTTAAAAATTTTCTTTCAATTAAAATCATTTTCTATTTGGCTAAATCAAGTATATAATGCGAAAGCTTAAATCAAATTATTTTAGCACAAATAACATCTAAATTAATAATGTTCACCTAAGTGCACTAACAATCTAAATCTAAGTTGTCAATCCTAGAATGATAAGCAATTAATTTAATTATATGAATGTAAATTGCTTGAATATAAGTTGAGCACAAGAAAATAAATCATAAATGACACGATTGCTTTTGATCGTAGTGTTCGGAGATATGCCCGTCTCCCCTACTCTACGTTGATGTAAACCCAAACGAATTGGACCGGTTCCACGAATTAAGCATTCCACCTCAAATCCACTAGTGGTAGCTCTTTCCTACTCCGGGTAGGTGAACTCAAACCTTCACAAACTTCGCTGAGTCTTTTCAAAATCTTCTTTGAGAAGATCACCGCGCACGACACCTTCAACGCCGTCTAAGAGTCGGCAAACTCCAAGAGTAATAAATTAAACTCCTCGCTTGACTCTCACTACGTGCAACGAATGCACAATGTCAACTGGATACTCAATCTACCTCTAGATGCAACACACGCAATCTAGAGCCTTTCTTCTTGCTCACAAGGTGCAACGTATGCATAATTGAGAGAAAAACCTCACACTAGCTCAAAGAAATATCAATGAGTGCATCAGCTCTTGCTCCAACTAGCCACAAGGGGATATATATACTCACACCACAAAAACTAGCCGTTGGAAGCAAAATCCTCTGAAAAATCAGGATTTTCGGTAGTTCCACTGTTATAAAACCGAAACTACCGCTCCCCTCGCAATGGTTAGAAAACTAGCTGTTATCAGCAAAACCGGTAGTTCCGCCATTCATTTTTAGGTACTTTCGATCATCGAAAGTACCACGCCACACATACGGAACTACCGCTCTCGTGGGGAGGAGAAGACCACCATATAGATGTCTCGCCAAAAAAAAACGTACCACAAGATTTTCAGAACTTTCGGAATACCGCTCACACAGAGCCGGTACTTGCGACTTCCGGTAGTACCGCCCCACACAGGTCGATAGTACCGCGCAACACATGCTAATAGTACCACAAGTCGATCGGACCGCTCACACAGAGCTAAAACATCTGACAATCGATAATACCGCGTAACACATGCCGATACTTTCGATCTTCGGTAGTACAACGTAACACATACCGATACTTTCGATTTTTCTGACAAATGCAAATACTTCAACAGATTTTATAAAATACATTTACAAGCTACGGTATCATGCATACAAGGAGCATACATGATTATCAACAAATTACAAAATATACTTACACACTTTTGGAATCATGTCACAAGGAATTGGTACATGTACTTAACACATTTGCAAAATACATTCGCAAACTTAAGTCGTATGCTACCAGAATTGTGTATAGGTTTCAACCATTTGAAAAATATATTTACAAATATAAACCTCATACCACAAGAAATATAAAATATAGACTTTAAATAATTGCAAACTGCATTCGCCTAGCCGGTCCACGTAAGAAAAGGTTGGCCCAGCCCACGTCCAATCCACCCATCGCTTCACATCGTCATCAGCCCACTTAAGGCTAGCTCTATAGCCCAGACCATATAGGCTACTCGCAAGCTGCGTTCAGCGACCCAGCACAACCCGCCAACCGTGTCAGTCCCGCACATCGGTTCCGCATGCGAATCGGATAATCTGGACTGAAATCGCCAAAGCAAACCTTTCCTCCACTTCGGAACATTTGATGATCTTCTAACACCAAATCAAACGGTGGACAATTGCACCACACGCCGCCAAGACAGAAATACGAAGTAACACGAGAGATGGGGTACTGTAGAACCACAATACATTAACAAGCTTTCATTTCATACGTATCTCGATCGATGCCACCAAGAACACCGCACTACATTACCAGTAGTACATTACATCTCAGAGATTCGGATAGATTGACCTCACCACACACACCTAATCTTGTTTTTCAGCTAGCTTCTTCCCTGATCGACTGACACAAATCCGATAAATATACTACTAATGCAACCCAATTAACTAGGGATTATAACAGCAGCAGAAAGCACAACCGTTAACCCAGGCTACGCGCTTACGCACGTATGTATAGGTAGAGCTTGCAGGGTGGAATCACTGGGAGTCCTTGGCGCCGAGCGCGCGCCTGGGCTTGGCGCGGAACACGCGGTCGCTGTCGTCGTTGGCCGACGGGTTGGGCGAGGTCTTGACGGGGTAGGACGCCTCTATGGCGATGCCGCAGAGCCCGCCGTCGGTGCCGGCGTCGCGCTGCATCCGGATGTAGCCGCCCTCGCCCCACGCGGAGCCCCACGAGTTCTTGACGGTCCAGTAGCCCATGCCGTCCTCCGTCTCGCCGTACCCGACCACCGCCACGCCGTGGTCCAGCTCCGTGCCGCAGTCGCCGGTGAACACGCCCTCCGAGTAGAACTGGAACGCTTGGCCGCTGGCCTCGATGGCCACGGACACGGGCTGGTTCGCCACCGCCTTGGCCAGCGCGTCCTCGCTGTTGGCCGGCACGTTCTGGTGGCCATCGATCACCACCACCGGTGAGTGCCTCACCCTGACGGTGTCGCACGTGCCGTTGGCGGCGCGGTACGGGTAGGCGGCCTCGGTGGTGATGCCGCCGCCGCGCTTGATGAACTCGAAGGCGTTCTCCACGAGGCCCCCCTCGCAGCCGCTGTTGTCCGCCGAGTCGCAGTCGATCAGCTCCTGCTCCGACAGCGACAGCAGCCTCCCCGTTCGGATCGCGTTGATGCCCTCCACCGACACCACCGTCGAGAACGCCCAGCAGCTGCCGCACTTGCCCTGGTCCTTGACGCCGGTCACCGCGCCCCTCTGGCGCCAGTCCACGGAGCGCGGCAGGTCGGTGACGCCCTCGTACATGAACCCGGGGACGGCGGGTGCAGCGGGGCCGTCTCGGCGGAGGTCGGTGACGCGGGATCCGGCGAACGTGGCGCGGAACTCCTCCCGGCCCATGTCGCCGAAGCGGTTGAGGCGGAGGCGGTAGGTGCGGTCGCTGCGCTTGTTGTGGGTGTGGATGAAGCGCACGTTGGACTTGAAGGTGCCGAAGCGGCGGTGCTTCTCGGCGTGGTGGCGCTGCACCCGGTGGGCGCTCTGCCACCGCTCGTACAGGTCCCACAGAGCCTCGTCGGACTCGAGGTCCCTCTCGTCGAACGGGATGGCGCGGCACAGCTCCACGCTCGCCACGGTGAACACGGCCACCGCCAAGGCCACGACAAGGAGCTTCTCGCTAACCTGCCCCATCGTGCTAGCACTAGCACTAGTGTATACTACGAGCTGTAGTAGCTGCTGCCTTCGTGGTAGTAGTGGATTAGCTTCGAGTGTGGGATTGATGAGGAGGTAGGAGAAGGGAGGAGGCGTATTTATAGGAGGAGGTCGAGAGCAGGGGAGAAGCATGCACGCAGGGAGGAGGGAGTGTTAGCTCTAATCTAGTTGCCTACGTAACGGAACCGGCCACGGACTCATATCAGAACTCGTATATGTATCCTTGTCGGTAACGATACTCGTTTCTAGTGCGTAGTTGATGCCCGACTCTAGTGCGTCGTTGACTCCTATAAAAAGCCATGCAAAGGCTAAGACATGTACAATAAACCAACAGGAAGCTTTGTCTTGACAATCGAATAAAACATAGGGTCTCTTGAATTTTGTCTTGAGTTTTTTGTATCCTTCGTGAGAATCTTATTTGCTGTGGTTTGCTAGAGTTTACGAGCGATGTAGTTGAATTCAAGGATCAGCTCCACAGGGAGAAGTTGCTTTGCGGTGGGAAAAAGAAGATTTTAAATGGCGGGTAACAGAAAGCGGAGGGGGATGGTGTCAGATTCTGCCAGGGATGGTTGCAGGCAGCAACTTGCCTTGTGCTATTGGTACTGGGGCGTCCAAGATTCAGGTCACATTATATATGGATCATTCTCAACGTTCATGGCGTGGTAGCCATTAGCCTGCTTCTGATAGGTGTGCAATTTTATGGATACTACTAGCCACTCTACATTGGCTGGCTACTTGATCGCTGCTGTGCTGTGTGATGGGACGGCCGTCCAGCCGTCGAGAGGATCAAGCTCGGTATTAATGGCGGTTGCGGAGGCCGAGGTGCTCGGTGTGCATCCATCGCTGCATCTATTATAACTAGGTCGCGATAAGGATTGGGGGTTTAGCCCGGAGTCCTGTGCCTAGAAGTGTAAATAAGTTTAATTTGAGCGAGTCTGGTATTTCAGATTCGAGTTTGAGTTGAGCCCAAGTTAAAAATCGAGTTTGAATTTGGGCTCAAGCTTGGTTTAGCCGAAGCTTGAGTAGGTTTGAGCTCGACTCGTTGAAGCTCAATAATAATTAAAATAACTTATTATGCACTAATTTTTAACAATAAGAAAAGTTTGAGTTTGAGATCGACTTAAGTGAGCTCGATAACGGTCAAAATAATTTAAATATGCACTAATTTTCAACCATAAAAAAGCTTAAACTCGAGTTTGGTTCGAATAAGCTCGATAAGAGCTAATATATATTACTATTTAAGTTCCAATCGAGGCTCGCAAACTATTCGAGTTCGGCTTGGTAAAACTCGCGAGCTCGAGATCAAGCTCGAATTCGGCTCATTTAAAATTTGAACCGAGCTCAAATCAAACCTAGAACAAGTCAAATTTGATTAACTCGTGAAACTCAAGTTTTTTTTTACAGCCTTACCTGAGCCAATCCAGCAGCAGCCTTCACTTTCGACACGTTCTACTCTCTTGCTCGGTGCATATGTTTGCACTTGGACTAGTAAATGCGATGAGTAAGACATCTTGCTTTATTAATCGTGTCATGCTAATTGCGCGATTAAAAATACTCTGGGTCAAGTCGAACTTAATCTGGAGGACTCGAAGTGAAACGAACTTGTCAGTGCACCGGTTCCGGTTGCCACTTTTCCAATCACTCAGTTTCAGGGAACGGTCTTCCTGTGGATTCCCAGCATGCATGACTCACCTGGTAGCTATTTTGGTTACAATCTCAAGCCTGATAGGCGATAGCACCAAAACAATGCAACATCCCCCAAGCTGGCGACCAACAGCAAAAACAGATCCACGACAGCAAACGAATCTGTGCCTTTGTTTTAATGCATCACCATCGCGTCTTCGATTAATAGCTTACCAGAACAGTAACAGCATAACATCACCAGAACCAGTATGTCATCCACATCAAAAGGTAAATACAGAAAAGAATCGGAGGCAGAGAGATATCAGATTAGAATATGCTAGTTAACCATGCATTAAGTGCTACTGTCAATACATCAAACATCAGAGGGGAGCAAGGCTAAATTGGTGAATTGGTAATCATCCAAATGATGAGCAAAGTTAGTGGCATAGGGAGCACACTGATTGCGGTGCCAAACAGAATTCGTCAACTAAAGGGATCAGTGCTAATCTAATGAAATATTGAGCAGACTACCATGGGCTCCGGGTACTAGTGGAATATACAAACTTCCTCCTGTTACTTCCCGTACTAGTGCCATGGTGGCTCATCTCGTTGCTTTCGTCTTCTTGGTAGAATGGCCTGTCTTGCGCTTGTGGCGGCTGAAATCCGAGACAAACCTGAATGTCTGTGCACACCCTGGCTCGTGGCAAACATAGGGCCTGTCACCCGTATGGACCCGAAGATGCTCTGTCCTTGCCCATGGCCACTTGAACGCCATGTTGCAGCCCTTCCACGGGCATTTCAGCGGACGGTCATCTGTGTGAACCTTGCGGTGCTGCAGCAGATACTTGTGCGAGAAGAACTTCTTCCCGCAGCCCTTCACTGGGCAGATATCGCGCTTATGCAAAGACAGCTCCTGCGTTGTGCCAAAGCTCATAGAACAGCCCTCCATATTGCACGCGTACTCTTCTTCTTGCTTCCGAGCTCTTGGAGTCTTTCTCTTTTCTCCTCTAGTTTTCTTCACTTGCTTCTTTGCTTCTGCTCTCGTCCTCGGCTTATGCAAAGATAGCTCCTGGTTTGTGTCAGAGCTCAGAGAACAGCCCTCGATTGCGGATGGGTGCTCTTCTTCATCCTTTGAAGCAATTGGAGCCCTTCTCTTTTCTCCTCTAGTTTTTTTCATTTGCTTCTTTGCTTCGACTTTAGTCCTCTGCTTTAGCGGTCTTGCTCTTGAATGGCTAGCAGGACCATCATTATCCTCTTTAACCTTTGGATGGCTAGCAGGACCATCATCCTCTTCTTCCATCTTTGATTTTAGCTTGTTTTTCCTATTGGCAATCCTAGAGCTACTACGGAGAACCATTCCAGCTGGTGAGGGGAAGGGGACTTCAGCAGCACCTTTTAATGCTTTGGAGTAGTCCTCTTCAGTATGTTTGGGCCTCTTGGTGTTTGTATTCTCCAGAGGTTTGTTCTCCCTTTTCTTGCTTGATTTTGTTACAGCTATGCTAGTGCTACCATTTCTTTTGGAGGCTGCCACTCTAATAGAACTGTCAACTGGCTGAACTTTGGGTTTCTGATCAAGACGATAAAAACTCATTCCATCTGGTTCTTCCTCTTCACGGCTTTCAATTCTGTGAGCCAAGTATGGATGGACCTGGTTTGACATCCATACTTTCCCACACCACCGGCCAGCAAAGACTATTTTCTTCTGCCTGCCTTGTGTCCTTTCATAAGTCTTCAGCTTAACTGGTGAGTTATTAGGAGAATTGCAGCCAAATGCCCTATAGATGACTCTGTTGTAAGGCATTTGCTTGCTGTACAAAGGAGATTTGGCAAGATTTGCACTGTAGTAAAGGTTAATACCCAATTTTACAGCCCAATCACTGTTTGTTGGCATTGCTTCCTCATCCCTCATAACTTCCTGTATTGTCTCCCTGTCCTCCAAGCTGGCCTCCCTGAAATGGATGTCCTTCCAATCATACTCAACTTCCATTTCTGCAGCCAACGATCTTGCTTCTGCTTCTATTTTGGGATATTCTGTACAAATCATAACAAGCAAGTCATTTAATGTCTCCAGAACCTAGGAAGCAGTGGTGATTATTTAGTATTATGAACACCTCAAGCACTGAAAGTCTGAATTAAATCATTCTGGCTTTACCAAAATTAATGGGAATATAATGTTTTTTTTGAATAAAAAAAGGATGACAACTTAGCAAAATGCCTTGGATGGCTGTGCATTAAGGTGTTGTTCTAACAGAATGTGGCGTTGCTCAGTCATAGTGAATGCATGCAGTCCAAAAGAGAATGCAACAAGTGCTCAAAATGGTAGACAAAAAAGAGTGCATTGCACTCAATCACAATGAGTAAGCAGCCTGATGACCGACCTGGATGACATAAAAGAATTATATGGGCACCACCAATAGCTTGAAGTTGCTTCCCAACCTCGATAGCATGCTCAAGACAAAATGCATGCATTCTTGATGAATCCTTATCAGATTTCAAAATCGATGCATTCAAGTTGTTCTTTGTAGTTGTAGAGCTTCTAGGGTCACCCATAGAGATTGCAGTGCCATTACAGTTAGCATCATAATCTGTACCAGTGACATCAAGTGGCTCCTTCAAAAGCTTTTTGGAGCTTGATGGTTCAGATTGAACCTTCTTTTCCATCGCCGAATACATATTTTTTGCCTGAAAACCTTCAGATAGTACCATCTTAAGTTGATATTTGTTTCTTGTGCGAACACCTCTTGGTCCATTCAACATATCTGAGCTACCAACACATTGAGAGCTCTGGGATGAAAATCTTTGTTGACAGTCCTTGCTACTTGAGGGCGCCTTTGTTCCATCAAAGCAAATATTACTTGAACTACTGGCTAGTGATTCAGTCATGTGCCTTGATAGTTCACTAGAGTCATGAGAGACATGCATTTTTTTGCTCCGAATATTTTCATCAGAGTCTGATTGATCACCATAAGCAGACACCAAAAGATCAAGGGCAGAATTCCTATTGACAGGTGCAGCATCAGAACTTATTTCGTTGCCACAAAGTTCAAAACCGGATCCTGCATGTTGATTAGAAATACACACATTGCATCAGATGAAAATAATGATTAATGCCATAAGCCAAAGAAACTAAGATGAAATGCACTTTCGCATGACAAATAAACTACAAATCCAACTAGAGCTACAAAAGGAACATTCATGCATGTTTGTTGCTACAAGCATCCATCAGATACCTGTCTCTCCTTTGTTTGAAATTAACGTGATGGGTATATGATACATGCAGATAAACTAATGTTACAGGATGAGCAATCAAACTTAAGCATCATAAACTATTCACTTCCATCATAAGAAATACACAAGAGAAGAACTCCACAATTCAAACAAGAAAATACGAAAGTTGACCCAAAGCACATTAAAAATCACCCATTTTCTAAGGCCAGTAACCCACCAACAATGGAGCCAGTACTTCTAGCTAATATATCTAGAACATGGCGTAAACTATCCTGAGGTTAAATTGCCAGACGTGACATGATCAGAGAATGCAAGTTGTACTGCTAATGCTGCTTATTTTGTTAGCTGTAGAATTCTATGGGAGGTTATTTGTTTCAAAATAAGATTCCACCGGGTCAAATCTGCATCTATTTTAATCCTTGAATTCTGAAGGGCCAGTTTTCTCAAGGGATCGTAAAAGCATTATTAATTTTTTTACTACCTCCTAGAAAACTCTGTAACAGACCAGTAAATCAGCGCATAAAAGTAGATTAGTGAAAAGGAGAAATTAGTCAAACATAAAATGTCCACGGTATACATTGTAAGATGTATAACTTACGTAAAATGCCAAAATTTGTCCTTGCGCTTCTTAATGCATCTGCCAGATGATTCGCTCCAGAACCAACAAGCTGATCATTAATCAAATTATAATCAGAAGACATGAAGTATTTTGCTGTACACTCTCTTGGTTTGACAACAGCCACACATGAAAAACTTGGAATCCCACAAGAGACACAGGATAATAAGCCCTGATCTAAAAGCCCAGAAGCACTGATTATATCCCTCTTATCACCTTCTGCATTATGTGTGTGGGACGAACTAGACATATTTACAGAGTCATCCATACATGTTGTAGGTGGGAAGTTCTTTCCAGAGCAGACCGATAATGAACTTTCTTTGGATGAAGACAAAGCACTACAGTCCCTGATTTCACCATTCCTATCAAGTGTCCCATTCAGCGGTAAGCATCCCAAGGCTTCCAGAGCTTCCCCGCTACTACATAGGCCATCAGATATCCTGGATTTGGTTTTTGGTTGTGATCTTGAGCGTAAAGTTGAAAGTACAGGACCATCATGAGCATTTGTTGGAAGAATAATACAAGAAGACCCATCATTCAGAAGACAACTAAGCAGTTCATTTTCCTCAATAACATTCCGGACAAATATCTTTTTGACCAATTGTTCCCCTTCACCTTTTTTCTTCTCCTTTAATCTACAGCTTCGAGGTTCCATTGCCCCAATGGATGGTTCCCTAGAAACATAGAAGTTGAAATAAATTAAATAAAGGGTCCAGATACATAAAAAAAAGATGCATTTGGTACCAACTCCAAGCATAGAAAGAGCTATGTAAGAAAGCAGTTCCAATAACAAACATTTTTTTTCTCGAACACGCAGGAGAACTGCGTATCATTATATTAAGAAGAAGTGGAACCAGGGTTAAAGAAATCCAAACAAACTTACAGAAAACATGAGCCCAGAAGGCACATGCACTCCGAACCAAAAAGAGCCAAACAATGACTACCAGATTGAAGCATTATCACAAAGTGATACACAACTTTCTTGCCCGGATTGCAGAAATGGAAGTGTTGATATCAAATATCGTCACACTGAGCATAGAACCATATCTCTCTTCTCTTCTCTATCTATTATATTTTCTTCTAACATAAAAGGGGAGTTTATCCATTCACCATCCCTCCCCTCCCCGCACGCAGGGCATTCCTCTTTTCCACCGATCGCACTATCCATGGGAAAACATGCCGTCAAGAAAACCAAAGAAAACCAGTGCACACTAACAAGTGGACCCGCGTCGTCAGCCTCTCCTCTGGTTCACTAGCCCTTAGCCAATAACCCGAACCCAGCTGCAAGCCATCCGCCCATCCCCTTCTCCACCTCCAGCCGAACGTAGAATGTTTGATAGTTGATAAATTAGGCTCTAAATTATGTGAATTAGGCATACATTTGCTGTCAAACAAACTTTCTTTTCTTTTTTTGGTTTACATACCTACCATGCAGCAGAATTTTTTGTGAACTTTTGAAGACTTACGTTTCCCTGACTAAGGGTCACACTAAGTTAAAAGTCCTACAATTTCATTCTAATTAACATTCTTCTGATGCTCATTAACACTATGGATCCACTTTAGTTTGATTCGGAGATATTGTACAAGGGAGAATTGCTAGGTACAAGGGAGAAAGGACAATTGCATATCCCAGTTTCCAAAACCCTTGTTGGGTTGATGGAGAGCTTTGAATACTAGACGGAAAGGTGAAATTATGTTTATATAAAAACACCTTTGTTTGGTATACTCACTATATTTTTTTCACGTAGACTTTCTTTGTTCAATTTGCAGTTCATCTGAGATGGTCTTGTGATAGCTAATTGAGGCATCAATTTTTGGTATACTAGCTAGGTACTGGACATAAATTTTTCATCTTTTTGAATTCTTTAGGCTGTTGAGGCTTTATGACTAATTTCAAGGTAAAGTGCATTTCACCTTGTTGTGGTTTACTTTAAGAGGTGCATTTCACCAATTGTTTCTGCACATGCAGTTCTAAAATGGTAAAACAATTAATACTATGTATGTTGCCTTAATGCTGATGTATAGATCCTCACTGCCATGAACTATTTGTCATCATTTGAGATTTTTTTTTTCCCAATTGTTGAAAGTGCAAAGAGCACTTTTGATCCCCAACTTTGACCACATGCTTTAGGACAGTATACATTCATTGATATGGTAATCATCAAGTGAAAAGATGGCTATATGCCTTTTCTAGCAAGTCATCAAAGTCTAGGCAGTTAGAGAAGAAATTTGCCTTTGGAATGCCATGAAATGAATGCCTGCCCCTCTTTTACTTGAAAGAAGAATAGTGAGCAAGCATGTATGGTAGTTACAAAATCCACACAGAGTCATTTTGCCAAATGGAATAAACAATCACAAAGTGTTTGCTATCTCCACGTGTTGACTCGTTCTATGACTTTCAGCCCTTCTCTGTCTCCTCTTCTATTTTGTCACTTCCAGGGCAGATCACCATTTTGCCATCTGTTTCCGATTTGATTTCTTTATGAATTTGCACATGTAAGCTTTGTTTGATACATGTTTTCGGAAGATAAAATTGATGTTCACCATTCAGTTTCAGCTCACGTTTGATAATTTGTATCACCCTCATTTGGTACTTCATTGCAACACACAGGCACCTTACTAGTCAGTTAACACATGCAAGTTATTGAATGCACACGTATTGACAAGCTACTTTTAGGTGAAAACATAATGTAAGTTGGACCCATGACAAGGAATGCACAATGACCCAATGGGGTTATGAGATCAGTATTTTTGTGGGAGACAGGAGGCTAACAAATCATCACATAAGAACAAGTGGGCAGCATGAAGCATGCAGATTATGACAAATACCTGAAGCACATTGACAGTGCAAGTTCATAAAGCAGTTGATAGTGCGAAACCATGGGAGGACAATTGATTGAGGCTCTCCGGATTGCTGCCTCTTTCGCTACTCTCAACCATTCAGGAGTAGCTATATTTGATGCTTCCGCACAGTTGAATCCTGCCCAAATAGAAAAAAAATCCTCATGGGGTTGATTGCAATTGCAAGAGCCAGCAAAGCAATGACCAGTAACAGCTTAAGTCTACTTTTCAAATAACATGTGATAAGAAGAAAAACCCTCATGAGTCACATGCATCGCTGTGTTCGCAACAGATACCACGTCTTGCATTTGCATATTGCACCACCTGTCTAGCTGAGATGAATTGGAGAAGACCCCATGCTGAGATGCACAACCATACTCAGGAAAGGGATATGCTAATATAGCTATAGGTTCTGGCAAGATCTTTATCACAAAGTTAATAATTCCCTATTTTTAGCAAATGCTCATATTCCTTTCAACAATGTTCTGCAGCCCTCTGGTCTCAAATTCATTAAATAGTAATGTATGGCCAAAAAGTAATTGTTTTCCTGGTATACAATTCTCAATAAAAGGTTGGCATCACATGGATATGGCATGCGCCAAAGTCGCATAGCCACCCTACTGTTTAAGACATAACTACCTCCATATAATAAAGGACAGAAAACAATGCATGAATTGGACAAGCATAATTGTGTCAACAACGCATCGCATGGATATCACATGTGCCAAAGTCACATAGCCACCATACTGTTTAAGACATAACTAACTCCGTATAATCAAGGACAGAAAATAATGCATGAATTGGACAGGCATAATTGTGTCAACAATGCATCAGACAGAAACATAACATACAAAAGGAGGCTTTTCAGTTAACTGTTGAGAGTGCTCACCATGGCTGAAACCGCTGTGATAAGATCCCGGAAAAGTTACCACGAACTCCCCTGCATTCTGCACCAATCTGTTCCCACACACAGAACCAAACCTCCGTCAAGCACCACACGTATCAAAGCAAATCATTCAAAAAACGGAAGGAAGCAAAAGCACCACCTGCAGCAAGGGATCCCCAGGCCCACGAGCACTTCAGGGGACATCACTGTTGTTTTCTGCCCCAGCGTTGCGAAGGTTTCTGCACCCCAATTCACAATTCCACAAAATCACTTCACAATCAGAACAACGAAGCACACAGAGCTTCTATACTAAACGAACAGCTGCAGCCGCCTCACCTAAGGGGTTCACCTCCCCGCCATAGCCGTGCACGCGCACCACCTCCTCGAAGGCGAGCGCGGCGTCGCGCGGAATCCCGTACCACGTCTTGGGGGCCCCGAAGTGCATGTAGTTGAGGCTGTGCAGGTCGTGGTCCTCGACGTGCCAGGCGAACCAACTGAACATCATGGCGACGTACAGCATCGGCGTGGTGACCCCGGGGACCTCCTCCCGCATGCACTGCAGCAGCGAGCCGGGGCTCCTGGCCACGCCGCACATGTTCCACGCCGTCTCGCCCACGTGCGACGCCGCCGGCTGTTGCCTGGAGCAGGGGGAGAAGCCCGAGCCCGGCATGTCGCCGGCGTACTCGACCACGACGGGGCGGTCGGCGGATGCGCGCGAGAAGAGCGCCTCGAGGTCGAGCGGGGAGAGGTGCTTGGAGGCAGGGACGTTGAGGCGTGCGAGGAGCGACTTGCGGGAGGCGGCGGCCTTGGTCTCGAACTGCGGGAGCGTGTAACGGTGGGAGGAGAGCCAGACGGGTTTGAGGGCGGGGCGCGCGCGGCGCGGGCAGAAGCCGAGCTGCTGGTGGCGGGTGGGGAAGGACGGGGCGGGGTCGTCCGGGTGGAGCGCGGCGAAGGAGCGGGAGAGGTTGGAGAGGGTGGCCTTCTTGGGCGGCGGCGGGCAGGGCGGCACAACCTTGCAGATGCCGAAGGGCGCGGCGGCGGGCTCGATCTTGAGGATGTAGGCGACGGGGTCGGCGAACTCGGCGGCGGTGGGGTGGAACTCAGGCGCGAGGGGGAGGGATTTCAGCCACGGGGGCACCAGCTCGGCCGCCGCGCCGGGCGCGGGCGGGGGCGGCGAGGACCGCATGGCGCGGTGCGCCGCGTCGGGTTCGGTGGGGTGGGGGATTACTCGCGCATTCGGTCGGGGTCGGAGCAGAGGAGAGGTTTTTGGTTTGGGGGTTTGGGAGTGGAGGAACTAGAAGAGGAGGGGAGGGAGCATGCGTCTGCAACCGCTGCTGCAGTTCGCGGTGGCGCGCGCGGAGTGGTGGTGTGTCCACTGTCCGCGTGCGGGTGGCACGGTAACTATTCAAGAGTGCGGTTTTTCTCCCACGTTTCTTTGCGGTTCCTCACTTGCGGACCTTGCGGTTGCGGCCTTGCGGGTAGTTTTGTTGTATTCGGGTGGTTTCCTTTTCTGTGTGGGCCGATGCAGGGAGCCCATTATATTGGAGGCCTATTTCTCAGAGTGGTAGCGCGTGCGATCCGAAAGGGCAATAGATGCGCCTGCCTCATCCTGCAAGCTCTCGTGCCGAGAACTCGGGAGCGCACTGTTTTGTTAAACCATCAATCATCACGGCCAGCTTGCTTCATCTGAACAGCGGCGCGTGAGCAAAGAAAGACGGCGCTTTCCCTCCCAGAACATAGATTCTATCCGTCCAGCAAGTCAATTCAAGCATTCTCTCCGAGCGACTTTTCCACTCCTCAAACAAGGGTTACAGGCGCATCACGTAGGTGCATCACACATGGGTGCTCCTCTCCGAGCCAGGTGGTTTCAAACTTCAAAGTAAACACGCAAGAGCCGACTTCTAAGAACAAATTTTGGGCTCCATGATATCTTCACCTGGACCAGCAAAATCTACCATATGTTACAACTTTACAGGCACACCAGTAGACCTACTTGTCTGCCGAGGACCGAGGATCAGCATGATGGTCCAACCAATTCCATGCGGATGGGAAAAGGGTTGTGTCAGGTCTGAGCTTTGTAAATATGTCATTACAGATCCTCTACCTTCCATCACCTGTCAAACTTCCTGTGACGATACCAACCGTGAAGCAGTGATGCTGCTGATCACCAATAGATCAGGAGGGTGTCGCCTGGGATGCAAGAAATGCTGAATATTTTGCTCGCTCGACCTTGTAGCGTTTCAGCTCTTTGATTGCCACCAACAGCACATGCAAAGAACCTGGTGCAAAGAATGGCTGCCAAAAGTACCAATTTGAAGTATATCAATCTCAAATCTCTAGTGTTACAAAGTAGGTTAGATTAAATGTAGCTCCATTTATGATTGGAATAATACTACAATGATCTTAAGCACTTGGAAAGTATGACTGTTGGACGAATAATGCAAATTGTAGCATAGAATGAACATGCACCATGAGTGTTAATGTACAACTTTCATGTCAACATTCTACGACTCAAAACAAATTGTTACTTTGCAGACTACTAGAATAGAACAATAACTTTCTTGCTTTCTTTATGTTTAGGACAGGAAAAAAAATCACAAGTGTCAACCACGAGTTTTACTGCCAGAAGTCTATAATTGAGTGAATGGTGACCATGTAAATTGCGAAATAGTGCTCTATTGAAGCATAACTGATTGTCATAATGGATGGGTGAAAAAAAGCATCCTCGGCCAATGCCCTCACCCTTGTTGCAGACACTGTGGAACAGCACAATTCTTAACAAACGTTCATTAAACTTAAATTAACTTGTGCACGAAAAACTTTCCTAAACTTGCCTGCTGAAGAGTCACTTATTCCAAGAGTGGCGTTTCTTTGAGCTAAACTTGCAGCTTCAAGAGAAAGATCAACCTGGAAAAATAATTTGTTACTAGTCAGAACAAACTTAATCTCACTATGAAGAGATTTTAGACTATAATTAGGTTTGTAAAGCACTAGATCCACAAAAGAGAACCGTGTACAGGTGTGCAAGGTACACAGCAAGGCACAATAACAGACAACATGCATGTTCTGGGCAATGAAGCATACAGAGTATTGTCTGAATGTTCTTTTGCTTGAAGTATTCACAGTCAAAAGGGTACAAAAATGATTAAAAAAACTACCACACAGAACAAGGAGCTATCATTTAGCAAGAGTTGTAGAGGAACAAACCTGCCTTCCAATTTCATCCATAACAATCATTCTTGGGAGCGATTGGACCTACCAACAGAAATAACATCAGTGGATGTCTGTGTAAAGAAAAGATATATATCTACTTATATACCAAGCTGGAAAGAGACTCCAAGGTGGTGAGACATGACAAAAGATTGGAACATGCATGGTGTTGGTATAATAAATCTAATTCCCTGCAAAAGAAGAGGAAACAAGAATCATGATAATAACAATTAGAGCCTTAGAGGTTAAATTCTGTAAAGAACTTTAGGGGTCGCCAAGTCCAACAATAACCAAAATTAAGTGAACTTCTGAAGTCACGAGTCATAGACTTTGTACATCCAAAGTTTTGGTGAATATACGACATATTGCCATTGGCATCAAACATATGACATGTGATCATCAACACTAATGTTTTTTGGAACGGATGGCTGGGGTTATCCATAATTTTAGATATTGATATTTAGTTTAGATATTCTATCTTTGATGAGCGTGCACCCTATTGATGCATACTGCAATATTGATGATATGCAAATTATTGTAACCAGAACTTGATAGTTACGGTAACAAATATGTTCTCCAATCCAACCAGACAACAAATATAACGTAAACATACCAGATTTTGTAAAACTGTGTTGTGTCATAAGAAGATGAAATTTGTACAGTGGTAATTCTAGTAAAGAAACGAAGAGATAATCTCACCATCGAACCCCCTTTCACTAACTATAAATGTGGTTACCACATCCATGTCTTGTGCATGATAATTTGGTTTTAGACCAAATAACTGCCTTAGCTGTCCAATGAAGATTTCAAGTGTCTCCATAAGTTCCTGTTTCATGTAAATGTGTCAGGCTGTCAGCAAATAATGCTATTGCAAAGAAGGTATATCATGACTCAGGAGGGTGAGCATAGCATATGAACATGGAAACATATCAAAAATGCAAGAAAGTGATCAATTTCACACACCTGCGATGACATTTTGTTCTGGGTCCCATGCATCTTCTTGGAACCAAGTGAACAACCTGGTGAGTTCCAAATAACAACACCTCCCCACATCTAAATAAAAGGATAACGCTGTCAAAAAAATGGTACCATGGATAACACAAAGAAGGTACATAGTACTTACTGGGGATATAAATGCATTAGTTTTCGAAAGCTCCCATCTGGAAGTTGCAAGCACAAAGGGCATTCCCTTGCAGATGGAATGTACCTGTTCATTATTGAACAAATAGTTCAGATGACCAAATGAACAACCATAAACATTCGTACAATTAATATTAAACTTGGTTATTAGAACCTTAAGATATTGTCCTGTGTCTGTGCACATTGGAAAAACAGAATTCTGGGTTAAAATATGAGATACAAAGGGTTTCGTTCACAGAAAATGGGAAAAAGAACAATCAAACAACAGGATCACATCATATCTACCGGAAGTTTGACAGAGGAAAAGAGAGTAATCATAAAAAGAAGCAAAATTCAGAGTAGCAGGGGACAGGAAAAAAGAAAAAGAAAAGAGAAGTTGTTGTACTATTTTTATAATTTGTTTAAGAGCATAAATTATATCATGCCTTGTAAAGTGTACATCAAAAAATTGAAGATATGGTTATGGTCTAAAAAGTATACACCACAAATTGAAGAACTTTTGATCGTCCTGTAGCTGAAATTGATGTACCCAAGTGCCACTCATTTGACTTCACCTGTCAATTTCATTGCACGATTAAATCAGTGCAGATGACAGTTAAAACAATTCAGGCACTAACAAACAACCATTCATAGAAAGCAGCAATAAGCAAGACTAGATGAATTCTACAGAGCAAGTCAGAAACATACAAAGAAAGGAATGTCTCCCATACTAAGGACGTTGCCATCCAGTTTATCATTAGAATATGAATAGGATGACTTTGGAGTGTGGTACAAAACCTGAAAAGAAAAGGAGCAGTAGACCAATACTTATTAATATTGGCACCTTAACAAGAGATGGAGGAAGCAAGCTTAGCCAAATAAGGCAAATTTGCACCTGACTCTCTATATTAATATCAGCAATTGGTCGGAATGCCTCAACCACAGGAGTCAACATCCTCTCACCAATATTTTCAAACTCCCTGCATGTGGGATGCCTAACCGTAAAAATTCCAATAGCAGCAGCAGCGATAATAGGACAAGAAGCTGATCTTTGCAAGTAGCTAAATTCAACCATAGAACCTATAATTGATTCCAAATAAGGAAGATAACAGATGTCCATAGTCGGTATTGCTTACATAACACTTACACATTACCTCATTAATATAGTCTAATATGTTGTACTTTACTTAAACAGCTTATCATATCACAGGACACACGTATGTTTTGAAATTTTCTAGCAATGCAGATAAAGAAGGTAAGATCTATATAACGACAATGCAGCAATAATTTGCATAACATAGTAAGTCGTAAGTTTTATTCTTACCAATCATAGACCCAATCGCTTGGATCAGCATTCAACAAGCTAAACGATAGAACAACATTCCCATCTGAACCAACTGGCATGAACTCTCCTTTCCCAATGCCTGCCTCACCCTCCTCAATACCGCCATTCATGAAATAATTGGTAAATACCTTGCCATAACTGACACAGCCTCAGCCTCATCAACCTTCCCGACCACCCAAGCTTGCCGGTGCTTTCCGAACACAACCCTCGTTCCCTTCCCATCATCACTCTCAACAACGACAAGAGTGTAAACCTTCATCCCGTCCCCGCCGCCACCACCCAATGCTGAGTGCAGCAATTCATCAAACACCTCATCGCCGCGAACCAAGTCCACAGCGGTCACGGCGCCGCATCGCCAAGGCGAGGCGACGTTGCTGCTGCTGGAGCAGCCACCCGCCGAATCGACGGTTACCGAGACGGAGAAGTTCCCAGCGGTGGAAGAGGCGGCGAGGCGGAGCAGCTGGGTCGAGATTGCCCGCTCGAGGTGATCGGCAAGGGAGGCACCGAAGGAGCCGGGGCCGGAGCGGAGGAAGACCGCATGGGAAGGAAGGCGGGTTGGAGTGGAGGCGGCGGGAGAGGGCGGCATTGCGTCGAAGGGCAGCGGCGAGCGGTGGATCTCGGTGGATTTGAGCAGGAAGGGCAGTCCTATAGAGATATACAGAGGGAAGCGCTCGAGTAATACGGAGACGAGTTAAAACCCTAATTCTGGGAGCTGTGGGGAGGTTGGAGTTGGTACCGAGGAGGAAAGAGAGGAGGACGTAGGCGGTGAGGACGAGGCGCTTCGTGCCGGGCTTGCCCGTGCGCGGCGGCGGCTTGCTGCCGTCGGTGGCAATGGGCGCAGAAGTAGACGGACATCCAGAGTCTTCGACGGCGGCAGAAAGAGGTGGTGGTTGAGGGGTATCGCCGGCGATCTCCGCCATCCATTCAGTTGACCGGAGTTCTGGGGGGTCGTGGGAACTGGGAAGGGAGCAGCGGTGTGCGCCGGGACTGTGGTTAGTCGGCTGACAGGTGGGGCCTCCTACAGCGTGCATATTTGCTGTCCCGGAAAAGGCCCTAGTCAACAGCCCATTCAGCACTGCCACAGTGTCATAATCTTTCCTTTTTCTTCCGTTGCAATTTGCAAAGGAATCACATTTGCAGTTCGTAGCAGATTCGACCGTGAGAAACGTCAAGAATTGTTAGTGGGGCAATGTACAGAAAATCCATAAAAACAGAGGTTGAATATGTACTATTTTTCTTGAAGGTAGAATATGTACTATTGAAAGCCGCTAAAAGATCACCTAAGAACACCGGGAGACTCGCGTCATGCAACGAAGAAAGGAGCAGCACCGCATCGCAGCAACATGTTGTACCCTCGCCTGCGGTCACTGCTACGTCTTACGCGGACCTGCCCGTAGAACGAAGCGCCGAACGGTGTAAAGCTCAGATCACGCACGTTTTTTGCCGAACGCACGCACGAACCTACGAATCAGCAGGCAGGATACGGTACACGTAGCCACCCCGGTCGGCACGCACATGGCACTTGCGGCTGCCGACCTGCCGTGGAGGCATGGACCCCCGGTGGGCGGCCGCGGGTCAGATAGGCACGAAATCCGCGGTTCGGCTAGGTCGCGAGGATGAATCTGCAGTGTGTCTCTCTCTCTTTCGTCTCTCCTTTTCGTTCCGATTTAATGGAGTAACATGGCGGATTGGATCGACCACACGCACGTCGCTGTCCGCGCTTATCATTGGTTGGTCGTTACTGGCACATGCGCGCGCGGATTGGCTAGCGCAAGCCGGCGGTGAACTCAGCGAACGCGAACATTCAAAGCCTCTCCTCCCTTCGCGGCACGAGTTCAGGGGTGGGTGGAGCGGGCTTGACAGTGCCATCTCAGCTGTTCTCATGGAGGTCTCTCCGGGTAAATGGCGTCTTTTGAGATTGATTTTTTTATTATAGTTGATAATTTTTGTTTGTGTTTTTCAATACGACAATGAATGATAGAGACGTCGACGTAAATAATACACACGGTTTAGGATTTGAAAAACTATTCTATTTATTTCGACTTTCAAAGAAATCAAAAGTCATAAGGCTAAAAGAATAAAACATACATCTTTAGAATACAGAGCCTCTCTCTGATATGAATATGATACAGGATCTCCTGTGCGCATTCACTGACTAATAATTGGGTGCTTGTGCCTTAAACATCGTCTATTTTACTGACTTCATGTCGCTTTACTGTGAGCTCTTTTTCTGAGAACTAGTGTCTAAATGACTAACTGAGAACTGCTGCTGTTTGACTTGAGTGTATGATCAATTTCAGTCTACTTTTGGTGACTTGTTTGTTGTTACTGCCAATTCAGCCATGCGTGTCGTGTTGATAGTTGAAATCTCTTTTCACATATCATCGGCAGTTAGTGATTCTGATGAACCTTATTTTCATCTAGTACAACTATCAATTTCAGTGTGCTCGGGAAATACACACCGGGAAAGGGGTGGTGCAGGGTACAGTAGAAGCAGCCATGCCTTAAAACACTGATTTTTCGATGTTCATCCGTGCTGTAAACTTTTATATATGCCCGTCTTCAGAGCACAGACGACTGCCTTGATTCGACGAGCATTTTGTCAGTACTAGTTATGGTGGTTAGCTTGTTAAAAACGAGCTAGCTTTTGTCCAAGTTTTGCTGTTCACTGCAAGCTGACGGTTATGAACCTGTCCGTATTGTCTTCTCTTTCTGATTTCTACCTAGAAAAATCAAATAATAATATAAATATCTGATTTTTTAAAATGATTTCTCCACTCCTCTTACTACCATCTCACTTTAGAATAAAGTAGAGAATCATAGGTGTATCATATATCCTATTTCTCTCGCTTCCATCACACACACATATATCTCTTTCACTTTTTTCACTATCCGTCTCCACTTTCTAAAAATCACTTCTTTCAATTATTACTATTTATTTTTAATCAAAATCAAAAACCATCAACAAAAACCTATACAATGCCCCTTCATATTTCGTAACCGTAAACCTACTGTTGCTTGGTATAGGTAATAGGTTAATTGCATCAGTACATTCTGATGGGAGAAAAATGGAGGAACCAGGCAACGCCAATTAGCATGGCTTGATTACACATCAGTACATGCTCATAAAAAATGGAGGTGCTAGTACTGTCTGACAAACAAACCAAGAAGTAGATAGCATATTATTAACTGCATTGGAAATCGCAGAAGAAGAATATATATTCAGTAAGTAACAAATTAAGAATTAACACACACACATAACACACGCTGACATTATCTCCTTACAATAATTTACAACATATATTGTATACTATTGGTTCAGATGTTTCGATTCAATCGGCCAAATCCAAGCCCTCAAACTCAAGAAACTCTGAACAATGCAGTTAAGCAGAGCTGAAATGAATCTTTGCTCTGTCACTCACGCAAACAGACAGCAAAAAGCCGGCAAGAAAATCAATAGGGCTAGCTGCTCCTACACTTCGATGAAGGAATGGCAGGGCACCCCCATGAGCTGCGCCAAGGTGGTCGACCGGAGCTTCCTCTCCTTGACGGCCGGGTCTTCCAAGAGCAGCACCTTGTCCTTGTCCTGGACTCCGACCATGTGCAGGTGATCGCAGTCGTCTCTCTCCTTCCCCCTGTACAGCAGCCTCTGCTCTCTCGGCCACAGACCGGTCACCAGCGACAGCATCACCTTGAGGTCACCTGCATCGATCGTGACACATTGCAGCTTAGCAAGAAACGCTATGAATGCGAAGTACTGCGAACCATTTCCGGTTTGATCACCTGAAGGAGATGGCGATTAAAGCAGAGGACATGCATGCAAGGCAACGTACCGAAGGTTGCGGTGGCGTCGATGGAGACGTCGTGCCATTGCCACCCGGTGGAGACCCTGACCAGGATGACGTCGACGGCGCCGGCCATGTCGTCCTCCTCCTCCGGCGCCCGCCTCTTCTGCACCAGCATCCCGCCCGGCCGCACCTCCCACTCGATCTTCCCGTGCTCGGCGACCATTGCGCAGATGTCCGCGCCGCCGCCGGTGCTCTTGCAGCGGCTCCTGAAGAGCCTCCTCGGGCTGGGAATCTTCACCATCTCTCCTCCCTGCTCTCAAGCCTCGCTTGTCTCTAGCTGCCTCTGCCTCTGCAGATATCTAGTTGTTGTGGGTGCTAAGACCCGCAGGACTTGAGACTTTAAAGAGGGAGAAGCGTCCATGGGGACAAAACAGGAGGAGGTTAAGTCGCGAGACGACGAGTCGTCCATCGTGCAAAATGATTGGTGATCATTAAGCGCGGGATTGTTTAACACCTTAAGCCCTGGTTAATTAACTCTTTCTAGCCTCAAGGCTGTGTCTGAGACGACACCTGTAGCCGAGACGGCGAGAGGGCAGAAGAAGAAATGAAGTGTTAGAGCGGGAGAGGTAGAGTTGAATGCGCAGCGCGGCAGTTGGAAGCGGCAGCACATGGGGAGGTGGCAACACGGTTTGCCTGCATGAATGGCGGGGCCAACGGAATCGTCTTAGCAGTTAGTTGGTTACCTCTCTCTCTCTCTCTCTCTCTCTCTCTCCTGTTAAACAATGCATCTCCCTCTCTCTCTCTCCTGTTAAACAATGCATCTCCCTCTCTCTCTCTCTCCTGTTAAACAATGCAGCCATTTACTATCTTTTTACTGGCAGTACTGTTCATTGCAAATTGCTGTACTGTTCTCGGGGGGAAATCCCAAATTGATGTACTAATGTGATCATCTTTGAGCAGGAGGTGATAAGTTGGTAAAATAAACATGTAATGCAAACCACGGCGTCACTGAAGATTGTTGTGCATAATACTAACCGAAATACGTCTAGAAACCATGCATCTCGTTCGTGCTTAGCAGCAGCAGCGTGTGGGCTTGCCATGGAGCGAGACAAAAGTCCCTGAACCTGTTCTGCAGGATTCACATCACCTTCTCAGCTTTTCTTCTGGCGATAATAGCCTTTGTAGCTTAGCCGAAATGAAATCCACCGAGCTATAATAACACTGCTAGATACATTTGGATTTGGTAGCTGCAGAAAAACAAATTCCCTTTCTGGTAATTGCTACGTAGGACATCACATGCGCTGTGCCTTCCGGTGCCGTATTTTAGGCTTTCCCGAGAGGAGAGTACGCACAGGCGAACAGCACTATCGCAGAAAACACGGTTCAAATACGTTATTACAGATGATCTTATAAGTCATTTAAGTTTATAAAACTGTAGTAACATGATGTTATCGCAGACAACTTTCAAACTGTTTGTGATGATGGCTTTCGAATCATCTATGATACAACTATTATAAACGGTTTCAACAATTAATTGTCTGTGATAGTTGACTATCATAAACGGTTTTCAGTAAAAATCGTCTGTGATTTTGAACTATCATAAAGGGTTACTAGTTAATAACCATCTGTAGTATTTATTTTTATTCCTAAATCTATTTCTATCTATTAACTAGACTCAAGTAATGCTAGCCATGCCCTCCGAAATAAGCAGATTAACACAGTATATATCTAATTCACATTCATTCATTTTAGAAGCAAAAACACCCATTTCACAAATTAATTTAACTGAAATAAAATAAATTATTTGTCAACAAATACACATATGTACAATTAAGCTCAATCTTATCCCAAACAAATTTATTCTATATTATAGAACTCCTCGTCTGATTTTATGACTTTATAAATTAAGAAGAATGCACATTGTCCTCGAATTTGTATGAGATCGACCTATTCCAACGGAGTTGTAGCGATGGGCGAAATCTGTCAGTAGGAATATTAATGTCGTGCATACATATATAGATTGATAAGTATGAAATAATTATTACAAGATTGACAAACATGAGGATCAGTGGTATTCGAGGAATCGAGGAGTAGTTGCATGTAGTGGCAGACATATAATCCACAAGTGTTGTCTGCCTGCTACTGGTGGCACTGCAAAGATAGAATTTATTAATTCGAGAGATATTACTATGAAGTGTTATACATAATTAATGTGTATTAATGAATACGGAGAAATCTAGATCGTATTGTAGAGCGTTGTTCCTCTCTTAGATTTTCGTATCTCTGGAACGTATGTGACAATTGACTTACGTGATTCTAAAAAGTTAGTCTTAGCCATTGGGAAAGAAAGAAAGATTACGATAGAGTTATCTATAGAGAAAATATGTTTACCTATCAATTAATCGTCAGACAACTGTGAAGTTGGTTTTGTTCTTCTTTAGAGAGTCAAGATATATTATTTTGTTCCATTTTGGAATAATTACAATTAGAATCCAATTGAATCTACACATGTATGTTGTCATGGTTATTAAACTTAAGTTCGTGTCGTTTATAAAGTATAAATCAACAAGTATAACCACTAGTGCAGCACTTACCCTTGATTGTCTGGTATACGTATGAATTCCTTGTTGCGATGAGTCTCCAATGTCGTCGTAATGTAATTCTCGACGAATGATACATCCTCATCAATGGTATCTATGGTGATCAAGCGTGAGTCGAAGAAACTAATCGGTGATTTTTTTTAATCTAGCTTCAATCACCATGTATCTATACAACACACAAAAGCAATTAATCATATATACCATTTATCGGTATTATATGAACATAGATTGTAACTGTACACACTTATAGTATCTAGCATCAATAAGTGAAACGTCTAGGATGATAAGTGTGAAGAGATCAAAGAAGTCCTCGAAAGTGATCGGGAAGACATAGTCGTGAATATCGTGCTGAAGATGATACGGCCTAAACTTGACTATGAGACCTAAGCGTCCTCGTCCCTCCATGTACCATGCATGCAATATCTAGCAAGCTAGTCTTGGGGTTAGGAGGTGCTCGTTTGGGACGACCAATGGCTCACCTAGCATAAATTTTCAGGCCAACGACAAGTAGAAGATATCATCATCAGTCTTTTTTAGTTTGCCCTTGTTGTCTTGACTGTAGGTCAACTTTATGGTAGTCGACCATAAAGGTAACTCCAGTGCGGATAGCCCCTATGGTGTTGGTGCTAGTGCAGATAGCCCCTGTAGATTTGGCAATAGTGCAGATAGCTCCAGTGGACATGGCATTGGTGCCAACGCAACAATTTTGCTTCCTTTAAGTTCGCAAAAAACTGCTTCAAATGGTGAATTACAGGAAGATATCATGCCACCTTAGTAGAAGGTTCTTTCTTCAGCTCTATTCCTTCGTCGTTATCTGATTGATTCTTACGCTTATATTGGGATGCGCTACACACTGGACATACATGTATGTCTGCATACTCTTTACGGTAGCGAATATAGTCATTCGGATATGCATGTATTCTTCTTATTTTTATTTTCAATGGACAAAACACCTTCTTGGTTTTAGAGGTGGTTTTAGGCAACTCGTTTGTCTCCGAAAGTATGTTCGCTTAAAGAACTAGCAACGCTGTGAAACTTTTGTTGGATTAATCATTTCTTGCCTTCAATTTCAGCAGTTCAAGCACGGCTGACAACCTCGTGTATTTTAACTTATAGCATATGAACAAAGGTTTCTCTGAGTCCTCCATTAAGTACTGAAATTTAACATACCCTTTCTCATCACAGTCCCCTTCTGCATCGCGAAGTATCTGATCTAGATTAGCATTGTGCAGCCTATTCGAATCAAAATCACAGTTCCCTTCTGCATCACGAAGCATTAGACCCGGCGGTATGTCATTGGCTTCGTCAGCGATGTCGTTATTGCTACGTTTATGTATAATCTATTCTTCATCATGACTGATCTAACGTGCATATCCTTTTTTAAAACCTCTTTGAATTAAGTGCGCTTTAATCTGTGCTCAGTTCTTAAACATCTTTAGATTTTCGTGGCCAATGCATGGACAGTACATATATTCCACCTCCTTTTTAACATACCTTTCTCGGCAGTTTTTGTAAAAGCAGACACGCTATTAATGTACTCTTCGCTCACGGTTCCCAGCGTACATCCAGTTTTGGTCCTACGTTACGCATATAACAATTTAATATTAAATATTAAATTAATTAATTAGTATACTATATATATAAGATGTAAAATAGCTATACGTAGCAAGAGTACAAACTAACGGATCCCTCAAAACACTACATACGAACGATAGCTAGAACGCGGCCTATGATTTTTGTGATAGAGAAATTCGATGTTCCTTGTGCATATGCTATATGGATATTCCACGTTCACTTTTAGTTTTCTACTAATATTTTTTATTAAGTAAATTTTTAAAAACCCTAGGTATTTGAGCATTGATAACATAGGACCACATATTTTTATTCTATTTTCACAAAACCACATAAATTAAGGTCTTGCTTAACACAAAAGCCATTTTCCCTAGAACCAATTATAACAAACCATTTTGACCAATTTGCCCCATATGACGAGCACTGACATGTATGGCCAAATAGAAATAAACTATGGTCTAAACCTTAAAATCATACTAGATGCAAATAATCTTCTCTCTACATCAAGCTAACTAGATTTAATCCATTTTCAATTCTTCTTTCACCAAAAGCTAGATCTAAACTATAATACAATTAGAAATAAATTACTAACCATAGGTAGTAAAGAACTTAATGGATCTACAATCAGTCTTGCCAAATAGTCTTCTTTCACCAAATGACTTGAAAGCACCGCTTCCAGCTCAAAGCATCAGTCTAGATCTAAAATTTAAGACAAAGGGTCAATGTGTCTGCGCGCAATTAATATGATGAAATTATTACAGATGGTTTTCAATACAAACAGTCTGTGATTACTTAATTATCACAATACAAATCGTCTGTGATATGTAGTAATATCATAGATGGTTCATGGTAAAAACTATATATGATATTTTACAGACGGTTTTTACCATGAACCGTCTGTGATATTACATCTTCACAGATAGTTTTTAGCGCTCGCAGTAACATAGATGATCTTTAAACTAAAACTATCTATGATGGTATTTAATACTGATAGTTTTGAAAAATTTTCTTTTTGGCACTTACAGCAATATAGATGGTTTCTAAACTAAAATAATTTGTGATGATATTTAATATTGATGATTTTATAAAATTATCTGTGATGTAATAA
This sequence comes from Melocanna baccifera, assembly GCA_036346265.1. Taxonomy (NCBI): domain Eukaryota; kingdom Viridiplantae; phylum Streptophyta; class Magnoliopsida; order Poales; family Poaceae; genus Melocanna; species Melocanna baccifera. The sequence goes on from CM070678.1 coordinate 9,307,631, forward strand.
TTAGTATTAGATTTTTTGTAGGAGTGTTGGTGCTATGTAGCTTTCATTAATCCATTGGTCGGCCCTGTACTTTGGCACGTACAATATGCCCAGCCGCTGGGGAACCGCCACGTTAATGGTGTCGATTTGGTAGGGATTAGTCTTGGCGACTTGTCACTCCTTCCTGCAGCTACCAATCAGGTTCTCGCGTTCATCGGGTCTGCTTGCTTCTGCGCTTGGTGTTCGATCGTTCGGTGGCGATGGGCTTCATGGAAGCGACGGCTGCTAGCTCTCGAGTAGGTCAAGTAGCTAGGAGTAGTTCAGACTTCAGAGTTGGCGATGAATCAGCAGCAGCATCTTGGGGGTTGGATTTGGAGTGTCCTGCAACCTGCGTCTCAGCGTGTATCGCTGTCGAAGAGTACGTTAACACTAGAGACAAGGCCAGAAAGTGCATATTCCCCTCGGTCCTGTGTTGCTTTCCTCCGTGGAAGCTTGTGTCAATCGGTCTGTGAAAGGACTGAAGGAAGTACGATCTAACACATCACAAGACAAAAAAATAAATCAGAAACTCAAGTCGAAATGAACAAAGTTATAATTTTTTAAGAAAATTGCACATATGCCTTATTCTTTTTTTAAGGTCATGAGTACAACAAGAACGTACGCACGTGCTCAACATCACACACACATATACACTCATCTACGTGGATGCGTCAAAAGCACACACTTAAGATTAGAGACGGAAACACAAGATCTCTAAAAGTGCGGACACACGTTTTGATCACTGAACACATCTATATACTATGTACTCAGAAGACACTGTTCACTGAACAATACCAAAAGGAATGATGTTCAAATGAATAGTGCTCCTAAAAAGATGCGACGTCAAGACTCAAAACCTGACAGGCGGGGTGACCACCGTCAGCCCCAACCAACCGAGCAAAGGCTCGGCCGCTTATTTGATTGAAGTTGATACAACCACTCAAGTAACCGCTCGACGTCTGCTTCACAAAATAGAAAGCATAACCGCTTGGCTTCGCATTGCGCATGCACTAGCTGGCTAATGTGTCAGGAGATATGAACACTGATGCACTAATTTTAATCTAATCAGTAGGCAACAGTGGGTGAGAAAAGCACAAGTAGGCACAGGCACACACAGACATGGCAGTGAGACGCACGAATACATGTACTGCTAGCGCGAACAGGTTGCCCGGCTGTGCTCATCAGAAAGCAGGAGTTAGCAACCGCCAGCGACACTTGTTAGGCGTCAAGTCGCTGCCGGGTGGGCCTATCTGGACCTAAGAGTTGAAATTTAGCCCACTTGTGTTTCCATCCTGAAGGTGAGTTGGGCCTTACCTAATCCGGCCTATTAAAAATAATTCGATGGAGACGTGCCGACCTGCCGATGCTGGGGCTGACCCGGCCTTGGGACAGGAGAGCTCGTTGCTACCTCGCAACTCGCTACTGAGTCGCAAACCCCGCATCCGGACCTCACAGAACCCCACCCACTCGCCGGGGGCCGCGCGGAGACGATGCCGGAGATCCAGCCGCCGCCGCCGACGAGGCTGGTGATGCTCGCCGACCTCAACGTCGACCCGCCGGAGAGCGACGGCGAGGACCACCCGCCAACCCCCAACCCCGCCATCGCCGCCGCCGTCTCCGCCGCGGCTCCGGCGGTCGCCGTTGACCCCTCCACTAGGTACCAGTATGAAATTACTCTTCGATCTGGCAGTACAGTACTTTTGCTACTTGTGCACACATGGCCCCTGCAAATAGTTCGGAATTGGGCGTCCAGTCCTCGCGGGCTCATGGTCATTAGTCGTAAGTCGTAACCCTAGGATTTGCTGGAGAATGTGATTTTTTGCATCTGTGGATAGGATAATTCTGCCATAGCGTTAAACTTTTCGGTCCAATTGTGCTGAATTCAGCGCGATGCTGTACACAGGGTGCTGAATTTATTGCATGTGCTCGCCCATTTAACTTTGAAGCTTACTGAGCACACTTAGGGCATCTCCAATAGTGGCCAACTCGGTCATCTCTTACCTGCCACATCATCCAAAAACCTAGTTGGAAGAGAGAGAGAGAGGATGTGAATAGAGAGAATATGCTATCTCTTATACAAGAGATAACCTGGACACGCAATCCATCGCAAATGGTGAGGGAGTGTGAGTAGGGAAGTTATGGTGAAAATAATAAAAAAATAGTTAGATAAATGATTTTAGAGATAAATTGTTGGAGATGTTGTCTATAGGTGAGTTGGAGTTCTTAGAGACAACCTTAAGATATAGATTATTGTAAATGCCCTTAGGGCGTGTTTGGTTGGGTGCCTTAACTTGCCTCACCCCAAGTTTGGTGTGCCACACCTAGTTAGCCTAGTGTTTGTTCCCTTATCAGACTTTGGCGCAGTGGCGGAACTAGAAAACTTTCAATGGGGGTGTACAACTTCACATGCATAGTTCCATAGTCTTGTACAATAGTTTCATAACATCATAAATTCAACATATAAGTTCGAAATTTGCCAAAAGTACAATACAAATAGTTCAAATAAGGTCGTACATGAATAATGCAAGATTGCAAAATATGTACTGGAAATTAGAATACTACTTTACACGTTTTCATGCCTTGGAAACGCTTGAATACATCATCTTCACTAACCTTCAAGAAAACATCTTGCTCAATAAATGTGATTAAACAATCATTTAAGAATTGATTGCCCATACTATTTCTCAACTTATTCTTCACAAGATTCACAAGAAATTGAGGATGTACACAAGAAATCCTGCTGCCACACCGCCGCCTGCTGTGCTGCCACGCCGAGCTGTTGCCTATTGCCCTGGTCCTTGCATTGGGGAATTGGGGAGGAGAGATTAGGGTTGGGGAGGAAAGGACTTGGAGTGGTGGGGTATTCGGCAGTGCGTTGGACTTGGACTGGCTGGTGAGGTTGACACGAACAGGCCTTTGGTCATGGGCTGGGCTTTCATGAGGAAGTACTAGAAATATGGCCCACTGAAGAACTGATCCCCTGGTGTTCTTCCCATTTTGGGGGTTGCCGGTGCATACCCACCCCTACTGGTTCCGCCCCTGCTTTGGCATGCCATGACAAGTTAGGCAGCTGCCAACTGCTTTGCCACATATTTTTTTTGGCCAAAATTGTGGTATCCTTCGCCACGCCTTAGGCACGCTGCATGTGGAGGCCCAAAAGGCACACTACTCTCACTGTCCTGTAAAAGTTGGCGCGAAGTGGATGGCAAAACAAGCCCTTTCGCATGCAGTTCGACATGAGATAACCTTTAGTATCACTTCCCTGATAATCGCACTGGTTAAGAAGTTACAGGCCACCAGTTCTCTGTTGAGTTCTTAGACACTGACAATTGATGGATTTTACTTGCAGGAGTTGCAATGAGGAGGGTGGTTTGACGAAAAATGCGATTGCAACGAAGGACCCTGATACTGTTGAATGTGAAGGTGAGACACGCTGTTGACATGCGAAGCAGTGGAAGGAAAGTTTTCTGTTGTGAATTGATTACTTCTATTCTTCATAAAACAGATGCTGATCAACATTGTCAAGGGGCTTCTGTTCCACGTGAGGAGAAAGTTAGCAACCTGAAAGCTGTGAGTTCTTGGTCTTAATGCCACTGGACAGTGAAAATTTATAGTTTTTTTTCTATCTGCAACCTTGCACACCACAGCAAAGTGAAACTGTATTTAGATACCATTTAATATCATATGAACCATGGTGTTTTCATCACATTATCTTGATGTGTAAGTTGGTGATTTGAATTGAAATGGTCAGCATAAATGTGGTTAAAGGCTTAACTTTCCTTTTCACAGGCTTTGGTTCATGTTGCCCGGAAGATGCCTAAGAATGCTCATGCGCATTTTATGTTGGGTTTGATGTACCAAAGGCTTGGTCAGCCACAAAAGGTACATGACCCTTCACTTTGAAAAATTGAACTTATTTAGCATTTGAATAAAGCTCAATCAGTTGCACAATCCTCTCAGGCAATAATTGCATATGAAAAGTCGTCTGAAATATTGTTACAAGACGAAGAAGAAGTGCGGAGGCCTGATTTACTCTCATCAGTGAGGATACACCATGCTCAGGTTCATCCGCTTGACAAACGGAACTTAACTTATTTACAATTTAATTTTTCATTTATATTCTTGGCAGCTCTTTATTTTGGCTGCATATCTAGTAAAAAAAGAGTTTAGTCCCCTTTGACTCAGCTAGTTCCTCACGCAGTGCATTTTGCAAACAAGCATGGGCGATAGTTTTGATGAAGAGCTTGAAAATGGTGACCTGGATGAAATCATTGTTAAGCTGAAGAATTCAGTTGAGTCGGACCCCAGGCAGGCAGCTGTTTGGAATATCCTCGGTTTAGTTCTTCTTCGGGGTGGTCAACTTCAGGTACCAATGTGCTGAACCTGTTGCAATTCTTTCCATCATCATAGAGCAGTGTCTACAATGAAATGTCTTGGAATAACTACCTAACTGGTTGATGATTTTGTTCAACCTTTCCAGAGTGCTATCTCAGTTTTTTCTTCTCTCACGGCTGTTGCTCCTGATTACTTGGACTCCCTTGCGAATCTTGGTGTTGCATATATTCAAAGGTTTGAACTCTGAAATACCATTTCAGGTTTCATTTCCTTCCATCAGACTGTTAATATCTATAAACTTCCAGTGGGAATCTAGAGCTGTCCACAAAATGCTTTCAAGAGCTTGTTCTGAAAGATCAAAACCACCCAGCTGCTCTGGTGAACTACGCAGCTCTCCTTCTATGTAAATATGGATCTTTGGCTGCAGGTACACCAGCAACATGTTTACCATACTCTTCTCTGCTTTAGTCTTTTCGTGCCATATCTTAAATCTATGTTAGAACCATGATTTTGAGTATCATTGTGCTCAGCAAACTTTGAACTGTGCAGACCTTTGGCGTTACTTTGACACACCCATACATCAATTGGGTAAACATAAAGGAACATATATGCTCTTTTTTATGCCAACGTCTAGTCCACATGGCTATCCCTGTGGCCTGATGCTCTAGCCAAATTAATGATACTCTAGATAAGAAGATAGCAATTAGCAACAGAACATTTCTTATCTTTTCAGTTGTTGGACTTGCTACACCCATCAGTTAGTTGTTTTTGCCCAAAGTAAGTCTCAAGAAAGTTGTTTTTGCCCAAAATAAGGCTCAAGAAGCACAAGGGTATTTTGACAAGTAGTTATTACTTGAGTTGCTGTCTAATACATTGTTACAAAGCAGGGGCAGGAGGTAATGTCAGTGCAGGCTCTTGTCTGCATCAGAAAGAAGCCTTGTTTGTTGCAAAAGAGTGCTTACTTGCAGCAGCGAAAGCTGATCCTAAAGCTGCATCAGTGTGGGTTAATCTTGCAAATGCATATCACATGGCTGGTGATCATAGAAATTCAAAGAGGTGTTTGGAGCAGGTAACGACTGTTGTTATTTTTCTTTTATTGACATTATTGTTTAGACTTAGTGTTGCTCAAATTAACTGTCATATTGATTTTTAGCATTGATATATCCTTTCAACACCTGGACAAATTGCTCTGATGACAACACAATAATTCATCCAGCTTTCTGTAATTGTTTAATGATTATTCATTCTTTGCTGCGTCTCTCTTTTTTTTAATTGAGTGGGGGAAGCAGTGTTGAATTCAGAGTTTGTTGTAGCTTAGATCCAAATACTGGTCCTTGAGAATGTTATATTAACAGAAAGTGTATGCATACCATGATCAGACCAGTGATCAAATGGGACAAGTGGTCAGTCCGCCGTTCACTGCTAGCTGGTGGTTCTTAGTTCAATAGCCAATACTGTTAATTCCAGAACATTTTTTAAAGACATGAGGGACCAACCTTTCCCAATGCTTTCGATTTAAAACAAGTATTTCAGTTAGACACGGTTACCTTAATCCTGCTTGTTAGTCGTAAGTCGTAACTGACCTGGACAACTGCTCTGGATTCACTACTTCTCATATTATAATAGATCTGTTCTTTTGGGCTTTTGGGGTGGCTTTTGGCTTCTCTGAAAACCGAAACAAATGGGGCGGCTTCTCCAAGCCGCTTATCCAAACGGCTTCCTGAGCCTACCGGCACGTGCGCCGTCTGCATCAGTGTCTCCACTGTCCGCCACCGTCTCGAAAAGTACAATAAAAAGCTATCAGCCGTAGTCCAAAAGAACATGATCTATTAACAAAGAACAAGGTCTATTAACAAGCATATAGATTGTCTAAAATATTTGACAATAATTTTTCCATTTATATCATATTATAATGTTAGATTTGTGTGCCTGCTATCTATATTATGCACTACTGTAGCTATTGAATAAACTTTGTACAGAAAGACCACTGCTACACTACACCAATTTGATTCATTCAGAAATTGTTTGGCATTAGGCAAAAGGGATTGTGGCCTGTGGGGGATCTGGTTACTACATGTGCTGCCAAGACGAGACTTGATGTTGTAGGCTTGTTTAATTATAATTATTTACTAGGTTTTGATGCTTACCCTGTCCAATACCTCAAACAAGACCAGGCTCCAATTGCTTTTGTCTGGTTAAACTGCCAGTCTGGCCTGCTTGTTATCACTATGAGAGTATGAGTTTATGGTCTAGAAACTTCAGTGAAACCTACAACAAGTCAACTTGAAAACTGCTTGTCTATTAGCCAATTTTCTTCCCGCTCCACCACTGCCCGTCACTGAAGATATTCAATACTGTTAAGTACTTCCTTTTTTGTTCTGGTACTAGATGGTCCCATTGTTGTATTTCATTGCGACACAGGTGCTGAAGGCTTGGGTATACATGGCAAAATAGAGCTGAGATAAACTTCTTCTTGGACTATGCTATGCAGGCAGCGAAATTGGAACCCCATCATATGCCTGCTCGGTATGCTATTGCAGTTCACCGTATCAGAGATGCTGTAAGGTCACAGTGTTCTGGTGATCAACTTCTCTGGGCTGCAAATGAAATGGCAACGGTTCTAAAAGAAGGAGACCCTTCAGCAGTCGATGCCCCAATTGCATGGGCAGGGTTGGCAATGGCTCACAGGGCACAACATGAAATTGCAGCTGCTTATGACACTGAACAGATCAATCTACTTGAGGCAGAAGAGCGAGCTCTTTATACACTAAAGCAGGTGATGTTTTGCAAACCATCACCAAAACAAAGTCATTCACTTCAACCTGAGCTAGGAAGTGCAAATTGTGGGCACTGGAAAGTAGGGAAATAATTATAAATATCCTTAATTCCTTATTTTGGCGTCTTATTTGCAGGCAATCCAAGAGGACCCAGATGACGCTGTTCAATGGCATCAACTTGGTTTGTACAATATTTGCACAACTCAGTTTAGCAGATCTGTAAATTTTCTCAAAGCTGCATTAGCTCGTTCCCCAGATTGCAGCTATGCTTGGTCTAATCTTGGTAAGTCTTGAGCTCAGTTCAGTCCTGTTTATATATTGAGTCAATAAGCCAGTAGAATGGAGCGATAACAATGGAGGGTCCTTTTGTGCACTCTGATATGAGCTTTTGTTGCACTAACACTTCAATTATTTTTAGTCTAAACTTTTTTTTGTAAATGTTGGTTTCTTTTTAGTGTGTGGGGGACCATGGCATTATATGCTTTACCCATGGATGGCCTAAAATGACTTGTTAATATACTTATCTGGTTCAAATTCCGGCAATCTTCTCATTTCACCGATTCATCTAATCAGTTCAGAAATGCCCCAAGCTATTCCTCTGAACAAAGGAACTAAATCCCATATCATAGACCTACTGGAGTCTCCCATTTACTTTTCTGTAATTTAATTCCTTCATGACTAATGTGTATGCACCGTATGATGGTTATCTGACAATAACTTACTGTTCACATAGGTATTGCATTGCAACTATCAGACGATCCGTCCTCTGAAACTGTATATAAACGGGCACTTGTACTATCTTCAAGCCAGCAGTCGTATGCAATCCTCTCTAATATTGGAATTCTTTACCGGCAGCATAGGATGTATGAACTTGCAAGAAGGATGCTATCGAGGTCTTTAGAACTGTGTCCTGGATTTGCACCAGCGAACAACAACCTGGGGCTTGTATTTGTCGCAGAGGGCCGTTGGGAGGATGCTAAAGGGTGTTTCGAGAAAGCTCTGCAATCCGATCCCCTGCTTGATGCTGCCAAATCGAACTTGGCAAAAGTTATTGCATTGTCTAAGAAACAGTAGAACAACAGAAGACGAAAGGTGACCTTCAACTGGAGCTTCAAACAAGTAAGCATTCCCGTGCGCAAATCTCTGGTCTGGAGTGTCAAGACTCGAGGGGCCGACTCAGAAATGATACTTGGTGGCTTTCGATTGCTCACAAGACTGGACGGTGTTCAGAAGTGCAGCTGCCTTTCCTATGCGAGGATAGGTGCGGGGGCTCTGCAGTTGCTCGGCTATATATTCTTAGTGACACGTCACTCTAGAAAGGGCCCAAATTTTGAAGTAATTCTGTTCACTGTAACAAGCATGTTTGAATTCCCACTGTTGATGCACATAACGCCTCAAGTTTAGCTGTAAACACCGCTCACTGTAAGATTGGTTATTTCCGTTTCCTTTAATGGAAAGTGTGGTGCTCTGTTTCAAAGATGACACTTGTACTAGACATCAATGAGCACTGGATTTTCCTTCTTATGCAACCTGCGAAGTAATATGTATAAATACTGTAGAAGCTACCGTGTAGTGATGAATATGATGCAGCAACCAAAATAGGCATTTCGCTTCAAATGGCATTTCGTTTTAAATGGTTTTAGCTTTTATTTTTTTGACTTTCAGCTTATTTAAGCTAGAAGTCAATTGGAAGAACATCAGGGTAAAATTTGAAAAAAAAAGTTACAGTATGCAACAACAGTTCCCACAAATGCAAGGAGGTCCAACATGTGGTGCCACAGGATGTGCAACGGAGGCAAGGTCAAGCTCCACTTCGCTGCGAGTAGTGATTTTGACATTGATGAGGACGTTGCTTAAGCTTGGATGATGACACCTCGTTGTTGCCTCCACCACCGCCTCACGACTTCACTTATGGGAGTCGTCGTGTCAGCCACAACCTCACCGCTTTGAGCAACCACCGCCTCTAATGCATGAGCTCGCTGATTGCCATTGCTGTCTCCCCATGACGCCTGTTTGAGATAGCAAAGCGGACGGAGCGAACTGCGCGCCACCACTCATCGGCGCGCTTGGCCTCAAAGCAAACGGGGTTAGAGTTGTGGCAAGTAGGGGTCACATGAGGAAGCCGCTCACCGGTGCCCTATGCGAAGTTGGGAACGAGGAAGCAGAGCAGGTGCGGGTTGCTTGAGCTCGTGTTGCCCCCATCGTGGAAGTAGAGGAGGTTGAGGAAGATAACACCGTTCCAAAAGCGATGACTTCTACTTTCTACAAGCCAAAAGTGTTTGGTTGATTTCTTAATGTGTTTTTTTCTTTTTCTTTATACTATCTATATAAATATAATGATATTTTTTTTTCTGTTTTTGCTTTTACTTTTTTTAACTAAATAGCAAAAAAAAAAAACCATTACAGTATCATTTCGATTAAAAACTAAAAGCACTATAATATCATTTCTGTTAGAAACTAAAAGCTAAAAGTGATACTTTAGAATATGGTGTAAGTTGAGGGCAACGGTTCTCTAGACCAAAGGTAAGAGAGTTAACCAGCCAAGCCATAAAAATATACCGTGTGTAAGCCACATCAGCATACATCGCCAGCTTAGACTTATTTAGACATGTGAATTGTGATGCCATTTAAGCAAGTTTAAGGGTATAAAATATGTAACTGTCAAGTTTGACTCAACAAACACACTAGCCTCATTGTTAGAATGTCATAAAAGTGTAAATCGATTCTTTATATTTTCCACCCCTCTTCCAGACAAATATTGAGATTAAAAGTCAAAATTCCACACTCAATCCTACTAAAAAAAGTTATTTACTTCACAATGGTTTGCAGAAACATAGTTCAGGTACAGGCCACTCTTTGAGGCTGCTCAGTTGGGTTGAACTTTAGTGATTTATGACTAAAATTACATTGTAGTTGACTGAAATTATATTGTAACTGATGATAGCTTATTTGACGTAACTAATTTAAAAACAATCTAAAATTAGAAAAAATAAGTTAACTCATCACGTATAATATAAATGGATATAGAAAAAAGAACTGATAAAAAATACTAAAAATAAAAAAATAAAAATTATAAATAATAAAAATAGTAAAAAGCTAGAAGGCTAAACCCAGATAAACAGCCTTTATATATAGTTGGAACGGGGGTAATCGGGGCTCCACCAGCAGCAACCGGCTCCTAACTCGACACATCACCACTGAACACGAATCGGCCGAGCAGACGACGTCGACGACCCCGCCGACGATTCCTCGTCTTCCACCTCCTCTGCCCGCGCGCGCGAGAGGAAGCCCGCCGCCGCCTCTCGCCCCACCGACCGGGCCCAACCAGATCGGCTCCCTTTTTGTCACCCTCCCCTTCTTCCAGATCCTTGTAGACCTCCAGATCCTCCGAGCGCGGGCGCGCGGGAGAGAGATCTCGGCTAGAAATGGACAAGTCCAGCGCCCTCGAGTACATCAACCAGATGTTCCCCACTGGTATGCGCGCTGCTCGAAATGAATCCATTCCTCGCACGCAAACTCGCTCGCAATGTACTGCCGCAATGCGCTCGTTTAAGCTGCTCTGTTCCGAGATTTACTAGTATTTGTTGGGGGCACTTAGGGTTACAGTTTGCGCTTGCTTTTTTTGCTGCTTTTCAGAGGCGTCGTTATCGGGAGTTGAGCCGCTGATGCAGAAGATACAGAGCGAGATTCGCCGGGTGGACGCCAGCATCCTCGCTGCCGTTCGGCAGCAGGTTCGTTCCTTCACAACGTGACAATGTCTACACACTTTGCGTTAGGACTGGTTAATCTGGCCAAACTGATGTGTTATGTACTTAGATGAGTATTGTGATGATGCAATAGTATCGAACTTACTTTGGATTTACACTTCATGAAAATGTGCTGCTGGAAGCTCCAGACTCAAATATACTGAATTGTTTGGTATGTGCTTCTTATTGCTTGTGCTTATACTATATCTCATAATGAGAAGCTATTGTTACTCCACAGAGCAACTCGGGAACCAAGGCTAAGGAAGAACTTGCTGCAGCGACAAATGCTGTTCAGGTCATTGTTTTCACTTTTCATGTAGTGTGCATTTTGCCCACAATGAACTTGCTGGATAAATTCATCAAGAAGCATTGTTTTCCGGGAAGGGGAAAAAGGTTAATCAGATACTAGCATGAGCTCTTAATGGCTTGATTGGAGCTTAACTTTGTTGTCTACTAACAGGAATTAATGCACAAGATACATGAGATAAAAACAAAGGCTGAACAAAGCGAAACAATGGTTCAAGAAATCTGTCGCGATATCAAAAAGCTGGATTGTGCCAAGAGGCATATAACAACTACAATAACCGCTCTTCACCGTCTTACTATGCTTGGTTAGTTTCTTTAGTTTACTTTTTTTTTTGGAATATATGCTATTGTGCTTAAAAAGTCATGACACAATAACAAATTATACGTCCACCTAAGCTTAGTCATATTGCTCCATGTGTCACGTGCAGTTTCTGCCGTCGAGCAACTTCAGGTCATGGCCTCAAAACGCCAGTACAAAGAAGCAGCTGCACAGCTAGAAGTAAGACAATAGTTGATACACTTGTAAACCTTCTAGCATTGATCTCCATGCTTGCAACACTTTACCGCTTACTGTGACTGTTTGGCATGGTTGGCATGCTGCTGCTTATAATTGTGTGCACAAGATTTCTGGTAAAAGTCCTGATTCTTTTCCTTTGTTCAGGCAGTAAACCAGTTGTGTAGTCATTTTGAAGCCTATCGGGATGTGCCAAAGATAACAGAGCTCAGAGAGAAATTCAAGAATATCAAGAAAATCCTCAAATCTCATGTATTTTCCGATTTTTCAAGGTACACAACAAATAAACTTTTGTTGTTAAGTTTGTGAAATAGGTGCCGGTCTAGTTACCACTTACCTGTTGGTGGCAGTGCCGGTTTCTGGCCAATTCCTCAGCAGTAAACCAGTCAGGCAGTCAGGTACTGGAAGTGAGACCATGGCTAAGGACAAGTTAATTCCATGAGTCAGCAGGGAACAGGTGGCCTAACTTGGGAAGTGTGGTGTCTTTCTCATTTGTTTTGTCATTTTCAGTAGTGAGGAACTCAGCCAGAATAATTCAAATCCAATGTAATACCGAAAACCTGATAGGAAAAGCCAGAATATCTGCACCCTAAATTGCTTGGTTTACCAAATACTGGTCTGCTGGTAACCAACAGTTTGAGAACCCTGAGCATGTTTCATGCCTGGACAGTGGAGCTATGCAAAGTTCTACTCCAATAGGCATTTGTTCTGTTATATATCCAAGGTTCCAAAACTCGGTAACTGGTACTCGCTCGGTCACCTCACCTTGTAGTGATTATACGGTAATCGACCTTGTACTTGGCCTTGTAACTGGTTTTTCTATTTTAATAACAGATTTATATATGTAATTGTATGTTCATGTAAAATCAAAGCCACATTTGATGCTATTGCTTGGTTGATTTCATAGTTAGGACATTAAAATTTTCACATCTATTCCAAAATATTGTCGGTATCCATATCTTGTGGTGCTTGATTGATTTCATAGTTAGGACATTAAATAGTCATACTAAATTCCTGCATCTTTCTAAGCATACTTCTACTTAACAGAAAAACAGAGAGGAGAACATAACTTAGTAGTAGGGGAAGAACTCAAACTCAACTGCAGAGTGGGCTTGAGGTGGAAGGCCACAACCGACGGGAGGGGCTGCAGTAGGGGAGGACACCGCCTGAGGGAGGAGCTGCAGCAGGGGAGGATGAGGGAGGAGCTACAGCAAGGGAGCATGCCGCCTTAGGTAGAAGCCGCATTAGGGGAGGACGTCACTGGAGAGAGGGGCCACAGTAGGGAAGGTCGCCGTCGGAGAGAGGAGCCACAACAGGGGAGGCCGACGCCGGAGGGAGGAGCTGCAACAGGGGAGGTCGTCGCCGGAGAGAGGAGCCGCAACAGGGGAGGCCGGCACCAGAGGGAGGAGCCATAGTAGGGGAGCCTGCCGCCGGAGGGAGGAGATGCAACAGTAGCTGTCGCCACCGCCCTCCCGTGCCTAGGGTTCCTTTCCGCGCTGTCGCTACGATGCCACCTTTGGGCGTGTGTGTACCATTGCCAATGTTATAAGCTGTGAGCTTCCTCTGTTGGGCTATGCCGCTGTAGGCTTAATTAAATTTGACTGTAGGCTTCATTACACTGGACATGCCACTCGGGTAAGTACACGGCCTATTAACTAATTACTTGCCCGGTTATACCCGTTAAACCCGTTATGTACTCGTTTTTGCATGCTTGTACTCGGTGAGGGGACCTAGTCCTAGTAGTCGGGCGAGTACTCGGCCAATTACACCTAGTTTTAGAACCATGTATATATCTACTACTTTTTACTGTGAAATAGGCCCACAGCCAACTAATTGTTATACTTTTGCAGTTTAGGAACTGGGAAGGAAACAGAAGATGTCATTCTATTGCAGCAGCTATCTGATGCTTGCTTGGTGGTTGATGCTTTGGAGCCATCTGTGAGGGAAGAACTAGTAAAGAATTTTTGCAGCAAGGAGCTTACCTCTTATAAGCAGATATTTGAAGGAGCAGGTCAAAACCTTGCATATGCTACTTAGATCAAATTGCTTTGCCATTTTAGTGTAACTTTACACACACTTTTTTCTTTATTATTTTTTGATACTTTTGAAAAAAAATGCAGAACTTGCCAAGTTAGACAAGACTGAAAGGAGGTATGCATGGATTAAGCGTCGGCTACGGTCAAATGAGGATACCTGGAAAATATTTCCACCTCCCTGGCACGTTGACTATCTGTTGTGTATCCAGTTCTGTAAGATTACAAGGTTTGATTTCACCCTCTCCAATTTTGCAGTTAATGAACTTCCTCCATCAAATTGAGATTTACATAGAACTAAAGTAACCATTTGTCACTTGATTTTACTTCTTGTTTGCTGCATTACGTTGCTACTCATATTTGTACAAATTGGTCTTTTTTTGGGTCTATTTCTGCCCCATCATAACCATTCAGCTGCAAATTTGTGCTATAACATTAAGAATTTAAGATCAATTCTTATCGTCTGCTCCACACATCAATTTACAGATTGATAAATTACTTCTTTTCAGGGCCCAGCTTGTTGATATCCTTAACAATCTCAAAGAAAAGCCAGATGTTGCAACTTTGTTACTGGTAATTTTCCTTGTTATTTCTTTGAAGTATGGATAACAGATGGAAATAACTATGTGCCCTCTATCTTACCATGCTATGCAAATGATTGATAGCCTACTTTATATTAATTATTTTAGGTTTTTTAGGTGACTTTTCTAGTGGTTTTATTCTCCTTCAAGGTCTTTTGTTAGATCTTCTATTAGCTTTAAATTAATATAATAAAAGATCAAGAAAACAAGCAAAATTTATGCACTTCATGACGCTGTAACATCACAAGTCTTTGGAGTGCTAGAGATATTACTCAAATATTTGAGCGGGTGAGTTGAGTATGTAAGGTGATTCATTTGCAATATAAAATCTGTACCAAACATTTTGAGATTCTTGCAATGCAGGCGTTGCAGAGAACCCTTGAATTTGAAGAAGAATTGGCAGAGAAATTCAGTGGTGGAGCTACGACTGCTCAGAATAAAGAGTCAGGAAGCGGCGATGAAAATGAGGGTGGAGAACGCAATAAAATTGTTTCAGACATACGGAAGAAGTATGAGAAGAAACTGGCATTGCCAAATGATGAAGTTGAACAAGTATCTACTGTTTAGTCTAAAACCTTTTTTCTCCTTCTACTATATATTTTCCCCAACTCTTCTGCAATTCTCTACTGGCAGGACAAAGGCAAGCATAAAGATTTATCAGTTACTGGTGCCGGGGTTAGTAGTCTATCAGCTATTGCGCAGTGCATGTTTCTTACTGTTTCCATAAGTTTGGATGATGAACTGTATCATATACTCATATCTCATATTTTGCCACTCTGTTATTGCAGTTCAACTTCCATGGAATTATATCATCTTGTTTTGAACCATATATGGCTGTGTACATAGAACTCGAGGAGAAATCTTTGGTGGAACAATTAGATAAACTTATCCAGGTACACGAATCATACTTATAATTGGAACCTTTACAGTTTGAGGTCTCTTTACCTTGAGCTAACCCTTCAATTCTGGCAGGATGAAAAATGGGAAACAGAAGAAGGGAGTCAGACAAACATTCTATCAAGCAGCATGCAGGTAAAAGGAAATAATGCATGATAGCAGTTTCCAGGCTTGGTAAAAAAACTTGCCAACATCCTACTATTTCCTCTTGGATTTGGCCAAAAAGTGGTTCATTTCTGCTTTCTCTTTTTCCCCCTTGGGGTTGTCTTGGAAGAATTTGTTAACCTTGTGTTATGTGGAATGGTATAAACTACTCAAACTAGGATAGGTTTTTCCAAAGCTGGCATTCTAGATGTGTGCAACTAAGCATTTGATGCTCTGCAATTTTTTATCAAACTATTATGTTAATCTGCTTTACATTTTCACTTGATCAGGTGTTCTTGGTAATTAGGAGAAGCTTAAAGAGGTGCAGTGCATTAACAAAGAACCAAACATTATTCAACTTGTTTCAGGTAGACAGTTCTCTCCAGTGTTCGTTAGCACTTTTCCTTTTTATGGACAGTTCCATGTTGTTTGACCCCAGGCCCCAACAAATGGTTCCTTCGTGCATGCTGTTTATGTAGCTGTTGGGATTTTTTTTTTGTTTTTCTAATTTGCTGCAAAGTGCTTTTTGAGCAGTTTGTTTTGCTATGGCGATGAAGGCTGATTGTTTTCACTATTTGGTATCTTCCTTACTGACTGTTTGCTACCTCTGATATTGATCTTTATGTACTGTTCATTTGTTCAATTGGTGAAAGAGACTGGAGGATAGGATACCTACAGAAGATGAAATGTACCATGGACTAACCATGCACAAGAATCATATGAAATAAAAGTTGCTGTCTATATGAATTATCTCCAGACACTATACCGACCTTTCTGAGATTTGATGAACTATTTGGGCACATGTTGATTATGGTTGTGTCTGTCAAGATTTTATAATTTTACCAAATCTGATGAAGTTTGGCCTTTAAATGGGTTCATTACTGATAAAATATATTTCTTGCTAGGTATTTCAAAGAATACTTAAAGCCTATGCAGCAAAGTTATATGCCAGGTTACCAAAAGGTGGTACTGGTATTGTTGCAGCTGCTACTGGTACTGATGGGCAGATCAGGGTATGATAGTTGCCCCCGGTCCTCTATTTCTTGTTTTTCTCATGTGGTACCATCATCTTATATCCTGTGCCTATTACTGCAGACCTCTGACAGGGACGAGAAAATGATATGCTACATTGTTAACACTGCAGAATATTGTCACCAGACGGTAAGTTTATTTTCCCTTCAAGTAAACCATAACTGGTAGCCTGGTGCAGATGGAAATGGAATGAAATTATGGTGTTGTTAATCTCTTGCTTGGAGAGACAGAAAGAACATATTCAGAATAAATTCTAGGTTCATGCATTTAAGTATTAGTGACATTGTGTTCTTCAGCGACGCTTACATTTTTGCCATTCAACAAAGCATTTTTTCCTTTTTTGGGAAAGTTATCTATATGCCATTACATTGCTACTACACTTGCAAAATGCCCCTACAAACAAGCCTCTGAGATATGCTGCTGCAAACATTGATTAGTTTGCAAAATGCCTCATTGGCTTTAAAAGAATAATAGGAGTTCAATTTAGCCAAATTGTCCCTTGCATATTTTCAGTTTTTTTTTTGCGCCTAGCCCTTCTTTATTGCCAAATTAATGTTATTAGTCCATAGTTCTCCATGGGTACCACTTGGCACTTTCCCAGTCCCTCATTAGATGATCTCACCCGTCGTGCCTTTTCACATCGGAAGGCTAGCATTGGAAGTGTGTGGCACTGGAAATGGGTGTAAGAATAGAGACTTGATGTATATTGCATAGCCCATATGGGACAGTATATCAAGTACATGGATAAAACTCTAGTACAATGGGAAAAGGCACTTATACTTTTAACACCCCCTTAAATGCAAGATATATGCAATAGCATTGTATTTTGAAGGGTTGACACTAAAATAGTGAAAATACAAAGTCCGAGTCTTGAAGCTGTCTTCATAGCGTGCAGCTATTGAAAAATTGTGTGGAGTACCAACCATCCAGAATTGTGCAACAGTCCAGAAAGCATAAGGTGCAGGGGCTAGGAAAATAGAGGTAAGTAGGAGCAAAGACCATGGCAACACGATGAGGATGTGGAAGGTGACACAAAAAGAGAGCTATCAAATCAACTGAAGAGAGAGATAGAAGTATAGCGGCGCATATCGAAACATGAGACGACGGCGGCGGTGCAAAAGGAAAGTGCGGCGGCCTTAGAAATTCGGGGCGACGGCTCAGAGAGAAGCGACAACATCATAAAGACTTCTACGATCTACAGCGGCTCAAAGAAAAAAGCGGCGGCTGCGGCTATACGAAAGGAAGGAGACGACCACACTCGATCCAAGAGGATGAACCGTGGCTAGTAAAGCAGTCAGCTAACTGACAAGAAATTTATGGAT
Organism: Melocanna baccifera; assembly: GCA_036346265.1. Taxonomy (NCBI): domain Eukaryota; kingdom Viridiplantae; phylum Streptophyta; class Magnoliopsida; order Poales; family Poaceae; genus Melocanna; species Melocanna baccifera. The sequence goes on from CM070678.1 coordinate 9,325,336, forward strand.
TTGTACGGCTTTGACAAACTAAAAGAGAGATGACAACGAGATTGGATCGACGCAACGAAAGACTTAAAAGAGAAAAGACTCAAGACAACGAATTCTAGCAGTAGCATAAGACCTATCTTCAATTCATTAGGTCGGCAAGGCCAAGAGATAAAAGTAGCCGAGAGCGCAGCAATTGAGAGCCACTATCTGTTTCCCCCATTCCCCTTCCACTCCAGATCCTCTTCCCCACGAAACTTCCTCCCCACCACCTCTCCTCCCCTCGTTGCGCTTCCACTCGCGCAGATATAAAGGCTGGCGACCATGGCGGAGAGCTACGGCCAGTGGCGACCAAGGCGGAGAGCACGCGGGGCCGGCGAGGTGGAGCCAGCGCTGGTGAGGAGTGATGGCAACTTGTCGAGGGGCGGCGGGATCCGGCGGCCCAAGCATAGGGGCGGTGGGATCCGGCGGACCAAGCATGGGGGGTGGCGGGATCGGGTGGTCCCAGGGGGGCGAGCGGGCGGCAGGATCCGGCTGGAAGGCGGCGAGCCGGAGAGAGAGCCTCGTCTCCACGTGTGGGGGTGCTGAGGAGGCCGGGGCTGCGTCGGGCTAGATTTGGCTGGGCAGTGGCTGGGTGGCCAGATCCGCACGTGGAGAGCTAGAGGCGGCTGGATCCGGCACAGAGGCAGTCGATTCCGGGCGGGGCGAGGGTGGTGGTGACGCAGAGGCTTGTGTGGGCGCGAGCGGGTGCACCAGGAGGAGGAGGCGCGGCACAGGCAATTGGGAGGCGCGGCGGCCTAGCGGCGGCACGGGCGCGGGCGAGGACATGGACGGCCAGGAGTCGGCCCGACGATGGAGCGGCAGCGCGGTAGGAGATGGCCGCCTCCGGGTGTGGAGCACACTCCTCCTGGGGGCGGCGGCGGTAACAACAAAAACCCTAACCCTAACTTTGCTCTGATACCATGTAAGAATAAAGACTTGATGTATATTGCATAGCCCATATGGGACAATATGTAGAGTACATGGACAAAACCCTAGTACAATGGGAAGACACTTATACCCTTAACAACGGGCAGCATAATAGTTTCTGGTTGGAGATCCCAACAAATCCTTAAGTTTATTGGCTAAAAGATGGGATACTTATGTTCTGATTGCAATTGATCGAAGAACAGTCTCGTGTATGGTGGCTTGTCATCACCGTCCACCAAGGCTTCCTTCATGATGGCATTCAGCAGGCTGAGAGGAGTTGCTGCTAGAAGCTCTCCACAGATTGGACCTTGTATCGTACCTACTCAGAGGGAAGAGAGGAAAACAGGGTTTTGGGGGGGGGGGGGGGGATTGAGGCTGACAAGCGGGCCTGTTGTCATTCTCGGTGCAAATTTAGGGGCAAATATGTCTTAGTAGATTGCAAGCTATCTGATGTTTGCAGTGGCATTTTGCAAACCTAGCACCTTCAGAGTGGCATATAGCTATTTTTTCCCTTGTGCGTGCGTGCTTGAGAGATTCACTCAAGCTCCTTTTTATGATTATCAACTTTCTCTGTATAAATTTGACAGTCTGGTGAGCTAGCTGAGAATGTTGCTAAGATGATTAACCCTCAATTTGCTGACAAGGTGGACATGTCTGAAGTTCAGGTGACTGATCATTATCTTTTATTGTTTGTTTCTACCTGATGTGAATATTGTAGCCATTAGATTCCTATGCTATTTCTTTGATATTATTGTTAAAGATCTAGAAAATGCCTCAATACTTCAATACTTGCAGGGTGAATTCTCAGCTGTGGTCACAAAAGCATTGATGACACTTGTGCATGGCCTTGAAACCAAATTTGATGCTGAAATGCTTGCAATGACTCGTGTACCATGGGCTACCCTTGAAAGCGTTGGCGACCAATCAGAGTAGGATTTTGTTAAATCCCTTTTATAGTACATCCCTGCTGACATTTCATTTTGTATGAGAAGTCTTATGACATATTTGAAACTAGTATGGAATAACAAGTCATGCACTTTACAAGAGTTGAGTCCCACGGCCTAGATTTGATGGGCAAGTGAAAAATATAGGAGTTTGGAACATAACATAGCAATGATGTCACATATTTTACAGCTAATGTAATTAATATTATTCCATTGGAAAGAAGAGAAGATATGATTCTATATGATTATGAACCGCTAAGTGTGATCTATCTTATCAGAAGCTGCATCTCATAGCTTGTAAATAAAAGCAAATATACGAACTCCCATAGCCTGTAACTAACTCCCATAGTGGATCGCTGGATGGAACAGACATAGGTGGACTGGAGGTCGCATGTATGGAAGTTGCAACTTGCAAGTAACCCCCTAAGAAATTGCAAAATTCTGCATTTGGGAGCCCACCCCCTCAAGTTTGCCTAAAAACATAGTCCATCCAAATGTGAAATGTCACCCAATGGCTCACATGAGAATTAGCATGTTCCAGATAGGGCCTTGCAGTTTGCACTATATAATATACACATAAAATGGATACTTGAAATTTTGGAATACTCCTTCATTCTTTCAATTGGGAAAAAAATCTTAATTTGTGCTTATAAACACTATTTGCCTTGCACATTCTTCAGAGCAGCCAAAAAAAAAAACGCATGATTATTCTCATGTATATAAATATCTGCTAAGTGGATTCACTGTTCCATGCCAGATTCGTGAATGGTATTAGCTCTATTCTGTCCAGCAGTATTCCTGTGCTTGGTAGCCTGCTTTCACCTACCTACTTCCAGTATTTCCTAGACAAAGTAAGTTAAGCATTCTTCTTTATTATGGGTAAAAACCTTATGGGTTCTTGTCATCTTTTTGTCATGAACTATATATTGGCTATCAGCATAGTTTGTTATACTTACCTGCGTTGTTTTGATGCAGCTGGCAGCCTCTCTTGGACCTCGTTTTTATCTCAATATGTACAAGTGCAAGCATATATCAGAAACTGGTGCACAGCAGGTCCACATTAATTCCATATGAAGCTCTTTTTTGTATTATATTCAGCACATTTCTCATCACTCATCACTTTGCTTTTTTTTTTTTTTTTGCCTGCAGATGCTTTTGGATACTCAAGCAATGAAGACTATTCTACTTGACATCCCAGCTCTGGGAAAACAGGTATTGTCAGCACAAAATCATCTTGGCATATTACATGGCCTATGTATTTTTAATTACTAGTGGCGGGCTGAGGAAACCTGCCAAACAGAGTGATCCTTTTGTATCAAGCATTCCTTGAAACTGTGGAAGAAATTTGGCCCTAGGGAGAGCGAGATATGTGTAGCAAACTGCAAAAGTGATCTGATTCTTATATTACTCAAAGAAAGTTGGCAGCAAACAAATGCAACAAATTTGCTTACGCACACAAGGATGTTGGCTGCAAAAGGCAGCAGATTTATAGTTTAAACTAAATTGCAAGAAGATAAGCTTTCAAGTTATGTTCCACTTACATGTGGTTTCTTTCAATTGTATGTAACAGGGTACTGTTGCTGCTAGCTACTCAAATTTTGTAAGCCGAGAAATGAGTAAAGCTGAAGCGCTCCTTAAGGTAAATTGGGGAAAATGAACTCGAGTTCTGATCATCTATATCAGTATTGCTGAATATGCACTTCGAATTGATCAAGCTAATAACATCGCTTGATGCAGGTTATTTTGTCACCAGTTGATTCTGTTGCTAATACGTACCGTGCTCTCCTTCCGGAAGGCACGCCTCTTGAGTTTCAGCGGATACTTGACCTCAAGGTTTTTTCTTAAAAATCTGGCCTCTTTAATATGCCAAGTACTATCTCCCATCACTTATTTTAACCTGACACTTGATTGCTGCTCGTGTTGTTCTCGCTTGTCACAGGGCTTGAAGAAATTAGACCAGCAAACTATAATGGAAGACTTCAACAAGCATAGCCCCAGCATCAAACACCCCACCGTGGCTCCCACTGTTGCACCACCAGTGGCCACTGCATCTATCCCGATCGCACCAGTCGCAACTCCAGCTGTTTCAATTACACCAAGCATGGCTGTCTTGACGGGAGCTCTGGCCAACCGAGAGGATGTACTCGCCCGTGCTGCAGCACTTGGGCGGGGAGCGGCGACGACAGGGTTCAAGAGGTTCCTTGCATTGACGGAGGCGGCCAAAGATCGAAAGGACGGGCCATTTCGGAAGCTTTTTAATGCATAAAATTTTGCTCTTGCTTGTTCATGTAGTTTGCATCTCTATTGCAGTGCACAGCTATAGGAAATTCTTTCCACAAGGAGTTCGTCTGTACTCGAACCTTCAGTGTATAATGAGAAAACCTTTTCGGCACATTTTTCCGCGTTGTGGAGAACTAGTGGTTCTGCTGTATTAAGGGATTTTATCAGTGTTAGTAATAGGATTTCATTGTCTGGTTTTACACGTGAAGGGTCAAGGTTTCACATTCGCTGAGTTTGATAATTGTCTGCTTACATTTGAGCGTATGATTAGCTATTTTATTTATTATTGACACTTACAGTGTAATCGCTCCCCCGTGCCTTGTAATAGCGTGGTAGAGCTCATTACGAAGCTCACAAATTCGAAATTCTAAAACTGATTGCAGCTATAAAAAAGTACTAATTGCGGCTATGTAACAATAAACTTTGACCACGAGGTCAAACAGCTCGAAACTATAACATGTCGGAGGCGTATGCGGTATACCCCTCCCGTGTCCCGAAGCAAAGCGTAAAGTATCTGAAGTTCATTCTTTGGTGACTAATTAAACGAAGCAAAGCGTAAGGTATCTGAAATTCATTCTTTGGTGACTAATTGCAGAAAAAACTTGATCAATGAGCAAAATTTACAGATTGTTACAATTCCCGTGACATAGAACATATTTTTTTTGCTTGCCAAGCTAGTTAGTTCACGACACAGACATAGGCATGTTAGTGTTAAATTTCCAAAAACCCAAATCATGCATACAAAGTAAATTCTCTATGTAAATCGCATTATTTCAAAAAAATTAGTGCACACAGGGTGTATTGAGTCCAAAAAACCAAATCATGCATACAGAGTAAATTCTCTATGTAAATCGCATTATTTCAAAAAAACTAGTGCACACAGGGTGTACTGAGATAAATATCATATATAATAAGAACTTTATTATAAAGACAAAGTGTACGGGTCTTATGACTAAGATTACATCATTACGACATATAAGCCAAAGATTAAAGTAAAACAGCAAAAAATAAATAAGCAACAACCTATCATGCTTGCTTATAGATGAATGACTGTAAGACATGATATATTCATCGTAGTCCTCAGCATAGTCAATGAAGTCATCCTCATCCTGTCTGTCTATAGGTGAATGATTATAAGATGTGGTCTATTCATCGTAGTTCATACCATAGTTGATGGAGTCATTCTTTGGCAACAGATTTTAAGCAAGGTGAACACTTCGAAATGAACTTGTTTAACCTTCTGTGAATGCATTAGCTTCCTCCGTTTTTATAAATCACAAAAAATGGACCGGCTGATGGGTGGTGGACACAACCAACAAACTTGTACGCGCGTGTCATGGAGCACGATCTTTGATGAACTCAACGGTCGCAGAAGCTCGAAGTCAAGAACACGATCTTTGATGGATCACAGTGTAGATGAAGGAGCCTAAGGGCTGTTTGTTTCAATTTGTAGATTCGAGAAGCGGTGGTGAGTAGCTAGCTAGTCGAATCTGGAGAAGCCTGGATAACCCGACACGGCTACTAGTTCATTTTCTGGATTCTGTAACTTCTGGCTACTTAGAATCTGGATGAAAATCTGGACTGTTTGGAGGAGCTGCAGATTCTGGAAGTAGCTGCAGCTGCCAGAAGCTAAAAGGTCCTAAGTAGTTTGCTGGCTGAAGGAGTTGACGAGAGCGAAGACCCAACCAACAACTTACGGGAGCCGAATGGGCCAGGTGAAATCAGCCAAGGCCTAGCCCAAGCGTTAGCTATTGTCTGAGGTCCTGATCGTTTCGGCTTTTTTCGACTTCTATTTCTAGCTTCAGCTTTTTTTTCACTATTCACTACACTATTCACTAACTCAGCTACAGTAAAATTTCAGCCAGCTACAGTGAAATTTCAACTAAAAGCCAGAAATCATCGCTAAAACGATCAACACCTAAGTCCATTCCTGAATAGTAGAGTATTAGAGTGTTGTGGACTTGTGGTGTGTGGGACATCGAAGAAATATACTATAAAACTACTATGATATTCCCCAACTTATTCTTCCCCTTCCCAGTCTCTTCTTTCGTCATCTTGATCTCCTCCCCAATCCTCCAATGTAAACTCTTGATCTACCCGGGTACGTAACAAATTGGTACCAGAGCCGGTTCCCCACCCTGGATCGCGCTCGCTCTTTCACCCAAGCGCAACAGAAGCATCACGAAATGGAGCAGCAACTGGAGAGGTTGACCAAGGCCATCCTGGAGCAAGGAGAGGCAATCAAACAGATGCAGACCCAGAGCGCCGCCACCCAGGCTTCGGTTGAGGAGATGAAGCCGATTGCGTTGGATCTGCAGAAGTGGAAGCCAGATGCGGAGCAAGTCATGGATGAGTTGCGAGTGGAGATGGGCGAGCTATGTACCCAAGTTCAGCAGATAACGCGCAATCCAGTCCTCACCGTCTGCCCTATGGACCTTCCTGGAATCTTCCCCAAGCTGGAGGCACCAACGGAGATCGCGGCTTCCGTGAAAGCGATTGGTGAGGGGGCGCTTGAGCCAACGTATGGATACAATGGATATGGGCCTAGTGGTCGCCACGAATCAAGCTATAACCAGGGGAAGATCCATGGAAAGAATTCCTCTCTGTGGTCACCTTCGGTCAAGGGTACGTATCGCTTCCCTGCCTTCTCTTGTATTCCTGAAGAGCGCCCTGAGGTGGAGCCGAGAACGATGGGTTTTCACCATCTACCCTACTCACCCAAGATTGACTTCCCTCAATTTGATGGTGAAAACCCGAAGGCATGGCAACTGAAGTGCGAAGCGTACTTCAAAGTGTGCCCGGTGCATCCTGACCTAGTGTTGCATCCTCATCCATGTATTTTAGGGGTAGTGTAGTAGGGTGGCTGCAATCATCCCAGGCTCACCTCAACTTTGCTAAGTGGGATGAGTTTGCCGCTGCGGTCTGCGCAAAATTTGGTTGGGAGGAGTTCCAAAACCAAATTAGGCAGTTTAACCGTTTGCGTCAAACCAACTCCATGGCTGAGTATGCCAATCGATTTACGGAATTAATGCATAACCTGATTGCACATCATCCCTCTTGGAATCCAGTGTTCTTTGTGACCCAGTTTGTGGACGACCTTACAAATGATATTCGAGCTGCTGTTGTGTTACATTGCCCCCCAAGATTTAGATACTACTAGTAGTGGACGTCGTGCGCCATGACAACTGTAAGCCAGAGTTCACGTCAGGGTTGAGGTGATTGTGGCCCTTGCCGCCTCCGCCTAAACCCGCACCGATGCCGAATGGACAGGTTGATGATCGATGGGGAACAGAGTTGGCGCGTGTGGTGACATCCAAAGACAAAGTGGCTGTGTTGCATGCGTACTGGCGTGCGCGTGGCTTGTGCCACTACGGCGGGGAGCGGTGGGCGCGAGATCATAAGTGTGCGCCAACCGTTTAACTCCATGCGGTGGAGGAATTATGGGAGCTTTTTCAGGACAAGGAGAAACCGCAAGTGTCATCTGACACGGTAAACAGCCATGGTGGTGAGGAGTTGATGGCAATATCGAAAGAAGCCGTCTATGGCACTCAAATAGTGAGGACGGTGTGGCTGCCTGGCAACATTCAGGGCCGAGCAGTGATTATGTTGGTTGACTCCGAAAGCTTGCATTGCTTTTGTCAGCAAACGTTTTGTACAAGAGTTGGAGGGAAAGCAATGGTCGCTACAGCCGGTGCAAGTGAAGATTGCGGATGGGGGGATGCTAACTTGTTCTAGTGAGTTTTTGGACTGCAAATGGACTGTTCAAGGGTGGAGTTTCTATAACACATTCAAGGTGCTGCCACTTGGTGCATATGATATTATTCTCGGTATAGACTGGCTCGAGAGACATAGTCCTATGAATGTGCATTGGCTCAAGAAGCATTTGTCATTTCAATACATGGGCAAAACACTCTTCCTTCAAGGTATCAAACCTCAAGTTCTGCGGTTGTGTTCTTGCTTCTAGGACATCGGGAGCAGCCTGTTGCAAAATCAGGGTCTTCAAAGAACACAGAGATGATGTGTGCGGTTGCAGTTCAAGTAATAGATGAGGCTGTGTCAGGTGCAGTGCAACAGCTGTTGGCAGAATTCGCTCATCTGTTTGAGGAGCCAAATAGCTTACCCCTAAGTAGAGTTTTTGATCATACCATTCCCCTTTTACCTAGAGTAAAACCAGTGAACCTTTGACCCTATCATTATAGCCTAGTGCAGAAGGATGAAATTGAGAGACAAGTGGCAGAATTGTTGGCTCAAGGAATCATTCAACCTAGCTCAAGCCCCTTTGCTTCATCGATGTTGTTAGTTCAGAAGAAGGACGGAACTTGCCAGTTTTGTGTCGATTACTGCCACCTCAATGCACTAACTATCAAGAACCGTTACCCCTTGCCTATTATAGATGAGTTGGCTGGAGCATGTTGGTTCACAAGCCTGGACCTTTGGGCGGGCTACCATTAGATTCGAATGAAGCCAGAAGATGAGTACAAGATAGCTTTTAAAACACACCACAAGCATTTTGAATTCAAAGTGATGTCTTACGGACTAACTAGTGCCCCGGTGACATTTGAAGGGCTCATGAATACAATCCTGGCGTCATTGCTAAGAAAAGGAGTCTTGGTCTTTATTGATGATATCTTGGTGTATAGTAGTACTTTGGAGGAGCATGTAGCCAGGCTGCGAGAGGTATTTTAGATCTTGTCTCAACACCAACTAAAAGTTAAGAAGTCCATGTGTGTGTTTGCACAGCAGGAATTGACGCACTTAGGACATGTAGTCAGTGGGCGAGGTGTGTCAACTAATGGAAAGAACATTGCAGCCATCAAAAATTGGGCAACACCTTCTAATGTCAAGGAGGTGCGCAGATTCTTGGGCTTAGCGATGCCTCTTGAATTCAATGGGTGAGCTGTCAGCAGTAGCTATAGCAGTACCAATTCCTGATACAATGGTTTGGTGAGTCTTCTAGGATGGCAACCTGGGAAAATTACACCAAACTCAGGAATCGGTTTCTGCATGTGCCAGCTTGGGGGCAAGCCGGTACTGAAGAAGAGGGATGTCATGGAGCCTGATGCTAATGAGCTCAACCGGAAGCTGCAGAAGCCTGAGGCTGAAGAACTTGATGCTGATGGATCACAGGTGAAGATGAAGGAGTCTGAGTAGTCTGCTGGCCGAAGGAGTCGGCAAGAGCGAAGACCCAACCAACAACTTATGGGAGCCGAATGGGCCAGGTGAAATCGGCCAAGGCCTAGCCCAGGCGTTAGCTATTGTCTGAGTCCATTCCTAAATAGTAGAGTATTGGAGTGTTGTGGAGTGTGGAAGAAAGGGACATCGAAGAAATATACTGTAAACTAGTCTGATATTCCCCAACCTATTCTTCCCCTTCCCAGTCTCTTCTTTCTTCATCTTGATCTCCTCCCCAATCCTCCAATCTAAACTCTTGATCTCCCCAGTCCTATGCACTGTGTAGCATAGGAGGAGCAGCTTGCACAACAAATGTACGTGGAGCGCGTGCGCAAGGCTAGACCCACGACGCACGACACGAGCGCACGCACGCATGGACACCAAGCATGGCTATCTTGATGGGAGCTTTGGTCAACCGCGAGGATGCACTTGGGTAGGGAGCAGTGATGACAGGGTTCAAGTGGCTCCTTGCATTGACAGAGGCGCCCAAAGATCAAAACGACGGGCCATTTCACAAGCTTTTTAATGCATAAAATTTTGCTCTTGCCACGTGCAAGTGCATCATTAGCTTACCACATATTAACAAGTCTTTCTCGCTCCTAGTTCACTGGACTACGTTTCATTTTGACCGATCAAGTCATATGGTGCATCCCATCATTTGAACTTCTTTTTGACATTTTTTGTTTTTCTTATGTCATGCTTGAGCTCATCACCTCATCTGGTATCCCTGATCATTGTGGGCTTCGGCTCCTCCATGAGCATAGCTCCGATTCTCGTTGTTGATTATGGTTGACTCCTAGCGACCATGCATATTCAAAGACAAAGAAATTATTTCCGGCATAAGCTCATTACAACTTGATTCACATTAGCGATAACATGTCTCAGCAACCTATATCCACTGACCTAGGTTGCTCAAACTCTTTCTGCGACTCAAAACCACAAGAATGAAAAACTGGCTGAAGCCTCACTGAGTAGCCGGTCTGACCAGACCTCACCACCGGTTAGACTACTGACGACCAGCGGTTTGAACCGCAACAACTTGGCAGTCTGACCAGAAATCAGAATTGGTCTGACTGCCCTATGCTGTGAGTCTAACCAGGCTGACTATCGGTTGAGCTACAGCTGGTTCCAAAAATCCGACAAAATGTAATTTGAATTTTTCGACCTTCTCAAATTGCAATGGTTCGGTTATCACAGCATAATGTAGGACCCTCTAACGTAGTCCTTCACTTGCTTCCGGAGCTGAAGCTCCCCCGTCTTCACAATCATTGAAGAAGCTTTGCAGTTCACTTGGGATATCGTCATATCAATCTGGCACGAAACCTGCAAGCTGAATGCAGTCAATACACAGCGCCGTCTCAGATTTTAGGCGCTGCAGGTAAACATCAATCAAACATCACACATGTTTGCAGATCAACACATCCATTCTTATGTTCCTTTTGTCAGTCCGTCCATCAACTGTAACGCGCCACTCCGACTTGCAGCGTATGTGTGCAGATTTCTCATTAAGAAGATCCCTCTACATATCAAGTGATCAAGATCGTTTGCCGTGGAGATTGTTTGCAGGGAAACGAACCTGGAAGAAAAGGCAGTTCGTCATTAGTTCTGGAAAGGTTCTTGCAGAGCCTCAGTAAAGCTTCCCTTTCTGCAGTGCAGAATCGGTTCTGTCATAGCTGGTCACTTGAGCATCAAAGAATCCGTGTGTTTTCTATTCTTGGATGGTGAGCGTCGTGTGCTTCGATCCGGAAAAGTTTATTGCCGCTTGCTCGTTGTCAACACAACCCACATGCACATGCATGTACAGGCAAAATCGCCGGCCTCCTCTGGTTCATGAATTGGGCAGGCAGGGAGTGGGATGCCTTGCTCCTCTGTACACGGTCTTTCCAATTGCAGATCATGACAGCAAATAAAGATCTGACTCAAAACAGATGGCTAGCACAACAACACTTCAGCACAGACGGGTTTGATGGCATGTCAAGAGGTATTCTGAGCTTCATCTTCAAACTGCCAAAAGCCTAACCTCTCTGCTCTCCTAAGTATAAAAAAAATTTCCCCACAAAACTGGGCTACTGCTAGAGTTTTTTTTCCTCTAAACCTACCACCGTCTGACCTCTACCGGTGATACCATTTTGACTACAACGCACCGACCAATTCAAGGAAAAAACTAGACAATATACTCGTACTTCATCGACCATTTTACGCCGTAGGCACTTCGCCTTTCCAACCAGGCTTCTCAAGAGCTCAGTTGTGGACTGGTCTAGAGAGGCAGGATCAAGTTGCAGCATGATTCCATTTTGCCGATCTCATAATTCTTTTTTCAACGGTCAATCATGGCAGCATGATTCAAGGGCGCTGGCACGTATAACTTCCTCCTGCCATGTTCTTTTCTTGGACTCCCAGTACCATACGATACCTTAACATGCCCCCATCATTTTTCAGTGTACGCGTTGCACGTGATGTGTGCCCGGCCATCCATGCATCACGAAGCAAATCAGTTCCCCTTTGTTAATCACTTGATTAATCTCTCTGCTGTTTGTGGCTCCGATCTGAGATTCTTCTAACGACGTGTTGGCTAACAGCTGCTTGTCCTTTTCCGAGAAGTAAACAACTACTGATTTGCTGTAACTAGTTTATATGAATAAACAAAACATGTGGTGCTGACCTCAGTTGTTCAGATCTTGCAAACTGGCTGATGTAGACCTCAATTCTTCGGATTTTTGTGAGCTGGTTATTCAGATTTTTGTCACCGTTATGCTCGAGGTTTCCTCTTCCGCATATACACAAATGGGATACACAACCTAGCTAACATGCATAATCTGATATTCAGAGCGCAGTTGACAGTCACATTGCCTTCATACAGCTATACTACAACACACTTCTTAGCCTGGAAGTTTTCAGAGTTTCGAAAGAAACGTTCATCTGCCTCTGACATTTCGAGAAGTGTTGAATGGTGTGTAAATTGATATTGTACCATTCAGGAAGGACAAAAGAAAACCACCTGAGAGACTCCATTGTGGTTGTCGAGTATGTGCAGCAGCCATGGAGGCACAGTAGTACAGCAGCCTGCCAATCAGAATCGTGTGGTCAAGAAGCGAGGGAACAGTGCTGATAGCCTGGGGAATCTTGAATTGCCGATGCCCAAATTTCATCGCTAGTGTCTGCATACATTATGTTCGATAGCTTTTCCCCCTATAAACTCTCGCAGAAATACTTATTTTCCCCAAAATTTCTGTAAAATTTTACAGCTAATCGTGATTAGTGAGTGGATTGCACATGAACACTACAGCCCTATCTAGCTCGAATTTAGCATTCATTTAGACGAGTAAGATGGAGTCTATAGGTAAGCATGCGTGCGTTTCTTTGTGAAAGGAGGAGCTGGGTGGGGGCAGTTCCAGGCAAATACAATGCGATAACAGGCTGTAGTGACATTGAAATCAGATAGGCTATTTTCTGAAGAGTTTTGGACGGTTTTGGGGGGCGGGGGCGGCTGTATAGGCCGCCGTGAAATATGGAACGGATGCGCATCAACTGGCATCTCCCTGTCCCGGCCCAGAATATTGTGGAGGGGCAGATTGCTTTCTTTGCTAAAACTGATGTTTCTGTTACATGTACTCACAAATTGACCCTTTTATATAAAAACTTGATGATTTTTTTTAAAAGTGAGTACAATACGGCAGTGATCGTTTTGACTTTTAAAAGTTTCAACTTTTTTTTCACTATTCACTACACTATTCACTAACTCAGCTACAGTAAAAAAAGTCAGCTACAATGAAATTTCAGTCAAAAATCAAAAGTCATCGCTAAAACGATCATCCCCTAAAAACGCACTAGCACCCACACACACACCCAGTGAGTGCGTCCAACGCACATGTACAGACAAGACGGAGACCCTGAGGTCTCCTGAAGCACAGACACACTTTGACCACTAAACAAATCTATATACACGTGTACTTAGAGAAAACTATTTATATAAATAGTACCTGAGAGTGCTGTTGCACCTCAAAAATGAGGCGCCGCATGCTCTCGAGCCTGAGCAGGCGGCAGCGCACCTGGTTGCCTTACCATATGAGCAAAGCTCGCTCCTAAAAAAACTTGTTGACTTATCGGGCTATACTAGTTTAGCCTAGCAATCCAGAGGCTACTCAACTGGGTTATGCTTCCATCAGCTTTAATATTTTTCATTTTTGTTTTTCTTTTATAAACATGGATTGACAACTAATATCATGAATTCCATTTGGAAACAAAAACACACTTGTATTTCCTAACAAATATGAAAGAGGTAGAAGAAAAATTGTTGTTCAATAATATTTTGGACCTTTGGTTCTCATGGTTGTAATTGTGGTGTTAACTGCATAAATGACACTAACTTACGATGTCACGTTCGTTTTTACCATATGAAACAAGTGTACAACTCAAAAATACATAATCATAATTGTAGATAGACATGGGCATTTTTTTATCAAGGAGATAAATACGAGTCATGACTAACTAGAAAAAAACACTATTCGTAGAAAAAAAAGTGTAAACACAACGCATCATACTAATAAAACAAAATGCATAAAGTTGCAAGAGCTGATGTATAAAAAAAACTGTGATATATTAATGGTCATGACATGTGCAAAATCAGTACAAATGGGTATATTATCGTATACCATCGTAGGCGATGAATTTTACATATTACTTCGAACCAGCATACAAAAAGATAAAAAAAAAACAAGGGAACTTCAGAAAAAAATTTGTTCCCCGGAAGAACTGCAGTAAATGAAAAAGATGGTTACGTGAGTGTGACCACGTGTTAACAGCGGTGTACGCGTAGCAGCCCCAATTCAAAATGGGGAACAGAGTGCCAGAAGCATTTTGGGATCACAAAGACCACAGCCCAGATTAACCCGGAGCACGCTGCTGCTGCTGCGGCTGCACATACAAATTTCGCACGGGGCGGCCGGGCCCTACCCTAGCTTCGATTTCTTACCGCTCGGGAGATCCAGCGAGAGACCCCGTCTCATGCGCGGCCTCTCGCTCCTCCAACCCCTCCTCCTCCGCCTCCCCCCTGCTCCCCCTAGAAGCGTCTAGAAGCTTCGGGAGGGCCCCGCCGCGGCTCGAGGGAGGGGACGGCGCGGCAATGGCGGCGATGGAAGCGGCCGCCGACGCGATGCTCGCCGCCGCGAGCCGCGCCTTTTGCAGCCCCGTCGCCGTCTTCTTCCAGATCCAGGTGAGCCCCACCTCGCCCGAGCTCTCGGCCCCCCCTCTCCTACGCTCCGCATTGCGGTCGATTCGTGGCGGCGGCGCGGAATTGTTTTGGATGCTGCGGAAAGTGCCGAGTTTTTGAATTATTCCCATCGGTACCCCTTTCGAGGAGTAATTTTGGGCGGGGATTTTTTTCTCCGTACCAATCGGAACTTAGCGTGAGGTTCTACCGGCGCCTGTGTACCGTAAAGGCGCAATTGTCATGGGGAAGGAAGTTCAAGGTTTCACAGTGGGAAAAGACGAGATGTTTGTGCTTTTGAAGTGTTGTAATTTGGAGAGGGTGATGGACAAGTTTAATTTCTACGTCTCAAGCCGGCAAATGTTCGCGTACTTATTATATAAGGCGCGTATGCTTTATTGATTTGTCGGTTTCGTTCGGTCAAGCGATGCCGATCTCTAACTTGTCTTATTCGTTTTGTATGCGTAATGTGTTACCATTTTTGGGCTATTCGACCTTTGTTTGATTCATTTTGAATGTCCATGAGAATGACATGGTATATATCCTGTAGTCTAGGTTAAAGTTTATATTTTCTGAAGCTGAGTGCTTTGCATCTTAATCTATATCATTTTGTTGCTTCAACTTTACTTTTACCGTTTACACTATAGCTTGTTTCTTGTTTCTAATGTAATTTCCCACAATTTATGTAGGGGTGTTTGATCTGCTTAACACTTGCTCTTGGTTGGGCTGTTGCCGCATTTGTCAGGTAATGTGGATCTTAAAGAAAGCAATTCTGTAATCAAAATTTTCCTTGGTTAGGTTTTGTCAAGGCCAGAAATCCAGCGGCAAACTGATTTCATTTTACAATCAATGCTTTCTTACCAGAAAAAAAGAAATACGGAAGATGAGGCATAAAATTGTAGATGGAAATAGTTTTGCATTTCTTTGTGATGACATAGATGAGCTTGAACGCTCTGTTCAAGAGAAATTACCTAGGGTCTCTGTAATAATGCCCTTGAAGGGCTTTGGCGAACACAATTTGCAAAATTGGAGAACTCAGGTAAGGTCAGACTGCAATTTATAGCCTTGTTTATAGTGTTAATTATCATGCTATTAACACCTATAAAAATGCAGATTACCTCTCTTTATGGGGGACCATTGGAATTCTTGTTTGTAGTAGAAAGCAAAGATGATCCAGCTTATCATGCTGTTACCCATTTGATTGCAGAGTACAAGGTTGGTGGAAGTCCTCATAAGTAACTAATAGTCTTATTCTCCCAATTAATGCATCTCATCTGTCTATAGCTCTCTTCATCCTTTGTAACCTTTTTAGATTATATAATTTTCAGGACAAATTGGAGGCAAGGGTGATTGTAGCTGGGTTCTCAACAACGTGTAGCCAGAAAATTCATAATCAATTAGTACGTAAAGGACTTCATTCGCACCCTTGATGTGTATTCTGTTATCCTTTCACATTTGGCGAAGTTGAATGTTCTATTTAGTTCATGCTTTTAAATGCACTATTAATTTATTACACTTGGAATGCTATTAAGGTCATGTTCATATTGGCTTACGCTTCTGGCTTTTTTACAGTAAATGGTTTTTCTATCTAACTTTCAAATAGAATGTCTTTTCAAGACGGAGTCTACTAGTTGATTGAAGTACATATTGCAGCGATTTCATTTATATCGGCCAAAATCGCACGCGAGTGTCTCTCTATACAAGCTATTACTATTCATAAGCTAAATTCAAAGTTAAAACCCAATATGAACGGGCCCTAAGTATTGGTATCAATTGAAAATACAGAGGGATGACATTGATGTCTTTCTTCTCCCTTCCCTTCTCTCTCTCTCTTGGTACATACACACAGGATGTCCGTACATAATTCTTTTACATATCTTTTGTTCTTCACTATTTAAATTATCTGAAGAACCTGAAAAGTTGATAAGTTGTATTTGTAACCTGCAAGTGTTGTTTCTTGCAAGCATGGTGGGATGGTGATATTGAACAAGAACTCAAGGGGTGAAATTTCAAATTTTCTGCAGCTATTATAGGATCATCTATTGGTCTTATTCTCTGTTTACCAAACAAGCCCAATGAGGTGACAGGGTAACAGGCTTTTGCTCATGCATTGAAACAGATTGGTGTTGAAAAGATGCACAAGGACAGCAAATATGTTTTGTTTCTGGATGATGATGTGAGACTGCATCCTGGGACAATTGGAGCTCTCACAAAAGAAATGGAGAAGAATTCTGAGGTCTGCTTTTCCTCCCTCCCTTGCTCTTCCTCTGTCTCTCCTAACAGGATATGTTTCTTGCATCTGACAGATATTTATCCAAACTGGATACCCCCTTGACTTACCTTCTGGCAGCTTGGGAAGCTATTGCATATATGAATATCACATGGTATGTTGTTTTCTCATGATAACGGATTATCCTGCAAAGTTATTCATTGTAGATCAGGAGGTTATGGATGCCCTGCTTTCACTGAAGTGCAAAAATGTCCAGCTAGAATTTACATCCTGCAAAGTTATTCTATAGATAAAATTGTTCATTCTGGTTTCTGGATAGCACAAACACTCTACTGGTGCATCAAAGACTTCTTTTTTGCTTTTTTTTTACCATTTCGGCAAAAAGGTTTCTGAAGATTCTGTGATCGCCATTTGATTGGTTGTGTTGAAAATTTTGAGATGTTTTGACTTTTGTAGTTTTTTAACAAAGAAAGCCATCAGTTATTATAAGATGCCCTGAAGGAACTGATGTAATAGTATGTGAACTTTTTGTGCTTTGCTTTTCGCTCTTTGCTATTGTTACTTGGGTCATGGACGTGGTTGTTTATGTATTAGAAGCTTCCACAACAAGGGTGCTGATTTGGTTAGCGGCATTAAGTGTTTTTGTAAGCACATATAATCGTGTCCTATGTTGCACGGACACGGACACGGACACGCGTGTCCGACACGACACCGACACCGGAATTTGCCGTTTTCCCAAAAATACCGACACTGTCCCACGCCGCTGTCGAAAGGCCTCCTAGAGCTGCACTCGCCCCCGCCCGGATCCGAGTGTCTCTGCGCTGGATCCGGTCGAGCTTGCCCGAAGCCGCCGCTACTCCATCGTCGCCGGCCCGCCTCCTTCGCGCCGCTGTTGGCCTGCGCCAAATCCGCGCCGGATCTGTCGTCTTCGTCGCCGCCGAGCTCGGATCTGGTCGCTGCCGGGCCAGATCCGACCGGTTACATCGGCCTCGCCGTCGTCGTCAGCACCGAGGTTGTCTCCTTCACCTGTACGCCGGGAAGCGCCGCTCCATGCTCATCCCCAACGCCTTCTTCCGCACTGGTTGCGCCGCTATGCTGCTCTCCAACATCCGACCACCTCTTCCTCCGCCCAGATTCGGCCGCCACCGACCTCGGCCCGCCGGATCCGACCACCTCTGTGCGAGATCCAGCCGCCATCAGCCACCATGCGCCCGGATCCGAGCACCGACGGCTGGAGGGAGAGCGCCGGCGGTTGGAGGAGGCGAGATGCGGGAGAGCGCCGGCGGTGGAAGGGAGAGCGGGCCGGCGATGGGGAGGAGCGCGCTAGCGAGATACGGGAGAGGGGCGGCGTTCGCGATGGGGAGGGGTGCAACTGTGCGAGTGGCCGGTGGGGACTGGAGAATGGGGGCGGCGACAGGAGTGGGTTAGGGTAAAGCCGACCGCGTCTCCTGGCGGCTGGCGGGCCAGATATTGCCTGGGCCGGTCGTGTCTTGGGCCGTGTCCGACTCGTCTATTCGCCGTGTCCGACACGTGTCGGAAATTTCAGCAATTAAAATTTATTCGAAATTCGGCCGACACGCTGCTGACACGTGTTCGCGCAACTCTAAAGACTAACTTGACACGATCTATGATGCACAGACACTCCACTAAACTGTTGTATCCGTGTCGGACACGGTGTCGGACACGGATACGGCAGTTTAGTGGAGTGTCTGTGCATCATAGATCGTGTCAAGTTAGTCTTTAGAGTTTGTTAGCTAGTTATTTAGTTCTGTATCTTAATTTTACGATTCTTTTTGTTTATTCTCTTTGCAATGTACTGATAACAACTATATTGCAGCCTTGTTCGATTGGATTTGCAACTGGTGGGAAGACTTTCTTTTTGTGGGGTGGCTGTATGATGGTAGGGTCTGCTTTACCCCTTCTTCTCCAAAGGAAAACAAATCTCTCAGCTATTGCTCTGTATAAACTTTGATTTGATCCTGTTCTGTTGCTAAGACAAGTTTATTTTAGATGCATGCTGATGATTTTCGGCAAGACCTATATGGTGTAGTCAGTGGATTAAGAGATGGTGGTTACTCAGATGATATGACCCTGGCTGCAATAGCTGGTAATGTTTTCGCAAGGAATTATATCTTTTTGTTTTATAGCTCAAAAATCTAGTATTAAGCACAGAAATTTAGTGTTGAGAATGAACCATGGTAGTCACGGCATCACCTAGGTGACGCCAAGTCGTCCTGGCGGCCGGAGGGAGGACGCCGAGGCTCATTGCCCAAGGCTGAGGAGTTAGGCACCGGCCCTCCTCATCATCGGCATGATGTTGGGCTGCGGAAGAGGAGGCCGTGGCGCCCGAGCAGAGCCTTGCGGGGTGGGGACGACAAGGGTGGAGATGTTGGGCGGGAAAGTGTGGAGGTCGTCGTCTCTGGAGGAGGAGAAGGGGGAAGGCGGCGGCGGGGGTGGCGAGGGGAAGGTGGGGAAGAAGGGGTAGGCGTCGGGGGTGGGGTTGGCGAAGGAGGAGGGGTACTTAGGCGTTGGTGAGGTGGTGGGTGTTGGGGGTTAGTGTTGGTGCCGGTGATATGGAGATGGCGGCTCTGCTGTGGGGCGGTGGCCGGTGGTGATGAGGGAGATGGTGCAGAGGGAGAGCAGAGGGAGAAGTGGTGGACGGTGGTGATGAGGTGGCACGTCGGCTGGCCGGCCTGGCCTGGCCGACGGCCGGTTGTGGAGAGGATTTGGGGTTGGGGAGAAGCAAATGCGGGCTTGGGCTTGCTAGCGGCTAGGGTTAAAAGGAGTGGTCAATTCTTTTGTTCTTTTTGTGATTTAGTCCTCGGAGTTCTTGGAAATTACGAATAGACCTCTTCCTCAATCGATTTCTTCTAATTTGGACCTCTTGAGATATGGTTATTTAGATAATTTGTGCTATTATGTTGCATAGTTATTTAATTTTCGGTCATGTAAGGTATTACTTATCATTTAACTACTATTGTCTAACTGTCGTCATAGCGGGTGCCTAGTCGACTAGGCGTCTAGGCGCCCCGGTCTCGCCGCGACTTGCCGGAGCGCCATGACAACCTTAGAATGAACTACAATTTGCTACCTTGTTTTCTATGTTTAAAGGCAGCTCACAGCAGCTGCTTATCCTATTTCTCTTTGAGGCTTTGGTTTTGCACATATCAAATTCTGTGCTACCCTCAATGCATGCATTTTGGCCACACAACATTTTCCTACAAATAATTTGAGTGCATGCTTTACAGGGCAACATAAAAGGCTCATATCTTCACCGCCTGTTGCTGTGTTTCCACACCCTCTTGCAAGTGATCTTAGCTTCTCAAGGTACTGCAAATCATACATTGGAAACATATACATCTCATGCACAGTCAATAAAACAATTTTATGCATCTTGAATCTCGACTAATGTCACCTTTTCAATATGCATGTTTCGTTTTCATGCAGGTACTGGAATTATCTAAGGAAACAAACTTTCGTTCTTGAATCGTATGTATCAAAGGTCAATTGGATGATGAACCGTGCACTATTTGCATCACATTGCTACTTGTCATGGGGATTTGTTTGGCCCTATTTTATGGTTTTGGTACATGTTGTGACTGCTCTAAGAGCACCATACAGCGAAATAGTAAAGGAAGCATCTGACTCATCATGCGGTCAGTGCCTTGTCTCTCTCTCTAAGATTCATGACTGCAGATACAGTGTTATTGAGTGTTCTAGATCTGGCATATTGCTATATTCTAATTACAACAAATACACCACCTGCCTGTGGTCAAAATTTCTCATCCAACTTTTATCATGTTGTGGCATGCTATTTCAGGTCTGAAACTAGCGAGCTGCTTGTTAATATGCACCCTCACAGAACTTGTTTCAATGTGGAATTTGACGAAGGTGGAGATTCAACTCTGCAACATGTTATCTCCAGAAGGACCAAAAGTCTCCCTTGGTTCATATAACTGGGGGCTTGTGAGTGTCTCTTCCAAAGCGCCAATTTATTTCAGGAATCTTGAGTTTCCTGTGGTCATTATTTACAAACTTCATTTTGGCTGGACTTCAATTTCAGGTGTTCATTGCTGTGTTGGTAGACAATTTCCTCTACCCTATATCTGCATTCCGGTCTCATTTCTCCCAATCAATTAGTTGGTCTGGTATCAGGTACTACCTGAGAGATGGAAAAATAAGCAAGGTACGCTGCATATTTTGTACACTGTTCATTAGATGAAAAACCATTTTCTTTTTGCAATCTTTTAAGAAAATTCACCTGGTAGAATGACCTTTGTTTCAGCTCCTCTATACACCTCATTTTAATTGTTATGGTTCTGCAGATTGAAAGAGAGAACTGTTTGAAGTATACTGATCTTGGAGGGAAGCATCTATATGGCAAGAGGACATGTCCTCCTAGAACATCATTGCTTGGTTACTTGTCAAGAACTTTAGCGCAATGGCACCAGCCAAAGAAGTACGATGTCTAGGAAGGCCAACCAGAAATTCAGTCCTCAATTTTGTGGGGCATCTTGTTGTACACTCCTTTTTTGTTTCCATCTTTTTTCTTCTCCTTTGATAGTTTATTGAATGTTAGGTTCTCATTCTTATTGAACTTGGTGTTCAAGCAGCGTCACCTCACAGGTTTGCACATCATAGTTCTTGTAACATTATAGATATGTAACGAGCCGATTGAAGAAGTGAAATGTTCCATATTGGTTCCTTGCTTCGTCCTATTTATTCACAAACATTGTTCTATTTGTTTTAGAGAATGGAAGCAAGTGCAATTTGATTAATGAATATTGTTTCTGTTAGGTACTGTTGGTGGATGTTAGTATTCTTATTCTGATTGCAATTTGATAAAACTTTGTTAGGTCAAACATTTGGAGCTTGACAGCATATGCAAGCATATCATTCAATATTTATATCGCTTGAAATGCATACAAGATCCTGACTTTAAAGTTATCTTGCAATCAGTTGGCATGTCAATAGCCATGGGAAGTACTCTACAAAAGGTATAGACGGCCCTATTCTTCGTTAGCTTTCTATACCATCCAATTTCTTGGAGACCTGAGGTTCAACTTTGCGACCCAAAATAGAATGTAGTCGTAAAAAAACTACTACTTGAATTGGCATCTATTCTATAAAAGAAATTAAGTTCTGATGTTGCAAGCTTCTCAAGTTGCGCTTTCTATTTAAATTGATGGGTAGCAAAAAATGGTCATGTCCTCCGCAGGTCGCGCACGTCGCTTCTAATAAGAAACATCTATTCATTGATCGTATACAAATGGCCATTATTCATAGCGTTTTCAACTCGAGGTCCGGCACTCAAAAACAGTGCTGTCGGACTCGTTGCAGGAGAGACCAGACTATCAGCGTCCATTTCAAAGCCTTCGTGGCACTGACGAGACGCGTGGAGGATGGAAATACCAAGTCACCTACTACTGTCTCGTATTGCCACGGCTGTTCACCTTTGACGCTCACGCATAACGTATCTATGGAACACTTGTATACTAACATAACTTTTCAGAAAAAAAGTTGTGATGGTGATTGGTGAAGTGATTTTATATATATATGAAAAATATTTTCTACACCCGGATGTAATTATACTTTATGTCGTATCTCACAATGTAGGAAGTATCTCGCGTAATGGAGAGTATGTACGTGTAGTATACGAGTATATATATATGAATACTTTTTCAGAGGTGGTATGTATATTTTTTTCGATATACTCTTTTTTATATGCGTATATAAAAAAGTTGTGATGGTGATTGGTGAAGTGATTATATATATCTTTACTATTATAAAAGAAGGAGTTGGTGGTTGCCGAAACCTCTATCCAATCTGGACCGTCGGATCTTCCCTCCCCTCCCGCCACCCGGCCAACCCTAAAACCCTCCAACCGCCACCCCCTCCTCCCCTCCCGGCCTCCCCTCTTCCCTCCCCGCCGGCCCCCCCCTCCTCCCCATCGCTCCTCCTCTACCCCGCCCCCTCCCCTCCCGGCCTCCGGTCATACTATCAAAGTGGTGCATACTATCAAAGTCGTTGCAGAGCACATATTTGATAGTATGTGCACCACTTTTATTTGGTTTTCCGTTGCAACGCACGGGCACATAACTAGTGTGTGTGTGTGTGTGTGTGTATATATATATATATATAATCACTTCACCAATCACCATCACAACTGAAAAAGTATTCATATATATATACTCGTATACTACACGTACATACTCTCCATTACGTGAGATACTTTCTACATTGTGAGATACGACATAGAGTGTAATTACACCGGATGTAGAAAAAATGTTTCATATATATATATATATATATATATATATATATATATATATATATATATATATATATATATATATATATATATATATATATATATATATATATATATATAGAAAAAATACTTTCTACACTCAGGTGTAATTACACCCATATCTAATATACCACCTAAACGAATTTGAAATACTCCTTTATCACTTTGGATAAACTCGTATACTAATTATAACATATTTCAATATGAACCACATGAAAAAATTGTAAGGAAGTCCATAGTTTTTAGCATATTTTATAAATACCTTCATATACGTACATAAAAAGGAGTATGTCCAAAAAAATCTATATACTACCTTTGAAAAATTGTTCATACCACCTAGATGATCTTAAATACTCGTATACTACACGTACATACCCTCCATTACGTGATATACTTCCTACGGTATAAGATACGATATAGAGTGTAATTACACCCGAGTGTAGAAAAGAGGCTTCATATATATATATATATATATATATATATATATATATATATATAAATAATCTTTTCACTTTGAATATACTCCTATACTAATTATAAGATACTCCAATGTGAACCATATGAAAAAACTATAAGGAAGTCAATAGTTTTTAACGTATTTTGTAAATATTTTTATATATGCACATAAAAAGAAGTATATCAAAAAAAAATATATACTATATCTGAAAAATTATTCATACTAACTAGATGATCTTAAATACTCATATACTACACATACATACCATCCATTACGCAAGATACTCTCTACATTATAAGATACGATATATGATATAATTACACTGTCCCCTGAGCCCCCAAGAACACGGGACACTCCGCGCTACCCGTCGAGCCATCAGCTGGAAACGGTGGCCACGGAATGCGGTGAAACGAGAGCGAGCGAGCGGCAGTAAATACGGAGGAGAAGAAGGAAAGAGAAGGTCGGGAGTCGAACGGCGGCAGAGGGAACCGTGGGTGCCCGCACTGGTTGGGCGGAAGCGGAAGCAGACGAGCAAAACGGGCGCGGCAACAACCGCTCGTACGGACGGCAGGCGGCACACGTCACGGAGCACGGGTGGCCCCGCAGGGCTGTCGCGGTCGCCGCGTGAATCGCGATGTGGACGTCCCGTCGCGTCACGTTTGGGTGGGTGGCACGGTTGCGGTGAAGTGAGCCCATGGCTAGTGCGGTCGGGTTTTGGGCGAGCCGCTAGCCACGTTGGTTTTTTTTTTCTCGCAGCACCCTGGGAACGGTGGGAATTTGAGAAAAAAATACGTGCTTCTCGAGGAAACCCTTTATTCCATAGCTTCCGATTTTTGGTTTAAATTTATGAGTCCTGATATTTATAAAAGGGAGTGTAGCGAAAAGTACTTATATATAATTTTGATCGATATAATTAAATTCGATATAATATTTATTACAATCGACTTATAGATTCTATCTTGAAAAAGTATACCATTTAGAAGCTAGTTATATAATATAAGTTAAAAAACTGTAAGTTCAAAATAACCTAACTATTGTAAAACCCTTCGGACAAAAAAAACATGGGCTTTGTATGCATCACTAGTTCGATATGGCTGCCCTGTTTGAATGGGTGGTTTGGATTACTTTGCACCGCATTACACCCAAAGTACCTTGCATAGGATACCAACCCAAAGTTGATTTTGGCAGACAAATATCACGTATCTCTAAGCCAACACACGGTACACCTGACAAATATCACAGTTCTATAAGCCACAGCCAAGGGCTTTGATGGAAATACACAAGAAAACAGGGGGGCATCGCTTGGCTCCTTTGGAGGCGCATCGATCGGAACGTCTCTTTCCTTCGTCGAAGACCCGAACCCTCTTTATAAGCCCCCTCCTCCCAATCCTCCACAGCCGCCTTCCCTGCCAAACCAACCATCCCAAATCTCCCTTCCCGACTCTCAAATCTTCCCCAGGCATCGACCATGTCGGCCTACTGCGGCAAATACAAGGGTATGATCCATCTCCCCCTTCTCTCTCTCTCTCTCTCGTCGTTCCTTCGTTAATTTGTTTATGATTTTATTGGCTCGTGTGTAGATCTGTTAGTTGTTTGCTGTTGGGTATCATTAGATCTAGCTATGCTCGTAAATCTACATAGGATTTGCCATGTTTTGTTAGATCCGTACAGGTTGTGCTTGTTCGGTGGTATATATCTGCTTGGTTTTAGGGGTTAGGCTGTTTTCTAGAGGGTTTAGGGGATGTGGGTTAGATCAGATGTTTAGGAATTACGAGTTGCATCTGGTGATGCGCTATATGCTGTTAATATTGTATCTTTTTACCACTGTTTTAAGTATTCACCGTGTGGGCGTAGTGATTAGTGCTGGTTTTAAGTGGTACTATATGGGTCTGTTTGGTTGCGTCATAGGTTTAGTCTGTCATCGAGATATTGAAATTTGCATCTGTATTTCTAGATCTATAAATCGTTGTGTTTAGGTTTGGCTTATGCAGATGCAGTTTTTAATCACAAGCTGTATTTATGCGTATGATGTTAAATTGTTGGTCGCCTCCGCCCATAGGTTCATCTTATGCAGATGCAGTTTTTTACTAATGCAATTTTTCAGAAATTAGTAATTTTTTTGAATCAATTATGACCGGGAATTAGCATAACCAGAATGTTATGTGTGTTTTGTTGTTGGCTAAACATATGTATTGGTTGCACTCTAGTTGGTAACTTGTAAAATTTTGAGCATTATTTGTCTTATGATTGGTATAATTAGGGTAATCTCCATTGCCTTTTTGGCTAAATACTCATGTTGGTTATCTTGCAGATGAGCTCATCAAGAACGCTGCCTACATTGGCACCCCTGGCAAGGGTATCCTTGCTGCTGACGAGTCCACTGGTACCATTGGCAAGCGCTTTGCCAGCATCAATGTTGAGAATGTTGAGGAGAACCGTCGTGCCCTCCGTGAGCTCCTTTTCTGCACCCCTGGTGCCCTCCAGTACCTCAGCGGTGTGATCCTCTTTGAGGAGACCCTGTACCAGAAGACCGAGGATGGCAAGTCCTTCGTCAATGTCCTCAAGGAGGGTGGTGTTCTCCCCGGTATCAAGGTGGACAAGGGCACCATCGAGGTTGCTGGCACCAACAAGGAGACCACCACCCAGGGCCATGATGATCTTGGCAAGCGCTGCGCCAAGTACTATGAGGCTGGTGCTCGCTTTGCCAAGTGGCGTGCTGTCCTCAAGATTGGTCCCAATGAACCATCTCAGCTTGCCATTGATCTGAATGCTCAGGGTCTGGCTCGTTACGCCATCATCTGCCAGGAGAACGGTCTGGTGCCAATTGTTGAGCCTGAGATCCTTGTTGATGGGCCGCATGACATTGACCGCTGTGCTTATGTCACGGAGACCGTCCTTGCTGCCTGCTACAAGGCACTCAATGAGCACCATGTTCTTCTTGAGGGCACCCTCCTGAAGCCCAACATGGTCACCCCAGGCTCTGACTCCAAGAAGGTGGCCCCAGAGGTCATTGCTGAGTACACTGTCCGCGCCCTCCAGAGGACCGTCCCTGCTGCTGTGCCTGCCATTGTCTTTCTCTCTGGTGGACAGAGCGAGGAGGAGGCTACGCTGAACCTGAACGCGATGAACAAGCTGAGCACCAAGAAACTGTGGTCTCTGTCCTTTTCCTTTGGCCGTGCCCTCCAGCAGAGCACGCTCAAGGCCTGGGCTGGCAAGGAGGAGAACGTGGAGAAGGCCAGGAAGGCCTTCCTTACCAGGTGCAAGGCCAACTCTGAGGCCACTCTTGGTACATACAAGGGTGATGCTGTCCTCGGCGAGGGTGCCTCGGAGAGCCTTCACGTGAAGGACTACAAGTACTGATCTGCCTCTGGCTGCCTATCCGATTGGACCTCCTGTGTATGAATATGCAGGTTGCTGAGTGGTTTGGTTTTCAGAGTTCAGTCTTCGGATATTAGAAACTATGTTTTAATAATCTTGAACTTATGCCCTTAATAATACCTGTCATACTAGTAGTTTTTTGGTGTTAAACTCAAGTAATTCCGGTGTTGCGTGTGGAGCAGCTGCGTTTTGTTTTATGGCAATCTAATTTGGCTGCCATGTTCGTGAAACCTTTATATATGTTGAGTAGACCGATTCAGGCGTTTTGCTCTATTTCGTTGTGTTTGCACTTTGCAGCCCATGATTTTGGAATTTTTTGTTATGTTTGATATTGCATTGACATGTCTGTATGTTCATTGCAACCTACAATCCACCAGTTTTGTTTCCTCGTGAGCAAATTGCAGTCTTATTCTTGTCAACAAACTGAAAAGATACAACGGATTACCGTTTAGTTCTTCTGAACAGATTGACTAGATGCTGGAGGCAATGCCTGCCTTGACAAATATATCTATGAACATGCTGTTTTTCCAAGAATTTCTTTTGTTAGGTTTTAGCCTCTGAATGAACATATGCAGAGCGAAGGTTCGGACCACGCTACTAGAGCGAAAGCAATGCTGCTGATGCTCATTCATGTCGTTCGTTTGCGTTGCAAAGTATTCTTATGTTTGTATCAAGGAAAAAAAGGTATTCTTGTGCTCGCGGCTAGCCTGTGCAATCCAAACTTAATGAGGTTTATTCTTGTTTATTTCTCTTGCAATTTTGCTGCATATTGTTGCGTCGACCTGTATCACTGTATGCACTCTGCAGGCATTTTACTGGTGTCTGCAACAGCTGCTAGCATCTGTCACTATTGAAGTTTTTGAGTACTAGATGGTGAGGTTGTGCTTCATCAGCACACATGCTAATAACAATCTGCGGTCGTTCGATTATATCGTGGTGAAACAAGTTAGACTGGAACTGGACACCTGAGGCACGAATTATTGCTTAACTTAAGCATGCTTTAACTAATTAAGCTCCTACCGCGGCCAGGTAGCTTGACACGTCCTCCTGTGGAGCTCCACTAGCTCGACCTGTCATGATGTGAGAGCTTGACAGGTGATATATGTTGCCTGTTGCTGCTTTTGAAGGAGGTTAAAATTAAAAATTCATGTGTCAGAAGGAAAAAAAATACTACCTACTCTTATGTTGTACATCGCAACATATTTTATGGAAGCTTGTCACCGATGAACGCACACAGTTTGACAATTGGCGCAGGAAAGTAAAGTACCCCAACACCTGTTCTTCTTTCTGAATTACTTGACAATTTGCCAGAGCCGGAGTGCCAAACAGCTGAAACTTTGGGAGAAGATCCTCCAACATCTCTTTTCTTTCTTTACACTTATTACAACAAACAATGCGATTACGCAAAGCCAGTCTTGAGGAACAATGGTGTTTCGCGACGAACGGCTTTGCTTGCCAGACTCAATCTGCAGAGGATGGTCGGCTGCCGGAGCCCTTGTACACCGCTCTCTTCTGTTCCAAAGGGAGCTCCATCGTTAGACTATGTAGTCATAGTAGACCAACAACACGTTGTCGGGCACTATCAGCGGCAAGCTGTCGATGAAGCTGTGGAAGTGCCTCACATTCTCCTTCTCCAGGGTTACAGTGTCGATCACGTCATCGTCGCCAGTGAGCACCCAGAGGTCTCTGGATAGGACTCTCTTTAGGCTTCCGCGGCAGAAAGGGCATGACTGAGATCTTGTATACCTGCAATCGTGATGCATATTAGAGTTGCGATTTGATGTACTTGCAGCAAATGGAAAAGAACACAATTGGGAAGATGTCTGACTTGGTTCAAACAAAGTTCAGGACCAATAACTACCAGACTGCTGTACACATCCCCACCCAATTCCTCTAAATCGCTAAATCAGCTATGCGTTGGCAGAAAGCCAGTCTACAAGCTCCAAATCACACCATGTTCATGTTCCAATGGAAGCCAAGGAAAAAACATTTTTTCTGGTAAGTAGTTTAATAATAGTAGTCTGATTGCTACAATTTTCAGCAACTGGCACTAACAGGCCAGTTACCAAAAGTATCTGCAACCATAATTGGCGATAAAACTACATCTAATCTGAAGCAATGTTGTTGGAGAAGCTATTGGCTGCACCAAATTTCTAATGAAGCCACCAGTTGACTATCATTATAACGACAACTTGACATATACTGAATATATGACTTGCAGATAACACTAGCCTTGGTATACAAGTATGATCTGCCAGCTAAGGAAACATCATTAGGATTTAGAATGCACATGTCAATGTGCTCCAAGTCCTCTTTATTTCTTCAGATTTGGTTTGTGATCTTGGCAGTTGGCACTACTAATGCTATATTGTTTTCTATTCATGGCTACGGCTCTCCTAGTTGTCTCCGAGCAACTAATTGTTTGGTATAAATAAATCAAAACCATCAGAGCAGCACAAGTGGACAGTTGCAGTGTTGCACAACTACAGTGAACATTAAACTGTAAATTTTCAACCTTTGGAGAGGATGTAGCTTAAATTGGACTAAATGGAGATTGGAGAGCAATGAAATGCAGAATTGCGTTCGTTAAGACTATGTTGGGTTGGTGAACTACCCTCTCTACACTCCTACCGGTATTGAGTAAGTAGGAGTAGCTCACAAACAGCGCCAAGCTTGAAAAAAGAACCGAGGCTATGTTTATTTTGGCTTAAAACCAGTTTCAACTTCTAGCTTCTGCTTTTTTTTCACTATTTAGTAATTTCGCCTTTTTCTGGTTTTTTTAGATTTTTTTTGGCTTTTTTACCTTTTCTTTTTTTCGTATTCCTTTGTATTATCTGTGATAGATTAATATGTTTTTTTTCTATTTTTACATTTTTTGAATTTAATTACGCCAAATAAACTAACTCAGTTACAGTAAAAAGTAAACCAGTTACAATAAAAAAAATCATAAACCAACGTCAAACTGAGCGCTAGTTGAACAAGAAATGCAATGTTAGAATCCGTGCTATCAAGACTCTGTCGCTGCCTACGCAATTTCTCAAATCTTATCTCCTAAATCCACCTTATCTTGAAGCTATTCAAGCCACTAGCAATTTTTTATAGTACCATGTGACATGGGGCCTAATTGATTAGTAATATCCTGGCTCAGATAATCGTAATACTTAAATACACCTCAAACGGATAAGCAAGGGCAAATGAAAGCAATTACCAATCTCGGTAACAGTTGATGCACATGGCATGGTTGCAATTGGGAAGGACCATCTTGGTGCAAGTCTCCAAGCAAATGCCGCACTCATCTTCCCTCTCAGCATCCTTATCATCGGCATAAAGCTTCCGGCCTCCGCCGCCTGCCTCCTTGCACCACCCTTTCTCCTTGCATTCCTTCATCAGGTTGCCCTCAAGTTGTTGCAAGAATGGATATATTATAGCTGCATTCCATTGCCCCAAAATTACATGATATCAGTGCAAGAAGAAAACCTCAAACTGAAGAACTTCCTAACCGTGTGCTATGCATACCGTAGAATTCTTTAAGGCTTGCTCGCCTTTCAATGGTAGATATAGAGGCATCTTCATCAACATAAACCTGCAGGTTGAAGCAAAACCATGTAAAGACCATTATCATGGAACAAAAAGTATCTGGAAATGAGGCCCAACTCATAAATTTCAAGACTTGTAACAAGCAAGAATGCAATACCTTGTACACAAGAACCTCAAGAAGGCCCAGGTAGCTAGGGAGGGTATATGAAAGGGAGCAGCTGCAGTCCATCCACTGGATAAGGTTCAGGATGATTGGAGCCATGGAGCTGTAGGACAGCCTCATCTGCACACAGGCACCACCATAGGCCCTGTGTATAGCATGCGCCCTGAAAAAGGAATCACCGATTCATCACTACATGTCTACAACATCAACATAATACTCACACAAATTCCAGTAAACATGTCAAAATAAACCCCAAAAAATTCATGAATAAAAGGCTAACTTTCCCTTTCTACTTTCTTTCCTGGAAAATCAGGTACCAAAAGAGAACATCAAGAATCAAGAAAGCATGAAACGAAAGGAGAAGAAGATTACAGGGTGTTGGCATGGTGGATATCAGCTTCAAGGGCCTTGAGAGAGCCCCTAAGGGACAAAGGCCTACCACCATGAAACATCACTTCTCAGGGAGCTATGCTTTTCCTTTCCCCCTATGCTGAAGTCTACAACAATACAGACTTGGGCAAGGAGGAGAGGGGTTCAAGAAGCAACAAGCAAGCAAGAAGGCCAACAAGAAAGAACGAGCGAAAGAAAGAAGCAAGCTGTTCTGGTTTGGGTTCGTGGGAAAGTAGCTTTGCGCAAACTGTGAAGGGGCTTTTGTCGTGTGGCCCTGGTCCCCTTGGTTTTATAACAGGAGGGCAGGAGAAGCCTGCAATTTGCAATTGCTTCGTTTTCTTGGTTGTTTGAAAAGCTTGGAAATATAGAACGGTATTGCTTTGAGTCAGACGTCCAGTCCAAGCGAATTAATCGGAAGCCTCTACTCCAGTCCCCTATTCTCTCCTAAGGATTTCAATCATTTTTTTCATATTATTTTGTAAAATCAATGACTCGATCATCGATAGCTGGCGCCATTCGTGGGGAAGAGGGCACTGAATCCCTGAAGTTTGCTACATTTAGCAATCATTGTCCTCCCATGTTTCCGTCGGTATTGCTCATACGATCATAGCAGGAACCTAAGATGAGAACTATTTCAACTTGGAACATGATGCTTCCTCATCGTTATCTTTCATTCCAGGCTCGCCACTCGCTAATACTAGCTAGATCAACTGCATAGAAGAATACTTGCTGCCTCCATCATCATCACTTCCAGAGGAATTGGTCGTTTTGACCGGATCGGAATACACAAGCGCCTATGCAAGTTCGGCACTCCCGATCGACAAACTCGGTGACAAGAGTGCGAGGGGTGGAAAAAAAGCTCGTTAGTGAGACTTGTTGGCTCGTTTCAAAAATACTTCAATTATATTTGTTAATTAGTTAAACATTGAAAGAGTTGATTTCGAATGAAATTAAATTTTCCTTTAGTTTGGCTTAGCTCGTTAGCTCGATTCTAAAAATAATTTCAAACTATTAATAAAATGATATTAAATCAAACTATATCAATTTTTTTAAAAAAGCTTGATAAGACGAAGAGCTGGCTCGATATCCACCCCATCAATGCCACGATCCAAGGGTCAGCGTACTCTCGATGTAATCATAGGCGATTACTATTCACCAATGGCTCCTACGTATTTTGAGAGCCAACCAACATCTGGTCACGGTGTCGATGAAGTTACCTTCGGTAGAAAGCCAGATGAAGATAATAACTCTCAATATCCGATCGGTAATTCGTCGGATCAGGTTGAACCCGCCATGAAGCCCTCCAGTGGTGGTGGTCTCCAATCATTCTCCATTATGTAGGCTACTTGCTGAAGTGGTGAAAGGCTCTCTCTTAGTTTCGATAGGAGTTCGTTGGAAGATTCCTACTGGAGGCATGAGTTTACGCAATCGGTGATGCCAATCCAAATACCGTGCGTGATATTTCATGACAAGATACCCCAAGACTCGATGGTCGGGATGGTGAAAATGCTTTAGCATCACCCCAAAGGGACGGAGATAATAGAGCTAGTGGACATCGATCGACTAATTTTCCTGTTTTTACCCTACCCGGCATAACGGGTCGAATGGGACAAGTGGGAGGCTCGGAGAGAAACTCAAGTCATCATACCTCTTCTACCAATAGGAATCCTTCAAGGCCCTCTGTAACTATCTAAAACTTGCAATGAGTCCATGATATTTTAAATAACCCAGATCCTACTCTAGCAGAGACTCTGAATATATTCAGATTGCAGGTCAAGTGTTGAAAATCCTCCAGCAAACCATGTGGTGCACGGAGATGTATAGGGAGCAAGGGTACTTGCAGAGTCATACTCTAACTTCGTTCGAGTGCTCCTCCCTTAGTAGAAGCCAACATGGTCAGACTGATAACAATTTGATGGTCGATGGAAGACCCCCTCAGAGATTCTGATATGGAAGCCACAAGGGAACAAGGCTCTCTGACAATGAAGTCACTGCTCCCCCTCGTCATGAGGATGAACATATGGATCAGGTGATCTACGGCATCACTTGAGCTAGATATCTAATTGGAGACACCATGTGAGTGTCCATGATCAGATTGGAGCACCAGTTCCCCATTACAACTACCAGAGGAATCATCTCCAATAGATTACAATATGGCCCCTTTTCAAAGAAGGCACTATGACTTGATCATAGGTTGTTGAGTTTTCTCAGTAGGCCTTCAAGCAGTTCACTAGCTGGACAGGTTTCGACCAGCAAATTTTGAGAAATTCAATGGGAAACAGAATCCATTAGAATTTCTGCAGATTTACATCAGTGCTATCAGAGACGTAGGAGGCGATGATAATGTGATGGCAAACTACTTACCCACAGTTCTCAAAGGGTCTTCCAGTTGTGGTTGCTTATCCGACTGGTCGGATCAATTTACACTTGGGAGTAACTTGCGACTTGCTAATTACAAACTACCAGGGGATGTACGACCACCCTAGGAAAGAAAACAATCTCCATTAAATCCATCAAGAACCCAATGAGACTCTGCGATAGTATATCAAGAGGTTCAATCAAGTTCATAATTCCATTCTAAAGGTTGTAGATTCCTCTGTCATCTAGGCTTTCAAAACTAGGTTAAGGAACTAACGGTTTACGGAGTTCATTGCAATGAACCCTCTAAACACAATCGTTAAACTTTTCAATATATCCGACAAGTACGCAGCTGCTAGTGAAGTGGTTGAATGGAACAATGCCATCAACCAGATAGAAAAAACCAGGCCTGGAGAAGAAAGAGAAGAAGCCCAAGAAGTCTCCTAAATGTAACAAGAATCTTAAACTTAACTCTAAAGAGGTTATTGCGATTCCAGAGAAGTTCACTATAGGCAAGAAACATTATTTCGATCGAAATAAGGCGAAAGCTTTGACCAACGAATCCAAAACTAATAAAAGGTGGTGTCTACTTCATGAAATGGTAAGTGCATGATCTGCACAGCTATCGTGCCTAACAGAAGAAGATGAAAGATTATTACTTAAGTAAGGGCCATTTCCCTTCCATTTAGAAGATCGGAGAACCAAGCTTCAAAAAAGACATGGATGGCGACAAAGAGATAGACTATCAAGAGCCATAGCACAACATCGACATGATTTCGGTGGGTCCTTCTCCGAGGCTAGATGCCATCTGAAGATCGTGGAGCAAGAAGTGAACCTCACCAAATCTTTGATCGTTGTCAAGCCATCTAGGTGGTTGGAGACAACCATCTCCTTTAGCTGGGAGACTGCCCCATTTCTTCAACTCGGCCAGGTAGGTTCCCTGTTGTCATAGAATCTAACATAAATATTTTAGTACATGGTGATAGTTCCCTCAATATTTTGTTTATGGGAGCTTTAGAAGAAAAGTAAGTTCCCAAATCGAAAGTAAAGCATGTGAAGTATGCCTTTCATGGCATAGTCCTAGGATTTACTGCCAAACTGATAGGGTAAAATTTTCTACCGGTTACATTCAGAAGCCCACATAACTTTCAAACAAAAGAATCTCATTTGATGTGGAAGACTTCAAAACCGCATACAATAGGATTCTTGGTTGACCAGCATTGGCCAAATTCCTGTAGCCACGTATAACGGTTAACAGAGTCTTAAGATGCCAGGATCAAAATGGGTCATAACGGTTCGAGGAGATAGGATGATGGCTTGTGCATCCAATTGTAAATCGCTAGAACTAGTCGATGAACTTCCAACCCAAAATGTTAACCTACCTTCTGTGCAGGCCAAGCACTCAAGACCAAAGGTGGCCCCAAAACCTTCTGACCAAGTCAAGAAGATTCCACTCGACAAGGGCAATTCTCTGGTCAAAGCGTCATTTGGACTCAAAAATGCTAATACCACCTTCCAAAAGATATAGGTTGGGACAGGACTTGACCCCAAATAGGAGTAGTCACTTGTCTCCTTTCTCTAAGCAAAATCGAATGTATTCGCATGGTAGGCATCCGACGTGCCTGGTATTCTCAGGGAGGTGATCGAGTACAGGCTGGCGCTTCGGCCTAACAAAAAACTAGTCAAGCAAAAGCTAAGTTGCTTTGCACCCAACCAGAAGGAGGCAATCCAGTCAAAGATCGACAAGCTTCTCAAGGTTGGATTTATTTGTAAGGTCGACCATCCAGAGTGGCTTGTCAATCTTGTAATGGTTAGAAAAAGTAATGAAAAATAAAGGATATGTATTGATTTCACATACCTTAATAAAGCTTGTCCGAAGTATGACTTTTCCCTTACACGTATCAATCAACTTGTGAACTCTACTTCTGGGTATGAGTTGTTAAGCTTGCTATATGTATATTCAGAATGCCACCAGATTAGTATGAGTAAAGATGATGAGGAAAAAACTTTTTTCATAACTCCATACATAACTTTTTGTTACATCAAAATACTGTTTAGTCTCAAAAACGCTAGTGCTACGTTAAAATATTTAATTAAGGATTAAATAAATTCTTAAATATGGTTTTAATGTTTAATTAAGGTAGAAGACCCCGTGGTTGTAAGTAAGCAATGTGCATATTGCTCAACCGGATAACCACTTAGAGAGTCTATGAACTAGTATCTTAGCCCATTCCCAGGAGATTCCTTTTGTGCGATGGATAGAGCACGTGCTTTATCTACTCGAAATAGCATAATGTTTCGGTTTTGAGTCTCTGACAACAATCGCCATATAGTTATGCCGCACATTTGTCTTTCACTGACAGAAACCGATGATCAGGCATCCTCTCTTTGACAATAACTACCTCTCTAATTGAACGCGCTGATTCCATGAGGCGTCTTCC
Source organism: Melocanna baccifera (assembly GCA_036346265.1). NCBI lineage: Eukaryota > Viridiplantae > Streptophyta > Magnoliopsida > Poales > Poaceae > Melocanna > Melocanna baccifera. The sequence continues at coordinate 9,361,147 of CM070678.1, forward strand.
CCGGTGGATAATTGGAAGGGGTGATGAGAGAAGATGGAAGGATAACGGAACCAAATCAGATTCAAGAAGCACACATTCAAGTTCAAGAAGTACACATTCAAGTTGGTGCAATTGACAATTCAGAATCAAGTAGGTTAGAGTCTTTCCTTTAGAGGGAAGAACATAGAGACTAGGGCTAATTTCTTGCTTTTTGTAAAAGCATCATATAATCAGTTCATAGTAATAAAGAGCATCCACATTCTCTTCTAAGAATTTTAGCATAAGGGATGACAAAAAAAATTAAAGGAGTGGATATATTGATGATGGATGGATGGTGATAATGAGGCGTTGGAGAAGGCCGCAGATGACAATCGGAAAAGAAGGGTCCTCATGAGGAGGTGGTTGCCTAGCCGTATCCACTACCACCCCACTGGGACCTACCGCCCGTTTCTGTAGGACCCACTCTCTTTTTCATGGTGATCCATTGAGGCTATAGAAAAAAGATGTAGTTATATTACGTGGAAACTACAACGCCTTCATGGACACAAATACAATTACATTTTGGAGGTATCATTTTAAATTGAAGAGAGCATACATATAAAAATATACTAATTTTTCAAGCTGTTAGGAATGATGTAACTCGATTAAAAGTATTGGTTACTTGTTAAGTCAATGGGTTATTCCATTCTTGGAACTATGTCTAATCTCGAGACAGGTCATTTGGATACCGCGTATATTAGCAACTAGAGATCCGTTACAGTATACGTTGTGTGTCCAGTTTAGCATAAAAACTCGTACATTTATATATAATTCACTCTAAAGGTATACTTAAATTTTCTTGCACAACTACTATTTTTTGCAAACGTGTTGGGGCTTATGCAAACGATATCGGAAGCGTTTGGAATAGCGTTGGCTTATGATTTTTTTACTGTAACTAGTTTATTTTTTTACTGTAGCTGAGTTGGCTTATTTGGTATAATTAAATTTTAAAAAAAATAAAAATAGAAAAAACATGTTAGCCCATCATGGATAATGCAAAGGAATACAGGAAAAAATACAAAAAAGCCCCAACAATCTAAAAAAATCTAGAAAAAAATAAAGTAACTAAATAGTGAAAAAAGCAGAAGTTAAAAAAACTAAAATAAGCAGGGTTTAGAGTTTATATCTTGCCATGGCAGCACAGCTGGCCCCACTACAGAAAAGGCAAGAATCTACGATATGATCTCCAACATCACATATCAAAGTCGTGAGGAATCGTGGCTTGTTTATTCAGCTCAATGCAAAGTGGGCACAAAATTAACAAGGGCCCGTGCCAGTGCAGAATTGACTGTTTTAGTTGCATGCTGGCCTAAGGCTGGTCAACTGAGCTGATTGTTGTCTGAGTGGATTGTTCGTCTTTTTTTATTAATTTAAATTTTTTTGAATTTACAAGTATATACAATTCAATAAAGTATTGTAGTTAAAAGGTCTTAAATTCAAGATTTGGTTGACGTAATTAAAAAATAATTGCATCCCACTTCACATAAAAGAAAGCATACACATACAAGATATGTTAAGTATAAGTAAATTATTCATATTTCCTTATCAGTTTAGGTTTTTGGTTGTACTGATTCGAGTATGTAACTCAATACAGGGGATGAGGGCATTGTCTCAGCATTGTTATCCTACTTCATCTTTTCTGATACCTTTTTACCCTAGATTTCTGGTTCTTGTCAATGAGAAATTTATCGAGGAAACTTTATGGATTTATGCATATGCTGGACTGGAGCAATTGTATAGAAATGAACGATAATGTTACTCGTTGAAAAAGTCATGTGGGCTTCACATTTGGTCGCAGTTAACTTTAGCCCAGCTGCCAACTGGTGACTGTGACTTTGAATCGAAGAAAGAACAAAAGAAAATACTTTCGGTGAGGCAAGCTATGATCTCATATCCAAGTGATCATGGACGATGGAATAAATTATAGGTGTGATCATGTAACGCCCCCGTTTTTGGGAACAGGAGCGCCGTACGTCCCGCAACAGCTCAGGAGTTCCGTTGCGGACAGAGGTAGCATTGAGCCTGCTTACGAACATTTAAAAAGGATTAGTTTGGCAGAAATATGACCTAGTGGTCAATTTTAATATTTTTATGGGCGTTGAAGCCCAAATTATACCTTACAATCAGAAGATCCGAAGAAAACTCCCACAGGAACGCCTGGGTGCGGTCGTAACCCTAACATGAACACTTGAAATGCACTGTCTTCCTCTAGTATCTGGGTGGGGTAATATAGCAAGTTTGAGTACAACCAACCGTACTCAGCAAGTTACAATGGTAAATCCCAATTTACTACATGCACGGAATTTCAAAGGAAGGGAGTATACTGGTTCTAGTATTTTATGCAGATGCAATTTGATTTGCAAACGGTTTAAAACAATAAACTCCGTTATACTAAATAAGTAGTTGGGGGGTCTCAAAGCATTTCTTGTTCATTTTTCACAGATTAGAATACCAGAGAACTACTTATGCCTCGCTACTGGATTCACCCATCAAACACAGCTTCATTAACCGGAAGCACGGCGTATTCGAATACAATTAAAATTCACTCTGCAGAGTTGCTCAGCTTTACCCACAAGATTTTTCAATTACCAATGTCATGCAAATAGACACGCTCAGCTAGCGTGCGACTGAATTGAGAAAACCAGATCTTTCGCTGCTCAATTTAATATATAGACCCTACCCGGTAGGCACCTTCACCAAACTGAGTATCCACAGGCCTCGGCCAATGTGGAACACATACGATCGCATAAGTTGCGATCGACCGCACAAGTTTCGTGAAGACCTACCGTTGTGTGTACGGTGAGTTATGTATTACGGCGATAACTCACCCATACCACACCTGTACGGCAAGTTACGTTTTACGGCGATAACTCGCTTATGCACCCCATACTCCTGTAGGGGTACAATTAAAGTGAGCAGTTAACGGATCAGGATTGATAGTTCAATACTTGTGGTTGAGCGGGTTCTGTGCTCTATACTCAGCATAAGGGTCTAGTCCTTACATTTTCTCCTGAGACAGCCAACCACGACCGGTATCGGCCAATCCTGAAACTGATACCCGTCTGCTGCACTCTACACCCTAGGGTAGGGTTGTGGCTCGTCCCCGCTGGGCACTCCACGGCTTCCGCCCTACCCTAGAACAAACCAGTACAACCATTCTAGGGTACGGTGTCTCATACCACCCTACCCTAGCCCTGAATTTTTCAAATTTACTGGCGAACCACCAAGACCATGGCAGCTCGTTATTTTATGTGAGTACAATAATGCAATGGTTATGAATACTTAAATTTTATTAATCCTAAGTTTATCAAGGTGAATGTGGCCTTAAGTAAAGTGGGGCCTTTATCGGTGGTAGGACATACCTACATGTACCACATTATTCCAAACACTTATTGTAATCAAATAAGTTGAGCAATTACATAATGCAAATAGTATAAATAAATAGTATGGAATTTATGGGTTCAATATGCTCAAAAACTTGTAACTTGCCTTGCGGAACTGCAACCTCGAAAATCTCGTAAACTTGTTGGAGCTGGTTCTGTGCTCTGCACTGCTGCCTCGGAATCCTCACGCACTAACGCAAAACAAACACACACAAAATAAATCAAAATCCGAGCTCATTTCAAAACAAGCTGGAACGAAAAACAAATAAAGGAAATAACCAAGAAAAGGAAACTAAATAATTGCAAAATAAATAAAATGGCTTGGAGTGGAATTTTTGGCACTGGAGCTAGGGTTTTAGATCATCGAAAATGAAATCGTGGCATCGAAAGGATTCAAATAAGATATTTTTGAGATTTTTCAGTTACTGGAAAATGCAAGGGTTACTGTTCACTGGAACAGTGGTTGGGCCGGCCCACTCAGCGCGCGGGGAGGGGAGGGGGTATTTTCAAATCGACCGCTGGGCCGTCGGGTGCGGCCCACGCACGAGCGATCGCTCGGCCAGAACGGCCTCGCGCCCTGTGGCCGCTGGATGGCACGTGGAGGGTCGGGATGCGCCCTACGCCGACGCTTGCAAGGAACACGCTCGGCGGCCGATGGATAGCGCGTGGAGGGTCGAGATGAGACCGCGTCGGCCCGCGCGAGTCTTCTTCCACCTTCGGCTGAGCGCGGAGGCAAGGAACAGGGGCGCGCCTCCCAACATGTTGCGGCTCCAACGGCGGTTCTCGAAGGCCAAGACTGGTATGGAGATGCTCAGGGGGGCATGGTGAGTCCATTTCTGGGCATGGATGGATGCGGGAGTTCAAAGGGGAGGTCGCCGGCCGAAGGGAAGGTGGCGGCGGCTCGGGTGTGTAGTGACAGTTTGACAAATGCTCACGAACAACTAGCCTCGGTTTCACCATTCTTGGAGGATGGGTTTCAAAGGTAGGGGGTCGGTCTAGCTTGGGGAGAGCTCAAACGAGCTGGCCACAGAGAGGGGGTGGCCGGGGAGGAGGTGCATGGCGACAGGGCAGAGGGGGAATGCAAATGTGAAATTGAGCTCGGCTTTGTGCTTACGGCCTGCTAGTGGTGCTCTGGCTCAAAGGAATCGAGTTTTAATTGGTTGGAGAGGGAGCTCGGGATTTCAGTCCATCGAACCAGGGGAAGGTGGCGGCGGCGCTAGGGGAGGTGAGAGCTCAATTGGACGGTTTGGGGAGGAAGGTGGGAGTGGTGCGGAAGGGCCTGTGGCTGCAATTGGATTATAAAGTCCTGGGGAGGCAGAGGGAGCTTGGGGGCTGTGCGGAGCCGCTGGCGCAAGGAGGAGAAGGACGAAGGGGCGTTGTCCAGAGGTGAGGGCGGCCATGCCAGTTGGGGAGCAATCATTGCACGACCTGGCAGGGAGTAGATGGCGCGGTGATGGGAGGAGACGTGCGAGCGGTCGGAGAGGGGTGTTGCAAGGTGGGGCGACGCTACGACCGCTGGGCATGAGGGAGAAGCGAGGGCAATTGGAGCGCGGACGTCGAGGTGGGGCCCCTGGCAGGCGTTGACGCGGGGGAGGCGGCAAGTGGGCACGGCGAGGGATGGGCGAGGCCGAGCAATGCGGGCAGCGCGACAACGCGCGAGGGGATGGAGGAGGCGGCTTCGGTCGGCGCAAGCGAGGGAGGGAGAAGGCGGCTCCTGGGCTGGCGCCAACGGGAGGGGGAGGCGACGAAGGGAAGGGGGAAGGGCACGAATCACGAGGCAAGATCAAGGGCTAGGGTTGCAACCGAAAACAGACAACGAAAAAGCAATGAAAATCCAATTTTAGCTTTGAAGTTTTGAGTTGTTTCAGATCACAGATCAACGAAGACCATATATATTGCATCAGTCACAACAGCAACAAGAACACCACAAGGGAGAAGAAAATTAAAGCAGGGTTACATACATGTTAGTTGAAAACTAGAAATATTGAGCCCGTTAGGAGAGAATTTTTTCAATAAAAAATATATACCTATTGAGACTGGTGATGTGATATCAACCGTTGCTATCTGCGTTGAGATCATTATCTGCCTACACATGATGAGCAGCAGTTGGAATTCAGAGTTGGATTTCAAATCGAATTTGTGAAGCCTTTGTGTTATTTTCCTTGCATATGACGTGAGAAACAATCCGTAGCTGTTGCCTTGGAGCATCTCATCGCCTACACTACAAGTATTCCATTCCATTTCGTGTTATTCTGTAATCTGCAGTTGTGTCACACACGGCCATGGAAAGACAACAAGAAATTAAAAAATACTTCGAGCTGCGAACGCACACTGATCTCGTAAATCAATCAAATTACGGATAAGACCGACCACGCGCCGTCGTCCGCGAGTCTGGAACTTTCGGAGCGAGCAGCCGTCAATCCAGAGCTCGCTACAAATTTCGGTGGGCGACACGGGTCGGAACCAATCGGATCGGTCAGGCGGCAGGTCGCCAGCTCGTCACCGGTCGTCTCTGAGGCTGAGGCGTGTGAGCTCGTGGTCAAAATTGGAGTGTACTAATTAACATGAGCTCGTACTAATTACTACTACTCCATCCCGTGCTAGCTTCTGGATTGGCATGGGCAGTGGTGGTGATTGGGCTTTGGACTGGTTTGGGCCGGAAAATTTTCGTATTCTCTCTCTCTCCTCTCTCTGATTGATTGGGAAAAATAATTGGTCGCTGTCGTGATGTTTTTGGTTGGATGTTGATGGTCTTGAGTGTACGAAGGTAAGCTACGGTCGGGGACCGGAAGAGAGCTTAATGGCCTTTTTTTTTTTTGCTTTTAAATAGTTTCTCACTTTTAGCTTCTCACTAATTATTACCTATTAGACTAATAAGCTGTGACTAAAGTAACAGACCCAATGGCTGCCGCTAAAACGTGACACGTCCTCCTCCTCTTTCCTGGTGGAATGCTGACTTCAGTGACTTGGAAGGGCTTAGTACATCGATACTTCTGTTTCTGCAGCTTCTTTTTCTTTTTTACTTTCTGAAACTTTCCATTGTAATGAATGAGACTCTTTTAGATACATATAAGGTCTCGTTTTAAATGATTTTAACTTTAATTTTTTTTGCATTCGGCTTAATCAAGTTAGATGCCACTTGAAATATGCTGACTTCTAATTTTAGTTTTTTTTTTGTATTTTTTCTTATCCCTTTGCATATTCGTGACGATATAATGGTTTTTTTACTTTTTTCTTAATTTTAAAATTAAATGACTCAGAAAAAGCTAACCGCCACTACAGTGCAATTTCAGCAAAAAAAAAACATAAGCCAAAAGCTTTGGTGGTAAAGCCGTAAAGCTTAACAATCATGTGTGTAATGTGAAGCTTTTTTCGTACTCCTAGGAGTCTATACTCCTACTTTTAATATACCACTTAAATAAATATGTTATACTTAGTTATCATTTTTAGTATACTTAAATACTAATTTTAAGATACTCTAATGTGATTTGATTAAAAAATTCATCGAAGTTCTTTATTTTTGCTATATACCCTTTTCCATATATAAAAAGAATATATATACAAGTTATGCTATAAAAAGTAGATTTTACTGAAATTTTTCATAGAATTCACTTTGGATTATTTTATAATCATTATTAGAGTATACCTAAAAGGATAAATATATATAACAACATTATTTGTGTGGCATATAAGAAGTAGGAGTACATACACGATAGGGTTGCTTAGTGCAGATTTTGCAGTGGAGGAGCAAGCTTAATTGGCTTGCTCCTCTTAAATATACGCCGGATTATAAACTAAGAAACCAACTTCCAAACGGCACACGTTGTATCGGAAGTGCTCGCAGGAGTTGCAAGTGAACGGCAAAATAGACGTAGCTAGCTTCACCTAGCAGTCACTGAAAAACAAAGAGAACTCAATCGCTTAATTCGACTGTGCAGTGCAGGAATCGGCGCAGACAAGACGGATTCCATCATTGTGTCTCTGCCTTAATTCGACTATCATGCGCTGATTGGAACCACCATCGCTATCTATCTCCGACATTTGCGACCGAATAAACTTTTTCCGAATGGATTTGGTTAGGTGAAACGTACGTTCGTCCTGAGTAGTCGCCATACCATACCTAATGTCTTGTGTGCCTGAACAAATAATCGACTGAGGCACCGGGCGTTCAGCGAGTAGTATCGAAGTGAAGCATAAGACCGTCGTGTCGCTAGCATAAGACCGTCGTGTCGCTGGGAGACGACACGCGTACCAACTAGATTCTTGCGTGTCGCCGGTGCCGTGTGCTTCAGCATGTTGTCCGTACAAAACAAAATATCAAATGGGATCGGTCTGGAGTTGTTACTGTACTTTAGGGGCCTTTGTTAGCTACTGCGCATCGCAGCACGAAAGGCACGGACACTAGCAGCAGTGTGATGGTTCAACGCGCGGAGGCAAAAAATGGCCAGGCCGGCGGGGCCCTGTGCCGCAAAACCGTGCGGTTGTTTGGAGCAGGCGCTAGCCAGCGAGTTTTTATAACACAAGCGGCCGAATTTCACGCTGCATACCACTACACAATAAAGTTCTCGGATTAAACAAACGGTCCACCTAATAATTACTTGGGACTTTGCTGTGTTCCTCGTTAGCAGCTTCTTTAATTTCTTTTCACATTGTTATATGCTTTACACAAAACTTGTTATTTTCCATCTGGTCCAAAAGTTGTTCCAAAAGACGGAGAGCAAAATATCTCTCTACTCCTGTCTTGCGTTGTCTCGGGTGCCATTAGTCCTTGCCGGGAACACCACTTTGAACTTGTGCTTTGGAGGCAAGCTAGTGACCCCTGAGCCCCCCATGTCTTGAACCGGTCGGCCGGCGGCGCCCACAGCTTGGGCTGACACCTTTCGCTATCTCCTGCCCCCGCCCCGTGAATCCTGCACTCAGCCCGTGCCCGTCGTTTCGTTTGCCACTTTGCCGTGCGCCGCTCGAGCGTGCTCGTGGCTCGCGGAGGCTGGCGCCGCGAGCTCACGCTGGCACTTGGCACGGCCGGCGATTCGGCGTCGCCGCCCGCACTCCCGCGCGCCTGCTCGGGCGAAGGGTTGCCGCCGGCCGGCACAGCAACCTGTCCAGTCTTCTGATACGGCATCCTTATGATTGACATTTCTCAAGGAGCGCTGAGGATATTTTTTTCCCCACGTCGACTCGATCGGACCATCTGACCTATCACCACTCGCTTTCTGTCTAGTCCTGTTGGGAAGATAGATCTACTCACATGGAGACATGGAGTGGTCGCGTCCGAAAGAACCCCGAATCTTATTTGCGTCCGAGGCAATCCGGGTTTATCTTGATTGTTGCTGCAGCGAGTGAACACAACTGACATGAATTGTGCGTGATGCTACGGCTAGGACTTGCACTCTATGGCGTACAATTGAAGTAGTGGAATGTTGGGCAAACATTGTAGCCACCGAAAGCGGTGGAGATTGGCGGGCTGATGGGTCTCAGCCCATATCACGGCAAGGCGCTGATGACAAACCAGCCCAAGATATAAAAAAAATATCACGGCAGGGCGCTGATAGCAAGCTAGCCCAGGAGATACAAAAAAAAAATGTGTGAGAAATTCTCTTCTGAAGATAACGGACAGGGCAGTCTTCTGATTTTCTCATCGGCCAGATGGTAATCTCTGCCACAGGGATCAAACAGCTTCCGTTGCACCGGAGCTGATTCGTTGGCCCCACTGCACGGAAAGAGAACGCGGGTAAAGCAGAGCGCCCGTGCCACCCATGATCCCTCCGTGTAAACCTGAGTAAGAGGTAGTACAACCTCAAACAGGAGAAAACGGACTAGACAACAAGCGCAGCCAGCCAGTCTGTCAGACGCGGGGAACAAGACAGACTGAGACTGAGAGAACCCTCACGGTCACCTGGGAGGCTGGGACCCACACATGACCGGCGCACGGACCGCTCGGTGAGTCACCGGAGAAGCGACCGGCCATTTTGAGGTCTCGAATCCCACAGGCTGGCCGCTGGGACCCTTTTGACCGGGCACATTGGCCAGCGAAAGAAACGCGGCGCCGTGGCCAAAGCATCAGAGTGAGAGGCCAACGAGGAGCATCCAGGTACCATTTCCCAAAGCGCCAAGTGGAGGCTGTGAATATCCTTCTTCTTTCCTGGCCATCAGAGCTGTCTTTGAAGATCTTTGAACATCTTAGTTTCTCTGGGATAGATAGAATAGGGGGTCTTGTGTATTTCCATGAGAATGCCCTTCTTCAATTAAGAATCAGAAGGCACCTAAACACGGTTTCAAAAATGCAATAAGCACTTCTCATCAATGATTAAATCTTAGCCATGCGATTTGGCACAAGTGGTTTTCCCTTTTGAGCGTTGAAGCTCAGAACCCGAGGCTTGAACCTTCAATAGGGAATCTGTCAAGGGAGAGAAAGACACTAACTCCTCTAAAGACTCAGAAGTAAGGACATAACACAAGGTAGTCTGAAGATCAATGGGTTCCTCCTAGACAGATGGTGGTATAGGCTGACCATCACTCCTCTTCCTGCTAAGGGCATCTGCTACCACATTTGCCTTACCTAGATGATAATGTATAGTCAGATCATAATCATTTATTAGTTCTAGCTATCTGCGTTGCCTCAAGTTCAACCCCTTTTGAGTAAGAAAATACTTTATACTCTTGTGATCAGTGAAAATATCACACTTCTCACCATAAAGATAATGGTGCCAAATCTTAAGAGCAAACACCACTGGTGCCAACTCCAAATCATGTATGGGATAATTGAGCTCATGCCTTTTAAGTTATCGAGAGGTATAAGCAATCACCTTATCCTCTTGCATAAGAACACAACCCAAGCCCAAACGAGAAGCATCAGCATGAACAATGAACTTCTTCCCTTCTTTAGACAATGCTAAAATAGGAGCAGTAACCAAACTTTCTTTCAAAGTTTGGAAGCTAGACTCGCAATCAGTAGTCTATAAGAAACGTTCACCCTTCTGAGACAATCTTATCATAGGTTTGACAATGGAGGAGAAATTCTTAACAAAACGACAGTAGTACCCAGACAGCCCTAAAAAGCTGCGAATCTCAAAAACATTACTAGACCTTGGCTAGTTCACCACCGCTGCAACCTTAGAAGGGTTCATAGAAAGGCCCTTGTCACTAATAACATGGCCAAGAAAACTGACATAAGCAAACCAGAATGCTCACTTTTTTTTAACTTGGCAAAAAGTTTATGCTCCCACAAAACACTGAGCACAATGCGAAGATGTTGCACGTGCTTCTCTGCTGTACAGGAATAAATCAAAATATCATCAATAAAGATGATGATAAACAGGTCCAAGTACTCATGAAAAACACGATGCATCAAATACATAAACACTATGGGAGCATTGGTGAGACCAAAAGGCATCACAAGGAACTCAAACAACCCATATCGAGTACGGAAAGTAGTTTTTGAAATATTAGATGGCTTAATTCTAACTCGATGATAGCTGAACTGCAAGTCTATCTTAAAAAAGAACTTAGCACCCTTCAATTGGTCAAATAGATCATCAATGTGAGGCAGGGGGTAGTAGTTCTTGATGGTAACTGCATTGAGAGCTTGATAGTCAATGCACATGTGCAGGCTCTTGTCCTTCTTCTCCACAAAGGTGATAGAAGAAGCCCACTCTGACATGTTGCGCTGAATAAAACCCTTACTCCAAAGTCCATCCAACTGCCTCTTCAATTATTCTAACTCTGTGCGAGAGAGATGATATGGAACCTTGGCAATTGGCTTCGTACCATGTATAATGTCAATAGCGCACTCCACAGACCTAATAGGAGGAGGATCGGGAAGCTCCAAAGGGAACACATCTGGGAACTCGCCCACAATTGGCATATCCTCTAGTGTAATGCCACTGTCTAGTTTCTCCAACATAGCAAGAAGAAAGCCACTCTTTGTCAACAAATGACGAACAAAATATCATGATAGGAAGAGAAGGTTGAGGTGGTATTCATTGCCCTAGTAAATGATCTCCTCTTTAGGTCGGGGAAAAATGACCTACGATCAAAAACAATGGATAATGGTGTGTTGTTGAGAAAGCCAATCCATGCCTACAATAAGGTCGAAGGGCTGGAGTGATGACACCACTAGGTTGATGTTGAAAACATAGCCCTTGATCTCTAACTTGTTGTCCAAACAAGCATGCTTACTAGAAAGTAGTCCATTGGCCGTTGTGACCAAAATCGGGTGAATGAGGGAGATAATTGGGATGTTGTGCTACTGAATAAAGTGGGATGCAACAAAGGAGAAACTTGTGTCGGAATCAAATAATGTGAACCTACATGCAGTGCAAGAGGATTAGAGGTGGAGTACAATATGAATAAATTAGAATTCGTCTACCCAGCTCCCTGCGCTTAGTTACAACCATGCAAGCACCATGGCCTAGCTAGAAGTAGCGTCTGCACTCGGCAGCCACAGCCAAGCATGCACTCACTGCCATGCATGCACTCATGGCTGGTTGGGAGCAGCACATGCAGCAATGGCGCAAGGCCATAGCATCGACGGCTTGCCTCACTGGACGTGCACAGCGACAACGTGAGGGTGCTTGCCGACAACCTCGCCAGCACATGCAATGGCGGTGCCTCAGAACACTAGATGGGATTTAGGGAGAGAGAGGAAGCAAGTTCGTTCTTTACCTTTTGGAAGTGTGAGGAAACAAAAGGATCCCAAATTTCAGGACTTATTGGGGTATAAATAGGCAAGGGCTAGATCTAATTTTTTGGGATTTTATTTGCACTTCTTGGATTTTTTTCTTTTTGTAATTGAGGGTGTTACAATGTTTCAGTAGCGGATGTGTGTGCTCCTCTTGCATAACAATAACTTGCCATCTGCCATCCCTTAACCTTACAGTTATGTATGCTTTGCAGTCAAACTTTGTCACTCTGTTGTCTTTCCTCGTTCCAAGAGTGTTGACAGCAGAAACATCCTTCTTGCTTCTCTTTTGTTTCAGAATATCATTTGTTGAGCTACTAACTAAATTGTTTGCGGAGTTTTTGGCATCTTCTTTCGGTCTTTTTGCATATGCACACTCAAACTCTTTCCTAATCATCTTTTTTGTTACCTTGCTTATTCTTGAGCAAGCTATCCTGATGCAAAAGCCAAGCTTGTATGCATGTTTATTGTACACTTTTTTTAGCTTCTTTGAGTGTGTCAAACATCATCCTAACAAGAGGCACAATTGGTTGAGATCACACAACATCTTCTTCTTGACCACCAAATTATTCTCCTCCAACCTCCATTGTAGTATAGTCATCATCATCTCCAATTTTCAACAGTACATCTTGTTCACCATCGAGTTGTATGTTTTTCTAGAATAAAAAATGTTGGCAACACTTTAATTATTGTTGCACCAGAACATTCAAACTGTTGCATCACTATATAATGGGGGACATCAATAAAAAAATACGCTAATGTGCATCAACCCATACGCCTTGCAAAATTTTATTTTAATTTCTATTTCACACATATTTTTTTGTTGCACCAGGTTTGTTTCTATGTTTCAGCTATTGTTCATACTAATCAAAGGGTCTAAGGTTAAAGTATACCTGTTCATGGATCTCGTAGCGCAATCTAGCCATATCAACCAACGGATTCGCAGTTGGATCAACCAGCGGAGGCTCCTCATGTGCTTCGTGGTTGCTATTGGAGGTACTCGCCGTGTAGGGTGCCTTCATATTGGAAGGAGTTTGATGCGGCTATCTATTAATTGAATTGGTTGTGATGATGTGGGGGTAGAGGCCTTGCTAACTGTTGATTTGGTGGTGGGAACTTGATTTTATGGATCAGATGAGCCATCCTATTGAATTTGGGGAAGAAATTTCAAATCCTGTAGATGAGATCGAATGAATCGTTAGAAGAAGGGCGAGCTTGGGTGGGAAGAAGTGATTTTGTTGTGGGGAGGAGACGCGCAATCTAGATGAATTTGGGGACGAAATTTTGATCCCCATGGCGAGATCGAAGGAATTGCAGCGAACTCGGTGACGGGACAGGGGATGGGAAGAGGTGATTTTGTTGTGGGGAGGAGACACGCAGTGTTGCAAACGCTTGTTGCGTTGCCGGGGGGGATTAGATGGCTGGATCGTATTGTGCTAGATCCAACGGATATCCATGACATATGATGTAGCATCCAGATCGAATGTTCGAACGCTATTAACTCCTAAATTAATACGGTATTTTAGGACAATTTGTTTGCGACAGAAGGGAGTACCGTGAAGTGGACTAGGCTACGGACTAGTGTCTAGCGGTACTAAAACATTATTTGTATTTTTTTTCTCCTAGGGAGACGAACACAAAAGGATTGATGGAATGGGAGAAGCATATGCAACCATTATTGGTTTCTTCTCCGCTCTGCTGTAAGAGAGGAGTTTGGCAAAGATTTGATCTTTTATCTTGTGCCTGTCTTACATTGGTTCTTCTCTCTTGAAATATTGCTGAATCTAATGACCATCGAATGATCGCCTTTTTTTTTGATAGATCGTTTTCGCTTCTTTGGCTTGAGAGATGTATCATGTATGCATGTCTGAATAGGGAGCTGAATTGTGGGAGATAGGGAGTGATCGGAAGAAGCAATGGTTCTTGATGTCACATTTTATCATCACAAAATGGCGTTCTTATATCATTCTTCAGCAAACTAGTAAATAACCTTCTGCCCTGTTGTTTTCTCGGTTTGTTGGTTTTGCTCGAGTGTTCTTGTGAGATTCTTGGGCACATAGCAACAAATGGAGATGATAGGAGTGTTGAAGCAAGAGCAAGAAGAGAGTATAGTTGACAGCCAGGAGGAGAGAGCCGAGAAGGTAGACAACCATAAGGAGAAAGCGCCCGAGAAGGCAAAGAAGAGGAGGAAGAGGATCTATGACCCACTCAGGAAGCGGGCTTGCGTGGATTGCACAAAGAGATGCGTCCGAGTTCATGGCCGTGCTTCCTCCTCCGAGAAGGCTCGCCCGATCCCGACACTGCCGTCCTTCTTCAAGATCATGATGGGCTACTTCTCCGAAAACATGGTATGGAATTTTAGTTTTTTGCTCGTATTGTAGTACTCAAAGATAAAATGTATCTAGCTGTATACTAGGCAAAGTAGTACTCTTTCGTATGATCCAGTGTAGTTTGTTTAAGCTTATTCATGTAGCATGTGCATTTTTAGGCAAGTCCAAGGACTGAGGAATGATGCAAATACTAACTGTGTTCGTGAAATCTATCTAAAAATAGTGTATCCTGCAATGGTGCAGAGATTCATCAGTGAAAAATGAGTTGATCAGGATGAGTATGCGGTGGCAACTTTTATTGATGCCAGAACTTATGTAAACCCCATATTTCACACATGCAGGATATACCACCCCCATTTGCCAAGACAATCTTGGACCTGACCGGCTCCAATATTTATCTTGAAGATGCCTTCGGACTTCGCTGGCGAGTGCGGTTGTGCTTGCGTGAAGGTTTTTTATCATTTGGGCATGGATGGAAGAACTTTGTGCTAGACCATGCCATCAGCGTTGGCGAGTTCCTGGTGTTCAGGCAGATTGCCAGGTCAGTCTTCACTGTACAAATATTTGCTCCATCGGCTTGTGAAAGGACGTATCTCTGTGAGAGGAACAAAAGGCAAAGCCGGAAGAGGAAGCCTCGGCAGAAAGCAAGCTCTCCCAGTAATCGAACGGTGAAAATAAGCAAGAACAATACAGATAGCAGTAAAAAGAAACAGCGTACTTATCTGCAAAATGATCCGGGCCCGAGCGATTGCGACATGTCTGTTCATGTTTGCATTGACTCTGAAATTCCCAAGGCAACATCCGAACTAAAATGTTCTGAAACATCAGAGCAAGCACCTGGCACTAATGCTGCCGAATCGCTTGAAACTGATGAGGTCCCTACAAGAGATCAAGATAAAGCTCAGGATGTGTTAGATGGGGAGACAGAAATAGCACATAACTGTACGACCTGTAAAGAAAAAGAAACTGAATGCAATGCTAATGTCAGAGAGCACCCCATTTATGATGCAATTGGATCAAAGACTCTAGAAAGTATGGCTGTTATCGATGTATTTTCTAACACAAAAGATATGACAGTGGATGCAAACAAATCTGAAGCTTACCAAGATTTAAGTTATTGTGTAGCAAGCAACATGATGATGGCTGATAAAGGATCGGTACGCTCACACCAAGACAGGCCAAACGAGCTTTACTGTGCTTTGGGACTAGAAGATGAGAATACTGAAACTGAGAACTGTGGGGCCTCTAATTTTCCAACAAATGCAGATGATATATTTCTGTCAGCTGATATATACGAATTTGAAAGTGACTACTGTAATCCAGAAGCATTTTCTGTTGATCTGAATATGGAAGGGCTAACTACCAATGGTCAAACATCAGGTTTCAGTTGTGTTGAGATTAACTCACGAAATTGTGACTCCTCTATGGGAGTTGGTTATTGTTTTGGGATGCCTGAGACATCATCATGCCTGGAAAATAAAGAGATGACTGATGCAAGGAGAACAAGTACAGATGCTGATAATGTTCCAGTGCATGACATAGACATCAACGCATTGCCCAGTAACGAGTTATCGGCATTTGGAGAGGACAACTCTTCGGCTGAGATTGATGCAGAAGTGCCTTGTAGTGAATGTGCAATAGATACTTGTAAGAAAGGTAAAGGTAATATTTTGGTCCCTCCTCAGGGTAACCAAGTTAAACAAAAAGAAGGTTAGTATCTTGGGGATCAAACTTTGTTGTAAACAAGATATGCACTGCTTTTCTTTGTATTTTGTATGTTTTCTAGCTTAAGCTTATTGAGCAACCACAAATATTCAGGATTTGTACCAGCAGATTCTTCTGTGAAGCAAGATAACCTGCAAGATGGTCCAGGACAAATTGCTGCAGAAATTATGTCTGGTAGTCCAAATCCTCATGAACTAACTGACTTCAGGCAAAATCCTATGCAGCCTGGTAATAGTTGTTTGTTGCCGGTTTTTGGTGACTCCACATGATATCCTAGATTTAAGAGTCTTGTTCTCAATGCATGTGTGAAATCACAAATGGATTATATAAAAGGCTTTTTTATGAGTGTCAGGCAATATGCAGGGAATAATTGTGAAGGCCTCAAAAGTGGAAGTACTGAGTCAGGTGGCGTTCCTAAAGCAAACAACAGAAAGTTTTGCATTGCAGTACCCCCACCAGATCAAACATGGCTTGTGAGTAGCTTTAACTAAGTACTTGTTAAGCATTGCAAGGGCAGTTAACTCGTAGTTGTAGTGCGAGATTATTTTATCAAATCATAGTTTCATCACCTTTTGTGTTCATCAAATGATGCAAGGATATGAAAACTCTTTTTCACGAGGCTACGTTTGCTTGTCTTACAGTTCTCCCATAGTGATGCTGATGACCTATGATTCTATTTCCTCTGTTAGTCATAACTCAAATCAGCCTACTTAAGATTTAGATAAATGAGTAAATACTGGGAAATTGGACATAAGAGGCCAGGACTAGTTGATATTGATAATATGGGCAATCTTTTTGTTAGATGGTGGGAATAATTGCCTAGTGCAATCATCTCAAGGCTCACAAACCACAGATCACAGTTTCAAATCCTGAAAATACTAGTGGAAAATCCACACAAATAACCCAACCAACCTGAGGTTGGTGAGGATTGAACTCTAGTCGTCAACCAGAGAGATTGGGCGTCACACCGCTAGGCTATCATATGGTTGGCAATAATATGCGCAATCTTAATGTTGAATCAATAGGTATTCATCAAAACTGTGAGGCACTTTTTGGCTTTAACCTGAATTTTCATTGTCCAGAGTTCAGATAAATAGGTATTCGTCAAAACTGTGAGGCAATTTTTTTTGGCTTTAACCTGAATTTTCATCGTCCAAGATTCACTTTTGAATCCCTCTATTTAGATTTTCCTTACAGTATGTGAAAATCTTTTTTTTCTTCATGTGAGTACCTTTCTCCATGATAGTCCTAAAAGATGAGTTTGTAGGAGCTTCCTAGTCGACTGCCAGTTCTCCCAAGAACGAAGAAACAGGGAAGGAAGATTTTAGTAATCAAGGACCCATGCATGAGACTCTGGCCTGTGCTGTACCAATGCACACCAAGGTTCAACGGTTTCATCACTGGCTGGGTTGACATGAGTAGGGAGAACAACCTGCGGGAAGGCGACCCATGCGAGTTCGAAATCTGCAGTAACTCTGAACTGTCATTCCAAGTGCGCATGCCCAATTTGCAGTAGCCACTCTTGACTAGCAAGATGGTCAAAACCGAAAATTTTACCCGTCATAAGCTTTTGGCCATGCCTAGGCAGAATTGCAGTTATTGTGCGCATGCCCAATTTGCAGTAGCCACTATTGACTAGCAAGATGGTCAAAACTGAAATTTTCACCTGTCATAAGCTTGGCCATGCCCAGGCAGAATTTCAGTTATTGTGCTTGTCTTCTGTGTCACTGTTCCTTGCTCGTGTTAGAACAAACAATGTAAACTTCTTCCGCCCTCGACATGAAAATGGTGCTGCACTCTCAGTCTCTTACTCATATTTTGCATGCTTAGATTATTTGTAAATCATAGATCGGAAACAAAAAGATTATTTGTACATGATTGGAAACGAGTGGCGCCACCACTGACTGCTACAGCGCTACCTGTTGCCATTGAAAGGCTGTGTAGTTTCTACTAGACTACTATAGCATTCATGAAAGGTTTCCAAGAAAAAAGGGAGAATTTGAAGATTTTCTGAGTTCACCACTAGTATTTCCTGAGTTGAGAGACATTGAGAGAGTAAAGGTCACATTCCTTTCTCTCTTCCTCAGTAGTAACAAGAAGCCTCTCATATTTATAGGAACTTAGGATCAATCGGGCATGACGAGCCGAACTAACGTAATTCCCTGGTCTCGATAATTTTATCGGGTTGGGCTCAAGTGTATGCTTAAAAACTCAGCTATCACCGCTGTTGCTGCTATTCTGTCATTGTGCTAAAAATTTCACATACCTTGCTAATACTAGGGTCAGCAAACTTGTCTTTATTATTATCCCCATGATTCTTATTTCAGTGATAAACCACAAAATTTCCAACAAGTGCATCACACTAGAAGCACCAGCACAGAGGGTAAAATGCAAATCACCGATTTAATGCCTTGGCAAATCACCAAGCATGAATCTAGGAGCACTGGGAGCAGTGTAGCAGAATAGTGTAGCACCAAGAGTAGCAGAATCAAGAACAGCAGCAAAAGAGCAGAAGAGAACCAGTACTAGAACTGCAGTAGTAGACTCAGTCTAGTGGCAACGAAGAGTAGCACTGAGTGGCGATGAGGAGCAACAACGAGTAAATCTTGAGCCGCCGGAGGAAAATCCTAGTGAATCCGAGCAAATCCCCAATCGACGGAGGAATATCTCGGCAAATCCTGAGCCGGCGGAGGGAAATCCGAGCAAATCTCGAGTCGGCGGAGGAAATCCCAACGAATCTGAGCAAATCCCGAGCCAGCGGCGGCAAATCTAACGAATCCGAGCTTAAGGATGAAGAAGATCACCGGATCTAAGCACTTGGACTCGAAGACAATGAAGACAAAGACCAAATTGAGCTCAAATTGATGATGGCGAGCTTGAATCAACACCGATGATGAGGGAATCCGAGAGGAGCAACAATGGATCGGCGCAAATCGAGCTCAACCTTGTCAGTGCTGGCACGAATTGAGGTCAGCAACGATGAAGAGGGATGGACGATGGCTAGCGACGACAGCCGCAGCCTCACTGGCGGCAGTGGAGGGTAGGGTTAGGGTACTAGAGAACAAGGGAGGTGCCTCCCTTCTCTTCCTCATGACCCCCAACTCGAGTAGATCCGTAATGCTTCGTCTTCGGAGAACGGCCGGCAACCAGCCTTCACAACTAGCGCTCGCTACGTGCTGCTCGATTCGGCTCTGAAGCCGTGCAGCCCACTCGTCTCCGAGCAGAGACTTCACGCCGGCGTCCACGCGCGTTTCAGTACGAAGCCCGGGTTGTTGGCCAGGAAGAGATGTCGCAAACTTTCCGCGCCACAAAGCGCGGACTTGTCGTCGAGGTTGCGTTGCAGGCACGTGATTAGCACCGGTACGAGGCTGCCGAGCGAGGTCACGCTCTCGGCGCCGCCGGCAGGAGCACCGCGTCCACCGTTCGCAAGGATCAAATCCTGCGCGTCACGGTGTGGTGACAACAGCTCGATGCAGTTCATGGCGTTTCGCGTCATCGGATGGACGCCGACGTCGTGCGCAACGCTGTGTGTCTGCGAACAATCCGTTCGGATCTTGGTGATGAGGCCGCCAAATCATAATCCTTAACGCGCGCGCAAACTTGGTGAGAATTACTCCAACCTGTCAGGAGATGAGTACCATGTGCTGCCCACTAAATAAGAGCAGGAGGCTGGGAACAGCGTTGCTTAGAGCCTCGTACATTTCCTGGACATAGATGAGCTTTTCAGGTGATTGTGTACCAGTGAACCCATCTGCGAATTTGAGCAGGATGAAGATGTTCTGCTTTGCAATGGCTGAGAAGTACTCGTTCTTGAACCTATCGAAGGCTCCACAGCTCTGCGCGTGGAGCTGCCTTTGCATGATGGCGAGGGCCTTCCCGACGAGCTTAGTCGTCAAGATCCACCGCTTGATCATGTCATCCGTTGTCCACCACTCGGCGTCCTCGAAACTGATTTGGTCGGTCTCGAGATAGCATGCCAGTTGAAGAATCGACATGAACCTGTTCCACAGTTACAATTCTTTTGTTTAACTTATTGGAATAGTCCCACATTAGTTGTGGAAGGACAAGAGACCTAGTTTAAAAATGGGGGAGTCCCTCATCTCATTGGATATCTTTTGGGGTGAGAAGATCCTTACGATCCAACAAGTGGTATTATAGCCCGGTTCTAACATCTCTGGCCCAATGGACACTAGGGTGTGAATGCTTGATGGACTGTGAACCTGAGGGACCGTCGATGTACGGTGAAGGGGACCCTGAGGGACCGTCGGTGTACGGTGAAGGGGCAGTGAACGGCTGTGGGACACCAATGTGTAAAGGGGGAGATTGTTGGAATAGTCCCACATTGGTTGTGGAAGGGCAAGAGATCTAGTTTAAAAGTAGAGGAGTCTCTTATCTCATTGGCTAGCTTTTGGGATGAGAAGGCCTTTACGATCCAACATAACTCTTAAGGAAATCACAGTTGAGAATCAGATCAACACATGGTAGATTAGATTGCATCTCACGGAACCACTATATATCAAAAAAGAAGACTTGCATAATAGGAACCTGTCTAGAACATCGCAGGGAGCGATGGTGAATGTGTGAAGCAGCTCATTCGTGTAGCCGGCACGGATGACCCGCAGTGCGATCTCATGGAGGACAGACAAGCTTGCCGGGCAGATTAGACCGAGCTCATACGAGAACTTGCCGTCCAAGAAGACGGTCACCACGTCAGGCCCGCTCGACTCGCTCCCACCGGACGCGTACAGCTCGCTCAGGGTGGTACCCACCGTGCTGTTGCTGTCGTCGGTGGCGAAGGGGAGCGGGACTCCACAGTCGGCCGCAGAGACCGAGAGCTTCTCGACGGCGAAGCGAAGGCCACACCTGCCTTCCAGCTGGGAAGCGTCCCAGACCCTGAGGCGGAGGAACTCTTCCACGACGCACGACATGGCGACGCCGAGGGCACTATCCATTCGGCGGCGAGCGGCTGAGACCATGGGGAAGGCGTGGATCTCCGCGAGGAGAAGGATCTCGTCGACCGCGGGGAGTTCTGCGTGCTTTACGCCTCGTGAGTCTGTGACCATCTGCAGGGAGTTCCAGGCACTCCCGTCCACCGTCTGTCGTCGGCTCGTTGCCTCGACGCGGCATGCAAATTGGCCGCACGGCATGCATCGTATATCTACACTTGATATCTACATCCGAGTCGCCCTCCAAATCACGTTCGCCTTCTGGGCCGTGGGATGATTGATGGGCCCTCTCAAGCCCGCGGCCGTGGCCCGCTGGTCTCCGTGCTCGCAGAAACATCTGCGCACGGGCCTTGCTGCCTGCTGGATACCCTTATCTTCTCTAGGACAATTGTGCAGGGGATCCGAGCGCTAGATTGCATCGTAATTACCGAGATATCTTTGAGCTAGTTAAGATTATCTTGGAAGAAAGTGGAGGTGACAAGTAGCTCGTCGGCCATTACAAGCATAAAGGTCCAAAGGGGGGTGTTTGGCACTACGAGCCCTGAGAAAGCCGACGAGCGATCTTAGGTGAGATCTCATTCCCTCGAGTGCTGCAGGAAAAAGAGGGGTTTGATGCCCCATTTGATGCGCTGCGTGCTTCAATTCCTCGCAAAGCTGTTGCTATGGTGGGATTGAATAGTCGAGCGCGGATTCTGCATGTGGAGTGGTTCGGCCTTCTCACGGATTAAAATATTGCAAGGAAGATCGAGGAAGAACACTGCAATCTCGCGTCCGTGTTCAGGTGTGAAACCTATCTTGAAAGGAAAAGGACAATCCTAACTTGGACACATGATTTTATTGTTAATTACCTTGAAAGGGATTCGACAAATTATTGGCCTTGTTTTCTGAACTAGTACTCTACGTGCACAATCAGAATTCAGAACTTGTTGTACCTGCATTTGCTGTTCGCCATTGTCCATCCACAAGTCCAGTTGATCAGTCATCCATATGATTATGAAGCTAACTGCTTGTTTAGAGGGTTAAATCCCATAGTTTGGTAATAGTAAGGTTTCTAGGGGCTAAGGCTTTTGTCGTTAAGATATTTGTGTCCTGGGTTGCACAGTTTCTACAGGCTAGGGCTGCCTGTTTTGGTGTCTCCAACCAGCGAAAACTGGCGTTTCTCAGAGGGATTTTCTACACAACTTTGCAAAGCGAAGGCATCTAAGAGCTGTCCAGCACTGCAGAAAAAACATTCAAATTCCCTTTCTCTCCTGCTGAGGAAATTCTGGCCTCGGAATCTGCAGTTGACACGAGTGGCTGCTAGTGATGGCTGGAAACAAGCAGGTAGTTTCATGTTCTGTCACGAGTATGTATTGCACTGCACTCAGATAATATATTCTTGGATACCAAGGTCAATTTAGCTGGCTTCAGCCAGATGCCAGGGACCTTAATTTAGTTTTCCTGTCTGCTATGATCAACTGGAATAGCTCCATTCATGCCTCATTCAGTTCATGTTCTCCAGGAGAATAATGGAATAATGCCTATATAGGAATATACAATCCATCCCTGTTCCACAATGCTTGCCCTCCTATAGCAACCTCTGAGGAATGGTAATGAACCAAAGAAGGAAAAACAGGCAAGACCTCACTTTGATCCAAGATATACAATCGAATGACCACACTAAGTTCTACTGTAAAGAAACGAGCGCATTGTGCTTCTATGTTCTTCATCCAACTCTGCCATCATAGTATAGGACACGATCGCCAATTCGGACATTGTTCATGACTTTGATTGGCATCCTTAACTATAATACGAGTAGTTGGGTACTTAATGAAAACTTGGTCGCAGATTTTACAACAGTCCGAATAATGTTTTTTAGAAACATGAATATTGTATATTCTTAACTACTAGTACAAGAACTCGATTGCCAACTTATTGTAGGTTTCAGAAATCAAAACAAGAGGGATATATGAGTTGAGTACGCACGAAATCTCCTCAGCCTCTAGCGTTAGTAGTGCTTATCTATTTGCTCTGTGCTCTAGCTGGTTGGCCGAGTAGGCACTGATCGATGCTTGTGGCTACCACATGGAGCCGACGAGCTGTGACTGTGCTGTCCCCTAACCCCTCTGTGCCTGTGGATGGTGGATATCCTCGGTAGGCTTTGCAGCGGCTACGAGAGTGGTCTCAGCATGATGAGCTTTGTTAGGTAGCAGGAAAGTTTCTTCAAATAGGAAGACTTCGCTGTCGTTTGACATGCCATTCTAGTAGTAGCAGTAGTAATGTAATGCTAGTCAATGAGCGCTCAGTTGCACGCCCGAGACACGGCATTGGCAGGGCGTCCTAAAGCTCTTGCCTTGCCTGCCTGGAGAGTTACAAGGTACAAAAACAGCAGCAGCATGTATTGTATTGTCTGCGTTAAGGAGAAGAAGAGGAAGGAGTCGCTTTAATTTCCTTTCAGAGCGGGGCCTTGTCACGGAGGGGAAGGAAATCACTCATTCCCTTTAACTTGCGATCTTTCTTCGAGCATTATCAGGTATGCTTTGATCGGAGACATGAACACTACAACGACATGGTCTTTTCCACGTAGAGTCCTCTACGATTTGTCGGTTTTTATCGTGGAGACAGCGATGGCATGACAGTGAAGCCTAAGCTAAGCTCCCTCTCTCTCACATTAAAATTTTCACTAGCTTTCATCTGAAAGACATGTTAGGTAGGGCTTTGTAGCCAGCACCTACGGTGCTTGTTTACTTAACTTACCGGAGTAGGGCAGTGCTTATATGCTTTTCTATGAGAAAATGCATAGATCACAAAAGTGGTCCAGGGGTTGCTCTGTACCTAACTATAACGCTTCGCTCAACTCGATTTTTTTTAGGTTCAGTTTCTAACTTCAACTTTTTTCACTATTCAGTAATTTATCTTTTTCTGATTTTTTAGATATTTTAGGTTTTTTTGTATTTTCTTTTTTCGTATTCTTTTGCATTATCCGTGATGGGATAACATGTTTTTTCTATTTTTATATTTTTTTAAAATTTAATTATACTCAAAAAAGCTAACTCAACTACAGTAAAGAAAATCAGTTATAGTAAAATTTCAACCAGAAATCAGAAGCCATCGCTGTTTTGAACGACCCTGTTAAAATCTATGTATTTTTTTAATGTTGTATAGAAGCACTTCTCTAGGATATTTAATTCACTTGCCAAGAAATTTAATGCTTTTTTTGCTGCAATTTGGGCAGTGACAGTCACTAGTCGCTGCAAGGTTTCAGTGGAATCGTACATCACAAAATTCAAGTACCAATCTACTACAGCAGGCAAAAAGGCTGAAGAAGGGAACTATCTGAAACATTATCCTGCAGTTCAGTGCTTGCAAAGCTAGGGAAAGGGCACCCACAAAATTTCCAAAACAAGATAAGTCAGGTAAGACTCATCACCATTTGACTGTTTATTTCTGGCTAGTCCTGACTGCTTACTCCATTACTTGACCTTTAGATCAGAGAGAAGCCCTAGTGCCCTACCAGCACAACAGTCAAATGGGCACGACCAATCTAGCAAATTTTTCAGAACAGGGCGTTTGAAATAGCGATAACTTATGATTTTTTTTATTGTAACTGACTTATTTTTTTATTGTAGTTGAGTTGACTTATTTGACATAATTAAATTTAAAAAATTCAAAAATAGAAAAAATATATTAGCCAATCACGGACAATGTAAAGAAATACGAGAAAAAAAAGGAAAGACAAAAAAGCCCAAAAATCTAAAAAAATAGAAAAAGATGAATTTACTGAATAGTAAAAAAAACAGAAACAAGAAGCTAAAACTGACTTTAAACCAAAATAGGCAGAAAAGTTTCTTCCTTCGGGACTACACCCGACTCTGACACACAGTTGCCTATCCTATTGTGACTACCCAAAAAAGGATTCAAACTGTTGCATAATTTAAACAACCATTTCAGTGCCACTTCGAAAGGCAGAGAGAGGATGCAACCCCATGTGAAAGTTGTTAAGGGTATTAGAGATAGAATAAGAATTATATTATTTCTTTCCTTACATGCTTTAGTTTTCTTATTTGTATATGGTATATTCCCTTATAATATCTCTTTGTACTCTTTATATATATTGCCTACTGGATCTTTTCAATATACATAACATGGTGTCAGAACTTAGATTAAAACCCTAACCTCGATCTACTTTCGTTGTTGTTGTCCCCAGGATGATCGATCTTCACTTCCGAGGGCGTCCATCTCATTCGGCTACGTCGACCTGCCGCCTCTTTGTCTTCGGTCGCCGCTGTCCTTAGTTAGCTGACCCTCCTTAGGCTCTCACGCCATCCAAATCTGATCTGGATGGACCGCTGTCACCTCTCTCGGATACGGCCTCCTCCGTGCTCCAAGCCGCCGGTTAGCGCCCACATCAGATTCGACTGTCGTGTCGTCGCCTCCCATCGTCGAGCCCAAAGCCATCGTCGATCGTGCTCGTGCCGCCGCCGCCCCAGGCCTTCGGCTCCTCCTACCGCGCTCACGCCTACCTGCACCCAACGCCGACCACCTGCCAATGCCTATCGCACCACGCCTGCACCGCCGCCTCCTGGCTGCCGTGTCGTGTCTGTGCCCTTGCCTGGCCTTCTCCTCTAGCCATCGCCCTCCTCCTACTCGAGCCAGCAAGATGGAAACCAAACACCAAGAGAGATAGAGAGAGAGGAGACGGGATCGAGTACTGTCTTGGTGTTTGGAATGGGTGGATGGGTGGAGTGGTTTTTGTTGGGTTTCTACTACTACTAGTTATCCATAGTCTGTTTAAGTCTTTTTCATTTTGAGTCTTCCAATTGCGTCAATCTAAGTCTGTGGTATCTCTCTTCTAGGTCATCAAAATCGTGCGAGTCCACATATTTATTGTCGGTTATAGAAATATAGGAGTTTTCTTTTGCATGGTAAGAGCCGTCGCTCTTCTTTTTGAGCCGCGTGCTGATCATAGAAGTCGTTATCATGTCGCCGCTGCCCCGAGTTTCTAGGATCGTCACGCTTCTTCTGCACCTTGTGCACTGCGTCGCCACCGTCTTCAGCTTCGATTTTGCGCCACCATGCTTCTATCTATTCCTATTCAGTTTGATTTGACAGTTTTTTCAAGAACTGCACACTACGATGATATTATCATGACTCGAACTTCGGATTTTTACTATTTTAATGACGACCATTTTCAAATACAATGCTATTTTATATGCTTTGCACTTGAGGGGAATGTTAATGGTATTAGAGATATAATAGGAATTGTATTCCTTTCCTTATATGTCTTAGTTTTCTTCCACTTTGGTGAAGTTATATTAAGTGTGAAGCAATCGAACCTCGTCGACCTTTCTTCTCGGCGTGCACCAGTAAGAGAGGAGAGCGGGATCTCCGAACCATTGTCGCAGAGGGAACTTGCACGGGGCGGCAATAAGGTTTCTGGGTAGCGCATTTGTGCGACCGCTCTTATTACATTATGTACTTCATCGAGCTTTCACTGTGTCACGCCTACGCTGCTTCCTGTTCTTCATCAAGCCCAACAGTAAGTCGTTCGTGTGTTCGTACAACCTATATTTTTATTGCGTATATTCCGAAGTATGATGAGTAGCCTACTGTTAGTAGTTAACTGGTATATTATATTTATCTCTTAGTAGAATTTAGAATTAAAATATTATCTACATTTTCAACACTTGCTTCCCTTTGTATCTACTACCAACATAGCATCAGGTTCAAGTGGTAGTATTCCAACCCGAGTCTTTTGAGTCAATACTCTACGAACAATAAAAAAAGGCTGAAACTTCATCTTGTTGAACTGCTCCTGAGGCCAGACAGTTGGTGCTAGTTTATTGTTACTGCCCTTCAGTTACACTTTCACGTAGGGTCAACTCTACCGGTAAATGCAGAATCTGCTTCTCTGAGTAGTATATAATAGCGCAATAATTGTCACGGAAGCAACCTTATCGTTGAAGGTAGGCTGCCTGTGCAAAGCACCGAATTTTACTGTAACAGCAAAAAAAAAAAAAGATGGATCTATCCTCTTACCAAGAGCTAGCACCACAACCAGATAGTAGTAGACAGATTTCAGGAAGCACTTGTCTACCTACAAAAGCAAGTCATTTTATCGACTGCTTCAAGTGCACACTTGTACAACAGAAGTACATCTCATTCAGATTAGTTGGATTTCTTTTTTTTTTAAAGGAGAGCCAGGTCTAATTATGCCATACCACTAAATTTCGTTCTTTGTTTAACAGAGACCAAGACAGCAAATTTCACATGAGGTGGATCACACAAAAGATGCCCCTGCACGCAGCGCAGCAGCAGCAGCGAAGGAGAGAAAAGGACCGGGTGCAGATGGCCAAGCAAGCAGAAGGAATACGAGAGGGAGGAGATAGAGGGGAATCTACCGAACCCATTGACCACGAAACAAAGCAAAGCGACCGCGGTGGCTGTAGGGCCGTCGCGCTGCGTTGCCTCTCCGCCCCACTAATCTCAGTGTCCATTGGAGGAGGGCTCCCCACTTAAGCCTGTCATAGCACATAACCCATAGAAAAGGAAGGCTTAAGGCCTATTTCAGATAGCTTTAGTTTTTAGAAGCCAAAAGGCATTGATAATGTGTTAGATCTTAACGTTGTTTTTTTCTTTTGTATTATCTGTGAAGATATAACGAGTTTTTTTATTTTTTTAATTGAATGTCTCACAAAAGATAACAACCGTTACATTATTATTTTAACCAAAAGTAAAAAACCACAGCACTTTGTCTCCATTTAAAGTGATGTGACTTTTGGTTTTTGATTGTGATTTTTGGTTTTTGACTGAAGTGACGTTGTAACAACTGATAACTTTTTAATGTATTCAATTAAAAAATAAATAAAAATAAAAATATTGTTATATCTTTATAGATAATATATAAACAAAAATTACATTAAAAAAACCAACATATTCTTAACCGTTTTTGGCTTTTGAAATCATAAAGCCTTTGGAAACGGACATAAAGCGCTAAAGCTTTTTCGCAGTTGCACGGTAACAGACAACCGCACCGCCAAGGCCAAGTACATCGATCGCATTATTGCTTTTGAATTATGAGAGAATCCACCAAGGGAGTCAGTCCCCCGAGTCGAGTGAGGTGATTTGTGCCCTCCCAACAACCCGTTCGCCCTGGCCTATCGTCGCTTTCTCGCCGCGAGTGCTCGCGTGAACATTCCCGTGCCCCCGCCCACTGGCCACCGGGCTAATATTTTTACGCCCCCGGTGCGCCCTTTCCACGTTGGGCGCGCGAGGCACCGCCCGCCTTTTCTCTCCCCTGCCGCTTCTACACGCCCCGCGCGGCGCGTTCCGATTCCCTCCCCGGCCTCGTCAATCTGCGGCTGGCAACGCTCGCGCGCGCCGGGGGGATCGACGCCCTGTCTCTTCTGCATTGGCCCGCGCACGCGCGCGTCCCAATCGCACCTGCATGCAGCACGCCTTTGCCGTGCGCAATCTACACCCGGCCACAGGCGTCGTTCAAAAGCCAGTGGCTACTGGGCCGCCGGCGCTGTGCGAGCTAGCTGTACATGACTGTGATGAGTACGTCTCTTCTCTTCCACCTCGTTCGGTCGTATCGGATGCGAAAGCGGACGTATTTGTTTGCGCGACCGGCCGGTGCGCGCGGTGCTGTACGCGCCGGTGAGCGCACACCTGTGTTCGGATAGAGGCAGACAGCACGGCTGTGGCACCAGCCCACCCTCTAGACCTAAAGTGCTACTATTATTGTATAACATTATCATTTTTAATAGCTGATAATTGTTTTAAGCAAATACTAATTTATTCACAATGCAGTGACCTCTTCATCATATTATTTTAAACAACTATTCTAGCATACAGGTGGAGTTTAAACATACTAATAAAAACTGATATGTGAATTACTGCTAGTACGTACATATACTACTCCTGCCCGTGCATAACGCCTATACTGACCAACTAAAAAACAACAAAGCAAGAGATAAGTTCGGAGACTCAGCAAGTATATAATGAAACGATAAACGATACCAGAACATATAAGCAATTAACCAGCCATAACATACTCCACATACATTATCGTGTTCATATAGTCATTCTCATGTTCCTACATTGCCTTACCATTAATGCAATATAGCACTACTCTACATGCTCATTTGCTTATCTCATTGCATATATCTGTATTGCCGAGTGAACACATATTGATGTTTACCCAAATCTTGGGCCTACCCTTATCGGCACTGGGTCTCTCCACTTTTGTGGAGGCCTACCGAAGTAGATCTTACTCAAGAGCACACCGGATTAGTCAATTAGGTTTACTCATAGCTAGAGACTTTCTCACCGTACTAACTCTTGAGCACATATGATGCAAATGCAGATGTCCAATATCATTATCATTGTCATTTTCATCAATATTATCATTGAGAGGTCAGTATCGCTGCTCACCCCATTCCATTACCATTGTCATCATTAAATAAGCATTATTATGTCATGTAAACATTGTAATTCCATATAAGCATTATCACATCATGTAAACATCACATATTTCATAAACTCTACGGTCTACCACTATACACTTGTCTGTTAACCAAGCGGAGTGGAGACGTGCGGACGGCATCGACTCAAGATCTCCACCTGAGCAAGTAGTTAACCCAACTCAAAATATTGTAGTAATATATGTACGCACACAAATGTCATTGATCCAACATACAAAACTCGATACTGCATAAAGCGTTCAGGCTAAGGACCCGACGCGCATCCTGAACACAAAAAATTCTTAAAAATGCCATTGTCGTCACATTTTCCACACTAAGGGTGTGAAATGACTAGTCTGCCCTCAATCTTCCTTCTTCTATTTCTTTTTTCTTTTTTGCTAATGCCGCTCCCACTTGTCATTCTACCATATACTCTATTGCTTCTTCTTCCTCCATTACTTCTCTTTCTCCACAAGACGTCGTCCATGATGAAGGAAACAATCACTTGAGGCGATGGGAACATGACATCCATCTTTTGTTGTTGGTCAACGCTGCCACCATCCTTCCAGCTACAGTACAGAAGCAGCTTTGCTGAACGGCAAGTGCCTCATGATCTGGCTGTTCAGTCCTAGTGTAGCGGCTGGATAGTGTCGTGGGAGGTTGTGACCTACCTCCTCTCGGGGCGTTCAAGCCAAAGCTGTTGTACACCGGTGGGCATGTGCACTGGACGTGGGAGTAGCCAGGACGTGGGAGTACCAAGGCAACCACGACATCGGGGCGGCGCAGCCGGCTAACTCGCATGAACACCCTCGGTAGGGTAGGGACAACATGGTGGGTGATGGTACACTCAAGGTTGTGGGACGAGATCCTGATGCGATTTGGCCTGGGACCTATTCATCGGAGAAGGTGGAGATGGAGGCCAACGGGGAGATGGTTGTGTGTGCAGCAGGTGGATATTGGAAAGCTAGCCAGACTACCATTCGAGCATGGCTAAACTACCACCCATCATGTGAGGCCCTCACGCGCATGTAGTAATTAATCCTACCACGTAGGACTTGTACCGTGCATACATCTCACAAAGTTTTTCCCCTAAAATTCATGTATGAGAGTGGTTTTTAACTTTTTTTTATACAATTACTTGGAGAAGAATATGAAGACGGTAGATGAGGGAGGAAGAACATAGGGGTAATGTTAGTATTTATTAAATTTTCTCTCTCCAAAAAAGGATCTAATGGCACTTTTGGACGAAAAACATGGTGACAATAGTATTTTCATAGTTTTTCGTGTTTGTGGTGGTATTTTCCAATCCACCTTGTTTGCAATGGTATTTTGCAAGTTTCGAACATTTGCGATGGCATTGAAATAATATACTCTTTTTTAGACTCTATTCATTAATGGGTGCTACAAATACCCAAAGTTCCATTGAATATTAGTGTGCATATCTGGATAATTTTTGTTGTGGCAGTGAAAAAATATTGTTGGGGGAGTGATCCCGACCTTAGTCCAATTAACCTACCATGTGTAAGCCCAAATAGCATGTAACTAAAAGGAGGGCCCATGTAGGCTGTACCAAAGAAGTGATATGTTTGTCCCTACTAATAAAGACTCCAAGGGGGTGTTTGTATAAACAGCTTCACTCATGGTTATAAATATGGCTCATAGGGCACCATGGGGGAGGAACATTTTGTGAGGAAAATACTAAGATTGAGTATGGTGCATCCACTCTACACCTCTCCTCTCTCTTTGAGTTCTAGGCTCCGGGTGCCCTCCTCGGGTTTCTTGAAGCTCCAATATCTACTATTTGGTATATAACCACAACAGCTGGTATTGAATAAAGTACTTTTCCCAAGCAAAATGAGTCTATAAATGGTTGCCTATGGAGTCTAAATTAACGTACATAAGCCATCACACCCCAGCGTACTCTATAGAGTCTAAATTAACACACGGAGGCCACCGCGCCTCGGCATACTCTACAGAGTCTAAATTAACGCTCGGAGGCCACCACGGCCCAATGTACTCTGCAAAGTCTAAATTAACAAGTGGAGGCCACCGTAGCCCGACGTAATGGACACCCAGAGGCCACCACGCGCCCGGCGTACTCTATGGAGTCTAAATCAACGCCTAGAGGCCACCACGTCTAGTGTACTCTACGGAGTCTAAATTAACGCCTGGAGGCCATCGCACCCCGTGCGTACTTTATAGAGTCTAAATGTGCGCCTGGGTCCACCGCGCACTAGCGTACTCTACAGAATCTAAATAAGTGCCCAAAGGATACTACGCCTCAGCCGTACTCTACGGAGTCTAAGTTAATATGCGGAGGATAGCCTAGCGTATTCTGCGTTGTCCTCGTTCACGCGCGTGAACCATTTTAGCACATTCATTTTGTGTACAATTTTTTGGGCATACATTGTTTGTGTGAAATTTCAGTTTATGAGGTCCGATTAGCTAGAAAAGTTGGATAAAAAGTACATTTTAATTAATTTCCTAAAGTATACAATTCTATTGTTGCCAAAAATGTAAAAGTCTGGCCTCTTTAGAATACATGAATGTAAAACCACATGAATAGAAAAAACACAAGAATATGATAAGAACTCATGTGCAAAACAAATGATTGGAAAGCACATGAAATTAGAGGAATTGGTCTTTAGATGAGACAGAGGAAAAAAAATTTCCATCCAGTGTGAGCTCACATTTTTCCCTACGATTTTCCTATGAAATCATGGGAATGGAAACAATGATCCTTAGGAATTGCAAGGGTAAGTTCCTACGTTGCAAAGGGACAAATAGTACCCATTCATATAGGAATAGGAATTTTCTATTTTTGCTATGAAATTCCCTCGATACAAAGAGACCCTAAAGCTTTGTTTGGTGTATATTATAGTGGATTATGATGATCTTGTCTAGGCGGAACTTATTTATGTAGTTTGTTGTTTGTCTAGTTGCTTTTTCAACCACATTGCAAAGAAGATATTTTTTGCATTATGGATAACAAAACATATTAGAATAGTTAGTTAAGAAAAAACCACGTGAGAATTTCTACTACTTAAAAGAACCAGTTGGTGGTTCGTACGATGTTTCTATCTTTCAACCCTCTTCCTCAAAACAAAATGATTGGAGTGTGGCCCATCAGCTCCAACTTTTTTAATCCCTCACACGTTCATTTTCTCCCCACCGCATACCCTACCTCCTCCAGTCCTCCCTCCCTCATTTGTCTATCGTTGCCTCCTCTCCCCATCTATCTGTCGATGCTTTCCCTCCCCATTCGTTGGCCGCCTCCCCCCACCGCATCCCCCACTACCGCCTCCCCAACACATCCACCTGTCGGTGCCTCCCATCCCCATCCATTGGCCACCTCCTCCCCAGCACATTGCTTGCCTCCTCCCCACCTCATCTGTCATTGCCGCCTCCCCACCGCCATTGCGTCCTCCTCCCCCATTGCCGCCTGAGAAAATGAGAGGCAGCCAACAGCCACCAGAGCAAGATGGTCGAGTCTACGCTCCTTTACAACATGATGTTGCTAAGGCCCCAAATCGGCAACCAGAGTTCCAAATCGAGCCCTAGATTGAGGCATCAAGTGACCTTGATTCTCTCTCCTCCTCCACTCAAACCCTAGAAGCAGCGGCGCATCAACACTTCCCTCTACCCGCCCAGTCGGCTAGGCCTCACCATATCACCTCTCCGTCCTCTCCCGATTTATCCTCACCCTTCCCCCATCCTCTTCATCCTTGTCCTCAACTCCTCGCCCACTCCGTCATCATCGTGCCTCGATGCCTCTCCGTCATCCTCGTGCCTCAACGCCGCCCCCTTCCACAACCTCCTTGAGGCACACTCTCCATTCCCCTCAAGCCTTGGCTCTACCCCCATGCGTCCTGGTAAGGTCCTTGTCCTCACCGGCCCTCCTCTCTGACCATGAGTTGTGTGCGTGGTGGCAGAAACAACCCTAGCGTGGCATGTGCGAGGGTGTTGTGGCAGCTCTACTTTGGGCCGACGGAGGGTTCAAGTATTCATATATGCTTGCATCTGAACTGCTTGTATGTTGTATCTGTCCTTTCAAAGTTCCCCATTGAGCCTATAATTTTTGTAAGTATGATCTCACAATTACCTTTTGACTATGCTTCGTGCCTACAAATTCTTTACTAGAACCTCACAATTGATTGAGGGCTTCACATTCTATTTTTCAATGGCAAGGGAAATACCAGTTTTTGGTATCTAAGTTCGTAAATGAACCATCGAGCCTACAATTTTTGTATTTAGGACCTCACAGTTTCTTTTTTATCATGCTCTGTGCCTACAAATTATGTAATTAGGTCCTCACAACTGATTTAGGCCCTCGTAGTTTCTCAATGGTTGGTGGAGGATCAGTTATTTGGAATCTATGGTCGTAAATCAAATAATATATCAAGGTAACAAAACATACATTCTTTTCATATCATGAAAAAAGTCTTGCAATATTAGTTTCATTTTTCTTTTTGGATCATGTAAGGTGCATTCAAACAGAGATGATAGTACTATTTTTTGTTAGTGCTGTCCAATTGCTATCGATGTTGATATATGAATCTATATTGCCTGGATTCTATGTTCTATTTTAACTTCATATTATTGTATCCACATGGACCATTAACTTTGGATCTTTATGATTTAATTGTAGAATTTCCAATTCTACATTTGAGTTTGATACATTTTCAATCTTCTATGTTCTTCGCGGCTGATACTCCAAACATTAACGTGTATTCTGGCCAAGACAAGGACCGACATGATCTCACATGAAAAGGCACAAAACAATATTGTGTATAAATATGTTTGAGTGTAATCAAGACATGCTTCCCTTTCACGCATTCATACTTTTTCTACGTTTCATTGTTACATAGATGTATTATTGTTAAATATTGCATTATAAGTAAGTTTTTTCACTGAAAATATATTATTCCATATCTTCATGGAGAATGTGATGACCAGAACATATAGACTATTGCTCATAACAAAATGGTAGAGTCCATGATTAGAGCATATAAACTAATGCTTTGCTTTCAGTTTTTACTCTGACTGTTGACCAGACAAAGAGTAGACTATGCAGTGGTATGGATGTGTGTGGTCATAACATCTTGCTCCTCCCCAATCCAGGAAGAACAGGTCTGCTTCTAAATGGAGAAATTACCCCCTTTCTAATTTAGGGATTTGAGAGTTTTACTTTTTCATTAAGAGGGATTTCCATGCCTTAATTGCTCCCAGCTGGCAGCTGTTGGTGATCTATTAGTATCTTAATTTTTTTCTCAGCCTCATGATGCACCTGTATGAGGACTAAATCCATAAATTTTTTTTGACTTTTGACTAGATAATCCAAAAAAGAATGTATTTCTTCAAAGTAGAAACTATTTTGATTCTAATTCCTAAATCAGATTTAAAAACCATTATTTTATGTGCTAATGTTTTAGCAAGTTGGAGAGATACATATGTTCCTAACTAAGGCCCTGTTCTTTTCAGCTTTTGGCTTCTGCTACAGTATCTAACTTTCAAACGAAATATTTTTTAAAACGGTGTCTACAAGTTAATTGTAGTACACGTTAAAAACCTAATATCTGTACCATAAAAAATCGCAAATGAGTATATATCTTTCCGCAATCTCTGTCGCAAACAGCTAAAAAGCCATCAGCCGTAGCCAAAAAGAACAGGCCCTAAGTTTCCTTCTCTACCTTTGCCGTTGTTATTACACAAAATGTCTGAATTGAGTGAGTATTTGCAAGTGAGAATATTGCTAGGTTGAACCTCATGCGTTATTGAACTACAATATAGTTGTGAAGCCAAAAATGGGATGAAGCTCATCTCCTATAAAAGGTTTATGACTTTTGGTGGAAAACTAGAAACAAGGGTAGATCCCTTTAATAGAAAAAGGAAAAAATGTTTAATACCAATTTTATCATTTGGCCAATACTGTTCCTTTTTTTTTGAAACTCGACCAATGTTGTCCCCCTTTTTTTGAAACTCGGCCGATATTGTCCTCAATTTTACGATGTTTTCAAAATTTTATTAGCTTTAAAAAATAAGCGATCAGCAAAAGCGTAGGATTTATAAGACTGAACATGCTCTTATAGTTGCTGATGTAGTTCCAGGATGCATTCTCTGACAATCTTTTGTTTCTCATGTTTGTAGGAGGAGCTGGTGAGGGTGCAGTTAGAAACGACAAGAAGATCAAGAGAGTTGAGAGAGGTAAATGTGTATTCTATTGCTGTAATTGCTGTCTTATCTGTAACTGTTGTCTTATCAATGGTTGAAGCTTGATGTGAATTTGATTAATGTCCAGTAAGGCAACACAACATGAATTTTTACTGGATTTGCTATTTGCTTTGCAATCTTGGTGCAGCACGTCAAGGACTTTTTGACATCACATTCGAAATGCTACTTAGTTGGCCAGCTTAGCTGGTCTAATTTTGATGAAATTTTACATAATAATAGCATACTCTCTTCTAATCATTGAACTCAAGCATGATTGAGTACATGTGCACATTTTTGTTGTCTGGCAGTAGTGCATTGAGAACTTTTGAATCCTAATGATGGTGACTATGCCTGTCATGAATATAATCCTCCCTCTTTTACATGCTTTTCTTGTGATTATCGTGGTGAGTATCGTACTTATTGTTACTCTTTTAGCAGGTTTATGGATCATGGTTGCCACCTTGGTTAGCGACACATGCAGTTCGCTCTATGGTACAAGCGAACCTAAAAACTATCTCCTCTTAGTTTACTTTCTCTCATCACAATCATCGTGTTATCATGTAGAAGGTGATGTCAAGTCACTGGAATGAACATGGAAAGCCTGTTGTCAACAGTTTATTTCATAAGGTGCCTCCTAGGCCCTAGCTTACTTATGTTTCTTTTATTTATATATGAAAATGCCAAATTAAGCACGTCATTTGTGTATTTATTTATCATATATGAATTAAATCACTATAGGCATCAGAAAAATCGGTGTAGACAAAGGAGTGGGCCAAGCCACATATAGAAACTGCTAAGGCGGTATAGATGTACGGACAAGTGATTATATCACTGGCATTGTTATCAAATCTTAATGCTCTTTGAACAACTGCAGAGTTCATTAATCTTACGTTGTTTTGGTTTGTCTGCTAAGTGCTTAGACCACACTACTTGTTTATTTTGAACTTGTTAAACTTGTGGTAACTTCATTTATTTTTGTGCTAACTTCAGTCACTTCTTGGAAACAATATTTATTCACATATTGTTCGAACAACAAATTAGTTATACACAATAGTAACTAATCCTCTAAGACCCTCTTTCACACCAATTTAAGTCTTATCTGTTTAGCCCATGATATACCTGTTGTGTCAATGAGTTAACTACTTCCTTAGTTACTATTATTGAATAAATGTTGTTTTGGACATTGACATGATCTCCATTATACAATTTTCACTTCAATTTTTACATTAGTACGTTAGTAAACATGATAGAAAGTATTTATAATGAGAAATCTACTAATATCATTTTGTGGTCAATCTAATTTTTTTTGTGCATATTAGTGGTCTGTGAGATTTTTTCATTTAATTGTTGCTCATTTTATTTAATGTTGTCAAATTTTGGATAGTAAGGACATCTGCTAAAAGCCGAAAGTCCTCATCCTTCAAGGAATGTTTTTGCCAAGATATCAATTCACATAAAAGATCAAATCCTCCAACGCATGACTGATAGGAGGCGTGGAGTTTTTGAAGTAGTATCAGAACAAAATTTCATTAAATGTACTTAGTCAATTTATTTACTTCTATCATATGACAAGTTGTGATTTTTTTCGAACCTTTCTTGAAGAAATTGCTTAAAAGGTAATATATCTATTTCTAGGCACTAAAGTTCTAGTTTCCATGTACTAAACTTGCTTGAAGAATAATTTCCATATACTAAAGTTCTGCTTTGCTATCTGTATTACTAATGAACCCTTTGTTTTAAAGATAATTGCCAATGGTTTTGTAGGGGTTGTTTTGGTCAAACATATAACTACGTAGAACCCAATTAAGTTTTCTTGTTTTGAAAGTTGAGATATACATGAGCGATCTATTTATATTCAAGAATACAAAAATATTTTTTTTGCTTCATAGGATGAGTGTACAGTTGTATGAAGTTTGAATTTCAGTTGCACTGCATGGTTACTTGGCAAATGTAAGATAAGATTTATGTTCATTGTTTGATTTTTGGATCACTTCAATGATATGTCTCACCCTCTTTTTGTACTCCGTTGCAACGTACAGGGATATGATTCCTACGCATGTGATTCATAGCATGATTTATCTTGTTTATAGAATAGATTTTTTATGTTGTTTAAAAATTTAAACTTTAACTATTTTTGCCCGATAGATTCATATTTATCACCTCACAATATTTATCAGCCTTCCTCCTCCCCCTCCACTTCACACCCTTTTTAACCGCTTTTTAAAGCGCTCCCCGGCCTCCCCTGCCTGCTTGCTCCCTCCCTCCACACTTCCCCCTGCGAGACCCGGCGCGCGCGGAGAGGGCGACAGAGCGAGGCGGAGGGGCCGAGCGGCATGGCCCTGGCCGACGCCGCCGCCTTTCCCTACGGGCTGCGCGTCCTCGTCGTCGACGATGACCCCACCTGGCTCAAGATCCTCGAGAAGATGCTCAGGAAGTGTTCCTACGAGGGTTGGAATCTTTGCTTTCCTCTTTGGCTATTGAGCTTGATTGATGGTTATGGCTATGCTGTGGTAAAAACTAGAAAGATGGGAGTGCATGTGCACCCGTCGTCTATGCATGCCTGGTGTTTGTTTAAATTACGCAGTGGATGATTTGGGAAACCTCGCTCTTGTCAGTTTGTTCTGAAAAGTAGTCTCTTTTTGACAAGGACTTGCTACTTTAAATCGGTTGTTTGGATCATGTTAATTTAAATTAGGTTGTTTTTTTACAGATTTATGTCGGCAATTTTCCTGCTTTTTGGTTTCATTGTGTGTTTGTTCTTGCTTGTGTATGTGACATGTGGTTGCTCAGATAGGAGGTATTTGTGTGTTTTTGAAATAATTGTCCAAACTCAACTGTTAAGAGTGGGAGCTACAGGCCTGGTCCATTAAATTTTTACTAAAATTCCCTACAGCGCAACATGAAGCAACATAAGTATTTCAAACCTGCGTCCGCTGTTAAGTGATGATTGTTCAATTATTTAGATGATGGCTTGGTTCCACTCGTGCATAATTTACTAGTTATCAAGCATTAAAATTCAGAAAACTTTGTTCTTCTGCTTTCTTCTTAGTTTGCAGTCTTGCAGACTATTTAGGTGCTATCTTTTTGTGGCACCAGTACTAAGGCAGTGTTGTGGTACGGGTTGATTGGGTACGGGTCCGAAGACTGATGGTAGAGTACTCGCCCTTGAACAGCCAGCCATGCCACTGCCAAGGCTCTGAGGCTTAGTCGAAAAAGAGGGAAAAAATAGGAATTTTTTTTATTTCTTGCTTGCTTAGAAAAAATAACAATGTCGTACTTATATAGTTCCGGGTCTCCTAAGAATACAATCTAATCTTTTCAGCTATAAAAAATAACATTCCTAATAGATAAGATTCTATCCCTAACAATATCTTGATAGTTAAGGAATCTTAAAACCTACCTAACTATACTAGGAAACCAATCAAATAGATAACACCACTATTCACGCGTTGCTGCAGTACCCACGATACTGCTTGTGCGCCTGCTAATCTTGGCCCATAACAGGCAGTAACTGGCTTCCGAGCCAGTAATGTTTTCAATGAATTAGCTAGCAAGCATAGCGTAGCATATTTGGCTTTGAAGGACTATGTATATTCAATTTGAACACACATTAGTCCTTTTGGCAGACTTATTACCAGTTTATCACTGCTGAATGGTCGGTGTTTTTCAACAAACTTGACTGCCAATCGAATAATATCATCGCTCTCTCTCTCTCTATCTGTGCTCGCGCTCGTGTGTGTGTAAACCATTTTGTATGCACCATATTTTATGATTAATATTCATTAATTATCTATTACTTTAACAGTTAGACTAAACTAGTTATCTACCTGCAGTCACCACATGTGGCCTAGCTAGAGTTGCTCTTGAAATTCTCCGGGAGAGGAAAAACAAGTTCGACATTGTAATTAGTGATGTCAACATGCCTGACATGGATGGGTTCAAGCTTCTCGAACACATTGGACTTGAGATGGATCTGCCTGTTATAAGTTAGTATTCAACACCAAAACCTGTCTCCCTGTAAGCTTGATAAGAAATAATATCTGCTATGTGGTTTGAATATCTATTCTCAAAAATACCAAATTGCTCCACTCTGTTTTCACAGTGATGTCCATCGATGGAGAGACAAGTAGGGTGATGAAAGGTGTCCAACATGGTGCCTGTGACTACCTCCTTAAGCCCGTTCGAATGAAGGAACTCCGGAACATTTGGCAACATGTATATAGGAAGAAAATGCATGAGGTTAAAGAGATCGAAGGTCACGATAGCTGTGATGATCTCCAATTACTAAGAAATGGTTTTGAGGTATTGGACGAGAAGAGCCTACTTATGAGAGTTGACTCCGATACCATGAGGAAGAGAAAAGATGTGGACAAGGACCATGCAGATCAGGAGTCAAGTGATGGTGCTACTGTTAAAAAGGCTAGAGTAGTTTGGTCTGTTGACCTTCATCAGAAGTTTGTAAATGCTGTGAACCAAATTGGATTTGACAGTGAGTGCTCTCTGAAAATTGTTACATTTGCATTTTCCTTCCTATAAATTTATAAAATTTGCATGATCTCATTTCAAAAGGGCAACTGTCCCTATCTTTCAGAAGTCGGCCCAAAGAAAATACTGGACTTGATGAATGTTCCTGGCTTAACAAGAGAGAATGTAGCTAGCCATCTCCAGGTATGACATATGATGTTCAAATTCTAAACTTTATGTTCTCTTTTCTTGAAAAAAGGAACCGAGTTCATAAAGAAAGTTAAAGGTTAAACAGTTCTTTGCTACTATGAAGATTTTAGACAGGACACACTGAATTCAGATAATTGCACCATGATTTTTTGAGCAGTCCACTGTACCTAGTCTGTCATGACAAATTTGTGCAATAGTCAGGGACCTTTCTTTAAGACTCAAAAATCAGGCACACGAAACGCAGAAAATGCAAATTTATAATCTAACAAACTGTGTTTCTTGTGCATTAATGTGATGAAACGCTGGAAGGAAGGCCGGGCAACGTCGGCTTAGTGGGATGAGAGATTTGACTATAGACTGGGATGATAGAATTTGGGGAAAAGACTAGATTAATCTATCTTTATTACTTAATTGATAATAGATACATATAGCCCTTTTTATAGGGATGATTTGGCCCTTAAGAAATCGATCACTAATTTAAAGGAACTAATCTTATCTCAATCCTAACTACTCAAATATTGCTATGCTCAAATGGTACAGTACGGAGGGTACTGTTCACACGTGTGACCAATAATTCCAGCACATGACAAGTTATCCCCTTTTCGGCGACAACTCATCCTCGAGCTATGGTGGCAGCCATAGCTATAGCTCTAGGAGGCCCTAAGTTGGTGAGAGACTGCGATGTTTACTGGTGACCTTGAAGACCGTGATTTCCACATACATATGCAACAACATTGATGGCATCTACGATCGCCATAGCAAGCATGGTGGCAACCACGACAGCGTTGTGGTAGGCTTCCACAATGTGGTTACCGTGGCAGACTTCGGCAAGGCCATGGCGGCCTTCGGTAACACCACAATAGGACATAGTAAGGTCGCGACGGGTGTCGGTAGTACCGCAGCAGGTCGTGGCAGTGACATAGTTGCATGACAAGATTCGACAGCAACACGGCTGCTGCGGCATGACGTGGAAGGGTTGTGGTAGGCGTCGGCAGAACTGTTGCTGCCAAGGCATGTTCTGGCGATGCAGTGGCGGCTGTTGGGCACAATGCCACTGCCACCTCTTGTTACGCCTTCTTTTGATTCGCGATCTTCTCCAAGGTAGCATGCATGTTGAGGAAGATAGCCGCTATCTTATTGATGTCGTTGGTACTAGTGGCCATCTTGTTGGCGTTAGTTTTTATCGTGGCCAACGACTTAGCAATAGGAGTTATGGTAGCGAAAGTCGTGGGAATGGATCAACTGCTTTGATACCAAATGTGAACCTTAGTTCATTATGGGGTAAGCACTGTCAGGAGGAAGGCCAGGCGACGTCGGCTTGGTGAGAGATTTGACTATAGACTAAGATGATAGAACTTGGGGAATAGACTAAATTAATTCATCTATATTACTTAATTGATAATAGATACATGTTAACCCTTTTATAGGAATGACCTACTTGGCTCTTAAGAAAGTGATCTCTGATTTAAAAGAACTAATCTTATCTCAATCCTAATTAATCAAATACTACCATACTCGGATGCTATAGTATGGAAGTTTGTCATGAACCGGGGTAAACACCACCAAGAAGATGGCCGGATGGCGTCGGCGTAGGAGAGAGAGAGGGGCTATAGACGAGGAAGACTTTAGTATTTCTCTGATTGATTCCAATAGCATACGGTAGCCCTCTTATATAAATGGACTCCCCCTAACAGATAGAATCTAATCCCAATTACAACTCTAACAAATAACAATTATAGTAACTAATATCATATCTCTAATTATATCTCTAACACAAGAGAACTAATCTCTAACTCAAATAGAATCTAATCTCTAATTCCTAATAATAACTTGACTGGGCCTTGGGCCCAAGGCCCACACCCCTGACAAAGGTACTGTTCACACGCATGAAAAGTAATTCCAGCATGTGACAATTAAAGATGGCCTTTTCTTAATAAAAGAAGATCACCTTTGTCAGAGTTTGCCTAGAAGTAAGTGGAAGAAGGCTCTTGGTTC
This sequence comes from Melocanna baccifera, assembly GCA_036346265.1. NCBI lineage: Eukaryota > Viridiplantae > Streptophyta > Magnoliopsida > Poales > Poaceae > Melocanna > Melocanna baccifera. Next base: position 9,403,552 of record CM070678.1, read on the forward strand.
AGTAAATGACAGAAAAGTGGATGTCATGGTGTAGCGATGAGTTTCTGACATGGCATACTCTTGACTTAGCCATGTTCATGGCAAAGCACCTATTGTGTAATTCGTGGGGTTACTGTAGGTACATATTTATTGAATAGCTCCCTCCTATCCTCTAAAAATTTTGTGATTTACATTAACCTGCATCTTAACTTTCTTAAACCCTTAAATATCACAACCTTCGAGCTTTCATGAAAAAGCCATATGAAGTTTGGGATCATCTAATTTTACCCAATACTCAAGAATTCAAGTTAGCATTTTTGTATTCCTTAAAATACAAAATGATGTTCTATTATTCATAAGAAGAAAATTAATTGCTATGCAGAAATATCGCCTCTACTTGAGTAGGCTGCAAAAACAGAATGAAGAAAAGATATTGGGCGCTGCTAGGCGAGATTTCAGCCATAAGGGACCATCAGATAACCTTAACCTCCAAAGCTCCTTCCAAGAGCAACCAAGCAACATTGCCAGTGGATATCTGCATGCTTCTCAGACCAGCATGCTAGATTCTCAGTTAGAAGACACTAAGAGTGCAGTGCCCTTGCCGGTGTCAGATAAAAACAGAGCTCCAGTAAGTGAAGTTGCTGACTCTCAGAATGTCGCCGGTACTTCACCTTTAGGTGGGGTGCTGTCTTTCAAAGGATTGCCAGTGAATCAGGACAGGAAGTCATCAGGAACCATGATATTGGAATGCCAGGCCTGGAGTGGAGGCTTGCCATCAAAGCAGTTAATGCAATATCCAAAGCATAACCATGAACGTTGTGACCTGTTACGGGATTATTCATGCCTGCCAAAGCCAGACTTAGAGCACCCCATTGCCACTGGTCATTTGTTTACCCCACCACCACTAATCTCAATGAGTTGCAGTATGGAGGGGGATGCCAGAGACTTCTCAGATGTGAAGCCAGCCCTTCTTAACTGCATCAAGTCCTTATCTCCAGCGTTGACATGTACAGTTGATTCGGTTTCTGTTCAACTTAGTGACAGTGTTGTGATCTCAACTGATGGTGATCTCAAGTTTTCCAGTGTGGAAGGTTTGCCCAGCATTAAAGATTGTTACTTTGATCAGACAAACAATCAAGGCACTTTGCTTCCTTCACAAGAGCCAAGTATCATATGCGGCACAGATTTGCCTTCTCTGCCTGAGGACCTGCCCGGTTATCCACTCCAAGGTGTCTCCTTTGAGAATATAGGACTGAGTAGCACTGATTTAACAATACTATCCGGACTACAAAGTAACTGGTATGATGATCTAGAGTTTAGCAGCGAAACGACGGGCTACCCATTGATAGATGGATGTCTCTTTGCATAATCCCTCTTCTGCTCCCCTTCTTTCGACCATGCCGATGTTCTTTGGTATGTTCCATATAGCACCTCTTGTAGTGCTATAGTGATCTAACTTGATCCTACGGTGGAAAGATTTAATTGTAGTATCTCCACTTTTGATAAATGTCTGTATTATAAATTGTAGTATCTATATACTTTTCGATGATCTTTCAAACTATATATGAAGATTGTCAAATATTTGCTTACACAACTGACACTTGCAGTAAATTCTTCCTCTGACGCAGCATTGCAAATGATATGTGACTGTCATTACAGGCAAACATGATACCTTTCTCAGGTTCGTCAGACAGATATCCACCGAAGGCCGCAGAGCGTGAAGTTACTCGCTGATCTAACCTGAAAGCATTCCATAGGTGATACAGCGGTAAGCAGAGTTCTGGTGCAATCTGATGCAAAAACTAATCTGGTAGATGCAAGGATGAAATAGTAGAGATACTGAGAGGAATAATGCTAAAGAGCAGGAAACAAAACCAATCTACTAGCTTGTATGCAGGTTATTTTTGCATCACAGTTGCACTAGAACTCGCTTACTGCTGCATCAACTGGACCGGTCGATTGCTGTTAATATCATGAAAGTGGCAAAATTACTGACGTCAGTTGTAGTGTGGGAAATCAGTGCTTCGATTTTACTGTGTTGTGGTGCTGAAAGTGAAAATATGGCTACCCCGAGTGGAAACTTGGTACGTATCTGAATAACCTGAAGCGATAGTTTTGCAGGATTCTGTTTCTTTTGTGGAGGCTTGCTTTGTTTGCCCAAGGACTTTGATGACAAAATCAGTCAGACGGCCACTTTGTTTCATCTCTTCCCTAAAATAAAAGGAGTTTATCAAAGATGTGCATACCTTCTATAAAAGCGATAGCAGTTTGTCAATTTTGTCAGTTGAACTAGCAGTCTTGCCCGTGCTTATTGCTACTGCTGCAGTTGAATTAATTCGTGTTCCAGCCTGATGCATGTTCTTGTCTTGCGTATCAACGACACGAAGCATGTATCGCTCTCGGTCGACTCTTGGAAGACACCTACTAAAAGGTGTAACGAACTGACAGTGCGTTTCCCGTTTCTTTTTTTTCCCCTCTTGAAAGTTTTTGTAGTCTGACCCTGAAGTTGTCACCATAAAAAATCTTATATTCTATTTAACTTGGTGTGTTTACGTAGGATTAGGTATGATGAGTCCGATAAGGATGAATGACTTTAAAACCTTTCCCCTGGTATTAACAACATGATGCAGCGGAAAACACAAACTCACAAATTACACCAAAGCCGAAAGCTAAAGATCACAGGTCACCTGAAATACTTGTCTCACCCGAGCAAGGGTGATTGGACCGCTCGGCCAATCTGACCGCAAATGCCACTGGTTTGACCGGGCTAGACGGTTTGACCGTTTGGGTTACTGCGGTTTGACTGCTCGCTAAACAGAAGGAGAATTAGAATGACACAACCAAGATAATGACCAACTCTTAAACTATTGATCAAAATAGGATGAACTTGGTATATACTCTCTCTAGGATATCAGGAACATATTCTAATTATGGATCATGAAAATCAATGTCAAAGTTCTAGCATTTATCCAAAACAAAAAATGTTGCACTAAAATAGAGGAAAAGAGTGAAACCTCAATCTGCTTTTGCTCGTGAGTTCTTAATCAGTTAGATGACCTTTGATGGGTTCTCACCTATCATAGTAAGTTATATCACAGCATAAACTAAGTCAAAACGTCCTTAAGATCAAAACACCCAAATCACTATTCTCTTGAGCAAAACTGAGTAATAACAATAACTTTCATAGACAGTGCTTAGATATATAGGATCTAATTTCTAAGAGATATCTTCATATCTTACATGTTTTTGGCACCAAGAGAGATTAAGAGGAGATGAAATCCAAACAAGAAAGTCTAGTAAATCAAAAAATACAAGGAATCTATGGCACAACTTAGTTGGACGAAGTTTGTATATTCATTTCACTTTGAGATGAATATTTTATAGCTCCCTCATAGAGGACAAAGTTATAAGCGTAAAGCACATACACAAAGTTTCTAACATAAGGAAACATTAACCTCTTTCTTAAACCCTCAAGAGACATCTTCTCTCGATACACACAAGAGTTTATATGGTAAAAGCTCCTCACCTTACATCTAACCCTAACAACCAGCACACCCTAAGTAGATACAACCACTTATAAATAGGAAACTCGGTAACCCACACACAAATGGGTTTTACACTCATATACACTTACACATTTTTCAAAGCGTAACATTCACATGGCTCCAATAGCTCAGTAAGATGCTTTATCCTACAAGATGTAATCTAAACCATTTAGACCACCGCCGTAGTTTTGTATATCTCTAAACCATTTAGACCACCGCCGTAGTTTTGTATATCACCAATTTGCCCAATTACCACTCATTGGCCTTCATGGCGCTTCTTCTTGAAGCAACCGCCACAACAAAGTTCGCGATGCCTAATGATTTGCCGTCAATATCGTATATCTGCTTTAAAGATCGTTACAACTTGAAATGCTCAAGTCTAATGGCACACTATATGTATGTACTTGCCTCATCACGATCCTTGTATTTCTCATGTGCTTCTCCTCCTAATCTCGATTTTGCCATTGACTGCAACAATCATTAAGCGTCCCTGCATATTAAAGAACAAGCAAACATCCCAAGCACAAGTCACATGCGCTTGACTCTCATCAACAAAATCATACAAACATGCACCACTATACACCCACATCAAAATTTTCACAATGCATATACTTCTGTCATGGCTAACATTTATATGGACTAATGCCATGATTAATACAACCTAAATCAACCCAACTCACTCATCTCAGCACAAACCGGTCTGATCACCAACCAACGGCTAGTCAGACCATCCGAGTCAACTCCGTCAAACCCCAGTAACAGAGGGATCGGTTTAACCGCAACACCCATACCGATCAGACGACCCAACGAATTCCGGTCAGACCGCCATTACATGACCGATCACATCGCTCTAAAAAACTCATCGCAACTCGACGAGCACCTCTCTGGAATAAACGTACCGCTAACTCGAAATCGGTCGCACCACATTTCCAATTAGACATTTCTTCATGACCGATCACACAAAACTTCGATCAGACTGCTGTTACACGGCCGGTCAGACCACATATACACAGTGGTCAGACCATCTCTACAGGCCAATCCGATCGTTGCTAACTTGACAACAAAAAAGAGAGAGCAAATGACACAAAATCAAACTCAAATTTTGATAACAAAGCAGACACAAAATCAAATACTTATCATATCATACAATAAGAGATCGCCTCCACATGTTCTCACACCTTAAAATTTATTTTCTGTTCAAAATATATAATTAATATAAACTAGAATCTGCATATTGAAAGCTTTCGCAACGAGCTTGTATAATTGGAGATATTTGACAGGCGCTTACGAAGCCAAGTGTGGTTGGTTGCAATTTGCAAGGCTGACCTTTTGACTTGGGGCGTACACCCGTGAATCCCAATGTTTACGTAAACGAACCTGATTAGCGTATTCTCACCACCCGTCAGTGAGTGGAATGGATCTTCACATGTCGGAGGATACAAACCAAACGAGAAAAGCGAACCAGCGAGAAGCCGGGGGTCAGTCTAAGGCGGGATCCAGGCGCGAGATCCGCCATCCCACCACCAATGGAGGCGGCGATCGCCGGCGCAGTGGCGGCCGCGCTCCTGCTACTGTGGATGGCCACGGTATCGGCTGGGACCGCGGCGGGGGAGGGGCGGCGGCTGCACACGCTCTTCTCGGTGGAGTGCGGCGACTACTTCGACTGGCAGGCGGTGGGGCTCCTCCACAGCCTGCGCAAGGCGGGGCAGCCCGGCGGCGTCACCCGCCTCCTCAGCTGCGCCTCCGACCAGCTCCCCTCCTACCGCGGCCTCAGCCTCGGCCACACCCTCCAGGTCCCCTCCTACAGCCGCCACCCCCGCACCGGCGACTGGTAACTCTCGTCGTCATACACACAGACACACCACCCCTCTCCTCGTTCCCCATGTATCTTAGTGGCTTGTTTCCTCAGCAAAAGTATCAGAAGTATTTGCATCTGTGATACCCTCCTCAAGTTGAGGCTGTTCTGTTCCTGTCGTTAGTTATGGTGCATTGGAATCGTTATGTTCGAATGCAAATTTTGTTTCACTGAGAAATCTGGGGGCTTTAATACGAATAATCCCCTGATTCATGGTATAGTTTGGTGACTTTGCGCCTGGAAGTGAAATGTTTGGGTGTAGGATTTGGGACGGATTACGCAATGAAATGTTGAACTCTCAGCGCAGTGTGCTTCTGCATTGGGAGTTTATAGTGTTGGTTGTTGAGTTTGAGGTGATTGATTTGGCATGCCCTTTTGGATTGAATTAATTATTGTTGTACAGTAGGCTACTGGGGGATAAACTGGTTTGTCCGACGAATATGAGTTTGGGAAGATTTGTCTAGTGGAGAATGTTGCGATTGCAGTGTAAGATGAAAGTGACCTTACTGGACTTTGTGTTGTTTTTCATGTGCAGGTACCCGGCCATCAATAAGCCTGTAGGGGTGGTGCATTGGTTGAAGCATAGTCCAGAGGCGGACAATGTTGATTGGGTTGTAATCTTGGATGCAGACCAGATTGTTCGAGGCCCTATTATTCCTTGGGAACTCGGAGCAGAAAAAGGCAAGCCTGTTGCTGCTTATTACGGGTATGGTTTTTAGTCAGCATTGATGATCTTTTGGTCCTTTTTTGTGCCTAGTATGGTCATAATTAATTGGAAAGACGGAACTTCAATAAATTACTGAATTATTATGTTGTGTCAATAATCTACACATTGGACATTTATCCTTCCTCTTGGAGCATGCCTTTGTTTAGAGTGTCATTTGTCAACTCCGGTTCTGTTTTCCCTTGGTATTGAATGTGGCATTCTTCTTCATCATCCTTCTTTCTAAACATGTTAGGATAACAGGAAAATTTCTTGTATAAAGTTGAACTATAGCACAGAGGCAATTCTGTATGATGCGTTATGTTTCTATTCTGAGAAAGTCAATTACATATGCAGTATTGCCTCTGGGTCCTCACTTTGTCACAAAATTCTGTATTATTGTCTGAATTGCACTGAGCTTCCAATCGATTTTATCTATGTTTTCTCTTAAGTAGGTATCTGAAGGGTTGTGATAACATCCTTGCACAGTTGCACACTGCACATCCAGAATTTTGTGACAAAGTTGGTGGGCTTCTAGCCATGCATATTGATGACTTAAGGGCTTTAGCCCCTCTATGGCTTTCGAAGACTGAAGAAGTGAGACAGGATAAGTCCCATTGGTCAACTAATATTACTGGTGATATATATGGCATGGGTTGGATCAGTGAGATGTATGGGTACTCATTTGGTGCTGCAGAAGTAAGCCCAATTGCTCTTCTCCACTATTCATCATTGCCAAAGTAAATATTTTCCACACTATGTATTTTTTGTGATCTTGCCTGTACCTTCATTATTTGATCATCTTGAACAGGTAGGTCTACGGCACAAGATAAATGATGACATAATGATCTACCCAGGTTATACTCCAAGAGTTGGCATTGAGCCACTTATCCTGCACTATGGTCTGCCATTTAAAGTTGGAAACTGGTCTTTCAGCAAGTTAGAACACCATGAGGATGGAATAGTTTATGACTGCAACCGCTTATTCCCTTCACCTCCGTTTCCTAGAGAGGTCAACAGTCTTCCTAATCATGCTTTGTGATGTTGTCGCTTGTAGCTAGCTATACTGTACGTGGCTTTTTACTGTTGCTAACTTTATAGGTTGAGATGATGGAATCTGACCCAAATGTAAAGCACGGCTTATATCTAAGCATTGAGTGCATTAACACCTTGAATGAAGGGCTTCTGTTGCATCACTCATCTGTTGGGTGCCCAAAACCAGAGTGGTCAAAATACCTGAGTTTCCTTAAAAGCAGAAGGTTCTCAGATCTTACAAAACCGAAGAACTGGAATGGTCAAAAGGTTGAAAACAAAAAGACTGTGCAACAGGTTGCATTGTCCAAAGCAGACAGCGAGCATCCAAAAATACACACCCTTTTTTCTACTGAATGTTCGTCATATTTTGACTGGCAAACTGTTGGGCTCATGCACAGCTTTCGTTTAAGCAGACAGCCTGGTAATATTACACGCTTATTGAGTTGTACGGATGAGGACTTGAAGAATTATAAGGGTCATGACCTTGCTCCCACACATTATGTTCCATCTATGAACAGACATCCACTGACAGGGGACTGGTATAAACTTGTAACTTAATATTGTGTCTAAAACTATTGTTCAAGACATAACTTACTCACTTTGTTCTTTTGCTAGGTACCCCGCAATCAATAAACCAGCAGCAGTTCTCCATTGGCTTAACCACGTGCAGACTGATGCTGAATTCATTGTTATCTTGGATGCTGACATGATCATGAGAGGTCCCATCACTCCATGGGAATATGGTGCAAAACTTGGCCATCCTGTTTCAACTCCCTACGAGTAAGATTTTGCTGTGGTGTTATGGAATATGAAGCATGTTCTTGGTTGTGTAGTAATATTATGTTTCCTGTTTATCAGATATATTATTGGTTGACTTGAAGCATGTGTTCAGCCATGTAGTAATGTTATCCTTCCTGTGTATCAGATATCTCATTGGGTGCGACAACATACTTGCGAAGATACACACTCGCAATCCATCTGCATGTGACAAGGTTGGTGGTGTCATTATCATGCATATTGATGATCTCCGACATTTTGCTTTGTTGTGGCTGCACAAAACGGAGGAGGTTCGTGCAGACAAAGCTCACTATGCTACAAACATTACTGGTGACATATATGGATCTGGTTGGATAAGTGAGATGTACGGTTACTCTTTTGCAGCAGCTGAGGTATGTGTAGTTGTGATTTATCTGTCCACCTTTTGTTCTTGCAATTGCAAGGATGTGGTTACAATTGGCTGCATCGCACTACAAGCTATATTCATGCAAGTGTAATGCATGTTAGTATGGTTGGCATCAGTTAGCAGTTAGCTCTCTGATATGGCTGGAGGAAAAGGGAAATAGGGCAGGGTAAGGTGGGATCGCCCTCAACGTAGGCAAGGCTTGTCCTTGCGGCAGGAGAGGCCCTGATCAAGCTGCTACTAAAATTGTTGATTCTTTATTGCCTTTCTCAAGAGATAGCCAGCTGCCCTTATAGAGCCTCCCTAACAATGGAAACTAACTAACTAGGGGGGTGTTCGTATGAACATCTAGCTTTTCGAAGCGGTTTCTCCACTCCTCTCGCTCCAGTCTCACTCCGAGGATAAGACAGAGGGTCACGAGCACATCATGTACTCCACTCCTCTGGCTCCTGTCTTGCGCACGTATCTTTCTATCACTTTTCCCACCGCTCGTCCCCTCCTTCTAAAAGCAACTTTTTTCAGCCACTATTCATTTTCAGCCAAAAATTATCAGCTGCAGTCAATATGAACACCCCCAAGGATAACTCTACCATATATATCTTTCCTAATATAACTATTATTCTATATATATCTTTCCTAAGGTAACTCTTTACACACACACACATACATGTATGTATGTACATATGTACGTATGTATGAAATCTTTCCTAACAAAGCTTGAGCTAAAAATAGATATTACATATTCCTTCTTTGTTTCTTGTGGTAGAGCAGATCTGTTGCTTCTGCTGTGGTTCCATTAATTCGATGACACCGATGATATGTTTTCCCAACAAATGCGTCTATAACATTTCTCCTCTTTTTGTACGAAATAGCTTGTCCTCGAGCTAGAATGTTGTAGCTGAAGGTACAACCCCTCCTTGCAACCCTTTGTGAGTTGATGTTGAGCTGAACAACACTCCTTGATTACTACTTGTCGGCCTGTTTGGAGTTGCTGGCCTGGCCACCGGCTTGATCTCCTCTTCACCCATCTTCGGTCGTTTTTCATAAGCCCGTGCAAGGCCCATGGTTGTTTCCAACCTATGTTATCAAGGCATCGCCTAGGCGACGCCTAGGTGTCCTGACGCTTCAAGGTGCATGCCAGGGGTTGTCGCCTAGTTTGTCAAAGTTAGGCGGTCGACTGAGCTTCCAAGCGTCGGGGAGACGGCGGAGGCGCGCGCAGACCGGATCGATGGCGAGCCCGTCCGCGCGCGAGGCCGGATTCGGCGTCGTCCAAGTGGAGGGAGGCGGTGCAGGACCGGATCCGGTGACAAGGAGCCCCGATCCGGCGCGGGGAGGCCGGATCTGGGCTGGGGCGGCGGCCGAGCCAGGGTGGAGGGACTGGGGTGGAGGAGGAGGCGGCCGATCCGGAGGGGAGGCATCGGAGGAGAGGCGGCAGCGCTCGGAGAGGAGGCGGTGGATCCGGAGGAGAGGAGAGGAGAGGAGGCGGTGGATCCGGAGGGGAGGGGAGGAGAGGAGGCGGTGGATCCGGAGGAGAGGAGGGGAGGAGAGGCGGCGCACGGGGTGACTGTGGATAAAAGGGTTTGGAAGTTTTAAAATTTAGTCCTCAGAGATCTATAAAATTGCAATTAGGTCCTTCTTTTTAGAAATCTCCTAATTTAGACCTCCAAAGTTCCGTTTTCTTTTTTTTTCTACCATCATCTAATGATCGCCTAGACGCCCGCCTAGGTGTCCTGGCACCTCTGGAGCGCCTCGCCTTGTCGCCATGACAACATAGTTTCCAACGTCATGGGATTTTGTAGTTCAACATCTATACACAAAGTATTTTGCAATCCAATGGTAAAGATCTGAACTTGTTGTCTTTTCATCATGTTGTCACATCGATACAAGAGGGCTAAGAATTGTTCCTGGTATTCATCCACCATACCCATGCGGCAAAGTTGGATGAGTTTGCCCAGAGCATTATTCCGGATTGGAGGTCCAAACCGAAGGTTGACATGCTCCACGAACTACGGCCATGTTGGAACTCCCTGGTTGCTCTCGAGCCTATAATGCCATTGCTGTGCAGCCCCCGTCATGTGGTATGAGGCCAGCCACACCTTTTCTTCCATCGTCCGTTGTCCTTGGAAAAATTGCTCCCAGCAGTTAATCCAAGGCAGTAGGCCTTCTTTGCCATCATAAATTGGAAATGATAGCTTGTGGAATCGTGGTAATTCATGACCTCCCGGCACGTGATCGCTTTCCTCGTCTTGCAGCCCATCCTGGACAGGCTTCCTACTGCTGTCACCTGGTTGTCGAAGCCATGTTGCAATTTGCCAATTGCCTTCTCTATGTTCACTCAACCGTCGAGGCCATGCGTTCCATCATCTAGAATAGCTTGTCCATCTTCTCTCTGTCTGCGGGATCCATGAAAGTGGTGGTGGGGTGGCTCTGATACCAGAAATGATATGGCTGGAGGAAAAGGGTAATAGAGCAGGGTAAGGTGAGATCACCCTCAATGCCGGCAAGGCTTGTCGTTGTGACAGGAGGCTCTGATCAAGCTACTACTAAAATTGTTGATTCTTTATTGACTTTCTCAAGAGATAGATGGCTGCCTTTATAGGTTAGGTGCATCCCTAACAATGGGCACCATGCTGTCTAGGCATCAGGCATCAATTTAGAAAGGAAATCATTGATTTGACATGCTGAATCAGTCATAGATGGAAAGTCTTAATCATGGATGAAAAGTCGATCATAACCCTAGTTAATTACATTATATATAGGAAAATTGTTCTAATACTCCTGAGAGACGTACTCCACTTCTAATATACCCCTTTAATAGTGTTGTTATACCTTTTTATCTATTTGAAGATACTCTAATAATGATTATAAGATACTCCAAAGTGAGTTTCGTGAAAAATTTCATCAAAGTCCACTTTTTATAGCATAATTTGTGTATGTACTTCTTTTATACATGAAAAAGTGTATATAGCAAAAACAAAGGACTCCAATGAAAATTTTTCTACCATGTCGTATTGGAGTATCTTAGTATTAATATTTAAATATACCAAAAGTGATAAAGAAGTATAACATGTTCATTTAAATAGTGTATTAGAAGTGGAAGTATGTACTCCCGGAAGTACGGAAAATACTTCATATATATATATTTCCTAACAAAGCTTGGGCTAAAAATAGATATTACTTATTTCCTTCTTCGTTTCTTGCGGCAGAGCAGATCTCATGCCTCTGCTGTGGTTCCATTAATTCGATGGCGCCGATATGTGTTCCCAACAAATGCGTCTACAACACACTCGTTTCTACTAGTAAAATTTCCTCATCCATTCCCTGCTTATGTTTTATCTTGCTGGATGACACTTTCTTCTTCACTTGGCATGCAGCTTAACCTGCGGCACATCATAAGGAGGGACATATTGATATACCCAGGCTATGTTCCTCTACCTGGAGCAAAATACAAGGTTTTCCATTACGGGCTGAGATTTGGTGTTGGTGATTGGAGCTTTGACAAGGCCGACTGGAGAAATTCTGATATGGTAAACACATGCTGGGCCAAGTTCCCTGAGCCGCCTGATCCAGCTACTATCACCAAAGAAGATCAAAATGCACGGGAGAGCGATCTTCTCAGCATTGAATGTGGGAGGGCTTTGAACAAAGCCCTATACTTGCACCACAAGCGCAGAAATTGCCCTCGACTAAGCCCCATTGGCAGTACCTCTAAGGGAATCGAGAAAGTATCAACCTCCAACAAATTTGAGAGAGTTACACAACGGTCATCCACAACTAGAAATGGACGAAATGCGGAGTACATGGATGTGGCAAGGGAGCAGACTGTTGAAAGAGATGAAGCCACTGTATCGACTATACATAGATCAAGGAGACTAGCCAGATCCTCAAGGATTTGGATACTTGCTGTCTGGGCAGTATCAGTAGTAGTTTTCTTACTGGTAATCTCCATGTTTTTCACTGATCGAAGGAGAAGCATTTCGAGATCTAAGGCTTCTAGAAACCAGAAGGCCCACGTTTGACTACAAAATAAACAAGGCGATCATAAGTTTATTCCTTTGCCAATACAATACATAAAGGGGTACAGTACCAGGACACGAGGCTGACAACACCTAATTGATTCATCAGAAGAAGCCGGATGAGATTGACCATGCAAATTCATTTTTTACAAGTTTCTTTTAGATACCATTAGCAGATTTTGTTGCCACTGCTGCAGCTACTACCGTTGCATTTAATTTTTAAGATTTTTTTAGCATGGTGTAAACGCTCATATGTTGTTTTCCGTTGTCAGTTAAAGTGTCAATTTGTAGAAAGATGTTTGTGATTAACCAGACATATAAATACAATAAACCAATTTTTTGTTTGACAGTGGTGTACAGATGTGTTTCCTCTATCCTCTCAGAAAAAAAGAAATTTGTTTTCCCTGATACTCTAGGATTATCATATTACACTAGCAACATATGCGAAGATCATGTATTATGATTTTAAGTCATGTTCATATTAACTACTTTTTTATAGTAAATGATTTTTCTATAGCATCTAGCTTTTAAACGGAGTGTTTTTTAAAAAAGTCTATTAGTGATTGTAGTACACACTACAACAATTTTATTTATATCAGCTAAAATTATATGCAAATATATCTCTCTTTATAAGTTATTACTATTTATAAGGTAAATCTAAATATCTTACTATGTTCAGAGGGATGAGGTCTCTTTGCCTTGGAAACTCGTACAACAATTTGAAGCCATAGGATCGATCCGTTCCACCAAAGTACGTGTCATTGCATTCACATGATAAAATCATTTGCCACAAAGCATCAGGTTTTTAATAAAAAAACCAGAAGAAAAAAGTTATGTCGAGAAAAAGAAGAGAAAGAAAAACGCCTTAATCCAAAATATGTAGCCATTGAAAAGGCCCATCTTAGTTTTTACCATTTCATCCGACAAGTATATATTACCCCACTCACCATCTCAGTCACAGCCTCACAGGTCACACGGCCGAAACATTTCGAAATCCCGACCTCGAAAATCCCCGCGCCTCAAAAATTTTCCCGCCCGAACCCGCCAAACCCTAGCCCTATCTCCGGCCGGCGACGCCTCCGGCTGCCGGCGAGATGCACATCAAGGAGGTATGCCTGGAGGGGTTCAAGTCGTACGCGGGGCGGACGGTGGTGTCAGGGTTTGACCCGCTGTTCAACGCCATCACCGGGCTAAACGGCTCCGGCAAGTCCAACATCCTCGACTCCATCTGCGTCGTGCTCAGCATCACCGACCTGCGCGCCGCCTCGCTCCAGGAGCTCGTCTACAAGCAGAGCCAGGCCGGCGTCACCAAGGCCACCGTATCCATCGTCTTCGGCAACGTTGAGTTTAACTAGTTTATTAACTAATTTAAACAAGTTTAAACATAAATTAAATTTAAAGTAGAGTTACCTTTTTATAATAGTTTGATTGTACGTACGTGCTGATTTTATATAAAAATCAGTAAACTATGTGATAAAAATTGTAGAAAAACTTTGAGTTTGAATATATTTTTCAAAGGTATATGTTTCATTTGAATTGTTATAGATGGGTATATACTCTAAAACTAAAATTTTTGAAAAATATATCTAAATTTGAATTGAATTCATACATTTGAAATTATGATGTCCAAACACCATGGGGTCCGGTTCCAACATCTCTCTATATAATTATATATATAGACTATAATTAAATATATCCGTACGCGTATATATAGACTCCTTCCTTGTACTACTTACGTACATAACAAAGCTTTTAAATTTGGCAACATTATAAATGAAGCTTGCTAATTTCACTATCTTTAGTACAACGCACATATATATTATTTTGGAAACGTGGACATTACAATGCATGAAACCTAGCTAACTCAGGTTCTTAATTTTCTTTCTTAAGAAACCAGTTCTTTCTTAATTAATCTTCATTGACAGCTCCAAGGAAAAAATTGCAGCATTACGGGAGCTAGCTCGATCAGCCCGTTTTTTTTCTCTTTCTTTTAGTTATCGATCTACTCTTCTAATAATCCATCTGCCATCGATTACGACTAAATTGTGGATCTCTGGCACTACACTATGACTATATATGATTTTCCTCAAAAATCCCTTGTTTTTAATGCATGACACAGGTATCTCCTAAGGGCATCTCCAATGGTCTGAGTCAGCTGGCTATTTGCATGTACACATCAGCATAAATCCTATGTGGAGGAAAGAGAGTATGCAAAAAAAATCGAGCCGGCTCTTCCTTAAGCACTAGGCTATAACAGAAAACGAGACAGTCTCTATAAATGACTGTGTGTGCATGTAAGTATCAAATAGCTATCCTTATAGACAGTCCTTTGTATGCTAGCTATTTGGTTGATGATGTGGAAGTCTCCTAGTTAGTTGCTAACTAGGACCATTGGAGATGCCCTTAACCTCCACGGTACCCATGCCATGCATCGTCGCAATTAATATATTTATGCATGCATGCACCCGATCTACCAACTCCATGAAAAGGACATGCACCAGTACATTTTAAATTTGTGAGGTGATTTCATGCTCTTCTAAATAGTGAAATGCATAAATATTAAAGCATCTTTAAAAGTGGATTGAGACTACTTACCCTTTAATTGTACTTTAAGATTTATACATATCTATAAAAGCGAAAAGTATAGAATCACTACTCGAGATTAAGAAGCCATAACTGTCTCCCTCCGCCTCCACGGTTGCCCATCATAGGGACCTTCACCTCGTCGGCTTCCTCCCTCACGTCAGCCTCTGCAACCTTGCCAAGTACGGCCGCGACTACATGCTCATCCACCTCGGCTCCGCCCGTGAGGAGGAGGTGCGGCTCAACATGGCCAAAATCGCCGAGGCGGCCGCGGGGAGCGAGACCGTGGACATGAGCGAGCTGCTCTACTCCTTCACGACCAACCTTATGTGCCGCGCCGTGTCGGGTAAATTCTTCAAGGTCGACGGCCGGAACAGGCTCTTCCAGGGGCTGCTCGACGCGACGGGGACGCTCATCGGGTTCAACATCGAAGACTACTTCCCGTGGTTAGTCCAAGTCGGATTCATCAGGAGAGCCATTTGTGCAAAAGCAAACGACGTGAGGAAGAGATAACGACGTGAGGAAGAGATGGGACGAGCTGCTCGACAAGGTGATCGACGAGCACGTACGAAGGCAAGCTGGTGCAGCAACAGGAGCCTGACTTCATAGAAGTTCTCCTCTCTCATCAGGTACTTACGAGTGAGCTAGCTTCATTTCCAAATTAATTGCAGGACATATTTTTTGGAGGAACGGACACGTCATACCTGGTCCTAGAATTTATCGTGGTCGAGCTTGTAAGGAATCCACATGTCATGTCCAAGCTACAAGACGAGCAAAGGGGCAGCATACCCAAAGGACAAGAGATAGTGACCGAAGAAGACCTTGCCGACACGACTTACCTGAAGGCAGTCATCAAGGAGACACTCCGGCCGGCTGCATCCCCCAGCACCCCACCTCTCCATGGACAACGTCCACATCGATGGCTACAAGGTCGTTCCTGCTAAGATACCAGTCCTTGTCAATGCTTGGGCTCTTGGCAGGGATGCAACCATCTTCAAGCCTGAGAGATTTGTCGACACGGGCAGTGACGTGGCCGTCAGTTTCAAGTGGAACGATTTTCGGTTCCTACCATTTGGTGCCGGGCGAAGGATGTGCCCTGGCCTCAACTTTTCAATCTCTACCCTTGAGATCATGTTGGGGAACCTCATGTACCATTTCGACTGGGAGCTCCCTCCCTGCAGGGATCGGGGAAAAGAGCGTTGATATGACGGAGGTGTTTTGGTTGACGGTGCATCGCAAGGAGAAACTCTTGCTGCTCCCCGAAATGCGTGTCTAATTGTAGTCAGTTATATACGGTACCACATCTAGGTGCAAGTGGTTTATTGCTTACTTGCTTAATACGTTTTATGTATTGTAAGGTGTGTATGATGTTTCTAATCAGATGTTTTCTTATATTTTCTTCTAAAAAATCGTTTAAACCCAGTTACATGTAGTTTTGCATGCATGGTGCATTCGCTAGCAGTCAGTTATAAGTCCGTATTATTCTCTTATAAGGAATTGACCATCTTGTTGCTTTTAATAAGATGGTGCTGGTAGTGGTAGTTGGAGGTGGAAGTCCGCCGCCGGAGGGAGGGGATGCAGCAAGGGAGGCCACTGCCGAAGGGAGGAGACGCAACAGGGGAGGAGATGCAGCTGCTGCCGCCGCCGTCATCCTCCTGACCTAGGTTTCTTTACGAACTTCCTACACCGTCGCTAGAATGGTGCCTTCCTGGGCAATTTCGCACATGTGTGGGACTGTCGGTGCATTTCTCTGCTGGGCTGTGGGCCTAATTGAGTGTAGGCTTCATTAGACTGGGGTGGCCACTCAGCAAGTACACGGCCTGTTAGCCGATTATCCGAGTACTCACTCGGGTATACCAGTTAATCCTGTTAGCTACTCGTTTTTGCCTACTTGTACTCGGTGAGGGAACCTGGTACAAGTACTCAAGCGAGTACTCGGAGAAGTAAACCTAGTTTTAGAACCATGAGCATAATTGAACACCTCATATTTCAATCACATTTCTCTTTTTTGTTTTCTCAACTTCACCTTCGCTAGAATCACTCTCAGCTATTGAACCATCAATATCACCTGATGAGCTCATCTACAAATAACAACAGTGATCAATAACATAGAACATGACATCATGACATGATTAAGTGAAAACACATGATCACACATGAGAACGTGATCCATCTAGACGATTTTAAATCATTTCGCAGGTAAATGCAGTGCTACTGTCGGGGGAGGGGGGATTAGTATGTTTCACACGAATTTCATGCAAACTAGCAGTACATGCATAGAAACAAAAAAAAAATAACCAGCTGGAGTCTTTGATCTGTGCACATACTCACAACTATTGCTAATGCACAATATTGTATTACCATGAATTAAGGATAGATAATTTCCACCAGACCTTAATGCACATGCCACCTAATTTGCAAACCAAGTGCGAACAAGTGTTAATATAACAAGAAAAGACAAACATTTTTAATCATGAGCTAATTGTTTGGTTGGTAATATTGATCACGAGAAGGAACCAATACTGGAATCAAATCATTTGTGCAATAGCGGCAGACTCTTTGACAGGGGCGGATCTACAGTAATTCAAGGGTATTCAGCTGAATACCCAAATTTTTTGGCAAAAAAATCAATATATACAAGATATAATGTGTATATATATATATATATGTAGTTGGACCAAATTCACTGTTTTCAGTCCAATTTAGTCCAAAAAGCCGGCCCCCCGCCCCTCCAGCCCGCTCTCGCGCTCGCCCCTTTCCCCATCTCCATTCCCTCGCCCCCCCCGGCCGGCCGGCCCGCTCTCGCGCTCGCCCCATTCCCCGTCTCCACTCCGCATCTCCTCGCCCCGGCCGGTCGGCCGCTCGCCTTCGCCTGCCGCCCATTCCCCATCTCCACTCCGCATCTCCCGCCCCGCCGCCGACCGCTCTCGCGCTCTCCCCACTCCCCAGACTCATCTCCATCCAACGGCAAAACCCTAGCCGCCAGACTCGCCGCCCATAGTCGCCGTCGCCTATTCTTAGTTCTTAGTTTCTGGATTTTTTTTATTTGTCTCTGTTCTGTTGTTCATCACTAATCAAAGCTATCCATTGACTCGATTTGCTTATGCTACTAATATGGCACAAGGTGAAAGCATCTCTTGTCCTTATATCACAAGTCTCCATCACAGATCAAACAAGTTAATTAATGTCCATCATTTCATGCACATCCATCCACGGTATAGGGCTGAACAGATTAACCAAGAAAATAAACAGGACTAGTTGAACACAAGTCTGAATAGTTGAACACAGATACATCCATCTCTGTTACATCCATCTTGGGGAGGATAATGTTGGCCCAGATAAAAAACTCACGCAATCACAAAACACACACGGCAAAGAAACTCAGAAATTCACTTAACATACAAGCGCTGCTACTTTCAATAAACACATGAAACAACACTACATCTACTCAATACCAACACAGTGCTAACACAAATGAGGGAGCGAACTTCTTATTGCTTCCTTCCATCGCTCATTTATAGCACTGGAGAAACATGCAGACTAACAAACTATGACCATTTCCTTCGGTGCCTGACGCTAACTACATGCAGCTAACAACCTGCATAAGACGCGGACGTGGAGACTTCTTCCTATGCACAAGACGTGGCCCATTTTTCTCAGCTAACAACCACGTCCAACGTGCAGACTTCTAATGCTAACAAACTAAAAAAACCAAGTCAAGATTACAACTAACAATCTCACACTTAATCTTGACTTGCTAAACTTCACAAGGTGAAGTCTTTAGCTAGTTCTAGTAACTCATACGTGCACTCATCTCTTGGCTGCCAATCAATTTACTACGCACTATCGATCTGGCCACTTTGCCATGCTACACGCTTCAATAAACTTGAACTAAGCCTACTACTCTGACTCGGCAACATGCCATGCAATTGAATTAGACATGAAATACACTAGGACAACAAGATTTAATCTAACAATCACCTCCTTAATCTTATTGTCATTATTGGAACACTTATTCATCGAGCTTCAAAGTAGTGTCGGCTCATCGTCGGCATCCACCATGGTAAGAAGAGCCTTTTCTTTTGGATCAGCACATTTCTTTTCCCAAGAGTAATGCCCATACTCTTGACAGTTGTAGCAGCGCACCTTGCCCTTGTCGAAAGTACCCTTCTTCTTCTTACTCTTCATGCGTTCCTTCCATTGCTCCTCCGTGAGCAGCAAACGGCTACCTAATTCAGTTTCATTGTTATCAATTTCATACCTCTCTTCCATGGATTTGAGACGACTGGTGAGCTCCTCAATGGACAACGTCTTCAAATTGATCAGTTGCTCGATGGAGATGACCACCTGGGTGTACACTTGGAGGGAACCACACAAAGAAACTTCTTAACCACCATCTCCTCTTCCATTATGCCACCCAAGGTACGGATGTTGTTGACGAGGCCCGTTAGTCGTATGGAGAAGTCGTCCACGGACTCGTCTTTCTTCATGCGGATCAACTCGAACTCCTTGCGTAGGGACTGCGCCTTTGCCTCGCGCACACACTCAACGCCCATGCACATCATGCGCACAATCTCCCATGCCTCCTTCACGGACTCCTTCGTTGCCAACGCCGCCAACATCTCCGGCGGCACCGCTTGGAGGATGGCTGACAACGCCATCCTATTGATCCGGTACTCCGTGCCGCCGGGATCGACAGCATCCCAAACGCCTTGAACCTGCATGTTTACCTTCATCAAGAGTGACCACTTGAAGTAATTGCTTCTCGTGAGCACGGGTTAACGCACAATCACCCTGCCTCCCTCACGTGCAGCACCACCATCGCACGGCTGCCACTGTTGCCGTCGACGCCGTCGCCGTGTATCCTAGCAGGTGGTGGTGATCTCGATCCCTCACTTTGAGATATTGCCACAAGATCAATATAATACGGCTCTGATACTAATTGTTGGCCCAGATAAAAAAACTCACGCAATCACAAAACACACACGGCAAAGAAACTCGGAAATTCACTTAACATACAAGCGCTGCTACTTTCAACAAACACATAAAACAACACTACATCTACTCAATACCAACACAGTGCTAACACAAATGAGGGAGTGAACTTCTTATTGCTTCCTTCCATCGCTCATTTATAGCACTGGAGAAACATGCAGACTAATAAACTATGGCCCTATTCTTTTGCGGCTTCTAAAAGTCGTTTTTGGCTTTTGCTACAGTAACTAACTTTTAAACGGAGTATTTTTTAAAGATGGGATCTACAAGTTAATTGTAGTACACGTTAAAAAACTAATATCTGTACCATAAAAAATTACAAGCGAGTATCTCTCTTTCTGCAATCTCTGTCATAAACAGCCAAAAAGTCATCAGCCGCAGCCAAAAACTATCAGCTGCAGTCAAAAAGAACAGGCCCTATGACCATTTCCTTCGGTGCCTGACACTAACTACATGCAGCTAACAACCTGCATAAGACACGGACGTGGAGACTTCGCCATTTTTCTCAGCTAACAACCACGTCCAACGTGCAGACTTCTAATGCTAACAAACTAAAAAGACCAAGTCAAGATTACAACTAACAGATAATCCATGCATCAGTACACAAGCATCTTCAGGCATACATCGAAACAATTGAAAAAATCCTCATCTAAACAGAAACATGCCTCGGCAACTATTCCGGATAAACGTCATAAACCGAAATAAGTAGCAATCTTTTAGAACTAGATGATTTTTGTACGAGATCCAATCATCCTCCATGCAACTCAATACTCCACAAGAACCTTACAGAGCAGAGGACCCAGTGGGGTGCGTACCTTCAGATTGGGGAGGATTTGGGCGTCGGGTGGCGGGTGCGATCGAGGAGGACGATGGCGGTGGCTTGTGGGAGCAGGAGGATGACTCGGCGGCCTGGGGAAGTGTCAAGAACCGGCGAAATGAGGATTGAAATCAAATCGAATCGGGGAGATTAAATCGGAAAAAAAATAAAGAACTGGAAAGGAACTAAAAGGGAAAGCAGTAGAACAACGAAAAGTAGTTAGAACTAGGGTTTCATTTCGTCGGTTAGTCTCAGCAATACACCAAGGACGGCTTATAAGGAGTACGCCGTCTCCCAGATGACGATAGCGACATCAGTACAACATTTTCAAGAATGACAGTGAACAGTCTCGACAATGACCGTAAACAGTAACAGGAAAGATTAAAGACCACACAATAACACTAAGCCAAGAGGTAAGAAGAGATCTGGACCCTCCAATCACTAGTTCAGACCTCCAGCTTCAACAATTCGTCAGGATCAGGACTCAGTTTCCTCACAACCTGACAATTCTCCCCCCTTTTGGACCCTTGCCCTCAAGGGTTAAAACTTGGAAATGTTATTAGTTTTTGTAATAAAATCTGCATCTTCCCAGGTCGCAGACTCCTCTGGAGAGTTAACCCAATGTACCAACCATTGCATCACAGGAGCATTGTTCCGAGGTACAACTTTTCAGAGGTTCAGTCTGAATATTCCCTTCTCCATCAATTAGCGGTAATTCGGGGCTAGGAATGGCTCTTGTCCCAATTTGCTTCTTCAACTGGCTTAACATGAAACACATGATGAAGCTGCTTTTTAAACTTACAAACACTACATTGCCCCGGTGTCCAGGGTTCCTGGCATTTATAACACTTACCCCCATTCCATTTGCTATTACTCACTGCTGTAGACTTCTCACTTCCTTCCTGAGCCCAGCCGTTTGTCCTCTGACTTGACTTCCTTTAGCCACAACTCCAGAATTCCAACTTTGGGCCTTCTTATACTGTGAACTGTTCTCATAATTTCGGGCATGAGTACAAGCTTCCACCAGACTTCTGGGTGCTAAGGATTTAAGAGGAACCTTGATATAATTTTTCAATCCAGAAATGAAGTACTCTAAGAAATATCCTTCATGCAGTGTGGGATTGTTCCTCCTCACCAAAGTCATCACTTCCTCAAATTTGTCTATGTATGACTCGATTGTACCCAATTGGGACAAAGCTCTGAATGATTCCACAACATCATACCTAGTTTCAGCAGTGAACCTCTTGTTGATCATCTCACAAAATTACGGCCAAGACAAGGAGTTTGTGTTAATCTTGTTGCTACTAATCCACTGGTCTGCTCTACCGGTTAAGTAAACCTCAGCAATTGCTACCTTCTATTCTTCTGGAGTCTCTCCAAGTTCAAAACATTTTTCTGCCTTCCGGATCCAAGCCTCAGGCTGTTCTCCATCAAATTTAGGGAACTCTAGTTTGGGGCCCTTACTAAATTGCTGAGTGTATCTATTGCCTTCTCTCTTATATGTTGTTTG
The DNA here is from genome assembly GCA_036346265.1 of Melocanna baccifera. Taxonomy (NCBI): domain Eukaryota; kingdom Viridiplantae; phylum Streptophyta; class Magnoliopsida; order Poales; family Poaceae; genus Melocanna; species Melocanna baccifera. Next base: position 9,425,770 of record CM070678.1, read on the forward strand.
CCCCTGATTATGGTGACCATGATTCATTTCTAGAGGCCTAGTCCAAGAATATTCCCCAGCATTAGACATCCCATACACTGGAATGTGGTGATTGAGATTCTGATGTGTATATGGAATTGCATGAGGAGGGCTAGAGTTAACATATTGTGGAGCAAAAGTGTTGCCTGCAATTACTGATGGAAACACCCCTCCTCCATATGGATAGCTAGCCATAGGATAATTACCCACCACAGGAGGAAAAACACTGATGCCATAAGTGCCACTAACCTCAGCCGAAGGAATATTACTGAATCTACTCATTCCCATGGATGGGGTAAGGTTTAGCTGTGAAACTGGTAGTATCATAGTGGGTGGTGACACAATTGAATGCCCACTACCTGGGGTTGCTTGGGTGAACTCAACCGAAGTATGAGGCCTCATGCTAGTCTGCCCCAAAGGAGTTCCTTCTCTCTCAACAATCCGGCCATACTATCCACTTCAGCCAGTCTAGATTTCTCCACAAAAGATTTGAGCAAGGCCATCACCTGATTGATCTGAGTTGAGTTCCTCATCATTTGATCTTGGAGTTGACTCAGTTGCTCTTGCACACCACCAAAGTTCTCCTCAATCTGCTGTTGTATGCGATTGATCTCCCTTTTCTTCTCCTCAACATCGCCCGCCAGATTGAATCCCAGATCCTCCTCTGTAGATTTCCCCCCTTTCGGCATTTTGCTTCAGAGATATGATCGCTTCTTCTCACAAATACAGAATTTTACCGGGAGATAATGCAATCCTCCCAAACCTTCTCCGAGTGTTGAATCTGCAACCAAATCTCACTCTGATTTCAACCTTCTTGAACTAGCTAAGGAATTTTATGAGGAAACTTCTTCCTCAACCGGCACTAGTCAATAATAGCTTCCGAACAGTTGTGGCCAAGGATCGTAAGGCTTGGATACCAAAATGTTAGAAACCGGCGAAATGGGGATTGAAATCAAATCGAATCGGGGAGATTAAATCGGAAAAAATAAAGAACTGGAAAGAACTAAAAGGAAAGCAGTAGAACAACGAAAAGAAGTTGGAACTAGGGTTTCATTTCGTCGATTAGTCTCAACAATACATCAAGGACGGCTTATAAGGAGTATGCCGCCTCCCAGATGATGATAGCGATATCAGTACAATGTTTTCAGGAATGACAGTGAACAGTCTCGCCAATGACCGTAAACAGTAATAGGAAAGATTAAAGACCACACCATAACACTAAGTGAAGAGGTAAGAAGAGATATGGACCCTCCAATCACTAGTTTATACCAGGGTTCGGATTACCGGCGGTTACCGGTCGGTAACCGGATATCCCGGCGGTGACCGGGATTTAAAAAATCGGTCGGGAGAGGAGAGAGCAAAGCGGCAGCAGCAAGCAATAGCAATAGAAGAAGAAGAAGCGTGGTAGCAAGCGGCGAGAGCGCCGGCGGCAGACCACCGATTTTCTGGTTTTTCCGGTAACCGGTCTACTCCCGCCCCGCCCACATATTTCATTTGACAAATTTTATCCGGTTTTTATCCGAAATTTCCGATTCACGGCGTGTCGGCCGATTCTGTCATCGCCGATGGCGGGATTTGCCCGAGAGCGGATTTCGATCCTTGGTTTAGACTTCCAGCTTCAACAATTCATCAGCATTAGGACTCAGTTTCCTCACAACCTGACAAAAAGATGGCGTCGGTCATAGGGAGGACGGTGGCGTCGAGGCAAGAGGATGACAGCCAGCTGGGGAAAGGACTCGGAGGCCACAATATATGAGCATTATTTTTTACAGAAAATAAAGTTTGTTTATGAAATAGCGTACATTTTCAAACTCTTATCCAATATTTGGCATTGTTGATTTCTTATACTTTCCAATTTTTAACTTTGGCTATTAGTTTTTATACTAACATGTTTATAAATGGCTATAAAATTATAATATTAGTAAAGTATGTTCTATGACAAACTTAACTGTATCATTTTAATGAGACTTATTGTCAAAGGTTATAAAATTTAACTTTTTAACAATTAATGGTGCCAAGTATTTGAGAAAACTGACAGAGTAAACTGTAAAGTAGTAAAGTGAAAATCAAACAATCTTTGGAGGAGAATCGCAAGAGGTGAACTCTCTATCATCGTTCATGCCTCTGGGGTTCATCTCCAGAAGAACAAACTTTTCGGTAGTGTCTTTTGTTAGCATTAATCCTAGTGCATGCAGCCCAATTCTTAGCATTCAGCAGTGCATGCGCATGACTCTTTATGTCCAGTCTCTTAGAATACTGGACTATAGTTATTGCTTGTATCCTTTAGAATACCGCACTATAGTTATTGTCTCTTAAGCCTGTTGGCTATTAATAAAGAAGGAAGAAAAGAGCAGAGCAAGCAGCTCAAAACATATCTCTAGTTTGCTGTCTTCAATTGGTATCAGAGCATACCTGGGAGATGTCTGCGCTGTCGAGTCGGTCCGCCCCGCACCCACCCCGCCAAAGACCGGCGCCGTTCGCCTACACCACCACCGAGACGTCCGCGACACCGAGATCAGGGTGGTCGCAATGTCGTCGTCGAGAGAGTGGTCAAGGAGGTTGGAGGTGGAAAATACCCAACGCTCACGAAGACGAACTACGCCGAGTGGAGTCTGCTCATGAGGGTTATGCTGCAAGCTCGCGGGCTCTGGGACTCGATCGAGCTTGGCGCCGCGGACTTCCAGGAGGACCGCATGGCACTGGAGGCGATTCTCCACGCCGTGCCCCTGGAGATGATGGCGGGCCTCGCCGTCAAACGGACCGCGCAGGAGGCGTGGGAGGCGATCCGCGTCATGCGCGTCGGGAGCGACCGCGTGCGAAGGGGCAAGGCGCAGCAGTTGATGAAGGAGTTCGAGGACATCTCGTTCCGCGACGGAGAGAATGTCGACGACTTCGCACTGCGCCTCTCCAACCTCGTCACCAGCCTCGCCACCCTCAGAGAACAAATCGACGAAGCTAAGGTGGTCGGGAAGTTCTTACGGGTTGTGCCGCCCAAATTTTCCCAGATCGCGCTGTCGATCGAAACCCTCCTCGACATCTCTGAGCTGTCGCTGGAGGAAGTCACCGGGCGGCTGAAGGCTGCGGAAGACCGCCTCGAGCCGCCGGAGCCGCCGCGCGAACCCGGGAAGCTGTACCTCACCGAGCAGCAGTGGATGGAGCGGGTGCGGAACCGCCGGTCGAGGGAGGACTTCACCAAGTCCGGCAGAGGCGGAAGCGGAAGCCGTCGGCGGCCGCGGGCGCTGCGGAACAAGGCCTTCGGCGCCGCCACTGAAGCGAAGGAAGGGCGACGCGATGATAAGTGCCACAACTGTGGGCGTCATGGGCATTGGGCTAGGGATTGCCGACAGACCAGGAAAGAAAAGGCCCATCTGGCCCGAGTGGAGGAGGTGGATGAGGAACCAGCGCTCCTCATGACCCAGATCCAGGTCTCCTCAGACCTTGCGCCGCCAGTGCCCGCACCATCCCGCGCCGACCCCGCGCCGCCGAAGCTCGCGCCACCCCGCGCCGACCGCGCGCCGGAGCTCGCGCCACCCCGCCGAACCGCGCGCCGGGCGGGCGCCATCCCGCGCCGCCGGAGCTCGCACCATCCCGCGCCACCGGAGCTGGCACCATCCCGCGCCGACTCTGCGCCGCTGGAGCTCGGGCCATCCCGCGCTGACCTTGCGCCGCCGGAGCTCGCACCGTTTCACATCACCGAGCCGTGGGCGCAAGCTCTGCTCGGCATCGACAACGACGGCGACCGCCTTGAAGGGTGGTACCTTGATACCGGCGCTACAAACCACATGACGGGTCGCAGCGACGTCTTCGCCAAGCTCGACCGCGCAGTGGTCGGTTCCGTCAAGTTCGGCGACGGTTCCCTCGTCGACATCCGCGGGTGTGGGACCGTGATTTTCGCCGGCAAGGATGGAGAACACAAAGCTCTCAGCGGGGTCTATTACATCCCGCGTCTGAAGAACTCCATCCTCAGCATCGGGCAGATCGACGAAAGCGGCTCGCGCGTGGTGATTGAGGACGGCGTGCTGCGGATTTGGGATCGGCAGCACCGCCTCCTCGCCAAAGTCAAGCGTGGGCGAAATCGCCTGTACGTGCTTCATCTCGAGGTCGCACGCCCAATCTGCCTCGCTACGCACCACGACGACGACGCTTGGCGTTGACACGAGCGCTTTGGCCACATCAAACCGGCCACCGAGCGGATGAGCGCCATGAAATGGTGCGTGGACTGCCACGACTGGAGCACGTGGAGCAGCTCTGCGACACCTGCGTCGTCACCAAGCAACGGCGAGCGGCTTTCCCGAAGCAGTCCAAGTACCGAGCGGAGGAACCGCTTGGACTCGTCCACGGCGACCTTTGTGGCCCTATAACGCCGGCGACTCCAGGTGGGCGGCGGTTTTTCTTGCTGTTGGTTGATGACGCCACCCGGTACATGTGGATAGCACTTCTCACGGCCAAGAGTGGAGCATCTGAAGCAATAAAAAGGATTCAGGCAGCAGCAGAGCTCCAGAGCGGGCGACGGCTGCGAGTTCTTCGCACGGACAACGGAGGCAAATTTACGTCCCTGGAATTTGCCGCCTACTGTGCTGGTCAAGGTATGCAGCGTCACTTCTCCGCTCCTTTTGCCCCACAACAGAACGGCGTCGTCGAACGCCGGAACCAGTCCATAGTATCCATGGCACGCGCGTTGCTGAAGCAGAGAAGCATGCCGGCAGAATTTTGGGGGGAGGCTGTGACAACGGCGGTGTTTCTCCTCAATCGCTCCCCTACCAAAAGCCTTGTCGGGAAAACGCCCTATGAGGCACAGCGGCCCAGTTTCTCCGTACCTTCGGCTGCTTGGCGTACGTGAAGGAGCAAGGCCATCTCCGCAAGCTTGATGACCGTAGCTCTCCTGTCGTTTTCATCGGCTACAAAGAGGGAATAAAGGCGTACCGGTTCGTGGACCCGAGGACGCGGCGCGTGCGCATCGCCCGCGACGTCGTGTTTGATGAGAGACGCAGCTGGAATTGGGTGACGGAAAAGGATGACGGGTTGTTTTCCAGCACCAGTGATTTCTCCATCAAGTACACTTTCCCCCACATTGGACAGATTCCAGTACAAAATGATGGGGGAGAAGATCTTGTCCAGCCAGCAGAAGAAGCCCGGACTCCTTCACCATCGGCTCCAGCGTCGCTAGTGCCTACAGCAGCTACACCAAGGACTCCGGCAGCGACTCCAGTTTCCTCACCTGCGCCTGAGTTTGTCTCACCTCCAGCAAATGACTCTGCCAGGCTCGATGCAGCGCACGACGACACACCGGTGCGGTATCGCACCGTGGATAATATAATTGGAGAAGGAGATGCGCCACCGGGGTTCGCCTTGCGAGAGTTGGATGAAGCCGAACTACATCTGGCAAGCGCAGGTGAGCCATGCTCGTTTGTTGAAGCAGAACAAGACGAGGCATGGCGTGCAGCCATGCGTGAGGAGATCGACGCAATGGAACAGAACAAGACTTGGGAAGTTGTCAGTCTGCCACATGGTCACCGCCCTATTGGCCTCAAGTAGGTCTTCAAGTTGAAGAAGAATAAGACTGGTGAAGTGATTAAGCACAAGGCAAGACTTGTCGCAAAGGGATTTGTCCAGCAGGCGGGCATTGACTTCGACGAAGTGTTTGCTCCTGTTGCCCGCATGGAGTCTGTTCGCTTGATGCTAGCCATAGCTGCTCAGAAGGGGTGGACTGTCCACCACATGGATGTGAAATCCGCCTTCCTCAATGGAGAATTGAAGGAAGAGGTATACGTGAAGCAACCACCAGGTTTTGTCATTACTGGAGAAGAAGGGAAGGTCTTGCGACTACGCAAAGCACTTTATGGCTTGCGCCAGGCACCGCGGGCTTGGAACGCGAAGCTCGATCATACTCTCAAGAACCTTGGCTTCAAGCAAAGTGAACACGAGCATGCAGTCTACCGACGTGGCCATGGTGAGAAGACTCTGCTTGTCGGGGTCTATGTGGATGATCTAATCATTACCGAGCCATCTATGGAGCAGTTAGAGGAGTTCAAGGGCGAGATGAGAAACAAATTCCAGATGAGTGATCTTGGCTTGTTGTCATTCTATCTCGGCATTGAAGTACAACAGAACAGCAGTGGCATCAGTCTTGGGCAGGCACATTACGCAGCACAGATTCTGCAGTCGGAAGGCATGGAGAAATGCAATCCAGCCCACACCCCGATGGAGGAAAGGCTCAAGCTCAGTCGTGATAGCACGGCCATGGAGGTAGATGCCACGAAGTATCGGCATATTGTTGGCAGCCTTCGCTACCTCGTCCACACGCGGCCAGACTTGGCGTTCGCCGTTGGATTTGTGAGTCGTTTTATGGAACGACCAACAGAGGAGCACATGGTGGCAGTAAAACGCATCCTTCGTTACATTGCCGGAACAATCCACCATGGACTATTTTATGGGCAAGAGGATGGAAGAGCACGGCTGCTTGGTTACAGCGACAGCGACCACGCCGGCGATATCGACACAAGAAAGAGTACAAGCGGCACGCTATTCTTTTTGGGCAAAAGCCTGGTAAGTTGGCAATCGCTCAAGCAAAAAGTGGTGGCTTTATCATCTTGTGAGGCAGAGTATGTGGCTGCCACTACTGCCGCAACACAAGGTCTTTGGCTAGCCCGGTGACTCGGCGAGCTCCTAGGGAGAAAAGCTGAGAAAGTCGAGTTAAAGATGGATAGCAAATCTGCTTTAGCTCTAAGCAAGAACCTAGTCTACCATGAACGTAGCAAACACATCGATCTTCGCTACCACTTCATCAGGGAGTGCTTGGAGGATGGGAGTATCAGCGCTGATTTCATTGGGACCAAGGACCAACTCGCTGATATTTTAACAAAGGCACTTGGGCGAGTCAAATTCCAAGAGCTACATGCGAAGATTGGAATGTTCAAAATCAAACCAGGATTAGTGCACAAAGATTAGGGGGAGAATTGTTAGGATTAATCCTAGTGCATGCAGCCCAATTCTTAGCATTCAGCAGTGCATGCGCATGACTCTTTATGTCCAGTCTCTTAGAATACTGGACTATAGTTATTGCTTGTGTCCTTTAGAATACCGCACTATAGTTATTGTCTCTTAAGCCTGTTGGCTATTAATAAAGAAGGAAGAAAAGAGCAGAGCAAGCAGCTCAAAACATATCTCTAGTTTGCTGTCTTCATCTTTTACATGCAAATACAAACTTTTCGGTAGTGTCTTTTACATGCAAATGCCTTTGTTAAATGCACAGTACTCTACAAAGGAAGAGAGGAAAACAAAAGGTGCATATACGATCATAATTGAAGACATACAATTTCAACAAGTCTATCAATTCAAGGTAAATAATTTTGTCAGATTATCATCCCTTGACATTCTTAAAACAGTTACTGTCACTCAGTAGTTAGTTATCCGGTTTCGCATATTCTGTGTTCTGTGTCCACATCTCGAAGCTCCATCCATCCAGGCAGCAGTTCTTCTGATTTCCGAGACATGGTAGGCAAAGCCTATTTGAGTTTTCGAGTATCTCAATATAACTCACACAAAGCCTTTGGTTCTATCATTTCCTTCTCTGAGGATGGCGACTAAGACCATGTTTTCTCAAAGTTCTGATGTAATTTCGCATCAGGCTGAACTTGTTAGAACCCAGATGATGCAAGTAGTCCCATGTGAAGATCCCAGTCTTGTGCAAATCATCAAACAGTATCCTACGATGCAAACAACTGATTATAGATGAGACTAGCAGATAAAAACAAATTAATCGTTTCTGAGAGATAGAGATGTCACAACTTTTTATCCTGCACGACACATTATTGTCATGAAATGGAAAAACGTCCCATGAATTTTATTCTACAAGGAATATGACTCTCACCGGACTCCATAGTGTCCTACTGCTTCAGCTGACATTATTCCCACATGTCGTCGCCCGAATATAACCTGATTAGAGAAGTACAATCTGACATAATTTGGACTGTAAATACTTAGCAAACAAAACAGTTTTAGGGGAAATACACACCCAACACAAGCTGTTAATTTTCTAAAGGGACACTGTTGAAGTTTTTGTAGGACAGGTCAGGTTTCCAGGGCTAAAAGCCAATAGCTCTAAACTTGCCATAGATAGCGCAGGCCTTCAGAGGCTAAAAATCATGGTTTTTCCACTGCAAATGGCTACAAGGAATACTTAACTAGCAAATGTGCGGTTTGGCCTAACCAAGAAGCTCCAGAAGATCTAGCATAACATGGAATGCGGAAAAATACACTAGAAGGTTACCTTCTCACCAGCTATTGATCTGATTTTGCTGTCAGCCGCTGGGCTGTAAACTCTAAGAAACTCAGCTGGAAGATGGAATGAACTGCCATCCGCAAATCCAACCTCCACCTGAGAAGAACCAAAAATATAGCCCAATTCAAAATAGACCCACAGCCCATACCCCAATCAAAGCACCATATCACCAGTATCAGAGGAAAATTTTGCAGCAAGTTAATATTAGTGAGAAATTAAAAACAAAACTTCCATGTAATTTTTACAACCAACTTTATGTACATCAACAAGGGCACCTAATCATGGGATGGTTATCACATTCAGATTCATTATCGATTGTTTTTTGAAGAATCTTCATTATAAATTGTTGCTTGTAAGGTTGTTTCAGTCGTGGCTGATGATGTAAGGTTGTAGACAACAAAAAAAATCCACAATCAAGATTCCTAATCCTAATGCTAGGATATATTCTCATTCATCGGCAGATAATATCATGCAATGCTTGGAAAGGATAGATTGATGTGTCAAGCAATTGGGCAGTAGACAGTAGGTACTAGTTACTACTAATTACCAACCAAAAAGGATGAAAGAACCCATTTCTCAATTCAAGATAAGCCCATAGAAGCATATTGTACTAAAATATGGATATGATAGGCCGGGAACTGGATGGCCAACCAAGGCCAGAACTTCAACAAGGACACGGTAAGAGAGAGAGAGAGAGACAGAGGGAGACCGAGACAAAGATGACTTTCCCCTACCACTGATTGGAAGCTCTGCACGGAAAGATTTCACATCAGTTTCAGTGCCCACTGGGGGCTCTTCTAACATGCCCATCGGCATTCGCTCTCGGCTGCCCACGGATGAACAATAAGAAGCAATACGTTGTACTCTCCCCCGAATCAAATCCAGCCCAGTTACTGATTCCCCGCATCGAATGAGAAGCTTGTTGGAGCATCCCCCGAACCAAAGAACAATATGTACAGAAGCGCTCGCCTAAATTAGCGATGTTGGAGCAGCCGCAAGACTACGGATTGCCACGATAAGATGGTGAAGTCAACAGCACAAGACGGCGGCCCGACACGGCTGTTGTGAATTTGATCCTTCAGTTGAAGTTCAGAGCACTAGACTAGACGACACAGAACAGAACAATTACCACCAACCAACAGTAAAGCAGCAAGAATCAGGTAAATCGGATGGGATCTGAGGAGGAGGAGGAGGAAGTTAGTCGCAGTGAGCGCAGAAGCAGCAACTCACGGATTTGGGCGGGTGCAGCGCGAGCTTCGTCAGGCGCGGGGGCTGCGCCGCCGCGTGCAGCCGCCGGACCGCCACACCCATCGCCGCCGCCGCCATGGAGAAGCAGCAGCAGGCGAAGAAACCGGCGGAGAGGGAGAGGCCACCTGCCGAGCTTCACTCGGCCGCGATACGAATCTCCGCCATCCGATCACAGCCGTCCATTCCCTCCAAGTGGCGCGTCGTGGTCGTCAACTAAAATCCTAGTATCTCCACGTGGATCCCGGCCTCCCAAACAAAAGCTGGGTTCGGAAAGACCTCGGCTTTTGGTTTATTTACTACAGTGATTTTTTTAATAATAGTGTGCTTCAAAGTCAGTGCGCAAAGGTTAATTGTAGTATATATTATACTGATTTTATCTATATTAATTAAAATTATATATAAATATTTTTTTATAATATCTATCATAAACTACTAAAAATTATAAATTATAAAAAAAAATATAAACTACAGACTAAAAAACGCACCCAAAGTCCAAGAGTGGTAAGGCGCCACTATGATACCACGCGGCCCACCTCGTCACATTGTGTGGCGGTGGCGTGGCGTACAATAAAGCCCAGGCCTCTTCCACTCCTCGCACGCACGCTTGGCTTGCGTCGTAGTAGTAGTGGCCACCCACGCGAAGCAGCGACGCGCCACGAATCAGATGGCGCGGCGCACGCCATAGGCATATCCATCTCCCCGTGCCAAGTGCCGCGGCGGACTCTTCCAGGCCCGTCCGCTCGCCCCGACGTCGGCCGAGCGCGGAAGCAATGCCGCTTGTGCTCGCGCAGCTGCAAGACCTGCGGGACCGCCTCTCCGACAGCCTCCGCCCTTGGAGCCGCTCCGCGCAGTTCTGGATCCGCGCCGCCGACATCTACACCAGCTACAAGGTCCGCGCCTCCGCGCTGCTGCTCCTGCTCCTGTTCCATTGGCCCGTGCGCACCAGGTGTTTGTTGCTATGCCTCTCGGCTCAGGGTGGGGTCTTTTTGTTGGTTGGTCGGTCCAGGTGTGCCAGCTGCGCGCGGGGTTTATCAGGGATGAGGAGGAGCGGGAGGCCATGTGGGAGAAGCAGCACGAACTCGGCGCCCAGAAGATGTACTCCCTCTGTTCTGAGCTCGGCGGCCTGTTCCTCAAGGTGCTTGCTCCCCCTTTTTCTCGGATTGTTTCGCTTTTGTTTTGTTCTCTTAAGACTATAGGCTTGATGAGTTGGAGGAGGATTTTTCAAAATTTCAGCGAGATCAACAGAAGCTGCAATCCGATTACATATACCGTAACTGTAGGCTGTAGTTGTGCACCGGGTGCTTTTTCATGCACGATCGGGTTATACTGTCTTTGTTACTTGATTTGAATGCCCTGTGACTAATGATTTTGAACAGGCTGCTCAAATTCTGGGTAAGCCCGATTTGGCGCCCATGGCTTGGGTGAAAAGGCTTGTTACGTTGTGTGATAAGGCTCCAGCCACGCCGATTGATGTGGTTAGAGATGTTGTGGAGAAACAGTTCGGCAAGAGCTTTGATGAGATATTCGAGTGCTTCGATGTTGAGCCTGTTGGATCTGCTTCTATTGCACAGGTTCGTGTTTAGGTACTTCTCTTCATCCGTATCATCTGGAGAATTGTATAACATTAGTGCTTTGCATGGTTTCCATGATTCATAGGCATGTTCATATGGCATTTGCTTCTTTGTACCATAACGCCTTGTTGCAAAATTAATTTGAACAGATCATTGATGCCTCACTTATTAAGCATTGTTTCATATTTGTTAGGTGCATCGAGCAAAGCATAAATTATCAAAGACAGATGTTGCTGTCAAGGTTTGGACTACATATGTGTATTCCATAAACAACCGTTTCATTATCTCAAATGTGACTAATTTTTATAATGCTTCTGGAACTATCCACTATCCAGGTTCAACATCCAGGAGCAGAACATTTGATGATGGTCGATATCCGGAACATGCAATCATTTGCCTTGTTTTTACAGAAGTACGACCTCAACTTTGATCTGTACTCTGCCACCAAAGAGATGGAAAAACAGGTTTTTATCCAGTCCAATAGCACTGTTTTTTGTTGCTTCTCCCAGTATACTTCCCTACACCTGTTCTAAAACATCAAGAAATATTGGACCTCTTACGATGTTTATTATTTTCTTGACATAAACTAGAAGGCAGATTGCAGTATTTGTTCAAATGTAACTATTTATCATCTTTGATGATATGGGAATGTAAGAAATTTCAATTGTAAAACATTAGATAACATCCGCTCATCCACAAATGAAATAGACTTGAGCCACTAAGGCTATTGTTTATTGGAAGAATAAAGAAATGAATTTTCAGAATTCACATTTTAACCATTAGAAACAAGAAAAGATACACTATTTGCTGGGGCACTATTATTGAATAATTACATATAGTATTTGAATGTAGGAGACTAGATGTTCGTATAGATTGCTGTACATAAAATTGCATCTCCTATATTAGAATATGTCATGTGAATACCAGTTTCATCCTGATGCAAATTTCACTATGAGTTGCAGATAATATTTTGTTGTATTCTCATTTTTGTTAACAGTTAAAAGAAATGGAAATCTATGTCATACCAGTCTGCACCTTGTGTGAGGTCAAAACTATTAATTCAAGATATTTTTTTTTTGCATTGATGTGTCATTGTTTCCATAGATATGCTATGAGTTTGACTTTGTGCGAGAAGCGAGGGCAATGGAAAGAATAAGAGAGTTCTTACGTGTCTCCAATAAGAAACCCCCAGTTATGGTGCCTCGTGTGATTCCTGGTATGGTTAGCAGGTATGTTGTCATATCTACTCAATTAGCCAAAGCGTTTTTCAGGTCATTTTACTGAATCCTACTTCTGCACCACTATTTGCAAGTAGATACAAAGAGAACCATCAATTGGATGGATTCAGGAGAGCAGTTATAAATTGGTCATTTGCTAATAGCTGGAAACTTGAATGGAATGAGATTTGCTTCTTTTCCTTCAAGCGGAACTTTCCTCCATGAGATACTACTTTACACATAGTGAATACTTGCATTTTCTACTGCGTTTTGCTCCAACAGACATTACACAAGGACATGATGCAGGAGTAGTTTCCTTACCCTTTATTCTATTGGCACATTTAACCTATCATTTATAGTTGATCTGCCTGCCCCTCTAGTCTCTGTATCTGCCCTTCCTGGGACTAACATTCTTATGTGTTGGCTGGTTAGGGATTTTGGTGCTCATGAAAAAAATAACTATTCATCGTGAATTTATTTGCTATTTTGTCACATCAAGAAGTCTGTTGCAAATGTAAGAAATGCTGTGATTGTGTATGAATTTATCCAGTGTTAACTGTTAAATAAAATAAAAAGTGCATAACTGAGATGTAACAATAGTGAGTTGGTGACTTCATTTTTGTTGAGCCAAGTCCCTCTTCTGTTCCTTTGCAGAATCAGACAACCAGCGTACGTGATTTTTCTTCTTTTGAATTAAATGGGCCTTTTTGTTTCTTTGCTTTGTTAGGGAGGTCTTGGTCATGGAATTCATAGAAGGGACTCCAATAATGAATCTTGGCAATGAAATGGCTAAAAGGGGCATTGATCCTGGTGGTAAGCTTGCAGCAATGGCAAAGCAGTAAGCCCCTTCATCTCAAAAGAGTATGGTTCTCATTTGCTTGGTTTATGAAACCTTGCATTAGTTCTCTCTCCTGTAGTATCCTTTTGATGGGTTAGTGCTATTAGAAAATATAATATAACTTCATGCCATTCAGATCTAGTTACTATGAGTAGACCTCGTAAAATACTTAACCATTGTCATTCGTTTTTTTTTTTTTTTTGCAAATTTAATTTGGTTTAGAGCACGTCCTTCAATTGTTTCGAATGCTCAGGCCATCTCAAAAAATACCTTCTCGTTTAATGCAGGAAGATTTTAACAGATCTTACACTTGCTTATGGCCAAATGATCTTGAAGGATGGTTTTTTCCATGCAGATCCACACCCAGGAAACATTCTTATCTGCAAGAACACAGAGGCAAGTGACTCTCTCTGAGACAATCCCCCCCCCCCCCAAAAAAAAAAAAAAAACTTTCCTTATATGGTATGGCATCTTCCAGTTGAATATTCTTTATGGTGGTCCTCTATTAGGTAGCTTTACTTGATTATGGACAAGTGAAAGAAATGCCAGAGGATTTGCGGCTTGCTTATGCAAATCTTGTAATTGCAATGGCTGATGATGACTTTTTGCGGACTAAAGAAAGTTTCAGGTATACTTAACTTCTTGCCATGTTTGGTGCTATTTCATGCAAACAATTATAGCATATATGAAGCAGTAAATTGAAATCCGTCGATGTACTGTTTTGTAACAGAACAACTGGGCTAGCATAAAACTTAAACACAAGATGGAATAATGGTTATTTCTAATTTCCAAATGAAACGGTATAGCCAAGGGCAAGATGGAATAATGATTGTTGGTGAATAGTTATTGGTATATTACTTTTCTCTTATGGATTTTTGAAATATTTCAGGGAGTTTGGTATTAAAACATGGAGTATAGCTGACAATGAGCTTGAAGAACTGTTCCAATTATCCCTTAGAATGTTTGATACAAGATTACCACCTGGAGTAACTGTTCTCTCACCCTTTGCCAAGGATTCTTCTCTGAACAAAGTTGGAGTGCAGGTATGTGACTATATAATGTACACTTCCGTACTCCAAACATATAAAAACCAATGACCTATGCTGTTGTTCCTCCATTTACTTGCCAATTCTTACGGACATACGGATGATTTGTCTATGTATCAGTGCTTTAACTTCCAGAACTGCTTCCTAAAATGTCTCGTTTCTATTTGTTTTCCTACTTGAAGAGCTTCCCGGAGGAGTTATTTTCGGTGCTTCGAACGATACAACTGTTGCGTGGGCTTACTGTAGGGATGGGACTTTGTTTCTCGTGTGCTCAGCAATGGAGACCAATTGCCGAGGAAGCTTTGTTAAAGGCTGGGAGATTGAAAGGTAATTATTTCTTGATCAGCATAGATAGTCATATCCTTCAGTCTAATCAACATGCATCGTGTTCTTCGTCACGCTCCTTCTCTAGATAGTGACTAACTCGAACTCTGTCTTGTTGATGCAGACGTAAAATCAAGAAGCCCAAGGAGAAGTTTTCTCGGAAGTCTGTTTTGGAGAAGTAGAGATAACGACAGCCAAAGAACGTGATGTATGAAACATTCTGTAATGATGGTTTCTCGTTTATTTGTTTGAATACATGGTTAGGGAATATATTTGGATCCACCATACACCGTTGTAAACTACACAAACATTGTCGATGGAAAATAAAGTTGTCACTTGTCACATTTTTTGTAGAACAACTTTGGCTCTTTTTTTCTCCCAGTTACATCGCACCGCCTGTAAAAATGCAATGCATTCTCAGGCTCACTCATGTGGGGTCCATGTGTCAGTCAGATGGATTTTTTTGGGTTGTGGTGGTTGGCACTTGGCAGCGAGGTGGAGAGTTGAGGCGAGCGGCCTGCTCGACGTTTTCACCGTCCAGTTGCCACTCCGGAATGCGGAGTCATGGCCCTCACCACGCCGTGGCACCTCCTCGCGCTGGGGCTGGCTCTGGCCTCGCCCGCTGGCCGCTGGCTGGTTGCACGCAGAGCAGCCGACTATTGCTGATAGACAATCCTATCTAGACAGATCCTCTCTGTTTGGATGGATGGGAATTACCTACAATCCTACCTAGACAAATCCACGTTATTAGCTGCGTATGTCGGCGTGCGTGCGCTTGCTTGCTATGACACTCCGACACTCCATGTTGAAAATTGTCGCCGAGGGCCTCACCGCCAGCCCCAGCATCGTGTGGTGGCCTTCGTCTTCCCACTAGCTTCGTGGAGAATTTGCAACATTTAGGCCATTTTCATCATATATGTCCCCCGACTATATATACATGTGTTGTTTGACAAAGAGACAACGTTGATTTTATTTTAAAACTTTCATACTTGGTTTTCATGTATTTGCAACATTTAGGTTCAAACTTTCATACTTGATTTTTCATGTATTTGAAATATTTAGGCCATTTTCATTGGATGTTTGCCCCATAAACCCTTCTCTTCCGAGTTTTTTTTTTTAAAAAAAAACCTTCTCTTCCAAGAGATACTCGATCTGTTGTAACCGGGACTCTTCTTATGCTTCCGCGGTTCGGCCCGTATTTTGCCCTAGATCGTAAGTGCCGCTATCTTTTCTAGCTCTGCACCATGCGTTTTCGTTTTCATTTTCATCTCTAATGGTCATGCACATGGCGGATTCGACCAAACTATACGGATAAAAAGGAAGCGATAGAGCCCACGGAGTTGGCTAAAGCGGTGCCATTGCCAACGCCGCCATCGGCTGAGAAGCCCTTCCCCTACCTATGGATCTTGCAAGACTTGGTGCTCACAGAAATCTCTGCTTTCATCATCTTTGTCTGGATTCAAGTAGCCTACACAGAGTCGCTCGTTCCATGGGGCCTCGCATTCGTGTGAGGCTACTACAGCACCCACTTCATGGCGTTCTTCGCATGCTACGTCCGCGGGCGGCTACTGTGCCGCTTCTACTACTTAAAAAAAAGAGTTGGTGGTGATGGTTCATTTGCCTCTCTAACTAATACATGTGCCAATAGGTGGCCCCCTGCTTTCTCCTCTCACTAGCGATTCATCCGCATTTCCTCCACCTCCACATCCGCCTCCTTCAATCCCCTTCCTCTTCTCTCCTCTCCGTCTCCACATCCGGCATCGGGGCTCCTCTTCCTCTTCTCTCCCTGCCTCCTCTGCCTCCTGGATCCCTTTCCCCTTCTCTTCCGGTAGACACCCGGTGCGGCAAAGACTCACCCCTACTCGCCCATGCCTCTACCCCCAAAACTTCTCCCCTAAATATCCTCCTAGCGGCTCCATATGAGATGCAACCACCTCTTCGTCTCTTCCCCTCCCTACTCTTTCCCACCAATCCAAGCCGCCCTCAGCCATCTCCTCCTCCGCGTCGCCATCGCCTCACCCTCCCTTCTTGCGTCGCTAGTTGGACCTCAGCTGGCAAGGTCCATCCCATTAATCAACATTGCCGGCGACAACGAGGTTATTGAGTTGTATGCACCAACCAATTCATCCAAAAGCTTAAGCTGATGAGGAAAGACGGGCAATTCACTTATACTTCGACACTCCCCCTCACGTATAGACTCTCTCAGGCCTAAGACGTGGAATAGAAGTGAGCTGCAATTATTTTTTTTAATTGTGCCAACCGGGTCTCGAACTCAAGACCTCTTGGCTTTGATACCATATTGAGTTGCATGCACCAACCAATTCACCAAAAAGCTTAAGCTGATGAGGAAAGATGGGTAATTCACTTATACTTCAACAGAGGTCTGTCCCGATGACTGCTACCTCCTCCCTCGAGATTCTGATGCCTCCTCCCTCAAGATCCCAATGACCGCCGTCACCTCCCTCGAGTTTCGACGATCGTCGCCTCCCTCTAGGTCCCGACAACCGTCGCTGCTGGATCCACGACTGCCACAACCTTCCTTTCTTCTCCAACGATGTTTGCCACCTTCCCCTTTCTGGATCCACGATGTTGACACCTCCCTTTCTTCTTCTCCCAGCCTGGTCGCTCACTACCCTTGGCTAAGATCAACATAGTCGGGCTTGACCCTTGGTTAGCCGCCGTCAACGTCCTGATCTCCTCTACACATGTCATCGCTATTGGTTCAGATCTACGGCGAGTACCAAACACCAATTGCCCTTCAATTTTACACTTTTGCTTCTATATTTATAGTTTATGAAGTAAATCTTTTTTTAGTTCCCGGCAATTTGCTTGCTTACTGCTGTAGCTAAAGTGGAAGAAAAGGCTACTAATTTCTCTTTGTTTAAATGTGCCATCTAGTAAAAAGAATGCACACCATGTGTCACAAATGAACTTTACTTCTTTCAAGTTGTCAAGCACCACCCAACTCCGAAGAAAAAAACATGTGCTGGTTGCATGCAAGTTCAGTCATTGAAACAACCTGAAAACTTCAGAATTAAATTTGAATTTTCTTGGATTTTGTTTGTCTTCTCCAGCCAAATCTTAACCTTTGATCTTGCCTTGAGATGCGTGCTCATCTCTCTCCTTGGCCTCCTGCTTTCTTCTCCCGCTGGCACCCTCTTAGAGCCATTTTCTCCCCCCCTTTTTCCCCTGTGCGCTGTCACCGTGCCAGTGTGTTCCGCTCGCGCCCATGCCGCAGCGCCCTCGATGCCCTATCGCTTCTGCCGCATCAGCACCTGCCCGAGATGGCCCCCCAATCCTGCGTCATCTCCCCAACTGCTTCGCCCCTCCCTACGCCCAGCGGTCACAGCCCTCCCTTCGTGCGACAACTCCCTCCGACTGGCCGTGCGAAGCCACCATCCCCAGCGCCATCCTTCCTCATGAGCTCCCGCCAGAGTCATAGCACAGTCGGCATGGTCACCTCACCTCGGGAAGGAACTCCCCGCCCTTCTCTTCCGTGCGCCGTGGCCACCCATTCCCCCTTGCAGTTTCCCCACCTCCTCGAGCCTTTAAAACCCAATTGCGCCCGTGGGTGAACTCCTGCCACTCCTCTCTTCCTCCTCCTGCAGCCATTTGAGCTCTCACCTCCCCTAGCGTCGGCGCCACCCTCCCCCGGTCCGGTGAGCCGAAATCACGAACTCCCTCTTCCAACGATTAAACTCCAATTGCTCTCGGCTGAAGCATCACCAGAGCATCACAAACTCGAACCCCAACTCGATTTTGCGCGAGAGTGCCTCCTTCTGTCCAGCACCGTGTACATCCCCACCGGACACCGCCCCTCTCCGTGGCCAGCTCCGCAGGGGCCCTCCCAAGCCCTGCCAGTGCAATACCCTCGAACCACACCTCCCGTGGATGGTGAATCCGAAGCCCAACTCACATGAAACCTTCTAGAACCTTCTCTAAGCTCCCAAGTCCCCACCACCTTTGCTCCCCTCCGCTACCGCCACCCCAAATAGTTTCGTTGATCCGAGCCCCAAAATGCGCTCCCCTTACTTCCCTGATCATCCCCATACTAGCCATCGTAGCGGAGGAGCAGCACTGAGGTCAGATTTCATGGGGAAGTGCACCCCTGTCTTCCTGCCCCCGCGCCGAGCTGAAGGAAGAAGACGACCGCGGGCGCGCAGGCGTGGCCTCGCCTCGACCCTCTGTTCCGGATCCATCGGCCAGCAGTCCGGGCGCCACGTTCCCAGGCCACTCGGCCGAACTACCGCGCGAGTTTGGGCCGCTTCCCCCGGCCTGCGCATCCGCTCGTTGCATCCGAGCGGTCCCCGCTCCATCGAACGGTCGCGGCCCCGAGAGCCGTCCACTTGGGCCGATCGGCCATGCGCACGCGTCGTGCATGGGCCGCAATGCCGGCCCATCCGTTGGTTTAAACGCGCAAGGGCGTATTCCGCGCGGCAACGTGGGACGGGCCGATTACTGTAGTGTGAACAGTGACTTCTCACATTTTCTAATACCCGAAAAATCCCAAAAATAGCTCATTTGAATCATTTCGTTGCTTCGATTCCATTTTCGATACTTATTGACACTAGTTCCACTCCCAAAAATTCCAATCTAACCCATCCTAATATTTGTTTGCTTGTTTTAGCACCTATTTCCTATCCTTTTTCAAATAACTGAAAAATCCCCAGAAATACTTCTTTGAACCATTTCGTCGTTTCGATTCCATTTCCGTTGTCCGATAACCCTAACTCCACTGCCAAAAATTCAAACCAAGCCATTTGAGTATTTCTTGCATTTATTTCTTTTCCTCGGATTATTTTATTTCATTTTATTTTTCCTAGCTTGATTAGAGGCAAGCACGGATTTAATTTGCTTGCGTGTGTTTTCGCTAGTTCCGAGGAGGCCAAAGCGGCAATCCAAGGCTTCCGAACAGGTTTCCGATGTTTACAAGGACGTCGAGGTTTCGGATTAGCGAGGCAAGTTACAAATTTTTTAGCATGTTGAATCTATGAATTCCTTATTATTTATTTGTATGCTATTTGCATCATATTAATTGCTCAAGTTATTTAATTAAAGTAGATATTTAGAATAACATGATACATATAGTTATGACCTACCACCCAAAAATTGCCCTATTTAACTTTGAGGCCACATTCACCTTGACAACCCTAGTATTATTAAATTAATCCATACATGACCATCACATTTTATTCACATGAAATAACGAGCTATCAAGATCTTGATAGTTCGCCGGTAAAACTATTTTAAAAATGTGCTAGGGTAGGGCGGAAGTCGTGGAGTGCCCTGTAGTGGACGAGTCCACACCCTACCCTAGGGTGGAGAATGCAGCAGACAGGTGCCGGTACAAGTATTGGACGGGACCCAGTCGTGGTTGGCAGTCTCAGAAAGTGCAGCAGTCGGGTACCGGTACAAGTATTGGACGGGACCCGGTTGGTTGGCAGTCTCAGTGGAAAAACATAAGGACTTGACCCTTATACTGAGTATAAAGCACAGTAACCGCTCAACCACAAGTATTGGACTATCAATCCTGGTCCGGTAACTGCTCAATTTAATTGAAACCCTACAGGAGTACAAGGTGTGGTATGGACTAGTTATCGAGGTAATACATAACTCGTTGTACACACACAACGGTAGGTCTTCACAAAACTTGGGCAGTCGACCGCAGCTTGTGCGGTCGTATGCTTTCCGAACTGGCCCGTGGATACCCAGTGTAGTGAAGAGTCAAAACCTATCGGGTAGAGTCTATACATTAAATTGAGCAGCAAAAGATCTGGTTTTCTCAATTCAGTCGCACGCTAGCTGAGCGTGTCTTGACATTGGTAATTGAGAAATCTTGTGGGTAAAGCTGAGAAACTCTGCAGAGTGAACTAAATTGTATTCGAATACGCCGTGCTTCCGGCTAATGAAGCTGTGTTTGATTGGTGAATCCAGTAGCAAGGCATAAGTAGTTTTCTGGTATTTTAATCGGTGTAAAGTAAACAAGAAATGTTTTGAAACCCGCAACTCTTTAATTAGTATTATTGTTTTACTGTTTTGAAGACTGTTTATAAATAAAATCGCATCCACATAAAATAATAAAACCAGTATACTCCCTCCCTTGTAAACTCCATGCATGTATTAATTTAGGGTTTACCATTGTGACTTGCTGAGTACGATTGATTGTACTCAAACTTGCTATATTACAACCCCTTCAGATACCAGAAGAAGCAAGCGTATTCAAGTGTTCGTGTTAGGGTTGCGACCGCACACAGGCGTTCATGTGGGTGTTTTCTTCGGATCTTCTGATTGTAAGTTATAATTCAGGCTTGGACGCCCATAAAACTAATAACTAACCATTAGGTCTTAATTTTGTCAAACTAAACCATTTTAAATGCTCGTAAGCAGGCTCGATGCACCTTCTATCCACAGCAGAACTCCTGAGCTGTTGCGGGACGTACGTCGCTCCTATTCCCGAAAACGGGGGCGTTACAGTCATGACCCCTGTCTAATTTCTTTTTCTCTTTTTCTTACTATGAAGACACACATTGGTTTCATGTAACAAACTTGGCTTAGGAAATTGGTTGCATGCAGACAGGATCAAGGATTGTTCATCAGTAAGAGATGATATGGTGTGCACTTCTTTTTTCTTCTGTGGCCATTCTTCGCCAACTAAACTTTATGCATACTTAAAGGTCATGCAACTTTACGCTAATTTAAATGGTACATATTGTCTCCAATACTTTACATACATTGAATGGTCACAATTTTCTTATTGTTAACATTGCCCTTTTTGGTGTTGATCGTAATATTGTTATATTGTCTTTCAGTAATATATGATGATAATATTGTATTTAAGAAAAATGTTAGCCTCTTTTTATTTTTTTATCAGGTTGCTCTAATGTTGTTTGCCGGCACCTAGACAGTTTGGAAGAAGTGAGGTGTGTGGTGGTCGCCATGTCTAGAGCGGAGAAAGACTAACCCTAGTGAATTTGAGGTCATTACACTTAATTTGTGGAGCCGGTCCAATTTATTTAGACTTACTTCAACGTGTACTAGCGAAGACCGGTAAGTCATCGATACCATGGGAAAAACATCGCATGTCTCTATTGTGGTTATTTTTTATCTTTATTCTTCCACATTTACATTTGTCGCTATTGAATTGATATATCTTTTGTAGTTAAGAATTATACTTGGTAGAGACATAGTTTGCAGTGCCTTAGAAAACTTTTAAAAATTTGCTCTTAACTTGTGTTAGGATCATTTATTGCTCCTTGTTGTCATAATTGTTAAACTTAGAGTGAAAATTTTAGAACATCCTATTCACCCCCTCTAATCAGTTATACTTGATCGTACAACCGAGACCTACAATCAACTCGCAGGTAAGCATACCTTTGAATATGTGATCAGATTATCTTCAGTAAAAAAAATATTTACCTACTAACTTATTATTTCCTACATCAAATCTATTTAATCCGGATGAATGCTAAGTAAAAGAAATAAAAGAGGTATAACAGTCTCAATTGATGAAGCAGTTGACCTGTAGTATAAGTAAATAGTGAACAGAGGGTGCCTTGAAAAGGTAATAAAGGATAAGGTTGGGACCCTCTGCATAGGGATAAAATATAAAGATATACAAACTTTACTCGTATAATAGACCATATTGGTCATATCAACCATTGTTCTATCTAAAGACGAGCAAAATCAGTAACTTTATCAAGGTTATTATGCACTCCATAACTGGGTATGCAGATTTATCTAGGGAGAAAATCGGGCGAGATCTCAATTGAACTTTGGGCTATAAAGGATAAGCCCAACGTATATATTTAGCGATGTAGTATGTCAGGTGAAGGAGTGTCTGGCCCAACCAACGACTAGCTCATAATTGGGTGGGTGCTGGGTGAGGGTGAGAAACCACCTCGAGCCAAGGATTATGAGTAGTTGGTTGGAGGTATAATATATTGAGATATAGGTAAAATTATATGTTCTGATTTGAACATCGCATATAAGGAAATGCAAAGATCCATTCATTACAAAAATTAGGATGATTATGGATAAAGTGATATAAGCCTATGCAGTACTATGTAAATCATAAATTCATGCATGTGTCCTGGACTAGAGGCTACGGGAGCCAATGGAGGTTTTATCTATTTATACGAATGTTCAACGAATTTTTAAATTAAAATATGAAGTTCTTCTCAACCTAAAAATATTTATTTTTGAGATGTTATAAGAATGAGAATGGATTTGAGGAAATATTGGCTTATGAACATACAAATGCATTTTTGCTATTAATACTTACTAAGCACTCTATACTCACTTCTATTATTATTATTATTCTTTGTTTAGAGGTTAGCCAATCTAAGATTTCACTTGGTGTGGAGGATGCCTACCCAGATGAGTTCTATACTGAGTGGGAGGGAGTTGGTTTTGAGTACGACCCGTATGAGGCAAAAACCTTACACGAGATCTGGGACGGGTAGATTATTACTAGCAGATCGAGCATGACTCTTAGGGTATATGTAAATTAATGTGATATTTTATATTTTCTAATACTTGTATAATTATTATATAGATTAGAACTATTTTCGTACTTATTGTATTATTCAATCCCCAATACCTTTCAAAAGTCTTTAGCCCTGCATGGCTATGTTATGTAATATTATGTTTTGTCTCTAATTATTGTTCTGCTGCAACACTTTGATAGATTTATTATTAGATGAAATAATGTTTTGACAAATTATAATCTATTGACTAGTGTTATTTTCTTTTGATAATGACACGGGTCGCCACATAGATGATTCTAGTACATGCATGGTAAACAAACTAGGACATGGAAAAATAACTGATAACCTTGAGCACTATATATAAGTGCAGGTATTCGGTTGCTAGTTGTGTTGTAACGATGCACCGGTTAAGATTTCTAGTTTACTTATCTGACAAGATTGGGCCTGGGTCAATTCATCATCGATAAAACATTCCAGTTTCATGCACAAGACAGAGAACATCCCAGCTTTAAACAAGGAGGTCACTAGCTACATGCTGTCTTCCTTCGTAAAACAAAACTTTTCCCTTGATAAAAAGAAAGAGTGAAATAAAAGGAAGATACAAATAAATAACCAAAAACCTCCTGCATGCGGTTAGATTGGTTAAAAGACCTACACAAAATTCATCAAACAAGAAGAGCTATGTGGAGGGGCCTTATTTTTGTTGAGGAACCGTCGCTGGCAACCAGTCCGATCAATTCCTCTGCTTAGAACAAAAATGAATCAACCACAGAAGACAGAATAATAGATTGAACATAGAGAGAGGTAGAGAGAACTCCTGGTCTTTCTTTATTGCTTCAATTGATTCAGTACAAAATCTGTCATATGGCTCCCTATTTATAGAATATGGTGAGGTGCCCACCATGGGCCAGGACTCCTAGCCTGGGCCTAAGTTTCTTAACACTCCCCCTTGGGTACTCGTCCGTCATGCTCATGCCTCATTAAAACTCCACAAAAACCCAGTGGAAAAAATTTGATGAAAGAGTACATGATTCATGTTATGCTACGATGCATGAATTGCCTCAGTAAAAACCTTGGTCGAGAAACTTCAGGAAAACTCGTCAAGAGAAAAGAGTACAATTCACCCAATTTCATTTGGTCTTTTGGACTTAGTTCTATTGGGTACTTAATCTTCATTATTAAGATTTGCTTACGAGCTTGAGAAAATTCTCTCCCTGAATTCTGTACTTCTCTAAGTCTCATCATTCCAATCCCTCGCACACATCTTTCGAAGCTAGATGTGGGGAGTGACTTCGTGAACAAATCTATCAGATTTTCACAAGACTTAGTATGCAGTACTTTAATCTTGCCCATCTTTTGCAATTCATGAGCACAGAAAAACTTGGAATTGATGTGTTTTGTGGGATGACTCTTTACATAGCCCGTTTGCATTTGTGTAACGCAAGCGGCATTAACCTCATAGATAATTGTGGGGGTTTGCACAATGTTCATCCCACATGACTACTGGATATGGTGAACCATTCGGCGGAGCTAAGCGCATTTTCGTGTGGCTTCATACAGTGCTATAATTTCTGAGTGGTTCGTCGAGGTAGCTACAAGGCTTTGCTTAGACGATTTTTAGGAAATTACAATTCCACCACACAGAAATACATAGCATGTTTGTGACTTTGCGGTATGCGGGTCAGATAGGTACCCAGCATCTACATAGCCAATCAATTTCAGATTTTGATTCTTTCTGTAAAACAATCGAAGGTCCTTGCTTCCTTGAAGATATCGGAAGATGCCCTTTATGCTCTGCCAATGCATTTTGGTAGGTTCTGCACTGTACCTTGCTAAGAGGTTCACGGCAAATACAATGTCCGATCTAGTGCAGTTTGCTAAGTACATGAGTGCTCAAACTGCACTCAAGTATGGGAATTCTGGTCCCAGAATTTCCTCCTCCTCTTACTTAGGTCGGAAAGGGTCCTTTTCTTACTGTAAAGACCTCCCGATCATCGGTACTTTTGATGGGAATGTATTCTCAAAGCCAAACATTTCTAACACCTTTTGAGTGTATGCCGACTGATGTACCAAGATTCCTTCAGGGACATGCTCAAGCTACAGGCCTAAGCAAAACATTGTCTTACCCAAATCTTTCATTTAAAATTCTGACTCTAAGTAAGAGTTTGCTTCTTTTATATCTTCCACTGTCCCAATGATATTCAGATCATCTACATACACTGAGATTATACAGAATCCATTCTGGGATCGCTGTATAAACACACAGGGACAGTCTTCATTGTTCGTGTAGCCTTTCATACAGAGAAAGTCGCTTAAGCGATTATACCACATTCTGCAAGATTGCTTTAGTCCATACAGGGACTTTCTAAGCTTCACACTTTATAGATTTCTATATGCTCTGTATTGGTTCGGGAGAGGGATTCCTTCAGGGACTTTCATGTAAATCTTCGAATCCAAGTTACCATAAAGGTATGCAGTTACCATATCCATCAATTTCATTTCAAAATTCAAGTTCACTGCCATTGAGATCAAATATCTAAAAGTAATTTCACTCATGACTGGGGAGTAGGTTTCTTTATAATCAACTCCAGGATGTTGAGTGAAACCTTGTGCTGCCAGCCTTACTTTGTATCTCACCACTTCGTTTTTTTATTTCTCTTTCGAACAAATACTCACTTGTGCCCTACGGGGTGCACATCGGGAGGTATGCGGCATACGGGCCCAAACACTTCTCTTTTGTTCAGAGATAGCAATTCAGTTGCTATTGCCTTCTTCCAATCTTCCTAATCTGATCTTTTGTTACATTCAGCGAGCGATACGGGCTCGGGATCAGGATTAATGATTGTGATAAATTTCTTTGTGAAGTAGATATCGGCATTGATTGTTGTCCTGTCCAGGGACCCTCCCGTGTGCACATAATTTATAGCTATTTTTTCATGAGTTGCTTCTTCTGGAGCTTCACCTTGTGCATCGCTTCCTTAAATTACGGTGGCAAGTCCCTTTAGTTTTTTGGCTCCGATATGTGCGCACACATCTATGCTGGTTTCTCCCTGCAGGGAAACATTCAAATCCGGTATGCCCTTTCCTGAGGGTTCCATACTGGCGCCAGATCTCAACTGACTCCCCTTCTCATTCTGGGAAACTTTGGTGATCGGCTGTGATAAATCCTTCTTATCCTTTTTCGCTGGGTGTCCCCGGTTACTTGGGATTCGAGGAGCCGGAGTTCTCGTCCTTTTATTCTGAGGCATCTGGACGGGATTAAGGATACCTTCGACTTTATTTGGTATTTCAACCCTCTCCGGTGCATTACGTGCAGGCACATGCGACTTAGTCACACTCTTCAAATCACTAAAGTGATCGGGCAGTTGGTTAACTAATGCTTGCAAGTTGATGATCTTCTGGACCTCTTTTTCAGTTTCACTAGTGCGTGGGTCATGTGCAGGAATTTCCGTGGCTTCCCACGTAATTTTTTGATATTTTTCAACAAGGAGTTGATTTCCTCCCCCTAAGTCAGGAAATTATCCTCATCAAAAATACAGTCAGCGAAGTGGACGGTATGTTAATCTCCCGACATGGGTTCCAAATACCTGATTATGGATGTAGTCTCATAATCAACGTATATCCCAGTCTTACGGAGAGGGCCCATTGCATTCGCTGCGGAGGGGGTATAAGTACATAAATCTTGCATTCAAACCTCCTGATATGAGAAATTTTTGGTGATGACCCTTCTACTAGTTGCATAGGTGAATGGATATTATAGGCCGAAGGTCTAAAGCTGATGAGATTCGCTGCATGTAGGACTGCATGTCCCCAACATGTAGCTGGCAAATTACAATTCTGCAAAAGGGGTCGAGTAATAAATTTAATTCTCTTGATTAAAGTCTCTACCAAACCATTCTGAGTATGAACATGCGGTACCGAATGCTCGACTGCAATCATCATCGCCATGCAATAATCATCAAATGCCTTTGAAGTGAATTCTCTGGTATTGTCCATTCTGATGGACTTGATGCGATGATCAGGAAACACATTCTTGATGCAAATTATCTGCGAAATCAACTTGGTAAAAGCATGGTTTCTTGTGGATAATAAATTCACATATGACCACTTTGAGAAAGCATCAATGAGCACCATGAAATACCTAAATGGCCCTGAGATGAGCTGAATGGGACCGTAAATGTCTCCTTGGATGCGTTCCAGGAATGTAGGGACTTCATCCTTCACTTTCAGAGTGGAGGGTCTAATAATTAATTTCCCGGTGGCATATGCAGGGCACACAAAATTATCGTGATTTGGAAAATTCTTCACATTAATATTATGCCCGTGAGAATTGTTAATTATATTTCTCATCATCCTAAGACCTGGGTGGCCTAATCTGTCATGCCAGAGACAGAATAGTTCAGAGCCTCAAAATACTGTCTTCAGGACAGTGTAGATTGGAGGTGCCTTGATGTTGGTATAATATAGCCTAATTTCTAGTGAAGGAATTTGTTATAATACCCTTTTGCTATTCTATTCACGCTTCGTGATGAGCATGTATTCATTACCGTACTCTTCTTCTGTCTCAACGTGAAAACCATTGGCGCGAATATCCTTAAAACTTAGGAGAGTTCAAGTCGATTCTGGGTACAATAGAGCTTCTTCAATGACCAAAATTGTGTCTATTGGTAGTATAATTATTGCTCTTTCGGAACCAATTTACATGCATCGCTTCCGGCGATTGTCGTAAGGCTGTAATTGCTCTTACGAATATAATATAACTTAGTCTCTCTTAAGATGGTATTCGTTGTGCCACTGTCGGTAAGACATACTTTCTCCATAGGACGCCACACGTGTTCTAATATAAGTTATTTTATTAATATGTATTAGGATACATACAACACATAAATAAAATATATAAATATCAGAACATATCATGCCATTATAAACTGAATAAATGAATGAATTATTCCAAAATCATCCAACCATCACGAGAAAACAAAACTAAAGTACCATCCATGCAAGTTCTAACTTGTCCTTTTAACACGAAATAAATGACAATTAACGTCTCATGCATTCTGTACATCAGACGGAATCAACTAGAAAATTATTGACTTCTTCGGCTATCTTTTCAGGAGTGATCTCTTCCAGATAAATCATGGAGATAGCTGCCTCTAGGTCGTAAAGAGGTGCTGCTGTCGGGATGGACTCAACCTCCATCAAATCAGGCAGTTGCTTAAGATGCTCCCCCTGAACCACTACAAAGTAAGCTTCAGGCTGCCCTTTGCCATCTTTCTTCTTTTGAGCTTGGTGGACATCAATGACATGTTGTGACGCTTTACAGATTCACGACCAATGCCCCCACTTACCACACTTGTAGCAACCTTAATTCTGCTGGCCATATGGTTTGCCACTCTCCTTAGTCTTTTTATCACTTGGAGCATCTGACTTACCTTTCTGGGCAACGGCCTTACCCTTTTTCCCCTTCTTTTCATCAAGAGCTTTCGCACCTTGTAACTTTCAACGTTGGCTTCACGGCCAGCGGAGCTGCTTGGTGGCTGAGTGACATAATTCGGCGTATTCCTTGTAACCATCTTGACGATAGTTGCGGGCGGATTGTACAACATTGGGGTGAAAGGTGGACAGGGTCTTCTCGATCTTCTACTCGTCTGTGATCTGCTTGTCATAGAGTTGAAGATTGGTACAAATCCTGTGCAAGGTAGAATTGTACTCCCCGACCGTCTTAAAGTCGACGAATCTCAGTCCGATCCACTCCTGCTCTGCTTGAGGAAGAATGGTGTACTTTAGCCTCTCAAACCGCTTTTTGAGTGCGGTCCAGAGTGCTAACGTGCTTTTCTCCGCCATATATTCATTCTTGAGAGTAATGCAGAGATGATGCTTGAGAAAATAAAGTGCCTGATCATTCTCCTCAGGTGTGGATTTGGCGTCATGCGGTCTGCCAAGCCCAATAGCCGCGTGGAGCTTCTTGACTCCAAGTACTATCTCGACATCGGATGCCACGTCAGATAGTTCTTTCCATGCAGGGCAAGTTCCTCGAACTCCCGGTTTGTGATGCCAGTCATCTACATGTGCATGAACAGAATAAAATAAGTTTACTTCAAGTAAACATGTATTAAATTATTTACTGCAGGTAAATAAATGGTATAGAAGGTTCTCGTGATGTTTCATAATTTTTCATGTATTTTTCATAATTTTACTGTTAATTTCAGTGATTAAAAGCAATTTAAACAATTACAATTAACCAATACAGAAAATAAATACAGAAAATAATAATTGCATAAATAAATAAACTTCAAATGCTAAAATAATGCAATATTCGGATTCTCGAGACCCTTTTAGGCTAAGATATGAATTTTCAGCGAATTCTGCACTTTCTGGGGATTTTTACGCAAATTTTCAGTTTAATGAAAATTCGCGTAATTTTTTGATTTACCGAGGGGTTTTTCTGTAGAATTTTGGATCCACTCGTAAAATATAGGATCTATTCATAATTTTCGGAATTACGAGGTCCTTTCTATTAAAATAGGGACCCATATGCACTTTTTAGGGGCTTTCTTGTAATGTTTATTACTACAAGTGCTAAAAAACAAAAAGGGCATAAATATCTTGTCCCCCCACCGATCCATATGGATCTCCCATTTTTTTCGGTTGGCGAGCGAGCAATGGAGGCGGCGGCGACGGCGGCGGCGCGCGGCGGCCAGCGCGGCGGGCGGTGCGCGGCGGCGGCGAGGCGGGAATGGCGGCGGCAGTGCGGCGGGTGCCTACGCGGCAGGGCGATCGCGGCGGCAGTGCGGGCGGGTCGGTGCGCGCGGCTAAGCGCGGCGGGTGCGCGCGGTTGGCGCGAGAGGTGCTGCGCGCGGCGGCGTAGCGGATCGCGAGCCGTGCGGGCGGCGGTGCAAGCGGCGGCAGGCTGCGTGGCGCGGCCGGAGCGTCTTGAGCGCGCAGTCCGCGGCGGCAGTCGGCACCGTTCGGGGCGCGGAGCGGCGGCGGCGGCAAGACGCGGCGCGGCGTGCGCAGGTGACGCGCGCAGTGGCTCAAGCGCCCAGTGCGGTGCCGGGCGCAAGACGGCTTCGGGCCGGTGGTGCACGGAAGCCGATCCCTTTTTTCTCTTTGTGCAATGGCCAAACAGAGAAGGAAAACGATGCAAAATTTCTTTTCTAATCTTGCGATGCAATCAACATATACCATTTTTCCCAATCTAACGATCGATATTGTGCCGGCGACTTCAGGTCTGCTCGTGGTAGATTAGGGCGGATTTGCACCGTAGAGATTCAATCTAGAACGTGAATAAAAATTGCAAATTCAAGCGATCTAGAAAATCAATTTTTTAAGTGCTTCGATGATTACCTTCGTTCACCGGAGCGATTTTGTGCTGATAACGTATTGGGGAACCGTCGCTGGAGACCAGTCCGATCGATTCCTCTGCTTAAAACAAGAACAAATCAACCATAGAAGACAGAATAATAGATTGAACACAGATAGAGGTAGAGAGATCTCCTGATCTTTCTTTATTACTTCAATTGATTGTGTATAAAATCTGTCATATGACTTTCTATTTGTAAAATATAGTGAGGTGTCTGCCACTCGTGGTCTGGACCCAGATTTCTTAACAATTTAATTATACAAGTGTTCAAGCGCACACAAACAGAGCTTGAACAGCGTAGTATCAGCTGATCTTCCGTGCGCCTGGTGAGCTCTCTTTATTTACTGCTTTTAATCGCCCCAACTGTAATACTTCTTTCCCCCTCACCTCACATCCATCCGCTGTGTAAGCAAATGCACCACACACACTCATGAGTAATGTGAAGTTTGTGAGGTGTTGGAGAAGTATGCGCGTCGGCCGGCCGGCGAGAGGCTGTCTAGCATTTCCAGCACGAGGCGGCGATGACGGGTTTGCCCTTCCAGCCGAGCACCAGGCAGCCCTTCTCCTCGGCCACAGTGTAGCCGCCGCGGCCAGCGTTCTCCTCCAGCCACTCCCGCGCCTTGGCCGCCGTCTTGATGGGCATGGACTGGAAGCCAGCGCGGCTCATGCGGCGGCGCCACTGGTCCGCGCGCTCGTGCCGCTCCACGCGCGCCGCGCCCTCGCACCCGACCACGTTGCGGATCTCCGCGCCGAAGTGGAACTGCTCGATGCGCGCGCGGCGCGCGTCGTAGCGCGGGAGCGCCGCATCCAGCGCGTCAAACACCGCGGCGTAGTAGTGGAGCGCCTCCATGAACCGGCCGAGGAAGAAGGGCCCGTTGTGGCCGGCGTCCTGCTCCACGAGCACGAACGCCTTGGGCGAGAGCTTGCGGATGGTCTGCAGCACCGAGTTGAGGGCCCCGCGGCTCTCCTTCACCACGCAGTGCAGCTCTAGGATGCTGCTGATGGCGACGGCCTCGTCCGCGTCGATGCCGAGGTCGTCCATGTGGAGGCTCTCGAGGCTACGGTCGATGGCCCTGAACTCGAGGTACATCCCGAGTTCCTTCGCGTGCGCCTCGAGCTCACGGCCGATGCCTCTCATGGTGTCCATGCGGGCGCCGACGCCGGTGATGCGCACGCGCGCCGGCTTGGCGCCGGCCCGGGCAGCGACTCCGTCGAGCAGGCCGCGCCACTGGCGGCCGCGGTCGAGGCCCAGCGTCATGCCCAGGTCCACCACGTGGACGTTGCTCTCTCCCTCAAAGGCTTCCAAGATGGACGCGTTCGCCACGAAGTGCGCGAACCGCAGGTACGGGCACAGCTCGTAGGCCAGCGCGAGGGCCTCGCCGCGCGCGCTGTCGCGCCCCGCGCACGACGGCGGGATGCAGAACGCCATGCTCGCCGGCCCCAGAGCTGGCGAGTGGGCCAGCGCCAGCCGGTCCGCCAGGCCCCGCACGAAGCACGACGCCACGCGCTGGAACGCCGTGCCGTGCACGGGCGAGCCGGCCTGCAGCTCACGCAGCAGCGCCGCGGCCTGCGGGCGGTCGCGGCACGCCACCGCCTCGGCGCAGGCGACCAGCAGCTGCACGAGCCGCATGCCATCAGCTCCACCACCACCTCCTCCGCCACCGTCATCCACAGCGACCCCCTCCTCACCTTGCTCCTGAAACTCCCCCACCGGTGACTCCATAGCCTCCATGGCCTCCACCTTCTGCTTGCAGCTCTCGAGAACGTCCCGGAACCGCTGCTTCCGCACGCGCGACGACTCGGCGGCGCCGAGGTCAGCCTGCGCCGGCGGCCATGATGACTGGTACGGCGAGCTGAAGCAGTCGACCTTGGTGGCCTTGGAAGCCCAGGAGCCGAGCTCTAGCTCGTCGCCGTCCAACGCTGCCTCCTCGGTGCCGTAGTCGTAAGGGTTGTAGTCCAGTTCTTGATTAGTGCAAATCGAAGCATCTTGCTGCGGCAGGTGATGGTCTTGCTGGGAGCAGCAGGAGGTAGCGAAAGAGTTGGACGTGTTCCTGCATGGCTGGTCAGACGCGCCCATGTATCCGTATGCACTCGTTAGTGACGCCTTCTCGTGATTGAAACAAGCTGTATATATATAGATGAGTTGCACAAGGTGGAAGACGACGTGGTATACTAATTAATCCGTCTCCTCTGCAGTGCCTTCGTTAAGAAACTAAAAATGCCTCTGTTAGTACAACTCATGTTTGCCTGTCTCTTTTTTTATCAAGTATTCAAAGGCTTTTCTTCAAGGTCCATGTATAGTACAAATCGAAATGCACGATCGGAACATTCAGAGGTTACACACGAGAGAAAAGAGATCGTTCAGACTACGATTCTCACCAGGAATTACTGAATTAGTAATTACTCACTCGAGCGCCATGGAGAATGTTCGATAGAGAATATTTGATCCAGCATAGTGAGATTGAAAGTTCACAAGACAGATGGGAGGATGGCGTTTGTCGCACGAAAGGTGCCCCGAGGAGAGGGGGTTTTAGTCCGGTTTTGCTTGGCTGGAGAGAGAGCTGCAAAACAGATGGCGTTAAGCTGTTGAAGATGCAGTAGCAAACTAGCAGTATAGATTGTAGAATCAGCTGAATTAGTCTCTTAGTTACGAGCAAAGCTTTCATCTTTAGTTACCTATTGTGGGCTCGGTCTGCACTGGCCATCAGCGCGAGGCATTCGACTGTACTTCTTCGCTGCTGGTTTACAACATTAGTGTTAAATAAAGCATTTTAAAAATGTTAATAAAACCATCTAAATTTGCCATATGAACGTCATGAAACGGGCATATTTGAATATTAATTTAAGATACTAGCTAGTATATGCAAACTTGCCGATTAAGCACATCAATTGATCTTGGCAAGGAGAAGAATTAAACGAAATACTTTTTGGAAATCAATGGTACCAGAAAATACTGGCCGGCCTTAGTCGAGTCAACCGAACTGAAAAGTTCAGAAGGACAACTTAACCATACAGCTGCAACACTCAATAAGGGACGCAATATTTCACTAATCAAACAGCTAATTACGGGTTGCTCACTCAATAAGGGACGCAATATTTCACTAATCAAACAGCTAATTACGGGTTGCTTCATCGACATGGCTTTGAGAAAATTAAATAGTGAAGAATATTAGGGCCCTTTCAACGTAGACGTCACCAGGGACGCCATGTCCGTTGTTCGACACCGTTATAGCACCATCAAACTCTCCTCGGATCGAGTAACAGGTAATTAATAAACCTTCGTTCGAGCGTAACGATTTTAGTTTTTGTACGATTAGTTTGTAAGTTAATTCTCCTTCATCGACAATGCATCATGAGAGATGATTGAGAAGTGCCATTCTGTCAATGTAACCATAAACAAAGCTGCCTGGTACTCCAATTTCTGGCAGTCATGGAACGAAATGCATACGCCATATATATGCCTAATTTGAGTGTACTATCAAGCTGCTCAATTTGTAATTTGAGAGATACAAGTAAGAAAGCTAGGAGTTGTAAGTATGAAAACTAGGACCTTTTTTACTGTCGAGATGTTATTAGTCTGTTATTTTAAGCTGTGGCTTATGATTTTTTGCAGTGATTTATTAGTATAATAAATAGTAATTGCTGAAAGAAACCAAAAACCACTTAAAAGCCAAAAAACAGGCCCACGTAATTTGAGAGCTAAGCTTTTCGGAACAGGGCATACCGCATACGTACCTAAAGATTTAAGAAATTGATCTGTGGTGGTTGCAAATGCTGAGGTCGGAGATGATGCTACAGCTAAAGCAGATGGGCCTGAGTCTTTCAGGTTTTTCTAAGATCCATGGATCATCTATTTCCATTCATCAAAGCAGTGCTAGACTCCTAGTGCTTCGCTTCCATGCATACCGGTTTTGTTTACCTCTGAAATTCCAAAAGGCTAGGATTTGATAATTTTTGTTGCTTTCAAACTAAAAGGATTTTGTAATTTGGTATCAAGTGGAATCTATTGCGTTCGTTTATCATGCATGTGCGCCCTGGCACTCCGCTAATATGTGATCTGGTTTACAATGTGCCGGCTTAACTAGGAAATCTTTCACGAATTGTTACGAACAGTCGTCGAACCCCATGTGTTATTCGTGCATTATTGTTTGTAGCATTATAGTTTCCCGGTCGGGTGGTTGGCTCATGGCCAGCGCTCCTTTTTATATTGAAAAAAGAATATATGCTCGAATTTATATGTCAACATGCATGAAGATTTGGTCATGATTGTATATGTCTTTGCTAATTTGATGAGGCAATCTTGTGCTAGCTAAGCGAATTGTCAGAGCTTATAACGTATATTGCAGTTCAAAATTTAATTACTGGCACGAGAATTGGACATGCATCATGACTCTACATTTCACATACTGCTTTTCCAATTCGATCTATCTCAACAGAATATGCCAAAGTAGTCGTGCTTTGGCAACCTGCATAGTATCCATCTTTCGAGGCTTTACAAGAAAAAAAATCGCATGCTATGTTTGAATGCGGTGCCCACTATCATGATCGTTCGGCTCTATGCTCACTAATCTAATCCTAAGATGTTTTCGATAGATCATACGTTAGCTTTAGACGTTTATAAATAATGGCTAATTAATATGATATCAGACAAAAAAAACCAGTGGTTAATATGAGAATAAATCTGTTATATTGATGCTATTTCTAACTCAAATGTGCCTTTCATAATTAATTAGTTGGTTTATCAAGTAAAATGTACATCTCATTTGAGAAATAAAATGCACACATATCTGATGTGAAGGCCTGTGTAATCAGAGCCAAAAGGTCATTCAGGAATGTAAATCGCTAAAGACCCGTTTGGTAATTTGAGGATCTTATAGAAACACAACGCTAACTCGTAGCCTTTACTTGTACGAACGTATAACCATGAGGAACCATCCAGGAGCCGTTATACATGCCTGACGTCGATCTAGCAGATTTCTACCAAAACTGCCTCTGATTTAATTTATCAGGGAAAAGGAGAGCTTATTTTCAAAGTGACATTCTTGAAATAGACATGATGGAAACGGTAGGATGATTAATTTTCAGATATCTCCTTTAATTTGGTCCAAAATTGGCTGCAAAGCTAGCTATAGTTGTTATCTTATGGACATTGTTAGCAGAGCATATTCATACCGATAGATCGAGAGAACAAGGTTATTATGTAGTCCAAACTAAACACGTCTTGTACGTTACAGCACATGAAGTCATGAACGATGCTTGGCACGAGCTGGTGCTGTGAAGCTATATCTTAGTAGCATTGTTATTATACGTACGGTTTATTTATTGATGTTATTTTGGTACTCTCTTGTGTAGCAGGGACATCATATCGTTGTGGTCGCTTACGCGATAGAATTAAATTTAAGAAGTCTGTTGCTACCATAGCGCTGAAAATTGATAGTTTATGACTGAATTTATATTATAATTGATTTATTCTATACAATAGCTAATGATGACTTATTTAGCATAATTAAATTTTAAAAAATTTAATAAATAAAAAGTAAGTTATTCTATTATGTATAATACAAACGAGTACGAGAAAAAATAACAAAAAAGCTAAAAAAGAGAAAAATATAAAAATATAAAATTTAATAATAGTAAAAAATAAATCAAATCAGAAATTGAAATGAACGGAGCATATGACTCAGAGAAGTATATACTACTGTATAATATACTACGGAAAAGTGGAGTACGAACAAGTACACGGTCGTTAGTGGTGACGAACGCGCAACTCTACGGCCAATCACGCGCCGAAAGGATCTGACACCATCGGTTAGTTAATCGTAGCCCGTTGTTGGTATCAAAGTTACGGCGATAAGATGGATGATCGATCTTACTGAGAGGCGGATCTAGACAAAAAAAAATTATTGATGTTATCTATATTATACTATAATGTCATCTCTACTGATGAACAGTAATAAACAGTAATTTTCTATAGAATTTAGAAAATTTCATTGCGGTCTCATGACCTCAATCCTTATACACTGGATCCGCACCTGATCTTACTCACGTATAGGGAGCGTTCGGAATAGCGATGATTTTTGATTTATGGTTGAAAATTTACTGTAGCTGATTTATTTTTACTATAGTTGAGTTAGCTTATTGTATATAATTAAATTTAAAAAATATAAAAATAAAAGAGGTATGCTAATCTATCAAGGTTAATATAAAAGAATACGGGAAAAAATAAAACACAAAAATTTGAAGAAAAAAAAAGAAAACGACAAAATAGTGCATAATATTTTGAAGACATGAACAATGTTTTGAGCGCTGGTCACGGTGTTTGGAAGCAACGCTGAGCACGGCCTTTGTTTTACCTTTGTTTCTGGGTGTTGATCAGGCCTGCACCCGCAGCTAGCTATTTCCAATAATCCACGTTTTGCGTGTACTTGAATGTCTTAGTATCTTGGGTATACATGCATATGTATGACGTATGTACGGCACAAGCACGCACAGTTTAAACGCAAAACCTGTACGGGGGATCAGGTTGTCTATCGCCTTGTAGGATCCATACTCTGGAATCTGGATGTAATTAAACCAGGGCGTGCTCAGTTGCAGATTGTAATAATCCTTCTGTTACACTAATGTTTTTCCGTCTGCTGCGGGCGGACCGTGTAGGTGCAAGCCTCAGGGTTTGTTACCCGCGCGCTTTGGGCTAACGGCCAGGCTGAAGCTTCAACTGCGTAGTTCGTTTGGGCCATGCTTCCACACGGTGTTACTACCGTACTAATACATGCCATGAACCAGCAAGCCTCCAATGCACAGACGCTTTCGGCCTCTTCCTTCCGGCTTTTAAAATCTATTTTCCAAATTTGTATAGTAATTAACTTTTTAAATAAAATATTTTTAAATAAAATTTACAAATTAATTATAGTACACACTGTAACGACTTAGTTACTATATATATTTTTTTCATATAAATAGCTCAAAAATCATAAACTGTAACCAAAAGCACACACCAATACACCATAGCCATATCAACACGCTTCATATATAAGAGCTGTCTACTCCGATGCAAGCATCTCGACCTTTTCTTTTGCTAACCAACCCCTCCATGTTATTCCATTGGAGAAGTAGTTTACTAATAATGATGATTTATTTTTAAAAAAAAACTAGCTACTAATGATGCATACAGTCGATTTGTACGGTGATCGTTAGTTTAATCTGCGGTCTTCTTGTACGTGTACCACCGGGCGATGATCAGATAGACGCCGAAGTTGCCGATGCAGAGCATGGCGAGCAGCCAGAAGAAGTTATCGAGGTGGGCGCGGTTGATGTCGTCAGGGATCCACCCGAGCCGCCCGCCGCGCGCCGTCGCGCGCGCCACCACGGCCACGAGCACCGAGCTGGTGTA
Source organism: Melocanna baccifera (assembly GCA_036346265.1). Classification (NCBI taxonomy): domain Eukaryota; kingdom Viridiplantae; phylum Streptophyta; class Magnoliopsida; order Poales; family Poaceae; genus Melocanna; species Melocanna baccifera. The sequence goes on from CM070678.1 coordinate 9,463,552, forward strand.
GCTGCCCAGCGCGAAAGACGTGTTGGAAAGCCCCGAGCAGAGGCTCCGCATGGCGTCCGGCGCCTGGTCGTAGAAGAACTCCAGCTGCCCGACGAACGTAAACACCTCCGCCGCGCCCACCACCACGTACTGCGGCACCTGCCAGAATATCGACAGCGGCAGGTACCTCCCGTCCCCGCCGGTGTTGGAGTCGTACATGCCGTGGCGCGCGATGACCTGCCGCCGCGCGACCTCGAGCGTGCCGGCCGCGAGCATGGCGACGGTGAGGATGACGAGCCCCACGCCCATGCGGGCCAGCTGCGTGAACCCGCGCTCGTGGCCGGTCAGGCGGCGCGCGAGCGGGACGATGGCGCGATCGTAGAGCGGCACCCAGAGCATGACGCTGAGGGTGTCGAACACGGACAGCACGGCGGCGGGGACACTGAAGCGGCCGACGCGGGGGTCCAGCGTGTCGCCCTGGAGGATGAAGGTGGTGGTCATCTGGGTGTACGCCGCCGCGAAGATGATGCCGCTCGCCCACACCGGCAGCAGCCGGAGCACGCACTTGAGCTCCTCCACCTGAGTCACCGTGCACAGCCGCCACGGGCTCGGCCGCGCCTTGTCGCCGGCCGTCTCCACGGCCGCCTTGTCCAAGAACCTGATTAAAAACCGGGCGGGTGCAACAGATTAATTTAATTACTTTGGAAAAAAAAATCACGCGGCAACTTGGATGTATCCTGAATTATTATGATCCGTAATTTCAGTAAAAGATGCCAGCAAGCGTCCAAAGACAGTGTTGCATGGAATCTGCAAATTTCTGTAGTAGATGTACGGCGGCTGAAATGGTCTCGGTCCGAAAATGACTTGTACTGCAAAATTAGAGCCAGGAAAACGAAAGGAAAATTTTGTGACTAGGCATGCATGCGACAAACTTCCTATCGGTGCAAGTGCAACTCTAAAGCAGCCCACGCAAAACAAAACAAAAAAACAATTATATAAGAAGAAACAAAACGCACCGCGTGCACGACCTTGACGGCACCCCAGAACATGACATTTGTCGTGAACTACAGAGCATCTTATAAACTCACATAACCAAGATGCCTAAGGCGGTGATCATTTTAGCGATAACTTTTAGTTTTTAGCTGAAATTTTACTGTAGCTGAGTTAGTGGATAGTGTAGTGAATAGTGAAAAAAAAGTTGAAACTAGAAGCTGAAGCTGAAAAAAACCAAAACGATTGAGGGTCTAAGATTTTTAGGAGTGTCTAAGATCTCTTAAGTGTTTTTTGTGATTTATAGTATTCAGATTTTTTTTAAGGTGTTTAGAGATGATTCAAATGTTTTTTTAGTTTAGGACACTCATATTTTTTTTAAGAGAGCCGTATATATGATAAAAAAATTTAAATATTTTTTTGTGATCCAAAGCACTCTTTTTTTAGATAGAATTACATATATGAAAAAGATTAAGTATTTTAAATCATAAAAAACACTCAAACATTGTTTAACAATTTTCTAGAATTTTACTATTAGATAATAACGAGAAAAAAGCTACACGCAAATATTTCAAAGGCTGCACATCTACTGTGGCTGATGTCACAAAGTAGAGTAGAGTAGCCCTGGCGCTACCCTGACTGAAATAAGAAATGGCTCAAATTTAAAGAATTTTAGTACATTTCATTTGGAAAACTGCAGCTCCGTATGTTTCGGTTTTTTTTTTCAGTTTTAGTTTTTTTTACTATTTAGTAATTCATTTTTTTCTAAATTTTTTTAGATTTTTAAAACTTTTTTATATTTTTCTTTTTTCCCGTGTTTATTTGCATTGTCATGATGGATTAACATTTTTTTATTTTTACATTTTTTTTAAATTTATTTATGTTCAAAAAGTCAAATCAGCTATATTAAAAAAAGTCAGTTACAGTGAAATTTCAGCCAAAAAATAGAAACCGTCGCTAAAACGAATGTCCCGGGAGGAGAAAAGGAACAGTGCCAGGGGAAGCAATGGTAGCTAGGCCTACGGCTACTCACATAAACTGGTCGGTGTGCGCCAGCCGGCGGCTCCCCTGTATCGCGGACATGCCATCGCCTGCTTCACACTCGTACAGCACCGCTGCGTCGGACGGCGTCTCCACGTCGTACTTCCTGACCGCGGCGACCACAACCTGCGCGATCCTGGTGAGCGGGCTGCCGCCCGACGGCTGGTGCCGCCGGTACGCGCCGGTGCTGGCTAGGAACAACACGACGGCCAGCACGCTGAACAGCGCTGGGATGCCGTACCCCAGCCCCCACCCGACGCTGGACTGCACCCACACCAGCACGGTGCCGCCGACGAGCGAGCCCACGTTGATGGAGAGATAGAACCAGTTGAAGAAGGAGCTCTGCCGGCCACGCTCCTCGTCGTCGGACTCGTCGAACTGGTCCGCGCCAAACGACGACATGACCGGCTGCAGCGCGCCCCCCAGCGCCACCAGGTACAGCCCCGCGTAGAACACCGTGCTCTCCAGCGCCATCGACGCGCTCGCTGTCACCACTCCATATCCCTGTTCAAAACATGGTAAGACCGTCAAGGCGAGCTCTGTCCACGACGGCGCGCGCACGTCGTGCTGTTCTTGCCGGGGTGCTTGATCGCGTGTTTTTGAACGTACCACGACGGAGATGAGCAAGAAGAGCGTGATGGTCCAGTATCTCCCGAGGAATGCGTCGGCGAGGAAGGCGGCGACGAGCGGCGTGATGGAACCGGTGCCCTGCCAGTTGGTGACGTTGTTCGCCGCCGCCTTGCTGCCCTCGTGCAGCCGGTCCTTAAGGTAGTTGACCAGGTTCGTCGACACGCCGAAGTAGGCGGTGTACTGCAGGCAGTTGTTCACTGTTCATCGAGCAGCATGACCACGCATGCGTGAAGAGGCCAACGCGTTAAGCAGACATGCCACAGTGGGAAACAAAAAAGGCTGCATTAATGATCATGTACATGTATGCTTGGAAAGTTAGAAGATGTGGTTATGCGTGTGTTACCGAGGAGGAAAACGCAGGCCCACAAATTCCGGCGATCCTTCTTGGACGTCCGGCGGTCGGTGTCGCCGTGCCGGCCATTTGATTCTACAGCTTCCATGGTTTCAATAGTTGAGATCCTGAAAATTTACGCAGGTGCAGGGTGAAACCATTTCGGAGACATCAGTAGTATCTCTTCTTCTTTTTAACTGCTGATCACATATCTGTGTGTGGGGCATGTATCAGAGATGTATGAAGGTTGAGGTAAAAAGCTTCAAGAAACCAACCTTTGCCTCGAACTGATCGCTAATGCTCTGTTGCTCTCCTTTGCAGCCTCACCCTACGTTCTCGATGTGTTCCCCCCTTTTTGCTCTTAGCCACGCGTTTGCATTCGGCTGCTGTGCATATAGTGCCACTTGACTTGAGCTGCTTGAGAGTGAGAGTTCTGATGCTAACGTGCAATGGCGATGGACTGAACATGGACAGCAGGTCGACCATCAGGATTATAATGGCACGCACCGTAATCCCAGGGAAAAGCTCAGCTCAGCCAGCTCAGCTAGGCTGCGCGACAGTAAGTGGTTACATAAAAAAAAAGTTAACAGCAACTACAGTATATTTTCGATTGTTATGGTACACAAAAAAATTAGAAGACTGAGCTTATAAAGTTATTATAGTAAAAAAAAAGCTAAAAGACTAGCCGTTGAAGCACTAAAACATGGTTGCGTGTTCTATCTCTGATGGCGTTGGCTAGGCTTTGGATGGACTCTTGGCGTTGGCTAGGCTTTGGATGGACTCGATCCCAGTGGATGGTGACCATCGATGTATCCCTTCACAATTCGCATTGTGCTCTGTCTAACAGATTACTGTTCCCATCCTACTTTAGTACGTACTGGAATCCTGCTACCTATTATTAGTCATGCACGGGTACAAACTTATAATATATATTGCCAGTGTCCTCCGTTCCAAGGAACGCACGGGGCGGCAGATGCACCTGCGCGGTGGGTTGCCGTCGTGCGAACCGCGGCGCCGGTCTTGCCGCAACTCACCTGCGGGTTGGGTTTTCCACGTCACGGCAAACTGCAGACATTGATCAATCATGGGGTAGGAATGGCGAGCAATACTTTGGGCGCGTGGACGGACTCGTGGACGCCGGTGACTCGCACGTTCGCTCAAGAATGCTGCTGCTTTTTCCAATTTCCAATGCCTGCACCACTTTAGTCTAGTCTGATGTGCATGCACACACCTACTTCACCAAAGTTTTACTACTAATTATTTAGGGCATCTCTAATGGTCTGAGTCAGCTGGCTATTTACATATACACATCAGCATAAATCCTATGTGGAGGAAAAAGAGTATGCAAAAAAAATCGAGCCAGCTCTTCCTTAAGCACTAGGCTATAACAGAAAACGAGCCAATCTCTATAAATGACTGTGTGTGCATGTAAGTATCAAATAGCTATCCTTATAGACAGTCCTTTGTATGTTAGCTATTTAGTTGATGATGTGGAAATCTCCTAGTTAGTTGCTAGCTAGGACCATTGGAGATGCCCTTATACCTCCCGTCCGTCACACGCAACACTAGGTTAAAACGCACGTGTCACCTTTTGCCTCCACGTTATTGTTGAAGTAGCAGAACAGTTCTTTTTGTACTAGAGTACTTCTTCTAGTTGCCTTCTTTTCCTCTCTCTGACTCTCTCTGAGTCTCTCAGAAGTTGGATTTTTTTTTTCCCTGAAATGCTCCGAAACTTATAAGCTACGGCTTATGGTATTATTAAGAATTTAAGACATACATGGCCCAATTTGCGTACACGGGCTAGGGATTCTCTATCACAATGGGCCTCATACGTTTGCCCGGTGGGTTGTTCGATGCCAACTAGCCTACCAAGCCATAGCCACACGGCCCAAACATCAAAACGGTTGGGCCAGATGTGGCCCAACTAACCCATGGAAAACGGTGTAGGCACGGTGATCTTCGATTAATCCACGGTTCTCTTGTACGTGTACCACCGCGCGATGAGCAGGTAGGCGCCGAAGTTGCCAATGCAGAGCATGGCGAGAAGCCAGAAGAAGTAGTCAAGGTGGCCGCGGTTGATGTTGTCGGGGATCCACCCGGCCCGCCCGCCCCGCGCCGTCACCGCTGCCACGACCGAGACGAGCGCCGAGCTCGCGTAGTTGCCCACCGCGAACGACGTGTTGGGCATCCCCGAGCAGAGGCTCCGCATGGCGTCCGGCGCCTGGTCGTAGAAAAACTCCATCTGCCCGATGAACGTGAACACCTCCGCCGCGCCCATCACCACGTATTGCGGCACCTGCCAGAAGATCGACAGCGGCAGGTAGCTCTCGTCATTGTCGTGCATGCCGGCGCCGTGGCGCGCGATGACCTGCCGCCGCGCGACCTCGAGCGTGCCGGCCGCGAGCATGGCGACAGTGAGGATGACGAAACCGATGCCCATGCGCGCCAGCTGCGTGAACCCGCGCTCGTGGCCCGTGAAACGGCGCGCGAGCGGGACGACCGCGCGGTCATAGAGCGGCACCCAGAGCATGACGCTGAGGGTGTCAAAGACGGTGAGCACGGCGGCGGGGACCCTGAAGTGGCCGATGTGGGGGTCCAGCGTGTCGCCCTGGAGGATGAAGGTGCTGTTCACCTGGGTGTATGCCGCCGCGAAGATGATGCCGCTCGCCCACACCGGCAGCAGCCGGATCACGCACTTGAGCTCCTCCACCTGCGTCACCGTGCACAGCCGCCACGGGCTCGGCCGCGCCTTGTCGCCCGCCGTCTCCACCGCCGCTTTGTCCAAGAACCTGTTAACGATCAGTGTACAGTCTAATAAGCTTGCTGAATTATGATCCTTAATTTCAGTAAAAGATGACATAAATAATGCAAGAGTGTAAGACAAACTTTCGTGGAATCTGGAAATTTTCTGCAGTATACGTACGGCAAATTGAAAATTTCTCGGTCTGAAAATGACTAGTGCTGCTATAAAGATAGAACCAGGAAAACATGCATGGAAAGGATATGAGATGGACATGTTGCGCACTGCAGAATTCCTCCATTTCCTCCGGTGCAACATTAAACAACTCCTCAGATGAAACATGTTGCACCGAGCACGACCTCAGCGTCACCGGGGACGTGACAGATGCAATTTTTGTAATTTTGCCCATAATATTTGTAGCGAAGAGCATCTTGTAGTGAGTAGTGAGCATCTACAAGGTCATCCGAGTAGACTAGCAATCTATGGTGAGTAGTGACATGGCTCACATTTTTTTGAACTTCACATTTTCTTTTCAAAAAGAAGCACTGAATGGAAAAGAGGAAAGGGATAGTGCTCAGATCCATCCATATATCATCCAACGGCTGGTATTGAGTACTTAGCAAATTAACACTTTTTTAGACCAGCAAATTAACACTTAGCGATGAAAGTACTAACACAGTAGTTACACTCACCTAAACTGATCGGTGTGCGCAAGCCGGCGGCTCCCCTGAATCGCGGACATTCCATCACCGGCCTCGCGCTCGTACAGCAGCGCCGCGTCGGCCGGCGTATCCACGTTGTACTTCCTGACCGCGGTGACCACCACCTGCGCGATCCTGGTGAGCGGGCTGCCTCCAGGCGGCTGATGCCGACGGTAAGCGCCGGTGCCGGCCAGGAACACCGCGACAGCCAGCACGCTGAGCAGCGCCGGGAGGCCGTACCCCAGCCCCCACCCGACGCTGGACTGCACCCACACCAGCACGGTGCTGCCGACGAGCGAGCCTACGTCGATGGACAGATAGAACCAGTTGAAGAAGGAGCTCTGCCGCCCGTGCTCCTCCTCGTCGGACTCGTCGAACTGGTCCGCCCCGAACGACGACATGATCGGCTGCAGCCCGCTCCCCAGCGCCACCAGGTACAGCCCAGCGTAGAATGCCGTGCTCTGCAGCGCCGCCGCCGCGCTCACCGTCATCACCCCATAACCCTGTTCAAAATTAAACAAGACAAGATGAGCTATCTTTGCATTGACCACGACGGCGCGCGTACGTCGTGTGATTCTTTCAGGAGTATGGGTGCTTGAATCTTGATTGCGTGTTTATGTACGTGCCACGACGGAGATGAGCAGGAAGAGCGCGATGGTCCAGTATCTGCCAAAGAAGGCGTCGGCGAGGAAGGCGGCGATGAGCGGCGTGATGTGCACCGTGCCCTTCCAGTTGGTGGCGTTGTCCGCGGCGGCCTTGCTGCCCTTGTGCAGCCGGTCCTTGAGGTAGTTCACAAGGTTCGTCGACACCCCGAAGTAGGCGGCGTACTGGAAGCAGTTGTTCGCTGATCAACCATGACCGCGCATGCAGATGCATAGGCCAACGGATCAAGCCAAAGGGTTGCAGCGATCGATCCTTGGAAAATTAGAAGCTGCGTGTATGCGTGTTACCGTGAATGAAAAAACAGCCCCAGAAAATACGGCGATCCTTCTTGGGTGTCCGGCGATCGGTGCCGCCCTGCGGGCCATTTGATTCTACAGCTTCCATGGTTTCAACACCGAGCAGATGCTGAAAATTTACACAGGTGCAGGCAGGGATGCCGCTGACGACGGTGAATTCTGGACTGGTAAAAGGAGATATGAGTTGCTCCTTCACAACATCATCAGTAAACGAAGTCATTTCAGAAAACTTCAACATCCAAAGGTGAAAACTGATCGAAAAAGGGAACTCATCAATGTATATATGCTTCAAATTAACATCTGTTACTGATCACATATATGTTTGTTTATATCCTGTCTGTCTCGCAGATATATAGAAGTCAAAAGATTTCAAGAAACAGACCTTTGCCTTGGACTGGTCGATAATGCTCGATTGCTCTCTTTATTTGCACCTTCACCCTAGGTTCTTGATTTTTTTTGCCCTGTAATCCTTAGCAACGCATTTGGCTGCCCTGCATAGTGCATAAGGTGCCACACGAGGCAGTAGCTACTTGAGAGATAAGAGTAAGACACTGAGATCGATCGATGCTAATGTGCGATTAATGGTAACTGAACATGGACAGCAGGATGATCGTTCAGGATTATAAATTTATAAGGGATAGGCTATTGCACGTACGACTGTTTTTCTCTTCATTCTTAATCATTTTTTCATCCGCTGGATGAGCATCCTCAACGGCCTCTATTTTTTTTGAAGGGGACTGTTTTTTTTTTGGAGGGAGGTGATTTTTTTGGATTGAAACTTTAGATGACTGAGAGTGCAATTTTAGATGACTTAAAGATAAAAAAATTTTAGTTGATTGTGTAATAGCAAAACCGAATTTATAATAGGTTAAGCACGCACTAATGAAAAGCAAGTGACTGGAAAGCAGTCACAGCACTAAGTGTGCAATATATATGTACACCTTTTTTTTTTTTTAAAAAAAAAAGAAACTCCAGCAGAATGGCTGCTGGGTAAATTATATTAGGAGGAGAAAGCTATGTGCATGATCACGCAGGCACGGCCCGTGTGGATCAGCTGAGGAACTACGCTGTAACTACAAGTGGTGATCGTTTCGGTTTCAGCTTCTAGCTTCAGTTTTTTTTACTATTCACTATATTATTTACTAACTCAGTTACAGTAAAAAAAGTCAAAAATTAAAAATCATCGTTAAAATGATCACCACAGTTATATTTTCTAGTTGGTCTAAACGTACGTACACTGTAATGTGTTTCCACTTTGGCCTTACCTAACAGACAAATTGGGACCGGCACGAACAATTTTCATCCGTCAAAATTGAGAAAACACGGTAGTATGAGAACGACGGTCCGTGTATTTCAATCACATGCATGATCGTCTCAGATGCACGGTTCGCCCAACGATCTAGGCTTACTCGATCGATCCTAGTGCTTGGTGACGTCGACCCATTCTTCCATATCATAATTCTAATTCACAGAGAGCTAGTCCCTTATCCGGTTGCTATATTCATACTGCATGCCTTAGTGCATCCTTTCGCTATCTATTATTAGGTCTGTAGGACCGAGAAAACGAGGGGGTTAAATATGAGCCTCGCAAATATCGGTTTAACTAAATCCTTTCTCTTCAAAATTCTCAGAGGCTTTCACTGTAATAACTATGATTAGCTAAGAAGTTTAGAATCTAAGTAACCATAGTGAAATCTCTATAAAAAACTAAGCGAAAAGTGCCTTGATAGGGTTTTGGTTGCTGATCTCACTTCCAACTAGAGGATGATCTGACCACTACTTGGTTAGTCATCTGACCTTTTTTCAAGAATAGAACAGATTTTTAACACGATTTTAAAACCTAAAACCGATGTAACTTCCAATCCAAAACTCCAAACTACTTCATATTTTGCACACACATTGCCTAGTATATTATGAATCTAATCCACTGAGAAATCAAAATAAATCATTCCAAAGATTTGACATTTTTTTATTGTAAGGAATGTTGCACTAAAATCAAGCAAAATGCGAAAACGATAATTGTGAGGAACTCGTGGAAGGAATCAATTCAAGACGATTTTTCACACGTCCTAACATCCTCAAATCACAACAAGAACCAATTCAAACACTCTTAAGATCAACGCCCCCTCCCCCCAAAAAAAATCACCTTTATTTGTGTAAAAACTAGGTAAACCTAAAAACTTACAAATGAGAGTGACTAGATGGATGAGATCTGATCTTTAAGATATATCTTCATCACTTATATATCCTTGGCATAAAAAAAGATCAAGAGGATAAAAAGAAAATAACCATTTACACAACAATATTAAATACTTATCACACATAATAAAATGACCTTTCTCAGAAGATCATGTACTCATGTAAAACCATATTCGATATGTGCTTACCAGGTATGATGCAGATTTTTTCCGGAACTGCACAGAGATTTTGCATAGTACTACGGCCCGCTCAAGATGAAGGTTTTTTCACTGTTTAGCGATTAAAGTACTGTAGCAGCGACAAGATGCACTATAGCACTTTCGTCTTTATTTGATTTTTTTGTATTTTTTGTGTTTTGTTTTTTCCCGTATTTCTTTGCATCGTACGCTCTAGATTAGTGTGCCGCTTTTATTTTTATATTTTTTAGATTTAATTATACCCAATAAATCAACTCAGTTACAGTGTTTTTTCAGCCAGCTACAGCGTCTTTTCAGCAAAAGTCAAAAACCAACGCTATTCCGATCACCCCGTATCGAGAGACGGATATTAGCCTCAAATGGGATATCTTGTATGATAATCAGCTTCGACCGGCGTCGTCATCGTCCTCGCCGATTTGACTGCCGGTTCGTTTGGGTGCAGCTCGATCACACGCAGGTTTTGAACGTCGTCGTGCGTCCGGTCACGGAATTTCAGACTCACATGAGATGGGATAGACAATGGTGGATATGCTTGAATTGAGTGTAAAAAATATCACACTGGTCATATTTTGTTTTTCAAATTTGAGCTTCAAACGCTTGTTTTTACAAACCTAGACCCTTTTCAGCACCTACCGTGTAACTCAGCATGTGTCTGTTGTGCACAGTAGGTACCAGAAGGGGATAGGTTGTTCGAGTGCTAAATTTAAAAAATAGCTAGAGCGTTATCTATATGCTTAGTTCTTGTTTATTTGTTTATTACCGCTGATATAAATTCCTATATTACACCCCGGGATTGCTCCTGAGGAGCAATGCCACATAGGCACTTTTACGAAAAAGCTCTTCAAATTTTATGAAATCACATATGGGTCCTTGGTCCTTGCAAAAGGACCCTTATCTCATCAGTTTTTTATGAAAAACCCCTCTGCTCCTATGAAATTACGTATGGATCCTTGATTTTTTTCGTAGAGGCCCCTCCTTTTGTTAGATAACACCTCACGATTTCTCTGAAATTATGCACGGATCCTTTTTTTATGCGGAAAGACCCTTTGTTTTCTCCAAAAGTACATACGGGTTCTCGTCCTTTTTTTTTTCCAGAAAAACTCATCTTATGAATTTTTGTCTCCTTTAGTTTGGTCCACATGGTAACTAGTGCGACTAGATGCCACGCTTACGCTGACGCTGCTAGTTGATCGATTGTAGGAATGGCCGCCGGTAACTCGTATGTTCACTCAAGATCTATAGTGCTTTGGCTTTTCCATGCCATTGGTTTGTCTTCGGAGGTGTTCGGAATAGCGTTGGTTTATGACTTTTTTACTGTAGTTGATTTATTTTTTATTGTAGTTGAGTTAGCTTATTTGGTATAATTAAATTTTAAAAAAATAAAAATAGAAAAACATGTTAGCATATCACGGGCAATGCAAAAAGGAATACGAGAAAAAAAAGAAAAGACAAAAAAGCTCAAAAAATCTAAAAAAATCAGAAAAAGACGAAATTACTGAATAGTGAAAAAAAGAATAAGCCAGAAATAGAAATTGGTTTTAAGCCAAAATGAATGGGGCCGAATCGTTGTATGCAGCTTTAGTGACTAGTGATGTGATGTTCATGCTCCTATTTCAGCAAAGTTTCCTTTCTAAACTTAAATAATCTTAGGTCCACTCCGCCTCATGTAGTTGTATTATTTTTTACGATGATGTAGTTGTCGTACTAGTAGCAAGTGTAACAGAAAATGCTCTCGTTTGCCTAACATAATATCGCTCAAGAACCAGTATACTAGTAGCAGTTCCACTGTTTGCACAATGAGAAAAAGGAAATGATACAGGCTGCGATACTAAGCATACACGGCCCAATCAGCCAGGGGCGTTTCGGCGTTTGCACTTTCGCTGGGTGGTCCGATGCAATTAGACAGCCCACTGCGCTGGAATCGTTCTACCGGTGGGCGCTAGTCCACGGCCCAAAAGTCGACAGAAAAGAAGTACGCGTTCCCTTCCAAACCGAGGTCAATTTTGGATTTAGCCGCTGGCTTGACGCAGTTGCGATTTGGCTTGCGTCGCGCGCGCGGTGAAATTAAGGCTGACCGATTAGTGGTTGGATTAGTAGATAGTGTCCATACGTGCGTACCGTTGAATCGTTCCAACTAATCCGCCAACGAAGAGAATGTCCCGGCCTATGCTACGTGGCGTGTCGTTTGTTAAACGTCGCACGCTCGCACGGTTCCGGCGCGGACGGTTGCTGGAGGATTTATAGGATCTGTTCTTTTTAGTGGTTGTGGCTGATAGCTTTTTGGTTGTTTGCGACAGAGATTGTGGAAAGAGAGATACTCGTTTGCGATTTTTGATGATACAGATATTAATTTTTTAACGTATACTACAATTAACTTGTAGACTCTATCTTAAAAAAAATACTCCGTTTAAAAGTTAGTTACTGTAGCAAAAGTCAAAAACAGCTTTTAGAAGCCGCAAAGAACAGGACCATAAGCTATTCCAATTGAACCTACATGGACTATGTGACCAGCTATCTTAGGGCGGGGGCAAAATAATGGAGACCACGCCGACCTGCTGACACAAGAGGGAAAGGTCTTGATTACTCACCCCACTTCCGCTTAGCGGTAGCTTCTTGCGTTTTTTCACTGTTTCAGAGATGTTTCTACAAAACAAACCTGTTTGGACCACATAAATTTCATGTGAAACAATCTAGAGCCCGTTTGGTTGGACTAAAATTTAGTGATTTATGGTTAAAATTGCACTGTATTTAACTGAAATTATACTATAGTTGACGATGACTTATTAAATTTAATTATTTTTTAAAAAACAAATCTAAAAATAGAAAAACATGTTAGTCTATCACATATAATGCAAACAAATACGGGAAAAAGAACCGATAAAAAGCTCAAAAATGTTGAAAAGTAAAAACTAGAAGCTCAAACATAAATGAGCGAGTCCTTCTCGCAGGAATATGACATACACAGACATTTACTTGTACTGCACCTCACCTCACAGTTATTTAGTTAGCTTGCCAGAGAGTAGCATATTCAAAGACCGCACTCCAACTATCTTTTGGGTTAAGTTTTCGTTGAAATTATACTATAGCGGCTGTTAGTTTTTTTTAAAAAATAAAAAGTACAAAAAATTTAAAAGCTTGTTATATCATCACAAACAATATAAAAGAAATAAGAAAAAACAAAAAGTCTAAAAACGACAATATGCTAAAATTAGAAGCCAACACGTATCTTCTGACTTAAATAGATTGAAAACAAAAAAAAAGTTAAAGTCGTTTGGAGCGGAACCATAATCCATCCAGTGTAACCTTAAATCAAAGAGAAACAAAGAAAATAGAAAATAAACTTCTAAAAACAAATCAAAAGAGTGCTGTAAATTAACGAGCCGGGTTTGAATTGAGACATACAGTAACCTCGTCGCATTTGGATTTGGAAGCGGCCGCCGACGCGACGCCTGCACCCAAAAGACCGCTTCCTTCCCCGTCTTTTCCTTACCTTCGTACTCACCCACCCCTCGATCGAGATTCTTCCGTCCTCCTCCCATACGGCCATCCCCGTACGACACCACGCTGCTGCTGCCGCCATCATCATCTCGTCCAGATACCAATCACCATTTCTCCTTTGCTTTCCCCTTCCCCAACGGCTCCAACATCACACGAACCAATCCAATCCAATCTCGTTCTTTTTTACTCTCCAATTTGACGCGCCCCAGTTCCAATCTTATCCCCCAAACCAAATCAAAATCCACGGGGGATTGAGGAAGGGAGGCTGCGGCCGCGCTGGGATTTCCAGATCCAAGTGGCGGACGCGTCGGAAGGATTCGGTCGTGTGATGCGCGGATCCAGGTGAGGGCGGGGGTGGCGAGCCATGCCAGGCGTCGGCGTGAAGATCTACAGCGTCTTCTTCAAGCTCCTCCTCCGCCATCGCCTCCAGTCGCTCGCCGCCGCCGCCGCCGCGAGCGGGGAAGGCGGCGGCGACGCGGTCGCGTTCGGGGTCTCCTGCCGCTCTGACGAGGCCACGGCGCCGGCCAACCCGGCCTTCTCCGCGGCCGACGGCGTCGCCTCCAAGGACCTCCATATCGACCCCAACTCTTCCCTCTCCGTCCGCATCTTCCTCCCCACGCCGCCGCCGCACCCGCACCTCCTTCACCCTCGCCGCGCCAGCGACCCCGCTGCCGGCGCCGCCGGAGCGCCCTACCGGGGGTACCTCCCGCACGCCGTCTCGTCCCCGCGCGCTGCGGCCTCCGCAAGGCGCAGGCTACCCATCGTCGTGCAGTTCCACGGCGGGGGGTTCGTGTCCGGGAGCAGCAGCTCCGCGGCCAACGACGCCTTTTGCAGGAGGGTGGCCAAGCTCTGCGACGCCATCGTCGTCGCCGTGGGCTACAGGCTCGCGCCTGAGAACCGGTACCCTGCAGCGTTTGATGACGGGGTTAGGGTGCTCAGGTGGATCGGCAAGCAGGCGAATCTCGCCATGATGAGCAAGGTCGGGGTCGGGGTGGACACGTTCGGTGCGTCCACTGTCGAGCCATGGATCGCCGCACATGGTGACCCGGCAAGGTAAAATTAGTTCGATCCTCTCGTTTACAGTTGCATTACTTGGTGCTAAACTCTAGTAAATGGGTTAGGAACATAACACTGCAGTGCCAAATTACCAACGAGTGGGCAAGTCAAAAGAATTTAGCGACAATGACAAGATTTTAATTCCATTTCTTCAATGAAAGTTGTAATTTGTCATCTGCGACCATTCTGTGGGGAATTATATATGAAATTTGCCGTAGTTTAGTGAACATGTTGCAAGAGATGAAGAGATAGTTTATTTGATCCGTTATTGGTTCAAATGGTCATAATATGAAGGTGGTGATTTCTGCATGACTTGATATTTCTGAGTAGTAGCAGGTTTAAAATGCGTGAGAACGTCAATTGAGAAAGGTTTAATGTTTAGCAGATGATAATCAGGCTCGCTCTACATGTGATATGTACTTCATGTTCTATCACACCATCTACATGCACCTTAGCTGTTTGTGTGGAGTCTGATGGGGTACACAGGCTCACAAAGGGTGAAGTTCCAAATGGAAAAGAGATTCCTTCAAAACTTCCATATATTAGTTCACCAGGACTACATTCTCAGCAAGTAGTCCGCATGCTGTTGACATTTTTAAGACATCAATGCCATTTTATGATTCGCTCGATGCTTGGCATGTGCATAGACCTTTTCTTTGTGAAATTGTCTAGTGCACATCTTTTTGGCAAAGTTATATCCATTTCAAAGGTACATATTGAATAGATAACTGCTAATGTTGTCACCGATTCAGGAATTTTTTTTATTGGCCATGCTTTAATGACTTAACCTATCGCTGAGATTGTAGCCCTCTGAACGAATAGGTTAGGTATTACCGACTCTAGTATGGCAACTCTGTTTGCATAATATTTCTAATGAAGCTTTATTATGTTAGATCTATGGATGAATAGACGAATCGTACATGTATTGTACAGCCTAATGGATAATATATAGTATAAGACTCAAGAGACACAACTAAACTCTAGAAACTAGAAAAAGACAGATATCCTTATATCCTTAACACCCCCCTCAAATACAAAGCGTATGCAATAGTATTGCATTTGAAAATGTTGACACTAAAATAGAGAAAATCCGAAGTCCGAGTCTTGAAGATGTTGTAACGTGCAACTCTTGGATAGCGAAAATTGTCAAATCAAGCCAAAGAGGAATAGATAAAATTATGGTGGTGACGGTGGCTCAATGCAGAAGAAACGCACCAGAAGCACAGTGCAGAAGAAGCGTGGCGGCCTTAAAAGCTCAGGGCAGCGGCTCAGAGAGAAGGGCGACGGCTGCTGCCATACAAAAAGAAAATTACTATGCTTCTATGACTGACGATAAATTTATGGATTCGTATGGTTTAGGCGAACTGAAAGAGATACTACAGACTTTGATGAACGCAACGGAATACTTAAACAAAAAAGACTCAAAGGTAGCGAATACTAGTAGCAGCAACACCCAAACTACTGCAGCAGGGCTAAGCCACTTCAACAAAACCTTCCACAGTAGCTTGCACTCGGAGGTAGGTGTTGAGCTCTGCACCAGTACTATTCCCCCAAGCTTTTTCACTTCTTCCCACCGAGCGACGTGCACTGCGTGATGACTATGACTTCCTCATTAGAAAAGAGCGACTCTACTCTTTTCTCCTCTCTCCCCACCCGAGGCTCTCCTCTAGTCTTCGCCTTCGTCTCCCCCACGCGAAGGCCGAGTGGAGAGGACGAGATGGACGGGGGCGATCTGGCCTCCACTGTCGGCTGGTCGGCAATGAGTGGCAGCCGGCGGCCAATTGGAGACGGCAACCACGAGTGGTGACCAGTGTCGGCGTGATGGGGAGCGACAAGACGGCGAGCAGATCCGGTTGGCGTGACGGGGAACTTGAGACCGCTAGATCCAGAGACGGATCATGGAGAGTCGCTGAGATCGGCGTTGAGGTGGCCAGATCCGGGCGAGGCGCTGAGGATCTGGCCTGGGGAGAGCCAGATGCAGCAGGATCCGGGTAGGGTGAGTCTGGATCCAAGCGGGACGGCGGCCGGAAGTGACGACGGTGAATAGCCATTGCAGCGGTCGTTGACGAGCCAGCAGCGGAGGCCAGTGACAGGAGGCGGTGGCCGGTGGCGGCTAGATCCTGGTAAAGATGAGCCTATAGAGAGACCATCGGCAGCCACAACCGGAGAGGTGGTGGCAGCCTAGAGAGACGGCGTCGGCCGACAGAGTCTGGAGAGCCGACTAGTGAAGAGCTCGAATCCGGTTTTGATCTGCGATGGCCGACAGCCTAAAGAGGCGAGCGGCGGCAGCAGTCCAAGAGAAGGACGGTGATAGCGGCTCACCGGGATCCAGGCACGAGTAGGCAATGACGTGACTGTC
The DNA here is from genome assembly GCA_036346265.1 of Melocanna baccifera. Taxonomy (NCBI): domain Eukaryota; kingdom Viridiplantae; phylum Streptophyta; class Magnoliopsida; order Poales; family Poaceae; genus Melocanna; species Melocanna baccifera. The sequence continues at coordinate 9,480,232 of CM070678.1, forward strand.
CCCGGGAGTGGAGATTGGTTATCCCGGGGGCAGCGGCAGCAGAAGAAGAACGAAGGTTAGGGTTTCAACCTTAACTCTGATATCATGAATGAATAGATGAATCATACATGTATTGCACAGCCTAATGGGTAATATATATTACAAGACTTAAGGGACACAACTAAACTCTTGAAACTAGAAAAGATACAAATACCCTTATACGCTTAACGTATTAAAGCTCTGCTTTCGGTAGAATCTGGAGAACTTAGTATGTCCTATTGCCCCTTTTTGGCTTTGTCATCTCGTAAATGTCATGTGCATGTTGATGTACCATCTTCATCTCAACCTCTGTTGCTTGATATTGCACCTACCTGATTGTAGACCCCTCAACAAATTTAGTACCCACTTCAGTTCAACTTTAAATAGACTAAGTGGATCTTCACTAAGTCTTTGTCTGGCTACCTAGGAGTATATCTAGTCATTTATTGTAGTTCCTTTTGTGCTAACTGTTGCACATTGGTATTTCTGGAGTTTGACCATATCATCTGTCTTTTCCTTGGAGCAGATGTGTCCTACTTGGTGTAAGCTGTGGTGCCAATATTGCTGATTTTGTCACTCGGAAGGCGGTGGAAGATGGAAAGCTATTTGACCCAGTTAAGATTGTAGCACAGGTTCTGATGTACCCCTTCTTCATAGGGAGCATTCCAACTCACTCGGAAATAAGGCTTGCAAACTCATACTTCTATGACAAGTCCACATGTATACTTGCTTGGAGATTATTTTTATCAGAGAAAGATTTCAGCCTGGACCATCCTGCTGCCAACCCCCTCGCGCCTGGCAGAGGAGGCCCACCACTGAAATGCATGCCCCCGACCTTGACAGTCATTGCGGAACATGACTGGATGAGGGATCGAGCGATAGCTTACTCGGAGGAACTCCGCAAGGTAAATGTGGATGCACCAGTCCTCGACTACAAGGATACAGTTCATGAGTTTGCAACCCTCGATGTGTTCCTCAAGACGCCACAGGCCCAGGCCTGTGCCGAGGACGTTGCCATATGGATGAAGAAATATATATCCCTCAGAGGCCACGAGTTCTCGTATTAGCTGTAGCAAAGATCAGCATTGTGAAATAGACTTAGGGGAAAGCATCAATGTATTCTTTTTCACCTGGTGATGGGTGGTGCTGCAAATTAAAGGCGAGGAATCAGTTAGCGTAATGTGAGTACTGATTACTTTTATCCTTTATTGATGATCTTTGTGAAAGAATGTAGTGTGCAAATTGTAGACTGAACTCAAAGACGACGCTCTCCCCCCTGTAGAGCTCAATTCTTTCATTCCTTTTGTACCCTTTGTGAAATATTTGTCGGGGCTTGAAATTTTTGAGGGAAAAAAAGTACCATTCTCCATGATCCAGTTGCAAAGGATTGATGTAGTACTATCGCATGTGAATCGCTTATACCGTGCAACTTCATATGGAGTGTCTTCGCTATTTTCTACCTGATTTACTATTCGAATAGAACACTTTGATTGTAATTTTGATATTATTCAAAGGCTTTCTTGTGCAAATTGCAGAACGATGTTTAAATATAAGCTATCTATGTGTGCTTGTTACGCATTTCCTTCAGAGTATCTACTTTGATTTTTGCAATGCTTAAAGCGAAACCTATTGAAGACATACTTCATGCTTACACCAACAGATTTCAAATTTGTCTAGCTTATTGTTCAATCCTCATTCATGTTCTCTTGGCAAATGTATCATCTTTTATCACCGCTACTGAAGGGAAGTTTGCTTCCCTCTTCCTCATCTTTCCAACTAATTACAGTTTCATTAAAAAAAACTAATGACAGATACAAGCATTACACTACATAGCCTGAGAATAGGTGTTGTTAGGAAATGATTGTTCTGCGAGATCTTGGCACGGTAAACACATTCCCGTTGTGCTAAAAGGTCGAACAAACAGATGCTGATCAGAACTCAACATTAAGCACCCTCTCTCTTAGAGAGACTCAACATTAATGAAACCTTCATGGGCTACATTATCTTTCACAAACTGTTCCTTGTTCTGTTCTGAATAAAAGGCTGCAGTGATGGTTCTGTTCCTAGGTAGTCAGTTATGATCTCAAGAGGATCTTTTGAGTCTCCTGGAGCCAATACCTGCAATGATGCAAGCATTTTTGAACATTTTCCATGAATATGCGATAAAATAAGAACAGCACGCCTAGAAGTGCATTTGTCATGTGAGGCCAGGTACATAACCGGCGCCACAAACCCAAAGAGCAGCCAGCCCTAGTGGCGGCTGATTAGGGTCCAGATTAGTATGATTGGCAAGTATGGAAGGTTTAGATATTTATCTCTTTAGTTAAGATCCTTAAGATCAATTCGGATCCTTAAGATCCTTTTGCAATTCAGTTTTGAGAAGTAATCTCCTCTATTTAAAGTGGGAAGATAGCATATGAATAAATCTAAGCAAGGATTGGACTAAAGTCTGATCTCTTGCCTTCTGCCGAATCCTCTTCACCTTTGCGCCTGGGGCTCCTGCCCTAGCCGCACACTTCTTTCCACCTCACGGCTCGCCGGCGGAATCCCCATCCGCCGGAGTCGACCTTGCATTACTGCTTGCGCTCTCAAAGACCAGCGGTTGGCACGCGTGGAGGGCAAGCCGAGCAGTGAAAGTGGCACAGCTGAGCCGGAGGAAAAAGAAGCCACAACATATGTTGCTATCGCTGCCATCGATGCAATTGCCCAGGACAGGAGAATGCATCCGTAGCAGGGGCGACCGTGCCGTTGCCCGTGCGTAGCCAAGATGGAGCGCCCGCTTTCTCCACCCTCGGCCATACCAGCAACCCCCCAAGATTGACTTCAGCTGGGCAGGAACCCCGCGGAACCCTCCGTGCTACACCAAGCCAACATGTCCCGCTCCTCTACGGCAACCATAGGAGCGTCCGACCATGCGCGTCCATTCAAGTGCCTGACGCCGGCCGAGATGGAGGCACGCCGTAGCCAGGGCCTCTGCTACAATTGTGATGACAAGTTCCACCTAGGGCATTAGAAGCTTTATAAGCATATTTTTTTCATTACAAGTGACCTTGCTTCCGACGACGATGAGGAGGACCTGGAAGGGGCTGCTACCGAGCCCCCACGCCCGAGGGGACACCACGACTAGACGAAGTGTCGTTGGTGGAACACTATGAGCGGTCACTGTATCGAGCCATCAATGTACTAGCAAAAGACAGCGCGGAAAACGGCACGGGTGGAGCGGCGGAGGAACGTCATGGGTAGCAAGGGCGTGGACGGAGCATTGGTGGCTAGGAACGGTGGGGGACGGTGGATACAGAATCACGCCGAGACAAAGCGAGAGCGCTAAGAGGAAGAAGAGCAATTGAAGTGTCGTGTTACAATCTATCCTGCCTTTTAAGGCTGTACGACCTTTCTGACTGCACCTTGGGAACCCACGAAGGGGTGAAGCATCTCACGATGCACCAACCACAAGTCCATGTGCGTCCTGCGGAGCAACGCGGGCGGGTCACCTGAAGCGGTCCATGCCACTGCCGTGGTCCATATGAACCGGCTCATGGACCGATCACTCAACATGCCGAAGGGACGGAGGGGGGCAAAAGGCTTGGTGATATGGTTTCAGCCTGCCCAAGATAGAGTCCTTTACCATAAGAGGCTACTATTGTGGGGCAGACCCTCACCTACATCCATTCAACCTGCTGACCCAAGAGGCCCAATAAAGACATGTATACCCTAAGAATAGAACACACAGCTAGGGGTATTGTAAAGGAGACCTTATGACCATGTATATATACCTCCTGAGGATGAACAAGGGGATAAGGATTTTTTTCATTCCACACACAACATACTAGTCCCCTTATTTACTGTTTGGCCCGTAGCCACAATAATATCCCCAAATTAAATAGGAGGCGCATCTCCAAATCCCTCAAATTGAGCTCGAAAATTGATAAAACAGCTTGAAATGCCAAAAATTCGGCAACAAATCGATCACACGCCATTCAAATTAGGGCATACTACTATCGATTTCGGGGCAAATCACTTGTTCGACCAACCAAATTCTCCAATTTACAGCTAACCCTAACCCTTCATGGGCATACCTTCTTACTAGGGGCACTTGCCATGCTAGCCTCCCCCACGGCGCAGCGAGCACCGGCCCTGGTCTTCGACGCCATGGGTTCCTTCTCTAAGCGCCTTCTCATCCTCTCAGTTTTCTCTAGATGGGTGGCTCGTGAAGAAAAGTAGTGCGAGAAATGCTAGCGATGTGTGAGACGACGACCTCTTCCCGCCTTATACTCCACTACGTGCTCCCATGGTCCTGGTTGGCTTTGTTCATGTCGCTGCCCCTCCACGCTCCATACATACTGGCTTTGTGCATGTCGTTGCCCCTCCACGTTAGAATGGGAGCAAAACAACAAAATATGGCTTGTTGCCATATGCTTGAGAACCTGTGATTGTGTGAAAGGATTGCCAAAACATGAGGTTTTGTTTTACCAATGCCTCAATATATAGGATTTTGTAAAAGGGAGTCGATAAACATCGCTCAAATATTTCCTTCTAAATAATCATCTAACTTTTTGATTTTTACATATGTGCGAAGATTTATACGAATTTCTCCCTCCAAAAAAAATTCCCTCCTCTAAAAAAAGGAAAATGATGAGAGTCATTGAATTTTTAATTTAACGGTTATAAATTTGGATTTGTAAAATTTACTGAATAACTTGTGAGCATCGCTCACCATCTTTGTCTTGGCAGTTGGCACCGTAAACTCAAGTCACCGTTCTTGTTAGTTTTTTGAGTTTTTCCAATCACGCACGCGAAGGGACAAATTGAAGTGAGCCCGGATCTACCACAGGGGAGGAGCGCCGAGCACAGGACAAAATTCACGCTAATATAATTCGCGGGAACAGCAGCTGAATCGCAACTTGCTCGGCATATTCGCCCAAAGGCTTCCCCTTTGATGCCTCCCACCCAACTAGCAACTCTCCTCCGTTCTCCATCATAGAGAAAAAAAATTATGGTTTCAGGGAGAGAGCGCAGCCAGTAGGAAGGCAATCTCAGAGACGAGTGTTCGTTTCCGTGCGACGGGTACAGCAGAGAGCAATAAGGAAAATCCTGCAATAGAATACTAGAATAGAGCAGAATTCGCCATTGGTGCAGTGCAGTCAGAGAGGGAGGAGAATTTTAGCAAAGGAGGCGGGCTATAAATATAGTATACACCTACGACGTATACCAGGATTAGCCAGGCCGTCCAGGAGCCAAGAAAACCATGGGGGACGGTGGTGGTGGAGATGGCGCCGCCGCCTCCTCGTCGCCGGCCGCGGGCTTCTCCTACTTCGCCGTCTTCCACAACTACCCGCTCGTCGCCGCCGTGCTGGGCTTCGCCGTCGCCCAGTCCATCAAGTTCTTCGTCACATGGTAACTGATTCCTCTCTTGCTCTCTTTGCCTCGCGTTCCCGCTTCGTCTTGTGGTGTTCGGTGGCGGAATTGGGCGTGATGTGGGCTCCTGGGATCCGGCCGTCAGGCGTGAGATTCCGAGGGTCACAATTGCATCTTGACATTGTTTGTCTCGCATCGCGTGGGGATTTGTCGACGTCTGGTGGAATTCCCATTCGTTTCTTGGAGATCTGACCGTAAGAATTGGTTCCTCTTTTCTTTTTATTTTTATTTTGTTCAGAGGAATGCAATGGCCTCTTTTATGACGAATTCTGTGGATTTCTTGAATGTTTTTGGGAACTGAGCTGGAAACGAAAGGAATTGGCTGTGACCTCTTCAAATTAAGGGAGAATTGGTGGGTCTGTGTGTTGTTCTGGGGTGGCATTTTGATTTGTTCAGCTGCAATGCTTGGCTAGGTTACAATTGAATTCAAAGATCATGGTATGCATTTGATTCGTGCTGGGTGAACCTATGGTTCTGGAATTCACAATGTCTATAGTGCACTTCAAACAGCATGTTCCGTTAGGAGGACCTTGCTCATTCAATCAGAAAATCATACAGGACGAAGACGAGTGAGAAATTTGAGAAATTCGAATTCTCTCACAAAATATTGTGGATATGAATTTGCAATCTGCCTTTATTCTGATTAATCCAATTTCCGATTAGATAGATGGTCATGGGGCTTCGAATGTTATCATTGTACTATTTGGCCGTTTGAGCCAATGGCAGAGGACATGAACCCACAGTGCTCGTGATGCTTACACATTAAAAAAATCCATTTTGCTTAGAACCTTAGACATGCATATCTTACTGTTATGTGCTTCATTTCAGCAGTTTTATTTCATCAAGGGATCCCTGTTTCCTTATTTTGTGATTCAACTCTCGACATGTGTTTTAGAGTGCTAATGTTGCAACAAGTTTAATGTGTATTGTTTCTGAAACGAAGGTACAAGGAGAACAGATGGGATCCTAAGCAGTTAGTCGGCTCCGGTGGCATGCCATCATCGCATTCTGCGACGGTTACAGCACTAGCGGTAGCAATTGGCTTCCAAGATGGCTTTGGCAGTGCCCTCTTTGCGACAGCAGCAATATTTGCAAGTGTGGTAGGTTACCACATCATGCCATGTTCCTTTCAAATAAGTTATTTCTTCCTGACCTTAAAGAGAATGAGCATTTAAATGATGTTGCTTGAACGCAATTTTCTATCTTGAGTTGGACATTATAATATTGTGTAGGCACTGTGCAAAAGTTTATATTTATTTCCTTTATGTTGATCCAAAATGGCGAGGTCTCAGAAATATCCATTTTGTGACTTGATTGGCAGGTAATGTACGATGCCTCTGGTATCAGATTGCATGCTGGAAAGCAAGCAGAGGTATGCAACAGCTGTTTTTGTGTATCATCTCTGTTGTGGGTTCAACAACTTGTAAATATCATTAGGGGATATCTTTAAAACTAAGTACTAGATTTGACTGTATTACCATGACACAAGTAAATTCCACTATTTATGCAGCTATGCTGAACTTGTCCTTTTTTCCTCCTGTGTTCAGGTGTTGAACCAAATAGTCTGTGAACTTCCTTCAGAACATCCCTTGTCCGAAACAAGGCCACTACGTGAACTTTTAGGCCATACTCCAACCCAGGTTTGCTCAAATGTCCTTTTCATTTATCATTTTATCGCAATTTGGCAGATTGAAAACGATGGCATATATGATATATCCATAAAAAAGAGAGAAAGTGATGACATATTGGCATGGTGCTTACGTGGATGCCAACTGAACCTCAAGCTGGCTGTCCCCATGTCATCAGACCGCTTTTTACTTAGCACCACATGCTTATCACATACCACATCGTGCAGCTTCGTCAACACTGCTATCTGCTTGTGGCTTTCCATCATAAGCAGCCATTTTGTATGCTGCTAACTTGTTCGGTGTTAAATTGCTCCCAGGTTGTTGCTGGCGCGTTGCTCGGGTTTATGATAGCAACAGCAGGGCAACTGTTCATTGCAGTGGCAAGTGTTGTATGATGCTTTGTTGAAGATGCAGGAGAACTGCTAGCATTTGCAGGGACTTGAGAAGAAGCTTCTCTAGTGTTCTGTCGCTTAGGTATTTGTAAGATTAGTAATGCTGTGCTGTAGTGCTGTTGAAGATTGATGATGTTTTGATAGCACATGATTGTGTGTCCAGGGTGATGTTCTCAGGATTGATGTACATAATATTTGTTAAATAACTTCATTGTTCTGGTGAAATCTATAATGTTGTTGTTGTGGCTACGGACCAAACAGTATGGAATTGTCAGAGTGTGTACATACATACATACATGTTCACAAGGCTTTATTACAATAGTACCCTTACCATCATATACTATTCTGATGATATACATGTCTTTTACATATTTTATTAGGCCTCTTGACCCGGTAGGTCGAATGATTACAGGTGGGAGCCATTCCCACAACAGGAGTCTCTCATAGTAAAGTGCTTCATTCTTGAACAGGTCAAAGCCGTATTGCCTAGGCCTTTTGGCCTCCTTCGTCCTTTCGGCCTGGCAAGCAGTTGGTCCATGGGCCTGGTGATGTTTGACCATGGTCGTGGTCCAGCGCTGAGGGTGGTACACCCGTACGTTACTCATTGGTGCGTCGTGTGCTGTCTTGTCGCTTGTCATGGCCTTCGAAGGGATGCAAAAGCTGAGTGCGCTTTTAAAGCTGATAGTGCCATTGGCCGCATCACTTGCTGTAGCTGCCATCCGCGCCCTCGGTGCTCCTTCCGCTGGCACCGTCGCAGCCACAGCCTGACGACGACGTCCACGGTTCTCTCTGCGTGTCGTCTATAGCTGCCCTCACCAGTGTGGTTCTTGCTCGTGCGACGATGGCTTGTGAGCGTACTCGCCATGCTGCCGCAGGCGCTTCATCAAGCTGTAGCAGTGCGTCTGGTCAAGGTAGCTCGTCGGCAACTGAGATGGAGTACGAGCTGGTGCCGCGGGATTTGTCGATGGCCAACAAACGGTGAAATATGGCGAAGAAGGCGAATGGCGTTTGCACCAATGTGCTGGGGGCGAGTCTGACGACCGAAGAGCTGATTCAGTCCCTAGTGCGTGATGGGAATATCTCAGTCCGCAATGCGGCCCATCTGCCCCCACCGGTGAGACAGAGCCCCGCCCGACGGAGTCAAAAACTGTTGTATTCACCTGTACTTTGACACGGGCCTCTGCTTCCCCACGACGATGTTCGCCGGCAACATGCTTAGGCTGTACGGACCGTGCAGTGACTCCTCTGCCCGTGGTTGCGAGCACGAGCTTTCGAATAGCGTTGACAGCTCTTATGGAGGATTTAGACTCTAAGTCAGGCCTTGCCGGCCCTGAAGTGGGGTCCGGACTTGGCGCCACTAGTGTTGTCACCGTGAGCCTACATATGGGGTCTGCGGGCACTGCCATCTCTCGACCGATGTCCCCTAGTCGAGCAATAGGTACGATCAACTCCTTCTCCTCTAGCGACTTTGCGCGGCTTTCTCCTATCTGCTCCTTGACACTGTCCTCGACGTCAGCGGGCCCTTGATCTCCGAGGCACACACATGGCTCTAGCGATGGAGTTGGTCACAGCCCGGCTGGCACTACTTCGTGGATGTGTCTTCGGGTCCTCCCCTCCTTGAGGCCCCCTGCATGGAGTCTCGTTGTCTCGTTGTGGTAGACTTCATGGCTCGTCTGGAAGTACTGAGGGTTTTTCAAGGGGCCGTGGACTGCGCGGACACGGTGTTGGACCACCGCGCACTTTCTTTGTGCAGCTTGGATTGTTAGAGAGTGGCCTCGAGGCTACTACGATGAAGGTACATGTCCTTTAGTACGTGGAGAATTTTTGTAAATCTGTTACTAACATCGAGGCGATGCGCAGGCCCTCGCTCTTGCTCGTGCTGTCTAGGCGATGAGTTACCGGGAGCGGAATAGTTTGCAGGAGCGGTTAGCCACTATGGAAGTAGAGGCCATGTCCGCCCGCCAGTCAGCCGATGAAGCGATTGCTGCCACTGTAGCCAAGGACGATCGCATCCTCTTCTTGGAGACGGAGGGTGCGAAGGCCATCGTCGATGCACGTGCCTTGGTAGAGCAGGCTCAGCGGGCAACCACCGAGGAGCGGTAGGGGCTGCAGCAGCAGATCTCTGAACTGGAAGCAGAGAAGAGCCAGTTGATGTTAGAAGTAGCGGCAAGAGACCGTGTATTGGGTGACACCACTGTAAATTCGTGGAGGTCACTAGAGTTAATGGAAAATACTTTGGCTGACCACGCGGTGGAAGTTCCCTCCTTGGTCACACGAGCTCGAAGACTATGCAGCCTTCGGAGGATTGGGGAGGCCTCATCGGTGGCTCTGAATGCCGCACGCGCATACGACAACCATTGCTCACTCGTGACTAGCCAGATGCTCCTTGGTCTACTTCACGTACGAGGCTATTTGCATGTGGCGAGCTGGCCAATCCCTGTCTGGACTTGCCAGAGGGGAACGGAACCATGTCCGAGGCACTCCATGTTGTACGCCAGTCGGTCCACATCTTCCACCACCAGATCTAAGAGTACAGCGGTAAAGCCGCGGTGAAGGTTGCCATGAAGCGCACCTTGGGTGGGACTGTGGACCTCAGGACTTGGCTGGGCGAGGTGCCCCGTCGAGAGGAAGGTGATGATCCTGAAACGAATATCCCTACCGACCGACAGGTGTGATGTCGAGGCCCTCCGACTTACTATGTAGCCTGTTTGCACTCTTCCCTTATATACATGACACTGGGTGCCCACATGATGTAACTGTCCTTTTGCATCGAAAAGAACGCAGTCTTTATGCCATGGTCTCATGTAGGTAGTTGGGTGACAAGCGAGTACTTGAGGAAGACCGCCTCCTCATCCCTAATCGCGTTGTTCACCGTCAGCTGCGACACTGGGGATGGGTAGAGAAGTCGCTGCGGTTCTGGGCGGAGTGGCCCCGTAGGAGTGACCCCTCCGTCCAGGAGTACATAAAAATAGAGTCCTCGGACGGGGAGTAATGCGAGCGAGGCGCGCCTATTTCATTGATATGATTGCTGAACGGTGTTACCGTAACGATTAATGGAGTGATTGTTTGAAGTATTGTGTACCGTGTGATCTCCCGAGGCCTTTGGGTTTATGGGTATAGCGTAGCTGTGGGGACGACAGCAAGTAGGGCTACTCACCCATGTTTATGAGCTGGAGACAATCGCGCGTATGGGTAGTTCAACCGTGAGACGTAGCTTAAATACGACGCGCTCCGCCCCTTGACATGGACAAGGTTGGCGGTGGACAACGCACGCTCTATCTCGAACCCTTTGGACGGGCGTCGACGAAGTCTGCGACGGGACAAAGTTTGAAAACGCACGCTCCATCCTCCACCCTTTGGACGGATGTCTACGAAGTCGGCAGCAGGACAAAGTTTGAAAACGCACGCTTCGTCCCCTACCCTTTGGATAGGCGTCGATGAAGTCGACGGCGAGACGAAGTCTGGGAACGTTCGCTCCGTCGCCCACCCTTCGGATGGGCGTCAATGAAGTCGGCGACGGGGCGAAGTTTGAGAACGCGCGCTTCATCCCTCGCCCTTTCGGACAGGCATCGATGAAGCTGATGGCGGGACGAAGTCTGGAACGTGCACTCTGTCTCCTACCGTTTGGACAGGCGTCGACAAAATTGACAGTGGGCCGAAGTCTGAGGACGCACACTCCGTCCCCCACCCTTCGGACGAGCAGCGATGAAGTCGGCGGCGGGACAAAGTCTAAGAATACACGCTCCGTTCTCCACCCTTCGGACGGGCGTCGACGAAGTCTGAGAACGCGCACTCCGTCTCCCACCCTTCGGAGGGGCATCAACAAAGTCGGCGGTTGAACGAAGTCTGAGAACATGCGCTCCATCCCCTACCCTTCAGACAGGCATCGACGAAGTCGGCAAAGGGACAAAGTCTGAGAACGCGCATCCCTTTTGTATATCTATATATACCCCATAGAGTTGCTCGGGATGGTTAAGTTTCTAGCGCTTTATACTCCACAGTGCATGTGGAGGCCTAAGGCTCCACGTTTATACTCCGCAGAGTGCACACGGAGGGCTAAGGCTCCACGCGTTTTTTCTTATACTCCGTAGAGTTGCCCAAAATGGCTAAGTTCTAGCCGTTTTATATTATGCAGAGTGCGTGCGAAGGCCTAAGGCTCCATGTCTATACTTCGCAAAGTGTGCGCGGAGGCCTAAGGCTCTGCGCATCTTTTTTTATACTCCGTAGAGTTGCCTAGGGCGGCTAAGTTCCGGACGCTTTATACTTCGCAGAGTGTGCGCGAGGCCTAAAGCTCCACATATCTTTTTATACTCCGTAGAGTTGCCCGGGACGACCAAGTTTCTAGTGCTTTATATTCCGCAAAGTGCACGTGAAGACCTAAGACTCCGTGCGTTTTTTTATACTCCGTAGAGTTACCTGGGACGGCTAAGTTTCTAGTACTTTATACTCCACAAAGTGCGCACAGAGGTCTAAGGTTCTGCGTGCCTTTTTTTTACATTCCGTAGACTTTCCCGGGACGGCTAAGTTTTCAATGTTTTATACTCCACAGAGTATACGGGGAGGCCTAAGGATTCGTGTGTCTTTTTTATACTCCGTAGAGTTGTCTAGGACGGCTAAGTTCCTAACGCTTTATACTCCGCAGAGTGCACGCAGAGGCCTAAGGCTCCGTGCGTCTTTTTTATACTCCGTTAAGTTGCCTGGAACGTCTAAGTTTTCGGCGATTTATACTTCACAGAGTGTGTACGGAGGGCTAAGGCTCCGTGCGTCTTTTTTATACTCCGTAGAGTTACCCGAGACAGCTAAGTTCCCGACACTTTATACTCCGCAGAGTGCGCGTGGAGGCCTAAGGCAGTGCTGATTGGGCGAGCAATGTAGATGATAGGAGATCTACCTCCAGGTATTGCGTATTTGTGGGAGATAATCTTGTGTCATAGAGAAGCAAAAAACAGGAGGTAGTGGCACAATTTACTGCAGAGGCAGAGTATAGAGCAATGGTGTTGAGTGTGAGTGAAATGATATGTGGATGAAGAATCTATTGTCTGAGCTTTGAGTATGAAAGAACAATCCTTTGGTGTTACATTATGATAATAAATCTGTAATCAACATTATTAACAATCTGGTCCAACATGACCGTACCAAGTATGTTGAGATTGATAGGTTCTTCATCAAGAAGAAACTGAATAGTGTGATGTTAAAACTAGAGTATATAAGTCAAGTGAACAGTTAGCTGACTATTTCACTTAAGGATTAGATCCTAGTAAGAGTGTTATAATATGTAACAAGATAGATATGATTGATATCTTCAGCCCATCTTGAAGGAGAGTGTTGGGCATATTAGAGGAAAACGTGAACGAATCTAATTGTAGTTCTCGTCACTATTAATAACGGGTGGGAGGTCCTGTGGGACTACATACAATTATTCCTCAAATTATTCCACAATATACAACAGAAAATTCCTTCTAAATTTCCACAGCAAATTACATGTCAAAGCTTGGAGGCAGCGATGGACACGGCCTGCTGCACAAGCTCCCGCCGCAAGATCTTCCCCGCAGGTAATTTCGGTATTGCAGCGACAAAAGCGACTCTGCGGACTTTCTTGTAGGGCGCAACCTGTCAAAAGGCGAACATTTAGGTCTGAACTTATTGTTTGAAGTTGCAAGACATTGCCAAATCACGACAGCAAGGATTCCAAAAATATGCTGCATATAGAAGGACCAGTTATAGAATTTGATGATGAAATCGTTAGTGTAAACTAAGCTTGCCATCCATAGCTACGCAACAATATGCTACATACTATTTCAGTGTTGCCGTTTCCGTCAGGGGAGAATGTTAAAATATCCTTAATGTAAAGAGCCAGTGTACTAACAATACAATACTAAAATAGAACTAAATCCAACTCAACATGGCAATTTGCTCAACTTGCTTGTCAAAAGTAAAATAAAGCTGACTATGACATACATCTTTAATTCAATATGAAACTATATCTGGTAGAATATAACATTCAGATAATCAAAAGGAAAAACGTACATGTTTAGCCACGTAATCCATGACTTGTTGCGCAGTAATGTTTGAACCTGGTTGCCTCACAATAAAAGCCATTGGTAATTGCCCAACATCTTCGTCTGGATATCTGCGTAGTGCATACAGAAGGAACATCTTATACATTGTTACATGAAGGAAACTTTGTACGGAATTTGTTTGAATGTATGATCCATCAGAATTTTCCCACGTTAACTGCAGTTTATACTGAAGGTACTTACGGGACAACTGCAGCATCAGCGATTTCAGGATGAGATTGTAGAATATGCTCCAGTTCAGCTGGAGGCACCTGAAATAAGATGTATATCAGTATCACGCAAACAGAAACTTGTGAGATGAAATTCTCCAACGATAAAGTAATTGTAGTTCTGTGCTACAGTACCTGGTATCCCTTGTACTTTATCAACTCCTTCAATCGATCAACAATGTAGAGAAAACCATCTTCATTGAAGTAGCACAGGTCACCAGTTTTCAACCAGCCTTCTGAATCCACCGTTGCTGCAGTGGCCTTGTCATCACCCACATAACCTGAAAAAACATCCCCATGACTGATACAGTGAAGCGAAGACCCAAGTAATAATCAAGGCAAATATGCAGAACAATGGGAAAATATTGTTCAGAATTATTTTGGAATTTCTATCTCCGTAAGCTTTTAAAAACTAGTAGTGGTACAATTCTAAGTGAATCTTAAACTAATCTGATGAAGACAGTTCGGTGACGTTTCAGACCAACTAAATGTTGAGATCAGTTCCTACGTCACTTACAAAGCATGAAAAACATTTCGGTTCTCTATATAAAACTGTTGGACACATGGCTGGTAGCAGATGTCTCCATACTAACAAACGACTTCAATAAACACCTAAGTGAATCTTAAACGCATGCTGGCATCACTATCCATTAAGTAGAAGAACAAGCGCCCGACTCCCTGCATTGCTGCCAGGGATGAAGATTTGTTGAAATCGCTACTACTACCGCACGGACAACCAGTTCTTGGTTGGACAAAGGTTTAGGTTCTGCAACTACACCAATTATTACAATAACCGTCATGAAGCACATGGCAGGCAAACACATGCTTCTCACTTGCACATTGACAAAAGTCCCTCTCATCCATCACATGGCTGATCGCTCAATGATAAGGATGGACTCAGGGACATACATATATAGCTTTCACATGATAAATGCTGGTATTCATCACTAGAAGAATCAACCATAAGATAATAATATATACGAAAGGTTTTAGGTGATGAATCATCATCGCCAATCATATTAAAATTTTCACGTGCACCGTTTCATCCAGTAATAATCAAATGAAGCAATCAACTAATTTAACAAAAGTTCAAACGTGCACTTGTACCCTGTTCCAACCAGCGATGACTTCTGGCTTCCAGAAGCCAAAAATTATTTAGAACATTTGGCTTCTTAACATAGCTTTTTTTTTCCTTATTTCCTTTTCAATTTGCATTATCTGTGGAGACATAACATAACGGTATTTTTTAATTTTTTATTTATCTTTAATTGAATGCTTCGAAAAAAAATAGTAGTATCATTTCATCCAAATGACAAAAGCCGCATCACTTACTACTTGCCTTTCATGACGACTGGGCCCCGGACCCAGAGCTCACCGCGCTGGCCTGGCCCAAGCTCCTCGCCGGTGACCGGGTCGACCATCTTCGCCTGCAAGTGGGATGCCAGCTTCCCGACCGACCCGTATGCCTTCGACTCCTCCGGTCCGACCGTCGAGGCCACCGAACCAGACGACTCAGTTAAACCGTAGCCCTGTAATCATATTGAATAGTACAAACGTTTATTCGTTGGATTAAAGAAAGGAATCTGCACTGCGCACAAGAGGCTCAGTACTATCATGCTGCAGCGTGCATGGAATTGGATGCTTAACCTGAACAATTTGCACATTGGGGAAGACGGCGGCGAAGCGCTCGGCAATCTCGCGGCCGAGTGGGGCGCCACCAACAACGATGACGAGGAGCGACGAGAGGTCGCTTCGGCTCGCCTCCTCGGACTTGGTCATGGCCACCAGCAGAGGCGGCACCGCGGGCAGCAGCGTGACGCGGTACCGCTCTATCGCGCGCAGCGCGGCGCCGAAGTCGAACCGCTCCATGAACACGGCCGTATCCCCCATGGACACGGACCGCAGCACCATCATGAAGCCGAACATGTGGAACATGGGGAGGGGGAGCAGCGTCACCGCCGGCGGCGGAGGCTCCTCGCCCGCCTCGGCGGCCTCCTTCGCCACCGTCTCCCGATTCAGTCTATGCGCACACATCAGAGCGATGAGGTTGCGGTGCGTGATCGCGACGGCCTTTACCCGCCCGGTCGTGCCCGACGAGTACAGCACGGCCGCCGTGTCGGACTGCTTCACCGCCACCGTGGGAGGCGCCGCCTCCCCGCCGGCGGAGGCCAGTCTCTTATACGCATCCGACCCGATAACAACGCACCTCACATGGCCGGGCAGCTTGACGGCCACCTCGGGGGCTGTGAATGCGACGACCGGCCTGGAGAGGCTGACCTGGTGCGCGTACTCCTCGGGGGTGGACGCCGGGTTGGCGGGCGACACGACGGCGCCGATGGACATGAGAGCGAAGTGTAGCACGGGGACGTCGAGGCGGGAGGGGGCGAGGACGAAGGCGACGTCCCCGGGGCGGAGGCCGAGGGAGGACCAGAGGCCGCCGGCGAGGGAGCGGACGGCGGCGAGGAAGGAGGGGTAGGAGACGGTAATGCCGGTGGCGGAGTCGACGAGGGCGGGGCGATCGGGGAGCGGGGAGGAGAGAAGGGAGAAGGCGTAGGCAGCCGTGGTGGTGGGCAGCGACTCCGGCGGGAGCGCGGCCGGGGAGCGGAGGCTGTGGAAGGTCCGCGTGGCGGCGCAGAAGCCGCTGCGCGGGTCGATCCAGGGCGGCTGCTGCTGCTCGGCCATTGGGATGTGGAGGCAAGGTGAGGGTTTGGTGGCCTTCGCCTTTCGGGGATTTCCTTTGCTGTGGGGATCGAGGGAGGCTGGGGTCGGAGTGTTTGGACGGAGGATGACACGGGTTGGAGATTACCAGTCCTATTAACCATGACGACGACGACGTTGGGACTGGTAGTCTGGGCCCACTCGAGACGTGGCGGTGGGGCCTGGTCGACCTAGACGAGTTGTGGGTCGCGAGCAAGCGCTCCCCGTTGCCCGAGCCCAACTGAACTTCGACACAGGAGTTTCACTGGATGTTTATATGAAAACAATTTGATTTATGCAGCTGAGTTCTACACTAGTGATAATGCACTGATTGATGAATAATAAGTTAAAACAGGTTACAGATATGTGTGTTGTACACGACTTTTGAAGATAACAGTTGATCTTCTTTTTCTCCAAGAAAAACAACCAAATCCGGTACACGTCTCAAACACAGAAGTAAGTAAAATAGGACGACGACATTTGTACTCCATATACTAGTACCCCCACAAGAGTATGTTGGTCAAAGCTGATGAATGATGATGTACTTGCCGTGACTTTCTTTCGTTCAATCAATAATTATGATTAATAATTCAGAGTAGCTTTAGATTAATCGTGCCACGAAAAACAGCATCATTGGTCACTAAATATACTCCCTCCAGAAAAATATCATTTCTGATATCGACACAAACTTTAAAATACAATTTTGATCCATTATTTTATTATTATATATTAGCTAGTAAATATCCGTACGTTGCAACGGAACCATAAAACTAACAATAAAATAGATTTTTCTCTTTCACACTAAAAGATAATCATTCAATTAAAAAAGGATGATACATATATCTGTGAGCATCCTATTAGGTTAACATGATAGAATAAGTACTCCATGTGACACATGTAAATAAACAAGTAGCAGACAACATTTTTTGGATAGCATACTTTAGTACACCATGTAAATGAATAAAATAGAATCAAGCGTGCTCCATAATTGTTGCTCACTGTTGACAGATATAGCGAATGATTTTATCAAGCTTAGTCAGATGTGCATGTTCACAAAATTTTATGATCTCATATCACATCGCAAAAGTTGGGACTTCATACAAAATCACAAAAAAGATGGTGCTTGCTCCATTCACAATGATAGTAAAAATAATTTTTATTTTGACATGACTTGTTAGGTTTCACATCGATGCATTCATACAAAAAAAAAGGCCAATTTTTTTTAACATCTGGGCACCACTCCTTATGTACAAAAAAATCATATTATTATCATATTATTGTAGTCAACCTCTTCTTCACATCTGAAAAACTAACCGCTAGTTCAATAATCACTCATCAAGATAGTTTGAGAGGGAAGAAATAATACCGTTGACGCAATCTTCACACAAATGCAAACATGGTCAATATGTGTGGAGCATGGTTTTCAGAATAAAAATGGCCTTTGATAATTGATCAGCCTGTTTTTTTAGATTGTCACCCTTGACCTTTTAAATTAAAATAAGAAACATTAAAGTTATGTTAATAATATAAGACAGCTTTATTAGTATGAGGAAAAGCTACAAGAATGTAAAAACGATAAACTAAAATATTTACTTTATAACTATTTGTAAGGAAAGTGGAGCTTAGCTCCCTTTTGTAGCTTGTATTTAGATATAGCCCTCTTAAAGTTTGTAGGGTCATTTTTGTTCATCATAAATTCAATCATATCTTAAATCTCACTGGGTATGAAGAACATAAACAAACATATCAATTTCTTTTCACTCAAAAAAAAAAGACAAAACCATCAGCAAGAATGGAGCACCTAAAAAAAAATTCTAAACACTTAAGCAGCAACCTCTGGACACATGAAACAGACATCTCCTCCAAAAGTAATGCTCGTTTTAGGCAACTTCAGTGTGAAACATTCCTCTACTATATCGTCATCTACATGATCATCACATGGTCAGGGATCTCTATCATCAAGTTTGACAAACTCTCTCTGGAATCAATCTAAAAAATTATCCTCGGAATCGACCTCGGAACGGCTTGCCATCGAACATCTCATTACGTATCCTGGCAACTTGAGCTCATCTACAGCATATTCTAGCCTTGGTGATAATGACAACTCTGGCCGCGCTACACGATGAGAGAACCACAGATGGCTCATGCTCATGGGAACCAACAGTTAAAGCCAAGTTCTATAGTGACCATAAGAATTACTGCATGAGTGAAGATTTTCACTGAAAGACAATTGCAGCATGCTCATGTGGCAAGAACCAAACAAGTTCAGAACAGAGGAAGAGAACACGAATAGACAAATTATTGTAGTGCCATTTACTCAAGATAACCAATTTAGAGTTAGAGGTTACCCAACATCATCAAAAAAAGGTCGCTTATCAAATACATATTACTTTTACCAGAAAAATGCGGTCGTTTTTAAGAGTGGTAAGCAACCACATCAGTTCTAGACACCGCCACCTTTGTCCTCCTCCTCTTTTGCCCCTTCGACAGAGCCTCCTGCGCCACGAGTGCTCCCCCCATTTCCCTCCTCCCCTGCCCTCCCCATCCTCGGCTGCGCTCCCTTGCGCCCGTTGCCGTTCCGCGCAGTTATTAGCACGACGCTCTAACCAACTGAGCTAATAGGCCTTTTGATATGAAAAAGGGAAAGGAAAAATTAGATATATGCCATTATGAAGTAGTCATACATATCGCATAGCAGACGCCGAACCGTAGTACAGAACACCGCCCTTGCTACACCGGGGATGGCGGCGGTAAGGGCACGGAGAAAGATGATGATATCTGAAACTTTGACAGTATCTACGCAACTAAAATAACTCGGTTCCCGCTGGAGAACATTGGTGCAATCTACCGCTAACATCCATTATAACACAATTCTCAAATATCAACGAAGGATACAACTGCAGTTTAGTCTACTTTTAAAGTTGGATAGAGCAAAAAGATGATTCTCAATGCAGAGATGCATGCTCAAATGACAGCAGATGAAACGCAGACACAACAGATTTGGACCAACTTACTTAGTACACCGAATAAGAGCTGATCAGTATCTCAAAATTGGTTTTCGTCTTTACTCCTTGGGAACAGCACTGGTCAGGAACTCTAAGATGCTTCAACCTCTTCAACTCCTGGAATTCTGTTTCAGACAGAGATGCTTCAACCAAAAATCTGCATAAGGTTGCCTCAGACGATTCATCATAGTCCTTCCTCCTCTTCAGTACCAAATGGCCACTGAGCTCCCAGATTGCTGGATTTATTCTCATGTCAAGGAATTCTTGGCTCGCCTTTCCGAGGACCTGCTTCTCAGCATAGCACTGATCGATTGTTTTGGGGAGAGACGAATGCTAAGTTGTTAACCCACTGCTAGAGTATGAACATTTTTCAGAATTAGTACAACTGAGGTTGCATTGGTATTTGGGAGTACCTGTGGTAGCAGGGAAATTCTCTTGCCAGATTCAGAGATAAGGACATTCAAAGGTCTATTATTCTCTTGTAAGAAGATGCAGACATTTGAAACCACATCTGACAAATCCTCCAAGCTCACCCCACCTTCAGATACAAAAGAATGGCGGTAAACTCCAAACTTTGAATCTAATGTATATGTGCATTCTGTGTTTTTTTTTTTTTTTTGCTCTAGCAACTGGCTAGTTACAAGTAGAGAAAAAGTAGACATTCTCCTATATTATTTTTTAATCTAGATTCTGGTATGGTAACCATATAATTAATAAGTGTGGGATTTTGTAGCATGTAGTCATGTACCTATAGTGCTGCGTGCTGACGATGCGGTGATATTATTCGTTCAGCTGCTTTTATGTAGCATTCACCAATAAGGGTTGTGCTAACTTACAACTGCTTGATAGTATGAAACTTCGTTAGGTGGTCTTGCTTATTATGCTGTGAACATAGTTCTTAAGGTAATGAAACAGTTTGCTAGCCTTCCTATTGAACAAAAACCTGTTCAAACGATGGGCTAAAAGTTGTAATACTGAGTATTTGTTGATGTCAACTCCACAATTATTTGTATTAGCTTGGATTAATCCGCAATGTGTTTTATTGGGGTCCTTGCTATCTATAAGTGATATTGTCACTGTGTCTTGATGGTGAGAGTATGGAATATGAAGAAAAGCAGGTTTTATGTTTACATTTTAGAGTATGGAATATGAAGAAAAGTCAACCATGGATGGAAGCACTTTCTTAATTTTTAATTTACTTTGTTTCACTAGGAACCATAATTTTTTGCTTAGCATGTGCAACCCTTTTGAAGGAGTTTAAATCTTAGTTTAAGTGCACCAGAGTTTCTAGGTCTACTGTCTTGTAGTTTTTAACTTCAATGAGAATATTCTTCACTGAGTTTTGGTTTTGCAATTTTTCTAGGTTATTGTGCCTTCGTAGATGCAGAGCATGCTTTTGATCCAGCTCTGGCCGAGTCAATTGGTGTCAACACCAGTAATTTACTTCTCTCTCAACCAAACTGCAGTGAGCAGGCCCTCAGTCTTGTAGACACGCTGATTTGAAGTGGCTCTGTTGATGTTGTTGTTGTAGACAGTGTAAGACCTTGACCGTCTAGCCTTGTCCCCCATCCGTTTTTCTCTTTTTGAGCAGTACTACTTTCTGTTTGATCACTAGTGCACTTCCGCTCAAGTTTTTAAGAACATTGTCCTATTAGCAGTTCAAACATGCTGCTCAATCTTAATAGCTAAGACTTCCTTGATTTGAGAAGTTAGCTACACAGCTCATCTTATTCTATGATGCAGGTAGCAGCTCTTGTCCCTAAGAGTGAGCTTGATGGGGAGATGGGTGATGCACATGTGCCTCTCCAGGCTAGATTGATGAGCCAAGCTCTTCGCAAGCTGAGCCACTCTCTTTCACTTTCCCAAACAATATTGTTATTTATTAATCAGGTATTAATCATGCACCATTTTCTTGAGTTTGTTGAATTGATTTATGTTGGTGTGGATTTCCTTATGTGGCTCATTGGTGAAGTGAACACCAAATCAGCAAGCCTTATGATGGTGCCTATATTCAAATTTTAGTCCAGTGTATAATTCCATGGTGTTTACCAGAAAACTTCCAGAATTTCATGCTGCTAAAGCTAAAAAAGAAGGAATTTTCTGAAGATTAAAAACATTAAGTGAATTTATAGTTTAATCCATTTTATATAGTGACGCAACTTATTCTTCTTGAGTCTTTTTGTTCTTCGAGAATGAGCAATTCACGTGTGCAATCTGAGCATTTGAACATGCAATATATTTCCATCTATACATTATATCTTGCTTATCTCCTTAAAACTTCTATGTTTTGCATCCAACCTAGTCTAATCATCTTCACTTAATTTTGGTTTTGCATAATTTGTATCCTTGAACACATTGTAGATCAAGTCATAGGTAAGCACATTTGGAGGATTTGGAGGACCAACAGAGGTCACTTCTGGTGGAAATGCCCTGAAATTTTATGCTTCTGTTCGCCTAAACATCAAGCGCATTGGTTTGGTGAAGAAAGGTGAAGAGGTAATTAACTAAGTCATATCCTTAATATTACCTGGTTTATAAAATTAACCAATACTTAACATGTGGATATATGTTCACAGTAAGATTTCTTTGAAAGAAATGGCCATATCCGCGTGATATAATGAGTGCTATTTCTATTTGAATTGTATCTTGTTGTACTAAACCACTACACGTGGCACGTGTAACTTTTAGGTGGATGCATGTGCTGTCGATATAAATTAATATTTAGCCATGTGATTTTATCACTTGGTGAATCAGAATAACTGACCCTGCACATTAGCTTCCACATATAGTACATGCAGTGCTTCTTGAAACATTATAGATGTAGCTTATAGAGCAAAATTTTGGAAATGATGACGATCACTTCTGTGTGCAGACTGTAGGTAGTCAGGTTGCTGTGAAGATTGTGAAGAACAAGCACACCCCACCGTTCAAAACTGCACAGTTTGAACTAGAATTTGGAAAAGGGATATGCCGCAGTTCAGAGCTTCGTGCACATTATTATTTCAATGGGCGAGACGTTTCGTGGTAAAGATGCTCTTAAATCTTACCTTACTGAAAATGAAAGTGTTGCGCAAGAACTGGAGATGAATTTAAGGAAATTGATGGAAACTGAGGCACCTAGAAGGCAGGAGGCTAAAGGCGATTTCCTGGGCGATTTGCCTGAAGAGACTGTCACATCTGAAACATCTTCAGAAGAGGAACTGGCAGCTGTGATAGAAGCTTAACCAGTGATGGTAACTCAACTAGGAGCAATTATCCCACAGAACCAATATTTTGAATCCTGAGGGCACGTCATTTTGGGACGGGCATGTAATGCCGTGGCAATCACATTTGAACAGCCCTCAGTAATTACTCTGCTTAGAGCCTTCAGTTATTACTGTGCTGGCAAGTGAGGAGGGAGGCCCCCGAGGCCATGTTATGGTTTAGGAATTTGGAAAGATCAGGATTCAGTAGCATGCAATCATGTATATATATGCTGCATATCGTTAAGATCTCTCGCGTCCAAGTAAGGTTCAGCAACATTCTTGACTGAATTACTTCTAGGATTTCTCCGGCTCCGCTTCCCAGTGCTTAGCTGATGACGCTTTGAGTAAGAACTAAGAATACTGAATGTGTTTTTTTTTCTTTTGGGTGATGCAGAGGAATACTGAGCCCATGATACAAGTTCCAGATCAAACAGCCAAACAAGGGCCTCGTCTGATCTGGGCTTGCCATCGTTTCTTGATCTGGCAGACTGGCACATCGGCTAGTCTATACTTATAGGCCCAATCAATTTTTTCATATCTTTTCGAAGACATCTTCCCCCTCATCATGAAAAAATAGGAGTTACTATATCATGGCTTTTTTCTCAACAAAAAAAAAAGAAAATCATGGCTTGCTTATTTATCCAAGAAAAAGATAGTTGCATCCTTCCACGTGGCCGTTGATGCATCCAATGATTTACTGCCAGTACTAAAATGCTTTTTGTTCGTTGCGGTGTTAAAAGGTTTGGGTACGGCCTTTTTCTTTTTTATCCAAGACCAGAAGACAAGGTACTCTTTCCTCCCAAGTGATCATCTTATCTCTTTCGGCCATTGGTTATCCATTCATTTAGGCTTTTAGCAAGTCAACAACTATAATGAGTGTTATAAGAGCATCGTTTATTAAGATTAGATGACAATAACAATCCTTTCTGTTGAGCGCCATGTGCATTATCTAACTGGGCAACTAGTCTTAGCAGGTTGCACTGCTACCTGTTCTTCGACCAAATATCTCTTGGTGAGTTCTCTTTCCTGAATGAATGCTAGTAGCAAACTTAACGACATAAAGGCATATATATACCTGCACTCCTCGGCAAGAAATCGACAGTTCAGAATTTCACCAAAGGATCTATGCAATCCTCTAGAACAACAAAAACAACAAGAGAAAGGAAAAAAAATAACTTACTAACTCATCATGATCAGTTGAATTCACCATTCTGACCAACGAAATGTTCTTGGCAGTAGCAAACCAACCACAACATGCAGAGGCAGGCAATTTTATATAGCCATCTGATTCTGATCAGAAGCACACACTGAGTCTGACCTGGTGCTCTCCAATCCCAATGGATGAACAAGCACGGAGGGGTGCAGCCGGCATGTAGCTTAGGCCCCTTTTTTTCATCTTATAGTTTACGGGTTTTCACGAATAAATAAACTGGATAATTTTTTATCACCTTTTTTTAAAAAAACTTATTATGATAACTTTTTTAAAGTAGTTTATCGATATTTATTTCATTCTTATAAACGATCACATTAAAACTATAAGTCAAGCCGTAACAAAAAAAAAGAAGCCACCCTTATTAATTGCGGTAGTTACTGCCATCCCGGGTGGTAATTAATACAGGCCCTTGGGCTTTGCAACCACCTTAACCAATGCAAACGCCCGTATGCATCCATGGCTAGGGGTGAAAACGGATCGGATAGTTTCCAATCGATCCGGACGAATACAGATATAGATTGTGTCGGATCATATTTTGTCCAAATAATTCTCGGATTGGATATGAATACAGATTTTTTTTATCGGATACGGATATGAATACAGTAAGCCTGGTACCCGTCGAATACAGATACGAATACAGATTATCCGGATATTACAAAAATAGATATCCAGAATTTTAGCCCAATAGCCATCCAGCCCATAATGCCTCTAGCAGTCTAGCCCAATACATACAACCCATGAATATGAAAACAAATATGTTGGATATTTTGAATATGGAATATTTAGATTTCATGAATGTTTTGACAAGATGAACTATTTACGTATTTTCGTTAATTTTGGATGTATAGTTTAAAGGGTTTTCATGTTCCGATAAATATTCGTAACCGTATTCGTTTCGATTCGTATTCGCTCCATACCTATATTCGATATTATTCATATTTGTATTCGTATTCGAGTTATCCATATCCAAAAATAAATATAATAAAAATATTATCTATCTGTATCTGATCCGTTTGCATCCGTATCCATGGCAGCGTGCCGCAACGGTTGGCTGTTGTCCCACATGAGCTGCGCCTGGACTGATGAGCCTGGAGGCAGCACACCCAGACCCATCACCTCACCTCCGTTAAAAAAATGCTCTCAAGCCTATGCAGAAGTGGAACCAGAGGGGGACATTGTCATATGCGCCTCACATGCACGCAAGGTCTGCCTCTATTGAGTCTTGCCTCTCTTGACCAAAGGGAAGGAACCACATGATAATATCATCTTAGTTTTATACTCCCAAACAAACATCAAGACACTTAGTTAGGAGTACACATATATTTTTAGTCACTTCTCTTTTTTCTTTTGAGATTCAGTGTTGAGGAGAAGGAAAGCTCTATCTTCTGTCTTGTATATAGGTTGACGCCAAACTTCTATTTGCACGCACATTACCGGCTTTGCCCAACTTGAGTTTGGTATATGTAGCCTTGTAGGGCCTAATGTGCGTTATTGTATTTTTTTAAAAAAAATCATAAAATTCATTTGGTCATTTTCTGGTGAGACCTGAGAGACATCTGCTTCACCTTAATTAATCACCATCGATGTTTTCTGGCAGTAATTAAAGCACGGCAAGGTGAAACTGAAACATTCCACAGCGCCTACTGTCAGAGAGAGAAAAGGACCAGAAATCTCGGGAGAAATTGAAGTGAAGGAGAATTGAGTTGTTCTTGTTCCGGGCCAGCTGTTTGCTGCCATGCGAGGCAGTACGTACCGTGTACTGACCACACCGAGAAGACACACAACAAGTGGTCCTCCCCTCCATGCAAAGTCCTTGCGCAACCCTGAATTCGGAAGGAATCTTGACATTGCCGTAGCTAATTGCACATGAGAGCCCGCTCAGTTAAGCTTATTTCTGATGATTTATAATTAAATTTGTATTATAGTTGATTTATTTTACACTATAGTTGATAGTGATTTATTTGACATAATTAAATTTAAAAATCTAAAAATAAAAAATAAGTTATCTCACCACGTATAATGCAAACGAGTACGAGAAAAAAAGAACCGGCAAAAATGCTTAAAAAGTCAGAAAAGGATGAAACTTAGGAATAGTAAAAAATAAATCGAAAGCTATAAACTTAAAGTGAAGTGAGCGGGGCCAAAATCCGTCTACAAAAATCACGTCCTGATTTTCAAATCAGTAGGACCAGCGCCTAATCTCGCAAAATATTTCACCACGAAACAAAATAGATACAGTAATTAAACGCTTTTGAACTTAGCTTTCCACGCAGCGCGGCGCAGCAGAACACCGCGAACTATTTACCACAGTCTTCGCCGTGGAACGCTATGCAAATCTCAAGCCGACACTGGTCGCTGCGGCTAGCACAGTTGCAAGAGTCCATTCTTTGATCAATAGACGTGACGTGAGGAGAGGAGAGGCCCGAGATGGACCGATCCATCTCGTGGCGACGCACGTCTCCGGTTTCCATGTGTGACGTGGACAGCTTAACCCGAAAAATAATCCAACACGTCCGAGGTTGACATAAAGTTGACGGGTGAGTTTTATCGTCTGGTCGCTTTCGTCCCCCCCGAAATGCCCATAATTAAGCCATCGTTGTGCGGCAGCTGAAATTATGCTAGCTAGGCCAACCAAACACCCCCCCCCCCACACGCACACATATATATACATACGTCCCTTATCCTAATTATTATTTTTGGGTCAATTAGATATGTATGCACGCGTGGGGAATGCATGCATCCAGAGAAAAAATCCACTCGAAATGAGAGGATTTGAGCTTAGACGGCGAGCGAGGGTTACCATCCGTTCGATGATCATTGGAAGCTAAGTCAGACAAGTTATCGGTCCTGTTCTTTTAAATTTTTGATTTTTAATTTCTGTTATAGTATCTAACTTTCAAACGAAGTATTTTTTTAAGATGTGGTCTACAAGTTAATTATAGTACACGTTAAAAACCTAATATATGTACCATCAAAAATCGTAAGCGAGTATCTCTTTCCGTAATCTCTGTCGTAAACAGCCAAAAAACCATCAACCACAGCCAAAAACTATCAGCCGTAACAAAAAAAGAACAGCCATCATCCCAAAATGCTGATCCGATAAATATGTGGCTTATTTATACCACTTTTTAGTCGTAGCAATCAAGATCGACATCATAAATAAATAAAAATCGATCCAGAAACCCGCATTCTCGTTGAGACACATCATCGAGATACATGCCATGGCCGTGCACGGCCATGGCATTTATGATTGGTCATTTTCCTCTCCCAATCAATGTACTGAACCCATCCAGGGTACGATTAGTTTGACCAAATTAAAAAAGGCAGAGAAATTAAGCCCGGGAATGGTCACCCAGCTTTATGCTCGATCGTAGGTTTTGATTTGATCATAGTTTGATTGGATTAATGATGACTAAGAAGGTATGATGGGATGGAACGGGTTTGGTCTGATCTCCATGTCGAGCTGGTGATAAGCTTAATACATATACGTGTGTACGTACGTACGTGATGAGCTGTGTGCATTGAAGAGATGATGGCGAGAGATGCATAGATGGATGCATATATGCGTTCGTTTGATCCACGTACGTACGTGGACTTAATTAGTGTCCATGCATGCCTAGCTACCTCTAATCTAACTAGCTTTGTAAGGAATGGATGAGGAGTACGTACTACTCCTTTACATTAAGGCGCCTAGCTTTTAGGGTTTTATGAGCTCTATCAATGTGTGTCAATGCTCCAGCTAATCCGTGGGGGCCAACGTAACAGCCATATCTGTATGTGCTATAGCGCTTCCCTGTTAGGAGTTTGTGGCTACATCTGTAGAAAGTTGGCTGATGAACACTAATCCAAGTAATTAACTTCATTTCTTTATACTACTACTACTAGCTGTACCATACTACCATTCTAGTCGACGCGCGTGTTCTAGGCGACCCGCACGTCAGTAAGACGACGAGTGGTGTTTTTGAAATCACACGCTTTTAGGATGGTGCATGCATATACTTAAATCAAATCAATATAAATATAAAAGCTGAAGCTAAAAGTTGAAATCGAAAAAAATCGAAACGATCAGGACCATATACTACCATAGACAAACTTACACCTAGCATAATTTAGGAAATTATTTTTACATCCCAATAGACACAAGATTCCTTCTTCTCGACATGTCCAGTCATGAGAAGGACAATGCAGGAGTAGGAGTGGCTAGCATTAGCGGGCTAGGTGGCCATGCAAGGAGACAGAGAGCCGGAAGCGCTGTAGCACGAACGAGGAAATGGGGCATGCAGCCAGCGGCGGAGCTAGCCCACGACGACACGGCGATCGAGCTGCCAACCATGCATGCATGCATGACGCACGCACGCAAATGGTTGTGCGTGTTGCTCTTCCTCTCCATGCGTCGATCCCAGTTCTGCAGGCTTGGGCCACACACACGATACTCCATTAGTAATCATCGAGTCTAGTATCTAGTCTAGCGAAGGAACAATAATGGAGTACAACGTACTAGTACAAATATTTTTGCCGACATGGAGAACCAACTCGAGGTGGAGGAGAGGAGAGCAAATAATGCAGCTGGCTTGCATGCGAGCAACCGGCCATGGCCAATGATTGGTATGATCCAGGAGTTTGTTAATCCAACAATCACATTGTTGACCACATAGAAACCTCAGAATGTGCAACGAGAGAGAGAGAGAGAGAGAGAGAGAGAGAGAGAGAGAGTGGAAGCAAAAACCATATAACATTATAGGACGCGTGTACAACTACAAGCGCATGATCACCATGAATGAAAATTAGAACCATGTCTCCCTTCCTTTGTCCTCTAATTCATCATTTTGCCAATATTACCGATTCTCTTCAGCTACAAAAACCTACAGATTCCCCCGAATCAAATGGATCGCACAGAAACTACCATCCAAATTCAATTCCACTTTTTTCTTTTAAAAAATCCTATTGGCCATTCAAAAGAAAAAAAACAATCGCAGGTTTCTAGCTTCTGTTCGAAACCTAAAAGGTTACGGTGTTGACAAATATCAAAACTACCCTTGAGAGGTTTAGACTATAAATAGAGAGCCATTTGTATAATGAGAATAGATCTGAAATCTATAAAGAATACATTCTAGTGTTCTCTCTCAATTGTTCCTTGGTGATTGATCTCTTTGGTGTTCTCGTGATTGATTGCGTAGATTTGCATTAGCGTTCTATTGTTTCTCAAGACGTTATCAGTACAAATCGCTCTACAAGGTGCAAGGTATGCAAATCATGAATCAATCTATTACGCATTGCAATTTCGTAGATTTAGTATCTAGATTGAAATTATATTCGATTGCAATGCCATGTCTAGATCAGTTGTATCCTAGGTAAATCTAAACATGAATTGATATATGATTTGTTTGTTTGGTTGCTCACGCTGATGATCTGGTAGATTAATCATCTAGTATCTAGATTGGTTTTCTAGATATATTGAAATAGGATAAAATCATAGGAATATGGGGTACAACAATCATAGGAATTGGTTTTCTAAATGTTACAACAATCATTTTACAATGTTGCACACTGAAAATCAAAATGTTTCATGAGCTATCTCAATTGTTGCGTGAGAAACGTTCGAGTGTTTTTTGTTGCAACCTAATGAATTTTTGTTGTACTTCGGTGTACACTTTGTTGCAATCGACTTTTTTTTTGTTGTGCTAATCATGAAAGAGATCCAATGGTGTGGGATCCATATGTTTACAAAGATCCAATGACATATGAAGTGTACGACGAAAAAGCTCTAATCGTACGTCCGAACACTAGCAACGCCCGAATACTCCCTACTATTTTTTTTTGAGAGTTGGACAATTGACTAGTACAACCATCCTAATACTTAAGATCCATAAGTCATGAATTCAAATCCCTAGTGGAAAATGCACTAGGTCTCTTCTTTTTAGCTTCTAAAAACTGTTTTTCTACAGTAACCAGCTTTCAAATATAGTGTCTTTTTAAGACAGAGTTTATAAGTTGATTGTAGTATACACTGTAAATATTAACGAAAACTATACACAAGTTTCTGTTACTCTGTAATTACACACACAAATAATCTCAAAACTATAAGTCATAAGTCAAAACAAAAAAAAATATAACCGCAGGTTTCGAACTACTGGTTATCACTCAAAGAGATAACATAGTACTACGTAGGTGAGCTATGCTTGTTTCGGAATTAGGTAAGCTGATTTAAAACTTGGATCCGTTAACTTTAGCACTATATCCAACTCGTATTACACGAGCTAGATAGTTTATTTCAAAAGCTAATTGTGGGCCCAAAATTCGCTAAAAAAACCAGTCCTAAGATGGGTACGCATGCGTAACACCTTGCTTAGATTTTTATCCTCATTTTGCCAAAAAAAAAAGATCAATCTGGAAGTGATACGATACGTATTTGACAGCAAGCATTTTATGCCAGCAACTCAACGTGCTATTAAAAGTCAGCGCGTTAGGCCGCCAGAGAAATACGAGAAATACAGGGTTGTTTGATATGGTTGTGGTTTATGATTTTTTGCTAAAATTTTTGAATTTTAACTTTTTGTGATAGAGATTACGGAGAGAAAGATATTCGTTTGCGATTTTGAATGATACAGTTGTTAGATTTTTCATGTGTACTATAGTTAATTTGTAGACTCCGTTTTAAAAAAAATATTTTATTTAAAAATTAGATACTGTAATAAAAATTAAAAGCCGTTCTAAGAAGCCGAAAACAACCGACCTGGTTGAACGGCTGAATGCCTATCAATCTTGCTTGTAATAAGCCACGTCCAGGACAGAACAGCAAGGGCAGTTTCGGAAGGGAACGAGCGAGGCCGCGGCGGTGCAGCCGCGGGCGTGGTGGGCTACCGACAGGGGCGGGGCGGCAAGCCGGGACAAGGCAAAGCTAGCGGCACGCAATTACTCGCTGCCATCCACTCCAATCCATCCCAGCGTCTCTCGCGTCCGCGCGTCGGAGAAGGGCATAAGCTGAAAAGGACGGCACCTTTAAATCCGAGGCCAAAGCAGGGGAACACGGTGACTTAACAGTAGGACTCGGCTGTCAGGTCTCCGTAGGATCACCTGTAATGAACCAAAAAAAACTCACGCACACGATTTCTGGATTGGACACAGATGTATTTTGGTGCTGCTAACGGGCACAGCTTTTCTGAAGTTTATTCCTCTCTATTTATAGCAGATTACAAGGACTATAATTGGGAAATAAGAACTAAAACTGGAAAGCAATAACAGGAGTTTGGCACTATGGTCGGTTT
Organism: Melocanna baccifera; assembly: GCA_036346265.1. Classification (NCBI taxonomy): domain Eukaryota; kingdom Viridiplantae; phylum Streptophyta; class Magnoliopsida; order Poales; family Poaceae; genus Melocanna; species Melocanna baccifera. The sequence goes on from CM070678.1 coordinate 9,511,396, forward strand.
TGATTTTTCGGCCATATACAGCTTGCCTGACACCTTGTTTTTGCAAAGGAAACAGAGAACAAAAGATCTGCTAAAGAAGGAAAGCAACTGCTAAACAGATATGCAAAGATTATACTAACAGCGCACACGTGAAGCGTGGTTTATTCCAACAATCACCCCCTAAACCACGACACCCCCATGCGCCCGACTTACATGAGTGCTACCTCGTCGTCGTCTTGGCGGCAAGTGCTTTCTCCTTCCTCGGCTCACGGCAATCCCTGGAGAGGTGGCCACGTACGCCACAGTTGTAGCACCTTCCTCGCCTGGCACGGCGCGAACGTCTACTTGTCCCCGAGCTCATGCTACTTGTGTCGTCGTCGTCGTCGCTTCGGCCGCCGCCCTTTGCATGACCGCTGTTCTTGACGAAGTCCATGCGCGCTCGCTGCCTCCCATTGCCCCGGCGCGCGCGCCTCCCATCGCTCCTCGGTGGCGGCAAGAATCGCCCGACGCCGTCCGCATCGCCTCGGCGCGCACCGATCTTCACCACTCGAGTCGTCCAACCAGCTCTTCGGCGACATCGTATTCAAGTCCATGAGCATCTCGATGGACACGGCGACTTGATTGTACTTCGCGGCACCATGCGGCGATTTCTTGACGACGCGCACCTCCTCGATGTTCTCCCGGCTCGCGCGATTCCGCAACGAGGAGCGAGACGCATGGCGAATTCGTCGATGGACTCACCACCGTTGAATGCCACATTCTCGAATTGCTTGAGGAGCTTCTGCGCGTTCACCTCCTGCACGCGCTTGTCGCCCATCCGCATCGCCTTCACAGCCGCCCATGCCTCCTTGGCACTTTTCTTCACGGCGAGACCCGAGCGCATCTCCGTCGGCACCGCGCGCAGGATGGCGGCCAACGCCAGCCGATCCTCGCGACGCTCGACGTCGCTCGTCTCCACGGCACGCCAGAGGCCGAGCGCCTCCAAGTTCACCTGCATTACCAACGCCCACTCGTGGTAATTTGCCCGCGTCAACACCGGGAACTCCACCGACCCGCTGGACTCCTTGATGACGCGTTCCACCATGACCTCACGTCGTGTGCTGCTATCGCCGGACTTTGGGTCTCCGACGCCCTTCGGAGACGATGGCGACGTACGCTCGTCACCGGCCATCAGCTTGCTGTCGAGTTTCACCGGCTCTGATACCAAATGTCAGGTCTCCGTAGGATCACCTGCAATGAACCAAAAAAAACTCACGCACACGATTTCTGGATTGGACACAGATGTATTTTGGTGCTGCTAACGGGCACAGCTTTTCTGAAGTTTATTCCTCTCTATTTATAGCAGATTACAAGGACTATAATTGGGAAATAAGAACTAAAACTGGAAAGCAATAACAGGAGTTTGGCACTATGGTCGGTTTTGATTTTTCGGCCATATACAGCTTGCCTGACACCTCGTTTTTGCAAAGGAAACAGAGAACAAAAGATCTGCTAAAGAAGGAAAGCAACTGCTAAACAGATATGCAAAGATTATACTAACAGCGCACACGTGAAGCGTGGTTTATTCCAACATCGGCTACTAGCCACAGGCAAGTTTCGGAGCTTAGATTTGATCCGAGTTTCAAGGTATCGGATTGTTAGTTTGCTAGTGTGTTCTTCCGTTATCGAACCGAACGATCGGTGCTCCCAAATATTCAAGAAAATCACGCAGCAGATTGGTGGTGAAAATACATAGCTTGAATTTATCCTGTGTGCACTGCTCTGCACTGTCTTCAGACTGCAGTAACAACAAACAACGCGTACGAACAGAAAAGGACTGTTTAATGCTCATAGAGTGTTGCTGATGGCGATATTGGACTACTGTACAAGGTGAAAAAACAAGTGTACATCAGGGAGAGTCGTGATCTATTACCTGTAAGTCCAACTCGGCTTGACATTTGGGTGGCCAACAATGATGGATGAATCATTCTGCATGTGCTACTTACAGTGCTGCTAGTAAATTCAGATATTATGAAACTGTTCCTGTGGACGGTAAATTACTACTGAGTTCTTACTAGCTAGAGTAGTAGTACTACTTTCTTTTATGGCGGGCAATGCTGGCCAAAATGTATCTTGTGTATCTAATGCAGGGTTAGACATGTTAATTAATTGCTACATTGATTAACACTATTATATACCAAAGTTAGCGTCAGTGAGTTCTATAGACATTATTTATGCTTGATTTACCCTTTGTCTTCACATCACGAATGATTTGAATCTTGGAGGTTTTAGTCTTGTAATGTACTCTGTCAAAGCATTATCTCCGCCATGTGTGTTCTGTACCTTAGTGTATTAGATTAGCCAGCTTACTTATGTTTTAAAGAAAACTATGAGTACTAGGACTAACTCTTTCCATTATAAACAAGGTTACTGGACAGATTTCCTGTGTCAAGATTGTTGGTGCAGAAACATCCAGCACTCTCAAAAGTAAAAAAGAAAAGAAAGAAGGTTAAGACTAGATAATGAGTAGACTGCTACCAAAGCAGTAGTATAATCACTGGGTGAGCGATTACATCATGCAAATTACCGGTCAATTCTCTTCCTAGCTGCCTTTTTCTTCAATCCATGAGTCGACCAAATTCGTCCACCCAAACAGTAACATCTTTCCCTTATTCTCTGCTAGTAAAGATGCTAATAACTCCTTGACACGTACAAGCCTATCATCACCTATGACTCCAAGTGCTTGTCGCTTAAAGCCTCATGGCATCTCCTAATTAATTAAGAAACATATATTTTGAGTTAGCAAATTCTCCCTTTTTTCTGAGAAATAAAATAGATCAATCTGGTTGATGATTTGATTTGTGTGAGGATCCAATAGAAAGCAAAGGTTGATCTAACTCTGATAGATTTAAAATTCTAAAGGGAAATGCATGGGCTCTGTTCTTTTATATTGCGGTTGATGGCTTTTGTTTGCGTTTTTTGAGACGGCGGAGATGCCGAAGTAAACGGCGCACATGGTTTTAAGCTCGAAAAGCTGTTTGAAGAATCTGTTTTAAGAAGCCGCTCGTTTGTCTCAATTTTCGGAGATGCTAAAAAAATCAGAACCATGGAATCATCGGCCAATGGAGTGGCCTTTCACGCACACATAATTTCCTTATATTAATTGGTTGGTTAGTACATAAGAAATTGATTGGCCTGTCAAGATTTGTTTTTTTATTCTTCCTGTCTCAGGGCTATGTTTGGTTTCGGCATCTGATGGAATCAAAGATCCCCAGCAGAAGCATAAAAAAATTCAACTTGGGGGAGGTCACTATGCTGGCACTAGCTAGATCTCTGTGTTGATCTTGGTTTCAGTTGTTAAATTTGGGATCAGATTTGCCATTCGCTGCTCATCAATGGATGATTTAGAGGAACCATGGAAGTGAAAATATTGGACACAGGCAAGTAGGCTCTTTTTTTGGGGTTGACAGAAACATGTGTTGGTGAGCCATCACCTTACTGGTTTGGCCAAGAAAGTGCACTTACACAAATAAAATTTCATGGATACCACCTTCGTTGCAAAGTTGTTAGATACACTTCTTTTTATCTCCATATTGATGATTCTACTTATATGTAGCCAGTTCAAATACACTGACAAGATGACTATACTTGTTCTTTGTCAAGGTAAAAGGGAGACAAAAACATCACAACAGTGTTGACCAAGTTGTTTCAACATCACTATCATGACTAGAGGGAGGGAGAAAACGAAACATCACGACATGCCGTCGAAATCATCTTGCTTTGATCGAGATTCTTTCCTACTACATGTATTTGAGTGTCTTTCTTTAGACGTAACCATAAGTTTAAGAAGTAACTGAAGATATGGGATAAACCCTCCATGAATCATGACATTTCTCCCACCCTTACTAAAAAACAAATGCAAGTATCCTACCCAACTAAGGCGGTAGTTATTGATAATTATAATCTGACGATTTTTCGAAAATGACTAACATATTTTTTTTATCATAGTTGTTTTAGAGTGATTTATTGATATGAACAATTTCAACAATAAATGTTTGTAAGGTTAGTTATGTCTACTCAATATCAATTCTGTAATATTTCTTCTGGTATTGAATAACTAACTACAACTTCTACATGAGTGACCTCGAGATAAAAGAAAACCACCATCTAAAAGAGCACAAAAAGAACCCAACCTTCCAAAGTTTCAGTGTCAAATATATAAATTGCACAAGACACTTAAAAACACACACATGCACACTAACCAACTACTAGATGTCCACATCTCACATTCCGCAATCAGTGTTTCCATGAAATGAAAACATATCCAAACTCCACCAAGAGCATGAGACAAACAGATAAAATTAAAAATAACTTCAACCATATTTGTTTTGTGTTGGGGGGGTCTAGTTGGACCATTGCATTAAGAGGCCTAATAGGAAGGGCAGTTCAGTAATTTCTCAATTGAGGGAAAAGGAAAAAAGAGCAGGGCCCACCTGTCAGCGGGCTGAATGAAGAGATAAGGGGAGGAGACTACGTCTCCTCCCCCGCACGGCTTCTCCTGACTTTCTCCACGAGTGGCGGTTCTTCTCGGCGGCTCCGCTTAAGTGAGTCTCCCATATAATAGGGTGTTGCGGGCGGATGGCGACGCCAGAGGCACCAAGACTCGGCAGCTTTGACCAGTGGCTGTTGGCCACAGCCCGTCTCCTCCCCGCTCCCCTATAAGAGATGGCCTCTCTCCCCTTTCTATGGCATCCCGAATCGGTGAGTTCCTCTTCCTTCTCCTCCCTCGGTAGATCTGTGATTTGAGCCTTGAGAGCTACTGGCCGGATTATTCCCCGTCACCATCGACTGAGCAACCGAATCGCTGTTCTAGGGTTATTCCCCGTGCGGTTTTGTTGTCCCTTTTCCTTGGATCTAGCAGTGGGGAAAGGTTTGGGGATTAACCTCTAGAGATTGATTCGGCTGGGTGTTGTGCCGAGAGTTTGGAGGAAAGATCGTGACTTGTTCTTGGTATTCACGGGTGCTCTTGACCGAAGCTTTCATCGGTCTTGTACGGCGTCTACCCGACCCTTGGCTTCTACTTCGGCAACTCGAGGTGGAAGTGTAGCATTGTATCTCCGATTGTCATCACCTCCTAGCTCGGCATAGTGAGGTGCTTGGTTTTCTAGGTCCGCGCTATGTGCGTACCTTGTCACTTTCGGTTTCTTCACGGTGATTTCGAATATCACCGCCACTGTGAGTACACTGGCTGTTGGTTCTTTGCAATTTTGTGATCTACTTCATTGATTTGTAAGTTGATAATTGCAAAGAAGCTTCTGTGGTATTGCTCTGTGATGAAATGGTATATCTGAAATTATATATGAATGTGATGGTAGATAGACCTTGAGCTTGCAGTTAGCTAGCTGTTTTGATCATTGACTGTGCTATACATTTCTTGGTGCTCATTGAGTTATCTCAGTTCTGATTCTGGACTTGGTTCAGTTCAGTTATCCAAACTCTATTGTCCTGCTTTAATCAATATGGTTCATGCTGATTGAATGGTAGATTGATTAAAGGGAGTATTTATTATGTACTATAGCAATACTTTCATGATCTGATTGTTTCCTTTAATATCTAAGTTTGTTTTAAAGCTCAAGGTCTAATCTACAACTGTCATATATAATCAAGATTGATACTTGTTGTGGCGGAGATGGCCAAAAATGAATCTTATACAACTAGCCTTCTGAGAGCAATCAATAATACGCAATACAATTTGTTTCCGGTTAGATTAGCATTTAGTGGCAGTTATTTTCAATTGTATATGTTGATTTTTGAGTTTTGCATGATATATGTTCGAAGCATATGTTTCTTTCTTAATGGCTTAAGGAGTTCATATGGTTATATGTTGGTTATATATTAGTTAAGTCATTTATGTGCTTGTTATATTATGCTTTTGTCTTTATGAAATATGTTGGAATTAATTATAACTTTATACTTATACACAATATTTACAACAGCGATGTCACAAGGGAAAGTACGACATTGGCTTTGTGATTACAAACTCAGATAAAGGTATTTATGTAAGAAATCTTCTTATGCCTATAAATATGTACCTTAAAGCACCATGAGGAGGCAGATCCCATATTTCTTAGAATCAAGCCTATGTAATATAGATTTTTATCCCCCATCTCTACGGTTTCTAAGGCTCTGAGCAGCCCCTTTGTGACCTTGTAGCTCTATTATTCACCATTTGGTCTGTAACTGTCCAGACTCGAATATACAAATCTGGATTCTCTATGTATACTACACTAGTTCAGAATCACACTAGTGCACACAGTGGATATATAGATGGAATATCAACCATATTCATGATTAACTAAGAGAAAGACTCAATATTATTAATTATCAAAGTTACGACCTTATGAACAAGTTTACACTTTAACAGCTGAAAGGCCTTAACAGAACTAGTAATGGAAACACAATAAAATTAAGTGGACATTCGACATGCCCACAGGCAATCGAGTGAGAAACGAGACCCTAATCCAAGAAGTCGTCGAAGTATCCTCTTTTAGATATCTCCAGTTGATATGGTTTTTCTTCAACTGAGTGAATGTGGATAAAGCCATGAGCACATAGAGTACTCAATAAGTTATTTGTAACAAAAATGCAATATAGTATGCAAGGCTTGCCAAATGATGACTGAGATATTATTTTGCAGAAAGCAATAATTTGAAATAAATACAATAAATAGATTGTAAGTGAACTTTAAAGAAAATGACTGAATAAATAAATAATCAAATGAATTGATTAAAGCACAAGTGAGCTAACCATTCACCTAATGAACTACCCGTGAACTAACTATTCATGTAATAAACCACCAGTGAATAGACTATTCACATCCCAAAGTTATTCCAACCAAGTTGTATGAAAACTATACCTTTCGTGTGAAATCACCGAGCAATGTCCATAACCAGGGACACGACAATTCGAATAGTTTGACACTCTGCAGATATTGCGCAATTTTACCCACATGATATAATTATCTCTACATAAAAGAAAATCACAACAAGACTTTTACAATGATCATCCTCAAACTCAATTTCGCCCGCTAAGGTTTTGCCGTCGAGTAGATTAACCACCTAGTTGATAATTACCTCTTCTTGTGCCTCGTGGAAATGTATAACCAACACCTATGTTCATCACAATGACGAAATTAGAATTAAGATATCACAGATTAATCAGCTAGGTTTACCTCATACTAGACAGGCGGTTGCACGACAAGGCTCAGATCAATGGCGCACAAATTTAAGTTCTTAAACATTACCTAGGCAAGACATCCACATTTCTCAAAGTGCTAACCATACTTTCCCTCTATACTGCACAATCACTCGCCTAAGTGAAAATCAATTTTGTATAACCAACACCAATGATACACCAATATCACGATACACAAATTTTATAATTGTGGCTATAACCATGATTCAATATCTCATTAACTCAAAATTAATTAATTAATCACATGTGATGATGAATCTAATATAACTATAAACATGGTTAAACATACTAAACATATAACCCATGTGACAACTAATACTGCATCACTAAATAAATACCCATTCTGTGGTAACAATAGAATTATGGTATTTGAATTATCAAGGTGAAATTAATCAAGTTAGATAATAACTACCAGATACAAATATTTGTAATAAAATAGCAATGCATGATAATTTAAAATAAAATAATAAATTAATTAATTTAAAAACTAGACTCAACATGATAAAAAAACACGACTTGCCTTGTCGTTGCTCAATTAATGATTCTTGATCTTCAGATCTTGGTTAATCTCTTTCGAAGACGTTATCTAACGAGAGAGAAAACGAATAAAGAACAAATAAAATCAAATAAAATTCAACTAAACTCTAAAAACTTCAAAACTAGAACTAAAAGATAGAGTTCAATTTTAGATGAATTTATAAAAAAGAACCAGGTCAATCGGAGTTAGGATGGAGAAGAACGGGCTCTTAGAAGATTTAAATCTAAAAAAAAGAAAAAATAGGATTTACTGGTATTATTTTTCTAAAAGAAAATTTTATTTATGATGTCAGCAACTAATTCGTTTTTTGGTTGAATTATTTTTCTAAATAAAAATAAAAATTATGATATCATCTGCTGATATGGTGGCTGATTGGATTTCTAGAGCTGACGTGGCTTAACACGTGGCTGGTAGATGGCATCTAGAGCTGATGTGGAATGACACATGTGATGCAGATGTGGCATGGGAATGGCTCGGTTGGCTGATGTGACACCCACGTAGCAAGACACATGGCGGACACGTGGATCTAGGGTTGAGGTGGCAGCTGACTCGGCTCGACTTGGCTCACGGGTCTACAGAACAGTGGTTGATGACATGTAGGCCTGGTGTGTCAGTGGCTCAGTGCACATGAACTAAGTCCATGGAAAAATAAAAAGTTGTGGCTGGTGTGGTGCGGGGTGACGTCAGCAGGTGTGTCGACCGGGGCGACGCTTCGACGAGCGAAAGGGCACACAACGTGCGCAAATCGAAGCATCAGGCACACGGATCGAGGTGCGTTGGTGGTCGACTGGTCAGAGCGGCGATGGCCGACGGTGAGGCTGGCCAAAGAGGAAGGACAGGTAGCGAGGCGACTCACCGGTGGCGGGATGGGGCGAAATAGAATGGCGGTGGCTGGATGGTAGCGAGGATGAGAACGATGAGGAAGATGAAGGACGCTCACAGCGGCGAAGGTCACCCATGAAGCAAGCGCCAGGGATTTAGGGCTCAGTATCAAAATAGGTAGTGAACACCATTGTCTCACCTTCCTGTGGCCGTGGCACGACCTCGTCACTACTGGGGAGGCGGATGATCCCACAAGACAAGATCTTTCTATTGCGCATGAGCGACTTCACCAATTCCTCCGTCACGATGGAAAGACCTTCCTAAACATCTTCCATCGCTTGTCGGCGTGGCTACTCGATGGAGCCAATCCGCTGCAGTAGCTATGTCGGTCACTTCCACGCCCCATCGTAAGCGGCAGGAGATCGGTGACACGATGACAACTGGAAAGGGCTCGACGACGAACTGATGACGACAACTAAAGAGATTGCATGCAGCGAAAGAAAGGCAAGAGAGAAAGATGAAACAAATAGTTATAAGCAGGCATCGCTACGGCGCTTAAGTACAGGATATGACAGTACCATTCAATGCCTGCACAACGGGCGCAAGAATCGAGGGGCCGTGCACCATGCTGTAACTAGCATGACGACTTGTGTTGTACGACCGAAAAATCAACCATTGCTACATGTGGCCTAGTCTCGAGGGTCACGCACGCTAACACAATCAGTGGTGATTTGAGGGGAATTCAAACAGATTAGGATTCAATGGGCCGAAGGGACAGAGAGGACCAAGTAACATTGAACATAACTCGGTCTACATAAATCGAAGCCCTTCAACCATGAGAGGCTGCTGTTGGGAGAGTGGCCCCCACCTTGACCTAGTTGGTCCATTGCACCAAAAAGCCTAATAATCGTGCAGCCACGTGGCTCGTCCAAGATGGCTATCACAAGGGAAAAGATGACATTGCCCTTACGATTATTGACACAGATAGGGGCATTTACGTAAGAAACCTCACATTGGCTATAAACATGCGCCTTAGGGCGCCATGAGGAGGCAGGTGCCATTTTTCTTAGAATCAAGCTTATGTAATACAAATTTCTATCCCCATCTCCATGTTTCTAAGGAGTCGTTTGGTCGAGCTCGACTTCTCTCTTTTTGGCTTCGCAGCCAAGGTTCAAGAGAAGCTACGAAATCCCTATTTCAAGTTCGTGGTTTGTTTTTGGGCTTCGGAGCCCGTATGTTTGGCTGGAAAAAGGTTTCGAAGCCCAAAAAACTAAAGTCGAGCCCGGCCAAACAGGACCTAAGGCTCCGCATAGTCCCTTTGTAGTCTCCCCGTAGCATTATTATTTACTATTTGGTATATAACCATAATATTTTATAAAAACATCCTTTACTTAAATAAGTAATTAACTAATCGAAAACCCCACAGAAAAAAAGGCATTCCATTTTCCATTGCAGCCCCCGGCCGTGAAATCCGAATAAAATCCACCACTCTCCCGCAGTCCCACGCTCCATTATTCCTCTCCTCCCCTCGCCTCGCCTCTCCCAAACCGCGCCCCGCTCCTCCCCTGCCGCCGCCGCCGGCACCGCCGGAGCCACGTTGACACCCCACCGGCGAGATCTGCCCGCCGCTGCGCCCTTCTTGAGGCATTCCCCCTCCCTCTCCTCGCTCCAAATGGTGCGGTTTTGACTTGTCTCTTGGCCGTAACGGATCGTTCCTTTCTTTTCCTGTCTGTTCCGTTCAAAAGATTAGGATTTGGGATTCGCTTTGGTGGGATGGGACCTTGGGGTGGTCTGCACCGGGGTTGTTTCTTTTTGTGCTCTTCTGTGCTCCTTTTCTGAGCGAGTTCCTGCATTTGGGATCTCTGGGAGTTTGCCGAGTTCTTTCAGTTTCAGTGTGCTGTAAGTTTATGCAAAGGAGTTTTCTTTTGTTGGATTTTTGGTATGTCATTTAAAAAATAAATTCAAATGGGAGATTTTGAAAGATGAAAACGATGTTGCAGAGCACTCCTTATCTTGATCCCTTTCCCAATTGGGAGGAAACTGCTTTAAATTCTAGTTAGTTTTTGGGAGACTTAAGCAAGCTGTCGACCTCTGCTTAATTTTATTTGATTTTTTGTGGCATGAGGTGAGTCAATGCACAATAATTGGCACATTTGGGTACCTTGGATTTGGTAAAAAAAAAGAGATGAACTTGGTCAAAATCATGGGCTCCAGGAGCCGGAAATCTCAAAAATAGTAACTAATGGTCCTGTTCAGTTAGTAGTTTTCCGAAAGGTGCTTCTTGGAGAACACTGTGCTGTAGGCTTGCAGCCGGTAGATTTTTACCATCCTTATCTCTTCCTTTCGTACTAATGCCTGGAAGGTTGCTTTGTCCCATTCTCCAACTCCAGACCTGTTCTTTTCGTTAGTCCTAAGGGAAAATATATCTAATTATCTAATATGCGAGTCATGTTGAGAGTGATCTGCTGATCTGAAATGTTTTTTCTTCTGAGGGTATGCAATCAGATGTTGGAGCTCAGGTGGTAGTCAACCATGGATGCAATGGAGGCCGAGGAGGGTCCTTTTCTGGCTAATGATGCCAAGGTATCATCTTGACAGTGGTTTTATCTTGATGGCAGCCAGAATATCTACTGTTCCTGTTATTAGTCTTCCTATTTGCAAGTAGATTTTAAAAGGCTGTTGTTTTTTAAGTAAATTATCGTATTATCAATAGTTTCAATGGTCATAAATTCAAAATGCTGTCAGATTTCTAGGATGCCTTTTTTTATAAAAAAAAAAGTGAGTACTTAGCAGGTCTATTTTGTAATGTGTCTTTCAGATAATTTAAGAAATTACCGGAACCCTATGTCTTCTCGTTTTTGGGATTTGTTTATTGGTACATAATCTGAAGAATTGTGGTTTATGCAGTTGCACGCCGGAATGTGTAGAGCATTTCATCCTGCGGTTTCTAAACTTCTAGCAATTTTCCCTTTCATCGAAGCATCACGACCCAGAAGCAAGTCTGGCATACAGGCACTGTGTTCACTGCATGTAGCTCTAGATAAAGCCAAAGGCCTTCTTCAGCATTGTGCAGATTGCAGCAGGCTCTACTTGGTAAGTTGTTGTCTCCCCTACTCCACTACAGCACTCTGGATAGTATTAGGTTGCAAAATTGCCATGGGGCATGGCCACCATTGCTTTTGAAGATTCGTGGCATTGGAATCGTTAAAATGTTGAACTCTTACACTGATATTATTCACTTCCAGGCCATCACTGCAGAAACTGTGCTTTTGAAGTTTGAGAAATCAAGAAGCCAACTTCAGGAAAGTCTTAGGTCTGTGGAAAGCATAGTAACGGAAGATATTGGTTGTAAGGTATGTTGTGCAAAAATCAATTACTGCAACTAACTTGTGCTTCTAGTCACTTTCTTGGACCACAAATCCCACATCTTGCCTTAATTTTTTTTTATGGTTTTACAATTTAGTGCAATGCGAGCTATGTCCTGACATCCTAATCCTGTTGGCACAGCAGATTGTAGAGATTGTTGGCGAGTTGGAGGAAGTTGTATTTACACTGGATCAATCAGAGAAGGAAGCTGGTGATGAGGTGATCAATTTGCTCCAGAGAAACAGGAAACTAAATAGTTCCAGTGATAGTGGGGAGATTGAAGTCTTTCATTTGGCTGCACTGAAGCTGGGCATTACATCTTCTAGAGCAGCACTCACTGAGAGAAGAGCCCTCAAGAAGCTAATTGAGAAGGCTCGTTCTGATGAAGATAAGCGGAAGGAGTTAGTTGTGTCATACCTGTACAATCTCATGAGGAAGTACTCAAAATTTTTCAGAAGTGAGGCTGGTGATGATGCCGATTCTCAAGGATCATCTCCGTGCTCACCTACAGTATTAGGCATGGACAATATGTATGGACCCTGTGGAAATGGCCGAGCATTTAGTAGACAGCTTTCAAGCATTCAATCATTCAATTCGAGGTTTGGGTCTTTCAATTCAAGGCTTGGATCATTCAATTGTAGGCGTAGTGGTCCAAGGTCTGAAAACATGTCAATCCCTCCTGAGGAACTCAGGTGTCCCATTTCCTTACAGCTGATGTATGACCCAGTTATCATTTCATCCGGGCAGACTTATGAGCGTGTTTGCATTGAGAAATGGTTTAATGATGGCCACAGCACATGCCCTAAGACTCAGCAGCAACTGGCTCACCTGTCTTTGACTCCAAACTACTGTGTCAAGGCCCTGATTGCCAGCTGGTGTGAGCAGAATGATTTTTCAGTTCCTGATGCTCCACCGGGTTCCTTTGATGTAAACTGGAGACTTGCTTTCTCTGACTCTGAGGCAACAGGCTGTGTGTCTGTTGAAAGTTTCGACTCTAGTAATGTGAAGGGTGTCAAGGTGGTTCCCTTAGAGAATGGGAGAAAAGAAGAGCCAGCAAACAGGGAATCAGGAACGTTAGATGATAGCTATTGTTATGATTTCGATATGAATGAGGGTTACCGGAACTTGCTGCTTACGCTTCATGAAAGGAACAACATACGCAACAAGTGCAGGTTGGTGGAGCAGATAAGGTATCTTCTGAAAGACGATGAGGAAGCAAGAATCCAGATGGGCTCAAATGGGTTTGCTGAGGCGCTGGTTCAGTTCTTGAGGAATGCCGTGCAAGATGGAAATGAGATGGCACAGGAAATTGGTGCCATGGCTCTTTTCAACCTTGCAGTCAATAATAACAGGTATGAAGTTTATTTTTCAGTTATCTTGGTGCTTGTCAATTACAACGAGCTGAGTTTTTCATCTACAGCATTTTGACCTTAAACTTGTAAATGCTCTTTTTGCTCTAGAAGTCTTGCTTATCAAACCTTGTCTTGTTTCTTCAGAAACAAGGGACTTCTATTGTCTGCCGGAGTAGTCAACCTACTGGGGCAGATGATATCAAATCCACGCCTATCTGCTCCAGCCACGGCACTCTACCTTAACCTTTCCTGCCTCCCTGATGCAAAGAACATCATTGGTTCGAGCCAGACTGTGTCGTTCCTAGTAGAGCGTCTGTACAGTCATGAGGCCCGCGACACGAAGGGCAGCTCCTGCAAGCATGATGCCCTGTACACTCTGTACAATCTCGCCAACCACCAGGCCAGCATCCCATCGCTTTTGTCAGCAGGCATTGTGAACGCTCTCCACTCTCTCCTTACCGATTCTTTGGCGTCTGAGGGCCTTTGTTGGACAGAGAAGGCCCTTGCGGTGCTCATCAGCCTTGCAGCGACCCAGGCTGGCAGGAAAGAGATCCTGTCCAGCCCAGGGTTGGTCAGCACGTTGGCAATGCTTCTGGACACCGGCGAGCCAACGGAGCAGGAGCAGGCAGTGTCCTGCCTCCTCGTGATGTGCATGGCCGATGACAAGTGCATCGCACCGGTGCTGCAGGAGGGAGTGGTGCCTTCCCTGGTTTCCATCTCGGCGACCGGCACAGGGAGGGGAAGGGAGAAGGCCCAGAAGCTGCTCAAGCTGTTCCGGGAGCAAAGGCAGCGGGAGGGGGGGCAGCCTGCACCGCAGCAACCACAGAAGCAGCAGCAGCAGCAACGACAGCTGCCGGCGGAGATTGGGAACGGTGTCATGGTCTGTCATCGGGAGTCGAAACCGCTGTGCAAATCGAAATCGAGGAAGCTGGGGAGGACGCTGAGCTCCCTGTGGAAGAACCGGGGCTTCTCGCTGTACCAGTGCTAGCAGAGTTTGAGTTGAGTTGAGTTGATCAGTGGATATGTACATCTCATCTTTCTTGTTTTCTTGATTTTCCTTTCTTTCTTTGCTGTTGCTTCCTTGGGTAAAGTAAAAAACTTTGTTCTCCCCCCTTGTCGGTGGGGTGATGTAGGGCATTTTCCCATTCTGCCTTCTCAAGATATGTGTATAGCTCATCTTCACTGTACTCTGATTCTCTGCCTCTTTTTATCAGATGCTTCTCTCCGTTTATTCCAACAAGTCGCAAGCACCTGTTTTTATTCTCGATCTATAGGATGATTCGTTGTTCACTGACGGAAGAAAGGACCTCGCCACCCTTACTGACAGGTGGGCTCTACGATTGTTACCTGTGAGCTGCTGAAGTTTTGCGAGCAAGGCTGGGTTCTTTTCTTCAGAAGGCTCAAACAAATAAACCTGCATACGATAATGCTGCTACTGTGAAGATTTACCGGTACATGGTAGAGATTACTGACGGTTGGTGTGCGAAAAGGACTCTGCTCGGCGCTACCACATGCAGTAACGAACTAACGATGATATATAGACATGAACTTACTGAAGATAACGACACAAGTTCTAGAAAAAGAAAAGAAATACTACCAGACATCGACAAAAGGGCCGACATGAACGGAGGTATGAAACACATGAATTGGGTTTTCACGTTTGACATACTGGACATCACACACTCACAGGGTCCCGTCTCTCACATGAGCCCTGTGCTGTGCTGTCTGTACTGTGCTGTGCTTCTCTTCTCAAGACCAAGAGACAATATGTTTTAAATTTGCCTCGAACACAAAATTTGCTTCTATAACCATCTAAACTTAGGGTTTGTTTGGTTCGTAGATAAATTTTGCCGCACTTTATCATACTTCAAGTTAGTCAAATTTGACCAAGCTAGACTTCCGTTTAGATCTAAGCCACGCTTGTGACAAGATTCATTTTCTGCTAACTAGCTCCTACATGTCAATGACTAAAATTGTGTGGCAAAATTCTCTTTTTCTAGCCAAAGTGTGGTTTCAATTTTGATAATCTAACCTTAAACGAGTTTTGCATGAAGCGAGGACAAAAACGCAAATAAGTTATTACGTGTGTGTGACTTATCTATAATAAAGTTAGACCTAAGCTAGTTTGGATCTTAGAGCATTACAGTTATGGACACTACCATGCGCTGCAGTCACCTCTTGTAAGAACGCAATCAAGACTGTAAGTGCAGTACTGTACAAAATCTGACAACTTCAGTCTTCTCTTTGAGGAATGGAGATAGCCGGAGAATGCATTACCTAAGCTTCTTCTCTAGGGCAGCTGCATAAGTGCCGACATCTGCTACGACTTGATTTTGTTCAATTTGACAAACCGTACAGCACATATCAAATTCAGCCTGGCCTTATTGGTCCATCCTTTGCCTTTCTTCAAGGCTGATGTATAAACAAACTTCAGATGTGTAACTCTTGATCCAATTATAAAATTAACTGTATAATCTGACACTATGCCCAGCTTACGATGAAATTTATGAAGTTCCTGTATCATTATACATCATACATCTTATTGCTGGAACATGCATCTTGACTTCTATTGCTTCAAAGAAGTAAATTATATCAGTGAAAGTGAATACAATATTCCTTTGTTAAGTCAACATCAATTTTCCTCTAGGATGGCTACATAAAAAGAAGATGCATGCACAATTATCATATTTGGATTCTCCTTGGACCGCTATATGATATCTAGTACTAATCAATCCCGGTGCTGAGTAAGAGATCTGTCCAAGTCTAATAATCCACAAAACTGAACTTGGTGTCAAGAAGAGCACACAAGGTATTCCTACAATAATTTTATTAGGGGCAATGTTGATAAGAAGCAATCCATTCGCGTTGAAATGGAAGATTTCACACACAAGCCACTGCCTTACAGTAATAAAATTACAACAATCAATCTACTTGTCATCTCCTAGTCTTCAAGCCATTGACGCTAATCCATAATACAACCAAGAAAGGGGAAGCTGAGGCATGGAGGCCACTTAACATGCGAAGCACTTTTACAACCTAATCTCCTGAAGCAAAACTTTGGGTTCGCCAATCACATCGGTGCAACATAACATTGGAGATCTGGTTCTCCAGCCTCAGTAGTTCTCATTGCCTGAGCAAGTGCAGTTTGCTTGGTCGCATTTTAACTTCTGCATAAATCCATGTTAACATAGTAAAGGCTATATTTTGTAAGTATGTTGAGACTGAAGAATAATTCTCCTTAAGTGCCCAGAAGTATCTGTCCTATCCTTTTTGTAAATAAGTAGTTTAGTTACTAACTCAGCCTACACTTCAAAAATAAATGAAACCTGTTGGTGTACATGTGAGAATATGACATTTTTAAACAAGGACTTCTGAAGTGTGTAGTCAGTGGAGCATACCTCAACTTGGCCCTGCAGCTCTCTGATGTAGCGCACAGCAAGATCCAACATGTCTGACGTATTTGTTTGCTGCATGTTCAAGAGGAAACCAGTAAGCGTATCACATCACTTTTATTGAATAGCAACTGTATAAATGCAATTCAGAATAGCAGGATTGGACAATTTCAAAAATATATAGCGGGACAGTGTGTTGAAAGGAACAATGCTTACTGATCAAGTGAATTGCCATAGAGTAGAGTTCGAACTAATTTAGTTCCAAGTCATTTACAGTTGGTTTTGGGTTTCTGAGTTCTGATTGAGGGATACTTCCAATCTGGATTAGAATTGTCAGGTTCGTTTGCTTAGTGAGTAGGAACTTATGTAGTTCTTGGTGAAAATTTTATCCACATCTGCTGAATGAAATGACAGTGGTCATTACTTATCACAATGCCATCAAGCTACCTTGTCCATGTTAGGGACGAGATCTTGCAGCTTCTTCAGCCTCTTGCTGATCCTTGTTCTTCTTTCCTAAACAGCGCAAAGAAAAACGATTCCATATTAACATCCAACACCAAGATGGTGCATGCATACATAAGGAAAAAAGTTCCCATGTTAAGTAAAAAGAGTGAGATAGTAACTAACCCTCTCAGCGATGCTTCGCGGGTGAGTCGCGCATCCACGCTTTGCACGGACTCTGCAAGCGATGGAGTCTTGCTGCAGCTGCAGGTAATCATCCATGCCGGACATCTCTAAAGACGACTTCGACAAACCAAACTGAGTTGCAACAAAGAAAAACTTGCCATTAACACAAGGTCATCACCACCTTTCAAGGATGCAATGCTTTAGTTCAAAAAGGTGACCCAATATGCAGCAAGGAGGTGTGTACCTGTGAGTCGATGTTGCTGAAGCTAGTGACCATGTCGTCGCCGGCGTCCACTTTGGCCTTCTTTCTCGGCGAGGAGAACATGATGGAGTTGGTGTCGTCCCACGAGCTCATGGAGAAGTTTCTGGAGAGGTAGGAGGGGGGCTGCGCGCCGTCGCTGGAGCTGTTGCAGCCGGTGATGCTCTCCCCGATGTCAGGTATGATCCCCATCTCCGATATCTGTGGCAGGTCTTGCCTCGAGAAGCTCCACTGCGAGCTCAGCCTCCTGTGTGCCATCGCGCCCGCGGCATCGGTGCCTGCCTGCGAGTAGCTTCCGATGCCTCTCGTGCCAGCCATGCCTGCCATGCATGGATGCATGCATTCATCACAAAACACATCAATTTTGCAACAATTGGTCCAGATGACTCGCCCCATGCCCACATGTACGTAACCATTTTGTAAGCCATTGTTAAGCCGATCGATCAAGCACTTCTGTTCCTTTGAAGGGTTGAAAACATTAGGTAATGCAACTAAACTTTAAAAAAAAAATTCTGGCCCCACCAGTCAGACAGTGTGTGCCAACCGGCAGAGACCAGGCAGGCAGGTGGCCCTAAGAATTTGCACACGCAACATCTGATTCAGAGCACTGCCTCCTCCTGGCGCTACTGCTAGGGGCACCCACAATCCTACCGCACTGACAAAAAGTTAAAGGCAGCTACCACCCATGTTGGATTTGGAATTTTCGCCACATCTAGCACTGTTTGACACTGTATTTACAAAAATAGCTATATAAGAAGTGTATTTGCAAAAATAACCTTTCTACCATCTGGTGGACAGACAGCAACGCGGTGGAGCGGACACGTGGCCCTACCATCTAGTGGGCGGACGGCAGGCTACCTGCCGCCCGGTGGACAGACGGCAGGGGGCCTTCCACCCGGTGGTGAAATGGCAAGTGATTAGGCCGACTGATTAGCCGGCCTAATCACATGTTATTTTTAAATTTTGTGTAAATATTTTAATATAGCAAATAAGCTCAAAAAATTACAAATAGTTATGTACAGCCTTCGGATACAATATAGTTAACCGTGTAATTTTTTCATAATTTTATCTACTGTGAATGTTGTTCAAAAATTCGTATGATATTGATATTCGTAGAATCTGTTACATATAGCAAACGAGCTCTAAAAATTACGAATTTTTATATGAAGCTCCCGACATACTTGTAGTAATTGAATAAATTTTTTTAAAAATTTATGTACTTTGAACTTGTCACGTTAATTCATGCTAATTTAATCGTGAAATACGCGTCGGATGGAGTTTCATGATTAAATTAACATGAATTAACGTGTAAATTCAAAACACATAAAATTTTGAAAAAAGTTGTACAATTATTACAAGTGTGTCAGGAGTTTCATATAATATTTTGTAATTTTTGGAGCTTATTTGCTATATGAAATAACTCCTATAAATATCAAAATTATAAGAATTTTTAAGTAACATTCACAATAGATAAAATTACGAAAAAATTACACGGTCCACAATGTTGTGTCTGAAGGCAACACATAAAGTTTCGTAATGTTTTGGGCTTATTTGCTATATTAAAAATTTACATAAATTTTAAATAAAATTAAAAAATAGCAAATGATTAGATCGGCTAATTAACCAGCCTAATCACATGTTGTCTTACCACCGGGTGGCAGGCGCCTGCCGTCTAGCCATAGGGCAGCAGACAGCTTGCCGTCTGGTGAGCGGACTGCAAGCGCCACGCGTCGCCCCCCTCCCCTCCCCCCCCCCCCGCGTGTTGCCGTCCGTCTATTGGACGATAAAAACGCTATTTTTGTCAATATGTATACGGCTACTTTTATAATTATAGTGCCAAACAGTACTAAATATAACAAAAATTTGTCGGTGGATAGTAGTTGGGTTGTCTCCTCACATTCCATCAGTCGGATTTGGACGCAACATTTAAAATAAATTTTGATGCTCGCAAATAATTACTGAGCTATGGCACTAATATTTACCCTACACAAAGATGTTCTCGTTATCACTCTATCTAAAAGGTCATGTTAGTTAAACAGATAATTCAATTGTATTTGTACATCGTTTTCACCTTTTTACCGTGCTGATAAGACTTGTTGCGCATCTCTTTTAGCCACAGTACCTGTCTTGTCATCTAGTGTCTCTCCCGTCGACAAGATATGCTCGCCGTTGTTGTCACTCGATTTATGCTGACATATTCCACATAACGTTTTGCAAATGACTTGACTTTTCAAACTCAACTACCAAGACAGTGCTATATATACATCATTTTTTTAAAAAAGAACGACCATAGAAAACAAACAAAAAAACAGTGTGTAATTTTGATTATGTGATTGGAGCATAGTCGACAGATAGCACCAACAAATCAAAATAATCACTATCCCTCCGTTCAAATTTATAAAATATATTTTTTTCTTAACATATAAAAAAAAATAAAAATTACTAGACTATCTTTAATTATTATCTATAAGTACTATATTCAATTCATGCACATAGATAGTATAAAGTTATATATTTATTAAAAATATAAAAAAAATATTACACTAATTTTACACTGAAATATAAAATACGCACTATATTTTGCGCTCATGCTCGATCGCCAGCAAGTAACGGTCACGTCACGTCCGCAACATACAATGTACTTGGCTTAATTAAGGCAGCTAAACAAACCTAAAAGGTAAAGGCGGCCTTTCTGAATCAAAATCGAAAGAACAAATGGCCACAGGCAGATTCATTGCATGGACGTGTACGACTTTTTACTAGTCACAGGTGCACTGCGGCGCTGTCACCGCCAAAGCGAACAAGCATAGCAATTAAAATTGTGTATGGCCCTGCATTGTGTACATGAAGCCTACTTGCATAAAATAATTAGTCAATGATAGTACTACATCTGAGATTATGAGGTGCTCTAACAAACTGCTTTTTGTCCGTTGTTTGAGTAATGCAATTTTTATTCTACGCCTTCCTGGCACATGCCAACGAACCAATCAAATTACGAGCAGTGCACAGTACTATAAAACCATACTTTGACCATCATTTTCCTAACTATACAGTACTATAAAACCATACTTTGACCATCATTTTTCTAATTACTCGCCCACTAAACATCATTAACTACCTACTAACCAACTATAGTACTAGCAGTACCAAGGGCTATTTGGTATGACTAAGAGGCCGCTCGGTTGAATTAAAATTTGGTGACATATAGCTGAAATTGCACTATAGCAAGTTGAAATTACACTGTAACTGACGGTAGTTTATTTAGCACAATTAATTTTAAAAAAAATCTAAAAATAGAAAAACATATTAGCCCATCATGTATAATGCAAATGAATACGGAAAAAAGAACTAGAAAAAAATCTAAAAATACCGAAAAATCAGAAAAAGACAAAAAAAAATATGAACAGTAAAAAATAAATCAGAAACCAGAAACCTAAACCCAAAAAGCGAAAAATAAGCCCAATCTGGAAAACAGCTTGTGGTTAGACTCCATGAAAAAGCAGCTTTCTGGATGGATTGCTAATTCGAAGAAGCTTGGTGTTTGACGGTCTATCTTTTATTTAGGATAGTTGGCTATTCTAAGTTGGAAAATATCTTAAATACCCTCAAGTCAAATAATGAATTATTTGAGAATTTTACTTCAAATTATTAGTAGTATATGTATGTGATTTGCTCTTAGATTAGTCTATTCCAAATTAGAGAGGGGGATTCTTCTAGCCGATCAAGAAACAAATCTCTCTCTCCTGCCTCGCTAGTTCCCCTCTCCAAATCTCTCCCCCACTGGTTTCTCTCGAGATGGCTATGGCGGGGAGGTGTCCGTCCTCGATGGTGGTGGATCAGGATTAAATTTGAGGTTGGGCAGCATTGCACGAAGAAGCCAGCGTTTTCACTGGTACTTGGGTTTAAGCCGCTCGATATAATGCTAAAATAGCTCTTTAAATCTAATTAAATCAACCAATCGCAAATACATTGCAATGTTATCGTTCCTTGATTCCCCATTTCTCCTCTTACCTTTGGCCTTTAGGCTTTTTGAGGAGCCATCTTGCTGTCAATGCTGTGCGAGTCCGACTCGGCTCTTGGCTTCTTTGAAGCAGAAGAAGCAGAAGCCTGTTAGCTTCACCTAAGTATTATCTAGAGTACGTACTGTGCTAGGACTAGCAATTAATGCTAGTATTAGAGGTGAATCCAGCGCAAAAGTAATTACTCCTCGTTCTTTTTCACTCGACACTTTTACTTTTTATGATGTTCGACATGCGAATTTTTACTATTACTTTTTATAAATTTACACTAGCATATACTAATAAAATTATAATATTATAGAAGTATTTCTAATAATAAATTTAATAATATAATTATCATATAGATAATCTAAATAGTTTTAAAAAACTCTAGAATAAAGTAAAAAAGAACGAGCGATTAGCTCTCTATCTTTTTGCTTTGTGGAGAGGAAGCGCGGAAGTGGAGTAACTAACCGGAGCGCGACACGTGCGGTAATAAGCTAGCAGAGGCGAGCTGAGCGCGAATCGCAACCCGCGCAGAACGAACAAAACGGAGCGCGACACGTGCACGCGCAAACACTCCAAGCCTACAGTACGCGAGCGCGAGCGCGAGCGGAGCAGACAAGTCGAGCGACGGCGAGGCGAGGAAAGGCGGAACGTACCGTGCGGGTCGGCCATGAGGCGGGAGAGCAGCCCGGCGGGGGAGCTGCTGTGCCTGAAGAGCGGGACACCAGGGCCGTCGCCGCCGCAGGGCCCCACCTTTTCGGGGGTCGGCGGCGGCGGGACGTGGATCTCGCCGGAGCCGCCGTAGGCCCGCTCGAGTCCGGGGCGGCCGTCCGTCCGGCAGCTGGATTCGCAGGAGGTGAGCCCGGACGAGTCCCCGGAGAAGAACCGGCTCACGGCCCCCGGCGGCGCCAGCGCCGCCGCCTCGCCGCCGCGGGTGACGGAGTCGGCGATGGCCGCGAGGAGCGAGCCCGGCGCGGAGCCGTAGCGCGCCAGCCCCGCCCCCGCCGGCGGCGGCATCGCCCCGTGGTGCTGCGGCGTCAGGCGGTTCATGGCTGCCTAGTTAGTGCCTAGCAGCGATCGATCGAGCGGTGGTGTTGAGGAGCGTATTGTTTGTTTCGATAGTTGCTGGTGCGAGGCTGCGAGCAGAGCAAGCGGCGAGCTGGTGGTGAGGATGCTGCGTCGAGCTATGCGTTCCCTCTGCTGCTTTTAAGGGGGGCTGGACGCACCGTGGCGGGCCCCGCCTCGGCTTTGGTAGACGGAGACTTACCCGGCCGGGACGCGCCAAGTCATGTCCATGTGCGCGTGCGCGACCGACTCATCCTTCTACTGCCCTCGGGCTTCGGGTTGGGTTGATTTCCTAGCTAGCCGGACAGATCAGATCAGACTATCAGAGATACCACACATCATCGGATATTCAGATTCAGAGTGTGGGTCCTTTTTTTTAGCTGCAACTTAACATTTACTAGTCATGTACCCGTGCGTTGCAACGGAATTCATTACATATATGGAGAATTATGTTATGGAAGAAGGTTGCTCTGAACAAGAAATTAAAAAGATATGTGACACCATAGCAACACAAGTGGCAAGCCTTATATAGAACTTCCTAGAGATATATCATCTTTGCATGGATCAGGTGAAAAATAAATAATTAACTGACAGACAAAAAAGAAGATGTATGCCATTGTATGAACCTCTAGAAGGTTCAAGTGGCACCTCAAGTGTATCCAGAACTAACCATAGTATCAGTATTACATCTAAGCAGATAAGCAGGATTTGATACAGTATGGCTCAAAAGGTCATATAAAATTAGTGCCGCATCTGCACGTTACGCGAGAGAGTTGGACAGATCTTGTGCTCACACATCAACAGAGCAAATAAAACTCTTGAATCAAGCAATGTCCTCGCAAAACAACGCTTGCCACCGCCTTGTCGATTGGGCAAGGGAAGGTATGTGTATGCATGAAGATATGTAGCGAGATTCTGTAGAAAGATTCAATTGACATTTCAATTTAGCATTAAAAGTAAAAATGTATATGGCATAAGATGAATCACAAGCAAAGAAAAAACACAATCGACCGGTGAATGCATGC
The DNA here is from genome assembly GCA_036346265.1 of Melocanna baccifera. Taxonomy (NCBI): domain Eukaryota; kingdom Viridiplantae; phylum Streptophyta; class Magnoliopsida; order Poales; family Poaceae; genus Melocanna; species Melocanna baccifera. The sequence continues at coordinate 9,535,058 of CM070678.1, forward strand.
ATAAGAGATTGGAAAATTGCATCCGTGCCACCAAGCAGCGGTGCCATATCAAATTTTGGATTCTTCTCAAAGCACCTGTTGACCGACTTTGTCAGAATAAGCAACATCTGCAAATCCATGTTTTCAAAGAGATAAATCAGGACACGAATGGAGGAATAAGTTTGTAGAAAACCTATCAAATTTAATTGTGTTAAGATTAATGCAAAGATGGGTGCACTCGCCCATACATGAGCTCTAGTTGTCCCCTCAATCCTTCGTACAACTCTTCAGTGCAGCTTATACAAACTAAATATATTGGACCCTTGACGAGGAAAACTATGTGAAAGACAATGTTAAATCAACTTAGTAGACTATATTTCATAGTTAGAAAGGTTTGCACATAAGATTTCGAGTTAAGCTGTACCAAGTTATTCAAGCCTCAATGGAAGAAAGCATGCATCTTTCCTTCAAATGAGATAAAGAACAGAGTAAATTTTTGGCAAGGAAGGCCACCTCACGATGTTTTCTGCCCTCACAAATTTGATATGGTCGCCTGGATGAAAGCAATAAAAGGTCACTAAAAGAAAAATTAGACATGACCCACAGAAAAGAAAGTCGAGCCACAAAATCTAATCATTGTTATCACCAAAAGTGGAATCAGTATCGTTGCACACATGTTCTCAATGAAGGAAATGATGGCTTGCAATGTAGCAGAAAACCCAGCTAGCTTGTGCTCATCACCATACCTGAAAGTTTGACAGGATGAAAAAAATGCACAATCTTATATCTTTGCTTGAGAAAATGCACCATTCTTGGTCAACTCTTATCATGAATTCGTCTTGCATAAGTGATATCACCTAGAATATATTGGCTCACGGAATTACTCAAAATGAAGAAATGCTTTTCCTTTTCCTCCGAAGTCAAGTATCATCCTGAAACATCAAGGAGCGCATTCAAGGTGACACAAAACCATACCACCTACACCCCTCCAGCAATAGCAGGTATGGTGCAAATCTTGAAAAATACACAGAATACCAACAAGCTAGTACATGTAATTAAATACGCAGGATAAGAATGAACATAAATAGGCATCAGTACCAATGCTAGACGTGGAGCGCCGTCTCAAAAGTTAGTACTATATGTTAGTTGTGGTAACTATGGGTATCACACATTGAGCCAAATTACCGATGAGGAGTGGAATTGGCCAATTGGGGGGGTGAAGAATTCATAGTATATGATGGGATTAGCTTAATCCACACCGCGCATAGTCATGTAAAATATGCAAAGCAATAAGTACAATCGTATCAAACGTGGTAAATTGATGGCATATGTGACCTCGTCGAGATGCCTCTTGTCACGCGCCCAGTCCTCGGCACCGGCGACGTGGCCTTCGGGTTCGGGCTTGTCGATGCCGCCGCTAGAGGCGAGGCTACTGCCTCGCTCGACGGCGTAGCCGCTTCTTTGGTCTTGGGTGTGCCGCGTCGGCGTCCTTGTCTCGTCGAGCCCTCCATCTCGTCCTTCCAGCGCGCGGCGCGCTCGCTGCTCCTGCCTCTGGACGCGGCCGTGAGGTAGCCCTCCTCATCATCGTCGTCGTCCTCCGCATCAGCGTCTGCCTCCATGTTGTCATCGAAGTCGGGGAGGTCAGCGCTACAGAGGGAGAGGGCGGTGAGCCTCTTCTTGGGGGCTTCCGGTTCGGGTTCGGCTTGGGCGTCGGTCGGGTTTGGGTTAGGGTTTGGATCCATGGCAGCGAGATCGGAGGTGAAGGAGATGATGTTGTGCTACCACTGGAGAAAGGGGACAACTCAAGTAGGAGAGGGGGAGGGAGAGGGCAGCGGAGGAGGGAGAGGGCGGCGGAGGAGGAGGGAGAGGGATGAGGGGTAGGAGGCGGCGGCGTAGGGTTGGGGAGGAGGAGGAGGCGCCGGGGCTGGAGGTGAGGCGGCGGCGCTTGGGAGGAGGAGGAGGAGGCGGCGTCACGGGGTGGAAGGGAGGAGGAGGCGGCAGGGGGGGGTGGGGAGGAGGCGGGGCGGCGAGAGAGAGCGAGGCGGCGCGGGGGGGGAGGAAGGAGGTGGGGCGGCGGAGGAGAGCGAGGGGAGGCGGGGCGGCGGCACGCGGGGTGGGGGAGGAGGCCGCGGGCGCGGGGAGAGCGAGGGGAGGCGTGGGGCGGCGGGAGGAAGAGCGAGAGAGGAGGCGTGGGGCGGCGGGGAAGAGCGAGGGTAGGCGTGGGGCGGAAGGGTGATGTTGGATTTTAGGGTTTAATCAGATCGTGTGGCTGAGAAGAGAGGAGAAAGATCGAATGGTTAAGAAGTGAGGGAGGGTGGACGTGACGGCAACCACCAACTCCTTCTTTTTAAATAGTAAAGATAGCTGTGATTTTTAATTTTTTTATCCTAACATAAGTATTTATTTAAATAAATTAAATATTAATAAATTATTTAAAAAACTATCTTAATAAATTATTTCGAAAACGGTGATTGTTGAACTCTTTGGTAATTTTTTTTCATTTTCGGATTAAGAAAAAAAGAAGAAAAAGAAAACCCTTGTCAGGCCCATTTGTAAGAGAGGGAATGAGAAAAGATAAGGCTCTCGGTAACCCGATTCAAATCTAGGTGAAATCCTCCTTATCTCCTCTTCCCCCTGATCTCTCGGGCAAAAGGCACGAAGTGGCCGTTCCATTACGCCGCCGTTTTTCTCATATGTGAAGCTTGGCCTCTTATCCCCGTTAAATCCAGATGGGAGAGCTTGGGAAGTGAGGGGAAATCAAGAGCTCACCACCACATGATCCAAAAACATCCAGTGGGGATTTGGTTTTTGATGTTGATGGGGAGGGTTTGGCGGTCTTGCATCTACGAGCTCGCCAGGCCGTGGTGATCTTGTTCTCTGCTGCTCGGAGCCAAGCTCTGTGCTGTGTGCTTGCATGCGGTTGTCTTCTGGTTTTAGGGCGTGGCATCTAGTTGTTGTGGGGTGTGAAAAGTTCATACAATTCCTGTTTGCTTTGTGCGGCACCATCCTGTATCTCGACTTTGTGATTCGGTAAGTTCCATTTTGTGAAGTTGAGTATTGTATCTCTGTAAACCTCTTCGACGATACCTTAGACTAACGATAGTAATTGGTTTTCTGGAATATTGTCTTCGTGACGAGCCTTGTCCTGTCTGCCTACTCGGTGGCTTGGATTACTATAGCCCAGTGAGCTTTCTCTTTGCATTCTGTAGAACTATTATGCTTAAGTGTGTCGTACTAGTGTAATACCAGATTGTTTGACTCTGAAATTTAGAAGAGCACTAGTGCAGGGGGACTTTTGCATGATAGTTTGTGGGTATTATGATTGCTCGATGAAGATTTTGGTTATATTGAAAACTGTGTGACAATTTGTGGTCATAAGTCAGGATGTGAGCTATTTTGTTGTCAATTCAATCTTGATTAAATTGCTTTGTGATAATTCTAAACATACCTGTTAGAACAATTTACTTGTGATTAGTAATATTAGTCTTTGTCAGTAATTTACTATAACAAGTTAACTGTTAGTTGTTGTCAGAATTTGGTAAGCTATTTTTGAGCTGAAAGTTTAACTTAAAAATTGTCACACATGTTAGTGATAGTGATCAAATTAGATCTACTGTGGCGAGGAGGCCTTGCTAAGGGGGTGATCGGAATAGCCATAGCTTTTGGCTTTTGCTGAAAAAACACTGTAGCTGACTGATTTTTTTACTGTAGTTGAGTGGCATGTTAGGCATAATTAAATTATAAAAAAATGTAAAAATAAAAACAGCTCGCTAGTCTAGTGCGGACAATGCAAAGGAATATGAGAAAAAAACGGAACGCAAAAAAACCAAAAAACAAAAAAAAATTCACTACGTGACAAAAGTGCTACAGTAATTCCGTCGCTGCTACAATGTTTTAATCGCTAAACAGTAAAAAATCTCCGTTCTGATCGCTGCCTAAATATGCTTCGGCAGCCCGGCACCTAGGAGAAAATCAAACATTAAAAAAATATGTGCATTATACAGAATATTTTGGCCCATTTGCTTACTCAGTTAAGCATTATTTCCTATTTATATGATTTAACTGGTTCAACATCTTAGTGAAGAGATGTTTATTTATCACTACTGTCAGTTGTTAGTCATTGGATATATACTTTACCGTTAATACTTATTCATGGTATTAATATGAGATTCATGCTAAAACCGCTTAATATTCAACAGAAATTGTCCCGGAAAAACGGCTCAATAGAACCACAGATTCTAGCTTAAACGGGCTCAATCTAATCATAGATTACTGCAGGACAACGAGAGCCATAACATGGGGTTGGGGTGCCCTGGATGGGAAAATAAGTGCTGCTAGTTTGCATGCATGCATGGTGGGTGGGCAGTTTTCTATGGGATAGTAGTATTGGTGGATCTGGATACAACACCTTGCTTTTGCAGTTGCAACGAGAGGAGATTCTCACGAATATCTTTAGCGGTATGGGCCGTTCACGACCGGATTAACGGTTGCAATTACGAGAGCGTCTCGAGTCTCAAACGCAACCGAGGATGATCCAGCCATAGATTCCAAGGGGATGCATGCGTCCTAAAGACCGCTGCTACTTTGTGAGGGTGGCATTGAGTGAGAAAGCTTCTCCTAAAATTTTCTTCAAAAGTATGGAAAGAGATAACGGAATTGACATGAGCCATGTGTCCGAAGTGGGAGCTCATATTGGACGTCCAAACATCCAACTACTACTCTGTGCCAGTGGCGAAGTCAGGAACAAAATAAAGAGAGGGTTAAGACGCTAAACTAGATTATTACAAACACAACATTTTACTCTTGTTCAATTTAAATTTATACATAAATAGAAGAGAAATAAAAAACAGAGAAATACGACAAAAATACATCAGTAATAGAAAGTGCATCCCGAAAAATTGTAAATATGCTTCTAGTGAGTAAAGATCAGTCATCTGCATATCAAAAATAGCAAAATTAGTGATACGATAACTAATTGCAGATGATTATGAACATTCAAGAAAAACATAACATACCACTAGCATGTGAAAAATTATAATTATAATTTTAATCTCTAGTCATTCGAATTGGTCAATGGCAATGATATAACATCCATATAATCTCTAACTCTAAGAATTCAGGCTGTTCAATGTCAATAACTCGGTACAAAAGTACAAATTATGCATAATAGTAGAATGTAGAAGTTTTACCCTTAGGCCTCAGATGCGCCACACTCAAAGCAAGGCTGCAAAGCACCGCCCCCCTGGAGCACCAGATCTGCTTGGCCTCGGCAGTGCCTCGACGGCTTGGCCGCCACCCACTCGAATCTATGTGCCGCCGCCACCAGGTGCGTGCACAACCCATCGTCTCCCATGTGTGTGTCGTTTGCGTCTGTGCTATGGACTATTGGATTGTGGATTTGTGGTTTGATCTCTGTGTGTGGACCACGTGGTGGCTGCGTTGTCTGTCGGTGGTTCGCGTGACGTCTATGGTGGATGTCTGGATGAAGATTCCAAGCCCTCATCTCTGCTGGGCCAGCCCAGCTTGGGGGGTGTTTAAGGCAGGCCGAAGGGTGGGCTGAACCCTGACAAAGCCCACCTGGTAGCTCCACCCCTACTCTGTGCTGCCCACCCCAACACTCATGTACTACTCCATTGTTGCTTCAATGCTCCGTCTTCACAGCAAAACCTAGCTCTATTTCTCCCTCCCACCGAACGTAGTCACCTCCTCTCTACTCCCTTCTCACTTCCCACCCATCAAGCCCAGCACCGCTACTGCTCTTCATGTCCTCCACCCATCCCCTCTCATCCACCTCCCAGCGAGAAGGAATCACGTCACCTGTTTCCATATGTATATAGACAACAGCTCCTCCGACGCATGGCCACAAGGGGCACAACGGCTTGATCCGCTGCACAGCAGAGCCACGCCATCCTCGTGCCCTCATGCCCTGCTACTAGTGCATGCTCCGGCGATATAATGAGCACCCTCCTTTGATAGGTTGTTGCAGTTTGATAGCTATTCGTGCATCTCCGCTGCATAAGCTTGTTGCAAGCGTTTTCTTACATTGTTGCAACACCATTTCTTTGTTGTCTGGAAGTGTTTTTATTTTGTTGCAACGTATCTTTCCCAAATCTTATAGCTAGAGCTATGCAACAATTGTTATGCAATGTTACATACGCAAAATAAAAAATATTTCATCAGTTAGTTTTAATTGTTGCATGGATTTGTTGCATATGTGATGTTATTTTGTTGCATCATTTGATTTTGTTTTGCTTATTGCGTCGCTAGGAGCTTCTTTTTGAACTAGATGAGCTGTGAAAAAATATTACAAACATTATTGTTTATTGTTGATAATATTTTTTGTTACAGTGATTGATCACATTTGTTAGTATAGTATTATCAAATATTACACTATTGAGAGGGGAACCGTATAATGTGAGAGTTCCCGTCAGATTTATGGCCACTAGCAACGCCCAAGAGATAAAACAGAAAGGGGAGTAAACAAACATATGTCAGAAACTACTCGAGTTTTTTTGTTTGGCTAATTAAGCTGCAAATTAAGAACTAAACTTGGGACTGATTGCGGCCAACTGGCGGCTCGCATCCTTTTTGCGGTTTGCGAGCACCAAAGAACAAGATTGGACAAAAGAACAAATAAGGCTTCGATCGTGATAATGAAGTTGCATATGCGCTAAATTGGCTTGTGGAGGCTGCACAACTTAGACACACGTTTTGGGTGCGTTATTTTTAGCTGCAGTTTATAATTTTTGACTTATAGCTTTTGTATTTTAGCTGTTCACGAGAGAAAGTATAGAGAGAAACAGTTGCGTGTGATTTTACTGGTATAATTGAAGTTCATACAATATCTACAATAATCAATTAGTAGATTCGTCTTTAAAAAAAACTCCTTTTAAAAGTTAATTAATATAGCGTAAACTATAAAAGCAGCAAAAACGAGGCCTTAAACTATAACTTGCCAGATCTACGAATACTACTAGACAAGCACAGCTCGCTCAATCCGACGAGGCAACGCACAAGGACAAACGTAGCGCAACCTGCCGTCGCTGCGCATGTGGCGGGTTCGCATCCGTAGACGCTGCTTGCGGCTGCGTTGCATTTGGACCTAGTGATATGGCTTGACCAGGTTAGGTGCTGGGTCAAAAGCTTTTTTCACCAACGGTCGCGCGCGCGGGTCATTTTCCGGGCCATAACAGCCTGGTCGCAGTGGTCGGCCCCTCCTAACGTGACGGGTGGCCTTCGTTGAACGTCAGCTGCTTGTTTCTTTCGTGCCGACTTGGATCGTGTCGCTAGTTTCTTTCGTGTCGTTAATACTTGTGCTGTGCGCTGCTGGGCTTCGCAGGCCCACACCGCTTGCGCCAGCCTCAACGGCTTACTTGGTCTATCGCGGCCCAATGTGTCAGTATCCGCACACACGGAAACACGCACTAACCGAGCGTCTCTCCCCGCGCCCAGGCCCAACGCCTGACGCTAACCGGGCCTAACGCCCGCCCTGTTGCCAATCTGTCGGAAAAACCCGGCCCACGCTTCCGTGCTGGGTGCTGCCGCGCAGGAGAGGCGGCTGCAAACCTGAGCACGCGTCCTGCCGAGGACATGTAACTGCGCACTTTCTAATCTGCTCCTTTCATCTCTCTTCCTTCTGCGAGTATTTTGACCATCGACAATGACTCGAGGAACAAGCAAAAAAGATCCTGGATGCTACTAAAATACACACTCCTTGATTTTAAGCCATGCATCACACTCAAAACCCACGAGTCATCGTCACGACCTTGAAACCAACGTGATCTACGGGTGGAGCCTCAGTGCCTCACGAACGGCTGCTTTTCTTTCTCCTTTTGTTTCACCCTTGCGCGACCTCTTGACAGCAACACCCCCACATGTGGAGCCCTACGCTTGTGCCGCTCTGGTTCTTCCTTCCTACCATGCAATCGGAGCGGATATGAATTGATATCGCTTGTTCTATATCTTATTTCATATTTTTTTTCTTGAAGTTGGATCAGACATGAATAATGCAGAATACCTATTTTTTATTTCGTATTTGTTTCATAAGTTTTCAGACAGTCGGTGGGACAAAAATTATCCATTTCTTTTACACCCCTACATAGGACGTTAGACAGTGGAGTACATTTAGAGCGAATACGGAGAGACTAATCGTTGAGATGTCGAAAGAAGAGCACTCAATATTCTCTGCCTATTTAGATGCGATAATCTACTTATCTATTATCTTGTTTCTAAATGAAGTCCCAATAGACTTTATCATATCACTTGACATACAGATATATACAGAGAGATATCATTTATCCCATATCTTATTATGTATTTTTTCCTCGAAGTCGGACATGGATAATGTCGAATACCTATTTACCTTCTTCGTATTTACTTCACGAGCCTTTGTTTGGTCGGTCGGAAGGAAATTATCACTCCATTTGCACACATGTTCCTTCCTTCATTTCTGTTGCCATTGTCGTTTCAGGGCAACAAAACCAGAGTCTTTTAGCTGATTATGTAGTGCTGTACCACGTTTCAGTCTAACACTATTTTACTTTGTCAGTACACTTGATACCTGAAATTAAGAGTCTTAAAGCATCGGACTGGTCAATTAATCTGTGGGTTTTCTCGTATCATCGTAGAGAATAGGGACTAATACTGAACACTGAACAGGTCTGAGACTCCGAATAGTCGTGGGAGCTCATCAGAATCTCTCGAGTCTGATGACAAATTCGAAAAAGACCGGTGAAGTTTCTATTGGGCTAAGGTCTAAACTCCAACAAAAAAAAAAACAAGGTGACCGAACATGAGCCCTACTCCATCAATCCATTTCATAATCTATTAGGAGTATACATGAGGAGGTGACGTTGATGCACTCTGCAGTCTGTACAGTCAGTCATGTTAACTCGTTCGGTTAGCCATGCAGTCATTCCAAGACTGCCAAGTAAGGGTGTCATTGTAGCAAACCAAACATGTACTATGCGGTTTGGTGAAAGCAGCCAACCCCAGTTAGCCTGTTCAGTTAGGCAGCGAGCTGACTAATGCATCCACGACGCAATGGAAGCCCCCGAACGTCACAAATGATCTTGTTCAGTGGGAAACGCTTCCGTACTCCACCGGAAAGAAAAAATCGCACTGGTTCTAAAGCGGAGTTCGTATAGTGGCTGAGCTTAATCTCCACCAACCTATAGCCAACCTGGTGATTTAGACAGCGTTCGGAATGATGTAGCTTATGACTTTTTTACTGTAGCTGACTGATTTCTTTACTGTAACTGAGTTGGTTTATTTGATATAATTAAATTTTTTTAAAAAATTAAAAATAAAAAACATGCTAATCCGTCACAAACAATGTGAAAGAAATACAGAAAATAAAAAACAAACAAACAAATAAACAGTGCGTCCAACACCAAACGCCATCGTCGAACGCGGCGATGGCAGTCGCTGAGCGGGGCCTAAGAATTTGCGGAGTTCTCTGTGGTCCAAATGTAGCAACAGTACTCTTTTTGAACTACTCACTTGATCCTGAATGTCATGGCCTTCTTCCCGGGACTAGAAATTTTGGAATGCGTTGTGCGTCGGATGGACCTAAGAGTTAACCTGATGACGATCAGATGGAGTATCCCCCACATGCACGATCGGTTAGGCAGACGCGCATGGCCCGCTTGGTCTGCGCGTCGTTTGGTTGGCCATTGCTGCGCCATGGGGATGGGACCAGGTGGTAGAATACTAGCCAAGCGTATTGGAGGACTGATTTTCTCAACAGCAGACAAAAACACACCATGAATGATGAATCCATGAATGGAACATGTCAAACCAGTCGTGTTTACCTGGGACCGAGAAGACGACTAATAGAGGGGTGAACAGAGACCACACAAATACTGGTTTTTTAAAAAAATCTTTTATCGTAAGAAGTTTATGGTTCTATTACTTCAAAAGCGATATGAAGCTATGAAGACTAAGGTCTAAACTATAACAATGAAATCTCTATGAAAAATCAAGCAAAACAAGTCTTCATACGGGTGATTTATGTTAGACTATGTGGCCAGGTCTAGAATATTTTAGGTGATAAATAATTGACAACATTGGTTATAATATTACTTATGATAATGTTGCATGATACGCTCGTGTGAGGTATTGTGCGGATTGACTTGAATCAAGTCGTGGACTTGTGCTCGTACGCGGTTGCGTGTTTATTCATGTGCAGGTGTTGTTTGAGGCGCAACATGGTCGATGACGGGACTGAAACTAGGTTCGGGTAAAACTGAGGTTTCGGGACTAAGTTCAAGGAGGAACTGCGGTCCTATCAGTCAAGAATGTCATGTGGGATGTTTAGACTAGAGAATAATACGCACGGAGATGATGCATGGAGAAGATACAGGAGGTGCGGTTCTGGATGCTTCGACACGTGGAAGGTTGGAAAATTCAGAAACGTAAAAAGAATAAAAAAACTCATGTTATGAAAGGTTTTGGGTCTCTTGAAGATGAATGGACCAAAAAGCCTGATTGAGGCAAAAAAAGGTCTAGGATGAGTTGTATTAAGGTTGATGATGTATTGGAGTAGGTTGAGGAGAGCACTAGATAAAATAGAGGACCGGCGGCTGTTTTTGTGGTATGGTTTTTTGATCTAATAGAAAAAAGATGCACGGCTTTTGTTTGGCCGGGTTTTAGGAAAGAAAAGAAATAGAGCGTGTATCTGGCTGCTGGCATCGGTGCCGTGTGCTGGTAATTTTTGGAGGACGCCCACACAACCAGCGCTTAGGCGGGAAACAGCAGAGGCGAGCCGTGATCCTTCGAGAAAAAAGAAAAAGGAGGCGGCGCGTTGATCGTTCGGGAGGGAAAAGAGCTTGCGGCCAGCAATCAAGAGCGGCTCGGCGTGTTGTTGCATCCGGCCGGCGTCCCTCACTGCCAACTCGTCAGCGTGGCGCCTTGTGCTTGGCTGGGCTGTGATTCCTGAGAAGAAAGGATAAGGTGAGCAGCCGGCTTGTTGTGAGACTTCGGCAAGAAAATTTCTCCCCTTCGGACGTGAAGGCTCAAGTTCCTGAGACTACGCCCATACACAGTCTATTTTCTTTTGTTCTAGTTAGGAGCAATCTATTATGTTACGTGCCTATTATCTAGCTTAACCAATCGGCTCAAGTTTTTTGCATGGTATTGCTTTACGAGGCTGCATGCATGGTAGTTGGAAGGCATCACTTGTTATTTAATCTTTTGTCTTCATATATGATTTTTTTTTTTGCTGCTAGAGATCAATAGAAAAGGTGACTCAAGTTTGCTTCTTTACTACTTGATTTACTGCAGCACGTTTCAAATCGCTTGGTTTGGTGCATGACTAGAAAATGTGTTCGTTTACATGAAAACCACTAGAAGAAAAAGTGCACGCATGATTGTGTTGTTTAGCAAAAGGTAATTAGGACAGTGCTAATTAGATTGTTTTTTTAAACGAGGTAGCAACAAGCGATTTTCTCGGTAACTAAATTAGGTAGCATTTTTGAAGAGAAATTCTTGCTTGTGAGTTTAGTTTTGAAGTAATCCATCTAATATAATTAGGGCTTAATTATTTCTCGTCACTATCTGCTCAGCAGGTTTGTTTATTTTATATCTCGAGTTCTAGATCTCTATTTAACGTAATTCTAGTTGAGTTAGTTCAATAACTTTGTCTAATTTATTCTGATAAAGTTTGAGATCAATCAGAGTTACGGTTTTTTATCGAGATCAGTTTTAGTGAGGATACAGGGTTCTACCCACAACTTTAAACGAGACTTAAATATGTTTTGTGTTTAGAGGAGAGTCTTAAAATTTATTTTTTAGCTTCCGCAATCATTCACCCCCCTTTGATTACCTATCTTAATGTGAATTGATCCTACAGTTTGACTTCCAACTAGTGAGCGGTTTGGCCTCCGGGGGTGGTTTGACAGCCCTTTGTTTGGTGGTCTGGTCTCTTCTCAGAGCAGAATTAAAAATCAACACAATTTTAAATTCAAAAATTAACATAACTTTCAATCCACAATTCTAAATTATTTGAAACTTTACATATACCTTGCCTAAAATATAGTGAACCTAATCCGTGAAGAAATTGAATCTAATCTTTCCAAAGCTTTTATCTTTTTCAATCTGAATGCAAGTTGCATCAAAATCGGACCAAATACAAAAATTGTTAGACCTGTGGCTAGGTTTAGGATTTTTGTAACGATGAGTAATTGACAATATTGCTTAACGTTGCTTATTGTTATTTAAGGTGTGTGTGGTATATGTGTGGATTAATGTTGGTCAAGTTGAGAAGAACTTGTGCCAAAAAAATATTCTTTAGTCCTTGTATGTGCAGGGTTACTCGAAGGTGATTGTGGTCTGTGGCGAGGACTGCGAGATAACTTGGTGCGGAGTCATAGTCCTGAAAGCTAAGGATGTTGGAGGAGACGGTCGTGCTCAAGTTAAAGTACATAGAGATCAAAAGTAAATGATACATATTAAAGTTATGGAGGTGTGGTCCGGTGATTATAACATATGACAAAATAGTGGACCGAAAAGTTGGCTAAGATGGCCGTATGGAGTAAGGATTGCTAACGTGATGGCTGGATACTGCATGCATCCGTCCGGACAGATCAGATACGAGTTGTATACGGTTTAGTATTGTACTCGATGATGCGTGGTGGCCGAGGGTCCGTATCGGATTCTATACGGAGAAAGGCTGCTATATATTGGGCTGGCCGAGACGTTGTAACTGTAAAAAAAAATAAGGAAAAATGTGTTCTCGGTTTTTGGTGATTGCAAGTGATATCAGAACAGGTTGCAATTGCATCAGATCGGGATCGTTTCTCAAGTAAACTATTATTTTTTGATAGATCAGATTATCTCTATTGGAAAATACACATGAAGGTTTTTCTACAAATACAAGGTAATGCTATTTGGTAAAAAGTTAAAAATTCATATTGACGAGAATAAAATAATCCTTTAGTTTATTACGTCATCATATTTCTTGAATATATCCCTTAACAATAAGGGAGAAAATTTATAAAGTAGTCGTAAAACCTACTACAACCCTTCTACGACTACGTAGTCGTGAGCACTCCCACGACTACCTAGTTGTAAGACCTGCTATGACTACTTAGTCGTAATCTTATATGATTTTCTAGTCGTAAACTCATACGACCACTTGATTGTAAGTCTTTTCTATGACTACTTGGTTAAGTCTTATAGCGACTACCCTACACCCGCAGTAGGGTGATCTGACAAGGCAGTTAGGCGTACGTCAATGCACCATAAGCGCACATGTTTTTATCCACGTCTCTCTGACAATAACCCTCCTACGGCGAACTGCACCTATGTCTCTCTGACATTAACCGCCATCCAACGGTTTACTCCCGAAGCAACAAGATGCCTAGTACCTTAATTAAGAATTCCAGGTTATATTTAAGAATTAAGAATTCTAGGTTAATTAGGAATTCCAGGGCACAAAACACTAAGAATTAAGATAGAAATTGGACAGAACAATTCCAGATTATAATGTTCAAAAACATTGGTTAATAAATCACTTTTGGGTAAACGAAAGACCAAGTAAACGAAAGATCAAAATAGAGGGATGTGACCTAGATTAAAGGTTGGTATAGTATCATCACCAACTGAATTTCATCCAACCAAAGCCTTGGCCGGAATGTAGCCTTGGTCCTCGAGCAATTGGATTTGCTCCTCGAACACAACAAATTTGCTCCAAGTTGCCATGGATGAGGTGGAAAGAACTTGAAAGAGATGAAAGGAGGGGCAGAATGTTTTGAGGAAGGCAGAAGGCTTTGAGGTGAAAGTTGCGGAATAGTTGTTGAAAAGAAAAGGGGAAACTTAGAGAATCTTTTATATCTTTTACCTTAATTGCTTCCCCACTTTCAACAACAAAATAGCAATCGTGTCTCACTTAAGTAGAGGATATACGGTTTCACCAGAGGAGAAACCTTTGTCTCTCCCACTTCCATATTAAATGACCTATATGATTAGAAAGAGAAAAATATTTTGAAACTTGTTTCGAAGTAGGAAGCCTTAAAAAATATTTTATTTACTTAGGACTTGGGACTAGTCGATGAGGATCCTTGATCAGGTTAAGAAAAGTCAAAATATAATTTCATTTATGCCCACTCAGCCAAAGTCCACCTAGTACCTTAATAGGGCACATTAAGGCACCGCTCGTTTCAGATTCAGCTTCTAGCTTCAGTTTTTTTTCACTATTCAGTAATTCATATTTTTCTGATTTTTTTTAGATTTTTTAGGCTTTTTTATATTTTTCTTTTTTCCCGTGTTTCTTTGCATTGTCCGTGATGGGCTAACAAATTTTTTCTATTTTTACATTTTTTTAAATTTAATTATGCCGAAAAGGCCAAATCAGCTACAGTAAAATAAAAGCCAGTTACAATAAAATTTCAGTCAAAAGCCAAAAGTTATCGTTAAAACGATCACCCCTAAATCTAGTTAAGCTTCCAACCAAATAGAGAGAGATGCTTTATTTAATAGAACCGTTCGTCAACCAGTTACACCCATTGACGACTAGTAAAGGGTAATAAATAACTTGTTGAAAGAACCCAAACTCTAATACCCTGATTAATTAAGCAAGCTGCAGTATTTATTAATTCAAGCATCTAATCATTGTGAGCATTCATCACATCAATTCTATTGCAATTTTGGGTACAAATTAAAAGTTCATGAGTGCATAGCATTTTATCAAACTATATTACAATTTCAAATACAAAATGAATTTACATATTGCAATGCATTCAATCAAAATATTTTACAAATAAGATTACAGTTTGAATTCTATATTTGTAATTGCATCAAATATATTAATTACATTATATTTACAAAAATGATCTTTCAAAGAGGAGGGAGGAGTGGTGTATCTTCGTAGTTCCGGAGAGAGAGCCGAGTAGCGCCTTCATCCATAACCTGCAATTAGACTGCCATTAGTGTCCGACCAAACCTGTTTTCTTTAGTAACTAGAAGTTTAGTTAGCGAGCAATCCAAGGGAGAATAAAAGGAATGAAGAAGTGGATTGCCGTCAGTTGCCCTTGGGTCGCTAGGGCATTCACGAGACTGTCTTAGAGGCTCCCCAGACCGTCCCGGGCCGGTCGGCACCTCTCGTCTCTGTGGGCATCATCACTCGGCAATTTGAGAATCAAAACCCACAAACTTACATCAGCCCAAAACCTTCCAATATATAAATTCATTCCAGCCCATCTCTTTCAGCCCACAGAAGCAAGGAAACATTTTATATCAAGCCACAAAGCCCACCAGTATATTCATTGCTTTCAGCCTGCAAAGCCCACAAGCACATTTCTTCAATCTCAGCCCCCAAGATCACCACAAAGCCACTGCCATTCATTCAATTCAGCTCAAAAGCCCACCAAAAGTTCAATTCATTTCAGCCACAACCCACAGATCATTCATCATATCCCAGCCCAAAAGTCCACCAAAAATCCCACAATTCTTTGCGGCCCATTACGGCGGTGATCGATTACCCTTCGGACCAGGGGTCCTCAAGCACAGGAAAGGCAGACTCAGGAGTGGATAAGCGCAAGGACTGAGCCAGCTGCCTCCAGACAGCCCAACCCCAGAGGAGACCAGCTCAGTTACAACCTTCCCTTTCCCCAGTTCATCTCCCCTAGCACCCTTCTGTGCGTTCGCAAGCCTCACAGAGTAGCAACCACAAAGAGAGACTTCTTTAACCAAGCAAGCCCCCACCGAGACCCCAACCCCACCAGAAGCTCACCATCCACCCCCCAAATACACCTTCAGTTGGAGACCAGAGTGTGAAGATCCAAGCCAGACGCGACCCGAGGAAGGAAGGCAGGGGCGGCCGCAATAAGAGCAAGTGCAGCAACAAGGACCAGGGAGCAGAAGGGGGCCACATCAAGCCATTGACGCCCGACAAGGATCCGCACGTACGTCGTCTCCTCCGACAGCGACCACGTGAGAATTCACCGGGGACCCACACCACCTCCTCATCCAGCCCGACCATCAAGTAGGTCACACCCTCTTTTGTCGATTGCCTCTTCCAGGATTCTGATCGGGACCCATTCAACACCCCCGATCGCAAGTAAAACAGTTAGAGGCATTTACTTAAAGCCAAAGCAATAGAGGTAAAATGAAGTTGAGAAAGCTAGCACCGTAAACCATAGCCGTAGTCAGTGCGGCCACGCGTAGTAGAGCCCAAGCACTAGAGAGTAGTCCCAAGTCTGTTAGAGGAGCCAGATCTGGTGAGCCCCCCCAAAATCCAGCAGCAGCAGCAATCCAACCCTAAGAAGACCAATCCCCTCGGATCCTTGTAGATCGGAACCCATTCCGGCCAGCTCCTCCAAACCCAGGCCTGAGGGAGTGAGAGCCGAGTTAGAGGGGGAAGCGAGCAAGCGAGAGAGAGGTGGCGGTGGAAGTGAAGTCGGGTAGAGAGAGGAGGAGGAGGGAGGTCCAGGCGGTGGGATAGAGAGGGAGTGGGAGGATCCGGTGAGAAGGGGGTAGCGGCGGAGGCGGCGGCGCCGCGAGTAGAGGAGTGAGTGGCGAGAGGAGAGAGAGGCGGGAGTGAGCCGACGCAGTGTAGAAGGAGAGAGGGAGAGCAGAGGGAGGTGGGAGAGAAGAGAGAGGGAGGAGGCGGCGTAGAGATGAGGGAGCAGGGGGAGGCAGCGGTAGAAATAGGGCAGGGGGAGCGCCGGGTGGGCCGGGCAGGCCGGGTGGGCCGCGCGAGCGCCAGAGGCCGTGGGCCAGTGAGAGAATGAAGTTTTTGATTTTAATCCTGATTCTTGTGTTATGCTAGTTATCAAAATTCCTTTCATAGTTGCAATTAAATTAATTCAGGAACATCTCAAATAGATACTTTAGTTCATAAAATTTCAGTAATTAAATTCTTAATTGGTAAAGTTGTGTATATATGTATATATATGTGTGAGAACGCATATATATAGATATATATAGTCTTGTGTATATATGTATGTATATATATGTGTGAGAGCTCATATATATAGATATATACATATATATATATATAGTGGTGTGTATGTATATATATATACACATGTGTGTGTGTATATATGCGTATGTACTTATGTGTGTATATGTATATGAAGGGAGGAAAATAAGTTTCTTAAAATTTATATTATAAATACCTATTTTGTTAAGTTAGCCTCGGCATTGCAGAATCCGAGCCGACGTACATCAAGGAAGAATCAACTGTTTTTATTGACTCCAGTTCACACTACGGCTTAGGCAAGCTTTATTTTGATCATGCACCTAGTTATGTCAAATTTATGCAGTATTTTCTGAATAACTGTTTTATGTATATTTAAATGCATGAAAACTGTTTTCTGATAAAGAGAAGAAATGCACTAGTATAGATGTAAGCAAGAATAAGTTAAGAAGAGAAAAGAGGAGAAAAAGAAAGAGAAAAAGAAGAAAGAAAGAGCAAGATGAAAAGAAAGAGCTAGTAGCTGTGGTACCGTTGAGAGGAGAGCGGGCCCACAGGCAGTATATATATTATATTTATATATTTATATAAATATAATTAAGGTGGGTAAAGGGGTTCAGGGAAAGAAATGAGAGAGGCCAGGCGGACCCCTTTACATATGGCTATGAGGTAAGGACTTAAACGTTTTTACTCGGATCGGGAACCGTAATTATCGTACCAACCAATCTCCCATTTCGGACGGGCAGAAATCAGTATCCCATTACGTTAACCATGCCACCACATAGGGTAAGCACGAGGTGGAGTGTTGGAGCCGGGAGCCGGTCCAACCAAACATTATTGGAGATCGGTGAAGCCCAAGCGAGCGACTTGGTATACCGATGGATAATAGATGGGTTGGTGGATGGAGTAACGTAACCGGTGAAAAGTTCTGTACTTTGAGCCTGATTCCACACCTAAGGCAGTGTGGAAAGCCTTGTTCAGGAAGGTTCAGAGTAGTTTTGGGTACAGTGGTACAAAGCCTCCGCAGTGCCTAAATCATGAATTCATGCCAGTTCACTGGATTGTGGACTACGGTGATCACAAGGGATCTTGCCCTACCGGGTATGAGAATAGAAAGTTTTTATCACCAGATGACAGCTATTTTGGGTAAGCGTATTTTAGAAATAAAGAGATTAGAATATGGATTTAAGGACATGAGAGGCATACAGTGCACCTTGCTAATATTATGCTTGCTGAGTACCGTGGTACTCACCCTTGCTATTATTTTCCTTTGTTAGACCCCACTCCGCTCGAGGCTTACTACGAGCAGGATGAAGGGGAAGCAGGATTCGCAGAACTCGCTGGAGAGGAGGATGGCGATTCAGAGGAGCTAGACGAGGTGGACTCTGTATACTTCGGCTGGGACGAGTAGGCGACCCAGTGGAGCGGACAGGAGGGACTTGGGGGAGCTAGTTTATACTTTTGTTAACTACTTTTGTAAAGCCAGACTTTAAGCCCTGTGGCAACTGTTGTAATAAAGAAGACAGTATCTATATTATTGTTCGGCTGCGCTACTCTGGTAAAGGCTTATTATTTGCCGGAGCAGTATTTTACTGATCAGGCAAATAGTAATCCGTATGTCACCGTGTAATTATCTGAGGGATAATGACGCGGGGGTCTCAGACTTGTTCGACCAGTAATTATACGTATAACTTGTCAGAGTTATGACGGTTTACCATGTGAAAATTTAATTGAATACGTGAGAGTACTTAACGGCTATTACGAGAAGCCGTGACGGTTTTGAAGGCACATGCATGAAGCCACGAGACGTCGATTACATCAATAAATGCCACCCCCTAGATATAAATTAGGGAGATTGCGTGCCTCCAGGTAGAAGAACATTCCTTTTCGCACTTCTAACTTTATTGTCCGCGGTAATAAAGTCTATGGGCATATTGTTATCTCCTTTATTATTTTTTATAAGTTTGATAGAAAACCCTAAATCTGTGCATCCACACTAACCCTCAAAAAAAGATTTGAGAAGATTAATTAGTGGCCAATCGAAAAAGCTCCAGGAAAAAAGAGAGAGAATTTCTCTCAGATTAAGCCGATTGACTGCACCAGGCCGCCCATTTGCAGAGCGGCGTCCTGCCATCGCCACGACAAGACGCCGGCGCGCTGCCTCCCCACGAACTCCAATATCGCCTTTGCGAGGACGCCGCCTTTCGCGCCGGCCTCCGCATTGGCCACCTCGCTGTCTGCCTCTGCCTTGAGCGACGCTACGTACGTGCCGAGGTCATGCACGCTCCCGGGGTCCCGGAACCTGATGAAGTCCAGGGCGAGCTCCACGCCGCTGTGCGTGTAGCACGCACCGCTCCAGGCGCCGAGCAGCCCTCTCGTCGTGCCCTCGTTAAGGAAGACGCCCGGGAGTTTGGTGAGTGGGTCGCGGACGTTGGAGACGCGCAGCGCCTTGACGCCGAGCACGTCGGACCGCGCCTTGAAGGGCGCGTTGCTGACCCTCGGTCCGTCGAAGGAGAAAACGGTGACGGGGACGCTGCGCCCGGACGCGCCGCGGTTGAGGTCGAGCTCCGCGAGGTCGTACGCGAGGAGCAGCGCGAGCGCGCTGCCCATGCTGTGACCGGCGAGCGTGACGCTCATGTCCTCGCCGGGGTGGTTCTTGGAGTAGAACGTGACAAGGTGGGACACCTCTGTTGGATTTAATCTTGACAAAGTTTTATTTGCGTGTGACTTGGGAGTGTAGTGCCATCCATGAGAAGCGGATCGGGAGATAGAGACCGAGCTCATGAGGATGGCAGCCCACTCCGCTTGTGTCACCGTGCCGCGGAAAGAGACGAGGACGTCGCGCCTCCCGAGCTGCCGGGTCTGCTCATCGGTCGACACGGCGACGTATCCGATCCAGCTGGCACGGCCGCTGGTGGATGCCTCCATGGCCGGCAAGGCCACGTCCGGCGCCGCGCAGATGTACCTGGTAACCTCGTACCCTGCCCCGGGGATGCCGGCCTCCTCGAGCATCCCCTCCTTGCCGTACTTGCAGTTCATGTACCTCGTCGACGACGGGTCATCGTCGAACGCCTCGTAGCAGGCGCCGACGAGCTCCCCGTACCGCGCCAGCTCGTCGCGCAGCACCGGGTGCAGCGGCTCGAGCAGGCCGTCCCAGTCGCCGGACCCCTGGACTTGTCTCCACATCTGGGCAACCGAGGACGCTGCACTCCTCCGCTCCGCTCCGCTGGCGTGCATGCCAACGTGGCAGCGATTGATGGTGTCGCCGCGCTACCTGTGACGGCGGCCGCGCAGCGCGGTTTCGCGTGGTGCGTGGCCGGCAGGGTGCATCGCGCGCGGTTGCAGCGTTGTAGTGGAATCCATTTTGTTCATGCACAAGATAGAGAGCTGCTGTGCAGCTGTGGTGGCTGGCCCGGAGGGTGTATATATACACCCTTGTGGTATCAATAAAGCACACATGGCGCCTCCTTGTTAAGCCACGTCGACAGGGAAAAATGAAACTTCTGGACATCTGCTGTGCACTACGAAGATGATGAAACCTGTATTAACGTCTCTCTCCTGTTCGTTTTTCCTTCTGGAGCTACATGAATACTGACATGTAACAAGAACACAGCTGGAATCTAGCTAGAAGCCGCTAAAAAAGCCTAGAACGAACATAACTTTAATGGATCGGGGCTTCGCGAAACCTCCTCGTTAAGCCATGTCATCACAAGGGGATTAAAGACGAAAATAGTGCTCTTCAGCTATGTTGACGGCTGTTATTACCTCTTTCGTTTTCATTATTGTATTTCTTAATTAGTTCGGTAACAAGGAGAAATGACAGGTGAGCGCGGCTCCTGGTTGAACCACGTCATCCCGAGAAGAAAGGCTGCCATTTCCTTCGGCTGTGGAAAATTTTGGCTTTATTACTCTCTAGCTAGGTTCCTTTTTCCTTGATTCGGAAACCACAAGCTAGGAGTGGGATGTATTTGATTATCAGGATACTCTCAACGCAAGACATTGTTTTGCTATGTCTATTATTTGATGGTGAATAATATATATGATCTATCTTTGTCTTGTTATTTTTACCATTTACAAAAGATACGATTTTTGTCTTTGTCAGGATACTATTTTTGTCTTTGTCTTTTTTTTCCTTTTGCATATATATTGCAATTTCATGCATAACTGGCTAAACATATCAATCAGTTTAATACTACTTATCTTTTTTTTTGCGAGGAATTTATCTTAATCTGACAAGCATATATACATTAACGGCAACTGTACATTACAAGTGTAGTCTGACAAAGGATATTAGGACATGGAAAAATTAATTGGGCTTTTGCTTTCATCACTAGGCGTATGTTGCAAAACGACCAGTGTTAGGCACCGCTTAAAATGGTTTAAAATCAGTTTTTACTTTTGGCTTATGCTTTTTTTCACTGTTAAGAAATTTCGTCTTTTTTAAATTTTTTGATTTTTTAGCTTTTTTTGCCTTTTTTTTCTGTATTCCTTTGCATTGTCTGTGGTGGGCTACATATTTTTTTTATTTTTAAATTTTTTTAAATTTAATTATACCAAATAAATCAACTCAATTACAGTAATAAAATAAACCAGTCACAGTAAAAAAAGTCGTAAATCAATGCTAAACTGAGCGCTACCTTAACAACCCATGCCTTAGTAGCACATTTTATGTTGCCTGTCGATAATAATAGAGAAAATTAAAAGGCAAATGTTGATGCTAACAAAAGTTTTTGCACCTAGAATTGTTGCTTTATTTTGCAACAATGTCGTCCACGTAACATGGAGGCGCACACTAGCTGTCGTGCCCGTCGTGCCGTCGTTCAAATGTCAGACTTTTTTTTTTTGTAAAGTCCTGCTTATAAATTATTTGCACCTTAGAATTTTTAAGGAAAAAAAATCTTTCTTTGGATTTTTTGTGTCAAAAAGGGCTTTCTTTCACAAGTCTTTGGGCCCACCCGCTCACCAGTGACGGACCCAGGATTTTACCAAAGAATATGCTGCATCAAAATTTTCACTAATAGTAGGCCCCAAACTAAGCTTACCTTTTTCAACTATTATTTCTACTTAGAAGAAGTAATCTGACACACCATAAATGCACCATGGCATATCACATATGCTTATAACACCAATTCTGTATACATGGTTTAATCAAGCATCAGAATATAAGCGTTGGCATGTCCAGTTTTATTATTTTGCATATGTTTATCACCTGATCATGGACTGTGCCCAAGAGATCAAATGGTACTTCCATACACACATGAGCCTGAAATGAAAATACACAACAAGTAAGAACTATTTATTCACATTTTTTGCAAGTATCAAGGAAAAGCATATGGAAAAAAAAATGATCACTGTCCTCATTGTAACGGAATTGCTCTCCCAGCTAAACACACATGCATGCAAGACCGATTCATCATTAACAAACATAGGCATGGATCGCAAGCTTGGGATAGAACTACAAACCTTATATGCCCAGCAATTATGGGTGGTACGAGGATCCTTGACCTGTAACACAAATCCATGTAGACATAGCCAACAGAGTACACAAAAATTCTTGTTTTCCCATGGATAAAGTTTTCTAGTATGAGCCAAACGTAAATGCCTTGGTGGTGTCTGAATCGCAAGGTTAAACTCGCATACACAACAAGTAGCATGCTAAATGCAACACCTGCAAATCCTGGCTGAAATTAGATCACTCAAAACACTACACATTCCACATAACTCATGCTTTAGCAATGCATCGACACCACCAGATTTACCTTATGGAGCATAGTTAAGTGGTTCGGAAGAGCAGAACAATTGCTAGTTGCTACAAGTTAAAATTGTCGAGTTATCCAATGCAGCATTTGTTTGCGTTATACATGGATTCAGGCATTCAGCATTTGGCGAGTAGCTAGGGAAAAGCATGGTTACTCTAATACAGCGAAATGGCAACTCTAATTGGCAATTAGGCAGAGAGTCCGTCACTGCAGCTAGAGATTAGGACTTAGGGCCTCGCTAGAAATCAAAAAGCATGGAGGGGGAAGCACCTCGTTAAGGAAGAACATAACGGCGGGCTCGTCGGGGACGGGGCGGCGATGGCTATGAACTTGCTGCGCTTGATCTCGCACTCGCAGCGCACGCGCCCCACGAGCGTCGAGTACGGGGAGGGGGACGAGTAGGAGGAAGACGACAATGCATGGCGCGCGCGAGGCGAGCGGCGCCAAGTTGCGCAGGAGCAGCTACGGTGGGCTGCGCGCGCGCGTCTCGTCCGGGAGCGAGAAGGGGACTCGAGGGCGGCGCGGGGCCTTGGTGCAGAGGAAGGTCGTGGGACGAAGAGTTGGCGGTGGGAGAGGGAGGCGGCGGCGGCGGCGCGGAGGCGCGAGAGCAGCGCGGGGTCGGCGGCGCCTGGCGCTCGCGAGGAACGCGAGGAGACGTCATACTTCGGCTGGGCCCCAGGGTATGCCGTGGCCCACCCGGCATACCCTGTGGGTCCGCCCCTGCCGCTCACACAAAAATGACATCGGCTCTATTCTTTTAGATTTTTAGCTTTTTGGTTTCTCTAAAAGTCAAAATAAACGGAACGTTTTCGTAATCATTTTCCAATCTAAAAACTACATGCGCCGTCTACATCAGTATTTTCGTTATCCGCTATCATTTTAAAAAAATACAGATAAAAATTATCCATCGTAGCCTAAAAGAATATAGTCTAGCTAGGGCCTTATAAGCCTGCTCACGATTTTTGAAGTTTGAGGACTATGGAATTAATTGGTGGGTATTAAAACCACCAAAATGATCAGCAAATAATCAATCAATATAATGCAACAAGTCAATGGAGTACTACATGACTTGAACAAAAGAGGATATGCCTCCTACGTGCACGATTAAAGGCCATACCACCCTAGTGTACCGCCCCATAACGATTAATTCCGAATTTATGATGCTCTTACGTGGCCTCCTCCGATCCCTCGCTCGCTTTTCAAGTTTAATTGGGGTTGGTCGGTGATGTGAAAGAAGAAACTGCTGCTTCATTTGCCCTCTGAAAAGCCAAGGGAAAATGACCCAGTACCATATGATATGCTTTCAAGGTGCGTATCTTTTCATTCGAGAATGCGGACCTATAACCATGCACACCTGTTCGGTCGGCGTGGAATAAGACGAACCAATTCGCCTGACGCGCGTTTCTCGCTGCTCTTTTCTATGCATACCATATTTGATCAAACGGCATCAGGAGCCATATCGAAAATGTCTATGATTTCTATGTATTGAATAATTGATAATTATATCGAGTTAAAATTTACTTTTATGAAAGTTAATTTGCAGGTTTTCAAAACTGTTTGTCAGCTGGCGGTCTAACCGATCAGACCGATTTGGATAGCTGGTCAGACCAATCGAGTAGCCTCTTAGGTATTTTTGCCACGGACGATCAAACCGGCATTGTCTATACGGTCTGACCGGCCCAATTAGTCTTTGGCATTTCGATACCAAATTAATGTGCAGGAGTGTCTAGAGATATCTTTACAGTAGGTTTCACCTCGAATAAGGGTTTGAGCAAAAACTAGTAGCGTGCGTACAACCGATTACTGTAGCATTATGGCGGTACTACCGATTTCACTGTAGCACTATAGCAGTAACACTAGAGTTACTATAGCGGTGCTAGCGGTTTACTGTAGCGATACTACTGATTTGCTTAATTTCATTTGGATCTTTTTGCATGGGTGATTGGTCTTTGAACTTCATAACTTTTCATAGTTATTGAAGTGAAGATTTTAGAGTTGTGCTTTTGATTTGAGAAAATATTTGAAAAAATCTTGTAATCTTGTTGGCTCCTATTCTCCCCCTCCAATCACCATCTTCAGTATTACAAGTGGTATCAAAGCGAGATCACTCTTTGTTCGATCTTAATTAATCTTATACAATGGCATCACAGAGGTATCACAACAAACCTCTTACCTTTGATGGGACTGACTATCACTATTGGAAGATAAGAATGATGATGTACATTGAAGCTTAAGGTTTAGATATTTGAAACAAAATGAGAAGTCATTTTGTTGTGCCTGCCGATGACATGGCCGTCAATATTGTTCAATCAACTGAGGTTGAGGCAAATGCTAAGGCACGCAACTTCTTGATCTAAGGCCTAGGGAGATCTGAGTTCAATCAAGTAGCTCATCTTATATCTGCACATGAGATATAGACAACTCTCTCTGACTACTATAAGAGAGCATGGGAAATCGAAAAAGTGCATGAGACCTAGTTTAAGAGGGATTAACATAATCTAGAGATAAAACTTGGAGAGTCAATCGATTCCTTTTTTGGTAGATTTCACAAGATTTTGAGTGATCTGAGGTTTATTAGTATAACCTATGCAGATGCCCCAATGCGACTCATGCTTTGAGTGCTCTTTATATGAATGTTTGGGAGATGAAAATTATATCCATCAGTGACAAGGTGAACTTAGCAACTATGATTGTGGATAAGCAATATTCACACCTTAAGACCCATAAGATGGGCATCATAGCCAAGAAATCTAAAAGTCTGCAGACGATGACTCTTATGACTGATTCTGTCAAGAAGACAAGAAAGACACTTCTTGTGAGAATGTTTCTTCTGGCTTTTTATTGTCTTATTTTCAAGCTATGAGTGATGAGCAACTTGAGGGCATTTCCATAGGTGATCGAGCCCTCATCATTAATCGATTCACCTATGCCTACCACAAAGCAAGAGAGTGCAGGAGAAATAGTCTAATTGTTTACTTTAAATGTGGTGAGATAGGACATTTTTATATTCGTTGTACTATCTTTGTGAATAGAGATAGAGATAATCGTGAGAGAAATGACTACAACAAGAAGCATCATTGACCCTTCAAGAATAAGGATGTAATCAAGAAGGACAGCATGTCAATGTTCACAGCTCTCAATGGTCGAGACATGAGCGATGTTGATTCTACAACTTCAAGTGATGATGAGGAGCAAATGAAGGAGAAGAACAAGTCTGTTGGCTTCACCGGGCTGTACCTCATGGCTACTAGCGATGTTGATTCTCACAGCACTCATGACAAGGATGATCTCTACACTGAGGACGACAATGAGGTAGATTTCTTTTACTTTCTTATGCTCAAATATGATAATTTGGTGGCTGGTCATGTAAATAAAATTAAGCACTAAGAATGATTAGTGAAAAGAATTGACAAACTTAAAGCTGAAAATGAGCCCCTAATCTTGCAAATGGATAGTCTTAGAACTACTATTCCAGATCTTGATAATTGTGATACTTGCATTTCTTTGCATGCTATAATTGAAAGATTGAGATATTCTAAGTCATCTTTACTAAAACAACTAGAAAATGTTGAGCTGAAATTGTTAACATCAAAGCTAGTACATGTTTTAGTTGCTTAGGAGTTGGGGATATTTCTAGAACTAGTGCTTTGGTATGCTTGAATTGTGATGAATTGAAAAAGAAATTTGCTGTGTGAACTGAAAAATTTCTCCAATTCAATCTTGAATATTCTTGTGCTCATTGTAAATCTAGGGAAGAAAAATTAAAAGAATTAACTGACAAGCTTAATCTTGCTAGATCTGAACCTTGTAATACTTGCCCTACAACTCTAAAATTAAAGTTCTCACTAAGATATTGAAAGATGAAGTGATAAAGAATCTATTGCTCATGTTCATGCTTCAAATGTTGATTTTATTACTTTAATAGCTTGTGCATTTTGTGCTAAAATTAAAAATGATTTAGATGATATGTATGAAGCATTTAGAGTTAAATTTGATAAGCAATTGCGGAGAATCAAGAATGTGCCTTATGTTTTTTGTGGGCTTTGAAATAAAAGGTGGTTATGCATAAAGAGAGATACGCTAGAGCTATTAAGAGTCAAGCTTATGGGTCTTGTGTCACCCTTACTAATGAAAATGATTATTTGCAGAAAACCCTTAAGAAGTTCTCTATTGGGAAAAAACTTAACCAGATTCTAGATCAATCCAAGGTTAGTAAAGCCAATAGAGATTTATGGTTCAACTATTATGAGCATTCCAAAAGTCATCCTCCTAAGGTAATGAGTGCAGTTGAGAGTGGGAAATTTAAAATTGCCCCTCCTCAACCTACCTAGATTGTGTTCAATTCTGCTGGATTTGCCCAATCCTCTTCTATCTATGTAGGTGCTTCTACTTTGTCGGGTATGATCCCCACAAAAGATCAAATAACATTGCGCCTTTTGTAAGAAAAATGGTCACACTGTAGAGTTCTGCTTTAGGTGGATCAAGAAATTGCGTTGTGATCGTGCTCGAGCATTAAAGAGCTTTCAGGATTAGTCCCGTCTAGCTAGTGTCTCTAGAGTTGCCTCTAGACCTCGCTATATAGATGATTTCTTTGATTCTTTTGGTGGCTTTAAAGAGCAACATAGTTCTAGATTCCAAGATAATAGGTTTATATCTAGAGCTGCTCATAGACAGGATTTTCGTCGTTTTGATCCATGGCGAGGATTTGATAGGGGCATCCTATTGCATATCATGCTAACCATATTTTGAAGCATTTCCTGATGGTCATGTATCTCAGTACTGGATTTCTCATTCTTATATCACTAACCCCAGTACGAGGTATAAGCTTTTTCTGTCTCTTTGATGTAGGCTTTATCGTGGGGGAGGAGATCATGTGGATCTTCTACCACACTTTAGACATCTAGTGATGGCTTTCACTTCTCATGATGTAGTTTGCTCATCTTCGACTACATCACACTACCTAGTGGTGTGACATAAGTTTTTCCTTGTGCTTTATCAATTCCCTACTTTCATATTCAATCTTGCATAACATTTGGGAGTGTTAAGATTTTTAGGTCTTCAGGGTATTGTGAGTCACACTTTCTGTCATATGTCTTTCTTAGGCAATTCTTTTCTCTACTAGATTCTCTAAGATCTCTTACCCTATTTAAGTTAAGTTTGCTTTTTTTTCACTAGCTTCTAGTAGTGGGGTGGCTAGTGTAGTATATTCGCTCCTTAGTGATGTGTGTTCCTTGGGTTAGAGACCGTGTGGTAGAGAGGTTTTCCTATTTTGCAAAAGTTTTTTTATTGCTTTTAGCCCTTGCTTTTCTTTTGCAAGTGGTTCTTGTAGATAGGAGGATTCTTCGTTCTTGCTTCCTTTTTGTATCATACATACATGACATTGCGTTATAAATTATGCATTTTAGATATGAACTTTGACTATTACTTATTTGTGATGTAATCTTGATTTGATATTACTCATCGCCATGTTATGCCTATTTAGCTAGTTTTATCATGTTTTTGTATATATGATTAAATCTTTGATATTCTAACTTAACTTACCAACATGAACTTAATTTCATAAATGGTACCAATTTTTGCAATTGGTATCTTTTAAGTTTGCAAAGATGGATCTGTTAACTAGTTGCTCTCTAGTGCTCCTTTTATAATATATATCATGTTAAAAATGCTCTATTGAATCTTGAATCTTATATTGAGCTTTAGGCCCCGTTTAGCTGGGATTCGGTTTTAGTTTTTTGGACTTCAAATCCATTTTTGGGCCAAACATGTAGGCTTCAAAGCCCAAAAATGAACTACAAATTTGAAGGTGGGATTTCCTAACTTCTCTTGAAGCCAGGCTTCAAAGCCAAAAAAGGAGAAGCCGAGTTCAGCCAAACGGGGCCTTATTTAGTGCTTTACTAGTTCTTTGGAAAGCCAGTCTTGCTTATTCAACTAGTGCCTAACTTGAAAAAAATGATGTTTTTTGTGAAAAAACTGATCTCACCAATTCTTTTCATGAGACGGTTTGCCATTGCAGTTGTGGATGGCTCCTAGTCCAGGACTTACTTTGCTAAGATAAAGTCTAAATGATTTTTAAAATATCAAGAATAACTTTTACCTAGTACTTGAACATAATTGGCTAAACTTGAACTTCCAGTACTTTAATTGATTCAATTTGAGTTTCTTGGTTCTATTTAGCCTTCTTAATATAGCTTAGCTCGTATTTGGATACCTTTAGTTGAACTTATTATTTCAAAGCCTTGTTTAATTTAAAATCAAATTGAATGATCTAAATTATGTTATCTTACATAGATTAGTTATATATACTTTATCATGACCTAGATAGTTTTGTCTGATTATATGGCTTTAAGTGGTATCCTTTTAGCTTTAACCTTACTTTGAATAATTTTTAAAACTCTTTTATGTTGTGCATTTTCATTCATGCATGCATACTCTTTCTTGCTTCTTTATTATTTACAAGTGGTATCATGCATCATGTTAGGGGGAGAATGAGTATTTATGAGCTTGCATTGTTTCCTTGACCTTTGATGACTAATTTGCTAAAAGGGAGAGAATGATTAAGGAAAATTTTGGTATTAGTCTAAATAAGATGAATTTGATGAGAATAAAATTAAAAATTGGGCAATGCTTAAAAAGGTAGAAGATGGGAGAATAAGCCTTGTGAGATTACATTAGAGCAAAATGAGATTTAATGTTTGAAAAATGTATTTTGGATCTTTTATTATCTTTTACTTTTAAGTGGTCTTGTATTTGTTCTTACTTACTCTTTTGGTACTTTATTTTACTATGACAATGGCAATGATGAATAATTGTTATTTTATTTGGACCTTGAGCAAGATTTTGTTATTTGAGGAGTTTTAGGTGTGGATTGGAGTTTTTGTTGAAAACTGGTTTTTGCTAAGTATTAGTATCATTCCATATCTTGCCACTGTGGTCATGTTTCGTCTTTTTCTTAAATCTAGACCACTAGTGGCTCTTACAATTTGTGTGCTTTAAAAGTTCAAAATTCAAACTAAATTTCTTGCCTTAATGTGTGTTTATCAAATTATTCATCAAAAGGAAAATTGTAAGACCGTGTGGTGGTAGTTCCATGAGAGTAATGGGTATTTGACACTACTTATATTTTTTTTATGACTTTGAGATATTAGGGTTAAGGTTTCTTTGTGTTGAAACCTTTTGTGTATGTATTGTGATATAAGCATCCAAATTTTGCTCAAGTGAATTATGCCATGATCCCCTCTTGTGCTTTTGATTTATTTGGTTTTCTTGTCTAAATTTATCTCCTCTTGATCCTTCCAAGTGTCAATAGCGTGTAAGAGGTAAAGATATCTCTTGAATATAATATAACATCCATTTAAGCATAATGTAGACAAAGTTCTTGAGTTTGCACAATTTTCCTCGAGAGAAAGGTGATTTTGGGGGTTTTTTTTGCTCTTGTGAATGAATTGGATCGGATTCGTACTGTGATTTTGCTTACTATAACATGTGAGAACCCATTAAAGGTCATCTAGATCATCTAGAACTTACGAGTAAGAGAAGCTCGAGATTTCCTATTTTTGCTCGGTTTTGATGCTCCATTCACTCAAATGGGAAAGAAAGATCAGAACTTTGGCAACAATTCTCTCGATATTGATTGGAATAGGTTCTTGACATCCACTAATCATCCTATTTAACCCCACTAATCATCATATTTCAGTCTTACAATTAACTAGCTAGCAACGCCAAATAGAAATAATCCCAGAGTCCTCTCCTCTGGTACGCTTGCACCTGTCCTTTTCTTTCATTCATAGGCCAGCTAATTGGGTCGACGTCGATGCGTACAATCATATGGGTCAGCCAGGCGAAACCGATCGGCCAGAAGAAAAGTACCTCCAATTAACTTGGGCTAGCAAGCCAGTGATCCCTAGGCATGTCGCTAGCTTATGCGTGCTTTACAATCTGCGCTATTTTCTTCTTGATTATCTGGTACCATGTATTCAGATTAAGAGTGCGGAACTGGGGGTAGTGCTGCTGAATTTTTTGCTTTATTTTCTTTCTCTATTCGATGTTGCATATGGAGGGCTAGGCAGGCGACCAGGAGGACTACATCAAGTTATGGTTCGCTTCAAACGACTTCAGTTTGTGACTTCTAGTCACAAACTATTTGAAACATATCAGCTTCTTAATTTCAATTCTTTAGTTTTTATAACTTTTTAGTTTTTTTTTCTTATTCTTTTGTATTGTCCCTAAAAATATAATAGTATTTTCCTATTTTTCTTATATTATTTTTATTATTTACAATTTTTGACTTTAAAAAGGCTAATAACCGATTAGCCGTTGTAATATAATTACAGTAAAAACATACAGCAAAAATCAAAATTGATAACTTTTAAGCTGTTTAGAGCACTGTCTAAATCGAACTAGCTAAGCGTGTCTGATAATGCTGAAGTCTAAAGTCCATCTCTGACTACAGGAACAGCTGAACTGGCATATACACTGGACTCCAGGTATGTGTGCTGTTGCTCGATTCCAAGCTGAAAAGTGCGCCAAAAATAAATAGATCCATGCAATCCTAGTTGACGTGTTGTCATATGACCTTTTGTCTGATGAATTTAAGAAAAGATGACAGAGTGAAGGCGGGACGCTCGGAAGGCTGCGGAGAGAGGGTTATATCGACAAGCACGTCACGTCATGCCACGACGTCATCGAAAGAGAGGAGACGACAGTGAGGTTAAAGCCAAGACGGTAAAGTTCAAAGCCTAGGAATATCGAGGGTCAGTAGGGCGACGTAAATCGATCTATAATTAAAAAAAGTAGAGAAAAGTCGATCTAAAAATGATCGAAGAAAACTCTGATTGGTAATCAATCGGATGATCAACGATATGACTTATACTACGGATTGCGTAGCCCCTGGGAGAGATCATGGAGACGAGATCATCTTCCAGGAGTGGTGTGGCGGAAGCTGTGGGGCGATGGCTCAAGAGCGGCACCGCTCTGAAACTATGAGAGTGTGAAATATTTGGAGCAATCACGCTATGCATACATTGATTTAAGTCACAAATGGTTATATATATATATATATATATATATATATATATATATATATATATATATATATCCTAACATGGCTAATGGGAACACATGATTAATATAAACACAAAACTAATATAAACACAACACAAGATCAATATAAATTTAAAAGGTTTAGTATAAAGTACGAGAAAACGAAACGTTCAGTAACTAAAGAATCAAGCTAACACAAAGGCTAAAGATAAACTCATAACCTCGCGGAGCATAGGGACATGCTCTCCAAATATCACTTCGTTTCGGGGCTGGATGGAGTACTCCATGTGGTTAGTTGGCCTGACAGCCTCGTTGCCGTATTGCTGAAGTCAGCATACCAGGTCAATCCAGCGTGCTCAATTACTGAACTCCGTATAATCGTTAATCAGAAGGAGAAGAGAGAAGATTTCTTTATGTTTCCTCGCAACGTCGTCGAGCTTGCAAGATTTTTTGTTCCTTTTGGGACAGGATCGGGCACGCAATGCAAGGAGCTTGTCCGATGTCACCAAGATCCTGAGCAGGACACTGTTGTGCCCGAAACTAATCGCAAGATGTATGGTTCTGTTTTTACGGGGTGATCGTTTTAACGATAGCTTTTGGTTTTTAGTTGAAATTTTACTATAGCTGATTTTTTTTTACTGTAGCTGAGTTAGTGGATAGTGTAGTGAATAATGAAAAAAAAGCTGAAGCTAGAAGCTAAGGCTTTTAAAAGCCAAAATAAACACCCCTATGTATTCCAGAATCAGCAGGACAAGGATTGTGCAGTTGACATGTTGACGTCTAGCGCGTGACGTACGTGTGAACTGCCTGATATGATTCACAAGCAGATTCTCTTAGTAGCGGTAGTACCATGCCTAATTACCATGTTAATCCATTATGTAACCAAGGAGCCATGGATAATTGTTCTCAAGGTTGCCAGGGCAGGAGCCATAATCGTCTATGTGCTGACAAGAGCGGAATCACGCGATCGGTTTAAGACCACTGCGTTATATGGTGCTACCTGACTGAGGCTCTATACAGGCTCTGCTCAAAAGTGTTATAAATTTTTATTATAATTTTTAACTAAAATAATATTATAGTGATTATTTATTTTTTAATGTATTCAGTTAAATAAAAATAGATAAAATAAAAAAACACCGTTATATCTCATGATAATGCAAAGAGAAAAAGAAAAAAGTTAAAAAAAAACCAACACGTTTCAAACAACTTTTGACTTCTAAAACTAGAAACTGTTTGGAACGGGTCATAAGATCATGATGGGAATGATCCAAGAGAAGTGATTCTACATTTTTCTCTCTAACAAGAGAAACATTAATATCAAAGCATATGAAGAGATAAGTACTATCTATCATTCATTGTACTTTAAAAATTATATAAATCACTGTTAAGAAAAAGTATAGAAGTAACTTCCATAACCCAATAGGATGATAGGATCCTGCGGTACGGATTATATCCGTGACAACCTTGACTGCTCTTGTCCTTAATTTGTTGTCCTTGAGGTGGTATAAGCTATTGTTTTCTCAAACGTCCATTTTCTAAATCAATATCACGTTGATCTTGAAGGAAAGAAACACGTGTGATTGGCATTTGTTCGGAATAACTACGGTGAAAACGTCTGACGCAAATCACAACTAACACGTAGACACAATGGTCCTTTCGTTGGCTGGGCCCAAAGAGTGTGCACATTAATTTGTGTGTTTGAGGTAATCCTAAATAAATTGGATGCAAATCCTGCATACAGGTCATGAATAGTCCAGTCCATCTCTCTACCTTAGGCTGTATTGCTTTTTTTTGTTTGCATTTCTATTAGATTGTCATGTTTCCTCTGAAAACAGATTGTCATGTTTTGTTCTTAGGTTATCACATTTTCTACTAGATCATGTTTTCACAGTTCAATTCTCACAATATTCGAGAAAATTTCTTGCGTTCTAAACGGGGCCTTAGCGTGTCCATGCTTTTGTTTTCGTGTGCACCAGTTCAGTTAAACCATCACTATGACAAGAAAATTCTTGAGATCATATGTCGTGATGCCTTCTAAAAAGCTAGACTAGCTAGTTGAAAAGTATATAGTTGAATAGTAAGAAATTGACTGTTCATCCGCTTAAAAAGGAAAACTGGCTGTTCAGCCAGAACGGTAGTTACATTTATTTTGTCCTTTTTCGTTGTCCAAGACCAACAAAGAATGAGAAATATTAACCAGCTAGTGTTCATGTGTTGTGATGCCTTCTCAAAAAGCTAAACAGAAAAATATAGAGTTGAATAGTAAGAGAATTGACTGTTCAGCCAAACAGTTACATTTATTTTGTCCATTTTAATTGTTCAAGACCAGCACAGAATGAGAAATATTAACCGGTTTCTTTACATTTTGAAAGCAACACTGCCGACCTTGCCCTACCCTACGTTTTCGTCTCATTTGTTTCTCTTTTTTCTTCGCTGTTTTTCATTTTGCAAGTAACAAAAACAGAACCCTTTATTTGTACGTGTAAATTGTCTCTCTGTTTTCGGTAATTCCACCTGTCGCTTGGCTAATCACGTTCACAGCTAAAGGTAGATAGCCGGTTTCTCCAGATATTGTTGAGTTTTGACCGGTTTTGATTTAATCTTGCTTGTCTTGAGAAATATTAGAACTTTAACTAAAATCTTTGTGAGTTTTGGATGACTTAGGTTCTTGAGATACTTAGTAATGTGTGTGCAAAGTTTAAATCATTTAAAAATGTATTTTAGAGATTGTACTATTTTTTTATTTTGACTCGAACTGATTTTTAGTTCCCTAAACCTACGAGGCCGGCAAGATCGGCCATCTCCAGTGGACAGACTACTCTGTTAGTCCGACAACTTCCTTATAGCGGTCCAACCAGTATTAAGGAATTGAACTTCATTTGTTTTCATGTTTTTGTATTTTCCTGAGTGATTTATTGGTAAGCAAATCTGATCTTTGTAGTTTTTAGTAGGTAGTGGAGTGAATGTTTTGAAATAACCCTGTGAGAGATTGATTTTGAAGAAATTATTCACTACTCCTCTGATTATTATATCGGATCCAAGAGAGCTAAAGATCTATGGGCATCCTTGCATATGCTGCTAGAGCTTTTTTTTTTTCTTTGAATAAAAGAGGAGAAATTTCGTGAGCTGTGCTGCCAGATCGTCGGAGTCCTATGTTTCCAAGCAACAAATATGCGGTGGCGTTCTTGCAATATGCCGCCAATGCCGTGCCATATTTATGGCAATGCAACCGAACTCGTAGCGAACTAGCAATCTGCTTTGGTGAAAGTCTTATCCTAGCCGTCTATTTCGGATCCGACGCTTGGATGGGGTTCAAGATTTAGTAAACCCCTCGCATATCTCCTTGCGTTTGTGAAACTTAAGCCCCGAATCGAGCCATGCTGACGTGCCATGCCTTTACATCAGCGCCGGCAATTGACACGTGTAACAAAACTCATATAATATAGTCTACCAAAGAAGAGTTTTCGGTATGCTCTTCAAACTTTTAAAAGCTACTCGTAATACATTGGTTTTTTAATTTTGATTTTGTTGGTATTTTGGTTTTTTATTTTTATTTTTTTGTATTATCTCCAAAGATATAACGGTATTTTTAAATTTTCTATTTTCTATTATTTTTTGACTCAAAAAAAAACTAATATATATTACATTGCAATTACAGCCAAAAAACTTACACTAAAACCATAAATCGCGGCTTTTAAACCATTTGGAGGGCTACCGGAATCGAACAGATCAGATCAGTTTTTCCTGTGCGTGAGAATTTGTATGCCCTGTTTCGAGGCTTCCTTTCCAATCGCTGTACTGTGTGTGCAGGAAAAAAATGAAGAAAAAAGATTTTTTTTCTTTTGTTTGTGATCTCTATGGTGATGATTAATCTGTACAGAAACCAACAAAAGAACGACCTTAAAACCCTCGAAAAAAATTATCGAAGAGGATTAGTGGCCAGTTAATCCTAATCACAGCCGGCTTGGTTACTGGTTAGCCCCTCAAGCTCAGATTAGGCCGAGAGTCTGCACCAAGCCGCCCATCTGCAGAGCCGCGTCCTGCCACGGCAATGCGCCGGCGCGCTGCCGGCCCACAAACTCGAACACCTTGGCGAGCACGCCACCGGCGCCGCTGCCGTCTCGCTCCCCTGCTTTGCCCCCCTGCGGCTTCTTGTCGGTCCTGAGCAATGCGATGTACGTGCCAAGGTCGTGCACGGCCGCCATGTCGCCGACCTTGAAGAAGTCGAGGGGAAGCTCCACGCCGACGTGCGTGTAGCAGGAGCCGCGCCACGGGCGGAGCACCCCGGTGGTGACCTCGTTGAGGAAGACGCCCGGGAGTTTGGTGATCGGGTCGTGGACGTTGGCGACGCGGAGCGCCTTGACGCCGAGCTCGTCACAGCGCGCCTTGAAGGCCGCGTTGCCGACCCTCGGCCCCCCGAAGGAGAAGACGGTGACGGGGGCGGCGCGGCCGGAGGGATCGAGGTTGAGGCCGAGCTCGGCGAGGTCGTACGCGAAGAGCAGCGCGAGGGCGCTGCCCATGCTGTGGCCGGCGAGCGTGACGCTTATGTCCTCGCCGGGGTGGTTCTTGGAGCACGAGTCGATGAGGCGGGACACCTCGCGGAGGAGCTGCTCCCGGCAGCTCCCGGCGCCGCCGAAACGGCACGTCTTGTCGGCGGAGGTGTAGAGGCTGAGGAAGCCGGACTCGACCTTGACGTCCGGGCGCGGGTCGCAGGGGTCGAGGCGCGCCTGCTCGAGCGAGCTCATGAGGTTGGCCATCCACTCGGCGGGCGTGACGGTGCCGCGGAACGAGACGAGCACGTCCCGCCTCCCGATCCGCCTGGTCATCTCGTCGTTGGACACCGCGACGTACCCGATCCACCGGCCGCGGCTGCTTGTGGACGCCTCCATGGTTGGCACGGTGACGTCCGCCGCCGCGTAGATATACCTGGTGACCTTGTACCCCGCGCCGGCCAAGCCCACCTCCTCCAGCATACGCTCCCTGCCGTACTTGCAGTTGAGGTACCGCCGCGACGCCGGGTCGAGGTCGAACGCCTTGTAGCAGGCGTCGACCAGCTCGCCGTACCGCGCCACCTCGCTCCTCAGCACCGGGTGCAGCGCCGGCTCGAGCAGCCCCTCCCAATCATCACACCCCTGCAGCTGCCTCCACATGCCGGCCACGGACGACGACGACGCCGCCCTCCGCGCAGCAAGCCTCGCCGCATCCACCGCCGGCACCGGCATGCACGCCGCCGTGGTGCTTCCTGCCGCGACGGCTCTGCGGCGAGCAGCGCAGGGCTTCGTAGAGCAGCTGGTGGTCGGGAGCGTGGCGCGGCATTGCGGCCGGAGCGTCATTGCCGCCGTTGCGGTGCGAAGGCCATGAGCTAGCTGCGGTGGGAACGCGAGGATCATAGATGGAGAGGGAGAGCCGGGAGGAGGAGGAGGAGTGGGATGATGATGCATGGGCGCGCTCGGGGGAGGGCATATAAAGGGCGGGAGTGAGAAATGACTTGGCTTGGGGTGGCTTGCACGCATGCCTCCCTCAGTCTTGTGGGAAACGAAGCTACAGTTGTTGGGATTTGATTTTGGGGCGCGAAGCTGCCGCCGCTGCGCGCTTTTCGCAATAGTACTCCCCTGGTGTAGTTGCCTGGTTTGAACTAGTTGTACTTGGGCAGATCAGTGGAGTAACAACTCACTACTACTTGTGGTTTTTGACTGCTGTGGAAAAATGGTTTGGAAATTGGATGGAGAGTGATGACGTTTTCATATGAGATGAAAAGTGGCTGGTCCTGCTCTGACTCTGACTCTGACTCTGGCTGCATATTTGTTTGGCAAGTGATTGACCGGTTGATGGATTGTAGTGGTTTTATTTTCAGTTTTGTTCTTTTTTTACTGGTTTGGTTGGGGTTGGTCGATGAGCTGAGATTCATGAGGATGGTCATGATCATAATTCAAGACTCTAAGACCGAGAGGAATGGGATCTCATCTCAGACTGGTTGGATCCTGGGTTTCTGAAGATCAGGGAGGAGGAGAAAAAAAGGTATGGGAAATGTTCCAGGGAGATGGATGCTACCTCAGTGGAAGCAGAGCAGTATAGAGCTCCCAGGTTGAACTGGTGGCAGTAGGAGCAATCGGGAACATTCAATTCAGAAACTGTGTTTGATCTCCAGTACATTTAAATTTACATGGAGGTGACCTGCCGGATTACTAGTAAGTCATTGTCAAATTGGTTGGTTGCAGCCTTGCAGTTGCAGGTAGAGAGACAAATCGATCGGTTACTAACAGTAATCCATCAGTTTTTGAAAAATGTCAATAACAAACGAGCGGTCTATCTTGACTAGTCAACCACAAATTTTCAGCTCAGAAAAACTCAATTCATCATTCGTTTAAACACTCTTAACCAAGTTGTCAGGGTGGATTCACAATAGAAGGGTTATCACTTGCTAGTTGCTGCCCATCCGAAAGAGCTCGTTTAAACTCAATACTTGTATTTCAGATTCGGTGTAAGAAATAGGCATATGATTACAGTGATCCTGATGGCTAATTTTCCGGGGTCATAATCCGGCAAAAAAAAAGGGTCATTAGCAGCACTCCATTTTCTGCTTTTACTAAGTTTTAATGGACCAATACCTGCACGAGTACACATGGTGAATGCCACATTGGCGAAGACGCGCTCCTAAAAAGGGGGACCCCAGATATTTATGCCAAAAAGTGGCGGAATCTGGCCTGATTAATGGCCAATTAAGGAGCTGGTTGGAGGGAGGTTAGGCCGTGCTCTTGCACCGTTCGGGCGAGCGGCCGCGGCGCCTACGTGGGCGAACCGAGGCCACCCCCCGCCGCGCGCCTTTGGGGATTGCTTAGCGGTTGGTTGGTGACGTGGACCGTGCTCAGCTCGCCTCGCCCCCCGGCGCCGGGGGACACCACCAGCGACGATGATAACGTGGGCACTCGGGGGCGGGACGTTTAGCGCGCGTGATGCTGCCGTTTTCGTTGGGGTCAACGATCCATCGACGTGTCCCCGTCCCCTGAATTTTTCGGCCATTAAATCGGGTGATGCCCGGATCCAACGACTCATGTTTCTCTAGGGCGGATTTTGGGTTCGGCCGCTGTCGCGGGACGGGAGGCCTGATTTTAATTTCAGATTTTATTAGAAGATAAGTATTTTAAATAATTAGCGATATATAGCTCATAACTAACAGCAGCAAATAAATCATATTGTACTTCAAACATACGTGAGAACATAATTATATCAGAGTCAATCGGTTACATGAACGACGTACAATAAGGTCTAATGAAGAATAGAAAACAACGCAGACTGAATGTAGTGCATAACATAAACGAAGTAGTCGTCGCGCAGATGTGCACTGTCTAGAAACCTTATTGCCGCCCCCTGTGCAAGTCTTCACGGCTACAACAGCTCGAATATACCGCTCCCCTTCTTTACAGTGCACGTTGGGAAGAAGAGTCGATGAAATTCAGTCGGCGCAACACAATAATACATGTTTGTAGGAGGAAAGAAAAGCAATGCAGGAGACAGTGATTGGGGCACCTCTGCTCTAGATGTTTTCGAACATATATATTGATGTAGACTATGAATTGATGTGATTAATCAGTCATTTATCCACTGGCAATTGATGCAATTAACCAGTCATTTACCCACTGGTAATTGTCTATCATCAATACTCAATAAAACCTCAAATTTAAACGTTCAAATCTCGTTCCAACAGAGAGAAATGTACGGTTCAGCAAAAATAAAGTAGATTTGGTCTGTCAAGTGGCACGTCATTACAGGTTACACAATTTTTCACATAAAAATACGTGAAGACACGTGTGTATTTAGTCAAAGTCCTCCTCATGACATCTACATCCCTATGTCACATGCTTTAAAAAATGGTAAGAAATCCACCTTATAAATTGCCTTCCATCCATTTAGCTATGTAATATGGTAGTAAATCATGCATCTTTTAGAATTATAGAAAATGAGTTAAACACTTGGATGAGTCTAATTTCTAACACTAAGTCATCATGCAGAAAGAGCACGGTTGAGGTTAGTCGGATAACTAGCTCTCATGAGAAAACGACCTTGTTCTTTTTGACTTTATCTTTTCTTTGAACAAATAAATGAGATATCTTCTTCACTATTATATTAAAGTGGTTTATTAAAATAATTTTTTTTAAAGTAGTCTATCGATTTATCTATACTTGATTCGTTCGCACATGTGTTTATGTAATGATAAAAGAACCACCGGTGGCAGAAAAAAAAGACTGCACCCGTTGCCGCTTGGCGCGGTCAGGTCTGAAAGTATCGGCGTAAACTAGATGTTCTGTGTTGCGCCGTCAGGCATGCAGTATCCGCGCGATCGAATAATTGGTTAACCGCCTATTGCGAGGGTTCACAGGATTTAAGGGAGGAGCAGAAGGGATTTTAAAAATGCAGGCATGCAGCTCGAGTGTTGACTTTC
This sequence comes from Melocanna baccifera, assembly GCA_036346265.1. Classification (NCBI taxonomy): domain Eukaryota; kingdom Viridiplantae; phylum Streptophyta; class Magnoliopsida; order Poales; family Poaceae; genus Melocanna; species Melocanna baccifera. The sequence continues at coordinate 9,575,193 of CM070678.1, forward strand.
TGATGAACGCTGTTATAGCGTAGGCATCCGTGTAGTTGTGGTGTAGGCATCGGTCATCACGGCGTTGACATTACCTTCTCTCTCCGTACGGTCTTGAGTGATCATTGAAAGGTGCCCTTTGCGGATGAAGGGTCTGTTTATATCGGCAATTATATGGTTTTTTGTTATGGTAGAAGATTTTTAGCTGAAAATAAATAGTAGTAATTAAAAAAATGGTTTTTAGATGAAGAAATGTGTGAAAGTAAATGAAAGATATATGCGTGAAACGGAAGCGAGAAAAGTAGAGTACGTGATATAGCCGTGACCCTCTAGCTTATCTCTGAAGTAAGACGGATATAAAAGGAGTAAAAAAGACATTTTAAAAAACTGGATATTTATATTAAATTACTTTTCTAAACTGAGCAGACCTTAAATAATATCATGCTAGGCAAATGCATTGCTGCTAGTACAAGAGGGTGACCCCATGTAACCAACCAACTGGTAGTGTGTAGCCTCTCTCTAGACTCCGATAACCTCTCTCCATGTGGGCAGGTACTGCATGTATGGGCATGGGAGCACTGATAATTAATTAAGCATTTTTATCTCTCTATTTTTGGTTTTTTTGTTTTGGCTTTTTTAAACAATTAATATTTATTAGATTAATAAACTCTAATAAAAAAATTATAAGTTATATATAAAAAAACAAATCCTTTATATGCTTGCTTGCTCGTTACCACCTTTGCTTGTTCAGCTGCTTCTCTTTTAGTCTTCTTTTGAGTGTCTAGATTCTCCCTTGCCCCATCACTCAACGACCGCGGCAAGTAGAAATATCTTTCCTTCACTAGATCTTTATCATTGGATTACATTTTACAACATCTTCGAAAAAAGATTACATTTTACAGGGGGAGACAGGCAGAATTTGCACTAGATTATTTCAGTTTGTGCGATCAAGTCCCCAAAGCCCAATTTGGTTGGTTTGAAATGCTATATTATTTCAGTTTTGTGTCATCATTCAAGCCCATTAGGTCTGATTCTGTTGATTTGAGACCATTCCACTATTTAATTTTGTTCTATCAAGCCCTTTAATTACTGAAAATGGTCTAATCAGATCCTTCCAACAAATATGTCTTATCTGAACTACGAATCCACATTGACACGAATCTGTAGCCGCGTCACCAATTTGCCTGATGAGTTCTCACCTGTATGCGCCCGCAAGACGCAATTGATGATATTTCACGGCTCGCATTGCATCTGTGATAGGTGAAGACTTGAGGAGTTAATGAGCGTGGCAAGAAGATGTCCTACTCAACCTACAGCTGATGGGGGTGAGATTAGTGTAGAGTGGGCACTGGGCATGGCTGACTTTCTGAGGCTGACTTTTGGTCGATCGCCTGCGTCGACATGGCGGATTACCAGCCAGCCAAGCCCGTCAGGCCCTAACCTTGTTCTTAATTCCCCGCGAAAGAGATCGCTCGATCCATCGCCATTAATTCCTTCATCCCCAGCAGAAAAAAATGATCCGGTCGATCGGGACCCCGTTTCTACGGCCTCGCCGACGTCCATCATCGGCTCTCGCGCACGACGTCGACATGGATGTAGGTAATATATATACAACTGTTCACACAAAATGGCATTGTCGTTATTTTTTTTTAAAAAAAAGCTGGTCTCTAAACATCCGTGTTTGCAAATAAACCCCCTTCTTGAGCTCAGCAGGGCGCCGACCGGCCGCACATTAATTAGCATGTATGATTAATTAGTAATAATCGTATTTAATTAGTGCTAACTATAAAATTTAGTTGGTGTCGCTTTTGTGGGGCTCGGTGGGTGTTGCCAAGCTCAGGTGGCTCGGTAGTAGCTATAGCACAACAGACGTCACATGTCATCTGTCGCAGCTATCGAGTTCAAGAAAGAAATTAGATTTGTAAAAATATACGTCTAAAAACCAAAATTGAAAAAGATAGCTGTGGTGCTATTTATGTGAACATAATTAGGTGGAATTGACCGGTCGGTGCGTCAGCGAGTCGTCACCGCCGCCTTCTCGTCGTCGCGCGGCGTCGTCCGTCTCCCGGTCGAAGTTGGCTCAACGCATGCGTGGTCCGTGGCCGCCACGACCAAAATTTGAAAAGGCTCTTTTGATTTCTTTTCCGATCGCGGCCGGATTCCATCACACCTAGACGCTTCAATCCGCGACGGATTGGGGTTTGGATGCATTGCATCCGGGCGGAGGAGGATTAACTTAACGAAGCCTTTTGGACTCGGCGCACCGCAGCCCACGAATATTTAGGTTCGGCTCCGGCCAATCAGCGGCGACCGCGTGGTGCATGCATGCGTCCCCGGAAACGTACGTGGACTAGCGCTCCAAACACGCTTGCCTTTCCATGCGTACATACGTAAGTAATACGTACGTACGTCGAATATTTCGTTCGATTAGTGCTTACTGGTTCTATAAGCATGCGCACGTAAGTACGTACGTGCAAATCTGGTATGATTGGATCACGCTAACGTAGAACATCTTCCGTACTTAAGACGGTCGCTGACACGTAGGTCTGAACAAGCGCACTGACACGTGGGTCCAAGCTCGCGAAGTCGGCGAGAATCTGACCGGTGGCCTCTCCGGCTTTCTGGGGTTTCTATCTAGGAATCGTAGATTGCATTCAGGCCACACAGATGGCCGCGACGACGTCGAAGCTTTTTTTTTGTTTTTGTCAAGAGAGGGAGAGGAGCATTGATTGGGTTATCGTCTTCGCCGAGCACTGTCTAAGAGTGTGCGGTTGTAGTGTATTAATGGCCTCCTTTGACCAGGCACTAGAACTGCTGCGTGTCTTAAATTCGATGGATGCGCCGGCCGAGCGATCGATCAACCGGTCTGCTGCTCAAAAGCCGCCGCCACGTGTGCGAGTTGTTGAGGACGTTCCAGCAGCAAGCTAGGTACGTCTTTCGGATGCATCGGAAATCGGTGAAAACTCAGGACGACTTCGGAAACCAGACGTCGGCCTGTTCGTGTTGGCCGCTAAAAAGCCGTTTTTCTATTATGAATAATTTGGTGTAGTATTTAGTTTTAAAATAGAATAGTCTTTGTAAGGTGAGATTTACTAGTCGATTATAGTAAAAACTATAGTAATTTTATTTATATCAGCTAAAATTATATAAACATATCTCTACATAGCTTCTTTAAAACTATTACTATTTATAAACTAAAATCAAAAGTCAACGATAAAAACCAACGTCCCATGGTCTAGTCTGCGCCCTTGCAGAGCTTGCGTCTCGTCTCCTTGCACAGCGCAGCACCAGCACTCTCGTTGGTGCCCTACACCAGTACTACTCGGAACTACCTGTTACGGTAAATACCAGAGGCACGACGAGTTCAGTCAGTGTGGGAATAACAATGCACATCAATTTTCGCGCTTCGGTGAGTCGGCCTAGATCATTTCGATGACCTATATTGTGTTGAAGGCGAAAAGGAGAAGAAGAAAAAAAAAAGACTGATCGCAACTACTTGGTCAAGCAGAGTTATCCTCTCTGAGTTGATCCGAACGGCGGGGTACGTGCTCCCCTGAGGATGCATGGGTGCGCTTTTTCTCAACTGTCAACTTGTTTCAGTTTGCTACGTCATCGAGAGAGAGAGAGAGAGAGATATTGGGAGAAGGATTTTTTTTTCCCTCGAGAGAGAGATAAAGTGCCGGCGAAACCACCGTCGCCGCCGGCTTGCCGGGCGACCAAGAGGAGGGAAATTAAGCTCGGATGGGGAAGTTTCTGAGCGCTTTTTCAACTGAAAAGTCATCGCTTTCCAGTTTCAGAGATATGGTGTTCGATACGGAGAGGTAATTCGTGAAGCTTCTTGGCGCCTGACCGGTGCAGAAAAATGGGGGGTGTGCCTGAATTTTTTCTCAACTGTCAACTTGTTTCAGTTTGCTACGTCAGATTGGAACAAAGCTGGACTAGTCTAGCTCGATCTTGCATGCCCTGAACATGGAACGAGACGAGAGGCAATAGCGAGGATCACATCGAATACATCTGCGACTTTGGATTGGTTTGTCCTGATCAGTTCGATATTCCAACATGTCAAGCAGCAAGTTGAGTAGAAAACTGTTTCTTTGGATGCTTGCTTCTCGTCATCATGATTTCCTTGGTTCCTTCCAATCTGATGGCATATCTTCCTGGGTTTTATTTTTTCCAGGAGTCTCCTTTCAGAGGGCATTCGAAATAGCGATGACTTTTAATTTTTGCTGAAATTTTACTGTAACTAACTTTTTTTACTGTAGCTAATTTGGCTTATTAGACATAATTAAATTTTAAAAAAATATAAAAATAAAAGCGGCACACTAATTTATCACGGACAATGCAAAGAAATACAGGAGGAAAAAAATAAAACACAAAAAAACCAAAAAATAAAAAAAAGGAAAAAAAAAACAAAAGTGCTATAGTGCACTACAATGTTCCTATCGCTAACGTCCATCGCCACCGCGCTCCCAGAAGCCGATCTGAGCGCACCCTCAGGATACGATGATGATGATAGATTGGGCCCCTTAAAAAGGTCCATGAAAATTTTACCTACTTACTTGCTTGCTGGGGCCGACATTCGTTTTGGTGTTTTTATTACGGTAGGATGAGGCCATTGAGGTGTTCGATCTAGGAACTGTTCCATAAAATAGCATTGTAACTATTTTTTTAAAATTTAGTTTCTGAACGTCTGTTTTTATAAATCTAGTTTTCTCTTTATGCTCGACCTGCATATCTGACGAACTCCCCTAGCTCAGTGGAACACCGTCCAACTAAATAGTGTTAATCACATTTAATTAGTGCTACTCAATACAATATATTGATTAATTAGTGCTAATTATGCCCCTACTCCCCCTACTGCGGTGTGGCTGCTTGCCAAAAGACCTGCTAAGCCACTGCAACTCGAAAGGGTTGAAGGCCAGCCAAGCTGCAGTTGCTCGGCAGGTGCTGCCAAGCTTTGGTGGCTCAACAGGAGTTGCTAAGCTGTTGAGGCATGAAGGCGATATGTGTTGTCTGCCGTGGTTGTCGAGCTAAGAGAGAGAGATTTACAAAAACGAACATCTAGAGACTAAATTTGAAAAAAAAACTATATTACCATTTATATGAACAGTTCCTCGATCTAGTGGCTGTATCCTCTCACGTTCTAGTTGTCTCACACTAGCACTTAAAATACTAGTATACTAGTACTTGATATGTTCTTTTCTGACAGAGCAAAAGAGAATTGAATGCAAGTATACAATGGAATGAGGGAAAGTCTTGTAAGTAATCTTATTTTTGACTGAATTATTCACAATTTCACATATTTGTCAGCAAAAACCTTCACCTTCAATCATCAGAAGTCAGCTCTGTGGCAAACAAGTCATAATGCACCGTAAATGAATGCTGTGCTAACTGGACTTTATGGGTACAAGAAGGTTGTAATGCTTTCATAGTTCAGACCAACAGAAAGTAAATGCAATATCATCAAGGAATTTCCTTCTTCTCTACAGAAACTAGCTTTTATTCAATGAGCACATAATTCATGGCAGTTAAGATTTTACAATTGATATTTACATGTACTGTGCAAATATCAAAGGTCCTATCCATTCTACAAATTTTTCATAAATAATAAAGGCAGTCGCCGTTGATCTTAGAGCAAGCCTATCAAAAGCTGAATACAACAGTGCTAACATCAAGCAATGTTCATCAGGATGGACCGAAGGCCTGCTTCAACAGTTGATTTTTCTACTTACAGTCAATAATCTGTATGTAACCGACCTCACGTAAAGAGCAGATGTTCCTAAGTTCCGAACTTACGTACAAAAAAGAAGGCAAGCTGCATAATTGATTTACACGGCATCCTCTCTAGCGAACGAATCATGAATGAGCTGGTTCCGTTTCCGTGTTTCTATAGCCCTTTGCATGGCACAGTGACACCTACAAAGCATACGATCAGCTCTATTAGTTCAGAAAATACACCACTGAACAATGTTGTAGTGATCTTTGTCAAAAAAATTCCATAACTACAGAAGCATCAGATCTGTGGTACATCAAGCAAAACAAGCACGGATTTGTAGTTATAGACATACTTACATTGAAACAAGGGCTAACAAATCTGTGTAATTTCAATCCAGCTAATTCTAGAATGGTTTAAAATTCATAATCTTCATTTGGAATAGCACAGAGATTTAGCCCTTAAATCTAATTAATTTTCCAAATGATTTAAGAGTTTTGATCAAATGAACTTTCCAGACAAGTATAGTTTTGAGGATATACCTCCGAGGGAGATGATCAAGGAACAATGCGAGGTGTCACAACAAGGTCCATAAAATCTTGCCGGTTAGCTATAAATGCTTTGTAACTCTTGTTCTTGTGACGAATCACAAGTGTCTTCTGCAACAAAGAAGTACCATTCTTTACTGGAACAATATAAATAATGAGGCCAGGAAGATACACCTCTGGTGATTGCCCGTCAGACAAACTTATTGCACACATCTGATCGTTAGGAGCGGATGAGAGTTCAGTACCATTATTTGAACGAGGTGACCTGTATCCCCTACCACATCATTCAAGTCACCGTCTGGAAAATTGCCATCTCTGTATGCATTACTAGGTTCTCCAGAGTGCGAAACATCCATAACACTGCAGGAAACTGTTAAGGATATAGAGTTTATATTCTATTCTTTATATGTTTTCCTTATCTTTATATAACACATTTTTCTTGTACTCCCTATATATATTGCTCATTAGGCCTCTTCAATAGACACACACAATATTCATAATATGATATCAGAACCAAGATAAGGTTATAGTTTACCTTTCCTAGCCTCCGCTCATCTTCCGCATCTGCTGCCTCCGGGAGGATATCTCAACTCCTGGGGGCGACCACTTCGTTTCGGGCCATAGTTGCCTTATCTCCGGCCGCTGACTTCCTCTGTGCCCACGCTCGGATCTGACGGCACACGCACCCATGCCGTCTCCCTGGATCTGAAGGTGCACCGCCCGATCCGGCCTGCCTCAGCTGCCATCGATGTCGGGACTCTTTGCACGGCCATCTCACCGTCAGTCATGCTGCCTCTTGCCTGGATCTAGAGCAGCTCGTCGGCCGCCAGATCCACTTTGAGCCACCGCTCTTCGTTAGATCCAGTCACCGCCAGCCTCTTTTTGCCCGGATCCAGTTGTTGCTCTTCCCAGGTTGCCGCTGTTAATGTAGAATAGGAGATAGAATAGGACTGTTATTTGATTCCTTATATGTCTTAGTTTCCTTATCTATACTTGGTATATTCCCTGTATATTCTTATATACTCCCCTATATATAGGATCCCTTGGGTCTCATGAATACATACACAATATTCATAACATAGTATCAGAGCCAAGTCTTTAACCTTATTCTTCCGCTGTCGACGCTGTCCTGGCCGTCGCTGTCGTCCAGGCCGTTATCTTCTCGGATCTTTTCTGGCCGCCACCTCCGAGAATCACCGTCGTCGAGATCTACCGCTGGTGCTCCTCCCCCGTCCGCTGATCCTGCCGACGCCATCCTCTGTGTGTTCGCCGCCATCGAGATCTACCGCCGGCGCTCCTCCCCCGCCCGCCGACCTGGCCGATCTGCAGCTGGCGCTTGCACTCACCGGCGAAGGGACCTCTACCAGCGCTCCTCTGCGGCCGCGGCCTGGCCGATCTGCAGCGTCGAAGATAGCGAAAGAAGAACGCCATGGCGGTGGCACTGCAGATACTGAAATGGACAACGAGGAGGTGGCTGCCCCCGGTAGCAGTAGCGGAAGTAGATCTAGATCGAGGTTAGGGTTTTAACCTAAGCTCTGATACTATGTTATGAATATTGTATGTATAGATATGAGGCCTAAAGGACAATATATATAGGAGAGTACAAGGGATATATGCCATATAGAAATAAGGCATATATGGAATAGAATACAAACTCTATATCCTAATACAACTCTATCTCTTTAACAATGTTAACCTTGATGAATGGGCTGCCCTTCAAGCTTTGCGTACAATTCTCGAGCTGATTCAACAATTCCTGCATGCCCATGGTGTGGAAAAGACGAGAGGACAGCTTCCTTCACTTGAGGGGACAGCTGATCAAAGCAACAACAGTAACAACAAAGCTTTTTGTCCTAAATAAATTAAGGTAGACTAGGAATGAAACCTCCTTAAGGTTAAAGAAACGAGAGCCTTGTGATAAAATCTACAAGAAAAAACTTTAAGTATGCATCTTGCCATCTGAATAGAGAGCCTAAAACATCGCTACTAAACCTTTTTCTTTTGTCATAGTTCCAAACTTCACATACGTATATCGCTAACTGCCATACGCTCCTATCCAAAGCTAATCCTTTAGATATATTCTAATCCCTCAAATCTCTTTTAACTGCTTCCTTCCACGTCAATCTTGGTCATCCTCTACCTCTTCTTGCTTTTTCGGTACGTCTTAAAATTCTACTACGTACCGATGCCTTAGGAGGCATCCGTTGGAAATGTCCAAACAATCTCAAACGACGTTGGACAAACTTTTCTTCAATTGGTGTTACCCCCATTATATCACGTATATCATCATTGCAGATTTGATCCCGCCTTGTGTGACCACAAATCCACCATAGCATCCTTGGGCCTATTCTTTTTGTTTCAGCTTATGATTTATAGCTGTAGTTTATAGCTTTTGGATTATTTGTGAGAGAGTATAGAATAACAAAAACTCACGTACGGTTTTGGCCGATACTACAATTAACTTGTAGACCATGCCTTAAAAAGATACTCTGTTTGAAAGCTGGTTACTATAGAAAAGCTAAAAAAATAGCTTTTAGAAGCTGAAAAGAAGTCCCTCATCTCCGCTAAACTCATCTTCTGTATATGTTATCTTTTAATTGCCCAGCATTCCACTCTATATAGTATCGCATGTCTGATCGGTATCCTATAGGACTTACCATTTAATTTTTGAGGGAGTTTTTTTGTCACACGAGATACCCAATACTTGGCACCATTTCACCCACCCCGCTCTTATCATGTGGCTCACGTCTTCATCAATCTCATTATCCCACTGTAGCATCAATCTCAAATATCAAAAAGTGTCCTTCCTAGGCACTACTTGTCTGTCTAGACTAACATCTCCATCATCTGCCCTGGAACTACTAAAATCACATCTTATATATTCAATTTTAGTTCTACTAAGTCTAAAACCATTCGATTCTAAGATCTTCTTCTATAACTTCAGATTCCTATCGACACATATCCTACTCTTATCAACTAGCATTACATCATCAGCGATAAGCATACATCAAGGGATATCTCTTTGTATATCACACGTGACCTCATCCATCACTAAGGCAAAAATATATAGACTCAACACTGACCCTTAGTGTAGTCCTATCTTAATAGGAAAGTCATTAGTATCACCACCATATGTTCTGATATTAATCACAACATCTTCGTATATGTCATTGATTAAGGTAATATGCTTTGTTGGGACTCTTTTCCTTTGGAGCGCCCACTATATAACCTTTCTTGGCACTAAAGGAATGCCCACTATATGACCTTTCTTGGCACTTTATTATAAGCTTTCTCCAAGTCGATAAATACCATGTGAAGATTCTTCTTTTGTTTCTTATACTTTTCTATCAACTGATCACAACTAAAATAGAAAAAATCATTTTATCAGGCATATGAAGAGTTCAAATTCATAATTAAGTTCAAAGTGACCATATATAATATAGTGAATCAGAACATTTTCTAGGTTCAATCAATGCAGCATACTAGTGGTGGGGAGTTCTAAATAATTAATGCATAAGTAGCTATCTGAGGACAATAAAGGTGATTCACATATATGCCTTATTTTCCCAAAGAAATCTACAGTGAACTCATGATAGATTTCATTATAAGAAATAAGGCTAAGGTAGAGAGAGTTACGAGATCAGCCCATCCAAGTCATCCATGGTAAGAGAGCATTCCCTACACAAGCCATCGGTTATAACATCTTCTGGAGTCTCAGTTCCACGTATGGCAATGACTACTATTTTCAAACCATGTAGGATGACAACAAAATAGGCCGCCTCACATTTTTTCTGCAAACAGAAAGAAGAGGCCTTAAATTGGTCACAAGAAATTTGTAAATAGAAGTTGATGTACTGGATGTGCTCATTTACCTGGCTAACATGACCTTTTCGAAGGACTTCCAGAGCCAAATTGAAATATTTTAGGAAAGCAGCTGCATGCCCTCTCCACCAATTATCACCTTCAAGGTGTTAGATATATCCCATATATATGTAATTACCATGTTGTATAAGGGGTTACCTGCATATATAACATATCTGTATGTGTATATATATTAGCCCATTAGCCTTATGATGAATACAAGCACTATTCATAACATGATATCAAAACCTAGAGTTTGTCATACCTAGTTTTCTGTGCTTGTCTCCGCTAGGTCTTTTTCTTCCGGCCGCATCTCGACGACGATCGTCTTCTCCGAGTCGCGCCGACTGTCCTTGTCTGCATCGGAGCTCAACCCGACGCCTGCTGTCGCCGGCGCGCTGGATCTCCGCCCAATCCCCGCCACTTTGAGCCAGAGTCGCGTCGGTCGCCGGAGATCCTTCTCCTCCTCGGAGTTGGCCTCTGGAACCACCGCCCGAAGATTCGTCCGCTGCCCCTCCAAGATCGCCACAGATCCGGGTGCAGGACACCAACGCCGAAAAGAGGCACCTCTCCTGTTATATGTTGATGATATGATTATTACTGGAGATGATTCTCAGTACATCACTTTTATTAAGGAGTATCTTTATTAGCAGTTTCTTATGTCTGATCTGGGTCCACTTCACTACTTTCTTGGAATTGAGGTTATCTCTACCCTGAGGGTTTCTATTTATCCTAAGAAAAGTATATTCAAGATCTTCTTGAGCATGCATCTTTTACTGATCAGCGCACAACTGAGACTCCTATGGAACTTCATGTTCATCTTCGTCTTACTGATGGTGAGTCTCTTCCTAATCCTACTCATTATCATCACTTTGTTGGGAGCCTTATTTATCTTGGTGTTACTCGTCCTGATATTTCGTATCCTATGCATATCTTGAGTCAGTTTATTTTTGCTTTCACACAGCTCCACTACAGTCATCTCCTTCGTGTTTTACGATACCTTCGTGGAACTATCTCTCGTCGTCTCTTTTTCCCTCGCTCTAGCTCTTTACAGCTCCAAGCATATTCTGATGCCACATGGGTTAGTGATCTCTCTGATCGCCGGTCTCTCTCCGTTTACTGTGTTTTTCTTGGTGGTTCTCTCATTGCTTGGAAGACTAAGAAGCAAACAGCAGTTTCTCGTTCGAGTGCTGAGGCTGAGTTGCGAGCGATGGCGTTGTTGACTGCGAAGGTTACCTGGCTACGGTGGTTACTTGAGGATTTTGGTGTTTCTATTTCTGCACCGACTCCTCTTTTGTCTGACAGTACAGGTGCTATTACCATTGCTAAAGATCCGGTGAAACATGAGCTTACAAAGTATATTGGTGTTGATGCTTCATACATACGGACACAGGTGCAGAATCAGGTTGTTGCTCCTCAATATGTGCCGTTCGAGTTTCAGTTGGTAGACTTCTTCACAAAGGCACAGACCAGAACTCAACATAATTTTCACCTCTCTAAACTTAATATTGTTGCTCCACCATAAGTTTCAGAGGGGTGTTAGATATATCCCATATATATGTAATTATCCTGTTGTATAAAGGGTTTCCTACATATATGATATATCTGTATGTGTATATATATTAGCCCATTGACCTCATGATGAATACAAGCACTATTCATAACACAAGAATTGGTTGCCTATGGAAGTAAAGTTCTATAATCATGATTATGTACCATGCAACAAAGAAAGAACAGACATCTCATGAAAACTAAACATGTTTCGGAGCCTCAACTTATTGGTCCAGATGCAAATGCAATTCTTCTTTCATTCTTTTTTTTAGTCTTCCATTTTACTTTTGAAGGGAGAAATTGCAACACCTCATATTTAAGAGATTGTGCTTGGAGAAGAAACTTTTATCAACTTAAATGATTCAAAGGATTTGAAAAGACTTAGTGGTTCTTAGCTTCAAATTCAGAGCAACCATTTCCCAAAACAAGAAGGAAACCGATTCATAGTGGATCGAAATGCAACAACTCATATGAGCCATGTATATGCCTCACCACCAAACAACACTTCTCAGTGTTCTTATGGCACCAGATTCAGCAAGCATGAATTATCTATATGTTACAGATAATGGCAGGCACTACTAAATAACCATCCCAATCCCTAAGTCATTGCTACACGACATGATCTAATTGTTGATGTCAAAGTCTTTTAAGAAGGCTCACAAAATTTACCTGCCATGAATCCATGGAGTCAAAATACCTTGCCTATTGAGCCAAACACAGGGAAACATAAGAGGATTCCTTCCCAAATCAAGCAGCAGGCCCTGCAAGGAAAAAATGTCAAAAATGTCCTGGAAAACACTGAAATGGGACCAAGTGAGAGATGCAGAGGATAACTGTATAGGCAGCTTTAGCAAATGGATGGAAGAGAATAGCCTCTTGCATGAGATCCTAAGGAGCTTCCGCCTGTTCTTTTGAAATGACTGGACAATTTAGATTTCTGCAATAATGAAAGCCTTAAAAAAATCATTTGAGATACTAATATTAGGGCCCATTCATATTAGCTTTTGGCTTTGGCTCATAAATAATAACAGCTTGAAAAGAACTTGTAGAGAAAGACATTCGTATGCGATTTTGGCCGATATAAATGAAGTCGTTATAGTGTGTACTACAATCGACTAATAAATCCCGCCTTTAAAAGGTATTTTATTTGAAAGATAGATACTGTAAAAAAGCGGCTTTTAGAAGCTAATACGAATAGAGCCTTAGTCCTAAATAATAGTACCATGAAAGAACATTGTCAAACTTTCTCTTTTTTTCTTTTAGTAATTAGATCAAAAAATCAAAGTTTCAATGAAGTTCATAGAAATATTGCTCAAAAAGTTCACGATTACAGAACAGACCAACCACAACCAGTACAACTAACTTGTTGACATTTTGAGCTTAGTACCCATGTAAGTAGCTGCTACCTTGATCAAATGGATATTATGTGCTTTTACCAATTAGAAGTCCAAGATAAATTCACAAATAATAACCAAGATTGAACTGAACTGAGCTTTGAATCACAAGGTAAATAGAAAACCAACCAGCTATGAGCTAAGATGACCAGTTCCAGATGCACGATAAGCCATAAGAACACCCAATAATTTTGCCACAATACATATGTCGTCATCTTCCCATACACTCCTAGAGAAAGGTGAAGAACAAAGTTACTGAGGTTGTTCAAACGTCAATGCAGCTAGGGTATACCACTCAGCACCAGACAGAAACAAACGAATACTTAACCCGCCCTAAACAACATAAAACTGTAGGATTTTCTTTATGCATGAATCGTGATCTGCTAGTATTCGCTAGAACACCTAGAGGGGGGATCGTGTGACTTACTGTCGCCGATGAACGCCATGAGCGAAGACCCGTGCCTGCGTGATGCAGGCGTGAGGAAGAGTCGGTGGAGAGGCTTGTCGCCGGCGAGGTCCTACGGTGGCGGTCGACGGCCTTCCCGTTGCCGACAGCGCGAGATAGATCGGTTCTCCTTTAGGATTTGTACGGGGTGGTTTTTGTTCTCACGAGTACGTACGTCCGTGTTCGTGAGATACCGGAACCCCTCCTTTTATATTGCGCTGCGCAACGGGGGACCGTAACCAAAATATGGAAAGATCTCCCGATCAAGGCGCTGAAATCTCTCTTTCTCGTTTTGGCCGATTGGCCTGAGATCACATACCTAACATTCTCCCCCTTGATCGTAAGGCTAAACATCATAAGCCCTCTCTCAATAAAAATTCACACCAAAGTAGTGCATCACAACAATCAATTAAGTATCATTTGGACATCGGTACTTATAGTGCTCCATTCTATCTCGATCGGATAACATAATACTTCATGGGAGTTGGTTACTTTATTTGGTCCCCTTATTCCAGGATCACAGGCTCTCCAATAAACCCATGCCGGCAACATGATCACGAAAATTATTGGGTGGTAAGCCTTTTGTGAGCGGATCCGCGAGCATAGATTTAGTTCCAATATGCTCAACCTTAATTGTTTGATCCTGAACTCTATCTTTCACAATATGATACTTTATGTCAATGTGCTTGGCAGCCGCACTTGACTTGTTGTTACTCGAATAGAAAAGCTGCGGGTTCATAATCGCGATTACAAAGTGAGTGGTCTAGAAATCTTTGTCTACCACTCTTAATCCGGGATAAAGTTCTTTAGCCATACTGACTGCCGGTAGCCTCATAACATGCCACAAATTCAGCTGCATTGTCGGCGATGCGATAAGTGTTTGCTTTACACTTTTCCATGATATTGCTGCTCTGCGAGGGTGAAAATATAACTGATGTGGACTTCTTAGTGTCTTTACACCCGCAAAATCAGCATCGAATAACCGACAATCTCAAGGTTATCGTATTTTCTATATGTGAGCATGTGACCTTTAGTGCCTTGCATATAGCGTAGGACTTTCTTAACGGCTTTCGGTGGTCGGTCCTGGATTTGATTGATATCGCCAAGCATCCGGTAACAAAAGCTAAATCGGGCGTGTACATACTTGAGCATACATAATACTTCCGGCAATGAAGCGTAAGGTATAGTCTTCATCGATCGATTCATAGTCATTCTTTGGGCATTGAAATTTCCCAAACTTATCGCCCTTAACAATAGGAGCAGGCGAGGCAGAGCATTTATGCATATTGTATCTCTTTAGTACTCAGTCAATGTATGCCTTTTGTGATAAACCTAATGTTCCTTTGGACCTATCTCGGTGAATTTCAATACCAAGAACATAAGATACTTCACCGAGATCCTTCATGTCAAAATTGGACGAGAGAAATCTTTTAGTTTCCCGCAACATGTCCACATTGCTGCTGGCCAATAATATATCGTCCACATAAAGAATTAAGAAGGTGTAATTACTCCCCCTGAACTTAACATATGTACAATTGTCAACATCATTCTCCTTAAATCCAAAATTCCTTATGACTTCATCGAACTTAAGGTACCATTGCCTAGAAGCTTGTTTCAGGCCATATATGGATTTCTTCAACTTGCATCCTAAATGTTCCTCGCCTTCCACAACAAAACCTTCCGGTTGTGTCATGTAAACGTCCTCATACAAGTCTCCATTTAGGAATGCAGTCTTAACATCCATTTGGTGCAACTCTAAATTGCTGTGAGCGCCATTATGATTCTAAAAGAATCTTTAGTCGAGACAGGAGAAAATGTTTCATTATAGTCAATACCTTCTCTTTGTGTAAACCCTTTTGCTACAAGTCTCGCCTTAAACCTTTCGATATTCCCTTTGGAGTCCCGTTTGGTTTTGTAGACCCATTTGCGACCCTCTTGTTTTGGCTCCATTAGGAATTTCTACTAAGTCCCATACATCATTATCGCTCATAGACTTAATTTCATCTTTCATGGCATCTAGCCACTTAGACGAATTCTTACTCTTCATAGCTTCTTTATAAGAGTTAGGATCATCCATCTTCCCAAGATCATCTTCATTTAAGTAAACCTCATAATCACTTGGGATAGCAGATCTCCTCACTCGTTCTGATCTCCTGACAGGTACAATAGTAGGCTCATTAGGCTGTTTATTAATTGTCACAGAGGGCAGTGAAAGCTCATCATTAGGTACAGCACTAGCATTTTCAGAGCTCTCAACAGGAGGAGTGGCCACAGAATTAACTGGAGATGCAATAGGAGTTGCAACAACAGGGTCAACTGTGGGCACAACCACTTGGGGTACAACCGCTTGGGGTACAACTATTTGGGGCATAGGAAAATCAGTTTGTCGGATTAGCGGTGAAGGGACATAAATCCGCTTCTCCTCAAGATCAATTTTCCTAGGCTCCAAGTCCCCACTGATCCCATCATTTTCCAAGAACACTGCGTGTCTTGTTTCTACAAATTTTATGGTACGATGCGGGCGGTAGAATCGGTACCCTTTAGACTGTCGGGTAGCCAATAAAATGGCAACTCACGTCTTGGGGTCTAATTTCCCAATCGTGGGTTAAATAATTTAGCTTCAATTGCACAACCCCATACATGTAGGTAGTTCAAACTTGGTTTTCCCGATCCATAATTCATAGGGTGTTTTAGGCGATTTCTGGGAACCGATTGAGTATGTGTGTAGCGGTCTTTAATGCTTCCATCCATAACTTTCTTGGCAAGGTGGAGTAGCTTAACATACTTGAACCATGTCCATAAGTGTGCGGTTTCTTCTTTCCGCTACTCCATTTCTTTGGGATCACCGGGCATTGAGTCTTGGCGACTATACCATTTTCTTGTAGGAACTGGCAAAAGGACCGGGAACTGTCCATAAGTTGCGTGTCGCCCATAATACTCTCCCGCGATCCGAACGCACTACTTTAATCTTTAGATTGTGCTGATTTTCAACTTCAGCCTTAAATATCTTAAATTTATCTAGTGCTTCCGATCTCTCTTTAATGGGATAGATGTAGGCATAACATGAGTAATCATCAGTGAATGTAATGAAAGAATTATAACCATCCACTGATGTCATAGGGAAAGGACCACATATGTCAGTATGGATTAATTCCAAAATCCCTGTGCTTCGAGTAGCACCTTTCTTTATTTGCTTTACATACTTGCCTTTGATACAATCAAGACAATGATCATCCGAATCATTAAAATCTAAAGGGTGGAGAATTTCATCTTTAATGAGGCGTTCAATTCTCCCCTCGAAATGTGGCCCAAGCAGCGATTGCCACAATTTCGACGAAGTCTCATCAATTCGCTTGCGCTTTTTATTCACCTCATATACATTCATGGATATAGGAGAATCTTGCAGGGATAACATATAAAGCTTGTCGTGTCGGATGGCACGACCAACATTATTATTATTGAATTAAACAAGACACTGTCCGTGTCCAAAATTACATGAATATCCATCATTATCTAATAATGAGACAGAAATTAAGTTTCTTCTCATCGAGGGAACATAAAGAACATCATTAAGGTTTATTACAAAACCTTTATTCAAAACTAAAGAAACTGATCCAATGGCTTTAATTTCATCTTCCATTCCATTAGCCACTCTTAGGCTTCTTTCTCCTCTGAGATTTCTCAACATATAGAATCCCTGCAAGGAATTCGTAACGTGCATAGTGGCACCAGAATCAATCCACCAAGAATTTACAGGAAAATCAGCATAAAATGCTTCATCAACGAAAGTAATTTCTTAAGTACCTTTCTTGGCGAGCCATTTTAGCCATCCAGGACAGTTATCTTTGAAATGGTCCTTGGACTGACAAAAATGACACTCATCATTTTTCTTTTGTCCATTTGAGCTCCCAGGACCTGAAGCGTGTTTAGGCGCTTGAGGACGCTGTGGATGCTGTGACCTTTTATTATAAGGGGAGTATGTTTGCTCCTTCTTGCCCTTTCCTCTATAGCCTCCTCTATTTCTAGAGGAGCCAGCTCTGTTTGAGGAGTTGATGTGATTCACAACATCATCACCCCCTTCAGCCTTGAGCCTCTCTTCCTCTTGAGAAACATTGGCGATTAACTCGCTCATTGTCCACTTGTCTTTAATGGTGTTGTAGTTCACCTTGAAAGCTTTAAATTGCTTAGGAAGAGACATCATAATATAATGGACAACAAAACCGTCAGAAATTGTCATGTCCATTGTCTTAAGTCTGGCAGCAATATTGATTATGGTCATGGTGTGCTCACGGACATTTCCAGTACCATTGTACTTTGTGTTCATGAGCCTGTGCATCAGTGTGGTAGCATAAACCTTAGTGGATCCTTTAAAATGATCCTCGATGGAGGACAAGTGATCCTTCACCCTTTCCTTTTCAGGGATTGCTCCCCTAATAGCCTCACTGATGGAGTTTTCATGACTGACAAGTGAAGCGCGGTTAGACCGCTCCCACTTTTCAACATTAAGTTTGTATTCCTTCATTTTATCATCAAAATTGTCATCTCCTTCATTAGGAGCGACAGGCTCATCGAACCTAAACGCATAGTCTAGGTCCAAGAGCTGGAAAGTCGTCATAAGGGTGAACTTCCATTTACGGAAGTTCTTTGCCATTAAGTGGCTCAATTGCATTAACTCGAGCGAAATAGAACCAGTGAAAAAATTAAAAAATTTTACATTAGGAAAATACGTAATTGATTTGCATGAAAAATTAATCTTATGTTGGTATGATTAACAACATGCTCATAATAATTTTTCGTATCACCGTTGGGCCGATGACGAAAAAATTAACATAATTTAGGGCATGCTATTACAATTGACGTTGGTCAAAAAGAGCAATAGCATGGCCAAAACAAAACATATCAAGAATAAACATAATCGATAACATGCTATTACAATTAACGTTGGTCCAAAAGTAATAGCACGTAAAATTAATTATCCCCTCTAATTGAATTTCTCGTTGGTTCCATTCAATTAGGGGAGGACATCATGCAGCGGAAACGATAGCATAAAATTTCAGCAGTTTAAAACATTATCTAGTAATATATTGCATGAGAGACATCAAATAACAATTAATTAAAGAACATTGGGCATATCATAATACATGAAATATATATACTGAAATAAAACTTAACATCGTAAAAAATATACCATGAAACAAAAATTCATATGTATATATATATCCGTAAAAATATGCATAAACATATATATATATACAGAGAGGGCGCTGGGCGCGTGCGGCAAGGCGTAGAGGGCGGGGCCGCGCAGGGCGCGCACAGGCGCAGGGAGGCGCGGCCATGGCGGGCCGGCAGGCCTGATGCGGGCTCGGCGGGAGGAACGCAGCACGCGCGCACGGCGTGCAGGCGGCGGCCGGACGGGACGTGCTCACGCAAAGGGCAGGCACGGAGGCGTGGCCAAGGCGAGCCGAGCGGCCAGGCGCGCTTGAGGCGCAGGGGCGCGCAGGGCGGCTGCAGAGTCCCGACCAGGGCGCTGAGGAGCAGCGCCGCGCGGGCTCAAGGCAGAGAAAAACAGACACGCGGGCGCGCACAGGCGCAGGTGCCGGCGGCCGGAGCCGTTCTTGCTGGCGCGCGAGGTACGGTGGCCGCCCAGAGCAAAAGTTTTTTTTATTGAGGTTTCGGGTGGGGATTTCTTTAGGGATTTGCCAAGGATTTCTCGATCCCCTTCTTCTAATTTCTGAACCAAGCCAAGAACAGTGGGCTAGGGTTCTAAGAAAAACTAGCAGTGCTCTGATACCAAATGTAGAATTTTCTTTATGCATGAATCGTGATCTGCTAGTATTCGCTAGAACACCTAGAGGGGGGATCGTGTGACTTACTGTCGCCGATGAACGCCATGAGCGAAGACCCGTGCCTGCGTGATGCAGGCGTGAGGAAGAGTCGGTGCAGAGGCTTGTCGCCGGCGAGGTCCTGCGGTGGCGATCGACGGCCTTCCCGTTGCCGATAGCGCGAGATAGATCGGTTCTCCTTTAGGATTTGTACGGGGTGGTTTTTGTTCTCACGAGTACGTACGTCCGTGTTCGTGAGATACCGGAACCCCTCCTTTTATATTGCGCTGCGCAACGGGGGACCGTAACCAAAATATGGAAAGCTCCCCCGATCAAGGCGCTGAAATCTCTCTTTCTCATTTTGGCCGATTGGCCTGAGATCACATACCTAACAAAAACCTCACGGATGCCATGATCAAACACCTCCCTGTAGTGAGCCCTCCATGCAATATCATGGGATGCATAAAATGACCTCCATCTTAATACATCAGAACCTATAGTGCACTGAACTATAGTTGCCACCCACACGAAGACAAGAAAAATTATTAACAAGACGTGCTTCCGGTCACTGTTGTCCTGTTCCTGCCCTGATAAAATTCACATAACATAACTCAGTGATTAGCATTATAATACAGGAATTCCCAAAAACCCAGCATCTAACAAACTGAATAAATAAAGGCAGCCTTTTGTTATATATATCAGCTTCACTCTTTGATAATACAGACAATTTAAGCACCACAGACAGGGATACAGTAAATAAAAGACTAAGTTATATATCAGCCTCGCTCTTTGAAAATTCAGATAATTTAAGAACAAAGGACATGGATAGAGTAATTAAAGAACTAGGTTCTTTGTATTTTATGCAAATTCAGTATCAGTTTCTTTTGAAATATGCAAAATTGGTGCAGTAAAATGCACTGTTGTACAGAATCCAGCCGTCAAGTCATATATACGGTGTCAAATAATTTCCAGGGTCTAAGAGCATATATAAAAATCTCAACAAACATCTTACTATCCTATTTCAAACAATCCATCTATAACATTGTGCATGTACCTGAAAAGCACTGTTTTGAAGACCCTCCAACTGAGAATCCCTCATAATAATACACATCAAATAAAGTGCCAGCACAAATTGCAGCACTGTGATGACCATTCCAAACCTTGTCCACCAAAGCCATATCTTGTATTGCAGCTGGCCAGCTGTCCACCAAAAAAGAATAACCTCAGGTTCAGATACTACTACAAGCATCTGAAGCAACGTGCTATCCAAACTATCAGTAATAAAGCTCTCACTTGAAGAATTAGTGCCATTGACCCCAATATTGATAAAAGGTAAAATTACCGAGACAAACTCACAGACATGCTTTGTATGACAATAGAATCGTTCAATTAATTCAGAATACCCATCTCTCATGATGGTCGCCAGACATTTCAAAGACCCAGACACGCTGATGGCGCGACCTGCAGAGGCAGAGCCAACGATCCAAGCAGGCACCGCACTTTGGGTTCTACCAGCGGCCAACATGAAGTAAATCATAAAGCAGGCAGCAAGCGACACAACCACCACGGCCATCTTCTTGCGCCCATGGCAATCCTCAGGGGCCGAAGCCAAGACAGCCCTGCCCACAAGAACCAACACGGCATTGTAAGCTCCCAGCGCCATGGAAGCCTAGCGCAGGGACCCAAGGTCCGGAACCAACAACACCCCCGAATCCAACATGATCACCACTTCCCTACCCCGCTTGGAATACCAATTGGCGATACAGAATTGTTCTTTTGAGCACGGTTTCACTCCTAAGAGCATAGAATATTTGGGGCAATCACGCAATATAATTCATTGATTCAAATCATAAATAGTTGCACATATATATAACCTAGCATGGTTAATGAAAATACATAACACAAGACTAATATGAACTCAAGAGATTGATCACAAAACACGAGAAGGCGAGGCGTTCGGTAACCAAAGGGTCAGGCTAACATGCCCCCACAGTCTGAGCGTCGGCAATGCGGACGTTCAGGCTAGATCTAAACTCCATGAAGACAGAGGTAGGCAACTACATGAAGAACGTGGACATGACCGAGGGCGACGCGCTCTTGGTGGTGCGACAGCTCGTGTTCGTGGACGATGGACCGGCGATGATGATCTGGCGTGATGACGACAGTAGACAGGGCACTCGGAAGGCCGCGAAGGGAGGGCTATGTCGACAAACACACCACGTCATGTTATGACGTCATCAGAGGAGAAAAGACGCCAAAGAGGTCAATGTCAAGATGGTGAAGTCCGAAGCCGACGAATATTGACGGATCGATAGGGTGACGCAAACTGATCTATGATCAGAAAAAGTAGCTAAAAATGATCGAGAAAAACTCTAATTGGTAGCCGATCGGACGATCGCTAACACGACTTAAACTACAGGTTGCGTAGACTTAAACTACAGGTTGCGTAGCCCCTAGGAGAGATCATGGAGACAAGATCATCTCCCATGGGGGCGCGGCGGGGGCTGTGGAGGCAACGGCTCAGGAGCGAGACCGCTTGATACTATGAGAGCGTGAAATATTTGGGACAATCATACAATATAATTCATTAATTCAAGTCACAAAGAGTTGCACATATATATAACATAGTATGGTTAATAGAAACGCATAACTAATGTGAATACAAAACTAATATAAACACAACACAAGATTAATATGAACTCAAGAAGATTAATATGAATTCAAGAGAGTGAGCACAAAGCACG
Organism: Melocanna baccifera; assembly: GCA_036346265.1. NCBI lineage: Eukaryota > Viridiplantae > Streptophyta > Magnoliopsida > Poales > Poaceae > Melocanna > Melocanna baccifera. Next base: position 9,597,250 of record CM070678.1, read on the forward strand.
ATAAGATGAGGCGTTCGGTAACCATAGGGTCAGGCTATCAGCTCCAATTTGGCCATGGATGCCGTTATTACTGTTACCCCCGAGCTACAAGAGAGCTTAGCTCCCCCAACCCATTTTTCAACGATTAAATATTTCATATTTTAGGCATTTTATTTTATTTTATTTTGAAAGTGGGCAGGAGGCCTGCCCTGTTTTAATTGAACATGTTAGGCATTTTAAATATTTCACATTTTAGGCATTGTTTTGCAAAGTAGTAACTAGCTTGAACACAAGATTGCATTGCTATTTGGAGCTTACCCGCGAGAGGTGGCGGAGGTAGCGCTCACTGCCGACATATACCCCGATGGTGCCGGCGGCAATCGCGGCCGCCACGGCACTGGCGAACCCGCGCGGCGGAGGCGAGAGTCTCGCCACCAGGCGGCGCGGCATGAGTGGCGGCGGCGGTGGCCCGGCGGACGATGGCGGCACGCCCGCCATAGGGCTTGGCCGCGCGCCCCGAGGCAAGACGGAGAAGACGAGGTGGAGACGCACCAGCACTAGCTACAGCACGCCGGTGGCCATAGGGCTTGACCGTATTCTATTTTTTTAAGCCAAACCAAACAAGCGATTTCTCCTCTCCAAATGGCTTCACAACGTCTCATCGATTGACGTATCGAAATTCACAAAAAAAAAGCTCAAAAGAATGGAGCTGCCATTGGACAGGAAGTGGGTCCCAGCGTCAGTGAGCGCGTGGTTTGTGTAGGCATCTGGTCGACATTATTAATCCCGCTCGTTTCGGCTTTTTTTCGGCTTCTGCTTTTAGCTTCTGTTTTTTTTTCACTATTCAATATTTCGTCTTTTTCTGAATTTTTTAGATATTTTAGGCTTTTTTGTATTTTCTTTTTTTTCGTGTTCCTTTGTATTGTCCCTAATGGGTTAACATGTTTTTCTATTTTTATATATTTTTTAAAATTAATTATGCCCAAAAAGTCAAATCAGCTACAGTAAAAAAAGCCACCTACAGTGAAATGTTAGCCAAAAGCCAGCAGCCATCGCTAAAACGAGCGCCCCCAACGACTTTGAGCTGCTCGCTTTTGCAGCGCGCTCTCGTATGGAAAGGCTCTGCGTACGAAATAATTTTATTTAAATAATTATTACATTAGAAAATTATGACTGGTGGGTGAGCCTAGAAAAGTCCAACGCGTTATATGGCCCACCAGCCAGCTACCGTGAGTAATGTTTCCTAATAGCTTTACCTTGCACGCGTAGTTGCAGCGCTATCTTTCCGAGTTAGAGGAAAGTTCACCGCAATTCCGCGTGACATGTGGGTCAGAGAAGGCTGGTTATTTCTGGGTCCCGCATGTCATTGTGGTATAGATTGGGGTAAAATGGTGTGGGGACAGGCGAGAAGATGGTTGGAGTTTGGGTTGGCACGTCGAGCGGGTGATTAATGGCAGGTGATCAAATGAAAAAAGTCTTTCTAATATTATTTTTTATTTGCTTTCATGCTTTATAATAAGCAGATATTTTGTATCATACTCTTCTTCAGTCTCAACATGAAAACTATTAGCACAAATATCTTTGAAATTTATGAGAGTTATAGTCGATTCTGAGTATAACAAGACTTCTTTAATAACCAAAGTTATACCCATCGAGAATATAATTGTGACTCTTCCTGAGCCTATTATACAAGCATCACTACCGGCAATTGTCGTAAGGCTACCAGCATTCTTGCTCCTCGAGTGAAAGAATTTTGTCTCTCTAAAGATGGTATTTGTTGTACCATTATTAGCTAAGCATACTTTCTCCATTGGGCGCTACACGTATTCTAATATGAAATACTTTATTAATATGTAGTAGAAAACAATCAACACATAAAATAAAATATTTTAAACATCAGAATATATCATGCTGTTTGCTTGAGTATCATTATTGCAAGTCTAACTTATTCCTTTCACACATGAAATGCATGACAACTTAAAATTTAGACGCAATATGTGCATTAGACTGAATCTGTTAAGAAATCTGAGACTTCGGCTGCTATTTTCTTAGGGGTGAGATACTCTTCCTGAGAAATCATGGCAGCGATAGCTGCAATGTCAAGAGGGGGTGCAGCTCCAGGAGTAGAGTCCACGTCTATTTGTGCAAACAGCTGCTCAGAATTCTCCCCCTCAATAGAGGCAAAGTGGGTTTCATTATTCCTTTTTTCACCTGTCTTCTTTTTGGCCTGAAAGCATTGATGATCTGTTGCGGTTCGTTGCAGATCTATGACCAGTGCCTCTACTTACCACATTTGTAGCAGGTTTGATTTTGTTGACCATAGAGCTTGTTGTCCCGCTTTGGTTTGCCAGCCTTATTCTTAGGTGAAGCATTTGACTTGCCTTTCTGTGCTGCGGCTTTGTCATTCCTTCCCCTTTTCTTCATTATAGGCTTCCGCATTTTGTAGCTCCTAGCGTTGGTCTTACGGCTAGCTGAGCTCCCAGGTGGCTATGCGATAAAGTTATTGCGGAGAACTTCATCTTGAGCCTTTGCAACTGCATGATATCGATCAATTCAGCATACTCCTTGTAGCCGTCTTGACGATAGTAGCACGTAGACTGCACTGCACTAGGGTGGAAAGTGGAAAGAATCTTCTCAATCTTGTGCTCATCTATGATCTGCTACCATAAAGTTGAAGATTGGTTCGAATTCTATGCAGAACAGAGTTGTACTCCCCAACTATCTTGAAATCAGCAAATCTGAGTAAGATCCATTCTTGCTCTGCCTGAGGAAGAATAGTGTACTTCAGCTTCTCGAACCGCTTCTTGAGTGCAGTCCGTAATGTTAGTATTCTCTTTCCTGCCATGTACTTATTCTTGAGAGTGAGACAGAGGTGGTGCCTGAGGAAGTGAAGTGCCTGATTATTTTCCTCAGGGTGGGTTTGGCATCATGTGGTGCACCAATCCCAATGGCAGATTGGAGCTTCTTTGCTCTAAGTACGATCTCGACATCAGAAGTCCAAGTTAAGTAGTTTTGACCATGCTAGACCAGCCCAATGAACTCAAGGTTCGTGATGCTTGTCATCTACATGTGCATTAAGGAAATATATAAATTGACTGCAGGTAAATATATATGAAATAAATTGGACAATAATACAAAATATTCTCATGATATTTCAGAATTTTCTATGTATTTTCTATGATTTTACTATTACTTTTAGTGATTATAAGCAATTTAAATAATTATGATTATTCAAAACCAGTAAGTAAATACAGAAACACATATAAAATAATAACAATAGTGCTAAACAAGCTTCAAATGCAAAAAAATAAATTAATTAAAAATTCAATTCCCGATGCCCTTTTATGCTAGAATATATATTTCCAGTGAATTATGCAATATTCGAGGGCCTCTCTTCTAATTTTCAATTATGATAAAATTTTTGCATAATTTTCTAATTTTCTGAGGGCCCTTTTGCAAAATCTAGGTGCCCCCCACTCCCCCGATCGATCGGATGGTCTGAATTTCCCTCAGTCAATCGGACGGTCCAAACTCTTGGCTGATTGGACTGGTCCGAACGTCTCATAGCCGATCGGATGGTCTAAATTCCTTTTTGACTGATCAGACTGGTCCGAACTTTTCGTGACTGAACGGACGGTCCAAATTTTCTATGGTCGATCGGACTGATCCAAATGTCCTATGGTCGATCGAACGGTCTATACTTCCCATAGCCTATCAGACTGGTCCAAACGTCCCATGATCGATCGGACAATCCATGGTTTTTATAGTCGATCGGACGGTTCATACTTCCTATGGGCATTCAAAGAGGGAGGGGTAGGGAACCCTACCCCTATTCACTTCATGATTGTGTGTGTGTGGGAAAAGGGCCGGCGGTCGTGGCGCAGCAGGTGGCCGGGCACCGGCTGCTCGGGCGGCGCGGCGTGGCGTGGAGGTCGTGCAGGCGGGGACCCGTGCGCGAGTTCAATCTGATCAATTCCTTCTATACACAAAAGATGGATAAAACACATAATAGTGCAAATAATCACTTATACACAGAGATGAGTAGAGAATTCCTTTATTTATTATTTTTTCTGTTCACATATAACTTTATAATGATTAAGATCCTTATTTATAAATAAAATAGAGAGTGATTGTTAATAGACCAGACTTGTTGATCTAAATTAAGGTTTCGCAACATGAAGCACGCAAACATGCAGCGCGGTGGTTCCCTCCACCGGCCGAGGCCCATACCCATGGTGCGGGAGATTTCTGGCGCGGAACCGGCTGGGTTCGCCTGAGGAAGCGAGAGTAGTGGCTGCGGCCGCGGCCGCGGGGAGAGCAACGTGCCAGTGGGCTGGCGGAGTGTGCGAGAGGAGACAGGTGTTGTTGGGCCGGCGTGGCAACGTGCGGCAGACTCGCGTTGGTCGCGGAGAAATTAACGGACGGTTTGAGCTGCGCGCCCGTGCAGTGCGCGCCGCCGAGGGCGGTTTCTTGGGCGTGCGCTACAGCTGGGCCCCGGTCCTCGAGTTTTTTTTTTATTAATGGGCCGCGGTGGAGTCAGTCTGCCTATAAACATACTACAGTGGACGTAGGAGCAGGACCACGAAGAATCTAAGCTTTATTCCTACCATTGACCAGGAACCACCCCGTTTGTCCTCTCTTCGCCAAGGCCGGGAAGCTAGGAAATTAAGGAACGCATGCGAGAGCAAGAGGCCAAGGTCACGTGAGACGCCCTAGCGCGCCACCTCCTACGTACACCACCGCTTCAACACGTTACAAACGGTCAAACGTCCAAGGGAGTTTCGCATCCGATCCGCGGATGATAATACCAGTTAAACACCCTAGCAAGGCTATTATTCACTCTCTTTTAGGGTGAAAAAGCAGCAGGTACGCCACGTACGTACTGGCTGATTACGCTAGCTCCTGCACCAATGATGGGCGATAGACTACAACAGCGACAAAGTTCATGGGGGTGTAACCTAAGATTTAATTTGGTACAACAAACTAAAAGCTGAATTTGCATATGGCATTTTTTTTTTTACTTTCTAGTAGTGCTTGGATGCATGCATGCATGTCTGTCTGTGTGTCATGCATGTGACAAGGCTAGGGCTACCGAGTAGAAGTAGCTGCTGCTTGTATACACTCATCAGCACAGCAGCTACGGGCGATGAGTATGCGTGCCAGAGTCTACGTAGCTATGTGGAGTAGTCTTCAGATCAAACGGCTCACTGAGCCTAGGCCCACAAAAGCTGCCCAGATCAATGCAAGTGTTTTTAGTGGGATTGCCTCCTCTATAGATCTACTCTCTCTCTCCCTCTCGGTCATGCGTACATGTTTAACTGCATGTAAAGTAATTATGGAGTATTAATATACACAAGGTTATCTTTACACTGTTTCCGAGGAGGCACGGGCGCTCCGTTGATTTCTCCTAGGCTTATGCATGCTGCTTGCTAGGGTTCGAATGATCCAATCGGTGCATGCACCCTCCGTGTTCATGTTCATGACGTTTTACAAGGAGCGCAGTCGAACTTTCTCGCTTTTGACTTACTAATATATAAAACAAACTATTTAGATTTATTAGTAAAATAATATTATTATATTAGTCATGGAACGTACTTTTTATTATACTGATTTTATATTATTTTATGATACATAATTTGGAGATTTACTCATGCATATAGTCAAGACATGAATTACTTGGATTCATGCCCTTTCGTACACGAGTAACAAATCAGAAGAGAAATAAAATACCCTGCCTAATCAGCAAGGTAGGACTAGAAAATTAGTCAAACCTATTTGAAAATTAACACAGCTAGATATTGTCAAGTTATTATTCAAAACCACAGTGGATTGATCATTAACTTGCTGATATATATATACTTAACTACAGTAATAGTTTAAACTTTTAAGAATAAAGCCATTGTTTGGAACACAAGATTTACTGGAATTTTACATGATAAGAAATATCCTATTTGAGTTCACGTATGATATTTGACAAAAGGTATAATATAATTTCTGAAATGCACACATTTGCAAAGTATCCCATTCTCACACTGGTTAGTACTCCTTGTGTGCAGTGGCAGCAAACTCGATCCCAACTCCCAACCGTAGATCGATATGCATTTGCCATGAGCCATTATGATTAGATATTCACACTACCGAGAGAGGTTAACTGAACCATGCAGCTAATTAGTAAAAGATGATCATCCCCTAATACGAACAGGTAATTAAGGGACACTTCATGCAGTTTGAACGCCCTCTAGCTTTGACGGTCAAAGTTTTAGGCGGAGGGGGGCGAGGCAAGGGGTGCAATTACCGAGATAAAAGCACACACCCTATCTTAACCTCCACTCCTCCTCCCCCCGTCCAGGAGAGGAAAAAAGCGCACACCCTACTACTCTTGTTAACAATTTGTCAAGGAGGATCCTACGTGAGATTCTTAGGGTTTTCGCCCGTTTCCCTATGCGTTTGGAGAGAGGTTGGACCGGGGGACGCAGAGTGTTTCTATGGCCGGAAGACAAGGGCTCATGTCCTCGTCTAGGGTGCAGGTAGCACGTCTCCTCTCCTTCCATGTATAAGAGAACCATTTTTATTTTCAGGCTCTTCTGCATGTCCATTTCTTTTGAAGCAAAAGAGCTTCGTATTTGCTTCATGACAAGCAAAGTATGATGTACTTGCAATGTATTTGGGTGCCTGAAACTAGTATGAACAAGTAACCATATATTGTGCGTCTGTAGTATTGCTTTTATGTATTTTTTTTTATTCGCTGCTATTTGTTTTGGGGATGATGAAATATACTGAGCTGAGTTTTCATCAAAGTTTGAATCGAAGTTGAGGGACTATGCGAGAACGTCTAGGATATTATTGTGATGAACCATTATCAAGTTCGTGAAGTTGAATTTTGAATTTTCCAATGTTCGCATCTTTCAGTGGGTTTTGTCAGCAAAACTGGTCTGATCACTGGCTAGCGCCGGTCTGACCATTGGTTATTGTTGGTCAGACCACCGATGTGTTGCCGGTCAGACCACCGGGTAGTATGATCACGACAATCAGACAACCGACCGATATGACTAGGGATTTAATGCCGGTTGCATTTTTTTAGAGATGGTTGTTTGTACTGTTTTTAAATGATCAGATCGGCCCTGGTGGTTAGACCAACCCTGAGAATTGGTCCTATGATATTAGAAAATTGGTTTTTGAATGGATTGAATTATGTTTGGTTAGTGCATTTATATTGCATGGAACATGTTTTAGCAAAAATGAGTTAAGTTGTGAGAACTTGTGCCTAGTAATGATTTTTTTTATTTTTGCATGTGCAGGGAGGTTTTGGAATCAACCATAATCAATGGCAAGAATCAGGCTACACTCATGAAGGAGCTGAGGACCAGAAAGGTCAAGGACGTTGGATAAGATGATGGAGCTCAAGCATGTCACAAAAAAGACAAAAAATATTGAATGGAAGGTTCGAATGATGGTTGCACTAAGTGGCTTTGTTGGTTCAAGTGAGTGGAATCAGAACGGAAGAGACTTGAAGATGTGTAACAAGCCATTAGTGCACCTACACGTGACAAGCGGATCAAGACGAGAGTGTTGTGGTAGTTTGTCAAATACTAATAACTTCGTTAGATCTACACTGCGGTGTTTGGGAAAGTAGTTTAGGTTAAAAAGATGCTGAGAAAATCAAGTGGATCGAAGGTTAAAGATTTAATAGATTCAGACTCATGTGCTTTGAAAAACGTGCATGAGTAAACATATAAGTAAAACCCGTGTTATGTGGGGGTTAATGAGTTTCCCTCAAATGTGCTAGTGGATAGTATGTAGTAGGGTTAAATGTGGGCCGGTTGCCTCATCTATTTAATATGTTGGGATGAAGGTGCATGTTAACCATCCAACGATCTAAAACTCTAACCATGTGTTCTCAGGGTTAGAGAAAAGTGAGTGTTATGGTGTGATCTTTCATCCTTAAAGTGAAGTGGCTATAAAATCTTCATTCTTAAGTAATAATAGATTAACTTTATTTATCACTCATGATGTATCCTTATTTTGGTTAATTTGCTCATGTTCTTGTTGATTTTGATCTCTTCTCTCCCCTTCTTAATCTTGTTGTGTACCAAAGATATATAAGTGATGGAGATGGCTCATGGAGATCAAATCGTATCTATCTAGACACCAAGTCTTGGTAGGATATCAAAGTTGCCCGATTTTGCTTGGATTTGGTCTATCTTGAGGTTTCTTGATTTCAAGTTTTTTGATTCGAATCTTTAAGAGATTTTTCTTGCTATGATATGTGAGATGCATCTATACCTATCTAGAGCCATCTTGTCCATTATTTACCTACGAGCAAGTCATATCCTAAGTTTTTAATTTTTGCTTGGTTTTGGTGCAATGTTACTTATCTTTGGGAAATGTAAGAATTTTGATAATGATTCTTACGATCCTTGAATAGAATATGTTTTTGAAACTCTAAGCAAAGTGTGTGCAAAGTTCCATCTCATTTGGCAAAGGATTTTAGGAGTTGCGCTAAAAATGGTTTGGACTCAGGCTGATTTTTTGTTATGAGAACATGGGAGCGATCAAACCGCTCCTTGGCCCGGTCAGACCGTCGCCTGTTAGACCGTCAGCTTGCCGTCGATCAAACGCAAGGGTGCCATCGGTCAGACCACAGCTCTACAGCCGGCCAGACCACTCAAGTGCAAGAGCTAGGCTATTTGGTTTTTAAGTTGTTGTTTTATTCTAGGGCTCTAATTCTGATCTTTATAGCTCTATAGCAACTGGAGTGAAGAATGTGAGAGAATACTTGGGGAAAAATTTCTGATACACCATTCATCCTCCTCTATTGCCATTGTGGTCCTATAGAAGTTTTGGATCAAATTAAATCATTTGGTGACATGTGTAGATGATAGTGCTTGAAGTGCTGTAACCTGCAGTACAATATATTGATGGATAAACCCTTTTCTGTCTCTTAAGATGCTTATATTAGATGATTTTACCCCCAACAAACGAAGCCCAATAGCAAATCATCTAGTCAAGTTTGCTTGATTTTTAGTAAAACTAGGATTAGGGCCGACCAAAATCCCGATGTGGAGCTATTTTAAAGGAGACTAATTGGAAAAGGTGCATTAGTGTATGATTGGAGTATGTTTCATATGTTTCCTAAATACCCGATGTATTAGTTGTGCTAACCACACATTACTAGAATTACTACTAATCTCCTATGTTTATAGAGGAAGTATTTTCCAAAATATCCAAATTCAGGGCCTCACCACTATACATGCCACCCTTGTGTGTGTGTTTGTGTCAGAGGAAGGGAGAGCCTAGGGCTTTGTAAAAAAAAACCAGGGATTCAGCTTCTATAGGTGATTTGTGAGTGGTTTTTGGGTTTGAGGAGAGGACCAGGCTAGGCCTTGATTGTTCATATGTGTCTTCAGTCTTGAGCAGTGTTTTGGCACATTGCTAGGAATAATACTTCTAGTTGGAGGCAAACACTACATATGTCACCTACATGCATATATCTGAGGCACCCAATTTGCGAATGTGTATCTTGCATATTTGAAAAGATAGTTGCAAAAACATATGCTTATGAATTGAGATCCTAGACAAATAGAATGAAGCTTAGGGGTGGGTTCTTTCATTTTAGAGGCACGAGCATGCGGCCAAAGGTTGTAGCAGTGGCAAGGCCATGGACAGAAGACGCCCATGTTGTTGGAGTCTGGCGATTCCATGATGGCGGAAGAAAGAGATAAACGCAGAGGAAAAGGCACTAGAAGACTAGGAGAAAGCTGGCATCTTGATCTCCTCACCAAAATGGCTTCTTGATCTCCTCCTCTACTTCACTGTTAAGGACATGTATAATAGTCTGTCTTTTAAGATAATCTCTAAGGCTATGTATAATGGTGTGATATCAATTGTTTATAAACATTGCTATGTAGGACGCAAGATGATCTAGAGGAGGGAGAGGGAGCATACAGAATTGGGATGTCTCTTATGCAGTAGTCAATTGTAACATGATAAACAAGATATATTGTATTATAAAGAAACTGTTTATAGAGATATACAACTAGACAACTCATTGTATGAGCTGTCTTTAATGCCATCTATAGGCGATATGGAGAATATTATAGATAGCAGTTGTCTATACCATTGTATATGCCCTAAAGCTTCTATCTCATCTAAAGATAGCACTATAAGCAACATCCAACATTTTATCTCTAAAATTAATTTCTCTAACTATTTTATATTATTTTCATAACATTTACTCCTCACACTTTATTACCGTTCGTGTGGTTTGTGTATTTAGATTGTGTCTAGCATAAGAGATAGCATATTCTTTTTTCCTCACCTTCTCTCCCCCCACAAAGAAATTTGCTTACGTGGTATAGCAAAGAGACAACTGAAGTGACACTATTAGATAAAGCATCTCCAATAATGTTACTTTAGCTATCTCTTAGCTATACCATGCCAACAAATTCATATGTGGAGAAAGGAATTGAGGAAAGAGAAAACGATATCTTTTATGTAAGAGATAATCTGAGCATATAAACTAATGTGAATGGTAATAAATTGTGAGGGAGAAATGTGATTAAAATAATATAAAATAGTGAGATAAAATAATTTTAGAGGCGAATTGTTGAAGATATTATATCTATTGTTGTCTTTAAGTGAGGTAAAAGACTTACAACCTTAACAGAGACTATTATACTCCGTGCCCTAACAAGCTTAAGTAGCAACCATAGAAGCCAATTAATCGCATTAACATCTTGTTTTAGGGAATCAATCGACCATGGCCACTGTGAACAACTGGCTGGCCTTCTCTCTCTCCTCGCACGAGCTCCCGCCCTCCCAGACCGACTCCACCCTCATCTCCGCCTCCGCCGCCGCCACCGACGACGTCCCCGCCGATGTCTGCTTCAACATCCCACAAGGTACATATCCATATATTCATATAGGCATATGCTTGAGTTCACGCTGTAGTCGTAGTACTGATTAAAACATGAAATCTCGTTAATTTGTTATGCAGACTGGAGCATGAGGGGATCGGAGCTATCAGCGCTCGTCGCCGAGCCGAAGCTGGAGGACTTCCTCGGTGGCATCTCCTTCTCGGAGCAGCACCATAAGGCGAGCAACATGATCCCTAGCAGTAGCGCCGCTTGCTACGCGAGCTCGGCCAGTAGCGTTGGATACCTTTACCCCAGCTCCTCCCTTCAGTTCGCTGACTCCATCATGGTTGCCTCCTCGGCCGGTGCCGGCGTCCACGAAGGCGGAGGCATGGTGAGCACCACCACCACCACGACGAATGGTGGCGCTGCCAGTAACAACGGCGGTGGCATCGGGCTGTCCATGATCAAGAACTGGCTGCGGAGCCAGCCGGCCCCGCCGCTGCCGAGGACGGAAGCGGCCGAGGGCGCGCAGGCGGCGCAAGGGCTCTTACTGTCCGTGAACATGGCAGGGACGACGCAGGGCGTGGGCATGCCACTTCTCGCCGGAGAGCGAGGCCGCGTGATGGAGAGCACCTCCACTTCGGCACAGGGAGGGGCAATGGCTGTTCGGAAGGAGGAGGATGGCGGTGGCAGTGCTGGAGCCGGTGCCATGGTGGCCGTCGGTGCGGAGACGGGTGGCAGCAGCGCGGTGCTGGAGGCAGCTGCGGCGGCGGCGAGGAAGACGGTCGACACGTTCGGTCAGCGGACGTCGATTTACCGCGGGGTGACAAGGTAGGGTGCAATCATGAAATGGATCGAACGAGCACAGATTAATTAGATGTTTCTCTTTTTGGATCGAATGTGTAGGTTACATATGATTTATTTCTTTTGATAATGTAGACGTGTAGAGATGTCATTATGTGAGACATGATTGTGACATAGTACTAGCTTAACAAAATCTTTTGCTTTTGATTGGTTTTAGGCATAGATGGACGGGGAGGTACGAGGCTCATCTTTGGGACAACAGCTGCAGGAGAGAAGGGCAAACTCGCAAGGGTCGTCAAGGTACTAATGCTATAGCGATGTTCAAGTCTGTTTAATTGCTACACCGTGGTTAACAATTTTTTTCCCAATGTTGTTAATTGGCATTATGTTTCTTGTTCATTGATCATTTCTGGACCGATCGATCTTGGTTTGTGGGATTGAACTCAACTTTTGAATCTACGCAGTCTATCTAGGTAAGCGAGATTCGGATCGAACTAAATTTGTCCGTGGCATTTGGTCGATGAATCATTGTCTTTCCTGGCTTTTCCATTTATGTAATTTATGATCATCTTGTGACATTGATAGGTGGCTATGACAAAGAGGACAAAGCTGCTAGAGCTTATGATTTGGCTGCTCTCAAGTATTGGGGTCCGACGACGACAACAAATTTTCCGGTACGTATATATTTGATCTTTGAAAAAAGTACGTAATATTTGAACACTTTACTGTCATTATCTGTGAAGAATTGAATCTTTGTTATTGCTCGCTCTTTTATTGGTTATAGATCTAAGGTGAATGATTATCACTTTTTTTTTTGTTTTGTTGCCTGCTTACTGAAGACGCATATATGTTTCTGAAATTTTAGGTAAGTAACTACGAAAAGGAGTTGGAGGAGATGAAGCACATGACAAGGCAGGAGTTTGTAGCGTCTTTGCGAAGGTCAGCATGAAAATTCATGTTGTCAATTCTTTTTACATATAGATGTTTAGCAAATTAATCGATCAACAATGTAATTAATTTGATGCTTCTACCAATCCATATGAGTGCAGGAAAAGCAGTGGTTTTTCTAGAGGCGCATCCATCTATCGTGGAGTAACTAGGTATGCATCTATACATGTACTCCCTACATGCTTTGAGAAAATAAACGCAAGATTGGAAAAGATTAATGATGTTCTACCTGGACACTGTTTAAAGGCATCACCAACATGGGAGATGGCAAGCAAGGATAGGAAGAGTTGCAGGGAACAAGGACCTCTACTTGGGCACCTTTAGTAAGTATACATATGTGCATTGCAAAAAGGCATTTAAACTGAAATTACCGTCTCAATGAGATTACAAGAACCATTTTATATGCACACATTTAAACTGAAGCTATTCCACTTGTTAGAACGGTACGTAGTATATATATGGATGCATGCACAATTGCACATGTATATGACTATTAAAAATGTGACCAGCAAGTCATGTCAAGTTGTATTACACTATCATTTTGTGCATGCTCCTCATGTGGCTAGCTTTTTAAACGTACTTTCCATGTCTAGTGCTACTTTTGTCTCCATTCACTAGTGCAAAGAGTCAAAATACTCAACAAGAAACTGAGCCCTACATAATCTCAAAAAAAAAGATCCTTACAGACTGCTGCCTGCAATTGCAGCAAACTAATTTAGCTTGCAACATAAATAAACTAACGTTGTTAATAAACATCACCTAAACATTTTATTCTAAATAATTTTCCAAAATTTTTATCAATTTTTATCTTTAGATATACGTAAAGATTCGTACACTACCACCTCATCCCATCTAAAGGTCTTTTCCCCACTGGATCTTAATCTAAATATTACAAATTTAGATTACTGCGACCGTGCAGCACGTAACAGTGTGCATCGATGTACGTAGGCACCCAGGAGGAGGCGGCGGAGGCGTACGACATCGCGGCGATAAAGTTCCGCGGCCTCAACGCCGTCACCAACTTCGACATGAACCGCTACGACGTCAAGAGGATCCTCGAGAGCAGCGCGCTCCCCATCGGCGCAGCCGCCAAGCGCCTCAAGGAGGCCGAGGCCGCGTCGTCCGCGCAGCACGCCGGCGTGGTGAGCTACGACATCGGCCGCATCGCCTCGCACCTCGGCGACGGTGCCCTTGCCTACGGCGCGCACTACCATGCCGCCGCCGCCGCCTCTGCGTGGCCTACCATCGCGTTCCAGCTCCAGCCGGCGGCCGCGTCCGCCGGCGGCGGCCTGTACCACCCCTACGCGCAGCCGCTGCGCGGGTGGTGCAAGCAGGAACAGGACCACGCGGTGATCGCCGCAGCGCACAGCCTGCGGGAGCTTCACCAGCTGAACCTCGGGGCCGGCCCAGGCGCCGGCGCGCACGACTTCTTCTCGCCAGCGCTGGCGATGCCCGGCGACCTCGGGAGCATCGACAACGCCTCGCTCGAGCACAGCACCGGGTCCAACTCCATCGTGTACAACGGGGTCCGGGAGAGCAACGGCGGCGGCTACACGATGCCGTTGAGCGCCGCGGCGGCTACCACCACCATGATGGTGAGCCAGGAGCAGGTGGTGCAAGGCCATGCACAGGCGGCACATGGGATTAATGCTAGTAGCCTGAGGGATCACGACGACGGGAAGATCGGTTACGAGAACTTCCTGGTCAGCGCAGAGGCATACGGTGGCGTCGGGAGGATGGTTCCTTGGACGCCGGCCTCGGAGCCGCCGGTGGCGGCCGCGACGAGCAGCAGCGACATGGCCGGGGTCTGCCATGGCGCGCAGCTGTTCAGCGTCTGGAACGATACTTAGGTTCGGTTAGCTAGCTAGGCCAGGCTATCTTCACGTACGTTCAAACACTGACATCACATAACACTTAGGGTTCTTGAGATCATAGAGACCGTCAAGTTGTTACTGTCATGTTGTGTTAATTAGCTCGTAGTTGGAAGGTGTTCTTCTGAAGGGAGGTAATGGCGTGTAACAGTTGCTGTTATTTTGGGGTTCAAGTTCAGAAGGATGTATGAGCCTGATCATTAACTAGTGAATTAATTACTAGATGGGTAGAAATGGAGCTATAGCCTGCCTGCTTGTAAATTGGGAATGGTTGGTGTGGATGGCATGCATGGTGATGCATCGATCTTCACGACATGAAAACGAGCCGATTCTTGTCTACTTCCGTTCTTATGATCAAAGCAGGGGGATCGAAAAGAAAAGATAATTTGGTAACAATTCTCGATGCTACCGTATTGTTCTTATCTATGTTCCTTCAGTTGAAGTGTCGATTTCTATTATCCTGAGGAAGAAAAGTAGTATTTGATAAGATGAATGAATGATGTGTGTCGGTGAGAGATGGGAGCGGAGGGCGCCGTAGGATTGAAACAAATAGAATAATTTTTTTATTAATTTTTTGAAAGTGGTCTTTAATTGGATAGTCTTTTTAAAACGATTTATCAGTTTATCAGTATTTGATTTATTCGTACAAATACTCATACTCGTAATAAATTATTAATTACAGTAAAAAAGTACCCACCCTTGTGGGCGTCCTCATTTGGATCGCGGATTCTGTGAGCGATCAATGCGAGAACACCGCCAGATCAAGGTTGTCCTTGTACTCATCCAAGTTTCTTCATCAACGCTGTCCGAGTCGGTTGGGCTATTCATGGGCCGGCCGTTCGTGGGTATCACGTCCGGGATGTTCGTGGGTCGGACGTTCACCAGTATTACGTCCGGACAATCCCCCATTTTTCTTTTCCTTTGACGATTTTCAAAAATCCAGGCCCCTTACCGAAGGCCATATTTCTGTTGGTTCGGCTAGGCCTTTAGTTGTTTGTATATCATTGCTTTATGGGCCGAATACTCACCGGTATGCCGTCCGGGACAGGACAGTCCCTTCTCTTCGTTTTTCTTACAAAAAATTACAGGCACCCCAGCCCATTACAGGCAGCCCTCTCGGCCCATATTTATTGGGCTTGGTCGATCGTATCGGACGTTCCCACTTGGATCGCGGATTCTGTGCGCGATATGGCCCGGCGCGGCCTTGGAACTCTGCATGAGCCGATTTTTTTTCGTGTGTACTGGGCTGGGCTCGGCCGAGCAATGTACTCATCCAATTACTTGTTCCTGGGCTCTACAAGGCACCAATGGCCCAAATCTCCCAATTCTCAGTTAGTCTCAACTCTCAACCGGCTGCCACCAAGTTGCCTTTTCCTTCTTTTCCTCACCAAGCAAGCTTCCTCCTGCCTGAAAAAGGCCATTTTGATCTCTCCTTTTTGGTTTCCTCCTCTATTAACAATCACACAGATTATTGGAAGAGAACAGATTAAGGGTAAAGTACATAAAGGGGAAAAGAACGCAAAGATTGTTGTTGGTTAAACCTGCTCAATCCATTCTTTCGTGGAGCAGAGCAGATAAGGCAGCCTGAAAAGCTTTAACATGTTTGACAAAGGACACCTTTCTTTTTGCCTTGAGAGGTTGCTTAGCTGCTATGTTTTGGTCAGCGGGCTAGTATATGTGAGCAGTTGAAGCTACACATACCACCCACTTCACAAGATAGAAAATGCTGCAGTTAATTCTCTCCTCTTATCGGATTCAACTTGGTGACTTCCCAGCTGGATTGGATGAATTTGCAGCTATAAATATTGACAATGAAAGAGATATGAAATAACCATCAATGGATAATGAAATGGACTGATACAGTAATACTGTACCAGGCCCGGGCACTGATAACTGTGCACTCAACTGACCAGAAAAGGTTTCACTATGAGGACCAAAGGGCAACATACCTAAGATGCCACACAGTAGATGTTTTCCAGAATAGCTTCGATTTAATTACACCACTGTGAACGTTCCATAAAACGGCAAATTAGGTGCCTGATGAATTGACACCACAACAAACCTTCCACATTGTTACCATTACAGTTTTGCCGTTGAAGATGATGGCTAGGAAATCTTGACTCATTTCATTTGATAAAGAGCACGAGATAGCATGTTTCACCTAAGTGGAAACACCTGGAAAATGGTCAGTTTCGATAAATAAGGCTGTAGCTTTCGCCAGTCGATCTACCGTGGTCAGAGCTTATAAATGATAGGCCTTGAAAAAAAATCCTGGGGTCGCGCAACACGGGTTGCATATTTGTATATTATACTTGCATAGCAATGAGTGTGTGTGTGTGTGTGTGTAATAGCACATCATCTTGAAAGCGCCTTCCACCGTTTGCTATCCGATAGAAAACAGCAAAGTACTGTGCTCTTTTAGATTCAAGTGAGATGAATTCAGCATGCAAGATACACTGCAAATATGTATACAAAGAGCTTTGGCAATTTGCAAGCCAACTTTAATCTGTACACCATGCGTAAATCTCACTACTTTTTTTTCGCACACGCATTCAACACCACATACACCTATACATACACGTGAATACGTCCAATACACACATTTGAGACTAAAGACAGAGACCTAAGATCTTCGAGAGAGCGGGCACACGTTTTAACCACTGAACGCACCCACGTGGTCGAAGCCGGACGGACGGGGCATCCCCTGACGGCCTCCACCAACCGAGCGCATGCTCGGCCGCCATAAATCTTGCTACTTGAATTCGTGTCAATTTACCACAGCATCGCTACTTGAATTCATGTCAATTTACCACAGCACAACTAAAAAATTGAAATGCAACAGGCAAGGAATTCATTGTCTGAATTCACCCCGCTTGACGACCTTGATCGTCAGTCTCTAATATAAACCTAAAACTAACAGAATTATTCCAGACAAAGTAGGCATGGATTTTAGATCAGTTACGAGTCTAACTAAAGATGTACTGATTCAGATTCGTGGGATTTTAAGTACTCACATAATTGCGATAGCTTAGAAATTTACAGTGTTCTTTCAAAAAAAACATAGAAGCAGATTTGTACAAACCATGTAAAGTAGTAATACAACTAAAAAAGGTTATTTTAAATGTCAGTAAAATGCCATATTCTCCCAATCTGAAATCAAGTGGGGGCAAACATAAACATCCGAATGACCATATTAACCCCTTACCATCCCTTACCTGCTCTCTCTCTCAAACCTTGCCACCTTGAACATTATAAATACCCACTCATACCAAAGCCAAAACCATTCGCATCCTCCCGTCTCCTCCTCTCACTTGAGAAAGTATTGTCAAGCCATGAAAATGAGCATCAGAGGCCAGCCAAAGGGTCACCTATGGCTGGTCCTAGCTGTGCTGATTGCAATTTTTGCAATGCTGGGTGAGGGAGCTACCAGCTTGTCATCATCTTCTCTTTCCTTATCACCAACATATGCTCCTGTTATTAAGGTGATAGGGAAGGTGTACTGCTATAGATGCTTCAACGAGGCACACCCAGAAGAATCACATGGGAAGGAGCACCTGAAAGGTGAAATTTTTGCTATGACCCCAGTTCTCATTATCTAATCATGCTAATGTAGTCAGCTTGGAAATATATCAATATTGCTTCTTGCTCATAATTATCTATTTATCTTGCTTAAACATTAGTTTTTTGACATAAAAAATGACTCAAATATATCACCCAGAAGGTCTATAGGATCAGTTTGAGCTTTGTGTTCATTGTTATCTGTTCAAAATTTCAAAAATATGTCAATGGTTTTATAAGAAGAATGTGTAGTTTTACTTTGCTTCCTGGCAGGACGATCTTGTGTTTTAGAAGCCCTACACATACTAGCATGCCATACATACTTACTCAAAATTCAAAACATCAAGTTGCTGACTAGACATGTAAAAAAGCAAACAAATGATGCAATCATTTTAAGAGCGTGCATCTGAATCATGCACTGTGAACCAGGAAACAAACCCGGCGGTTACTGGAAAAACTGGTGGGAACTAGGAGAAAAAACATCCGAATATTTCAAACTTAAATTTAAATTTATAACTGCATAATGCACATCCTAAAATGGTTTAAAACTTTTTTGTTCTAGATTAGCTATTGCATGAGCTAAACATGCTTCAATAGACATCAAGCTCCTTATGTATCACTTGGAGGAGAGGGTTTTACTAGATAGTCAAAATAGAAAGGAAGACTTTTTATGTACAACATCAGGCTCCTTACAAATTTCTAACTAGACATCAAGCTCCTTATATATCAGGCTTGTTACTTCATTAAACACTTTCTAATTAATATTTGCATTATTCCAATTGCTAATTACCTATAACCAATTTTCTTTAGCCTTTTCCAGTTTTGGTAGCGGTTTTTCCGGTTTTTGTAGCTGTTTTTGTGCAGTAACCGTTCCAGTTACCTGTTTTAAAACATCCCAAATTCAATTTTAATATTCGAATTTCAACCGGTTTTTCTCGTTTTTCCGGTTACCGGCCGCTGGGTGGGAACTTCTCTGGTTTTGAGATTTGCATCCTTGCTGTGAATCAAACTGTAGTAAAGCAAGAATAGACTAACAAGATGGATGATGTTTGCAAGCTATTCATGATTCCCAAACATCCTTCTGCATTTCATACTTCTATTTCTTATTTTTTATCATGCTCTGGTGCAGGAGCCATGGTCAAGGTCACTTGTCAGGCGAATGATCAGGCACTAGTGGGATTTGGCTACACTGAAAGCAATGGAAAATACAGTGTGAGCATTACGGGCTTGACACTTAGCAGCACCTATGGGGCTGACTCATGTAAGGTTGAGCTCCATGCAGCACCAGGAGGATCTGACTGCAATGTGCCAATTGAATTAAATTTGTCTGGGCTCAGCATTTACTCCAAGTCCAACGAGGAAGTGGTTCTCAAAGCCAACCAAGTAATGGCATTTGCATCCAAGAAGACCTTGGGATGTTCAAAACCTCACATTCTACCACCGATGTATCCATATAATTCACCACCACTCCCCTACCAGTATCCCTCACCTCCATTTAACTACAAGTTCCCACCGTTGCCATATCAGTATTCACCACCTCCTTTTAACAAGTTTCCACCTCCATCTTACCAGTATCCATCACCTCCACAGAACTCCTACTCTTTGCCACAACCTTACCAACAGTCCACACCTCCAAACAACTACCAAGCTTCACCAACATCTTACAATTATTCGCCACCTCCACACGGCTACAACTCTCCAACATCACCCCACAAGTATTTACCACCTCCATACTACTACAACTCCCCACCACCACAATACCAGTATTCATCACCTCCAAACAACTACGTATCTCCACCACAACCTCACCAGTATTCCCCACCTCCATACAACTACAAGTCACCACTTCTACCATTGTCACCAACACCCCCCTACTACTATAACTCTCCGCCACCTTACCAGTATTCAGCACCGCCATATAACTTTGGATCTTCGCCCCCACCTTACCAGTATTCTCCACCGTTACCTCCAAAACATCTACAACCAAAAGTTCCTCATGCAAAGTCTCCACCAGCATCTTCAATATCTCCACAGCCTCTTTACCACTACAGCTCTCCACCACCACCTCAGCTTGATGACATGTCATCAACACCACCATCTCTGAATTCCTATCAAACCCCACCACCACTGAATCAGCTGTCGTAAGCATCAAGATCAGGGCTCTTGTAAGTTGCTTTTAGGCTCATGTGGTAGAATACAATACCCAATCTAAAACTTTTCATATTATGCATCATATCTTTGAAATTGAATCATAGTAATGTGAATTCTCAACCTTTCAAAATAGATCTTCTAAACTCAAGATATATAGCTAAATTTGCGAGATGATTGTTAAGCAATTATATTCCCTAGGTACAGTGATATGTTACCCACATGATTTCATGCATCTCCTTTCAGGATCAGGATCAGGCGTGAGCAGAATAAAAGTAAGAGTTGAAGTCTTATCTCAAGAAGAAGAAGCGTTGTAGCCGGACTTTTCAGTTTCGTCAGTGTCTAGAATTGCTTAGTGCCGCAGTTTCTAGAGTTGTTTCAGCTTTCATTTCATTGCCTAGAGCTATATCAGCAATGTAATCATAAGACCGATGATCTTTATTAGTATCTCTACTGAATCCAATACATGGTGTGGGTTCCTTACAGCTTTAAAATATTTTCTAGTGTGTGCACTTATTTCTCAAGAAAATGGAACAAAGCAGAGGATCTTGTGCCCTTTTTTAAAAACAGGAGGCTTGCCCCCAATTTCATTAACGAAACTGAAAGAGAATCTTGTGCTTTGACTGGCTAATACACTTATTCCCCTTTTATTCCACAGTTTAGCATCTGTGCAAGATACAACAAATCCAGAAGGGAGCCCTCCACCATAAAAAACCAAGACTCAAATTCTATTCAGTAATCAAAATTGAGCTTAGAAGACAATGTGCACATCAATCACTACTGATCACCTCAAAAGTATGATATCATCAGTAGATCAGTGCGGTTCCTAGATAAAACCATAGATAGGATCCAGCACCCAACCACGCGTCGCAAGTCAGATTCTTCAGTGGGTAGCGCAATTTTCAGGGAAATTTCGCTGCTAAAGCAGAAAAACAACACTCAAATATTGTATCTTTCGGACGGATCTCGTGGTATCTGCACTGGATCATTCGTCTGTAAGTGAGGAGGGAAACCTACGCAGCCTATCAACACGAACTAGTAACTTAGAAGGCGACTCAGAAATCAGCTCACCGGAGAAGAAGATGGTGGCCGTGGAAGCGGCGGTCTCTGATCATGTGGCCCGCATCGCCGAAGTTGGCGGCGCTCAGGGCCCGCGATTACCGGAGCCAGGCGGCGCGGCGGCGGATCCGCTCGACGTGGAAGATCCGGGCAGTTTGGGTGCGCTTGGGCCTTACGAAAGCGGACTTCTATTCGGGCTGGGCCATCGGGGCCACGTGTACTGCGCAGTGACGTCTGTCTCGGCGGTTACTTTTCTGCGTCAGAACTCGAGAGTGCAGTGCGTTAAAAGAAATCGCAGTAGAAGAGATGAACCGTAATGTAATCATATAATTAATCAATTGTCACACATAAAGTAGAATGAAGTAAATTAATTATAGAGGAGATACTAATTAAAAGAGTATATCAGAAAAAGTAGCCTTTATTAATTCTCAGATGTGATTATATGATACAATGATTTTTCTATTTATAGTCTAAACCAACCAGAAGTAATTCTGTTATTCATCTACACCGTAATCTTCTATATTTCATAACACTCCCCATTAAGTAATACCACGGTATGCACATGTCTCATTAAAAACTCCTTCAAAAATCCAGTGGGAAAAAAGTGAAGGAGAAAAGAGTACATCTCACTTGTTGCCTCATTAAAAACCTTTACGTGAGAAAACTTCGAGAAAAACTCATAAAGTGAAAAAATATAACATTTATATCTTCAAAATTATGTAAGTCTTCTGAACTTACATAAGAGTTATGATTTATGGATTTACTCTCCTTGAACATTGTAACTTTTTAAACCATCTTATACATATGCCTCGAATACACTTATAAAAACTAGATGTTGAAAGCGATTTTATGAATAAATCTGCTAGATTATTATAAGATCTAGCATTAAATACATTTATCTCTTCGTTCTTCTGGAACTCATAAGGATAAAAGAATATATAAGCAATATGCTTTGTGATATTACTCTTAACATAGCCCATTTGCATCTGTACAACACAAGTGGTATTATTTTCATAGATAATAGTGAGGTTATCAATGGTGTTCATGTCATATAACTTCTGGATATGGTTAACCATCCGCTTAAGCCAAACACACTTCGTGATGCTTCATAATGCGATTATTTTTGAGAAGTTGGTAAACGTAGCTACAAAGATCTGCTTAAATGCGGGATGCCAACGCGGTGGGTGACCAGGCTTGGGAGACCAGCGCGGCGAGCGACGGTTGGACTCGGGAGGCCGGCGTGGTAGGTTGCGACCAGGCATGACAGAGCCGACGATGGGCAATCTCGAGTACGTGGGGCTCAACAGCGCCGGGAAGGCTGACGGCGAGCAACTTCAGGTGCACAGGGGAGGCCGGCGACAGTCGGTTCAGGCGCGGGTGGCCAAGTGGCCTTGGGTGGTGGTGACTTCAGGCGCAGGTGCCCGAGTGACATTGGGTGGCGGCGGCTTCAGGCTGTTGGCGCAAACCTTCAGGTCGGCTAGCGAAGGGCAGCTACCGGAGATGGCCACTTCGGGCGGCGACTTGGTAGCGAGTTCGGCTACGCTGAGATCCGGTGGAGGTGCTAGGCTTCGGGCGACAATGATCGCTGACGGCCGGCGGCTTCAAGCGCCGACAGTGATAGCATAATACCAAGGATTTGCATGTGCGATTTGATTTCATGATTTGGGCATCGGTCAAAACTTCTAATCTATTTTTCCCAATCCGATCTAAAACATGAATAACTGATTCTATTGGATTCTAGAATTTAAGCACAAATCACATATCAATCTATTGCTAAGAACAATTTACATAAGGTTGATTTAATCATGGTATTGCTAAGGGATAAAGAATCAATCTAGATTGAAATAAGAGCAACAATGCGCAGTAGATTGGTTCGTGAGTTACATATCGTGTACCTCGTAAAGCTGATCGTGCTGATAATGTGTTAAGAAATCGATGTGAATCAGATGAGTGGCAACACAATCAATCAATCACCACGCATGAAGTAGAATGAAGTAGATCAATCACAGAGGAGACATCAATTGAGAAAGAATACCAAAAAAAGTAATCTTTATTAATTCTTAGATTTGATTATATAGTATAATGACCTCTCTATTTATAGTCTAAGCTCATTAAAGGCACTTCTGGTATTTGTTCTCACCGTAACCTTTTAAGTTTCATAACATGCAGCACACATGTGGTGTATCGCACGATGCACTACCTACCTAGCACACCAAGACATGATTCATTGCATCCTTGCATCACCATTGGATTTGCATCGTCGGATTCGAGTAGATGCATTCTAAGAGTTCTTTTCGTCTAAATAGACTGCTTAGATAAATATTTAGTTTATGTTTCAAACATCATCATTTCTCAGAGATTTCATATGAAAGGCTCCGTGTGCTCTGATCTTTGGTACCAATATAGGACCTAATAACAAAGGGTTATATTAGGGAGAAGCTTGCTAGAGGCTCTTGATTCTTACCTATCATTTTCCGAAAAAGCGAGTAAATAGATAAATGTCTTGCTTGTTTCAACTTCAGCTTCTGACTTTAGTTCACTATTTCTAAGTTTCGTTTTTTATGACTTTTTGTTTTTTATGACTTTTTGTTTTTTTGAGCTTTTTTATTTTTTCGTATTCGTTTGTATTGTCCGTAATGGACTAGTCTGTTTTTTATTTTTACTTTTTTAAAATTTAATTACACTAAATAAGCCACTATCAGTTACAATAAAAAATAAGCCAACTACAATATAAAATAAGCTATAAGACAGTTTATTTAAGCCAAACTGAACGACCCCAAAAGGTGGCAAACAGACGAAAGAAAATGGCAAGATGGGAAAAGGTTTTTTTTTGTACTATTTTCTTTCAAATGAAATATTTTTTCAAGTCAGGATTTACTAGTTGATTGTAATATATACTATAACAATTTCATTTAGATCGATTAAAATTATATACATGTATTTCTTTATGAGCTTTTATATAAATTATTTGTTTATAAATCAAAATAAAAAACCACTGACGAACACTCTCGCGGTTTTTTACGTGCCGACGATGAGCTTGAGGCTGGCGTTGCAGGAGGGACAGAGGGTCCAGAAGCACCCCCAAACTTTGATGCCAACGGAATATGACTGACATATTCTCTGCCGCTGCTATTGGAGGCCTGAGGCTAAGCCACATCCAGTCCGACTGCCACGAATCCAAGCCTCCAAGCGACTCCTGTCTCCTTTTTGCCTGAATGTTATCCATACATCTTGATCTATCCGTGCACCTCGAGGTGGGTGCGGGTACAGTCGTCGCTACAGCATGGTTTACTACATCTATCCATTATTTAAAGCAGGAAGCAAACTGCCCCTGTCTTTCGCTCAGTACTGGGACCAACAAACACTAAATGCAGAGTTTACCTCGAGATCCAATTCTCACCAACTCCAATCCAGATGCTGCTATGCTAAACCAAAACATGTTCATGCTGTAACTTTGATTCCTTTCAAAAAAAAAAAGAGGGGAAAAAGGTGAAATGGAGAGAAGTGTTAAGGATATAAAGTTGTAGTAGGATATAGAGTTTGTATTCTATTTCACATATGCCTTATCTCTATATGGCATATCTCTTTGTACTCCTATATATATGGTCCCTTGGACCTCATATCAATACACACAATATTCATAACATGGTATCAGAGCTAAGGTTAATACCTCTCTAACCCTAGCCTCTCCGCAAATCTTCCGCTGCTGCTGCCCCCGGGAGGATCATCTCTACTCCTGGGGGTGGCTACCTTATTTTTCGGGCCTCCTGATCGGCTAATCGTTGCCGATCTCTACTTACGTCGGATCCGGCTCTCCGGCTCGTCTTCGTTGCCCGTGTGCCCGCGTCTGCACCGGATCTGGGCTCCCTGCTGTTGCCGCCAGCGCGTTCGCTTGCCATCGCTGACGGATCTCGCCGGGTTGCCGTCGACTCGTGCTCGACGCCTCATCTCCGGCCGCCGCCGCCGGGCTCTTACTCGGAGCAGGCCACCGTCCCGTCGGATTCGCCCGCCGACTCTACACCCGTCGGCCTCGCTCTGGTCGCTCGGCGGCTCTCCGGCCGTCGGCCGCTCGCCGCTCCGCCATCGGTCATTGTCGCCCGCCGGCCGTCCCGCGCCGCTTCCCCGCCGCCTACTCGGGCGCTCGCGCTGCCAGGGCCATCGCCCGGATCATCTCGAGCACGCCGCCTCGATCTCGCCGCCGGCCCCTGGTCCGTCGGCTGCGCCTCCTCGCTGCTGACGCGCCGCCGCCGCTGCGCGCAATGACACCCGCCGACCGAAGGTGCACCCGCCGCCGAAGGCCTCCTGCCGACGGCGTGATCACTGCACCCGCCGGCCGGGACCGGCGCCAAGACTCTTGCTGGCTGCGATCTGCTGGCTCTTTGCCTACGCGAGTGGAATACTCAGAGATAAGCCGTGCAAGGTAGATAGCTTCCAAGGGAAGCTAAGAAAAAAAAAAGATAACAAAAAAAAAAGATGCTACTCTCTGTGTGTGGCGTCCTCCACTTCGCTGCCCTCCATGTGCGTCGTCGTCGTCTCCACTTCATCCGTTCCGCTACGTCCACTCAAATCTATAGTCTTTATCTCCAGTTCGTCTAAGCCATGCGTGTCCATAAATTTTTGTGTCAATCAGTCGATTGCTTTGCTAGCCTCAGTCCATCCTTTAGGTTTTAGTGTGATTTTTCGCATAGCAGCAAACGCCGCTCTTTTCGTTGAGCCGCGTGCAGTCGTCGTCGCTCTTTTCGGTTCGTCTTCGCGGATCGCTTACCGTTCGGATCGGTCTCATTCGTGCTAGATCCGGACTCCTCCATGGGCAGCCTCTCGCGTCGCATCCCCGAGCTTTTAAAGCCGCCGCGCTTCTTCTGCACTGCGTTTCTATTGCGCTTCTTGTGCACTACGCCGCCGCTGTCTCGGTTTATGATGTCGCCGCTCTTCTTTCTGAGCCGCCGCCCCGAGCTTTTAAAGCCGCCACGCTTCTTGTGCACTGCGTTTCTATTGCGCTTCTTGTGCACTGCGTCGCCGCCGTCTTGGGCTTCGATCTGCTTTATGGGCTATCGCACAATCTCGGATGGAGATCTTCTATTTTCGACACAACTTTCAAGAGCCGCATGCTACGACGACGTTTCAAGACTTGGATTTTAGATTTTAGTGTCAACTCTTTCAAATGCAATGCTATTGCATACGCCTTGCATTTGAGGGGGGGTGTTAAGGATATAAAGTTGTAGTAGGATATAGAGTTTGTATTCTATTTCACATATGCCTTATCTCTATATGGCATATCTCTTTGTACTCCTATATATATGGTCCCTTGGACCTCATATCAATACACACAATATTACAATATTCATAACAAGAAGAATCTGCAATATAAAAAATGGGGTTGGAGCTTGGAAGCAGCTGTAAACTAAACTGCTCTGCACTCTGCAGAAAATAAGAAATTACCAAAACGCCCTCCCACAGTCTTACTGCTCTGTCAGTCCTAAGTCCAATAAAGGGCTAAAAAGAGGAGGAGAAACGGGGAGGACTCCTCGCAGCTCGCGAAGGCCGGTCTGCACCGCGATCCGTCTAGGTGGGCGTTCGGCTCTGTTCCGTTCTCGCCGCCGCTCGCCTGGTTTTCTTTGATCCTGCCGTTCTTTTCTATTTCAAGGACCAACCTTTGCGGCGGCTTATTGGTCAGTGCTGTTAAACTCTTCTTTCCATACCAAGTTCGATTCTAATCAGTACGAGTGATGCGGTTGTTCCATCTTGGATGTCTGTTCATACTCATACTCTCGTAGAGCGGCGGCAAAGAACTGATCAGGAGGAGAGGAGATATGCCCCCCCCCCCGGGTTGTTTAACTGTTGTTCGAGGAACAGGGCAGGCCTGTTTCTTGATCAGTGCAACTGTTTCGCGTGCGAGTGTTCACCGCAGCTTTTTGGATTTTGGTTAGAGAACTTGTTCGAATCACTTCGGTATTGGTTTCATAGAGATGGGGTGCGCGATTTTATGCTGCGGTAACTGCTTCAGTTTGCTAATGTTCTTGATCCGCTGGGGCCCACCAGAACGGAAGGTGTTTAGGAGTTAGGGTTAATTGGATTAAGAGAATAGAACTTTGGTTTGGTTTGGATGTGTTCTTGGTGAGGGTGAGTGAATTCGCACATTCCAAAGTGGCTCTTTTCCTCGGGTAGTTCAGTTCTGAATCCACTAGAACATCTCTATGCATCGCATTGTGCATTTCTCTCTTCTCCTTTTCCCATTTTTTGCGAAAACGCAGGAGATTTGTGTTTCATTCTTAAGAAGAAAAAGGGGTACAAATAAAGAGGTGGAAAGAAAACGAAACAGAGGCACAGAGGAGGGAACAGCACTGGAATAAAGAAAGAAAAAGACCAAGAAAGCCTGGTTTGATAAAAACTACTCTTGCCGCCAACTACTCTTACTGAAGAGACTGGCTATGCAGCACGGTGGTAGAGAGCTCCCCAAGATTGGATTTGATGGATAACGACCAAGCATAGAATTCGTTCTTGATACATTGGACAGACTCCTCGATGTCTAGTTGTCCCTGATCGTGCCAAAGTTTGTTCCGCTCCTTCCAACTCATCCAATTGAGCAAAAATTATTAAAGAGTCTATTCCTTTGCGCTGAGAGTGAAGGACGGACTGTCTAAGAGCCGCCCAATGATCCTGAACAGTCTGTGCGGTATAATTGACCGTGCTACTGAGCAACAACCAGGAGAGAGTGCAGTGCCACAGTTGCTTAGCCACCGGGCAAGAGACGAGCAGATGATCTACTGTTTCAGGTTCTTGCTCGCAAAGAAGGCAATTGGCGGGTGCCGGAATGCCTCGATTTAAGTTCTTCAATTTGGATGCATTGTTCGGAGTTGTGTTCTAGTTTGAGGGACTCTAGATGATTGGTCTATTGTTCTTTGGTGGATAAGATATGAAACTGAATTGGGCTCTGTGTTGGAGAAGGGGGAATAGTAATACTGGTTGTGCACCCTGCCTTTGCTAAAGGAATTAGCCTTTTGTTTTGTGATTAGTCATGTCATTTTTTATTTGTTTGTCTCCTCTTTAGCCAGGTTTTCTTTGAAAAATCTTTGTGATAGCTAGTTGGCAATCAACGGCAAATTTGCTTATGTCGAGGAAAAAAAACCATGTATACTGTGTCATCTTTGATTGTTATTGTGTTCATGTTTGAACAGTTCTTTTCTTAGTTACCAATTCTGTTTCTTTTCACAGAACATAATTGATTCTTCTTTGCTGGAGTTTACCAATGTCAGCAGGGGCCACTTTAAACTGGATTAAAACCCCATTTGACACCCGAAGATTTCATGACTTTTATAGTTTAAGGTCTCTCCCTCCCTCACTGTTTCAAGTCAATCCTTTGAATGGCTTCCTTTCATTTTGAAACTAACAATTGTAACCATTTATTGTAGTTTTAGACGCCGAAACAGTTTTGGATCAATTCAACCTTGCTGGTTGGCAGCTGATCAGGACACATCCCTATTCAAAGTTCATGTGGCTGCAGGTTACTCGGACTCAGTGCCAGATGCAAAGTACACAAGAGATCGGGGTTACCATCCTCTTGAAGAAGTTAAAGAACGTCCAAAGAAAAAGGATCTTTCACTGACAGATGTAGAAACAGCTAGGACAGTTGTAGAGGTAACCAAGTGCAACTAAGCAGTGCTTTTGTTACTAATGCGTCTAGTCGTTCTAATGTTGCATTGGGAATTTGGGATGACCCAATTCCATAGTATAAAATGCCTCAACGTAACTCCAAGTATACAACTATAAATCTGTAAAAGCTAACAAAAATCCTCCTGTTGTACAACAAGTAAACTAATGTTTCTATATTTTTATCTAATAGCTTACCATATGCTGTATAACATTTCCATCTTGTCTAGGCCAATAGCAAGGGATTGCTTATATTTCCTGCAAGGGTGCATAATGAACCTCATCGACATGTTGCTTGGTCAGAGTTTCAGTATGTTGTTGATGACTATGGAGGTAATACCTTAATGTGCAAGAAAAGTTTTTATAATATGGGCTTCATAGTGCTCCTCTTGTGAACCTAACACTCTGTGAACTTATGTACAGCCATTTTCTTTCAAGTACCTGACAATGGGAACATCCTGGAAGATGACGCTGCAAACAACCCTGTGGTAAGATCACTTCTGTTTTCTTTTCTGTTGGTGTCTCTTGACAAGCACAGATGTTTTTGTATGATCACTAGTGCTATACCAAAAGGGTCACAGTGGTTGAGTTTTTCCATAGTGATTTGGTATCATGTGGACCCTGGGATATACCATCCACCTAGTTTAGTGCTGCTTCCTTCATAATGTTTCCTTGTTGACAATGGTGTTATTCTCGAGTGTAAACTGTTGTGCACAAATATTTTGATGGGGATGGTGTTTTTGCTTAGCTGTTATTGAAATGGCATTTTAATTGCAGACAGTTTTGATTGGAATGGATGGTCCTACTATTGGAGAAACAAGTGTGATAATCAGCGATTTTAGCGATTATATGCATGTCAAAAATTTTGTAGACATGCCTGATGAGAACTACAGCAAGGTTTGCTAAGAAAGTTTTTAGCTGCTTTCAGCTAGTATTATCAGTCAGTTTTCTATTTAGCAACAGATCCTGTCGTTATTGATGTTTCCATTGTGAAATGTCACAGATTGATACAGAAATAACTGATATTCTTATAGAATGGGGGATGCCATCAACGATGAGTGCAATACATCCAATTTATTTTGCAAAGTGTCTGACAAAGGTAAGCCATCAACAGTTATTGCAGATATCAGCAACCATTGATGTAGTGAAACAGACAACAATTTAACTAGGAAAGCTTTTATCAGTGTGATGGAGGGTAACAATGTACATACTCTTAAGTGCTTACATCCTATGCTTCAAAATAATCTATTAAACTTGTACTGTTATGAAGGGTTCAAAGTTGACCTTCTAGTTAATAAAAGTAACAGCCTTGCCCTGTCAGCTTGACACATGAAGACCAAACAAAAAAAGATAGAAAATTCAAGATGTGGTCGCATTTATTTAAAGATACAGATACACACTCTGTCAACTGGAACACGGGAAAAAAAACAAATTGTGCACTCAGCCAATCAAAGAAAAGAAAGACAAACAGCACTTTTGTGTCTCTCTGAGATATGCATTCCACCAGTTAGTACTGGTGGTGGATGAAAGTTATGCTCAAAAGTGAGTAAAATGTTGAAGATATATCATTTTAAAGAACGGAGTGAATTTTGAATCTGTAAAACTGAACTTATTATATCATTTACTCTAAATTTCCTCTAGCAGTTCATTAAAGAGTAAAATGTTTTAGCAAGCATATTTCATAACCTGGATTATCACAAGGAGCACTATGTTATGCCCATCATTCATCAAACCACTCAAGTTTCAGAGAGCTAGACAATCACATTATGTGTTCGGTTGTCATGCAGGCTGTTCATGATAATCATGGGGAAAAGATGGATAGTCCATCAAATGGTCTCTCTATTGTAGGATATCTGAGACCTGCTTTCATAGAAGAAGAATCTTATCTGAGGAGCTTATTTCATGGTGAATGCAATGGTGATAGTTATTCATCTGATTCGAGAGGTACTTCTTAGCCTGCTCTTGGTTACATCCATCAGTGCTATTCTTTGATCCGGTTTTTTGTTCTAATAAATAGTAAATCAAACAGATGAATACAACAGAGAACGTGGGCCAGCTTCTGGAACCTATGGCCCAATTGGTAATTTGATCAGTTGAGATCTTTCATTCAGTTACCCCCTTGCCTTCAGTTTTTCTGCGACTAATGGTAAGTGAATATTCAGATGATGATAAAGAGAGATTTGACTTCAGTGATGTGGGAAGTAGCACTGATTCAACAATCTACAAGCTGGAGATAATGACAATTGAGCTGTTTTCCATCTACGGGAAGCAGGTATGGCCTTCCCTCTTCCACCCAATGTATTGCGTCTATATTGGTTCAGAATATGCACATTAGTGAAGAAAAGGAAAGTTTGGTCCATGCATTCCTTTGTACAGGGGAAATGGGAGATTATTAGCATTGTTTTCTTGGCTTGGTAGTCATCGTCATTGCTTCCATTCTGTTGTTTGCTGCAGTTGATGATTGATCCACAAGATTTTCAAGATGCAGAACCAGATCTTCTTGCAAATTCTGCTTCAGAAATTATAGAACGCATCAAAGAAAACAGTGATCAGTGTACCATGGCTCTCAGGTCCCTCTGTCGGAGGAAAAAAGGCCTTACCATCGAGGTGTGTTTCGGTTCTTTAATGGCTTAATCATGTGCCTTACTCCTTTGGGTGCATGAATGAATGGGAGAACTCTGTTTCTGACTGTATATTGCCAATTGGATTAATACTTCTACTTTTATAGAGTAAGCTAGATTTGCAGTATGATATGTTTTACGGGAGTTTCTTTTTAAAAAATATGTTTTATAGGAGGCAAGCTTGATTGGCGTTGACAGTCTTGGTATTGATGTAAGAGTTTTTTCTGGCTTGGAAGTTCGAACTGTTCGATTTTCATTTAATGCACAGGTTAGCTCTTAGGCTTATACTTCTCACATAACCTCTGGCCTTCTCATGGAACCCAGATTAATCATTCTGAGCCTTTGGTTTCAGGCGCTTTCTGAACGTTCAGCTGAAAAGAAGATCAGGCGAATGCTTTTTCCGCGTTATCAACGCAAGACTGTAAAAGCTTCCACTGAAGATGAATATTAAACTCTATACTTCTTTTCCCTTCGAACACCTAAAAATGCTGGCTAGGAGACAAGGGTGTAGAGGGAATCAGCACAAGATCTATAAGGCCAATTTGTTAGGAGAAGTGCGCATCCATCGATTATGAAATGACCTCAAGGATCAGAGTACTCGATCAAGGTTTTGACCTCATCGGTGATAGAAAGGTTGATAACCCATGGTTTCTGACAAATAAGGTGGTGGTCTTGTAAAGTAGCTTCATTGTATGCAGTGTGATTCGATGCTGGTGGCAATCTGCAACTGACCAAGTTTCATCAACCATAAATTTCCCACTGAAAAAGAATAAGCTGTAAGAAAGGCCAGATTAATAAGATCTCTTTGGCCTGAAATATATTCCTCTTTTTACTGCAACTTGTAACTAACTAACTGTCATTTTTTCATGCCTGAATAAATGTACCTCCAATGTCAGCATGTCGCTGTTAACATCTTGATGGTGTCACATTTAACAATCAGCTTTTCTGTCTGAAGCCTGAAAGGCGTGCGTACTTCGTCATGAGTGCTAAGTTACATCAGGTAGAAAGCATGATTATTGCTTACCGTGTTGTGGATTAAAGAAACTCTATGGAATGGAATGGGCCCAATTTGTTTGTTGATGAATAGCCTTTTTTTTTGTTCAGAAAAGCGCCTTTCTGCTGCCGTTTCTCTGATAAGATTGTGGCTGAGGTTTAGCTGATAATGTTTGCGCATCGATAGTGGCCGTCGCCGTCCTGAACGAAATGTTGACGCCTTCTGCGAACTCGATACACGACCGGTGCCACTACGTCTCTTTCTGGCCGTGGCGCTTTTGGGTAAATGGATTCGAGGAAGGCTGATGGAGACGCCTTTGGCGCCATCTCAGAAGGCTGTGGAAAAAGAGCGCCGGAAAATGGGTGGATGGAACTAACCGGCGGGCGGTTGCCGGGAACGCCGGCGCGGCTGACGGAAGAGTCGGGCCGGAGGCGCATGTGCAGTGAAGTCTCCTCGGCGAGGTTGCATCAGAGGCGCCTCTGCTCCGGTGTTTGCCAATTGCCAATCACAACTTGACATCTTGCAGTGTATTTGTTAGGATACGGGTAAGCTATACTAGTTTAGATCGAAATTTTCTATCGTGTAAAGTAGGAAACAATACGAGTAAGAGATTCTAAATCATTACCACTAGTCGTATAGCACAGCGAAAGTAGAGTTGAAGTGACTGGTTCAACAAAGCATGTGTTGATGTAGTGAAAATAATCGATCGTCTTTTGGCTAACTGTTTCCTCTTCGTGATCATCTCAATCAACACCGTAGTCACAGTAGCACCTCTATTGAGGTCCACACGTCCAAAAATGGTACGTCGTGTGTCGGTGTGCTAGTATCAGCGTGCACGACAAGGGTAGTGACAGGTGAGGTGGCGGGTAGGGTTTCAATGGGTATGTCTCGGAAAACCTCCCTCAGCCCCGTACTTTTCTTTATAGTATTGATTTGATATCCCTATAGTTATGTTCTGCGAAACATGATTATTAATCAATACATATGCTGATATATAAATCATAATTATCTCACATAATGACATAAGCTTAGAAATAATTTAGAATAACATCAAAACATGAATAAAGAGTTTTACGAATAAGTCATATACTTGTTGATTAATATGAAAGATATTTATTTAAAGAATAAAATAATATACTTATTTAAAAATTATAAATATAAATTTAATATAATCATCTATATAATTACCTTTAAAATATATCACTAACAATATTTTCCTCCATCTTGCATCTTGTAGTTTGCGAAATTTGTCCTAAACGCAAAAGCATCACGTTTAGCAGTGGAGCATTGGTGCCTGAGTGTAAACCAGTCACTCGGTTCGCTTTAACAAGTGGCACTGTCTATCATCCAATATAATATTCCGAACAAGCACAAAGCAGCCAGGCCATATTCCACACAAGAAAGATAAATCACTAGAGACACAGAGTATAGGGTAGAGAAGGAGACACCACGCGCAAGAAACTTCCTCGTCGTTTCGTTGTAACCCGTACGGCCAGAGAGCGACGCGAGCGGAAAGATTGGCAGGTAGGTTTTTTTTAAGCTGATAACTTATAGTTTATAATTTAAATATTTAAATTCTAATTATTTATAAAAGATAGTATATAGAGAAAAATAATCACATGTAATTTTAGATAGTACAGCTGAACTCAGTACATTTTTTACTATAATTTTTCTATTAATCTCACTTTAAAAATATATATTATTTAAAAATTAGTTACTATAAATAGTATATATATAAGTTATATATAAACTAAAAAAACTCAGCTTAGGGGCGTTCATTTTAGCGATAGTTTCTGGTTTTTGGTTGAAATTTCACTGTAACTGGTTTTTTTACTGTAGCTGATTTGGCTTTTTAGGTATAATTAATTTAAAAAAATGTAAAAATAGAAAAAAAATATTAATCTATTAGGGATAATACAAAGGAACACGGGAAAAAACAAAATACAAAAAAGCTTAAAATATCTAAAATTATTTAAAAAAATAAAATACTGAATAGTGAGACAAGCAGGGCAGCAGCACGCGGAGGGAGAAGCTCCAAGAAGCAATCAATCAAATCAAGCGCGAGCCCTCACATCTCCGGGCGCTGAGAGACGGCGGCCACGGGGCACCACATGAGTAGGGCTCGCCTGGCCGGCCCGCCCGTCTCGTAGCGTGCAAGCTATGCGACGACGAGAAAAACCAACACGCCCAAAGAAAAGAGAGATCGAGTCGTTATTGGTCCCGTTCCGCCCAAAGAAAAAGAGAGATCGAGTCGCCGTTGGTCTGTTATTTTCATATTATACCTTAGAGCTTACAATTTTCCTCAACAAATAAATATACGATTCATTTATCATCATCACGAAACGAATTATTAAAACAGATTTTTCAAAGTAACATATTAATATTCGTTGCGTTCATACAAAATAAGTGCTTGTGGCAGGATAGGCGAAAAGGACGCGCCGGTTAATGCCATAACGCGTCGCCGGCCTGTTGCTTGGAAGCAATGCTACCGCGCGCGACGAGTCGCCGTCGAGAAACTAGAGGACCAAACGGAGGACCAAAGGCAGTCGCACGTACCGCTCCACCGTCCGGAGAGGAAAAACTAGAGATGCTCCTCGTAGCTGAAGATTGTTTGGTGGACGAGTTGTACCGTTCTCACCGTGTGCAAATTATGGTGTGCTGGTCTGCATTAGTTGCAAATTAGACTAATCATCCGGCGATGAATGAAAGCTTGTACAAATCGCTTTTCCTTGGGAGGTACTAATCACCTTTTGTTCTGGTAGCATCGAAAACACTTCCCATCTATACTGTGTCCGGTACAGGGACATGTTGTTGACGCCTTTACGTAGCAAACTAGCAAATTGCTCCGGAAAATAGTTCCGACAGTGAGAAAAGACGATTCAATTGAACGGTTCCAACATGTGTCACATACATTTAAACTTGCTCGACCCGCATAACTTTGCATATTCTGAAACAAACGTTAACTATCTATGTAGCACTCCGCTAAAACAGTCTCTCGAATTTTTTTTTTGACCCCAGTCAATTTTTGTTGGACCGTCGGACCTAAACAGAGACATAAGCGTGTTCTTTGGTTTTTGGCTTCGGTTTCGGCTTCTCTAAAAACCGAAATAAATAAAACAATTTCTTCAAACGATTTTCCAAAACTACTTTTCAAAACAATTTTTTAAGTCTGTTGGTGCGTGCGTGGTCCGCATAAAAAAATACATCCATAACTGTTTCAAGAAAATATATCCAAAAATTACCAGCCGCAAAAAAAAAGGAACCATTAGAGACTAGTATCACTTCGCAACAACCCTATCTCGCGGCTAGATTGAGGGTGCACTCAAAGCAGTGACGGAACGCCGCGTTCGGCGTCAGGTGCACTGTAGCTACCTTTACGCACACTGTAGCTGTTTTGGTGTTTTCTATTTTTTTTGTTTTTTCGAATTTTTGTGTTTTATTTTTTTTATATTTCTTTGTATTGTCCGCTTTAGATTATCATACCGTTTTTATTTTTATATATTTTTAAATTTAATTATACTTAATAAGCTAATTCAGTTACAGTAAAAAAATAAATTAATTATAGTAAAATTTTAGCAAAAATAAAAAACTATCACTGTTTCAAACGCTACCTGAGCTCGCGCTGGAGAAATAATCTAGGCAGTGAGCCGGAGCTGACTTCACCGAAGACGAGGCACTGGTGCCCGTGTTGATGAGATCGCTGAAGATTTGGAGATGAGACGGAGACGCATAATTTTTCAAGCACATCCAAATATTACAAATTCAACTGAGGTTGCCTTTTTTCCGGGGTGTTAAATAGCAAAACGACAACAACATCAACAACATCTTCGTACAGATGACAACGGAAGAACACGTGCTACTGCTGCGTGGGTCCCACCTGACGCCAACGGCCGAGCCCGCGCATCAGTAACCGCCCTCCTTAAATACGAACACGACGATCGCAGCCCACCACTGATACACTCGGATCATCCGATACTACTACTACTGCCAGTCCAGTGTATCATAGCGCCATGCCAACGGCCGACGCCGTCATCAAGCCGTTGCCGCGAGCGCTTTCCCTCGCGGCGGCGGCGGCGGCGACGGCGGCGACGTCTCTCATCATCATCTCCGTCGTCGTCTCCCGCGCACGCTCCCACTCCTCCTCGCCTCCCCCGTCCACCAGCGCCTCCACCACCGCCGCGCTCCCCCCGGGCCCCGCCCCATCGCCGCTCCCGGAGCACCCCCACCCCCCGCCGCCGCCCGTCCCGCCCTGCCCGCCCAACGCCTCCCACCTCATCCCCTGCCACGAGCCCCCCTCCGGCGAGCGCCACTGCCCGCCGCATCCGCCGCCGCCACCTCCTCCCCACCCGCCTGAGGACCCACCGCCTCACCCGCCTCATCCCCCGCACCCTCCGCCGCCGCCACCCTGCCGCGTCCCGCCGCCTCCCGGGTACCGCCCGCCTCCGCCGTGGCCCGCTCGGCGGGAGCGCGCGCGGTTCGCGAACACGGAGCTCCCTCTGCTCACCGTGCCCAAGGCGGCGGTCGTTCAGGAACCCGTGCGCGCGCGCGGGGAGTGGCTTGTGTTCCCCAAGGGGGTGGGGACTTACGTCGAACAGCTGGAGCGCATGGTGCCGCTCCGCGGCGGCGCGGTTCGAACGGCGCTCGATGTAGGATGCGGGGTGAGTTGTTGAGTTCTAAGAATTTGCTGTTTTTTATCTGAGATGTTGGTGTTGGATTAAGGTCCTATTCTTTGCGGTTTCTAAAAGTCGTTTTTAGCTTTTGCTACAGTAACTAATTTTTAAACGTAGTATTTTTTTAAGATAAGGTCTACAAGTTAACTGTAGTACACGTTAAAAAACTAATATCTGTACCATCAAAAATCGTAAACGAGTATCTCTCTTTCTGCAATCTCTGTCACAAACAGTCAAAAAGCTATCAATCACAACCAAAAATCATCAGCCGTAGTAAAAAAGAACAGGCCCTTAACCGTATCTCATCTGGGTTATTTTATTTTGTCGCGTCTCACGTTCGAGACGTTACATATGTTCGTAGTCAGTGCTGAGTTACTGCATGCGTTAAGTGAATTTAGTGTGTGTTAAGAAAGTGCGTATGTTTATGAGTATCATGAATATCTCAGACGTAAGATGGTACATCGTGGAGAGCTGAACGTGGTGTGAAAGTCAAGTTAGTTACTTTGTTTTAGCAATATAAATATCAACGAAGAAAACACCACAAACCGATTCAAAGTGGCACAAAAACTATTGTGTTTGAAATCGTTGTTTTCCCGTGTGTCCAGGTGTTTCCCATGTATTTGAGTCCTGCTACAAGTGATCGTGAACGAGTACAGGTCTCGTGGTCGTGTACGAGCACAGGCTGTGTTGAATCCTCGTGGTCGTGTACGAGTACAGGCATTCGCGTGTGTTGATTCCTCGTGGTCGTGTGCGTGTGCTCTGACTTGACGCGACAGTTGGGTCTTCCAAGAAAACTGAATAGTGAATGGTTAAAGCCGATCTGTATCTTCTCAACTTGATCTCTGAATAGTGAGTGGTTAAAGTTGATAACTGAATATTGAATGGTTAAATGTGATGTCTGTCTCTGTGCCTGTGACAGGTTGCGAGCTTTGGGAACTACCTGCTGAGCTATGACATCCTGACCATGTCTATTGCTCCGAGGGTTAGACATGGAGCACAAGTACAGTTTGCCTTGGAGCGTGGACTGCCTGCGATGATCGGAGTGTTTGGTTCTCACAGGCTGCCATTCCCGTCAAGGGCCTTCGACATGGTGCACTGCGCGGGGTGCCTTGTTCCAAGTACTGCTCATGGTAGGACATGCAAGAAATCAATACTATCAGCGACAAAGCATATTTCCTGATGTCTTGTTCATTAAACTTGTCTTCGTGTCTAGCTTATGATTGCACATATCAGTAGTTTCTTGAAACTTCAAATTTCTACTGGCAAATGTTGCAGTCAGTGAGCAGAACTGCTGCCGATATGTTAATGTCAAGTTCTAAAGCATTACGTTGTATGGTGGAGTGCTTTGTTCTCATTCACCTATAGCTGATTCCAGATGGACTCTATATGCTGGAAGTTGACCGTCTTCTCCAACCTGGTGGCTATTGGGTTTTGTCTAGGCCACCCATCAGCTGGAAATCACCGTACGATGGTTTGAACCAAACGGTCAAGGACCCGCAAGATGAGCAATTAGCCATGGAAGATACGGCGAAGAAACTTTGTTGGACGAAGGTTGCAGAGAAGGACACAATTGCTGTTTGGAGAAAGCCTATAAATCATCTGCAGTGTGCCCAAGAAGCCAAGCTCTTGAGATCACCACCGTTCTGTACAGGAGATGACCCGGATAGTGCTTGGTAAGGTTTTCCTTGTCACCTTGTAAATTTGCCTGTGCAGGCATCTTTTGTGGTGAAACATAATATTGCACAATTTTATTTTTGGATCGTAATACCATGACGTCATCTGCTTCTTTCATGATCATCTGTGGCTTTCAAAATCCTTGTATAGCTGTAAAGGCTAATTCTCTGAATTAGTTCAGTCTAGTATCTGGAGCATTTCAGGAGAGTTAACAATACGACTAAAATAAAGTTTATCCAAGTTATACCTTGAGTACAATAAAGTGCATCCAAGTGAGAGAATGAGTACAACACCAGAGTATCCAAGGAGCTTACTGCCAAGCAGGAAAAAAAGAAGGCACTTGTTGAGTCATTGAATAATCTATTATATGACTCCATTGTATTCATTGAATGATTAGTCATACAATTCGTCAAATATGACAATCTCATAAAGTATGAATGATTTTTGCTATATTACAGGTACGCAAATATTTCAATGTGTATAACTCGTCTTCCAAGAGTTGAACTTGTCAGTGATATTGCTGGTGGTGCCGTGGAGAAGTGGCCTCAAAGACTCGCCGCAGTGCCACCAAGGATAGCCAATGGGGAAATGAAGGGGATATCCATTCAGACATACAAACACGACAATTTAATTTGGAAGAAAAGAGTTGGTTTCTACGGAACATATTTAAAAGATTTATCTCATGGGATTTACAGAAATGTCATGGACATGAATGCTGGCTCTGGTGGTTTTGCTGCTGCTATGTCGAAATATCCTGTTTGGGTCATGAATGTGGTTCCTGCAAATATAACAGACAGTACTCTTGGTATCGTCTATGAGCGTGGCCTCATTGGAACATACATGGACTGGTAATGTTACAGAGCAGACATTTTCTTGTAATGGAGTACGGTTTCATTTCCTGTAAGATATAGTAAACAACTCACTATCTTGATCCATTCTCTTTTTTTTTAATATCAGGCGTGAGGCTTTCTCTACTTATCCACGCTCTTATGATCTGATACATGCTAATGGAGTATTCAGCTTGTATATTGACAAGTAAGTGATTCCTTATAATTCACTTTGCTCAATTATACTTGTTCTGAGGCAGAACAGGCTCAGAAAGAGACAAGAAAGGCATTGCTACTTCGGCTATATAAGGCTTCTGGTTCACTTAGTTTGATAGTGCCAAACTGTACTTTAACAGTAAGAACTAAGAAGCAGGGTTCGAAATTCCGCCGGCCGGTTACCAGATTTACCGGTGGGTATCGGGAAGTATTTACCGGCCCGGTTTGTTTAAATTCAAATTTGAAATTTTGAACGTAAAAGTTGGATTTCCTAATGATGTTTACATTGTCTAACACTAATCTAATTTATTAGGATCTCCCGTGCTTGACTTGATATCTTTTGCTATGAATTTTTGAACGTAAAAGTTAAATTCCCTAATAATGTTTACATTGTTTAACACTAATCCAATATATTAGGACCTCCTGTGCTTGATTTGATACCTTTTGCTATGAATGTGTTTGGAATTTTCACTTATTAATTAGCCGTAACCGGTTTTTAGAGGTTTTTC
This sequence comes from Melocanna baccifera, assembly GCA_036346265.1. Taxonomy (NCBI): domain Eukaryota; kingdom Viridiplantae; phylum Streptophyta; class Magnoliopsida; order Poales; family Poaceae; genus Melocanna; species Melocanna baccifera. Next base: position 9,637,631 of record CM070678.1, read on the forward strand.
CTGGTTTTTTGGATGGTATTCGTCCGGTTTTTCCGGTTACCGGTTTCAAAAACAGTCCAAATTCAAATTTCGATATTTGAATTTTGGCCATTTTTTTCCGGTAACTGGCCGGTTACCGTTTCTAGTCCCCTGCGGGATTTCCTCCGGTTCCAAGTTTTTGAACCTTGCTAAGAAGTACCAAGTACTCACTGCCCCACTACCCATCATATGGTTCACTTAATTTGCTAGTGCCAAAGTCTACTTAAACGTTAAGTAGTACCCACCACCCATCATTTGGATATTGGCTTACAAACTGTACTTTAACAGTAAGAACTAAGAAGTACCCTGTACCCACTGCCCCGCTACCCATCATATGGTTCACTTAATTTGCTAGTGCCAAAGTCTACTTAAACATTAAGTAGTACCCACCACCCATATTTGGATATTGGCTTACTGGCTTTGCTTTTCTGAACGAAAGCAAGTAACTAACATGAAATGGGCTCTACTTAAGGCAGTGCTTGAATCCCTTAATTCCTGAATACCACTAGGACTAGGATATGTAATTTCTCCATCTCCAACACTGCACCCGAGGTCCTGAATAATAGAATGCTTTCACAAAGCACATGAACTTTTCAATACTTAGTTCAGAATAGTCACCATGCAGTTAAAGATTCTAGTTCACTGCTCTATCTTGACACTAAGCTATCTTCAGGTGTGGCATTCCCGATATACTGCTTGAGATGGATCGCATTCTCCGGCCAGGGGGCGCCGCAATAATTCGAGACATAGCTGATGTTGTTATGAAAGTAAAGGAGGCTGCAGATCGGCTACAGTGGCATAGCCGAATTCTCGATACCGAGAATGGGGCCTTGGATCCTGAGAAGCTTCTCATCGTGGACAATTCTCTCCCACTCCCAGGGAGCTAAAGCAAGCAGCAAAGGTCTGATGGTATCAGTTAATACTGCATTATGACAAATTCCACCTCTTCTCTCATCTTGAGAATGGAGGGCTAGGATCTTATTACCTATACAGAAGAAGAGTATAAGGCGAGGCTACAGTTACAGTTGCAGATGCAGATAGGCTAAAAATACAATAAATACATTTGAGCTGTTGACTCCACTGGACACCGTGCTTCGTTCCAATGTGCTACTAGCTTGTACTACTTGAGTAGCATGATAACACGATTTCCGAAGCTGACATCTGGTCGCCGCCAACATGATGCTGGATGTGTAGCATGCAACCAAACTCGACTCTGTAGAGATATATTTTCTGTATCTTTGTACATCTGTACATATTCTGTGATAAGTGATGTGTATGTGAGGGATTAGTCAAATCCGTTTTTGAGTCTGCCTTGGTTTGCTCGCAGAACAATGTCATGATTCACGAAGGAATCTACTACTAGTTCTATAATCTATGGCATAGTGTATAGAGAGCTGTGATTGGGTTGCCAAGTTTTGCTTGGTTGGTTCTCCTTCCAAGTTCAGACTAGGACGCCAAAAGAGCTGTTGGTTTAGGGTGCTGTACAAATAAAGTGCAAGATCGAGTTTGGACATGCATGATTTGCTCATGACATAATGCTAACTGTTATTGGTGCCGCATGGATGGATGGACTGCAGGTGTCCTTGCTGTGCTGCTGGACTCATAGAGGACGATCGAGTTCTTCTCTTCTTTCCGGCAATGCTTCATTTACCAACTGGACAATGTCATTAGCGCTGTGCTTGTTGATTTACACTGCCGTCCTCCAATCCATTTTCACTTTTCTTATAAATAACGCTCAAACTCATTTGTCACGGAACTAGCCAAAAAGAAGAAGAGAGATCAGAACACTTCTGATAGAGAATATGAACTCATGATTGACACCGTAGTTAAATCTTGGTCCAATCTGCACCATAAGCACATCCAATCATACACTAGACAATGTCCTTATCTTGCATTAACATATATTTCTTGCAACATGAAAAAATCATTTTTTTTCGGTTAAGATCGCATTCTTTTCGGCTTTTCAGCCTATTTATCATATCTATTAGCCATAATCAAAATCAGTTAAGATCACATTCTTTTTCAGTTTTCAGCCAGTTTTTAACTTCAATTTTTATTAACTGATACTATTTATCATACCACTAACCATAATCAAAATCCATCGAGCGCAGCTCAAAAGAACTGGCACTAGAAATGACATTTCGGAACCAGTAAAACCCCAGCAGAAAAACCACTAGCTCACCTATAGCAACAGAAAAACCACAAGCTCACGGCTAGGGATGGCAATCAGGCACGACAGGCACGGGTAGTACTCGCCCATAACCATACCCGTGATCCTGATTTACATCCACAGGCATGCCCACGAAGGATGATGGGCGAAGAACCTTGCCTATACCCGTCGCCTGTGGGCATACCTATTTACTCGTAAACTGAGAGTCACCATCTAAGAGTTGAACTAATGACAAACACATATAAACAGCAGTTGTTGCTATGAAGTATAATAGCTATCTTTTGTGATTTTATTTAAATTCAATTTCAAACTAGTAGATTTCCTTACTAGGGTTCTTTCCAAACTTATTAAGAAAATTAATTATCCCCAAGATAAGGAACTAAAGAGTCTAGGATTAGTTCTAAGTAACAGCAATAGAGAAGGGAATTGCACAATTGAAGAAGATCCCCGTTAATTAAAGTATTAAAAATACGCATATACAAGTAATCATGCACCAGGTAATTACAAACAAGGAGTGTTTCTAATAAGGAATTACAGAATTACAATCAGTAAAAATTGTCTCAATTATTATAAAGACATGCATCTTCTCATGGGTAAACGGGCGAGACAGGTACGAATAGAGTTTACCTATACCCGTGCCCGTTTATCCAACGAGCAGAGTGTTTCCCCTATTTCTATGTCTGTAAGTAAAGAAAACATCATATACTTAATTCTATTATAGTATTTACCCACAAATACCCAGATAAATGGACACAATTGCTAGGCTCATGCGTGGGCAGCTGCAGCCGCGTAACTGACACGTGGACCCTAATGAGCACCGCCCTCCCGCCTAAAACTGCACAACAAACTGAACAAAGTACTAGTAGTCTGTTACTGTTTATTTTGGTAAATAAACACTAGAGAGGCCCCCAAAAAATTAAAAATAAATAGAGGTGTAAAAAATGAAAGAAACGCGCTATAAAATGCGGCCACCGCCTCCGCCTCCCACCCCCGAGAGAGACGGAGTAAGCGACGCCGCCGACCCCGCAAACCCCTAGAGGTAGGTATCGCCGCCGGCCACAAATCTTTTCCCCGAAATCCCACCGCTGTTAGTCTGTTCGATCCCTCCGTTCTCGTTTTGCCTCGCGAAATGCGCGCGATCGGCGCGGTGGAGCCGCGATTTGGTGGGATTCGACGGCTGTGCATGGAGTAGTTGGGAGGCTACGCGTTCGTGTTCGGTGATTACCTGACTGGGGTTAGGCGAGAGAGTTTTTTTTTTTTTTGGGGGGGGGGGGGGGGTGGTAAGCAATTGATTAGGCGTGTGGTTTTCTGTGGTCATGGCTGACGGCTTGGATCTCGGCACTAGTAGTCTGTTACTGTTTGTGTTTGGTTCAGTTGCAGTTGAGGTAAGCGATCGTGTGGGCTCTGTATGATGAGGTCGTAGACGATGAATTCGGTAATGAAATGTTTAGTGCTTGAGGTTTATGTTTGGCGTTTTTTTGTTGTCGAGGCCGGATGTTTCCCTTCCGTCAAATGGTGTGATTCACTTTTAACTGAAATGGTTACAGAAATTCCTTCTACTATGATGGAGGTGATCTGTATACACGTGAATATGTCGCAGTGATTAATTTCTGGCTGCTGTATGCTTTTATCGGTGAAATGATTAGTAGATCGATATATGTATAGAAAACTGATGCTCCTTTCAGCATAGATGCTGGCTAAATGACGTTGTTCTAGAATTTATGCTTCTGTTGGTCGTGAACTTCTGTGACATTTTGCGTCCACTTCATTGGCAAGGAGCTGACATCGGAGCTCAAAAGTTAGAGATAGTCCTAGGCTTTTTGCATGTAATATCCATGTTTTCCATGTTACATTTATTCCACAGTGCTTTTGGTGGGAAATTCTCAATCTTGGTAGTATATGCGTGTTAGCATTACAGATACACATTATGTCTTTGGAAAATTTGACATAGAGTTTATGCTTTATCATGGCACATCAAGATGCTATAATGTTTGTGTTGATAATGTGATATTTTCCTGATAAAATTTATGTGCTTCACAGAGTAGGGGTAAAATAGAGCAAAGAGAGAGTAATGTGGTGTCGCTGGATTTGCTGCAATTGTCAAGTGAATGAGTTTGATCAGTTTGAAGATGGACATGCCAAGGTCCCAACCAATAATGTAGATGGTACGCTCATTTGACCTCGCTTTAATCCTCTATTTTCCGCTTTCTAATTCTCATGCCATTTTAAAACTTGAAGTCTGTTTCTGCTGCTTTATCTAAGATTCACCTTTCTATAAAGAATTTGATGTTATTTTCGCTTCTTTTTTAGGAAGGACAAAGGGTTTGCAAGATTCTGCTACTGGAAAAGCCGAGCCACGCAATTCAGCTCTCCCTATCAATATTCCTGCTCTATCCTTGGACGAACTGATAGAAAAGACTGATGATTTTGGGTTGAAGGCTTTGATAGGTGAAGGGTCTTATGGGAGAGTGTACTATGCTGTCCTTGATAATGCGACAAAGTTGGCAGTGAAGAAGCTTGATTCTACTGAAAATGAGCACACATCAGAATTCTTGACCCAGGTTGGCTTGCTATTAAGATTGGAATTATTCTTTTGGTTGTACCATTGGTGCTTTTCAACAGATGAAGGGCTCCTAAACAGTGATGCTTACTTTCTGTCTTTCTGATGCTAGGTTTCCTTGGTTTCAAGATTGAAACATGACAACTTCATAGATATGTTGGGGTACTGTACGGAGTGTAATGTTCGCATAGTAGCCTATGAATTTGCCACCATGGGTTCTCTGCATGATGTTCTACACGGTATTATCCTGCATATCTATCATGCCCTACAGTCTGATAAAAAAAAGTTTCTATTCTTGTTGGTAACTTGGGAATTTGGGTAGTATAGCTAAGCGGATTATTTGTAAGTGTTTTTTTAAAAAAAAATTGTGTTGACAGGAAGAAAAGGAATACAAGGTGCACAACCTGGTCCAGCACTTGATTGGATGAAGCGAGTGAAAATTGCTGTTGATGCTGCCAAAGGACTTGAATATCTGCATGAGAAGGTTCAGCCTTCTATTGTACATAGGGATATTAGATCAAGTAACATCCTCTTATTTGAGGATTTCAAGGCAAAGATTGCAGACTTCAATCTCTCAAATCAAGCTCCAGATATGGCTGCTCGACTGCATTCTACTCGCGTGTTGGGAACATTCGGTTATCACGCTCCGGAGTAAAAATCCTATACTACCAAATGTTTATGATGAATTAATATTTGGGTCACTATTTTACAACTAATTTCAGTTTTTTCTGTGCAGTGTGTACTTGTCTAAGTAACTTTGCAAAAGATCAATAAGCCATGTGATATTTATATAGTTTGTTCAAAGGGAAGAAAATATTAATGTCGATAGATAAGTGAATTTAGAACTCAAGCAACATTAGAAACCAATCCTACTCTGTCATATTTTTTTTACTCAAGCAAGTATTTTATCTGCTACTAACCAGTAACTTCTGTAACTAACCAGAAACTAGTAATCTCCACCTAGCTAGCACCTAGCAGTGACCACTTTGGTACTGGAGTATTGGTTATCCAAAGTCTTGCTTGAAGTGACGTCATTGCCTGATGAATCCTAAAAGTGCATATTACTATATATAACACCATTTTTTTAAATATTAAACACATTATATAAACTTTATGCAGGTATGCAATGACTGGTCAGCTGACCCAGAAAAGTGATGTATATAGTTTTGGGGTTGTTCTCTTGGAACTTCTGACCGGAAGAAAGCCAGTGGACCATACAATGCCTAGAGGGCAGCAGAGCCTGGTTACATGGGTAATTCTCACTTCCTAGTTTACTCATTTCTCATTTCTGATGATGACAAAACACAGCCCCATCCTTAATTGGAGACTTTAACTAGTACTCTGAACATGTCTTGCTTCTGCTTTGCAGGCGACACCGAGATTAACTGAAGACAAGGTGAAGCAGTGTATAGATCCTCGGTTGAATGGTGAATATCCACCACAAGGACTTGCAAAGGTTACCCCCCTCAACACACACACACACGAGCATGACAAGTCATGGCCTATTTTTTCAATGTCATTCCTTCCTTTATCATTTTTCACCGTTGCACTGTCTTAATGCAGCTTGCGGCAGTAGCAGCTTTGTGCGTGCAATATGAGGCCGAGTTCCGTCCAAACATGAGTATTGTGGTGAAGGCTTTATCTCCACTACTCGTAAACAAGCAAACTCCACCTGCACCACCACCAGCTACTCTGGACAGTTGATATACAGAATTAATCAAATGAATAAGTAAGTTCATTCAGCAATTTGTCATTAGATAGCTAAATGTATTGAAGGGTCAGGAAGTTATGCTTGGGTTGTTGCCCAGGATACCTTTTAACTTAAGATGATTTGGACGAACAGAGCGCTTGCCTCATGCTGCCACAGGACAACTTCTCATGTCAGGCGTCTGTCTGTTAGGCTGCAAATATGCTAGGAACAACAGCTTGGATGATCTGCAACTCAAGAAAATGGAGCCATCTTGTCAGATTTCTGCAACTGCCCGCACGGAGGACGTCTTTTGGAGGAACAGGGTAACTTTTTTATGCTTGAAAATGGAATATCTGCAGCAGACAGTATCAAACATTCATTAAAAGGAAATTGCAAACCTTGCCTGTCATCTATAGCTAGCCTGTACGTTCCTTTAGCCGACTATAGGGATACAAGGGATATATGTCTGTTTCTGGGCCCTACTAGTCGATTCGATTGTTCCAATGTATCATGTGGCTACTATTCAATCCATTCGTGGTGATCTGAATACTCGATACTTAACCATGGCCAAGAGCTAGAGCCAACAAGACGGCATTGCATGCAATTCAAGGGCAACGAGACATGCTGCTGCTGCTTGCTCGATTTGCCATTGGAGTCAGGGAAGAAGATGGAGATGTGGTGGATGGAATGGCCCTAAAATGTATTGAGTTTGCAACCTTAATGGCTTAATCTCCTTTTTTTTTATTAATCTCCTCTTCCCCCTCCTCTAGTCATCAATCAATACCTAGCTCGCTTACAATTGTTGCCAGGAGTACGAGATGCTACAAGCTCTCTGCTCGGACCCTCTTGTCGACCAACTTTTTCAGCTTTCCACGCAACAAGATAATTTGATCTCATCAGTTGATTTCTTTGTAAATTCTACCTAGCAAATCCAAATCAACTCTAACTTTGCAACTTTTTGCCCCTTTTCCTTACAATTAACTTGTCGGATCTAAGATCAGTTAACTAGACTTGCTGTACCTGTGCTGGGATCCTCCGGTTCATGCATCAACTTAGCAAAATAGAAATACGTTTTCTCAATTTCCCGGGGTCAAAAATTCTCAGTACAACATATTATTAGAAAGGAAGAATCTTGGTTCGTCGTTGCTGTCATTGTACAAACTAGCCTCTACTTTGTTCGATGTGATCATCATGGAATACATCAGGGGGGCTTTTGTCTTCTCTTCCAGATCAACCTGTAGGCCTGTTCTTTTCAACTTTTGGCTTTTGATTTTTGCTACAGTACCTAACTTTCAAACAGAGTATTTTTTTTAGACGGGGCTACAAATTAATTGTAGTACACATTAAAAACCTAATATCTGTACTATCAAAAATCACAAGCGAGTATATCTCTTTCCGTAATCTCTCGTAAATAGCTAAAAAACCATCAACCGTAGTCAAAAACCATCAGCCGCAGCAAAAAAAAAAAAAACAGGCCCGTAGCTTGGAAAACGGATCCCTCCAAGGAAGAATGCGTTGTAGGTCGACTTGGTTGAATACACCTCGGAGGGGCTGAATTTCCAAACCCACCTGTCTTTGGTTCCCGGTCGCAGGGCCACGGCGGAGACATGGTTCCATAGCAAGATATAGCCAGCAATGGCTTGAACCCAAGTGCTGGAGATCAGACCATTTGCGACCGTGGTGGACGCCCTCTTTCTTGGAGGAATGAGCTTCCAGAGGGTGAACCGCCTCTGAACCTTTCCAAAGGAAAGCACGGCGGCGTTTGTCGATTGCTTTAATAGCCCAGGCCGGCAGCTCAAGAGACAAAAGGTGATAGAGGACAGATCATGCTTGACGGTGACCATGCGACTGCCCGATGATAACAAGCTGCCCTTCCAAGTAGTGAGTTTCTTAACGACTTTGCCAGCCAATGGCTGCACTTGGGTCTTCGAGGGCCTAGACAACGCTAAGGGCAACCCCAAGTATTTGGTAGGGAAAGAAGCTAGCACATAGGGTAGTTCTTGCAAAGCCAAGTGTATGTCCTCCTCTTGACAACAGATGGGAGTGACCGAGCTTTTTTTTTTGTTTGAAGATTGGCACAAAGACCGAAAGCTGTCCCAAAGTTTGTGTGAATCTCTTGGACCATTTTGTAAATCCTGTTGCCTTGGAGAAATGAAAGAAATTACGTCATCAGCATACGAGGAGACGCGTTCTTCTAGTCCTCGAACTCCAGGGGGTAAGGGCCCCAGCGAGGCCACCTTGCGGAAATAGGCATTCAAGGCCTCCATGACCAGCAAGGAAAAGCATTGGGGAAAGCGGGTCTCCCTGACGAAGTCCTCTGCGCAGCGAGATTTTATTTCCTTGCAATCCATTGAGAAGTATTCTTGGAGGAAGAGCTGGCTAAAAGCAACGAAATTCATTCACACCATCTCGTTGAAGGAATGGCCAGGAGACCAAATCAAAGGCCTTTTTTATATCTATTTTCAGCAGCAACGTGAGTTTCTTTGGTGATTTTAAGGTCTTGGCCGCAAGTTGCACAAAAGGAAAGTTGTCACGGATTAATCTGCCAGCGACAAAAGCATTTTGGTTCGGTTTGACTAGCCCTGGGAGAACTTTTCTCAGCATTATGAATATGAACTACACAAGTTTTATATGAACTACACAAATTTTATATACTCAAAAAATATATGGATGGCGCGCTCAGAGCAAAGCCATTTGTGGAAGCCAGTCCGGCAGTTCAGAGTTTTTTGCGGCTTCGACCGTCATCTAGCTTGGGGATGGCGCGCTGGCACGCTTCTGGACAAATAGATGGCTGCAGGGTCAGACCATACGTGAACATATGCAACGGCAGGGTGTATGTTTCTTCCCACGACTCCACAGAACCCCTGTACATCTCGGGGAGCAAATTGACAGCAACTTCAGTCGCCCTCGAAGCAAGCGCGAAATTGAACCATCTAAGCAGATGTTTCGTGTGCCTCGTGCCAAGTGCAAATGCAATCTTAAATCTCCTCAGCCGTGTACCCGTGTGGGATTCCAAGACAGCATCGACACGCCTGATGCATCTTTGTCTTCTCCTCTTGCTCCTGCCACCAGACTTAAGCTGTATTCAGATTGCTTTATGTCCTTGGACCTACCTCCGGGGGACTATGGATCAGAGACTCGGATTTGCTTCTTTTAGCCGTACATTTGACCGATGACACGGTAGTTGATCTCCTCCTTTTGGCAGGGTAATGGTGTCCGCTAGTAATTCTTCTCTTAGAGCTGCTGTTCATGCTCAGTAACCTTAGTCATACTGAATTGGCTAATAGTGTGTGAAGAGAATTGAGTGGATTAATTAATCTATGCTGAAAGTTGAAGCGAGGGAATGATGTACTCTCATAGATTCAAATTTCCAATGTTATGCCTCTAAAAGCTAACATTTTAAAAAACTATCTATAAAGATAGCTATTTGATGCTTACATGCACATTAAAAACTGTCTCGTTTTGTAAACGAGACTAATGCTTAAGAAAGAGCTGGTTCGATTTTTTTTTTTTTTGCATACTCTCTTTCCTTCACATAGGATATATACTGATATATATATACAAATAGCTAGCTAACTCAGCCTTATTGGAGATACTCTTATGGTTTCCTTTGCTGCTGACTAATTCTATTTATATTGCTCGGGCGCTCGAGGTCACACTTGGCAACTCGATTCACAGAGCATGAAGCTCCCAAAGCACGCAACGTAATCCATATCGAGAAGCCTTTCCCAATGAACGAGGCGCAGCTGAAGGGGTGGGCATGCCGAGGCGGCGGCGGCGGCGGCGGAATCAGTTGTTCCGATGCAAACTGTACACACAAGAATCCATGTGCTTCGCAGTTCACACGACACAACAGAACAAATTGCTATCTACATACCACGCAACGGAAGAATGAATACTCGGTCAGGGAAAAAAAAGGAGACTAGATAGATTTATTCTCGCCCATCTTCTTACCACATCAGCTTTGCTGCAGCAAGGCTAAAGGTATTCGTTTTTCCCTCACTACACTAATTCAGGAAGCTCGCCATTGTGCCACAGAATAGGCACCCCTGCGATTGTTTTGCATTCTGTAAACATCATGGCAACACTAGGTCGAAAATGCTATCAAGGCTATATAATCTTTCCATCCTCAAGTGCAGACGCTATGTCGTTGGTAAGATCTATGCTGCTCCCCTCCTGTTGTGTGTTGAGGAAATCAAGTCTCTCAGTTGGCAGCGCTGTCAGAAATGGAAGAGGATTCAGAGATACATATGGCACGGATGAACTGCGCTTGTTAATACACAATCCCTATTTCCTCGCAAAAATTAAAAAAAAAAGAGACACATCTCTACCAAGGCCGTACGACAATTAATTACACTCTAGAAAGAAGAACAAGAAGAAAACCTCTCATGACATAAAATCAGACGGGAAGAAGTGGCTGCCTCTCATCAGATCCATGGCGGTGTTTAGCCTATATGTATAGATGGAAAGACTCAAAAAATAATAATAATGTCATATCTTGAATTCTATATAGTATATAATTACCTCACTTGCCACTGAATCTGTCACATTGACATATACAGATTCCTTTAATCTGCTGAACAAGGCAACCATCAAACGGTCAAACCAAATATATTACTAAACAAACTTGAATGCCCACTAAATGCTTCACATGAAGTGCTCCAAGTTTTCAGTGGTTGCAGTATAAAACATTTTTTTTCTGAAAGGTGGATTGCAGAATGAAACTTCAGAACAGTGCCGGAGTACCAGCTACTATAGTGACAAGACTCAAGAACACAATAGGACTAACCTGTGATCCTGAGCATCAGCCATCTCAATTTTACTGCTTGGCACTTCATCCTTAATTTGATTAGAAAGATACTGAAAGAAAGATCGACCAGAAACATGTCAGAGTAGGAAAACTTCAATGTTAATTGAATCAACACAAAAAGAAAAGCAAGTTACCTGATGCATAGATATAATTACTATTGATATTCCAAGAATAAAATTTATAGTCAGAGTATGACCAAACAATACAGCAGACGCTACCCCAGTAAAGATTGTGGCGACTGTTGATGAGTACTTCTTCAAAATTGTATCTGCATTCATCATTATTCATAAATGTGCTTGAATCTTACCACAGTTCACTTGCCAAAACTAATGTATAGCAACCAAATTGTGCATCACAGAATTAGCCTATTCATGTGTATGTGTGATCTTAAAGACTAAATAATCATTGCTTGACATGCATGTATATATTCAACTTTAAACAAAAACTTTCGTTAGTTGCATGGTCATGCTCATGCATGGCAACTTTTGGTGGGTACATGTCAATGCAAGTAGCATAGCAAATCCTCAAAGATAGAGCAATTTTATTATTTAACCCATTTTTTAATTTATTTTTATTACTAACTCCTCACTAACTTTATTTCCAAATCTAACTGTTGTGGCCACACCACCACACCAGTGGTGTGGTAAGATAACACTGCCATGCACAGGATAAGTCTAGCTAAATAGCACTTCTTGCCACGTCACTGATGGTGGCGTGGCCAAACAATAATGCCACACCATTGGTTGTAGAGTGACAGAATTTGGCCACGCCATAGTGACTGACGTGACAATGTTGTCTTGCCACACTACGAATGGTGGCATGGCCAAAAGAGAGAATTGAAAATAAAGTTAGCAAGAGGTTTAATAAAATATTTTTCAAAAAAATTATTTAATGAAAAAAGTTCTCAAAGATACTAAATATATGCAGTACCATTTCAATAGCATGTGAAACAATAACTAGGGAGTTTTTTATGCTGGTAATATACCTGCATATTTGAAGAAAAATGATGAAAGTATGCCCTGTGCAGCATTGTTGCAAATAAGAAACATTGTGGCCTTTGAATGCCCTTCCAGAATGTGAAAGCTACTAGGTCCTGAAAATTTTACACGATAGCCGATTACTTCTGGCAGCATGATACATTCCAATATTCCATGGCCATAGTGGCATCAAATAAGTTTAACACATATCATGCAAGAGAACACTTCAGAGACAACACTATTCAGTGTTATGCATGTCCAAATAGTAGCACCCCGAAAGCATAGTTGAATGAACAACATCTTGAAATGAAAAGAAAAAAGAAACATTCTATTAGTTGAACTGTTTGAAGTTTTTAGAAATTTTAGATTTAAATATTAAAGGTTCTAAATTTGATCACTATTAAACTGGTAAGCCAAATCGAGTGTAAAAATATATTATATAATCATCAGCCACACAAAATTACTAAAACAAACCAAGACATTGTGCAAAACAACTAGTATTCAAAGAGTACAATTGACATGGGACAACAACTACCTATTCAAAATCCCAAGCTGACATGGGACAACTAGTATTCAAAGAGTACAATCGACAAGACAGCACAGAACAACAGAAAAGTTGAAACCAACTTATATCACATTATGCAAAAAGTACATTGCTTCTCATGAGACATGCATTCTCAACAATTACCTTGGATGATGGCAGTGATCACAAGCCCAAGGAAATTAAATATTGCACCATATCCATACAGAAATAAGTTCTGTAAACATGAGATGAAGATCATGACAAAAAAGTAGCTTTTAGGGAAATAAATAAATGCATAACCAAGATAGCTTAGGACCTTGTCATTTAGTAGCACATGGTGCCAGTGCAAAATAGCCAGAAAAATAATACATACGGATATGGTCATACCTGAAGATATATACTGGTATCAAACTGGCTTTTCAGAGCCTTTTCATTGTAAACTGAAGCCAATGCAGGAACTGTTACCTAATTGCCACAAAGTTAGTATGGAATGTCAGATGTCACCTTTAATTCTGCTCTTTACAAATTTGCTTTTGATTACACAATCAAATGAAAAGAAAAGCCCCAAACTGTCTTCATGTGAAGCACTTGAATGTATAAATTTTATCCCAGAGTGCTTACAGCCTATTATTTTGCTCCGTGGGAGTTTACCACAAGTTCTGAATCCTATCATGGAACATATTGAGGTTCTGGAGAAATACAAATTGAACTGCAATAATATGATTGAAAAGAAACATTGGTTGAAAGCACAGGATAGCAGGACCCAAGCAATGCATCAATGAGATGAATGGCTGCAACCAAGGATCGAAAAACCGGAACCGGGGCGAATCCCGGCTGCCGGGCGGTACCGGTAACCGGAAATCCCGGATAAAATTTGGCAATTGAATTTTGTGTGCGGGGCGGGAGGAGACCGGATAAAATTTGGCAATTGAAAAACCGGTGAAAAAAACCAGAAAAACCGGTGAAATTAAGACCCAAAGATGTAAGTCAAAACTATTTAGCTCTCTTCTCTATCATAACTATTTAGACTTGTATTAGAAAAGAGTTTTTGCACTTGATAATCCGATCTATGGTTACATCTGAAATAATAAAAATACAAGTTAATACATTGTACTCCAACGCGAAGGTTGTGCAATGTACTCATTGTTATCATTGTAGACAAGTCCTTCAGAATAAGCCAGGTGGTAAAGAGGATAAGACATGTCCGAGGACGAATGAGAATCATTAGCAGAAGATAGTAAGTTGGCATCTCGACGCTCATAAGTAGGGAAAAAGGACTACTTTCTCATGCAACAAAAAAAGGACTACTTTCTCATGCTCATGGGCCCAACATGTTCCTAAACAGATTCTTAAGCATCCAATGTAGCTACAATGCCCCTGGAACCCATTCAAACATCTACAAATTCAATTTTTTGAAATTTGAATCTTGGCCGGTTTTTTTCATCCCGGTCACCGCCGGGATTTCCGGTAACCGCCGGGATTTCTATCCATGGCTGCAACATTTATAATTAGCTACAGCTAAGGAGCAGTGCAGATGCAACACTGTGCCACAGTCAACTGACTGCCAGAATTATTGAGTTGCATGCACCAGTCACTTCACCCAAAAGCTTAAGCTGATGGGGAAAGATGGGCGATTCACTTATACTTCAACACTCCCCCTTACGTGTAAGCTCCCTCAGGCCTAAGATATGGAATAGAAGTGGGCTACAATTATTATTTTTAATTGCGCCAGCTAGGTCTCGAACTCAAGACCTCTTGGCTCTGATACCATATTGAGTTGCATACACCAGCAATACCGTGTGCTCTCACACTAAGCAGCATACTCCTATTTTTGGAGGGATCTTTTTCTTTCTGATAGGAAAGGTGGGCAATTCACTTATACTTCAACAAGAATGCCATGCTTGTGTAGTATATATACAAGAACAAAGAATACAAATTAAGTCTGGATGCATAACAGTTAAACTAGCCCCCCAAATTTCACAGGAGATATGTTATACTCTAATCCAACATGTTAAATAGAGCAGCACACTGCACACTACTCAGGTACAAAATGATGAAAGGAAGTACGAGATAAACAAATTAATGAGCCAAAAACTCAAAAGTCAAAACTTACATAACATAGTGTATATAGGTAGGCTCCAGCTGCAACAGGAAGACCAAGCGCACTAGAACCTTCAGGCAGTGATTTTAGCTGATTAACAGATATTCCAATTAACAAGAGAGCAAGGGCTTCCCACTGTCAACAAACAATAGCATAATGTCAATTACACAAGGCCATGGCATCCCTAAAAATATAGCATTACATTTTTAGACTAATCCACAGAAATGAAGAAATATAAGCGGCCAGTTATCTTTGAATTGTACAGACCAAAATTGCACTTACGTTTGGACCACCTGTATTTTTAAATCTTGGAAAACTAACATGTCAAAAGTTGAACAACATGACTGGTAATACTTAAGAGCAAACTTGCCTGAATTGTAGAAAAACGCCTCCTCATTATCACTTTTAGGAGCACAGCGATTACCAGAACCTACAGATATCGATATAATATGAATATATGATTAGCAAAAACACTCATAAGTGTATGCCAGATGCAGCTGGACTCCAAATAAATGTTAAAGACCAACAGGTATATTACAAGGTTGGGATTATCAGGAGTTAATAGCTCTTCTTTTAAATACAACATGAACCAAGAAGTGTGCGCGTCCAAATGAATGTGTGCACATACATGCATGCATGGGTGGGTGCATGCACCAACCTTGAGATTATGCAACTATTAATATTCCTCAAACATCTTTTAATACCATACCTTGAGATTACCCAGCATTTTCACTGTCGCAGGATTAAAATATAGCTGCATAACACATGGGATCAATGGTTAGAAAAGATGTACCAGATCCAAGTTAGGCCAATACAAATGTTGGGCTCCTCTATTTTGGTTTCTCAAAGACAAAAAAAAAAGAGAAAATGTCACTACGCCATCCTGATTTCTGAGCTGCTTATCGATTCTTTACCTGCATTATAAACTTCAAGTAGTTGTTGATAGCATAGAGAAGAGCAGGAACCGCAAGAAGAACATTGTTGTGAGCAGCCTGCTAGGTGACAAATAATTAGCATGGCAGATAAGATCACTAATTTTCAGCAATAATACTTGTCTTTATAACAAATAAAGAGAGATTGATGGCCAGTAGAAAGTAATGAACGATTACAACATAGGCTTGTATGGAAGTTTCATGAACTGTCTGTTAAGTTGTGCCATCATGTATCAACATGATAGCATATGGCCAGGTAATGGGGATACACTACTTTTTCAAAATAAATACAAGGCTGCCATGCTCTCTCCCTTCTTTCTCTTTCCAGACGAAATTTCTAGAGCAAAATTGGGGCTTAGCTCAATCTGCAGGCCAGATTCGGTGAGGTGAAATTGGAGCTTGTGGACCAGATTTGGATAGGACAAATTGGAGCTAGCCAATCAAATTTGGGGGCAGAACCAAGGGAGCCGTCACCTCCCATTGGCTTTGCTGCTCAGCACGGGAGAGGAGGAATTGGAGCTGTGCGCCCTTCTTCCCCCACTTAGGCTGAGACGCCATGCACATGATTGCCCCAGGGAAGAAGAGGAGAGAGAATGGACATAAAGAAATGTGTTTTTTATTTCTAGCTGAGTCATCGAAGAATGTACATGTGGATGCAACATAGCCAACATGGACCGAAAACCGCTGCCACGCCATCCAAAACCATGCTGGTTTAGGTTGAGAGGTTTTTTTTAACCGGTTTTGATTATTCGAGGTTGTAAAATGAACGGTTTTGCAGTTGTGGGTTGAAAATCGGACTGAATCTGTAGTTGAAGGTTGTAAAATAGACTTTTTCCAAAAATCAATGCTTGAGATTGAAATCAGGCAAGGAATTGACCAGATCCAATGCATCGGCATGACACACTTGAAGGTCATATTACCTGCACAAATGTTGAAACTGTGAGAAGTGGCTTCTCTCCCACCTTTAGACGCCTAGCCTGCAAAAGACAAAAGCCAACTTGACAAGGGCATCAAGGAAATTACTAGAAAAGGAAGTATTTACTAGTCAGCGCTGAAATGCAATGCGAGATTTTGAAACACAATGTTCATTCCACTCACTTAGCAGCATATCCAAGTGTAATTGCACAAACAAAAATGCCATCTTACCTTACAGAAATTAAATTATTTTATAATACTAAAGAATATGGATAGAAAAATGCATTATACCAAGCAACAGAACACAATGGAACAATAGATGATTCCACATACCTGGAAGAATAGCATGATGATCGCAAATATAATTTTTGTAATCTCTGTCAAGAAGTTCACACTGACTGGACTAAATTTGAATTTCCCATCCACTTTACACATGTAGACCAATATAGGCTATAAAAAGAGGTAGAAATGTGCAAGCAACATAAGAACTTGTAATGTGGAAAATTGTCAATGAATTAACAAAAAAATGTATGAGAATGGCCAGTTGGATACAAAATTCGTCAGTGAGTTGTACAAAAGCACTCCAATTCAATATCCCAAAGTTTAGCACTTGTAATTTAACAAGAAAAAAATCACTATTAGTAATGCAATGTTTACTCTATAGTCTAGATTCTAGAATAAATTCACTATCAGTAATGCAAATCATGGGATGGTCATGATAGTAAGTAGACATTAATTGTTCTTCTAGCAGCTGGCGCGAGCATCTAGAATAATGCTAACAGCAGTACAGGGGAGCATTCAAGTCAAGAATCCAAACTACCACTACTTGTTCGTCTACAAGAATCAATGAAGCCAGTCATGGAATGATGCGACCGCCTCCTGACATTTGCATGTGCCTCGATCCCACAAACTTCTGTAAAGAAAACATACGTGTCTACCGATGACACCATTCTTCTGCAATATTGGCACAGTCTAGTAAAATTAACATCATTTTTGAGGGGAAAAAATCACAGCTCATGAAACTCCACAATTTTTAGCATGCACTGTAGCTAACCAAATGCACAAAGCTACAAACTTTGTGACATCATGTTTTCACTAAACAGCAACCCATCAATCCAAAATTCAAAACCACACAATTCTCCTCTTCACAAGTCATACCATCCCATCGCAACCACGACCGACGATTCAATCGCCACGCGATACTTGGCAATTCGAGACCAAACGCACTGATCAAACCGAGCCGAATGCAAAAGAGGAGCAGTATTCACCTGGAGGCCGGCGAGGACGCAGTCGCCGGAGACGAGGAGGACGTTGAGCGCGCGCTGCCGCGACGACACGGTGCTCCGGTGGCTGTCGTACGCCTTCGACACCGCCGCCGGCACCGCCACCTTCGAGTGGCACACGCTGCATTCCACCTCCCCGTTCATCTCCTCCGCCGCCGCCGCAACAGGCTTGCCAAAACCCTATGATTACGATCAGTCGCGCCAAAAGTCGCCGAAAAAAATAGGAAAATCAGCAAAAATAAATAAAATTCGCGGAAAAATCAGGCCTGGGCCGGGACGAACCGTGAGGGAAAGGTGGGAACCCTAGCCGCTGGTGGGCGCGTCCACCATGGGGAGCTCGTGGGGGCGGCGGCAATCGCGATTCGGAGCTTGTCGAAGACGCGAGCAGGCGGAGGGGAGCGGGGGCGGAGGGGAGGGGAGCCGAAGATGTAAATATAAATATTCCGAGGGAATACCCCACGAGAACGAAAGGGGAAAGGGCTTTTCTGTGAGGTTTTGTGTTTCTGTAAAAGCCCTCAAATTTTAGTAGTTTCCTTAAGATGTCCTCGTAGCATCCTTATCCTCCTTAGCGCTTTCATGATGGGAATTTGGAACCGATGAAAAGTGTGCTACATGCGAAAACTTTGCAGTTAAAGCAATGTTTAATCTTATCCATAAATAAGATAAAAGAGACATACTCTAGCATACGAATAGCCTGAATCGGTAGTGTATTAGTGTATACGATCTTATGGCATTAGTATCATATCTTTGTTTCCTTTACAATCCAAGAATGTAAATAGCTGCTAAAATTGCTTGTTCAAATTCAAATTACCTAAAGTTTTTATAGCTAGTTAATTATAGCCATCTTAGGCTTCATTTCAAATAGTTTCTGATTTTAAAAGTTAAAACCTGTTTGAAACATGTTAACTTTTAAACGTAGTCTTTTTTCTCTTTCTTTTTCTTTTTTTCATTTTCTCTTTGTATTATTCGTGGAGATATAATAGTTTTTTATTATTTATTTATTTTTCTTTAATTAAATATAAAAAATTACCGATTGCTACAATATTATTTCAGTTTTAAAAAAAAGGTACGCCACTTTTGAACGATCTTTAAGACTCGTGGCTTATAATTCCTGAAAGATACTAGCGTGATCCAAATCTTACCAAGAGTGGACATTGCAATCTTAAACAAGCAGAAAGTGCAAGGTCCAAACTGAAAGGTTGGCACGGTCATCTCATTTCTGCTTGCTCACCGGTCACCACCTTGGAGGAGACTAGCTGAGGATAGAGACGACAAAGTGGAGACTACCCAGACAAGACCAGGGGTTCCGAAACTACCCCCAGCACTTGCCCGTATTTGCAAGCAGTCCCTCGAGGAATCCGAAGTGGGGAGGGGCTTTTCCGGTATTTCGTATGGCACAGCTGTGGCCATACCGAAACACTTAGGCGGAATTAATTGCGAGTACGAGGCTTGGGTAAACGTACTCCAGGGTCAAGGCTCCACATGGAAGCTTCAGAGTCATCGGGAGCCGTGCGCGCGCCACGTGTACTGCGTGTGCGGACTGGCGACTCACCGACAAAAACAGGTTTTTTCTTCTTATAAATTATTATATTCAGTGGTGACTATAGGGGTTTCTTTGGCAAAATTCAGAGGAAATGCTAGTAAATCTTGTTGCAAAAAAGAGGCCTGGTTGAGGTTATGTGGAGCATAAACTGATAAACATATCAAGTGAGATTATGTGTTTAATTTATCTGTATCCTGTTAAAAAGACCATGTGTTCTACCCTCAGTTGCTAGTAGCTGAAATGCTGAATCACTTTCTCCATTGGACGCTTTGTAAATCCAGTAAGAGCATGTAATCTATGTGTTATTAGAGAGGGATTCCCTGCCTTCTCAGTTGACACTGATAAATCAGTAAGATTATAGTACTATGATCTGTGCCCAATTAGTGGTTGGATCCCCTGCAGTGCTTTTATCAGTCAGAAACCACATGGATTCAATTCAGTAGGATCACATGATATAGGCATGTTCTTTTCAGCTTCTCAAAACAGCTTTTAACTTTTACTACAGCACCTAACTTTCAAACAGAGTATTTTTTTTAAGATAAAATCTACAAGTTAATTATAGTACACGTTAAAAACTCAACATCTGTACCATCCAAAATCGCAAGCGAATATCTCTCTCTCCGTAATCTCTGTCGCAAACAGCTAAAATTCAAAATTTTCAGCCAAAAATCATAAACCGCAGCCAAAAAGAACAGGCCTGTATACACAATATCAGCAGCCGCAGTTTGCTGTTAGGCTACATGAATAAATCTTTTTTCAGAGCAAACTGTTTATGAACCCTTGCAATATAGCATTTCTACAAATCTGTTCATGCAAATCCCATACAATGTTTACTACTCGAAAACATATCAAAGTTGAAGGGAACAGAGGAACCAGCCATACTGGAACTAATCCACCCATGGATTAGACACCCGGGAGAGTACAACAACTGAAGCACCTAGTGATCATTACAAGGAAGAACTAGGGGGAAAAAAACCTAGGTCTCGCACTTGCAAACGCTGCACCATGCAGAGACCCCCATGAGGAAGGACACGCTTCCGATGCTTTTAGAAAAGCTCGGACCACGGATCACCTGGAGTTCCCTCGCTGTTCCGTGGTGACATGAGTCCTCTCCCTCTGAAGTTTTGCAAAAGCATTGATCAGTTGTGTTTTTGCCTCGATACCACACAAGCTCCTCAATATTTGCTCACCAGATCTCGAAACAATATAAGCAGATTCTTCAACTTCAAGCACCTCCAGTGTAGCCCATCATACCGTACACGTTATGAGATGAACCTGCAGACTGCCAACCTCCATTAGCTGCAGAGTTTGACAGTGCAAGCAACTGCCTGAGCCCAATACTTCAGCCTAGCCTTCACTTCTTCTGGGTCATCACCTGCCAAAGCTAATATTGATCAGCAAAGTACAGTAGTCATTTTACAGAATAAATCCATCACAAAGGGAACAGGGTCTCCACATTAAATGAACAATCCAGGTAATAGCTATGGAGAACCTGTTGCGCTGCTGAATTTTTTCCAAAAGACATCTGGGAAAGGAAGAACAGCATTTCTTCAAATTTGTGCATTTGTTTTTGAAGAGGAAACATGTGTTGAAAAGGAGAGAAGCATAATTCCCTGTGGGGACTACTCTTGCTTTGCTGTATTGTGAAGTTTGTCATGGAGATGACAGTTGGCACTTACTAAAAAACGTGACATCAATGAAGAAAGCACATGTTGAGTTCTTTGAGATTCTGTTAAGTGACATAATTGAGAATACAAGTATTGTTTTCCTCCCTTCACCATGCTGAAATTTTCCTTTCTTTTCATTTGGTATCATTTATATATAACCAAAATCATACAATGGATGACACCAAAAAAAGTTTGTAGAATATTGGAGCATATATCATGTTCATTCCTTTTATGAACAAAGTAAAAGAAAAGGTTTCTGATTCTCCATATCGAACATCTTATGGAGTACAACATGCAACCATCATCAAGACAAAAGGTAAAAACAGAAATCCATAAAACAATAGAAGGATTGAATCAATATCCGAAGACCAAGAGTTGAAGAAAGCAATCAGAACTCAGAGCAAATCAGTATGAATTAATAAGTTTTCAATTGATTTCCTTAAGGGATACACTCATTAGCTATCCACAACACATGTACAGCTCTTTCCTAACAAAATTATTATTGTAACTTTGTATGTTTGTCACAACTCACAAATACAGCTGATGCATCGAACGAATTGAGCAAATCATTGTTAATAACAAAACGAGCAGCAACCTTCAGCAGAAAATATGATCCTACACCCAGGACAATCGAAATTAGACATCCAACAATACAGCAATCCACCAAAAGGTGCTTAATATTCCCTAAAAAAATCCCATTCTGCAACAATCTGGATGCATATTGTTTGATACAAACTATTCAGCATGAATATATGATATCCTTCGTTCGTAACAATTCAGCCGACAAGCATCAGAAATTCAGAATTCTACATACTGCTGTAGTATTATCATTCTATGGTTCATCAGTTCGACGACAAAATTCAACAAATTAAACCGCGGTGTAATCTACACGGAATTCAACATGCGAGCTAATGGGAGGAACGCACCTGATAGTATATTGCAAACATACTCTCATGCTACCTGGGCAAAACACAATAGAATCAAATCTTTCGCGCACAATGAAACATAGTTTGCCACATGCATCTCAACATCAAACCTCTCGACTACCTCCCAACTAACTGAACCCAAAAATCCCATTCTCTATACCCAAATCCACCTCTAATTCTCCCAAAAATCAGAGAGCTCCCACAAAAAACAACAGGAAAAATCCCACCTTTACCGCAAAAAGTATTCACATCATCCCATAAATAAAACTTTACCAAAACTGAAACTTGAACAGGAAAAAAATACCAGGGCCAGAGATTCTCCAGTTCGCGAGAGGTGGCGCCGGCGGGGCTGCGGGCTCCTGCCCCGGCGCCCTCTGCTCGTCGAGGAACCTCCGCGTCATGGAGTAGCACAGTTCTAGCGCGGGCAGCGTCCCGCAGAGCTCGGGGATCTCGTGGTACGCGAACCCGAAGCCGAGGTCGAGGCAGCCCTTGAGCTCCTCCAGGTCCTCCTCCGTCAGGCTCCTCGTCCTCCCCACCGAGCTGCCGCCGGAGGCGGCCGCTGCCTCGAGCATCACGAAGCTGCTGCTCCGCCGCCTCCGTGGATGCCGGCCGCTGCTGCTAGGGTTGGCGGTGGAGGCGGGGGGCTGCGGCTGCGAGGAGAAGTAGGCGGTGGAGGAGATGGCCGCCATTTCTTGCTTGGTTTGGTTGCTTGGTTCGGTTTGGGTGGTGTTCCGGGTGGGCTTGGCTCTTGGCCTATTTATAAAGAGGTAAATATTTGTTGATTAAAAAAATCCTTTCTTGGGTATTATTTTTGGATTAATTTTAGGTGGGTAATTTATAGTCGTCTCCTACTGGGCTAATTTTGTAACAACTTTTTGGAGTGTGATTTTTTGTTTTTATAAGATGGTTCTATTTTATTTTTAGTCATGCTATGCCTAATGGCCTAGCTGCCTTTCTCTCCAAAAGAGGATGCTTTGTTTAGGGGGTGATCGGAATAGCGATGACTTTTAGTTTTTACTGGAAAAACATTGTAGCTGACTGAAAAAACACTGTAGCTGAGTTGCATATTAGGCATAATTAAATTTTAAAAAATATAAAAATAAAAACGGCTCGCTAGTCTAGTGCGGACAATGCAAAGTAATATGAGAAAAAAATGGAAAGAAAAAAAAAACCAAAAAATAAAAAAAAATTTACTACGTGACAAAAGTGCTATAGTGTTTTAATCGCTGCTACAGTGTTTTAATCGCTGAACAGTGTTTTAAAATTCACTATGTTTGATTCATGAGTAAATCTCACTCTTGCGCATTGAGTTTTCTACTTTTCTTACAGTATTGAGTGTCAGTATCATGAATCTCTACAGTAGTTAACTTTTCGTGAAGGGCACTTTGTACAGTAAAAAGAAAAATTTTTGTTCCTACCACTAAAAATATATGTAATTTTATTTCTACCATCAAAAATTTGTTAATTTTGTTTTTGCTATCCTTTCATCTGTGAGTATTTTATTTTTGCTACTTCATCTAATTTTCCATCAAATCATTGACACATGTCACCTATTACGCACGGTCAAAGTCTGTTGACTTGACGAAAATTAGATGGAGTGGTAAAAATAAAATATGCACGGACAGAAGGATGGTAAAAACAAAATTAGCAGATTTTCGATGGCAAAAACAAAATTACATATATTTTTAGTAGCAGAAACAAAATTTTTTCTACCAAAAACCATAGATACGCAGAGTGCCTAGATACATTCGTGTTCATATGTGTCTTTTTGGGGGAATCTGTAAATCATCTGTGAAACTGAAAATGTGCCTACACACAATCCAAGTAGCCATCTCTGATATGAGGTTACAAACTTTTACTGGGTTTATGGAATATTCATTTTAAGTTGAAGAGGGGAAAAGAATCACATTTGCATCTGTAAAATCAATGTTCAGCATCTAGCTAGTTTCAGTAATGTTTCGCCTTTCTTTGTCTTTTTATCTCTTTTTTATTTTCAGTAATTCAGTAAAGCTTTGCTTTGATCTCCATTTTAAGAGAAGAAAGTTAGGATTTCAGTAATGTTAATCCTCAAAAAGAAAACAGGCAAATTGAGGTGGACTGAAAATTACTTGCACCAGCTTGTCGCGGGGCCACTGGCAGGGAGCTGGACAACGGCTCTGCTCATTTCGACTTGAGTTTTTGATTTCTGATTTATTTTTCACTATTCCTAAATTTTATCTTTTTTCTGATTTTTTTAGCTTTTTTGAACTTTTATTATCGTATTCGTTTGCATTATACGTGATGGGATAATCTGTTTTTCCTATTTTTAAAGATATTTTAAATTTAATTATACTAAATAAATCATTATTAACTATAGTGTAAAATAAATTAATTACAGTATAAATTTAGTCATAAATTACTAATTTTCAATCCAAATAAACACCCTCAACGACCGTTCTCCTGTCCCTTTTAAGGCGTCATTAACTGCTAGTTGCCGCATGCGCCGCAGCATAATTACTCCCAAGTTCCTAGAACTGACCGGCTTTATCACTCGATTAATGTTGAAGCACTGTGCATTGATGATCCATGCACGATCCATCTCCACACCACGCATCGCATGTACCCTAGCCCCTAGGAGTTAGCACTGCTCCTACATAAGAACAGTACTGATTTGAACATTGCAGGAGTTCATGGTAATCTGATATACGCCGGTGTTTTTCAAAAATACCGGCAGGTTCCCACCGGTTTCAATCCAGCCAAACCAATCGTGGATGGTACTTTCAGTTTTTGTCATCCATTGACTGACTCAATAGAGTAACGCTGATTACGGTGATTCATATTATAGTTTTTTAAGATTTGAAAATATATGCTATAATGAATTCTAGATTAATTCTAATAGAATTAGAATTTTTATTTTCTTTTAAGTAGGATTCGATGATCGAATCGTCGATATTACAAATTTTATATATATATATATAACAATTTGCTCTAAATCAGCGATTACAGAGGAAAATGCTGTTGGAAATATAAACAATATTTTAATTCTAAAGTTTTACTATGAGACAAATAAAATAAACTAGTGATGCAAACCACATAAGTAACAGCAGGCTACTCATTGTACTTAAGAAAATACAGAAAAAATACAGTATCAAAATCGATCGAACGCGCGAACGACTTACTGTTAGGCTTAATGAAGAACAGGAAGCAGTGCAGCCTCGTTACAGTGCAAGCTTGATGTGGTGCAGGACGTAGATGAAATAGAGAGTGGTCGCGCAGATGTGCGCTACCCAGAAACCGTATTGTCGCCCCCGTGCAGGTCTTCATAGCAGCAACAGTTCGGAGATAGCGCTCACCCTCCTTCCAGGTGCACACCGGGAAGAAAGGCCAACGAAGTTTGAATAGCACAGAACCACAGCACAATACCACTAGAGAGGAAGAAGACAATAGGAAAAGCAAAATGAAAAGTTCAATCTATCAAGCCTGAATATCTCTAGGTCTTTTATAGACGTGCAAATTATTCTCTAGTAACTGCTCCCATTGAACTGAAATAATTCACTAGTAACTGATCAATTATTCACTAGTAGTTGATAATATTCAAAACCAAATAATGGTAATTAAGCAGTCCCATAACCAGTTAAAATGAGAGAGATGAGACATGGTTTAGCAAAACAAGATGAACTTGGTCTGCCAAGTGGCACGCCATATCACGGCGCGGCCGCAAGTCACAAGTTATGCGATTTTCACGTAAAAATACATGAATGCGCGTATGCGTCCGTGCACGCATGTGTGATTAACCAAAGCCATCCTCATCCATAACTCAAAGAGTGACATAGATTTCACCTTATAAATTGGTTTTCTCCACCTTATCTTAACAATATAGTACTAAACCTTGCATGCTTAAGAAAATGGACCTCATTCGATGGCCCTGTTTCTAACAAATGCTACGCTCCCAAATTTGAAATGGTCTTATCGTTATCCTTCTTCCTTTCTCTCTCCCCTGAATAAGGCTTAAATAGCGTCGAACATACGTTAGTTGTTTGCAGGAGCAGGAGCCTTGACGAGTCCTTCCGTTTGCACATGTAAGCGGTTGACGGAAATAAGAAAGGCCTGACAACAACTATCGATCGATTGTTGTTAGTGAGGAAGAGCCTTAGAAAACAGCCGTAGGGCAGTTGTTGTCAGAGACATTGGGCTGATCATGGAACGGTTGTGGGAGTAGGAGCGCATGTGATTTGCTCCTTAACCGTACAAGACATCGCCTTGGGGGAGGCCCAGATGTCAAATATAAAGCTTTCGAGCAGTAGCTGGTTGGGTAGATGAATAATGATTCTTCGACCAGGGGGGTGCTTGGGACTTGTTATTACAATACCGGTTTAAGGGATGTGATTATATATTAAAGTAATTCTTAAATGGATTATCTAATCCTCCCAGGTAGCCCTTGAGTTTCATGTAAAATTATGACTTAGGATTCTTCAATCGAAACACTATTGAAGTAAGTATCATTTCGGCTTTTACTTTCCCTATATCTAGCATTGCTTACTTCTCATTTTCCTTTCTTGTTGGGACTTGACAAAATTGGGGAAATTCAAAATGGAGTCACATGCTAAAGGTGTTGTCATCCAAAAGTTGAAGATTACATGCAAAGCAAAAAATACTAATCAATCGAAAACTAGAGAAAGCAACTAGGAGACATTACTTTTAACATAAGAAGGAAATTGAAGAGCTTGGTCGGGTGACTTTGACCACAACATAAGGACCTTCCCACTTAGGAGAAAGCTTATTGTTATTAGCCTGGCTATAAATTTTTTTGAGAACCAGATCATCTACAGCTAGGTTACGAGGTTGCACTTTTACGACTATGGTACTGTCGTATGGCTTGTTGGTAGGCTACCGATCAGATGAGTGTTGCATTTCTTTGCTTTTCTAGGAAGTTAATATCATCGATCCGATTATTTTCTTGATCATTAGAATTATAACGATTTATTCGAATAGAGCCAATCTTTAGTTCTAGAGGAAGTATGACTTCTACTTCATAAACTAGGAAAAAGGGTATCTCCGATCACACGACTGGTACTAGTCCCTGCCATTATCGCATAGATGATGCTGATAGGCCCGAGGAAAGACGGTGATCCGATTAAAACCTTGAGAGGCTTGACTCTTCTTCCTCATGGACGGCGCTAGCTGTCGACAATCAAATCGTTGACCTTGCAAATAGTAGGGAAAATTCAAGCCTCGTAGAAGAATGAAAAAGGTAAAATTGATCTTTATTGCTACATAGATATTATAACTTGCTGTAAATGAGCGATTACAGGGAAAGATGCTACGTGCCCTAATGCGGAATGGTCTTGTCGTTGTCCTTCTTCTTCCCTCTCTCGAGTAAGGCTTAAATAGCATCAGAGGGACATCAGTTGTTTGTAGGAAACATGCATGTGCCTTGTGGATTCCATCCATCCGCACGTGTAAGCGGTTGATGGTGGTGAGAGAGGCTTGATAACCATCGATCAGTTGTTGTCAGTGAGTGAGAGCCTCAAGAAACAACTACGGGCCTATTGTTGTCATAGACACTGGGTTGATCATGAAACAGTTGTGGGAGTGGGAGTGCACATGATCTACTCTTCAACCGCACATGACATTGTCTCAAGGAAGGCCCAAATGTTGGATATAAAGCTTTTGTGCAGTAGCTGGTCGGGTAGATAAACAGTGATTCTCTAATCAGGGGATACTTGGGACTTGTTACAGCATAAGCTATTACAGCACTAGTTTAAGGGCTTTGATTACATATTAAAGTAACTCTTTAATGTATTATCTAATCCTCATCGAATTTTTACTCAACTTTGGAGGACTATATAAAGCCATGTGGGGTAGTCAACCAAGCAACAAAGCAAAAAAGTCACTCATCTAAAGGTAGAGATACACGAGGGGATTGGAAGTAAGTTATTCTTTAGCACTACATTTTTGTATAGAGTAAGGATACAAGGGTAAAAGATTTGAAATGGTTGTGAGAGAGCGATAATCCATTATATTCTTTTGAGGTTGTGTATAAGGATTTTACGGTTTGCTTTGCTAAATCTTTTATCTTATCATGGTTATTTCAACATCGTTATTTTGGTTCTATCTACGAAATCCATCTTCTTTGTTATTAACACCATGTACGCTTGTGCCATATCTCACAAGCTTTGATCCAATCTGGGAGCTGCTACGTATAAGAAAAGGATATCATAGTATAACAGTATATTAAACTTATGACTAATTTTATCAAATCGCAACTGAGACATCACAAACTCTCAGTTGCACACTAAAAAATCAATGTCGATTATTATTGGAGTATGAGCGCATGTGTGATGTGCATGTGTGGTGGTGTTTGTATATGTTCATCTTCCTTGTGATGGGAAAAAACTAAACATGCCTAAAATTTAACCAACCCGATTCCGACTCATTGAACCTAGTCTAGAATCCAAGTATTCAACGTTGGGTGGGAGGGTGGTGTGTATGTCGAGATGCAGAGAAGAGGTGGGTTCTTTTAGTTTAAACTGTGATTTTGGCTTTTAGTTTATGATTAATTCTGACTGTTTGCGAGAGACAGTACACAGATGAAAACAGTCACATGTGATTTTGGGCGGTATAGTTGAACTCTGTATAATGTATACTACAATTTGCTTGTAGACCCTACTTTGAAAAGATGTACCAGTTAAAAAGTAGTTACTGAATCATCCGAAGCCAAAATCGAAGCATGAGCCATTTCGAACTGAGCCAAGGTTGTACACCACTTCTGTAAGTTGTTTGTTATGCACATACGTGGACACGATGGGCCCACCAAAGGGGAGTGCCACGTGGATGGATAAGTTTTAGTGGAAAAGTTGTAGCGGAGGAGTGGGTCCCATACCGAAAAACCGATTGATGCATGCATGTGGCACGTAGTGTAGGGCCAGCGGAATCTTTACTTCCTTTGACGTACGTGGTGTGAGGCTCAATCAGTCCTTGGCCGTTATTTTGGGCCGTTCATTCCGGTTTCATTAAAAGTCAAAATGTCCGTGTTTATTATTAGAGATACAATAGTGTTTATTATTTTTATTTTTTAATTAAATGGTTCAAAAAATTAATCACTACTAGAATATAATTTAGCCAAAAATCAACAATCAAAAACTAGAAGTCGCTAAAAATTCCGGAATGGACGCCACCTTTGTTCCCCGGTTCGTTCAGCCTCGCCTTGCATAGCCCTGTTGGAGCAAGCACGTAACCGTCCCAGCCTGCGCCACCACAATGCCTACGTCAGTCAATCACACGTCTCACTTTCAACGCGGGTGTCCACCCGTAATATTTTCTCCGCCCATTTTTCATCTCTTGCCGTGGATCGATCCACAGGCAGAATTGTTCTGGGCCGACACGTGCGGATAAGACCGTAGTTTATATATTTTAGTGGCTTTTACCAGCATAATTTTAAAATAAGGGGATGATCGGAATAGCGATAACTTTTAGTTTCACTGAAAAACATCAGAATCTTGGTGAAAAACATCAGATTGAGTTGATTTATTGAGTATAATTAAATCTAAAAAAATATAAAAATAAAAACAGCACGCTAATCTAGAGCGTACGATGCAAAGGAATATGGAAAAAAACAAAACACAAAAAAACCAAAAAAATACAAAAAAAAATCAAATAAAGACGAAAGTCTTCTGAAGACATCTTGTCATTTCTATAAGATCTTTAATCGCTAAACAGTGAAAAAACCTTCATCTTGAGCGGGGC
The DNA here is from genome assembly GCA_036346265.1 of Melocanna baccifera. NCBI lineage: Eukaryota > Viridiplantae > Streptophyta > Magnoliopsida > Poales > Poaceae > Melocanna > Melocanna baccifera. The sequence continues at coordinate 9,667,471 of CM070678.1, forward strand.
CTAAAACACAGTGTAAATGGGAAACAATTGAAAGTGGCCTGCCAGGTAGGATGCGTCTCAAGAGGAAAAAAAAGGGGCCCTTGTCTCATAAATTGGACGGATAAATCCATTTTTCTGCGGGTAAGCTAGCGCCATTTGGTGGCAGGGGTTGGAATTAAGCATCCATCCACAGTGGCACATTGGGGGAGCCACGGTCATCTTGAGAAACTTGCAGGCTTGCTGCTACCCAGCAATCCATCTGGACCACGCATGAACTAGCTAGTGTGGATTGCTGGCCCCCACAGAGCCCTCTTCTTGTGGTCTAAAGTCGTGCCATTTTTGAAATGGGAAAAAAAGCTTTTTTAAACTGAATCGAATTGGTCGTTCTCCTCTACCTTGAAAGATTCTTTACTGGACCACCACCACCACCGCATCAAGTCGCTTTGTGATTTTAACGTTTTGTTTCCGGCTCGAGGCTCGGAACAATATTGTGTGATGGTTTGCTGATGGATGTCGACTTGTGTGCATGTCCTGGTGTTCACAATAAATAAATAAATAAATAAATTGCGAGATGGATGGATTAATGAAAGCTGCACCACTAGCTATCTAGCATTTCAAGCTTGGAAGATTTGTCGGCAAAAAAATGGCAACTGAATTTTCTTGACCACTGGCCTTACATACACATGTAGGGTGCAAGATCAAATGTGTGATCGATGGCAGTGCATGCATGCATGCTTTTCTCCGTTGTTGTTTTTTTTTTGTATATATGTTACCCATTTGAACTCTTGCATATATATCGCAAGAGAATATATATTGTCCCTATTGGTGACGTAGCCGTGTGAGAGGCTGAGAGAAACCGGGACACGGAGGATCGATGCATGCCACGAGAGAGGGGCCATTGGATTACCACACGTGCCATGAAGCCATCGTTCTGATGGTCACTAATGAGTTGGCCGTCGCGATGCAATCTTGTGGGTTGTCGATAAGAACGACAAGTGCAAAATCTTTATATATATGCATGGGACAGAGTTATCCCGTAGGAAGAGAGATCTGCTCATGCCTCTTTACACTTCACTGCAAAGAGAACTATATATACAAACAGGTATCTAGTGGACTACTACTGTACAGTATGTTCTGAAATCTGAAAGACTGAAACAATTGAGCAGTGATCATCAATCTTAGGCTGGCACTGATCATAATTACGCACATAATTGTTGAAGTATAAGTGAATTGCTCATCTTTTCTCATCAGCTTAAATTTTTAGGTGAATTGATTGGTGCATGTAACTCAATAATAATGAAACATCCATTCGCTGCTTTAGGGGGCTAACGTACTAATTCGAAGGTATTTTATTTGTTCCATCCGCCGCTGGCCGAAGACGCCTCAACAGCCGCCACGCGTATCATTAGCGAGCCAATAGTACTCGCAATTTAACTTGCGATCGAAATGAGTTGCCTCATGATTAAAAAGAGCAAGACATATTTAAGCTTCGACGATCAAATAATAATACTACATGTACTGGTCAGCTGGCTTCGACCATCCAGGTCTCCCTACACTCATGATCAGCAGACAGATTAATTAATTTCCTGTTCCTGTACTGGCCACTTACTAGCACTAATCACAAAGCTAACTAAGATCGATCAGCATGCATGCGCACTTGATTACACGTTATTATAGGCGGCTAATTGTGGCGGTACACTACTATTCTACTACATAAACAAAAGTGCTCGACGACTAACAATTAATTGATAATCGAGTGTTTTGTTGCACCTGTATTTACGTTCTAGCTAGCTGTTGCGCGCTTGATTGCACGTTATTCCAGGCAGCTAATTGTGGCGGTATAATGCTATTCTACTGTACAAAGAAAGTGTTCGACGACGTCTACCAATTAATAATCGTGTTTTGTTGCACCTGTATGCTACGTTCTAGCTGTTGCACCCTGGCCTTTCTGATCGAAGTGGGACTCGAGATTATAGTTTAATTGAGCATGCAACACATAAATACTGCAGACCGTTGGCCAATTTCATGCATTTCCTAGTCTCCAAATCCAAAACCAGCAGCACATATATACTGCAGGAGTAGTATTCTGTATTCTGCTAGCTAGCTAGCTCCGTTGGAGACAGAAAAGAAAGATCGAAGAAACATAAATAGACGTAAATAATGGAAACGAATATTTTCATTTAATAATCAAGCCCTAATTAACACCCAAACAAGGGTTTGCAGAATTTGGTCTTCAAGTTCCATACATAAACACCGGCCGAATGATCAGGCTAGCTGATGAGCAAGGCAAGCCAAAACGAACGATCGATATTGAATTGATACTGCCAAGTTAAGCAATACACCTGCACTTTGCACACATACATAGTTGGAACTAAACTGAGCTCGAGAAGGGGTGGCAACGGGGCCGGGTCTCAGAGGAGACCCCGTGGCCCCGCCCCGATCCCCGCCAACCCACTTCGCCCCATTAGCCTTTTAGGGGAGATCTTCGGACCACGAGGATCTCTGTGAAGATTGAAAAATATGTTTAAATATTTTTAAAAATAATAATATGGATTTATTTATTAATTTATAATTATTTAAACATATTTTTTATAGAATATAATTTTAAAATATATATTCTAACATAGAAACTCAAGTTCTAGTTTAAATATATAAGAAAATAATACAATCTTCTATATTGTAAAACCATAATATATTATTTAAAAATTTGTTTTAATTTTTATCAGACCTCTGTAGACCCCGTGAGGGGAGGACTACCCCCACCCTCACCCCGCTAGCCTAGCGGAGCCCCACCCCCTTCCCTCATGAGGGAGTGTGCCCTGACCTCCGATGAAAAAATTCCTCACAGACCCCATCTCTACAGAGAAATTGCCACCCCTAAACTCGAGCCAGCTATATCAGCTGTGGCGTGCAAGCCAAGAGAGAGATCTATAACGAGCGGAATTATAGCGATCGATGGATGGTCCGACCAGAAAAAACTCTTGCTCTCGATTTGTACCCCACTTGTCATGATTTACACTTGTCCTCAGCTTGCACAACCGTATTGGGTGCGTGCTGTAGCTGTGCAAGCATTCGACCAGCCAAGACCGCAAGACTGACCAAATCATGCAGCAACCAAAGCCATGCACATACATAGAGTACTAGCAAACATCTAAAAATGTAAAAATTCGGTCTACCTTACCTTTCATTAGCTGCCAATAGCACCATGATTAGTTTAGCCCATCCCCTGCCCTAACATCTACTCTCTTCTACTAGCAATAGTACTAGCCAGCATTTGTTACTTAATTAAGCACTAAGCACAGCTACTAGTACTAGTAGTAGTGTATTATTCAGACCAGGTTGTTCTGACAAGGTGCAGTAGGATGGATGTTGCCAAGAGCCAGATCCATGTGGAAGCTTCTAGCTAATAGTAATCATCTTGCTACAAAGGACGGGTGTAAGAATGATTGATTGAGCTGGAGACCTAGACCATCACCAACGAAACAATACCCCTATATTATCATAGAAACAAACTATAGGCACTGTAGTGCCTGTTAATTTTTTCTAAATTTTTCAATTAAAAAATAAAGAAAAATAATAAAAACGCAGTTGTACCTTCACGGACAATGGAAAGGAAAAGGAAAAAAGAAGTAAAAGAAAAAAAAGTCAAAATTACAAACTGACGTGTTCCAAGTAGCTTCTAGCATAAAAAAAAGTCGGAAGCCAGAAAAAGATAGAAGCTGAAGCCGTTTAGAGCGAGGTTGTGGCACCCCGTATAATTATCACAAGGATAATCACACTTAAGCAACGAAATATTATTCGTCTAATCAATAGAACACTATTCCAATGAATAATAAGCTTTTACCAAAGTCGCACAGCAAAACAATAATGTAGAAAGTATATTATTATACAGCACTTGCCATAAGAGCTATGGTCCTTAATACAAATACATAGGGGGCAAAAGACACAAATTGATACCCTATAGCTCTCCTACTCGGCTCTGCAATATGTCTAATCGTCCTAACCACCGTATAAGGGGTCTACCTCTCCCGGCTCCTCGCAATCGTCGTCCTCCTCTCCCGTGAGCTCGACTATGCCTGCTGCCCCTTCATCCGACTCAGAGTACTCTCCAATAGGTGCAGGGTCTAACAAAGAAAAATAATAGCAAGAGTGAGTACTTACGTACTCAGTAAGCATTTTAATAGCAAAATGCATTTATGTCTCTCTTCTTGGTTTATTAAAGTTTCTAGATTTTACTTCTTAAAAATCATGGAGCGGGACACTCGGAGGCTCGAGTCTACTATGAGGAATACCCATTTGGTCAAAGGCGCTGGCGAACAGAATGTCCGCAGAGCTTCCTCCGTCGATGAGGATGCATTTGACGTCGCATCCTGCTATACTAGCCTAAACCACCAAAGGGTCCTAGTGGGGGAAGTCAACCCTTGTCGTATCCGTCATTGTAAAAGTGATGTTGACCTACGCCCAATTCGGAGGTATCTGGGTGGGGTATGCAGCGACATAATGCAACCAGCGGGCATAGGCCTTCTGCTACCGTTCAGATGAGAAGTCTAATGATGAAACCCCGATGATGACGTTGATTACACGGCGTGATCCACCATTTGGGACCTGTATACGTAGTGCGGTGGGGGTGAATTGAATTAATTGGCCCTCCAGGGGCTGTTGTACACGTTCCACCACTTGCACTCTTGCTTCGACAACACTATCCCTGACGATGTTCTCGCGAAGCATCGCAATGGTTGTACAGTGCCGCATGAAGTGGTCACCTCGGTCGTGCACTTCTCACCATTGGCCATGTTGCTGCCCCTCCTCTCGTTGGCCAAAGCATTGCTGGTGTTGCCGCCCCCCTCGATGACAAAAACGTATTTGGGTCGCTAGCCCTTCCGCTGCTTTCGACCAGAGTCTTTTGAGGAGTCAGGCACTTGCTTCGACTTAGAGACATCGCCTTGGCGCCGCTGCGTCTTCTTCGGCCCTTGTATACTCCTCCATCTTGTTAAAGAGTTTGGCGACCATTTTGATGGGATTACATGTATTGTATTCGTCTAACGGCCTCAGGCGAAGCCCTTGTATTGTTGTGTTAATGATGGTCATCTCGTTTACATTCTTCACTTGGCAACGAACCTTAGCGAAGCGCTTGAAGTAGTCTCAGAGCTTGATGGCGAAGATCTAGTCTGCATTGACCCGTTCGACGTAGTTGCCCTAGAAATTGTTGTACATGCGGTCCCAGATTTGCTCCCATGCGTATATGGAGTTTGGTGCGATGGTGAAAAATCAGGAGAGCGCTACCCCTGGAGGGCAAGTGGTAGTCCCTTTGCTTTGGTACAGTCGTCCCCGCCGACCGCTTCAATGGCCATCTTGTACACACGAACGAACTTCTAGGGGTCTGTATCGCCCTTGTACGGTTTGACAGTAGGGAATTTGAAGTCTTCTGGCCACGCGGACTACTACAGGCCAGCGAAGAGTGGAGAATCCGGGTCTTTGCACCAGAGTGTCACACGGGCGGGAGTAAGGGCCTCGCAACTATCCGCTCACTCGGCCGCCACCTCTGCTACTGTTGTCATGGGCGACGATAGGGGCTTCGTGGCTGTCCGCTTGCTCAGCCACCACCTCCATCATCGTTGCCATGGTCATTTGTTGACTCTGAACCTCTTGTATGTCCTACATGCCCCCCCGAGGTCCGCCAGCTCGCGCTGCAGTGTTCTGAGGGCCGCCACGAGGTCCGCTGCACGTGTTGCAGGGTCTACTGGCACGAAGGTGCGCATTGCGAGGTTGTTGGCGATGACAGCTTAGGCTCTGGAGTCGGTAGACGTGCTTATACAGTGGGAAGGACTGTCAACGATGGGGTTGGTATGATCGTCGAAGTCAACAGACCGGTCGACGCGAGTGTCACTGCTGACAGTCGGGCCTACCCGAATGTTGCGGTCAGCGGATGTGCCAGCCCGATTGTCAAGGATATCGATTGTGCCGGCGCAGGCATCGTTGCCGATAGTCACATCAGGGTCGAGTGTCGTACCGACGCCAGCCGTCGAGTTTTCGTGGGCATCGGGATCGTGGCCGACGGTCCGTCGATGTTGCAATCCAAGTCAGTTCTCTCCATCGGCATTGATCGCTGGCCGCCTACAACAGGCAAGTGCCGCTGCCACGAGGGGAGCGGGCCCTCGATCACCAGCCCCTGCGCACTGGCTACGTCCCCGACAGTCGTCGTGCTTCTCTTTCGTTTGGTTACTGTCGTCGCTTTTTCTTGGGTGCCATTATTTCCCTAAGCTTGTAGCTTACTTGTCGTCCCACAGACGACAACAACTGTTGTGGCTACAAGCCAAACAGTAAGTAGAAGACTAGCAGAGTATATGAGAAAATGAGCTATATCTCTTCCTTGTTAACTCAAAGAAGTATATATACATGATCAGAAGAACTTATCACAATAACACCCCCTACCTGATGTACTATTCCGATGGTATATATATCTTTTTTATGCTTTATTGAGCCTCTTGGCCAGCAGGACGAATAGATACCAGTGAGGAACATCCCCACAACACAGAGCTTGTCTGAACTTGAAGAATAACGTGGCAAGAATGTGAACTCTTTCTTTTCAGGACAAATAATACTGTACCATCCAAGAACATAACTACACTTCCATTTATTCTGGGTTTCTACAACAGTAACAGAAATTTGTACACCTTGTCGAGAAATGTACACTCAAAAGAATATAAGCCCGAAATAAAAAGGAAAAGGAAACGGTAGTAAGAAATAGCTTTAAGACATGTAATTTGTAATCGCTTCTGTATACAGACTTGAAAACTAGTTTGTCAGGTTTGACGCCATTGCAACGTCACTCTACCGTCCAGCCGCTTTCAAAAACTTGTCATATGGGCTTGCAGGTGGCAGCCTGAACGACCGGTCGCATTCGCTAGATGCTGAATCACTGCGGCTCATGCACTCCTTCCTTGTCGACTGCAACTCGGGCTCGGATCGAGCAGATGACTGCAAATTGTGACGAGATGTCAGGACTTAGGAGAGTTAAGGTTAAAATCTGCACGATGGATAGATTTTTCTGGTAAGATGTACATGCCTCATTGGTTTCCAGTCCATTTTCCCAGGTTGAGCCGCGGGAATCGGTCCTCGAGTGCTTGAAGCTCAAGAGAACAGACATCTTTTGTTGCTTTTCCATGACTAGGGCTTCACATTGGCTCTTCATCTGATTGTAAGGTACAGGATTGGCAGAAACTGGAACGTTAGCAACCTGCCTTGCTGTCTCATGAACCTGCAAGCAAGTAGTTCAATTACAAACAGATGAGGCGGCTGCACATTGTCGAAAATGAACAAAGCAGTTTTCAGGGGCCATTGTGTAAGTAGAGATAGCACGTACAGATTCTATTAGCTGATTCACGTTTAGAACATCCGATGAAGCCATAGATCCTGATGTTTTCCTGTCGGACTGATATCCACTATGTACAAAAACGATGTCATCGTCATCGTCCATCTCAGAAGGAATTACTTCCTGAAGGCAGAAGACATGTAGCCAAAAAGTTAGGACATAACAACACTAGTCATAATAACACAAAATCAATTATTTGTAAAGGATCAGTATAGACCTCATCAAAACAGTGGTCATTCTTTTCTGCGTACATTGAACAAGAGTGTGGTGTCTCCATGAATAGTGGAGCACCAAGAGGAAATGAATCATCCAGGGAAAACTCTTGAAGAAGCTGTTCTTCTATCCCGTTAAACTTCTGCAATTTGCAGTAAAGACACTCAATTATCAGTTATGTTCTTGATTCTGTACAAGTAAATCAAAAGGATATTCTGATCAAGTAAATCTGAATATACACCTCTGGTAAATTTTCAAATTTCTCCTTGAAGTAGGACATTACAACTTCTTTTAACTGTGTATCGTTCTTACTAACAGCTGAAAGAAAGACCTGTGCATCCCTTTCATCTTCCTCGGAACCGTAAACCATCTCACTATTAGACGACTGTGCAGAGGTAATAACGAGTCTACAGTCATCAATCAGGCAAAGATGAGGGTCAATCTGCAAAATACACAAAACACAGAACATTAGATGTTCATAGTAATTGCATGGAATCTATGCAAAGCAGGCAACAACAACAACAAAGCCTTTTGTCCCAAACAAGTTAGGGTAGACTAGAAATAAAACCTCCTTAAGGTCAAAGAAACGAGAGTCTTGAAAACCTACAATACTAAAATCGTAAGCCGTACAACTTGTGCAAAGCAGGCAAATTCAAATAATTTTTCGCACGGTAGGAATCAACAAACCATTTCATCTGGCACTGCCGCTTTCACAAGAGGAATTATCTGAGGAACATCAGCAACTTTTGCTGAAAAAATTAGCATTGCCGATGTCATTGTATACAAACACCTTCTACGAGATGGCTGCAAAACATCTTCATTTACAGTGGAAAAAAGGTAAGAGTTAATCAATGCATGCATTTGACTGCTATACTGGTATGAATTACGAAGCATAGGAATATATGATATGGTATTGTTAGACAGGAAGATGAAAAGATCATTGTCTTTCATTTGCAAATAGATAATGAAAAAAAATTGCTTTGATGAATCCCTAGCTGGCTACCAGCTTTTGCAACATCATTTTTATGTTAAAAAAAAAAAGCAAAAACCAAAGGCAGGCAATGTTGAAGGAACTTACTTTCTTGATTCAGAGACATCCTCCTGAGAGAGAACACCAACTGGAAACATCGAACTAGTGCCACATGACTGGAGCTCTGTCATGAAAAATCATTGGTAACTCACATAGTACGCAACTTAAGTTTAAAGAACATGATGGTGTCACTGGTCCAACTAGCCTGGAACTTTTACTCTACAAAGGTGTTTCATGCTTCCTACATCAATAAAATATGCAAGATTATATCTTGTCAACAAATTTCAAATGGAGTCAAAAAGACTGGCTAAAATGAACAGATGGAGTCTATCTCTGTTCTGTGATAATTTCAATGCCTTCAGAACAAAGTAGCCTTTAAGCTCACAAATACTAATTACATACATTTGACATGATCTTTCTCACAAATTCTAGTTACATATATTTGATATGATCTTATTGCATATTGGGTAATGTATTGTATTGAGCTTGACTTACTGTCTTCGAACACAATAAAGAAATGCTGTAGGTATGGCCCATTGCTTCAAAATTTGCAGGTGAGTTATCTTCCAGAGATGTTTGACTCCAAATAGATGAAAGAAGGAGAACAAGCTGGTCGTTGCTCAACTTCATAAACTTTAGGTTCTGCCCAGATGTAAGAAAGATGATACATCAGTTGGATAGCCAAAAACCCTCCAAAAGCAAAAAAATACCAAGCACTATAAGAATACTAGCTTGACTCCATACTTCATCTTTAAATGCTGTAAGATGATACTCGTTGAGACATGGGCTCCCTGAACACTGCCTTGTATTTGGTTCTGTATGTACATATCCATTCTCAGCACCTACCACAGCTTCTGATTTCTCGTTTTTCTGCAAGGATTCCTGGATCCTGCTTTTGGTCTGCACTTCATCCATTATAGTCTCAGAAGAGAAAGCTGACAGAGCCAACAAAAGTATGTCCCGCGAACCATTGACCTTCACTGGGATAGAAAAATTTATGGCTGACCATGGGCATAGCAGTGAAGGCATGACAATGGTGGATAGAACACGATGTGAACCAATCCTTGTCTTATTGTCTGGGTGCATCATTGCTAAGAGAAGCTGATGAAACAAAGCTTCAGGACATGCCTGAGATATGCACAAGGAATTGCCGGTTAATATTGCTATTCTACAGCTAAAATATGTCTTCTGCGATAGTGGAAATGCCAGGAACTTGCCTTCTGGTTGTACGATGACTTGTAGACAGAAGCTGCTATTTGTGTTGTGCGGTAAACAGATGAAACTGTTGTTCTGGCGATGGTGGCAGTATGAGAGAGATTCTCAAGCATTACACCGACCATGTCGAGAATAGGCCCCACATCCCCAACCTATTCAGCACAATAACTTTTCTTAAAGATTGCTATGATGAAAGCAAAATATAGTTGGTAGCAATAAAGAACCAAAAGAATATAACCACCTTCTCTGTCAATTGCACCAGGCACTCCTCCAAGGCCACGTGAAGTGCACTGTTCCACTTATCGACATCAGTTTGAGCATTTGATGCTTCAATAGCACAGTGCATACATTTGCGCAAGTGCTTTATCAAATCACTGATTGCACTTGCTATTGTCACTGATGCCTGCAACTTTGCATGTTTTGCAAGATGTGAAGCAACTTTTACAATACTGATTTGCTTGACGGGCTTCTTGGCAACACTCTTATGATCTATGTGCTTTATAGTGAAAGATAACAGCAAATGGCCATTTTGCCCTGGCAGTATAAAACAAGATTAACAGTGTGTTAAATCTGCTTGCTGTTAAACACTTCCAATTGAAAAGTAAAATGAAAAGGGAAAACAAAGAGAAGAAATTACATGGGGGGAAATTGCAGCACCTGATTTGTTCATCAATGTCAGCATTTCTTGTAGAATGGAAAGGGCAACCCCATTTTCAGGAGACCAATAGTTGTGTCTATCAAAAAGACGAAAAAGAGGATCAAGAATACACCGCACTGTTGTTGCCTCCTTTGCAATATTGGCCATATTACACAAGCAAACCCTTGCCCAATGCGCTGGATTTTCAGATGCGGCCCTGCTAACACATTAAGGCATTGAAGAGATGAAAACGGCACATTAGGGTCTAGAAATGAGGTCATTACACTAGCAGATGAGCTCACATTGTATCAGAAGCCACTTTGGCACTATTTTGCCCAGATACTGGCAACACTGTCAAGCCTCCATTGATTACCAAATCATCGTCATCTTGAAGTCTAACAACCTCTTTAATTGAAAGAATTTGATTAGCCTCATAACAGCTTATGATCACTGAGACAACCTGGGTTCAAGAATGAATTCAAAAATTAATCAGGTCACTAGTTTGAGATGCTACGTGAGCTGAAAACACCTTTGCTAACATTTTGTTTCACAAATTGTTGTTTCTGACCCACTTTCAATTAAATTTAGTGTGCTACTTTTTTTGCACTAAGTAGGCTAGACCTACTATTTCAGAATTCACTGAATTTTGGTTATATCTCTTCCTCTTATTCAGCAATCCTATTTCTAGTACATAAGAAATCCATATATTTGTATTCAAAGATGATTGCACCAATCTTATACCATGCAGACAAGAAAACGAATATTCGCCAGAGAGTATCCGGTCATCGTGAATAAAAATTAATTCTGAACCTACCTTCTTTCTAACACAAGACAAAAGCAATAAGGACTTACTTCATCGAGTTCCATTGAAATATGTGAGTGATCACCCATGTATTGGACCTGATTAGAAGTGTTGAAAGAGTCAGATTAGCGTAAAAGATTATTTTTTTTCCAACTTAATCACTATACTGCTCCGATGATATTACTTGCTGGGAAGAATCGGTAATGCAAAGCAATCATGAAGCTTCTTTTCTTTTTGTAATTTTGCTCAAAAAAGTCCAATATTATGGGACAGAATAGCATGACATCATATCAGCACAATCCAAGACAAATGCATCCGATTGCAAGTGAAAAATGAACATGGAGCATCAATATAGTAATATCCGATTATATATTAGAAACCTTAAAAGCTGTATCAATATAGTCAACATAAAAATGTCTATATTTATGAAGCACATGAAATTGTATAATAGATGAAAATAGTAGTTGGTTCATTTGCTCTGCATCATTATACCTGGTCTAACAAAATTGTGAAACAAGCCCTTAAATGGCTGGCACCACATAAGACTGCCTTATCCTTCTCATCAGAGCAATTAACTAAGAAAACTGCCGTACCATAGAAGCAAGAGCTTGAAGTGCAGCAGATCGAAGACGGAGCCCTTTGTCATCTTCCCTTAGTTCTTGACCAATTTGGCAAAGTTTTGGTATCAGACCTTCTAAAGTATACATATGTGTGCTGTCAACCTACATAAATACCTAATTAAAATTAAACAGATAACAAATACAGCAAATGTAAATTGTTGCATATTATGTCAATAACCTGGCCATTGAGAAAGTCGACAAGCATTAGACAACCCAGGACCCGCAAATCATCATTCGATTTTTGATCAAGAAGAGTGCGAATAATGCTCAATGTGCTCGCTGCCAGCAATGGTCTGAATCAAGAATAATACAATCAGTATAGGAGCTAAGATTGGTCATGGATGCATCACTGGCAGAACAGAACCTTTGCACTTACGTATGCTCCTTGCATGAACACAGAAGTTTCCTATAGATGCATGGCACAACTTTGGCCAATGTGAAATTCTCATGTCTCAGTTCTTTATAGCATCTCTGCTCAAGATACTCCATGATCTGCCCAAAAAAGAGTAAATATAAATCCTGGTTTTGCCAAGTTCATTCATTCATTCAAATCTTAGCTGTTAAAGCCTGAACAAACAATCAGTTAAACATCACTCCAATGCAGTGATCAGTATAAAAGTAACAATAGATCTACTGAACACTTGCAAGGGCAATGCCCATTGCTAAGACAGACAATGAGGAATTGAGCCTAGCTCAGTTGGTGGGAGGTGTGGATGTACACCCATTCCAACCAAGTTCAAGTCATCTTTGACGCGGATTTGGGTGCCTATTTTCTTCTTAATGAAAAAAAATACCTAGTTCTTCCTAGGTATTCTGGTTTTTTTTCTCAGACAGACAATGCATATAAAATAACAGTAGAGTGACTTATTGGTCCATCTCAAGAATATTTTTACCACTATTGCATTCTTTGTTTTTCATTGTCTTGATTTCAGGCTTTCAGCCTTAAGCAGCTCTCTAGTATAATGATTTGTGTGACCATTCTAAGAAAAATTGGGGAGGAGGTGGAATGCTTTACCTTTGGTATGCGCGTTGGATTTCTCGAGACATAATCACACAATTTCCCAATCCTTCTATCATTCGGTTCGCCATCCTAGACACCATACCAACATCAATTAGCAAACTCCCCACACATTTCACCATAACCCAATATGCGGAACTACAACTAATATCATAAATGACTGAAATGCTAACAACAAAGCAGGATCCGCCATACCGGTGGCAGCTGGTAGATCTCCGTGATGATCTTCTTGTACCGCTTGACGGGCTGACGGGAGCGCGCCCGCAGCGAGGGGCAGAAGTAGCAGAGGCTGCTGCAGGCGGGCAGCACCCGCCGCGACATCACCCCCATCTTCCTCTTCCTCTCCTAGCCTTGCCCTCCCGAAAGACCAAACTTTTTATCCGATTGGAGTCAAACACAATTGCAAGTTTGCAACTCCAGCTATCTGCTAACCCGATTGCTGCCTTGCCTTCCTCTTTGCTACGACGACTCCAAGAACTAAACTCTCTTCAATCCAACTGGGCTTAAGCAACGCGGGATTTTTTGCAGCAGGGGATTAGACGACCCGTCGCCTTCCTCCCTTTCGCGTAGCCAATCAATGCCTTTTGGATCCGAACGAAATCAAGAAACCTCAGAATTCCCCTAACGTCGGATTTTGACCAAATCAAATCCAGGTTGAGAATTAAAAAAAAGGCAGTTTCTGGGTCAAATCCGGCGTGAACAGCCAAGGAAAATGCGGCAAACCCCCTCCTTTCCTGTCGCGAAATCCGAATTGGGATCGATGGAGCCAAGAAAGCCGCTCAAACAAATCCAGCTCCTGCCAAAGATCGAACTTCTTTACAACCCAGGCTCAGATCGCACCCTGATGTCCGGACGAAAAAACACCGAAGCAGTTGCGATCCACCCCCTGGGAGCAGCCGCTCGCCGTGTCGCCGCAGGTCGCAAGGGCGGCGGCTGCTCGCTGGCTCGCGTGTGGTTTGGTGGGTGGGGTAGTTAAAGGCAACGGTCGCCTCACTGTAAGTGCGTGTAAAAGGGGAGATGTTTAGGGGCTTTTCGAAAAAAGATGCGGTTCGTTTCTCTTTTCTGAGTTCTGACAGATCTCTCTCGTCGAAGAACAGGTAGACGCGATACAGTTCGGTTCTGCAGGCCAGCGGCCAAAATTACACATGTGTCCTCCACTATCTCCATTACCCCGCGCAAGTGTCCAATCAAGAGGGACACAGCTTGTACTCCATGTCATACTACTACATACTATGATGGAGTATTTTTGCACCCCTACTTTACAGCTTACCGAAACATGTTCGTTACAAGGCATGTGTAATAATGCGCTTCTTGGTTAGCGTTCAGACTGACGATGAATTTATATTTTTTTTATTATAATTGTTTGATTTTTGATGATAGATTTATATTTTTTCATTGTAACTGATTGATTTTTTAACTATAGCTGAGTAGGTTTATTTGGTATAATTAAGTTTTAAAAAATTTAAAAATAGAAAAAATATATTAACCCATCACAAACAAAACAAAGGAATACGAAAAAATATAAAAAAACAAAAATGTGAATAGAGAAAAAACAACAGCCAAACACCCAACGCCAGCAGAAGCTGACACTGAGCGCGGTCTAAAGACAATGTTTTCGTAATTTTCTACAAAACATTGATGTTACAAAATAAGACATTCTCAAGTGTCAAAATATCAATAGTTTTATAGACTTTTTATCAACACCCATTTGATAGTACTGGCGCATCTTAAAAAGTTATGTCAAAAAGCTAGAAGCATAGGCTCCAACCCCGTATGTCCATCTTAAGATTCTAAGGTCTGTTGATTCCGATTTTGACTTTTAATTTTTAATTTTAAAAGCTAAAAGCTGAAATAAATACATTGGTTTCTTAATTTTAGTTTTTTTTGTTTTTCTTCCTTTTTTTGGTTTTTTCTTTACACTGTTTATGAAGATATAACAATGTTTTTTTCTTTATTTTTTAATTAAATAACTCAGAAAAAACTAACAACTATTATAGTATAATTTCAGTTATAAATCGATAGCTAAACACTAGTAACCGCTGGAAAAAGCCGGAACGAACCGGACCTAAAAAAGGAAAACCGATCCCAGACAAATACTACCGTAGTTTTAAGCTATAAGAAATGAGTGGCATACGAAATTGTGAACAATGGAGGACGAGGGTAGAATGGACCATTCCCTTCCCTCTCCCTCCCTGCACCCTTCGTTCACCGAGCTCGCTGAGCAGGCAGGCCTGAGAGAGACAGCACGGCACCATCAAGAAGGGAACATGTCTTGCATTCCATATGTTGGGCCGCCGGGCCCACCTCCTGTCATTCATGTCTGTCCTGCGTGTGTCCTCCTTAATTGCTGCCCTGTGGGACTGGTCAGCTAGATAATAAACCTAATTCTTTATAGCCAACCTACAGAGGGTAGACTGGCGGTACTTACAAAAGCTTGTCAATGTGTTACAGTACTATTTGTCCCGCTCTTTATTTATCTTGATTTCGACAATCTCAGATTCACAACTTTGATCATTATTTTTTCTGCTTATATTTTAATTAAAAATTATTATAATTATAGTAATATGAGATTGTTTTTTATGATCAATGTAATGATATCTTTTTTCAAACAACAAAGATCCTGATCATTTCGGCTTCAGTTTCTAGTTTCAGCTTTTTTTTCACTATTCACTGCACTATCCACTAACTCACAGTGTTTTTTCAACCAGATACAGTGTTTTTTCAGCCAAAAGCCATCGCTATTCCGATCACCTTCAAATTTAAATACTTTTGTGTATACTAACATTAGAAATTTTAAAATTTAACTGTGCGTACTTAAAACACAGCGCTCAAGAGACATTTATAACTACTCTGTCAAGAGTACAAAAGGCCATGATCGACAGACAGCCCAAATTGTCGAAGGCTTTCCTGTCTTGTGATGCGTGGTGAGACACGTACGGAGAGACTACTTGAGCACCGCTCATTTCAATTAAAAATTTTTTTGCTTCAGTTTATTTTTTATTATTTTTAAATTTTGTTTTTCTGATTTTTTGATTTATTTTAGTTTTTGTCCATTCTTTTTTTATTCATTTGCATTACTCGTAATGGACTAATCTATTTTTATCTTTATTTTTTAAATTTAATTATATCAGATAAATTATTATCAATTACAGTGTAGATAAATTATTATCAATTACAGTGTAAAATAAATCAATTATAATATAAAATCAGCTATAAACTTATTTAAAAAACCCAGCCGAGCCGCCACTTGTGGCGCCAACACATCCATTCTGCTCTGCCCCCGTCGCTACCCGGTGAACCGAGTACAAAACAAGTCTTGTTTGGATGCTAACAGCGCAAATATGCCGGAATATCTGCCCTGAAACGTGGAACAATTGCTAATTATTTTTTTCTTAATCCCTGTAAATGTGCATGCATTAGGTGAACAGAACAGCCTGTAGTTGTGCAGTTTGAGAGATGAAATGCAACGGATAGCAGGCCCACCATGTGCAGCACCGTCAATCCATCTCCATGTGCCTAGTACCTAAATGTCAGGTTCTGTTTGGGAGATGAGTTGCTTCGGAACCGAATAGGGTCTCCAACTCCAAGTGTGTTTTCGCAATAGAAAACTAGAGCTCAAGTGTCACAATCCAACTTGGAAGAAACTAATGGAGGAGGATAACTGGCCCTCTCTATAGTAGGAATTTCAGAATTGGCTCTTTTTCATGTAGAATTCCAAAAATATCAGTCGTAGGAATATCAGAATTAGCCATCTTTCGCATAGAATTCCAAAAATATCAGCCGTAGAAATTTCAAAATAACCTCCTGATGCAGAGCTCTAGCGCGCAAGGGAGGTGCCCCCAGCGCGAGGCCACTTGCCTCATGAGAGAGGTGGCGCCCCGCCCCCCCCCCCCACCGCGCCAGGTGGCCTAGCACACCATCCTGCCGCGCCATCATCTCTAGCTTTTGCTTTTTTAACGCAAATTGGTATTGAAATTTAATGTTATCTTATTTTTATTTTTAGTAGCAATTTCAATTAAAAATTAATTAAGAAAAATAATAGTAATTTTTTATTGATCTTATGGAAATAATTACGAAAAAATAAAGAGCAATTTTTGTAGATAATATATGTAGCAAATCTTATTTGTAGATAATATGAAACGAAACTGAAATTTCAAAAACTTTTCAATTTTCTTCATCTTTTGGATTCTTGGCTTTTGCTCAATCCTTGGCCCTTCTTGGCCAATTTCGCACCCAGCCCAACCCACTTCAGCCCAAAACCCTTGCCGATTGGCTCCCTGCCGTTAGTTTTGCGCAGGCACTGTAGCTCGTCCGAAAAACCGATCGCCGCCGTCGATTCTTTCCACCACCTGCACTCGCCCGCCGTCCAGCTCCTGCCTCCTCCTGCCCTTAGTCAAGCGACGTACACCCTGCCAGCAAGACTCCAGAGCAGCTCCCCAACACCTTGCTGCCGCGCGTCCCGCCGCTCGAACAGTCCCGACCGCCACCGTCGATTTTTTTCGAGTGCCCGCACCTTCCAACCGCCTTCCGCCTCTGCCAGCTCCCGTCAGTTGTCAAGAGGTCGTATGCCATCCCCTGCCACCTCACTGCCCAGCATTTAAAGCTCTTACCGCGCATCGTGCCTTCCCGCTAAAAACCGCGCCGCCC
Organism: Melocanna baccifera; assembly: GCA_036346265.1. NCBI lineage: Eukaryota > Viridiplantae > Streptophyta > Magnoliopsida > Poales > Poaceae > Melocanna > Melocanna baccifera. Next base: position 9,685,004 of record CM070678.1, read on the forward strand.
ATTTCTTCCCTCGTGACGGCTCCTCACACCAACCCAACCACCATTGACGCCTCCTTGACCGCCGCAAAACCCTCTTTGAGATCGCCCATACCTTCTCCTTGCCCGTGGATTCACGCCCACCCATTTCTCCTCGGAGCCCACCGGACCTCCTCCCGCCGCCGATACCAGGACATAGAAATTCCTCCTCCTCGCGACTATATAAGACCCAGCACCCCTCCCATTCAGAAGCACACCAACACACCATTCCCTCCCCACCTCTAATTGCTCCGAGAGCCACCCTGCCGCTTGTTCCCGCTGAAGTACCCGAGGTATGCCCTAATTTTCAATTTGTCGATTCAGTCGATTACAATTCAATTCCTTTCGCAAGTAGCATCTCTAGGCTCCTAGTAACCCCTCCGAAGCATTCTCACGAGCCTCCTTGACCCCTACTATCCTGTCCACTAGCGCCACCACCGGCCATGGCCGACCACCGTGGACAGCCCACCTTCGTTCTTCTCCGGCCAAACCGCCACCGCCACTAGCCTCCCTTACTCACCCAGATACTCAAAGCCTTATGCGTTTGCCTTGAGAGCCCCTAGAACCTCCCTGTGCTGCCCAAAGTCCGAAATCACTCGTGGCGCCATTGCCGGTGATCGCCGGAGTCGCCATCGGTACTAGGTGCGAAAATGGAACCACCTTAACCCCCTCAACCCATTCCTACCCTCCAATCCCGTCGCAAAACTCTCTAACCCCGCCGCCAACCGCCGCCTCTTTCTTCTGTTTTGGCGCGCGCGTGAGGAGCCAGGAGGAAGAAGCCACTGTTGCTATCGGGTCCGCGCGTGAACAGTGCTGGAACCCGCTATGAACAGTACCCCGAGACCCGTCACTATTCACCCCAAAACCCAAAAACACAAAATACACTCATTTTGACCATTTTAAACCCACGAATCCATTTCCGAGGTCCATTTGCCCATATCCAGCCCCCAAAAACCCAAAACCTAATATTTCAAATTTTCATTCGAGTTTGATTTTCGTTCTTTTTCGGTCCAATTTCATTCCTTCGAAAATGGACCTAATCTTTTGTTTATTTGCTTTGCGCTAGTCTCCGACGCTGCGGATCCACCAGCTCAGGAAGGAGAAGCTCCGACCCCGACTACGACTCAAGATTCAGAAGAATACGAATTAATCGAAATCCCTAACATGCAAGGCAAATCACATGTTTTTGAGCATGTTGAACCTACGTTCCTTTAATTATTTAATATTCAGTATTTTCATTATGTTACTTTACGCTGTTAGTTTATGTACAAGTTTTTTTTCCGAATGTCATGCTATTAGTTACATCCTACCACCCGATAAAAGTCGATTTTAATTTGATAGACACATTCACCTTGACAAGACTTAGTAACATAAAATATAGTATTAAATATCTATCTCATGATAGCATAGGAACTCACATGGTTTATACTAATAAGTGATCCGACGCTTGTCGGTAGGATTTGTAAAATGAAAATGGAGGATAGGGAATAATCACGGGAAGCCATCAAGTGGCCGGGTCCCTTGACCTTATTCTGGAAGGAGGCATAAAAATAAAAGGGTGCAGTACAGTAGTACTGGCTAATGTCAGGAGATACTAGCAGTGATGCCTCGGCAAGATTTTAAGGACTAGACCCTTATGCCAAATAAAGGACATAGTGAACGCTCAACTACAAGCGTTGATTCGTCAAACCTGGATTAGTGCTACTCAGTTCAATTGAACTTTTACATCAGAAAAGAAGAGAAAAGAATTAGTGAAGGTAGTGCGGCTACAACTGTAGACCCTTCACAAATCAGGGCAACCCATTCGACGTTGGCCAGTTAGATGCTCGAGGTTGTGTTGATCAAGTGTCTATCGGGTGGAGGGTATGTAGAGAACTGAGTAAGCAAAAAATCCTTGTTTTCTTAATTCAGTCATGAGGATTAAGGAATCTTGTGGGTAAAGCTGAGCAGCTCTGCAGAGTCATAAAAATGGTATTCGAATACGCCGTGCTTCCGGTTAACGAAGTTGTGTTTATTTGGGTGAACCCATAAATGAAGCATAAGTAGATTTGGGAAGAATTTTGATAATATTGTGAATTACTGATCAAGTTGGAAACCCCACTTATTAAGAAGCTTTTGATTTTCTGGTTTAAAACTAAAAATGTTTGCAAAAGCAAAACTGCATCTACATGAAATAATAAAACCTTTGTATCTTGTTCCTTGAATCCATTGCATGTAATTACTTAGTTTCTACCCCTGTGACTTGTTGAGTACGGTAGTTGTACTCATACTTGCAAACAAAATTTAACAGAAAACGCGTCGCAAGAGTTCGAGGAAGTTCTCGAAGTGGAAGACGGCGAAGCGTTCGAGGAAGCCGAAGTTTGGTTTTAAGCGTTGTTCTTCGCTCAGGCTTGCCTGTGGCACCTTTTGTTTTTATGTATTGTAAGGACCGTCGCCCGCTGCAAAACTCGGCCGTTAGGCCTTTATCTTGTAATAAAGCTTGAACTTGTATCTTTAAAGCAAGTGTTAGCAATGATGTACGCTCGACTACAGTGCCTCGCAGCTGAACTATCCTGGGTAGCTGTGAGATAAACAGTAATATGCTCCTGGAAACGGGGGTGTTACATAATACATGTTGATGACAACAACATTAGGTCTTCTCGATGTTTTCGTACTAAGTATAGATCAACTTCTCTTGATATCTCCAAGACTGTATTCGATAAAGATCAAGATTCAGGATATCTCAGGACTTCATTTAGCAAAGAATATGGGCTGTGGAAGAAGATGCCAGGACAAGGAAGATTAATTGTTCAAGCTCAGGACTGCATTTTAGAGTCTACCTCTCCACATAGGATAAGGGGGCGCTCGTTTTAGCGATGGATTCTGACTTTTGGCTGAAATTTTACTGTAGCTGATTTGGCTTTTTAGGCATATTTAATTTTTAAAAAATGTAAAAATAGAAAAAACATGTTAACCCATTAGGGACAATACAAAGGAACACGGAAAAAAAAAGAAAATACAAAAAAACCTAAAATATCTAAAAAAATTCAGAAAAAGACGAAATACTGAATAGTAAAAAAAAACAAAAGTTAGAAGTAGAAACAAAAAAAAGCTGAAACGAGCGGGGTCAGCACTAACGCCATTTCTATGGACAAAAAATATTATTCTCTAACATGGATCAAACGTTGTCTTTGCAGTCCAGTTATATCAGCAACATTTTTCCGCCGACTTGCTTGTTTGAACCTTGAACAATTGATCTTCCATGTTCTGACATCTACCTGTCAGTAGCTCAGTACTTATGCGCTCTATTCCATTCACAGGCCCTGAAGACCAAGGACAAACGTTCATGTCAGCTCCTGAAGCCAGTTCTTTTCAAAATAAAAGGCTCATGAAGTCAGATTTCTATATCAAAATCAGCTAGCGTGGTGTGATCCATACAGATTACAAAATCTGCAAGATTACCAATAACATGCAGATGTAACTTTATCTCATGTTTTAGAGGAGAAGTAACTTTGTCAGCCATAAAAAAATAGGTACAACGATGAGCACCAATCCATTCGAATGACAGCATTCGAAATTTGTCGTCTTCTTTTGAGAGGGGGGGGGGGGGGGGTGATTCCAAATTTGTCAGGGCCCTTGACGCCGATGCAGACGCGCGGCTTATGAGGCCTAGTATTCCATGTCGCTGGCACGCGGCCGAAGAGGCAAGCAGCCCATACGCTGTTGCTCCAGAGTCCACACGCTAATCCGATCGGGAGGTAGGCCCATCAGGATGTGTGCATTGACACGAGAGTAGGGTAAAAGAAGCTCAAGTCGCGCATGAGCCGGGGTTTGAAATAAGCCGAGTTTGAGTATGATCATGAGTTCATAAGCTTTAACAATTCGAGTTTGAATAGCTCATCAGGGCTTGATTTAACCTTAAATATTGCTGCATGTTAATTGTTATCGACTTTACTTGAGGTTAAGCTTTTTTATTATTAAAATATGATATATATTAAATTATTAACTGTTACCGATTTTAATTGAACCTACTTAAACCGAGTCTAAATTTGAGCTTGGACCTCAAACTCTAACCGGCTCGAGCTCTCCTCCTTTGTAACCACCCAACACGAGACGAGACTCGCGATGAGATTTGGGACGTCACGTCACACGACGCGATCAGTGTTCAGCATGGTTACGGCCCGTGTCGTTTTTGGCGATCTTTCCTAGACTGTTGCGATCCGGCCGACCTGGTAAACACAGAGACTACGAGCCAGATTCTCCGTGCAAATCGTTAGTACGTCGATATGTTGGATAAACCAATTCCATCTTATGGGAAGAACACCACGGCCTTGTACCTGCGGAGGAGCTGAGGAGTGGAGAGGAGGTTCTCCCGGAGCAGGGGCGGACCCGGCAATAGGTATCCCGCCGGCGACCCACACCTTGGGCATCCGCCATGAGCGAGAGCGAGGTCTGGGCGGCATCGGCCCACGAGCGACTGAGCTAGGTGAGGAGCAAATGAGTCGCTGGGTGTTGGGCCAAGAGAAGGCGCAGGCGCTCGGGTGGGCGTCGCACGCACGGGGCGCGGGCTGCGTCGTGCGCGCGCGCGACACAGCGGCAAGCCGAGGCTAGGCATCACCTATTGAGGCAAGTCGAGGACAAGGCGGTCGGTGAGTCACGGCTTGCCCTTGTGTTTAGATGTTGGAAAATTTGATCATACATACTACTAAGTAGTAGAATTAAAATCTAATTATTAGTTTATAAAGGTATAGTCAATTTTTATTTGTAAATCTTTTTTTGGAAAAGTATTATGGATAATTTGTATCAACACAGTTTATGAACGACGGACCTCGTGCAATCCAGCTTATTGCATAGAAGATGTTTGAGGATATGTTTACAAGAGCTCAGTATCCAAACTACTAACTTTATTATCTAAAACAAAACCCACGCAAGAGAAATTGCCATATTCCGTACATCACTATTAGTAAAACAGACGTAGGATGAAAATTGATTTAACACTCCATACGTCCCATCAAAGTTGTTTGCAGAAGCACAATATAGATTGTTCTTTTTTGCTGCAGCTGATGGTTTTTTGCTGCGACTGATGATTTTTTGGCTGTTTGCGACAGAGATTACGGAAAGAGAGATACTCGCTTGCGATTTTTGATGGTACAAATATTAGGTTTTTAACGTGTACTACAATTAACTTGTAGATCTCGTCTTAAAAAAATACTCCGTTTAAAAGTTAGGTACTGTAGCAAAAGCTAAAAGCTGAAAAGAACAAGGCCTATTGCTGACTACGTGTAATACTTGTTCCCTGCATACAGTAGGTAAAAAACAACATAATGAGAAATTATCATATACTGAATTTGGCATTAGTAAGGGAGGATACACTTCATACTTGATTGTATTTTGTGTTCTCTGAAGGAATGCAAAGCGATGTAGGTAAATTATCATCCCAAGGTCCCTGAGTTACATACAACATGCGCGTGTTAGAAGCCAAATTCAACATTTCAAGTTTGACTACAAAGAAATTAATAAATAGCTTACCAGTAATAATTCTTTGAAAGTAGCAGAATTTTCGTGTGCTGGACATTCTTCTCTTGGTCCGTCATGATTATCCACAGGATATTAACTGGCACCTCAACTCCCTACAGATAAACCACTAGTGTGATTAAAATCGTGGGTATTTCTATCACGATATGTAATGTAAAACTATGAGAAAATGACTAATAATTTTTACCTTGTGATTATAGTATTGTACTTGATCATCTACACCATTTTTTTTGGCTTGGCTCGAATCACAAACGAATCCACCCGACATATCGATGGGTTTGAATCCCCTGGAGTTGTACGGAACTCCACAAGGTGGCTCTCCGAAAACCTCAACCACCCCTTGTTCCTATCCTATGACAGAGATTATACCACGTTACTTGGAGGATTTGAAGGGAAATTAACTTGTATGTATGTATGTGTGTGTGTATGTATCGGGATGCTGAAATGGACATCATTTTAAATACGCAAATTCAATCCAAGTGTGGGTACATTTTCAAAAATTTTAGTTTTAGGGTATATACACATCTATAACAATTTAAATCAGACATATGCCTTTGAAAAAATATACTCGAATTCAAAGATTTTGATATTACAGCTGTTTTAAATCATAGTGCCCAGACACCATAGTGTACCAATTAATTATATACACACTCCTATGCTAATTAGGTTTGTGGATACACTAGATATCAATTAGTAGGCTAACTAACCAATTGATTCAATTAAATAATTAGTATAATAATTAATTAGCGCAACAAACCACATTAGCATGTGCACTTGATTTATGAATGGGAGTATGTGGATGGAGTCTATCATCTTATTTGGATTGAGGGAGCATACCACTTTTTAGGGATCTTTCATTATTCAACTTTTTAGACTAAAAAGGGAGTATATATGTGTGTTTCTGCCCATATGTAGTGCTAATTCACAAGGTATATATATGTTCCATTAATGAAGGAGGGAGTATATGTTCATCCGAGGGAAGTATGCATAGGAAGTATGTGTCATCTAAGGGAAGTATGTACAGGTAAGGAGTATGTGACCTTAAAAGGGAGCATGTAGGAAAAGGGAGTATGTGATCTTATAATATGCATGTTTTCAAGGAGTATATACACACAAGATAAATTCATCAGTACAGATTGCTGGCTTATTATTAGATTTTTCTAAGACGGATTCATATGCTACTATGCTAGCTCTTCCTTTAAAATTGATGCCAAGTAATTAGCTTAGCCCCTGCTGATGAGATCCGGTGAGAGTATTCACACCCGTCGATGCTGACAATGCCCAAACCTGGGAAACATTGCAATACATGCATGGCAATTAACATGGTCAGACTAGCCATGAGCAAACTCTGGAAATTTCTGAAGCACCTGACATGCATGGTGGTATATAGTTTAGAAAAGGAAGTATGTCAAGATTAAAAGAACAAGTATACTCCAGTGAGCAAAACAAACAGTGTAAGGCGAATATATCAATGGAAAAGTTACACACTGAGGTAGATTAAGTATTACATTGGATTAGAGGTCGAAGGTCTCTTTTTTTTTTTTGCTTTTCGGCGGCTTTTGGTTTCTCTCAGCAATTATTATTTATTAGACTAATAAGCTACAACTAAAAGTCATAAACTGTAACCCAAAAGAACAGGCTCAAAAGCTTCAACACCTAAGTATACTCAAGAGAATATGCACGGAAACTGCCTTTAACTTTAAAAATTATCCGCCACATGTTCTAATGCTTCAATTGCCATATTTAACTTGAGTCAGTGAGACATTGACACATACTCTATCTAACACAATAGGGTACGTACTAGTAGTTCAGTCAGTCGCGCACGTCTAAAGCCTGAACTGCCTACCCTTTTCAGTTTGGACATGGCTACATCATGCTATACCATCCACGCAAGCAACGGGATAGGATCCAATCGTCGATTCCTCTTTAATCAAACCATTCACCAAGCCCATCACGTGAGTCATCCTTGTCAACCTACTCCTGCTTGATTCTTGCATCTTGTCAACCTCCCCATCGGTGTTGCGCGCACAGGAGCAGGTTAGACGTCGTTATCTCCTCCGCCACACTCTGTGTGCACATGTAACTCTACATTACTGGCCTCCTCCTCTTGCGGACCTGGTCACCGTCCTCCATCACACGTGAACCTCATTGATATCCTTCTCCGCATGCTAACTTCATCGTCCACTTGCATCATGTGCAAAGGTCACTGGTAGCCCTATCGCTATCCTTTTTCACATAGACATGAGCTAGAACCCTTATCTCTGGCCATTCCTAGCACTAAAATTTCTAGGCCTTCAAGTTCCACTTTCTAGGCCTAGCTGCAATTTCATGGTTATTGCACATAAATGTGTTTGACAAAATGCATGGATGGTTTATTCATGAAGTTTTTGTTTATACAATCGCTTTATATACACTCCGGTGGATTTTGGAACAATGTAGTGAAATGCTTGCACTGATCTTAGAGCAGAAAACATTAAAATTCATTTTTTTTATATAGAATCTATTCCTGATGCATGATGCGTAGATAGTTACTAATTCCTCCACATGGTTTCTATGCAGGGGTTTTTGGTCATGGACAAGGATTGTGATCTGCCTTCTTACAGAATGATACGCTCAAGTGGTTGTTAGCTAGTTTTTTGTTGCCACAGAATGACAAGTTTCATCAATTAGATGTATACTTGTTGGGACATCTACTTGAAACTTTTTGAAACAACAAGCTTCAGTTATGAAACCTCACGAAACTTGAGGTTTCCATTTTGAAACCACAAAATGCACTTTTGAAACCTCATGAAACCTCAAGTTTTAGTTTTGAAAACTTCATTAAACTTGAAGTTTTAGTTTTGAAACCACAAGATTCAATTTTAAAACCTTACGAGACATATGTATTAGTTTTTAAACTTCATGAAACTTTTTGATACAAGCTTCAGTTTTTTAAACCTCATGAAACTTAGTCATGAATTCACATGGAAACATCATAAAATCTAGTCATGTAATTTCTTGAAAACGTCATAAAATTTAGTCATATAACCTTATAAAACTTAGTTAACTTAGGCATAAAATCTCCTGGGGTTTCATGAAACCTCTCGAAACACTAAAACTTAGCCATAAGCCTTATAAAATTTAGTGAACTTAGGCATAAAACCTTCTGAAACTTTATAAAATTTAATGAAACTTTATGAAACTCAGTAATAAAACCTCACAAAATTTCATAAAACTTAGCTATGGAACCTTATAAAACTTTATCAAATATCATGAAATTTGGAGTTCAACTTTATGAATACGCTACAAAATTTTTTTAACTTCATGAATCTGCTACAAAGAAAACTTTATGAAACCTCATAAAACACCATGAAACTTAGATATAAAACCTTATGAAACTTAGTCATAAAATCTCCTGAAACTTTATGAAACTTAATAAAACATCATGAAGCTTAGTCAGGAACCCTGGAGTTCAACTATAAGCTGAAAATCATATGCCCCTCAGCTTCATCAAACTTCATAAATCTGTGACAAAAAAACTTAAGAAACCTTATGAAACACTATGAAGTTTAGATATAAAATCTTATAAAACTTAGTCAAAGTAGACATAAAACCTCTTGAAACTTTATAAACTTAATGAAACACTATAAAACTTGTCATAAAACTTCATAAAACCTAGTCACGAAACCACATAAAATCTGAAGTTCAACTTCTTGAATCTGCTATAAAAAACTTTCAACTTCATGAATTCACTACAAAACACTTCAATAAAACTTCATGTTAGTCTTGAAATCTCATAAAACTTAGTCATAAAATATCTTGAAACTTGATGAAACTTAGACACAAAATCTCAGTAATCTACATGAAAACCTAGTTGTGAAACCTCATGAAACAACCTGAGACCTCATGAAACTTGTTCATTTTACAAAATAAAATATTGAGACTTAGTCATAAAATCGCATGAAATTTTATGAAACCTCATAAAACTTGAAATTCAACTTTATGGAGATGCTTCGAAAACATCATGAAGGTTAGTCTTAAATCCTTATGAAACACTATGAAACTTAGTAATGAAACCTCATGAAACATAGTACGGCATAATAAATAGTATTCACAAAATTGCACATTCCAATTGCACTAAAATTACATATTTATACATTGTCATTAACAATTATTTACCAAACACATCACTCAAAAACTAGTATCACTAAGCACTCCTGTGTTGTGGGAAAGTTTCTCCTCCTTTTTTTTTTGAACCAAATGCTGGTATGTTGTTAAGTTTCATATATGGAATTCAAACAAAATATTACATTAGCATTTCATCGAATAGCTGAGGGGCATATGATTTTCAGATTCCATACCAAAAGTCTCACAAAAACTCACTGCAATTCCAAAGCTCCTTGTGAGCTTGCACTACCACTTGAACATCAACATTATTGTAGTAACCTCCTTTTGAACACCCACAACATTGGCAGTGGCCTCTTCCACTATAGAGTGGGTTCTTTTGAGTTGATGGCTTATGTCTTAAATATTTGAATTCTGGTTGTTCACGAGAGGCAGTACACAAAGGAAAATAGTCACATGCGATTTTGGTTAGTACAACTGAACTCAGTATATTTTTTACTATAATTTTTTATTGACCCTGCATTGAAAAAATACATCGTTTAAAAGCTAGTTTTATAGACAATACAAGCATAAGCTAACTTTAAACCCAAAAGAACCTGACCATAATCTATAGCAATTATTGATAACACTATTTACCCCTACCATTAGTATCGTTTAGAGAAATAACATCATGTCAGGGAAGCCCTTAGCATATTATACAAACAAGAAACTGTCATCAACATATGGTCAACATTTCTACACAAAATGAATGGAAAAAGGGCTCTTAGAATTAGGATGAACATTTCATCAAACACCTATGGGCACAAAAACTGCCATCAACACATGGTCCACATTTCTACACAAAATGAATGGAACGAATTTGATTTCAGTGGTCAAAGCATGGCATTAAAAGTGGTAGTGATCATCAAAATGGGTCATTAATTGAAACAAAATCTTAGTCCATTGAAATTTCTCATAATTTAACAATGCAACAAGTAGCAAATTTGTAAAAAAAAGGAACAAAACACTTCTCAGAAAATTAGGCTACCACAACATTGCATGTCTTAGCTACATATTTTAACAAACACTTGGTGGGTAGAACAAATACTATGTGCAAGCATGAGGATACATGAATGAAACAAAAATAATTATATTGAGGCATTATGCTCATCAGAATGGGAATTGCACAAAGGGGTTAAGATCTGAGGAACCAATACTTAGAAGTGATCTTAAGGGGTGAGGAAGGTCGATCTCAGTGGAAAGACCATGGGAGACGAAGCATGGTGTGGTGCTAGAGCCTGGAGTGCCCTTCGCAGACTTGCAACGTATGCATGCCTTGCTTCTTGCCCGCCATTGCAGTGCCCCCACTCTTCGTTTGCTGCCGGAGGCTACTGCTTGCCATGCGCTGTCGCCGCCCACAAATGCCACTGCTGCTTTGACGCACCTGCACGCCATCCGCCACTAATCACTGCACCCACACTCTAACTGGGGAATTGGGAATGAGATGGGAGTGTTAGGATGGGGAGTGGGGATCAAGAGATAGCGAGAAGAGTGTGCCCAAGTGCTACAAATATTCGTGCGACAAAATATTTTATAACTCGAACCAACAAGTCCACAAATTTAAATTATATGATTTGAAAATTCAAACTTGAAGGTTAACATTTACAAATTTTATTTTGAAAACTAAAATTTTTGGACTTGTTGGTCTTTACGATAGTTTAAAGATTTTATAATTCAAACCAACAAGTCAACAAATTTAAATTATACGATTTGAAATTTCAAACCTTTAAGGTTAACATTTATAAATTTCATTTTGAAAACTAAAATTTGAATTATACAATTTAAATTCTCTTAAGTTAACATTGCAACATTCAACATTTCAATTATTATTATTCAAAAGATCAAAATTTGGACTTTCAAAAATTTTAATTTTAAAATTTGAGTTTAACACTTTAAAATATTCAAATTTACATAATTACCTTTTGGAACTTGAATTTTTTGAAATACAGAATTGAAAATTTTAGATGTTAATATTTAAATTTAAAAATGGAATTTCAAAAATCCAAACTTGAACATTTGAATTTTGAAATTTAAATAGCCTAGATTTAAAAATATAAAATTCAGGGTTCAAATTTTGATATTTTAGTTTTTAAATTCATGTTTTTAAATTTGGATTTTGAATTCAGAAGGTTTAGATTTTGGCTATAAAAAATTAAAGCAAATGATAAAATGGCAAAGATTTCTTTCCCCTGGTAATCCAAGTGAGACAACTTTTTTTTTATGAGAAAGTGATTTCTAAAAATTATGATAATTTGGTTCACAAGATAATCTTAGATTTCTGATTTAGATTATTGGTTATTTACTAAACAAGATAATCTCATAGAATTACTAAAACATTCGTAGGAATCTTTAAAGGATCCTACCAACTAAATGGTAGGCTCGTGCATGCATACCGTGCACCCAAGAATGAGGAGAGGTCCACGTAGTGGGAAGAGACAACTGAACAATGAACAAAGGCTCATGCATGATAGGTTCGAGGGATATGACATGACAATATGAAATGTTAGATCTGATGAAATGTATGAAAATTATGATGCACCTTAAGTTGTGAAACATGTATCATTGGACCTGCAAAAAATACATCAATCTGAATTCTTATTGATATAAAAAAATTATTGAACTTCCTTTTTATGAAACATTTTATGGTTTCCCTCTTAAAAATTTTGTTAGATGAGTTAAATCACAGTTAATTTCTGCTTGATTTAGTTTTGTGTGTGCACTCTGTGTATCTTACTGACACTGGATCCTTTTGTCAAAAAGCACTTTCTTCCACAGATTTCAATAATTGATATTGACGTTTGCAGTTCATTTGACGAATTACTTATTTTTGCATTTTCTTGGAGGTTTACCTGATATTAGACGAGTTTATTCTTGCTGGAGAGCTGCAAGAAACAAGCAAAAAGGTGTGCAACTTTTTCTTGCAGAGTATTTTCTGTCACAATTATATGCATTTCTATATATGATAACTGTGTAAATCATTTTCCTCTTTATCAAAACGTAGCTCGTTTAGTTTCAATCGCGAAAGGAATTATTTGCCAGCTTTTGCCTTTCATTCTGGATTGTTGTAATATTAGCTTTCCATCCAACTTCAAAAATGTTTTGATTATAAAATATGATGTGTCTAAGTTGTGAGCTGCATGGCCTTTTTCATGAGCTTTCTTTAGTTGTCATTCACTTTGGGTTGAAGTGTTCGTTGTAATTTGCACGTAGCAGGCTGCTGCGGCCTGGGACGCGGCAGTTGTCGTGCCGCCGTTTCGCGCTTCGCTTGGAGAGAGAACCGAAAATAAAATTTCGGATAAGTAAAGGCTATATTTGGTATTTCGGTGGGCATGTAGCTATGTGCCAAATATGCCCAAAAGTTCCCCCGAGAACCCCGTAGCTCATCTCACGAGACGATGCACGGACGAGATATCGTGTGGCGACCGAAACATTAGAACTTAACGGCAGTTCCTACACACCACCGCCACGCGCGATTCTCTCACGGTTTCTCGCAAGGCTCTCGTCCGCAAGGTCACACTTCAAAATTTGCTCGTTTTACATTGCACCCCAATACGTGCCATACAATACATATCATACCCTCTAAGATAGCAGCGCGGGGGCTCTTACCTAATTTCGTAGCTTACAGGGGCAAGAGTACGAACCGTGTCGCACTCTTGCGTCGGCAAGCAGCCTCCTCGTCGCCAAGTCGCTGTTGAGAGTGCGAGTCCACACACCGCCGAGCCCCTCCCCAGAAAGATTCCATTTTTTTCACCCTTCGAAATCTCTGCCTCCTCGTCTCGCCTCAATTCGAACACACCAATCGCTCGCGCCGTCGACGTATCCCTAGATCCCCACCTCCTCCCCTCTCCTAGCATCCAAGAAGTAATTGTAGGGTTTCCGCCCTTCGACGTCGCCCAAATTAGGGTTTCCATTTCTTCCTTCGGAGCTGTGGTGGGTATCGCGTTCCGGGCGATTGGAGCCGGGGAAGAGCGCAGGGTGCTGTGAGCTGGGGTTTTTCTTGGTCTAGGAGTTGGATTTTCGGCGCAGAGATGGGATAAGAAGTGTGCTGGCTGGAGCTTGCTGGGAGTGCGTGCGTGGCTGTGGAGCTTCGGTGAACTGAGGTCAGGTTAGGGTTTGGTACTTTGGTGGTGTGTGTGAGGAGGGGAGCCGGAAATGTTCTATTCGCAGTTCATCTTGGCCAAGAAGGGCCCCCTCGGGACCATATGGATTGCTGCGCACTTGGAGCGGAAGCTGCGCAAGAACCAGGTCGCAGATACGGATATCGGCGTCTCTGTAGGTGGGTGACCTTTTCTTTTTCAGAAGCTTTTTCGGTGCTAGGGTTTGTATTATGTAATTTAGCCTGTGCCTGTTACGACTTATGACCTGACATACGTTTCAATTTTTTTTGACATGACATGTAGATAGGTCAAATGATGTTTTGCTAGTGTTCGTTGGTGCTGTTACTGCTGTAGTTGTACAAGTTTTTTTTTGTGCTAAATTTAGCTTATTTATGGTTTTGCTGTATGTTTACTGCTTAGTTTTTGCTAGTGGATTAGCAAAAATGCTAGCCTTTTCGGATTAGTGCTAACAAACTGCTAGTTGTTGCTGGCAGAGCCGCCATCTTTTTCTAAGTATGCCAGTGAGCTGCTTATTGTTTTGGTTAATACACGCTGATATGCTGGATTATCACTATTGTAATAATGGAAACATCACTTTGTCTGCTAACATGATGTTTAGCTCCGTCTTGCTACTGTCAGAATAGTAAAAGTTTCAACCTTTGAGTTGTATGGCTTGTAGAAGAGTAGAGAAAGATTGGAGCAGACACCAAAAAGCTAAAGGGCTGGGGTGGCTTGTATATATATTGGCCTGGTGTAGACATAAAAAGAAAGCACATACATGGAATGCGCATACATGGAAAGCGCATACAAAGAAAGCATATACATGAAAGGCGTATACATGAAAAGCGCATACAGGAAAGATATCTAATTATTCTAATACCCGCCCGCAATCGTAGCGGCAGTCCGGACGCAAAGACTGAATCGAAACTCCTGAAACAGCTGCGTCGGAAGGCCTTTTGTCATGATGTCCGCAAATTGATGAGAGGATGGCACGTGCAAAACACGAACCTCACCAAGTGAAACCTTCTCGCGGACGAAGTGAATGTCAATCTCGATATGCTTCGTGCGCCGGTGCTGGACTGGATTAGTTGACATGTAGATGGCGCCGACATTGTCGCAGTAGACAACGGTCGTCGGAGCAACTGGGGCATGAAGCTCTTGGAGAAGTTGCCGTAGTCAACAACACTCTGCTACAATATGGGCAACTGCATGGTACTCGGCTTCTACACTTGATCGAGACACGGTTGTCTGACGCTTGGAGGACCAAGAGACAAGGTTATCACCGAGATAAATGCAGTAGTCGGAGGTGGAGCGTCGTGAGTTGGGGCAGCCAGCCTAGTCGGCGTCGGAGTAGCGGTGATGGATGTCGCCGGGGAAAGGCCGATGTGAAGACCGGCGTCGAGAGTACCCTTGACGTATCGCAGGATGCGTTTGATTAACGCGAGGTGGGGCTCCCGTGGATCATGCATGAAAAGGCACACTTACTGGATATGGTACGCCAAGTCAGGGCGTGTGAGTGTTAGGTACTGTAGAACCCCCGCAAGGCTGCGATACTCGGACAGATCGGCCACGGGAGCTCCATCGTGGCCGGATAGCTTGGCGTGAGTGTCCACTGGTGTGGTCGTAGGGTGATATTCCGCCATGCCAGCACATCGCAGGAGATCGACGGCATACTGTCGCTGAGATAAGAAGAGGCCGTTGGAGGAGCGTGCGACGGAGATGCCGAGGAAGAAGTGCAGGTCGCCGAGGTCTGTCATGGCAAACTCCGAGTGGAGCAAGCCTATGAGATGCTGGAGAAGATCTTGGGTGGAAGCTGTAAGGACGATGTCGTCGATGTAGAGCAGTTGGTAGGTCATGTCAGTCCCCTGACGAAGGACAAACAGGGACATGTCGGAGGAGGAAGCGACGAAACTGATGCCGCGGATGTAGGAGGCGAACTGTTGGTACCATGCTCGGGGAGCCTGCTTCAAGCCATAGAGAGACTTCTAGAGAAGACACACATGGGTGGAACGAGTAGGGTTCACGAATCCGGAAGGTTGTTGGCAGTAGACAGTCTCATTAAGAGTGCCATGGAGGAAAGCATTCTTGACATCAAGCTGATGAATCGGCCAGGAACGGGATGCGGCGATGGAGAGGACGATCCGAATGATGGCCGGTTTGACTACCGGGTTGAACGTCTCATCGTAGTCGACACTGTGCTGCTGAGAGAAGCAACAAACAACCCAGCGCGCTTTATAGCGGGCCAGACTGCCATCAGAGTGGAACTTGTGCTTGAAGATCCACGTCCCGGAGATGATGTTGCACCTGGCTGGTGGGTGCCGGCCTGCAGGCGGTAGACGGCGACCTGTTGGCTATGGCCAGCGAGCAGCGACGCTGAGCGGAGTAGTTGGCGGAGTGGCCCGACCTTCAGGCGGCGGCCGGCGAGCAGCGACTGGGCAGCGGTGCAGGAGGCGCACCGAGCGGAGTAGTTGGCGGAGCGGCGGTGCACGGCTGGATTTAGGCGGATCCAGTGGCGGGGAGCCCCGATCCGATGCGAGGGGGCTGGATCTGGGCTGGGGTGAGGTTGGTGCAGAGGCGGCGGTGTCCGGGTCCGGGTGGAGGTGGGGAAGGCGGCGGCGGCCTGGAAGGGAGGCATCCGGGTGGAGGGTGGAGGCGGCGGCCTGGAGGGAGAGGCGGTGGCGTCAGGTAGAGAGGGGTGGCCTGGGGAAGGCGTCGGCCTGGGGGGAGGTGGCAGCGGTGTAGAAGAGTAGAGATATTGGGGGCAAACACCATACAGCTAAAGGGTTGGGGTGGCATGTATATATATTGGCCTGGAGTAGGCATACACGGAAAATATATACATGGAAGGCGCATATACAAAGAAAGCATATACATGGAAGGCGCATACATGGAAGGCGCAAATAAGGTAAGATATCTAATTATTCTAATACCCGCCCGCAGTCTTAGCGGCAATCCGGACGCAAAGGCTGGATCGAAACTCCTGAAACAGCTGCGTCGGAAGACCTTTTGTCATAATGTCCGCGAACTGATGAGAGGATGGCACGTGCAAAACACGAACCTCACCAAGTGAAACTTTCTCGCAGACGAAGTGAATGTCAATCTCGATATGCTTCGTGCGCCGGTGCTGGACTGAATTAGTTGACATGTAGATGGCACTGACATTGTCGCAGTAGACAACGGTCGCCGGAGCAACTGGGGCGTGAAGCTATTGGAGAAGTTGCCGCAGCCAGCAACACTCTGCTACAACATGGGCAACAGCACGGTACTCGGCTTCTGCACTTGATCGAGACACGGTTGTCTGACGCTTGGAGGACCAAGAGACAAGGTTATCACCAAGATAAATGCAGTAGCCGGAGGTGGAGTGTCGTGAGTCGGGGCAGCCAGCCTAGTCGGCGTCGCAGTAGCGGTGATGGATGTCGCCGGGGAAAGGCCGATGTGAAGACCGGTGTCGAGAGTACCCTTGACGTATCGCAGGATGCGTTTGATTAACGTGAGGTGGGGCTTCCGTGGATCATGCATGAAAAGGCACACTTACTGGATGGGGTACGTCAAGTCAGGGCGTGTGTGTCAGGTACTGTAGAGCCCTCGCAAGGCTGCGATACTCGGACGGATCGGTCACGGGAGCTCCGTCGTGGCCGGATAGCTTGGCGTGAGTGTCCACTGGTGTGGCTGTAGGGTGACATTCAGCCATGCCAGCGCATCGCAGGAGATCGACGGCATACTGTCGTTGAGATAAGAAGAGGCCGTTGGAGGAGCGTGCGACGGAGATGCCGAGAAAGAAGTGCAGGTCGCCGAGGTCCGTGACAAGTCGCCAGGTGTCGTTGTCCATGAGGGCTTTGTACTCCTCGGTCATCGTGGCGCGCCAGTTGGGATCGGCAAGGGCGCTAAGATAGTTCGCCGGAACGGGCAAAGCTGGGGAATGGTCGGCCGCTAGGGAGAAAAACTCCACAGAGGGATCGGCGGCAGATCGAGTCCGTGTCACCATCGGATGGCCCGAGGGAGTAGCTGATCGGAGAGGTGCGGGCGCTGACGAAGTCGGGGAAGCTGGAGCCAGCGTGGGCGACGGTGTCGGTGCAGCTGGGTCGGAAGGAGCTGCACGTGGCCGTCTGGAGTGAACCAGATGCACGGGCGGTCGTGGTAGCGGAGCGTCGGATGGTTCCGTGGAGGAAGGAGACAATCGCTCGACACCATGTAGTGGTGCATAAGTCATCTGGGGTACCTGTAGGGGTGCCATTGCAGCAGTGCGAGGCATCGGCATGGCAGGGTCGACGTCAAAGACAACATGGCGGGAGATGATGACACGTTTGGTGGCGAGATCAAGACAGCAGTACCCCTTGTGGTGAGAAGGGTAACCGAGGAAGACACAAGCCGTGGAGCGTGGAGCAAGTTTATGTGCAGAAGTCGGCGAGGGCCCAATTGGCGTCGCTGCGATGCGCCATGTCGGTGCTGTCAATGTGGGAGAGGAGGCCAAACTTCGCGCACATGGTCCGAAAGAATTTGGACCAGCGGGAGTAGTTTGGTGTCTTCAGGTCGAGGGTGGTCGGTATATAGGACTTGACGACGACCGTGCAGTTGGGGTTGAGGACGATCGGAGGGGCAACAGGTGCAATCGCACCAGCGGCGGCGGCGGCAGTAGCTGGATCGACGGGAGGAGCCGACATGATCGGGGACCGGAGCTGGACGGATTTTTTTTGCTACCTATAAAAGGGGGGAGCTCTTAGATCTGATCCAGATCTGGATTTGAGGAAGGGACCGGCGGATGGCGCCCGTGGAGCGCAGCGGTGGATGGACGTTGGAGGTGCTGGCGGGGAAGGCGGTCGGCGCGGTCGGGGAAGCGGCTGGCAGGTGTCGGCGGAGAGGCGGCCCGGTCGGCGCGGTCGGGGAAGCGGCTCGGTCGGCAGAGAGGCGGCCTGGTCTGCGCATGGTCGGAGAAAGCGCGAAGCGGCGTCGAGAGGCGGCACCCAGGAAGGTTGTAGTGTCCTACGCGGAGGGAGAGGTGACGGCCGGAGGAGGGGGGCGGTGGTGGCGGCGCCCGGGAAGGGGAGGTCGACGGCGGCCAGGAGGGAGGCATCGGCCTGGGAGGAGAGGTGGAGCAGCGGCAGAGGTTCAAGTATGTTCTGATACCATGTAGAAGAGTAAAGATATTGGGGGCAAACACCACACAGCTAAAGGGCTGGGGTGACTTGTATATATATTGGCCTGGAGTAGGCATACAAGGAAAGGATATACATGGAAGGTGTATACATGGAAGACGCATATAAGGAAAGCATATACATGGAAGGCGCAAATAAAGTAAGATATCTAATTATTCTAATAAGCGGAAAGGCTCAGGAGAAGTTTGATACCATGTAGAGAGATTGGCATAGATACCATACAGCTAAAGGCTGGGGTGGCTTTGTATATATATGGCCTGGTGCAGGTATACAAGGAAACTACTGATAGCTATACAATAATTCTAATGCTGACCAGCATGTGTCCTTGATTTATGTAACTAAATGGGCATAGGTGACTACTGACTACAAACCACCAACATCATTGAGCAAGAACATCAGCTTAAACAGTTAATTGGTTGAAACATTCATCTTGTTTTTTTCCCGACAAATGGAAAAAAAGATGTCTCACAAGGCTGTAATATTTCTAAATAATCTACAGTTTGGTAGGTAATACACGGGGAAAGGTTTAATTACAGCATGAACTCAAAATTTAGAGCAGTTGATGCCTGGCACTTGTTTTCTTCAAGGAACTAGTAGAGCATATTGTTATTATATGACTATGTGAGCCAGGTGGACAGTGCAACCCACTTCCATCACTAAAACAATCTCTATGGCAATTCCAAGGATGTTATAATAGAATGCTGTTTTCTCCTAACATTTCTCTTCTCTATCGTATGTTTTCTTTTATATTGAGCTGAGTACTAATCATCATTGTTCCTGCAGATTCAATTATATTTCCTGAGGTTCCAATTGCACTGCGGTTATCAAGCCATCTTATGTTAGGCGTGGTCAGAATCTATTCTCGGAAGGTGAACTACCTATTCCATGATTGCAGTGAAGCTTTGCTGAAGATAAAACAAGCCTTTAGGTCCACTGCTGTTGATCTCCCCCCCGAAGAATCATCTGCTCCTTATCATTCTATAACACTTCCTGAGACATTCCATCTTGATGACTTCGAATTACCAGAGGCTGCATTTCAGGGGTAAGGTCATGACTTCTGTTGTGTAAGGTAATTATTTAAAAATGTGCTCTCCAGTTTATAAATACTGTCCACCATGATCCAGCGACATTGATCATCATGTAAGCACAAAAGAACAGATCACCTTGCAAGACAACCCAGAGAGAACAGGATATTCAACATCCCAATTTGGCATAGATGGTTGGTCCTTTCTGTGTGCAGATCTTCTATTTTTCAAATTTTGAAGTCAGCTGTTTAATCATGTTAAGCATGTCTAAATATGTAGAAAGATTTGGTGATGGCAATTCTTCACATCTTGGTTTGGATTTGGAGGAGGTAATCTCAGCTATTTTAACCTTTCTCCATATAGCTTTTACAAATTTTTGTGGTCTGTGTTGAAGTATAAGTGAATTGGCTGGTGCATGCAACTCAATATGGTATCAGAGCTAAGAGGTCTTGAGTTCGAGATCCGGTTGGCGCAATTAAAAAAAATAATTGCAGCCCACTTCTATTCCACGTCTTAGCCTGAGAGAGCCTACACGTGAAGGGGAGTGTTAAAATATAAGTGAATTGTCCATCTTTTTTCATCAGCTTAAGCTTTTGGGTGAACTGGCTAATGCATGCAACTCAATAGTCTGCTGTTTAAGATTCCTTTTGATCTTCTTGAATGATGTCTTCCCTATGTTATTTTAGAGGTAAACTTCCAAAAAAATCACATTAATGCTGCATTGGTCTTGCACTATGTATATGGATTAGAACATAAGGATAGGAATACATAGATAATGCAGAAGAAAACTCTAGTTACATAAGAAGATTTTAGTGTGTGGACATTGGACAGTGGTGATGAGTTTGTCATGCACTAGTTGAAATTGTTTGCACGTTTAGTCTTCTAGTTGTATTTGGAGTAATTTTTAGTTCGTTACATGTTGGACTTGTTAATTCATTGAAAATGAGGTGACAGGTGGTTTATATATGTTGCAGTTGAAGAAAGCCCTATATTTCTTGTTATTCTCTTACCGTTATCTCCTATCTCTTAATAAAAGAGTAGGAATCATATAAAGCAGTGTATCCGGTGAAAATTCCACGAAAATCAAACTTAGATGTTTTCAGTACTTCTCAAAAGATTATGAGATGTTGGGAGGGTGTGTTTGATATCTCTGCATGGTTTTAAGATCAAACTCAAATCGTATTTGTGAATATACCCTCCCCTACATCTAGTAATTTCTTTAGAATTTTTAGAAACTTCTGAGACTCATATTTTCACCTGATATCTCACCATCATATAATACCAACATTAAAGACTACTTTCTTCAAGAGCTGATTTTATTTATTTTGTCCTCAGGAATTAATGCTGAACAAGGATCACTCAATTCAACTTGAGTCTGATGATGGGTAAAACTGCATCATTTGTCTTTCGAACACTATTATTATTGGAGTCTTTTGGAAATTATATCTATATTATCTTGTCTGGCTGCAATGATCTGTATCTTTGCTCTCATCCCAAGGGTTAACTTTTGTGGTTCTCTAGAAAAGAGTTTAAGTTTCTCCAGGCTGTTTTATGTTTTGTTTTTAATTTCTTACCTTGTACCATAAACTTGGATTGATACTGTTAGAAGACCAGTTATTAGCCTCTGCTGTTAGAGGTCCAGGTGTCCATATATATTGGGCCTGTTCTTTTTTGCTGCGGCTGATGGCTTTTTAGCTGTTTGCGACAGAGATTGCGGAAAGAGGGATACTCGCTTGCGATTTTTGGTGGTACATATATTAGTTTTTTAACGTGTACTATAATTAATTTGTAGACCCCATCTTAAAAAAATACTCCGTTTAAAAGTTAGTTACTATAGCAAAAGCCAAAAGCGGCTTTTAGAAGCCGCAAAAGAACATGCCCATTAACTGTTTGCATGCTGGGTTGCAACATTTATCGATTTGTTACTCATTTTATGAGCACTAATTTGTTGCCATGTCATTTTTAAAATGATGGTGCCTTGCATGCCTTTTTAATCATATTTTGCTACATTTGCATTGCTTGTGTCTTTCTTTTTGTGCCTCTCTCCAGCATTATCATTCAAGGCCTATCATCAGTTCATCCTACTGATATGGACGTTGATGATAACCGAACTAAAGATGGAAGCGCTGAAGGATGCAGCAACATGGTTGATGGACCTTCTAGTCACAGCAAGCTAAATCTGTTGAATGCAGATGATCTAGTAGGAAACAGTGTTCCTAACTGGAATGGTTACAATGTGCAGACCCCTGATTTGAATGATATGTTATTGCACAATGAAGGTAATGCAGGGCCATCCGCTTCATACTATCAACCTAGTCCCTTCCCTTGTGATGAACCTACATCACCAGAGTTTGTAAGCGCCCAGGCCCCGGCTACACCTGGCTTAATGGAAGAGACAGTTCCTTCCAGAGTGCATGAAAGTCCTGTTCTGAGTCCACAGCGAAAAGCTTCACCATCAAGCAATGATGAAACTGCAAAGGCTGACAATTCTGTTGCTCCACCCTTAGATTTTCTTCATTCAACCACAGCAAATGCTAATGATGTTGTGGGTGCTGAGACGACTGAACTTGGATTGGCTAAGCCTGTGCAAGTTGAGTCTTCTGGTGCTGTGCAGGAGATTACAACTGAGGATTTGCCACCCCATGTTCAAACCTCAAACTTGGAAGCTACCGTGGATAAGTCGGTGATAAATACTGATAATATAGCTGCATCAGGTGAAACAGTAGCTGTTAAAGCAACCATGGAAGGTGTGCCCTTGGTTGAAAACACTTCAGAGCCATGCGCAGATGGTTCTACTGAACCATCTGGGATAGAGAATCCAACACAATTTAATGAAGCAGCAGTTAATGTGCAAGGTAAAGTTGACTTATCTTTGCTAATTTTTTCCTTAGTCATGGTGACTGGCAGAAATTTCGAGACCATCTGATTTGTTTTACTTTTATTTTTTGGCAGGGGACAATCTGCATGCGTCAAATGCGACGGCAGCAAGTGCAGATTTCCAACAGAATATAGAAGCAATTCCGCAAGAAATGGCATCTAATGATAGACCAAATGACCTATCAGCCTCAGTATTTCCAGAATGTGAGAAAATGCTGTCAGCTCCAGATGCTGAATTCTACCAGGCAAATGACTTGGGGCAGATAACTGCAGAAAAAGCAATCACTGAATCTGATGGAAGTAACAAAATAGGTAGTCTTACCAGCAGAAAAAGACACTTGGAGGATAGCTTACCAGCTCCAGAAAGTGGGACTACTGAAAAGTTGTCAAGCAGACCACGTGGTAAAAGAATCACTGATACTATTCCTGATGACGATGATTTATTGGCATCTATTTTAGGTACAGATGACTTTATCAACAACATGTCTGTTGCCTGGCTTTTGCTGCATTATCTAATTACATGACCTTGTATTAGTTGGTAGAAGGACCCCTGGGTTGAGTCTTGGTTCAACACCACTACCACCTAAGGCATCATCTTTGAAACGCCCGAGGTTGGCATCGAAGACAGCTACGCCCAAGAGAAAAGTGCAAACGGATGATGCCATGGTTATACATGCTGAGTATGTATATGCCTCATAAATGAGCTTGGTGGAAACTGTGACTTTTTATTAATGTATCGTTGTGTCCTTGAATTTTTACCGTCATTTTCCCTCCTGATCAGAAATAAATAGGATAATCTTGCCCTGAATCGTTACTCCCTTGACTTCACTCTTAAGCAGCTATAGTACAAACATACAACATTGTTAGTGAAACATTCATTGTTTCATCTTAATGCGCTTGCTTTTAAGTGTAACATTATTACCTGTCCATTCTTTTACCACTGCAACGAACTTGTTTGTAGAAATTTTGCGACTTTCTGTTTCTAAAGAAGAAAATGCTGCAGTTTCCTTGAAGGTTTGCTTTGTTGTGGTATTTCGTGGTCCTGGATGAATAGGGTAATTCTTTGTCCTAATTTTAGTACTTCTACTTAATCGTTTCCCCCTCTGGTAAAAGTGTAGAACATTACTGAGAAAAAAATCTCTGCAAGCTTTTGAGGTATTAGTTAGTGCAAAATATACTTGCCAAGCTATTGCACTTTTAGAAGTGTGCCATTGTTGTCTGTCTGTATTGTACTGTTATTCTTCATTGTACAGTTCCATTGTAATTTCTGTATAGTGTATACACTCACTGATTGATCTGTCTCTAGAAACCAAATTGCAGACTATTTTGTTCAAAATTATCTTCTAGTGTGAGCTTACTCTTTTCCCTTCTCCAGCACCATACGGCAGCAGTTGATTAGTACTGAGGATATAAGACGCATTCGTAAAAAGGCTCCATGTACCCGTTCTGAAATATGGATGATTGAGAAAGGTTCACTAGAAGATGATATGTTCCGTGAACCCGTCTTCTCCTGTTAAGTTCTCTAAATTGTCTTTGATTTTCTGTTTCCTCTGTGCACGTCAATATTAAATTCAACCAGGAAAGAACTGAAACAGAGCAATGAATTAGTTTAGAATTCTGAGGATGGTTAGTGGTTATTGTGGTGATTAGTACCATGTTCTCAAATTTTACTCATGGATGTTTTTGTATCCTAATCAGGCATATGCAAGGAGCTAAACGACTTACACTATCGGACCTATGAGACTGTTGCTCACCTCAGTGTTCGGAACATGGAACTACAAGGGCGACTAGACATGTCTCAAACTATCGAAGCACATAGCAACAATGTCGCCTCTGGTGCAAAGGGCAGTGCAACTCTTGATCACCAACTTCATATGGTTCTACCAGATGGAGCTCAATCAGACGCTATGCACTCAGAAGCAACTGATGTAGCAGATGCTACAGCTGCTTTTGGGTTGCAAATACCATCTGACAAACAGATTAACGATCAATCTGAAGATTTTGTTGGCAACACTGTGTTTGAAGGAGCAACTGAACCTTTGATTGGTAATGGGAAAGAAATTGAACTTGTTGATAAAGCAAATGCTAATACGAGCAACAGTGCTCAAGTCGATACATTGGATAAGGACCGCCTTCAAGATGTTCCAGCTGATTTGCAGAGGACTACAAATACTGATACACCTCTCTTTGTGCTAGATGTCTTCACCCCTGGTTCTCCTACGAGGATAACAGGTGCTCCAGATGTGGTTCTGGATAGCTCTGGCCCAGCTTGTGCACAAACAGTGGACGACATGAAAGGGGAGTTGAATGACATTGTTTACGGCCATGTTAATGTGTTTGAGAATAAGGAGATGCCCACTTCCGATATTACTGGGCTGGAATTTACTCAAAATGGCTCTGGTTTTCCTCAACCAGTGGAGGATGAAAATGTTGTGTCTGCTATGGGAGAAAATTCTGTCTGGCAAGAAAATAACGCCGGATCTGTTATGGATCTGGACAACTTGGGGCATGAGTTTTCACTGAAGGAATGCAGTGTAAGTCCATGTAGAAGTTTGTACTTATACACACAGACACTTACCAAATGCTTTGTGTTTCTGTTAATTGCTTAATGCATCATGTTATTTACTGGCAACTTCTGGCGCATCTCACTATACAAGTACTTGACTGTTTTGTTCAGTTGTCATTAAGGCCCATATCATAATTGGCATATTGTTTAAATTACAGGATTTTGGCAGTGCGATTCATGGTGCTGATACAGGTAATCCTTATGTTCTGATAAAAAGCATTAAGTTGTGTTCTAAATTTTAATATAGTGTGGAGCATTACAGGAGCTTTTGTAGATGTTGCAGAAAATGCACGTTATCTACTTCCTTGACTAGTGTTTTTTTGGGTCTGTTCTTAGTTGTATTTTGTTACGTGATACACAAATTTTGTGGACGGGAACTCACACGCGCCATTTGATAATACTGCAAGTTTTTCCCAAGCATATGTTATATGCATTATATAAACTGTGTATTTACCTTGTTGTCTGAGGGGTTTCTTGCATATATATCATACCTATACGTGTATATATATTGGCTCATTTGTCTCATGATGAATACAAACGCTATTTATAACATGGTATTACAGCCAAACCTAGGTTCTTTCATGCTGCCGTTGGTTCATCTCCATCCACCCCGCCTGGGGGTTCTTTGCGTTCATCATTGACTATCGTCGTCGCCATTTGTGAGGCATTCCGCCGTCACCGTTCGTATCTTCTGGCCTTGCCTCGCTTCATCTTTGTCCGCCTGGTGAAGTTGCCGATGGTGTGGCTTTCGGATCTGACCGCCTTATCCGCCATCGTCCGGTGCCGACCACATCCAGTCATCCGCCATCGTTGCCGCCGCTTCTACTGATGCCGGGACGAGGCCATCACTTGGGGCTACCGCTCTCTCGTCTGGCAAGCCACCGTCAGGTCTTCTTGGCACCTTGTTTCAGTGCCTCCTTTCGAGCAACGAATCGGGAAGCTGCTGGCCACCTGTCGTGTCCCGTGGCCTGCCGCCGATGGACGCCATCGGATCTGCAAATCCCTGTCCGCTCATGAGGCCGCCGCCCTCCAGAGCCAAAGATTTGGAGATCGTCGCCGGCATCGCTGGCCCTGATCGCCAATCGTTGCTCTTTCTCTCAGTCCAATCGTTGCTCTCTTAGGTCATTTTGACCAGGCCAACGGTGCCAACCGAATAAAATCAATGCAAAGCAAAGGAAAAGGAAAAAAAGAAACGAAAAGAAAAGTCCTTTTCAGATACCGTTTCCGTTCCTCATTGCTCGGTGCTCTTCGATGCGTGGTCAACGCCTTTGGGAGTTCCTTACTAGCGAGTTGCTTTGTCTGTTTCACCCTACTCTATCTGCTGAGCCTGTACTCTTGAAGGACACTTCTGAAGACACTCGTACAAAGGCATTTGAGGATTTTGAGGATGTCATAGAGACTTTTCAGACTTAGTATGCTGCTTATAAGATATAGATCGATGAGGATGGTTGTGCTTCTGCTATTATGTTAGTTTGGCTTCCGCACAGGTGATGTGGGTGCATCTGCGCAACCGCTACGAGCCATCTGGTGATTCCTTGTACATTACTGTTGTGCGTCAGGAGCAATCGCTGCAGCTGGAAGATGCCATTGTTGACGAGTTTTATGCTCAGTTGTCTGTAGTGTGGCATCAGATCGACTTTTTGGGGCCAAATGTTTATCACACCTATCAGTACTGTCAACGTCAGCAGTCTCACTTGGAGCTTCGCCGCATTTATGACTTTTTGACATGTCTCCGGTCTGAGTTTGAGCAGATTCGTGCTCAGTTGCTGGCTCGTCACCCTCGTGCGACTCTGTTAGAGGCTCTTAGCTGTCCATACTGAGGGGATTTGCTTTCGTGGTGCGGGTCTACTGTCGTCATCGTCGTTTCTTTTGGTTTTGGCGGCTTCTCCAGCTTCTACACTTGTTGCGCCGCCGGTTACTCTATCAGTTGCGCCTCCACCAGTAATAGCTGCTGTTGGTAGAGGACTCCACATCACCTATTGGAACAAGGATGGACATATGAAGTAGTTTTGCTACAAGAAGAATTTTCGTTATGGTGCTTGTCCTCAAAGGCGCACTGGAGGTTCCTCTTCAGTGGAGTCCTGGTGCCTCTGACACTTAGCAGTTTTTAACATTGCTAGATCGTATGGTTGCTTCTGCATCATCAGGTATTGTTGGTTCTACTGCTCAGTCTTTCGATGAGAGATCTACTCCTTCCTCAGGTATATCACCTTGATTTCTTGATTCTGGTGCATCTTTTCATATGACATCTGATTCCACCACTCTCACTTCTATTAGTCATTTAGTTGCTCCTATCACTATTAAAACAGCAGATGGTATGTCTTTTTCTGTCACTGGGCCAGGCACTCTTTCAAGTTTATCTTTTTATGTTCCTGTTGTTTCCCATGTTTCAAAACTAACCATACAACTCATATCTGTTGGTCAATTTATTGATCATGGTTATTGTGTTATTCTCGATTTTGATTCTTGTTGTATTCAGGATCGCCGTACGGGGATTCTGGTTGGTACTGGCCCTCGCCGTTGTGACTCACGATAGCTCTGAGAGCTTGACTGGCTTCATCTTCCTTTCATTGCCCCTGTCAGTCTTGTCGCCTCCACCACTGTCTCTGCATCTACTGTAGTCGCTACCACATCTTTTGCTCAGTGGTATCATTGTTTATGACATCTTTGTGGGTCATGTATGTCTTCTTTCGTCGTGGTCTTTTAGGGTTTGGTGATGCTTCTCTAAATTGTCAGAATTGTAAAGTTGGCAAACAGTTTCAACTCGTTTACCCATCTAGTTAGTGTCTTAGCGTCCTTTTGATCTTGTTCATTATGATGTATAGGAACTAGCTCCTTTCGTTTCGAAAGGAAGTCATTGATATTATATAATTTTTATTGATGATTTTACTTAGCATACGGGGATATACTTTATGTCATCTCGTAGTGAGGTTCTATCCATTTATAAGACTTTTGCCACTATGGTCTGTATTCAGTTTGACTCCTATTCGTGTTTGTCGCGCTGATTTCGCAGGGGAGTACTTGTCAAGAGTTCTTCGTGGATTACTAGCTGAGCAAGACACTCTCAGTTTTCTTGTCTTGGTGCTCATGCTCAAAATAGTGTGGCTGAACGACAGTATTGTCATCTTCTTGAGACAGCTCGTTCTCTTATGCTAGCTTCTGCTGTTCCACCACACTTTGGACTAAGGCTGTTTCTACTGCCACTTTTTTTATCAACATTCGGCCCTGCTTTGCTCTTTAGGGTGGGATCCCAGTTGAGTGTCTCTGTGGCAAAGACTCCTGATTATTCTAGTCTTCGCCTTTTTAGGTGTGTGCACTATGTTCTTGCATCTTATGAGTGCACCAAGTTGACCGCTTAGTCTGTTAAGTGTGTTTTTCTGTGTTATAGTACTGAGCACAAGGAATATCGTTGTTGGGATCCTGTTGATCGACGGATGCGGATTTCTCGAGATGTTATTTTTGATAAGTTTCGTCCTTTCTATCATCACCCTTCTTCGACTTCAGCATATCTTGTTGAGCCATTTTCTTTCATGACTTTTCCTTCCACCCCCATAGTTACCACACCACTTGAGCTTTTGGTCTTTCTGGTGCCTCCTTCCCAGTCGACACATTCACCACCGTCACTCTCCCGAGGTTACTCCTGTCCTTGTTCCTTATTATCTCTACTATACTCGTCATATGTGAGTTGAAGATTCTTCTGATGTGCTCTCTTCTTTTGATGGGTCATCCTTTCCAGCCTCTTCTCACTATGCTCTTCGTGATTGCCTGTTTATTTGGTCTCCTGAGCGTTTTGGTCTCTTCTCGCTATGCTCTTCGTGATTGCCAGTTTATTTGGTCTCCTGAGCGTTTTGGTTTTGTTGCCGCTGCTTTTGCCAAACCGACATCTTATCGTGATGCTGTTGTTCATCAGGAGTGGCAGCATGTGAAGGTAGAGGAGATTGCTGCTCTTGAATGTACTGACACGTGGGATCTTGTTTCTCTTTTAGCGTGTGTTACTCTTATCGTGTGCAAGTGGGTCTATAAGGTTAAGATCCGCTCTGATGGTTCTCTTGAGCGCTACAAGGCTCGTCCTGTAGTGCGTGGTTTTCAGCAGGAGTATGGTAGTGATTAGAGACCTTTGCTCCTGTCACTTACATGACCACTGTTCGCACTCTTCTTGCTGTGGTCTTCGCTCGACAGTGGTCTATTTCTCAGTTGGACATCAAAAATGCCTTTCTCAATGGCAAGTTGCGGGAGGTCTACATGCAGCCCGCCCATAGGTATTCTGTTATTGAGGGTATGGTTTGTCGCGTTTGTCGACCTCTCTATGGCCTCAAGCAAGCTTCTCGTGCCTGGTGTGAACGTTTCTCTTCTGTTGTCACTGCAACTGGTTTCTTTGCCAATGCTTATGAGCTCTTTTTATTCACACTTCGTCTCATTGTCGGACGTTTTTGGTGTGAACGTTTCTCTTCTGTTGTCACTGCAACTGGTTTCTTTGCCAATGCTTATGAGCTCTTTTTATTCACACTTCGTCTCATTGTCGGACGTTTTTCCTTTTGTATGTTGATGACATGATCATTATTAGAGATAATTCTCAGTACATCACTTTTGTCAAGGAGCATCTTCATGAGCAGTTTATCATGTCTAATCTGGGTCCTCTTCGCTACTTTCTTGGGATTGAGATTATTTCTACTCCTGAGGGTTTTTATCTGTCACAAGAAAGGTATATCCACGATCTTCTTGATCAAGCTTCTTATTGATCAGCACATAGTTAAGACTCCTATGGAGCTTAATGTTCATCTTGTTCTATTGATGGCGAGCCTTTTACTGATCCCTACTTACTATCGTCACCTTGTTGGGTGTCTTATTTATATTGGTGTTACTCGTCTTGACATTTCGTATCCTTTGTATAGCTTGAATCAGTTTGTTTCGGTACCAACTCAGGTCCACTATAGTCATCTTCTTCGTGTTCTACGATACCTTCGTGCGCTCCAGCTCTTTACAACTCCTGTCATATTCTGATGCCACTTGGACTAGTGATTCATCTGATCGCCGGTGTCTCTCTGCTTATTTTGGTTTTTTGTGATTCTCATTGCTTGGAAGACTAAGAAGCGGACAGCAGTTTCTCGTTCGAGTGCTGAGGTTGAGTTGCGAGCTATGGCTTTGTTGACTGCGGAGGTTACTTGGCAACAGTGATTACTTGAGAATTTTAGTGTTTTTGTTTCTGCACCGACTCCTCTTTTGTCTGACAGTATAGATACTATTAGCATTGCTAATGATCCGGTGAAACATGAGTTTACAGAGTATATTGGTGTTGATGCTTCCTATATCCGGACACAGGTGCAGGAACATGTTGTTGCTCTTTAGTATATGTCTTCCGTGCTTTAGTTGGCATACTTCTTCATAAAGGCACAGATCAGCGCTCAGCACAGATTTTTCCTTTCCAAACTTCATATTGATTCACCATAAGTTTGAGGGGGTGTTAGATATGTATTATATAAGCTGTGTATTTACTCTGTTGTGTGAGGGATTTTTTGCATACATGCCTGTACATGTATATATATTTTCCTATTGGCTTTATGATGAATACAAGCGCTATTCATAACAGCATACACTTACTATTCCGGACTTGTGAGTGATTTATTATGCTTTTATCATAGTACTACCCTCCATTGTTTCAGATTTTCTAAACTATGACGATGAGGTGGACTTTGATGAGGCAAATAATGATGAGCCGAATCCTGATGAATTCCAGTCTCTTGACAACAGTGGTTGGTCTTCTCGTACTAGGTACAGTTGAACTTATTGTTAGTTTAGCATTCATACTTCTTTCAGCTTTATGATTGAATGTTGTTACAATTGCTGTGCAGGGGTGTCGCAAGATATCTCAAGACTTTATTTGATGAAGAATCTGGTCTGGGAAGAAAGAGTGTTGCCATTGATCATCTATTAAGTGGAAAGACTCGGAAAGAAGCATCAAGGATGTTCTTTGAGACTTTGGTATGCCGTCATCTATTTTGATTGATGGTTTCTTATGCTCTAGTTTCTTTCATTCATTCTAAAAGAAACGGAGTACCCACTCGCAGCACAGTGTCTGTAGGCACTTAGGATTGCATTTTAACTTCAGAGATTGTCTCAATTTAAGATTGCATTTTACAATTAATATCTTGTAAAAACATGCTGCTAGCGTCATCTCTTTGTTCAATCTTATTCTCTAACATAAACCATTTGTTGTACTAGATCTGCAACACTTTTCCACTGAATTGCTTTGTTTGAACCACACCTCCTGACATCTACCCATCAGTACTTATGTGCTCTGTTCCACTCACAGGTCCTGACGACGAAGGACTACATCCATGTGGAGCAACCAAAGCCCTTCAATTTTGTCAGCATTAAGCCTGGGCCAAAGCTCCTCAAGTCAGATTTCTAGATGAAAATCAGCTAGCGTGGCGTGATACATACATCTTACCATATCTGTCACATCACCAACAACATACAGATGTCATCATTATCGTGACCCCTGATTTTTGTTTGTTGTTCTTAATTTGTCCCACTGTAGTAGCTGCCGCACTAATCTGCGTTGCCTAGGGTTTAGAAGGATAGTGTTGCACTCCATGTTGGTCGTTCAGTGTATATATGATTAGCTTTTGTTAAGTTTATTGTGTAATGTGACAGCATCAGCTCTAAGGTATTGCATGTTGTTTCTTTTGTACGATCCTTAATAATTGTATACCTCTGATTAGTACTCGTCTATCTGTTCCAAGTTCCTTCTGTTTCACAACTCAGTTGTTCCCTGGATCATCAATTCCCTTTTTTTAGAGAGGGGGAGAGGCTGAATCATCAGTTCTTGAGAACGACTCTGGTAGAAGTGGGGGAACGGGGGCCTTGAGTTTCTCTATTTTAGTGTTAAGAGTGTATAACCACTATTTGTTGGGTGACTCCAAATTAAGGGGCTGTTTGTATTGGTTTTGGTTTCTGGCTTCTGCTTAGAGAAATGTCTTAGTTTTTATAAATCATTTCTATCGATCACTACTATTTATTAGTCACTATTATTTATTAGTCGCTTTATGTTTTTGTATGTTGTAACGTATTATGTATTTTTATTATGTTACAATTCTGTAAGTTGTATGACGGTTTGAGTGTTGTATCTTGTGTTGCACCGTTGTATTATTATTTATCAACAAAAGTCAATGCTAATATGTCCTATAAGACGATGAATAGGGCTCATGACAAAGAGAGCAAGTATATTGCTGCTTTAGTAATATATCATTTTATAAAGCGATTTTTGATCCGCATGTAGCGTACTTCAAGTGATAGTAGTGTATGCTCTCACTATACCAAAAAAAAAAAAGAAAAAGAAAACAAAAGTATGTGCAAGATAGAAAAAAAGAAATAAGCAAAAGAAATGAATTAAAAATGTTGGAGGGTGACAAGTAACAGATCAAGCCATGTTTGATCCCTGGACCAAAGGACATTGGAAAAGCGACCAAAAACGGACGGAACGCAGCAAAAGTCGGAGCCAACATTATGTTCTCACAATTGCTATAGCGTTTGTCAAAAGGTGTTCATTTCAGCTTTTGATTTTTAACTTTGAGTTTCTAGCTTTTTAATTATTTTTTATTTTTTGGTTTATTTTAGTTTATTTTATCTTTTTTCCTCTTTATTCTTTTATATTGCTATAATGATATAATCATTTTTTCTTTTTAATTAAATTATGCTAAAAAACTAACAACAGCTTAATGAAAAAACTATTATAATGTTAAATAGCCCCATAGCTAGAGTTTATAAGCTCTAATAAGCACCCAAGTAGTTGGTGGTCTTAGGCATAGCTAGTAGCTACTAATTAGCTAGCATTGGTAGCGTCCTCGCTGTGCCAGCCACCTGAGACCAATATTGGATGGGCGACACAAGGCACTCGTCTGGCATGATGTTAGCCAGAGCTGGGAGTTGGGCCGTGCTTCTTTGGGCTAGCCCGAAGCACGGTCGGCACGGCCCGGCCCAAGCACGACCCAGCCCGACACGTGGCGGGCCGTGTCGGCACGGCACGAACGGTGGGTCGGGCCGGGCCTCAAAATCCGGCACGACAGATCGGGCCGTGCTCGGGCCGGTACGGTACGGCGGGCTCCCATGGCACGGCCGGCACGGCCTCGGCATCCCCCCTCCCGGCCTCCCGTGTCCCCCGCCCCCGCAATCACACATTCACACCCGCAACTGCAATCACAGAGAAGTAGGGAAGGAAAGGAGGCGCGTACTCGAGCAGTCGGCTGAGAAGGAGGACGAGGTGCTGCGGTGCCATTGGAGTCGCGGTAGGAGGAGTTGGAGGCTTGGAGCCTTGGAGGTGGAGTCGGAGTCGGAGGCGGAGGAGGTCGACGCCGACGTGAGCAGCAGCGTGCGCACAGCCACCATGGTTGTCACCGTGAACGAACTCCGACGACGGGCCGGCCGGGGAGGACCGGAGGAGTAGGAGGAGGAGGCGGGAGGCGCGGATCCGCTCGGGAAGGAGGGTGACGGGCGGGGGGAGGGAAGAGGGGCGGCGGGGGGGGGAGAGAGGTGGTGGGGGCCGGGGGGAGGAAGAGGGGCGGTGGGGCGGATCTGCAGAATGGAGCGACGGGGAGGTAGAGGAGGGGCCGGGCGGCGGGAGGCCGGAGCTCGGGAGGCGGGGAGGAGGAGGCCGGGAGGGGAGCCGAGGGGTGGAGGCGCGGGGGAGGGAGGTGGCGGCGGCGGGGAGGAGGAGGTGGTGGCGAGGGAGGGGAGCCGGAGGGGTGGAGGCGCGGGGAGGCCGAGAGGCGGGGATCGAGAAGGGAGGAGCCGAAGGGGAGGGCCGGGATATGTAAGCAATACGGAAATTAATAGAGATCAATATTTGTAATAATAGGGAAGTCCAAATACCTGATTCTTTCATCTATGATTTTCTACAATATATTTTCTAGTTTTCAACTAAACATCATTGGTATAGCTTCAATGGGATAATCAGAGTAGTGGCATCAATAGTGTATTAGCCACAAATCATTTGTATATAAGTGAGCAATGTACCTTTGAAGAAGTCCTTCTACAGACAACACATTATATAACACACGTATAATTACTTATTCTACCAATGTAAAATGGTAGCAATAAATTGTTATCTAAAACTATTATCATGGGCAGGTCAGTAACTACAATACTGATGATGTATTTTCAAATAGCAGTATTCCACATGTTTTGTTGGTTGCGCTATTTGCAATTAGAACTGCATTTAATTTATGAATACATGATGTGAATAATGTAAAGTGGAGTATACCTCACTTGGTTCTCCCAACAAGCTCCTCCTTTTATAGTGTCCAAGAATGATCTCATGGTCACTATAACATATTGGGTGTATAACTAACAATAATTGAATACTAACCTAACCTCACTAGTGAAAGCAATTCATGGATTTGTCCGGCAGATTATGCATTTTGCATGCATGAACGATCTAAACATTGATAAGTAACTACTATATACTATGTTGTTATAGTTATTATGTACATATATTGTTACTGTACTCTTTTCCTTACTCGGGAAACTACACTCTAGAGCGTAAGGTTTTTAACGAGGCAGTAACATTGTATTTTAAAATATCAATGCAATTCCACTTTTTCCGAAATATTTACATCATTGCGTGCCCATGTGTTCATACAACTAATTCAACTTCAATTAATTTTTAACGAGGTGGGTACGAGAGAAAAGAAGATGACGGACATCGCCCACAATTATCGCCGCCGGCCCGCCACCTTCGTCGTGCATAGTTACTTTGGGCTGGGCTTGGGCTGACACGGCACGAACGTCGGCACGGCGGGCTTTGGGCCGTGCTTGGGCCTGGCCGAGGTGAGCGGGCGGCGCATCGCACGCACGGTGGGATGATCGGGCCGAGCCGACACGCACGAATCGGCACGGCACGATGGGCTCGAGCCGCGTGCAAGACAAAGACGCCCAACTCCCAGCTCTAATGTTAGCCTTGTGTGCAGTTACTAGCAAACCGATGTTTAAAACATCGAATATCATCAGAACAATTTTATATAACATCTTAAATTTTGTTTGAAAGTTTATCTAGTACTTCAAACTATAAAAACAAATATTTGACCTACCGAATTTAACAATCTGATTCAAATAACACCTTACCCTGATTTCGCATGGCTGTATTGCCCACGTGGCACAATGAATGGGTGATTTTACTACGTAGGATGATATATTGGCCAAGTTGGATTAATAAATATAAAACTAATAATATGCGGGATGTATTAGCAAAATAGTGTTTTTGCCGCTCGGTGGCCAAGCGGCGACGCTGGAGAAGCTCACGTATGGGCCTGCTACCCCATGAGCACACGACAGGAAATTAAGTCGGCTAACATACCTTAATTTTTTATACTATTTGTTTGAATTTTTAAATATCACACAACGTACTTGACTGTGTAATTTTTTTAGCAATTTTATTCGCTGTGAATATTACTCAAAATTCGTATGATTATAAATTTTGTAGGATATGTTACATGTAGCAAACGAGTTGCAAAAATTACGAAATTTTATGTGCAACATCCTGATAAAGTAATAGAAATTATCTATTTTTTTGTCAATTTTATGCATTACAAATATTTATATAAGTACATATAATAGTACAAAAATACATCGCACGGGATGCGATATGGCTCACTTATCTGAGCCACTGCTATCTTCTGACCCTAATTTTGTAATGTTTCAAGCTCATTTGCTATATTTAAAATTTGAACATTACCTAGCTTTTTTATAAATTTTTGAGCAATATTCATAACGGATAAAGTTGCCAAACAGTTATACAGTCAAGTACGTTGTTTTGAGAAGCTGCATGTAAAATTTTGTAATTTTTGAGCTCATTTGCTATATTTAAATATTTAAATAAATAGTATATAAAAATTAAGACAGGTAACTAAGTCAGCTAATTAGCCAGCTTAATTACCTACCATCTGCCCATGGGGCGGCATGCTATTGTCGTCTGGTGGTAGGGCGGCAGGCCCATGCGTCGATCTGCGCCGTCGCCGCCCTGCCATCGGCGGCAAAAAAGTCATTTTTGCAACAAAAAAAAACTATGCATATATTGCTATTTTTGTAATTACGGATACAAACAGTGCTATATACACCAAAAACTCCTGCATAGCTAACCACGGGTTGGGCCCACATGTCACCGACAGGCTGAAAGCATCTGCCCGTAACGGCCATTAGTCCAAGTGTGTGTTTATTTTTTGTTGCGGCAGGTGGCTTATAGCTACGGTTGATGACTTTTAATTCTACTGTAAACGTTTGTGTAAACGAATCGAATACTGATAAGTTATTTTTTAAAAAAACTACCGTAATAAACAAACCACATAAGCTAAAAAATAGGACGAATTGGGCAGGAAGCCGTAAAGGCATCTCCAATGATCTGACTCGGCTAGCTATTTGCATGTACACATCAGCATAAATCCTATGTGGAGGAAAGAGAGTATGAAAAAAAAACCAAGTCAACTCTTCCTTAAGCACTAGTCTATAACACAAAACGAGACAGTCTCTATAAATGATAGTCATTTTCTGTGTGTGTATGTAAACATCAAATAGCTATCATTATAAATAGTTCTTTGAAATGCTAGTTTTTATTGTGTACTATATAAATGATGTGAAGTATTCTAGTTAATTGTTAGTTAGGATCATTGAAGATGCTCTAACGATATGTACTGTACCAACAAGTATGTACTACGACAGTAATCATTACGCTGCTCAATCATCTGTGTCGCGTCAAAAGTACCGCTGATACGTGCATGTCGCTGTCATAACCACCGTTCTTCAGCTGGTAGGAGTAGCTAGCCGAGCCCAAGCCCGGCGGTCAACCGTCCAAAACGCAGTGCTAGTATGTATGTGGCGAAGACGTACGGGGCTGGTCGCGCTCTCTCGATCGCCTCCAGTTGATGCGAGAGCAGATGGCGACTCCCACATTAAGCAACGCCCAAAATGGCGGTAATGGTTTCCTAAACATGGGGGAAGTCGTGACGCGACAATTAGATTAGCGGAGTCGCGAATTATTCCAATTAACTCGTTTGATGATCTTGGGCTAGCTCTAATAGATCACTTTTGTCTCAAATTACAGGATCGATCGGCCCCCACGTGTGTACCTTAGAAAATTCCCCATGAAAGATTCAATGGATGTCCTTCGAGGAAATTGATACTTTACCATCTTATTCGGTGGGCTTCGACAAAATACCACTCTTTAGAATGACCATTCTTAACATTGACACTTTGATTATTTGCCATTTTGAGGGGTTTTTAGGATTCTTAATTATTTTTTTAAACCATTTTCAGATTATTTGCCATAGGAAAAGACACATTTGCCCTTGGACCATTTGCTTGTTCTCTAGCCCTCAACCCAGGCGAGACATTTGACCCCTCCCCGGCCGGCCACAGAACAAGGCTATGATAAATTTGCTACACAGGATTTCTGACTCTATATGGAAATGGAGAAAGTGCTAACTAGTCCTGATAGATGTGATTTAAGCATAACAGCAAGTTACATTAATTGATTCCTGTATACTGCGATGAGATTGTGCAATATGATTTCTTGAATCAAAGCAAAGGTTAGCTGTGAGGCAGTATGCTATCAACAAGGAATTTGAGCTCGGCACTGATAAATCTGATAAGGAGAGATTTAGAGGGTTTTGTACAGCTGAAGGTTGTCAATGGAGAACAAGCAAATGGCCCGAGGGCAAATGTGTCTTTTCCCATAGCAAATAATCTGAAAATGGTTAAAAAATAATTAAGAATCCTAAAAACCTCTCAAAATGGCAAATAATCAAAGTGTCAATGTTAAGAGTGACATTTTATAGTGGTCATTCTAGAGAGTAGCATTCTATCGAAACACACCGAATAGAATGGCAAAGTATCAATTTCCTCGATGTCCTTCCGTGATAATCGTCGGATGGAGTGATCAAGTGCCCATTTCATGGCAGGTACGTACTAACTCCTATTCAGCTATTTACCGTACAGGTACACAGCAGGAGTACTCTACGACTGCTAGTACTGCACATGAGCATATGTATGCACTATGCAGTATAGCCTACTGCCTTTCGAAGGTATAATTGAACACCGACGAGGCGAAACTGAAGGCGGTAGGACCAGCGTTTCGACGATGAGATCACCTGGGACGATTTTAACTAGGCACAGAGATAATCAATTTCGAAGCATCTTATCGTGATAGCAATTTTGAAACGATTTATCCAAATTCAGTTCGTTCACACAGCTCCTGTGCTAGATGCGTTTTGCGTTGCCGCACATGGGGAAAACGCAGAGGCTAGGACTGGCGGTACGCTGTCCAGGTCCAAGGTAACTAGCGGGTGGCCCGCACATTTGCATGACTAGACTTGTTTCAAAATTTATAATATTAAATAGTATAACTTAGATGGTTGAGAATATATTTATGTATCTTGTAGGCTAATTCTATTTTCAAAACATCTTAAAAATTAAAAATGACAATAAAACATTGAAGAAAAATATAACTTAAGAAATGTAATTAAAGTATGAGCTTTAATGGAAGCAAATCATTGAGCACAATAAGTTATTAGGGTTATTAGTTTACTTTATTCAAAAATTTAGCTATTTTTTTATTGAAGTTTGTATACAAATCGAATTTTAGTTATGTAGGGATTTTATTTTGGGATTCATATAAAAATTAGATTGAAATTTTCTTCTATTTTTTATTCTAAATTTCAGTTAATTTTGGATGAAATTTGTATGAAAATTTAATTGCTAATTTTTCTTTTTTTATTCTGAATTATTGCCAAAATTTGTTTGCAAATCTAATTGCTTATTTTTCTTTAATTTTTATTCTGAATTATAATTTTTTAGCATATTACCTTGGAATTCAAATCATAATTAAATTGCTAATTTTATTTTATTTTGTATTTCGAATTTTTTTATTTTTGGTTGAAATTTGTGTACAAATCTAATTACTTTTTTGTTTATTTTTTAATCTAAATTATATTTTTTTAGTGATTTTACTTTGGGGTTTATATGTAAATCAAATTTCTCATTTTATTTTATTTTATTTTTATTCCAAATTGAAGTTATTTTTTTAACTGTACTTGACTTAGACTCTTACTTTTAATCTAAATCGTTATAATTTGAATCCACCATAATCGACAGTGTAGATATTACGAAATGGCTTCTTTTGCTTCTGCTTTAATATTATAATAGATTATAGGTGTGGTAACAAGTGGGCCTTTTGGCTACAGCACCAAAAGGAAGAGGGGGACTATGGCTCTCTTCTTTTGGGCTTACGTCTTGACTTTCTATAGTAACTAGTTTTCAAATAAAGTATTTTTTCAAGACGAGATCTATAAGTTAATTATAGTAGACACTATCTCAACTTCATCTATATCGGACAAAATTACATACGAGTATCTCTCTGTAAAACACTATAGCAATAATGTACGCAAAGCACTGTAGCAATGTTACTGTGGTCCTGCTCTAACGTGTTTTTGCTCTATCTTCTAGGTTCTTAATTTCTTTTTTCTTTTCAAGCTTTTTTTGGCTTTTTTCTTGTTCCTTTGCATTGTCTGTGATGATATAATTTTTATTATTTATTTTTAAAAAATTAATTATGCTAAAAAGCTAATAACAGCTATAGCAAATTTTCAGCTATTACAATACAAAAAGCCAAAAGATTAGACTTATAAGCCCAATAAGCACTACCTACATTGCCTACTGTAGCGCCTCAGCTACCAGGTGTTCTTTTGCGTGATGGCTTATTAGCCAAATAAATAATGTTCGCTGAAAGAAGTTAAAGTAAAAAATCCAAAAGCCAAAAAGAACATACCATATCACGCAGTCTAGGCTATCATTTTGTGTGTGACGGCCGAGATCAATGCAAAGTCATAGTTACTGTGGCTCTTCATAAAAAGTCATGGGGTCTGTTCTTTGCGGCTTCTAAAAGCCGTTTTTGACTTTTGCTACAGTAACTAACTTTTAAACGGAGTATTTTTTAAGATAGAGTCTACAAGTTAATTGTAGTACATGTTAAAAAAATTAATATCTGTATCATCAAAAATCGCAAGCGAGTATCTCTCTTTCCGCAATCTCTGCAAAAACAATTAAAAGCCATCACCGCTTAAAAGCATCACCATGCACCAAAAAGAACATGTCCATATTCATTTAGATTTATATTTTAGCTTATTTTTTTACTATTTTTAAATTTCTTCTTATTATAACATTTTGGCTTGTTTCGGGGATTTCAATCCCACCACCAAAGTACCATGTCAACTGCAAAGTCACAGGACTGTAGCTATCGGGGGGGATTTCAATCCCACCACCAAAATATCCATCTCAACTGCATTGTACAATTACCTAAAAAAATGCATTGTTCTATCCACCAAAGCTAGCAGTACCTGCAGGACTTACTGCTACATTGGTCATATGTGCTCACTCCCACGCTACTTACTAGTGTACGCGTTCAAAGTAAAACAAAGCAAGAACCGCGACTGCACTTGCTACGAGTGGTAGATCATGCGCTTGCGCACAAAGACAAAAGACCATCAAGTCAATTTGTTGTTTCTTCACGGACTCACGACCAGTCAGTTTTTTTTTGGCCGTGCTTGCATGCTGAGCAAACATCTCGGCTGTCTGACCTGAATTTGAACTGTATTCTGGTAGCCATGGCGCATGGCAAAGAATGAATGTAGCCTCACTCACATGGTTACGGCTTTCCAGGAGATCTCAATCGCAGCAACACCCAGAATACTGTGTATACATATTTGTGACAGGATTCAATTGGTAACTGAAAACCTAAGCACAATTCTAACCAACTACAGAAAAAACAGCATTTCGAGTTATACTAGTCAGTCCTCACTTCACATAAGCTCAGCTAGCTGTGGATACAACAGGTGTATTGATATTCTACTCGTGCTTGTTCTTCTACACTCTGCCTTCCTCTCCAACGACTACTGCTACTCTCCAATTAAACAACCAGAAACGGCCAAAGAATGAGACCGAACCGAGCGCACGCCAAGCAGGCAAGCAACCCACACCCCGGCCTCTCGCTAAAAACCACCACTAATGGCCAACCCAACCCCCAGGAACGCTTGATTTAACTAAACCCAAAAAAAAAAATCCCATGAAAAAGCCATTTCAACAAGAGGAGGAGCAACCGAGCAAGGCCAAGGCTATAAGGCTAGGCAGAGATCGAGAGCAAGCACTAGCGAGTCGGAGAGGAGAGGAGATGAGGACAAATCCATAATACTCCACTTCCATGTAAGATGTATCCACCACCGCGTCCACACCTCCTCCTTCCCTCTCTACTCTCTCTCTTCCTTCCAAGTTCTATCGCGCACAGTGAGGTTTTGCTCTTGCTATCGCTGCTTCCTCGGCTTGCTTCTTCCACGACAATGCCATCTTCTCGGCGATTCTTGCAGCTGCTGCTGCTACCCGTCGTGCTTGCTTCTTGCGTCAATGGCGCCAACGCTCTGGATGCTCCCGCCACCGCGAGGAGGCAGCTTCACCAGCCCTTCTTCCCGGACCAGTCCGCACCGCCGTCCCCGGCGCCGCCGTTCTTCCCCACCTTGCCGGTGCCGCCCCCTCCGCCGATGCCGACCTCGCAGGAGCAGCCGACTTACCCTGCTCTGGTGCTCCCCAACACCGCCTCCGGGGGCGGGACGGCGCCTCCGGACGGCGGCGGCTCGCACCGGTCCAAGAGCTCCTCCAAGCTCGTTCCGGCCATACTGCTGCCGCTGCTCACGGTGGCCGTGCTCGGGCTGTCCATCGGGTTCTTCTTCTCGCATCGCCGGGGCCATGCCGGCGGCGGGGGAGGAGGCGGGTGTGTCGGTGGCGGGGAGAGCAAGTTCTTGCACCCGGAAAGGGCGAGCCTTTTCGCCCGCGACGAGTTTGGCGGGAACGCCGGGGGCGCGCCGGCGGCTGCGTCGGCCGAGTTCCTGTACGTGGGGACGTTGGCGAGCAGAGGGGACGCCAAGAGCAGCGACACGACGTCGTCCGGGGACGAGGAGTCACGGAGCTCCGGCGTTTTCGCCCGCGACGAGTTTGGAGGGAACGCCGGGGGCGCGCCGGCGGCTGCGTCGGCCGAGTTCCTGTACGTGGGGACTGACGGAATAAACTCAACTCTGTCAGGGACGTTGGCGAGAAGAGGGGACGCCAAGAGCAGCGACACGACGTCGTCCGGGGACGAGGAGTCACGGAGCTCCGGCGTTTTCGCCCGCGACGAGTTTGGAGGGAACGCCGGGGGCGCGCCGGCGGCTGCGTCGGCCGAGTTCCTGTACGTGGGGACTGACGGAATAAACTCAATTCTGTCAGGGACGTTGGCGAGAAGAGGGGACGCCAAGAGCAGCGACACGACGTCGTCCGGGGACGAGGAGTCACGGAGCTCCGGCGGATCGCCGGAGCTCCGCCCGCTGCCGCCGCTGGGCCGGCAATGCGATCCGCCAGGTTCGAGGAGCCCCGGCGGGGCCTCCCCGTCGTCCGGAGAGGAAGCATTCTACTCGCCGCGAGGATCGTCGAGTTCGCACCGGACGCTGGCCGCGGCGGTCCAGGCAGCCGTGGCAGCGCGCGACCGCTCGAGGAGCTGCTCACCTGGGTCGACCCTGAGCACGCCGTCGTACCCGTCTTCGCCTGGAGCGACGACGTCCCCTGCACCCGGCTCGCCGCCTCTCTTCTCCAGCCCTGGTGAGTCCGGCCGCCGCTCCGTCAAGTCAAGATCCGAGAGCGCGCGCGACGTCGTTGACCTCCCGCCGGCGCCTCCACCCCCACCTCCTCCATTCGCACCGACACTACCACCACCGCCGCCTCCTCGCCGGAAACCACCCTCCCCATCACCACCTTCCTCTCCCCTCGATAACACGTCAGCTCTCAGATCCACCACCGACACCATTTCAAGAAACCCATTTACCCAGGCACCATCCCCACCGACACGTGCACACCCACCACCTCCGCCGCCACCTCCTCCTCCGCCGCCGCCGGTGGGCTACTGGGACAGCCGCGTCCGGAAGCCCGGCACATCCAAAGAAACCCGGTCGCCTGCGCTGACTCCGCCACCCCAAGCCACCAATTTCAAGAGCGTTTCACCCACCGACGCGTTCCCCAGCCGGCTGCCGGACAATGCGGACCATGGCGACAAGTCCGAGGAGACGACGCCGCGGCCGAAGCTGAAGCCGCTGAACTGGGACAAGGTCCGGGCCAGCTCCGACCGAGTCATGGTGTGGGATCAGCTCAAATACAGCTCTTTCCAGTGAGAGCTCTGCAAAATTCCAATCTTTTTCATTTCAAATCTGTTCTTGGTTGGTTGGTTTGTTGATCAGTTTAACTGAATTTTTGTAGGGTGAATGAGGAGATGATGGAGACGTTGTTCATTTCCAATCCGGCGAATGCGGCACCGACGGAGAAGACAAGGAGGCCGGTGCCGCCGACGCCGAAGGCGGAGAACAAGGTGCTGGATCCAAAGAAGTCACAGAACATTGCCATCTTGCTGCGCGCGCTTAATGTGACCAAGGAACAGGTCTGCGACGCACTCTGGAAAGGTGAAGAGGCTCTTCTTCATCTCAAACTACACATGCTAGTTCATTAAATTTTAGGCATTTTGGTGATCTGCATACTGCGTTGGATTGAGAAA
This sequence comes from Melocanna baccifera, assembly GCA_036346265.1. NCBI lineage: Eukaryota > Viridiplantae > Streptophyta > Magnoliopsida > Poales > Poaceae > Melocanna > Melocanna baccifera. Next base: position 9,729,001 of record CM070678.1, read on the forward strand.
TTGAAATGTTCGCAATGCTTGCTGCATTGACCATAGCTCGATGATCTATACTGACTTTTCGATTGAGTAGGATCCATTTCACTCGTGAGTCATGTTTGACCATACATATGCTTGTCCGTAGAGTTTATTTGGGCTTTTAATACGCTTGTCCGAGAAGTGAATGCCAGCATAGAGCCGTTGAGAATCACTGAATCAGCCATTTTATGCTGAAACTCACAAGGTACTTCTGTGTTGTAAATAATACACAGAAAAATAGAGACAAGAGACACGAATTTTTATATAAAAAATCATTGCGGAAAAAAACTACAAGCGTTTGAAGGCAAATCACTATAATTAGGATAGATTACAATGGAGCGTTTCCTCTTCCTATAGGCTGCTGGTGTGTATATATAGAGTGAGAGAACCGAGTCACACACGGAGAGGAAACCGATTGCTATAGATGGATACCACGTCTGATACAAACTGTGCATACACCTGTCATGCCACGTCTGGCATGAGGCGATGAAGTGTCCTACACGGACACGGTACGAATTTGGATCAGCTTTTCAACAATCTCCACCTTGAACCGAATTTCTTCCAGTAGTCGAAGAATGTGATAAACTCTTTCAATAAAAATCAGCATGTACATTTTGAGCGTCGAAAGTCCAAAAGAGTGGTGAGTAATACCAACTAAATCTGAGCAAAACTCAAACTTAGATGCAGAAACTGGCTTTCTCAACATATCAGTTGGATTATCACGAGTACTTATCTTGCTGACTTTAATATTACTTTGAATAATGACACCTCGAATATAGTGATATCTGATATCGGTGTGCTCTGTTCTCTTATGGAACATTTGATCCTTTATAAGTTAAATAACACTATGACTATCACAAAATATTGTAGTGCAAAATGTACTTCCAAAAAGCTCGGTAAATAAATCTCTCAGCTAAATGGTTTCTTTGTAAGCTTTAGAAATAACCATATACTCAGCTTCTATAGTAGATAACACAACGATATCTTGCAAACTTACTTTTCAACTAACGGCACTCTCCAACAGTGAACACATAACCAGTGAGAGATCTTCCCTTATATAAATCTCGAGCAAAATTAGAATCCACATAACCAATAAGTCTATATCTAGTCTTCTCAAACTATAAACAAGTATTAGATGTGCAATGCAAATATCTAAAAATCCATTGACTTGCTTTCCAATCCTCTTTTTCATGATTAGCTATGTATCTACTAACTACACTTAATGATTGAGATAAATCAGGGCGAGAACATACTACGACATGCATAAACGAATCAATTGTACTCGCATATGAAACTTTAGACATGTACTCAACTTCATCATTAGATTATGGACATGACACTGAAGAAAGTCTGAAATGTACAGCCAAGAGAGTATTCACAGGTTTGGCCTTATGTATGTTGAAACGACAAAGAACTTTATCAATATACCATTTTTGACTTAGATATAATTTGCCAAACCGTCTGTCAGTAATGATTTCCATACCAAAAATCTTCTTTAATATACCGAGATCTTTCATATAAAATTTACTATTTATTTGTACCTTCAACTTTAAAATTTTAGCCTTGTCATTTGCAGCAATCAACTAATCATCAACATATAGGAGCAAATAAATAACTGAACTATTAACAGTCTTCAAATAAACATAGCTATCATAATTAAATTTTTTAAGATTCTAAGATATCATAAAAGAGTTAAATCTTTTATACCATTGTCTAGATGACTCTGCTTCAAACCATAAAGAGATTTCTTCAATTTGCAAACAAAATTCTCCTTTCTCGGAACAACAAAACTTTCTAGTTGCTCCATATAAATGTCTTCTTCTAATTCTCCATGTAAAAATGCGGTTTTCATATCTAATTGTTCGAGCTCATAATCAAGTATAGCCACAATACCGAGTAAAGTGCAATATAACTATGCTTTACAACAGGGGAAAAACATCTATAAAATCAATACCTGAAATTTGGTTGTATTCTTTGGTAACTAACCTTGCTTTGTACCTAATCTCTTCAGTTGATGAAATACCTTTTTTTCTTGAAGATCCATTTGTAGCAAATAGACTTATTCTCAATTGGCAACTTGACTAGGTTATAAGTGATATTCTTGTCAAGAGAATCCATCTCATCTTGCATAGCACCCATCCATCTTTCTGAATCACCAGAAGAGATTACCTCTTAATACGATGAAGATTCTGCAGTACCTTCAATTTCTTCTATCATAAGCCACAATATTATCTTCTTCAATCAATCTTTTAGGAGACTGAATGTTCCTCCTTTCTTTATTAACTGCAATAGAACGTTGTGTTGGTGGCGCAACAATAGAAATTTCTAGAGTATTTTTCTTGTTGATTTATAGTGTAGATCCTAAATCAATAATATGCTCTACCTACACGCTTGATTGCTTCTCAACAGGAACATCAATAGATGATTTATCATGCAATATAGCAGACTCATTAAAAGTAACATCTCTGCTAATAATCGTCTTTCTAGTTTCAGGATTTCACAATTTATATCTTTTCACACCAGTTTTATAACCAAGGAGTTAAATGCATTTTCCTTGGTTATGCATTTAACTCCTTGGTTATAAAACTGGTGTGAAAAGATATAAATTGTGAAATCCATTTATCGTTGTTAACATGAGCATAAGTAGGACAACCAAATATTTTCAAGTTTGAATAAGATAACCAAATATTCTCAAGTTTGAATAATCTGCTAGAGAGCCAGACTATACCTCAATTGAAGTATTTTTATCAATAGCCAATTTTGGTGACTGATTAATCAAATAACAAGCAGTGGAAGTGGTTTCAGCCCAATAACTCTTAGATAATCCAGAGATTGATAATATGCAACATACTTTCTCCATAATGGCTCTGTTATACGTTCGACCACACCGTTTTGTTGAGTAATGCCTGGAACTGTGTAATGTCTCACAATATCTTCTTACTTGCATAAAGCTTCAAATTCTCCTGAACAAAACTCCAAGCTATTGTTAGTGCAAAATTTCTTGACATGCTTGCTGGTTTGGCTCTCAATTATGATCTTGCACTCTTTGAATGTTTTGAATACATCCGATTTGTGCTTGACGAAGTATGTCCAAACTCTTCTTGAATAATCATCAATAATGGTCAATATATAACTTGCACCTCCAAGTGACAGTACGCAGGATTCTCCCCGTAAATTGAACATAATCCAATATGCCTTTAATAGAGTGAGTCACAGTGCTGAATTTCATCATCTTTTGCTTGCCGAAAACATAATATTCACAAAACTTCAACTTGTCGATGCTTTGACCATCAAGAAACTCTTTTGCATAATTCCATCATTCCAGTTTCACTCATATGCCTCAGATGCATATCCCAAAGATTAGTAGCATTAGAATCGAATAATTTATTTGAGGCAACAACAAAATTACCTAAAATTGTAGTACCTCGCAGATGATATAAGTTAGCAGTCTTCATATCACCCTTCATCACAATAAGAGAACTTTTAGTGACCTTCAGAAGTTCACCTCCACTTGAATACTTGTACCCTTTAGCATCAAAAGTATTCAACGAGATAAGATTTTTCTTCAAATTCAAAATATAATGAACATCTGACAAATTTCTAATGGTGTCATCAAACATCTTGATCTGGATAGAACCAATGCCTATAACCTTGCAAGATGTATTATCACCCATTAACACGGATCCACTAGGCGTAGCTTCATAGATAACAAACCACTCGCCGTTCAGGCTCACGTGGTAAATACAGTCTGAATCAAGAATCTATTCATCGTCGGTTTTGCAATTACCAACAAAGACAACAAGAACATCTCCATCAGAATCTTCTTTGGTGATTATAGTGGCTCTAGATTTATCCTCTTATTGATTCGGTTTTGGTGATTAGTCTGTACTCTCTTCATTGTTGCTTACTATAGTAAAACTCCTTTTTCACTGCATATAATCCTGACTTTGATGCAAATCATTGCAAGCTAGTTGTATTATTGCAGAGCTCAAGTTAGTTTCTAGTCGAGCCAATGAGATAGATCCTTCCTAAATTATATTTTAGGGAACTTCACATTTCACTTAAGTGTTTATTATCTGTTTAGATGATTGCTTGACTGATAAGGGATGCTTTTTGATGACTTCAGAAAATATACATGTTGCCCACTTTCCATCATCCGGGCTTTCACTAATTTGCTACCAATTTTGCCATGCCTGTTCTACAGGTAACACAGAGAACTTTGGAGCAGAGTTATTGGAGACCGTACTAAAGATGGCTCCTACCAAGGAAGAGGAGATTAAACTGAGAGAATTTGAAGAGATCTCTCCTGTTAAACTTGGTCCTGCTGAGAAGTTCCTCAAGGCAGTTCTTGATGTGCCTTTTGCTTTCAAAAGAGTAGATGCAATGCTTTACATTGCTAACTTTGAATCAGAGGTCAATTACCTGAAGAAGTCCTTTGAGACCCTTGAGGTGAGCATTAAGGCATCTAGCTTTCGTTTCAATCTCATTTTAGTATTAATAACATTTATCACCTCCCCTTTTCTCGTGGATGATGCTCTTCTTTAATTAGTTAATGATCTGTATAGAAAATAATTGAACAAGTAATTTAAATCGTACCTATAACTAAGTACCTGTAACTTCTTCCTTGACAGACTGCTTGTGATGAGCTTAGAAATAGCAGACTGTTTCTGAAGCTACTTGAAGCTGTTTTGAAGACTGGCAACAGGATGAATGTTGGCACAAACCGTGGTGATGCGCTTGCGTTCAAGCTTGATACTCTACTCAAATTGGTTGATGTCAAAGGCACTGATGGCAAGACAACATTCCTGCACTTTGTCGTGCAAGAGATCATCCGATCAGAGGGTTCCCGCCTCTCTGCTAGCAACCAGTCAACTCCAAGAACTCAAGCAAATCCTCTACGAGATGAGCTTGAGTGCAAAAAGCTTGGCCTCCAGGTAGTGGCTGGCCTTGGGAACGAGCTCAGCTGTGTCAAGAAGGCAGCCGCCATGGATTCCGACGTACTAAGCAGCTATGTTGCGAAACTTTCTGAGGGAATAGAAAAGATCACCGAGGTATCGCGGTTGAACGAGGAGTTGAAATCAAGGGAGGATGCATTGAGGTTCCATGACACAATGCAGAAGTTCTTGGAGAAGGCTGACGACGAGATCATAAGGGTTCAAGCTCAGGAGAGTGTTGCACTGTCGCTTGTGAAGGAAATCACAGAGTACTTCCATGGTGACTCTGCAAAAGAGGAGGCTCATCCTTTCAGAATCTTCATGGTCGTCAGGGATTTCCTCTCCGTCCTTGATCAGGTCTGCAAGGAAGTCGGCAGGATCAATGACCGCACAATTGCCAGCTCCGTGCGCCATTTCCCAGTGCCCGTCAACCCAATGATGCCACAGCTGTTCCCGATGATTCACGCGTTGAGAGCTGGATTCTCCGACGATGAGAGTTCAGCCACTTCAGCGCCGTCTCCATGATCACTGATGGTTTGTCAAATGTCAATAGAATTTTTCGCGGCCTGTTGGTGGTGGTGGGCTGTTTGTAGATTATAGAATGTACAAGATTTTTGTTAATATTTGTGTCTATATATAACAAGGGATAAAATCTAGATCGGAGGAAGAAATAAGCAGCTCATGTATGTATGTGGTCTTCAGTCTGTACATGACATGAAGTAGTGAATCAGATGTCGCTTTATTCATTGCCCAATACAGTGCAGTAACAATTTCAAGTATGGTGAATCTTACAGAGTTGTAAGGTAGCTGAACTCGGATGTACTTGAAAAAGAAAACAAAATACATTAGACTCCGGTGGCGCCAAGAAGAAAACATGAATAATGTTTTGTCAGCACTTTCCTGGACAAATGGTCCATACTACAAAACTGTGTAATTAATTACCTGACAGTTTTATCTATGCTTTGGTTTATGAATAGTAACAACTTGTAGAGCTCATCTTGAAAAAACACTCAATTTAAAAACTAAGTATTGTAGAAAAACTATTTACTATAGAAAAACAGGTTTTATAAGTCAATATGAGCAAGAGCCTAAACTGGGATATCTACTACAGTACTACACTGTAAGTTCAGAAGTTTCACTGACCCTCTCAACAGAATGGAGTAAAGGTGCAAGTTACTTCCAGTTTGAGCATCTGAACTGAGTAGTGCCTGTTGCTTAACGAGCTGAGCATTTCATCGCCATGTGAGCAGTTAAAACTACAGTTTCCGTGGGCATGTTATGTATAGCATGGAGAGAGAAAGGCTCGACGGTTTGGGTGGCTACAATCGTTATGTCACCATCCCCATGCGGGCGCGACAACCATGCCTAGGATGCATGTCCACAAAACATTGTGGCATGGCTCCCTTTCCTACCAAACACTCTCCTTGCCCCTCTTTTGTCTCCTATACCGTATGGATGGATGCTCTGATCTAATGGCCTCGATCATTGGCCCCAAATGCCAAGAAAAGTTCTTTGTTTTGGACCGCACACATGGATTGATTAGGCTACGAATGAGAAGCATATTTCAAGAACTATGATTATGAAGTATGAGCATTTTAAGGAGAGGGGAAAGGGGATCGAAGATGATGCTAGGTGTCTAGATCTGAGGTAGTAGTTGGAGATGGAAGGTAGAGAGGACCCAGTCATAGCAGTCTTCTGGGGCAGCAAGATTCTACATTGGGAAGGAGAGAACAAGTAAAAGAGCATCATCATACATGCATGCCTGATGGGTACTAAATACTAGCATGATTTGTGAATGATCAGCACAACGGATGGAAGCCATCCGCGATGGCACTTGAACTAGTACTAGTCAATATTGCAGATGCTACGCGCTCTCACGTGAGGACGAGATGCTCACAACGAATCGAGCTTTACGCAGGCTGTCTCGCTTTTCGCAAAGATCCCCATAGCTTTAACGTTCAATCGTGATAAAGTTGCAGAGTGCTCGTTGTTCAAGTTATCATTAAAGGGACGGGTGTCTCCTGATGTTTCAGATCAGAACATCAGGCCGATGCTGTTTTCAGAAAGTTCAAGCTCTGCTTCTGCTTGACCAAAGGAGAATCATTTCAACACAGTGCAAGAGATGGGGAACAGATCTGACTGGGCCGGCTAATGGATGTCGACAACACAAGCAAGCAAGCAAGAAACAAAGCCAATACCATAGGATTGCTTACGAAAGCACCAAAAGAAGGGGAAACGAGAGCAAAAGCAAAGGTAGAAGGGTATCAATCAACAGGGCCAGCATCGCAGGACATCTCAATGCACTGACGAGCCCCTCGCAACGGCCTGATTCCCGTCCTGACGCTACGTCATATCCAGAGCCGGGAATGCAACGGCATGAGGCTCCAGAAAGTAAGCAGGAAAGCAGGAAAACCACCTTGCATAGCTGCGATTCTTATGGACGGAACAAAGAAGCACCATGCAATTCTCGTCCATCCTACAACGATAGGCCCCTGAACAGAGAAGAAAGTGGGCCAAGGCAGTAGCTTCCATCCTTTCACCAGTCCTTACTTCAGTTCTATACCGGTTCCATGGGGGAAATTATGACATGTCACTTTGTCCTTCACCAAAATCAACAGTGAGGCAGTGACCAAACAGAGCACACACCCTCGGCACACCACCAACAAAGTTGAAGGGATCTTGGGTCTAGACTGTTAAGTCCCCTAGCGGAAACTTCGGTAAAACAGAAACAAAATTTCACATTGGTGATGGCTTATTGGGGCCTATGAATGACGGCCTCATACAGTTAATACAACAACAAAAGCAAAGTAGTAATGCATGTATCATGGGTTCGGAACTTCAGATTAGAAGTGTTGAGTTGTATGCAGCGGAGTGTTGCCTGACATGAATTGAGAGCTTGTTATGATTCTTTAAGCATTCATTTGAACCAAATTTAGATTAATGGCAGATTATATAGCACCTCTGAGACAGGATAATTATTATGATGAATTGATACTCTAGAGTTACAGTAAGATAAAATAAAACAACAGGGGAAACAATTACTGTGTAATATTGAAAAGGTTATCCGAATTCATACCGTGTCCGTGTAGAACACTTCGTCACCTCATGCCAGACGTGGCATGACAGATATATGCATAGATTATATCAGACGTGGCATCAATCTGTAGCAACCGACTCTAAATCGGTTTTCTCTCCGTATGGGATTCAGTTCCATCACTCTATATATATACCCCAATAGTTCATAAGCAGAGAAAGCGCTCTACTAATTTACACGGGTATTTACCTAGTTACAAAAAAATTACATTTACCATGTGGTGCTGCCGAGCCAGTGCTACAATTGAGCGCCCTGCCGCTAGCCCTTGCCTGACCACCTGCCGAGCCACCACAGCTCAGCAGCGCCTTACTGACCAGGGGTAGCTCGGTAGGTGCTACCGAGCAACTGCAGCTCGATAGCACCATAGCCCTGTCCTATTCCTGCGATGCACGCTCAGCTGTCACGCATGCTTTGCCTATTGAGCTTGAAGATGGGGCTATTTTTACAAAAAAGAATATTCGGAGGGCTAAAATTAGAGAAAAAAATGACTACAATATCAATACGTAAACAGTTCGCTTTCCTTCTCCACAGCGGCATGGCCCCATTTGTTCCCCACTTTTTTTTACTAAGCCCAGCTTGCGAAAAAGACAGAAATGACTGAGGTCGCGGGATGATATCATGCAAATTCCAGATTTTTAGGATTTTTTTTAAGTTCAATGAGCACACGCACACTGACTGCTGTTGATGGCTATGGTTAATAACATTTGATTATAACATAAGTATTTATGTAAATGAACTAAATACCGATAAGAAACCCTACTCCTCTCCCGCTGGAATGATTGTGGTTTATTTTGACGAGAGAGAAGCCCTCACTATTTAAGTCGCTCACTAGTTTATTTTCAAGTCAAAAACAACTGAAGCCAGTTTGAGAGTCCAGTGTGAATCACGCCATTAGAACTGAATTGACATAACGTGTGCTCTATTCGGATGCTCATGCTTGACCGATAAAATTTACTGGAATGCAAATTGCATCGGAGCAGCTTGTTCGAAACAATGAGAACACTACTTCGAATAGAAAACATGGACATAAAAAATGTGAATGGCCGTCAAAGCCTCAATTATAGAAACTTATGCAGCACTTCAGCATATCGTCTAAAGAAAAGGCAACATATACCATTCCAAGGCTCCTTTGTTTGGTGTCCAATCGCACTCGCAAAGATGCAGTTTGCATCAAATGAAAAATAGAAATATGACAGTTGCTTTAACTCGGGATCTGATCCTGAACATCACAACTGGTCACTGCTTCATAATATAACTCCATTTTAGCTTATCTTAAGAAAAGACGACCAAGACCATGTATGGATCGCATAGCAATTGGATACATTATCACACAAATATTTTTCTTCATTTGTGATTGCTTCCACCAGCTGCGTGCTCACAGATATCAATTGGCAGCATGCATAACAGCAGCAGCAGCAGCAAAAATGCAGCTCTTGACGCAGCAAGTCTATAGTCAATGTTCTTATGCATTCCAACAGCTGATTTTTTCGAGAGAAGCGATAAAGGCTGAAAGACTATCTGCAAACTTTAAAATGGCATGATACATTACTCTGCCAAATTCAATTACAAATGTGGTTTGGACTTTGGGATTTCTCAGCAGAGGTCATCCAACAGATGCAGATCCACTGAAAGAAATGGCAAACAACAAACTAGAATGTCCGAGCTGCAAGAGATTAGAAGAAAGTTTACAGTTATCAATGTTACGGTAGTCACAGCTAGATCAGTACCAACGAGAGATTTGGAAAAAATTCCGAGCAGAGATTGCCAATACAAAGGAGTATAAATCAACTGATACGTGAGGACCTCCAGTACTCTCATATTACAACTAGAAAAGTTGCCAGGCTCTTGCTTTGTGCTAGTAACAAACTGACCAAATACAAAATCAAACTAATGCAAACACATGCTGTGTGCGTGCTCCCATCCTATTGACTTACCAATCACCAGAAGATGCCAACACCATGCCAACTACAAGTAAACAAATTACCAAACAGTATGCAACAAAAAATGTGCGCCTACTGACAACTGACCACAATACAACAGTATGTTATGCAATGGAGCTAGGAAGAGACCGTTTTGCAACAGATCAACTGCATGACGGATGATAAACGAGTGAGCAATCACAAGCCCTAATTGTGTTTTGAGCTCAAGGCACAATAGCTTTATAGCACGGGTTCCATAAGTGGTATAGGACCAACTGCTGCTTGGCGGCCAGCAATGACTCCCAGTAGGTTATCGGTGCTAATCACTCCAGTTTTGGGCCTCTCGGGAGCGGCTTTCTCATTTAGGCATCTTTGCAGCCAGCAACACAGTCAGCAAGCAACAGTTTTCGGTTGTTTTCGACGATACTGAGAGGACTCAAAACATTTTTAGTATTTTCTGTTTTCTAAAAAAACAGTTTTAAAACAAAAAACTTCAGAAACTACCTTTGGTGACAACTCGACCTCAAGCTGTGGTAGCGACCATAGTTGCAGCCTTTGGTAGATCTATTCTAGCAAGCAATTGCAATGCCTTGCGTGGAAGATTAGCAGTGTGTTGATGACAATTGATGGCGAAGGTGCAAGGGCCTTAACGTTGCTCGATGTCGAGAAAGTTGTCGGTGACGAGGGCAGCCAATGTGGAGCAGCAGTGGCGTGCTTCATGGTATGCAAAAGTCATAGAAAGGGATCAAGTGCTCTAATATCAATTATCATGAATCTTAGTTCATAACAGGATAAACATCTGTCGAAGGGAGGTTAGACGACAATGACTTGATGTAAGACAGCGCTAGATGAAAGAGGGAGAGGAATGGATCTTGAGTAGCCAGTCTAGGGAAGAGACCAGAGCTAGAAATCGGGACTTGAGAATACTTTTTCATTATTCATTGCTTGATGATAATGGATACATGTTGTCGCTTTTATAGAGATAATTCGACTTGACCTCTAAAAGATAATTTCTAAGGAAACATATCTTTAATAGATGTAATATATCTATAAAGTAGTAAACTCATCTAATAAGGAAACTGACTATTCTTATCTTTATCATAACTAATGTAGTCCTACCATGCTTGGCTACTACAATATCACAGTACTGTTTACGTACATAAACAGTGACATGAACAGTTATTTCAGCACGTGACACTTGCTCTAAGTAGAAATTCAACGGTATGGTTCACTAAGCTAATGCAGTAATGCCATAGAATACAAGGGCAATGTTCTGTATCTTCGACATATCACAGACGAAAGAGAAACCAAATGAAATACTGAATTGTCTACACTATACTCATCAAATAAACAAAAAAAATTATAGTCATACAACTGAATTATGCTTGGAATAGTGCACCTCAAAAGCCTTAACAGATAACTGCACACAATTAGAGATGCCATCTAGGTAGATTGAGTTATCAACAAAATACACATAAAAAATTACTCTATTGGCAACAAAAACTATTGCCATATCCTTAAATCAGATACTGATGCCTACAAGTAAATGAATTGCACATTCACAATTTAACGCTGACATTGATGTTCTACATAATAATTGCTTATAGGGAAGTTCTTGGATATCAGGTACTACAACACTAAAGAGGTATGTGCTGCGGCATCGATATTTTCTCTTAACATGTCGGTATTCTCCTTTGGCAAGGCATGAGATCAGAAGGAAAATGATGTGGAAATTATCTCAGTTCTAAAAAAGAAGAAAATCTAGACCAAAACTAAACATTCTTCCCAGTCGTTCTAGCATTTATAATATAAATGCAAAATTATTGTAGCATCTAACAACAAACAGACAAGTACAAAAGATGGTGTTTCTCACAAGCTCACCAGAGGTGCAGAGAGCAAAACAAAAGCACTGCCCCAAAATTGATTAGCAGCCTTGTCACTTCAAGCGTATCCTAGAGAAACTATGCTTCTTGGTTGGCTTTTGACTCCTCTTCCATTTCCAACTCCTTGACTGCTGCTATGAGGCTGCGAGTAATGCCCTTGAGGCATAATCCACTGTCCTCCATTTCCTTCAGGAGCTTCTCAGCTGTTCTCCAGTCCATAGCCTTGAGACATAATGACTGGATAAGTTTGTTATACTCGTCCACATTTGGCTGCGACCCATCTTCCTTCATCTCCTTTAGGCACTCAAGGGCTTTCTCGAACTCCTCCATCTTGCAGTAACCACGAATAAGTATGTGATAAGTAACCCTGCTTAGTTTTGGATGAATCTTCTTAGCTTCACGAAGTAGAGCATGGGCTTCATCAATCATGCCTCCTTTTGTGTAGCCACTCATGATCACACTGTATGTATAAATATCAGGGCGGAGCCCTTGGCTCTCCATTACTCTCACCAAACCCTTTGCATCCTCCATTTCTCCCTCTTTAGACAATGCCGTGACGACAAAGTTGAACACTGCACTACCAGGAGCTGGGCCAAGATTCACCATCCTCATCAACAATTTCTTTGCATCCTTCACATTGTTTGTCCTACACAAACCATGTATAACCGCAGCAAAGGACTTGCCTGCATGCTTAAGAGACTCCCCTTGGTACTCTTCCAGAAGCTCCAGAGCCGTACTGATGGTCTCATCATTCCTCACCAAAGCACCAACAAGGAAATCCAAGGCTGATGTTGGAACCTGAACCTTCTTCTCCTTCGCTGCTAGGTATACTGAATGTGCCTCCTTCTCCTTCTTCCCCTTGCAAAAGAACATCACGATCTCACCGACCTTGTCCCCATCAGGAAAGCACCCTGAGCTGATCATCTTCTCACAAACTCCCCATGCAGCACCAACCATGGACTTCTTTCCAGCTGCTTGAATCACCAGATAATAGCTATCGCCATCTGGAATACAGCCGAAGTCACTGAACTTGTAAATAACCTCTAGTGCCGCCTTCGACTTCTCGAGCTTCCAAAATATTGATATCACTTTATTCAACACTTGAGTGCTCACTGATCCTGGCACATTGCCCATTTCCTTAACCAAATCCCACAGCAAGTAAGCATCCATCTTGTCAATCTCATCGGAATCAGCAATCTTGCTCGCGACGATCTCGAGATTGGCAAGGCTCTTGGCAGCGGGGTTGTTCTTCGCGGCAGACTTGAACAAAAGGAGTAGCTTTTTACCGGAGCAGTGCTCAGCAGAGAGGAGGACGGCGTTGAGGAGCGGCTCGGTGAGGTCCACGACCATGTCGGCCAGGGCGGAGGGGATCTGGTCCTGCGGAGTGGCCTCCACAATCGCGCGGACGCGGGCGACCTCCTCGTCGTCGGCTACAGCATCGGCGGCGTCGGAGGAGGCGAAGATGTCGTCGGCTTCGCCGGCGTCCTCTTCCCAGAGCGAGGTCAGGTTTTCTTCGCCATCCTCGGTGGGATTATCCGAGGCCGATGCGGCAGCAGAGGAGGAGGCATCTGGGAGGGGCTCCGGGGAGGAGGAGAGGAAGCGGGAGAGAGGGCGTGGGGGTGGGACTCGGGTTAAGGTTCGAAGTGGAGATGGTGGCGGCGGTGGAGGCGACTTGGGTATGGAGGAGCGGAGAAGGAGGAGAGCACGAGCTCGCGAACGCCACATCGTCGTCCCCGGCGGCGGCGGCGGCGGCGTTGTCGTGATTTGTGTGGAGGAGGAGAGGGGAGGAGAAGGTTTCTTTTTAGGGCTTAAGGCCGTAATGGACTATTGGGCTGGCCCTAATAATCTCCATTTTGCTGGACCATTTGGATCTTCTGGTGGCCTCGATGTTCCTCTAATAAGACATATCTGTATCTACCTTTTCTCAAAAAAATCTACCTTTTTCTATTAAAAAAAATGACATCTGTACTTTTAAAAAAATTATGTTACTTTGTACTGTTCTTTTTTTTGTTTGTTCTTTCATGGGAGTTTTCAGTTTGAGTCAAAAGTAGTCGATCAATCTGATGATCTGCTTCATTCCACATATGAATGTGAATCAAAATTGCTGAATAGCTCATGATACGCATTCTAATCGACTCTTGCATTCTCCACGAGCAAAAGGAAAGCAAAGCAGATGAGGATTTTATTTCCTAGGAAGGAACGACACAAGGTTTGAGTTGTATGCTGTGAGATATGAAATAAATTCAGAATTGGGTATAAACATTTCCACGATCTAGTGAATATTCAACTCAACACGCTTCTCTGCACTTTGGCTTTCTTAATATTACTAAATATGAATAGTGCCTTCTGTCTCTTCAAACTCAACAGGCTACATGTCAAAGGAAAAAAAAAAAGCTCCACAAATCCTTCAGAAACTGCATCGGATACATTTGTAACACGCAAATCAATCTCCATAGTCCACACACATCTGAAGGTGTCTGTCTGCGCAGTGACCTCAGCTTTGGCATCCTTAGCATCTTTTTCATCTTTGGTTGATGCCGCTGCTGCTCCTGTCCTGCTCGCCCTTATCAGCGCACGTCTTGCCCGGGGACGCATCTCGCGTACTTGGCGCAGTGGCATCACAAGAGGCTCAAGAGGTCGATCATGAAATGGATGCTCACCTCCAGAAAATATCCTCAATTTGCGATCCCTGTCCTGGAGGGTCAAAACAGTACATGTTAAATGGCAACACTGTACCAAGGCCCTCCAACAATCTGAAAAGGAAACAAAAAGGAAGAATATGTCTCTTTGTCCAAGTACTTGATTATACCAGAGTGGCAAGGAAAAAAGGATTTTATTTCTCAGATAGTACAAATTTCTAAAACATATAACAAGGACAGACCATGACCCATCGGTATACAGCTTCATATGCAATATCAGCCACTTGTAACACCACGAAAGAATAGATGGATGGATTTTATGATATGTTGTTGGATTTGTTCTTCGATATACACAGTTCTCGTTTAAAAATCTAAAAAAATCCACAACTAGTTACAGCACCACATAAACAAATGCTGACAGATCCATAGGCACATCGGTTAGCTTCAGAAATGCATCGCACAAACTTAATTAAGCCAGAAGTTGCAGTGTACATGCAAATAAACTTCTCTCATGGCTTTTGCTTATATATGTTATGAATAACGCTTGTACTCATCAAGAGACCAATGAGTCAATATATACACGTGTAGGTATAACATATATGCAGGAAACCTCTCATACAACAGGATAAATACGCAGCTATATAATACATATCTAACACCTCCCTTAAATTTACGGTGAATTAACAAAATGAAGTTTGGAGAGGTAGAAGTTGTGCTAAGCTCTAGTCTGTGCCTTTGTAAAGAAGTATGTCAACTGAAACTCTGAAAACACATACTATAGAGCAACAACCTGACCCTGCACCGGTGTCCGCATTTAGGAAACATCAGCACCAATATGCTTTGTAAGCTCATGCTTCATTAGATCTTTAACAATGCTAATAGCATATGTATTGTCAGACAAAAGAGGAGTCGGCGTAGAGACAAAAACATCAAAATCTCCAAGTAACCACTGTAGCCAAGTAACCTCCGTAGTCAACAAAGTCATAGCTCGCAACTCAGCCTCATCACTTGAACGGGAAATTGTTGTTTGCTCCTTAGTCTTCCAAGCAATGAGAGAATCATCAAGAAAAAGACAATAAACATAGAGAGACCGGTGATCAAAGGGATCACTAGCCCAGATGGCATCAGAATATACTTAGAATTGTAAAGAGCTGAAACAAGAGAAACAAAGACGACGAGAGATAGTTCCACGAAGGTATCGCAGAACTCGAATGAGATGACTATAGAGGAGCTGAGTGGGAGCAAAAATAAACTGACTCACGATATGCATAGGGTACGAAATGTCAAGACGAGTGACACCAAGATAAACAAGACTCCCAACAAGATGACAATAGCAAGTAGAATCAGAAAGAGGCTCACCATCAGTGGGACAAAGATGATTATTAAGCTCCGTGGGAGTCTCAGCTGAGCGATGATTAGTAAAAGAGGTACGATAAAGAAGATCATGAATATACTTTTCTTGGGACAGATAGAAACCCACGGGAGTAGAAATAACCTCAATCCCAAGAAAGTAGTGAAGAGAATCCAAATCAGACATGAGAAACTGCTCATGAAGATGCTCCTTGACAAAAGTGGTATACTGAGAACCATCTCCAGTAATGATCATATCATCAACATACAAAAGGATAAGCGCCCGACCACAAGGCGAAGTGTGAATCAAAAGAACAGGATCATGAGCACTGGCAAAAAAACCAGTTGCAATAACAACAGAAGAGAAATGATTAAATCATAGAGAGATCAGCAAAGACAACAAACCATACCATCAGGAACAGAATACCTAGAGGCGGCTACATGTAGACCTCTTCATGCAACTAGTCATTGAAAAAGGCATTCTTGACATCCAACTGAGAAATAGACCAATGTCGAATAAAAGCCACAACAAGAAGAGTATGAACGGTGGTCATGTAAGCAACAGGAGCAAAGGACTCATCGTAGTCACGATTATACTTCTGTTGAAAACCATGTGCTACAAAACGAGTATTGCAGCGCTCAAGAGAACCATCAGAGTGGGTCTTAATCTTATAGACCCATTTGCACGTGATGGGAATAACACACGTAGGAAGAGAAACAGAATCCCGTGTGCAACAATCTTCTCTACCATCACATGCTGCCACTCCTGATGAACAACAGTATCATAGTAATAAGTCAGTTCCGCAAGAGCAGCGGCAGTAAAACCAAAATACTCAGGAGACCGAATAAACTGATGATCTCAAAGAGCATAGAGATGAGGAGAGGTTGAAGAGAATGACCCATCAGAAGGAGATGGCACATCAAAAGAATTCTCAACTCGTAGACGACGAGTGTAGTAAAAAAGATAAGAAGAAATAAGGTCAGAAGTAATCTTAGGAGAGGGTGCCGATGGTGAAGAAGGTGCCAACAGGGAAAGAGACTCTAGATAGACTAAAGGCTATGGTGGAGAAGTGGTGACGATGGGGGTGGACGGAAAAGTACTTGACAAGAGATGCTGAAGTGAAGGAAAAGGCAAGAATAAAAAGGACGAGACTCATCAAAAGTAACATCCCGAGAAATTCTGATAGGGTATAACAACGATTTATATTTTGAAAGAGAAAACCAAAGACGCAGGCCTGGGCAAACGCGGCCGTGCTGGCCTAGTTCGATTGGGCTTGTTGTGCTTGGGCTGGCACCTTGGACTGATCCGATATGATACGAATAGTAACTCTTCTATAGTAGTGCAATGAAATTGCTTATGGTTAACAGTAAAATTATTTATATTAGGGTTACTACACTATTCTAAATACAAATTAGTGGCTTAACAGTAAAACTACCTGCGACTGGCAGTAAAATTACCTGTGACTAATTGTAAAATCAACAGGCCATCAGTGGCCCGTTTGGCTAAGCGGCGTGCCCAAGCCAGCCTGGCATAGCGTGACCCCTCTTCGTGATGTGGCTTTGTCAGAAGACAGACACGTAGACTAGCCATTTGGCCAGGTCTCGTAATACCGTACCAGTGGCCATTTGGCCAGGTCTCGTAAGACGGAAGTAAGTTGGCCCCTGGTATGATGGTGCGGCCCCTATTTGCATATGACACAACCGTCCGCAACTGTGGTCAATAATATAATTAGTGGGTTTTTCACTTATAGTTCATGACTTATGATATAGTAACTAACTTTTAAATAATATATTTTTCAAGGTGGAGTCTATAGGTAGATTGTAGTATAAATTGTACCGAGTTCAGTTATACCGACTAAAATCACGTGCGATTGTTTTTCTTTACTTACTACCTCTCGTGAACAATCTAGAATTCAAAATTTTCAGATATAAGTTGCTATTGCCCAAAAAAAATCCACCCAACAACATCCCACTGGCCTGCAAAGTTTTTTTTTTTTGTTTTGCGCGCGCACGTCCTCACTCCTCATGCCATTCTTTTTCTTGTACCGCGTGCAGGTCGGAGCCTCTTCACACGTTGACGATCCGAAGTGCGCAGCGCGTCTGCTGTCTTGGTTCAATTCCTCATCGACGTGAATTTCTGAGCGATGTGGTTCGATTTCCGTTAATAGAGCAAACGGGCTATGGCCGGACTACGATGACGGGACCTGGCCGTAGTGCTGCCGCCACACTAACTTCGACATGGACAAGGTGCTAGCGATGCAGAGCTTAGCTCTAGTCTATCCTGCCATGTTTAATTCCGTAGAGGAGAGGAGAAATTCTGCTATTCTTTTGTGCTTAGTGCTAAACGTGTTGATGGTTTCATCATCATCATCAATTTGGTGTAGATATTGCCCCCTGAAGCCGATGCTTGACAGGTACTGGCCGTCCCTGTACTGCTCATCCGCTTCCACTTGCTTCAGTGGCAAGCGGCCCTTCTAGGCTCATGAGGTATACTAGTGTCAGAGCTGATGGACTGAACTCTTGAAGGCACTCGGTTGGAATTGTAACTAACATTTTGCCTGCTTTCTTGCCTGTTGTTTTGCATAATGGCATTGGCATGTGCTGCTCCATTGTTCGTCGCTTATCTTTAGTAGGGTAATTTTCTTTGATTCACTCGATCTTATGAAACGAACTTTTGTTATAAGTGAGAATTTATTAGGTTTGCTCTATTTGCTCAAACATTGGTGAACGTTGCATGATGCATAATATGAGGCTCACATCCACTCCATGCCATTACTCCCCTTTAGTTCTTTCCCCCCTTTTTTTCAGAGAAGCATGGAACGTGCTCATCCCCTGTTGTTCAGGATGAAGTACAGTACTTCTCCACTGCCCTTGACCTCTACTTCAAATATAACGTTGTGGTAAGCGTCTGCGCTTTGACTCGTTAGTTTTAGCATGCCATTGGTTTCTTCAGTAGGATACAGAACCTGAACCTTTTCTGTTCTGAACTAGCTTTGTTTCCAGGGAAAAAAGTGCTTGGAAACATTAATACTGTAATTTGTGCCGTGAAAAAAAAATATGCTTCACCAAAGATTTAAAAAGGTCAGCTCTCTTTTTGTCCTTGCACAGGTCCCTACAATTTGTGCCGTGAAAGAACTATAGATGTGATTACCACCAAGTACTATTTTCTTAGAGTGATTGCCACCATGCACACGTTTTAAAATCTTTTTTTCCTACAGAACTGACAGTTGCAGTTACATTTGCTAAAATTTGAAGCATTTGTCAAGCATGTTGCTTTCTAGATATATGCTCAACTATCTCTAAATCTTGATAGACAAATAGTGGAAACAAAAATTTATTAGAATTGGAATGCCTCAGTTGTGTCTGGAAAATGATGGTTTGTATGCTGGTCAGCTTGCATTTCTTCATGTGTGAATTCGCAACTGCTTTCTCCTATTGCGTCATAAATTGGTGTTGCACAGATTTCACTACTGAATATCTTCCAAACTAGTTGACCTATATGAATTTGTTCTCAAAGTTGGAAGTGTCTGCCAGTGTTCTTTGTCAAAATGCAGGTTTCTGAATTATAGCCACATTTCTCATTTTACATGTCACTTATGTTGTACAATAATGCTCACCTCAATTTATATTCCCAGCCTCGTGATTGCCTTACTACGTCTGCAATGAACTGAAACTTATCGAAAAGATAGCATTGCCCTCGATACATCACCCTGCCAACACATGATCCCCTTTGTAAGTTTAGTTGCTCAAATAAAACCTTCTAAGTTTGTGATACGGGGTCACCCGATCTTCTCGACGTAGGATAGATACTCACGGGAGTCTTGATGAATCGCAATGATCCTCCAATGCCAGTGCAAGGGATGAACACTCTATAATCCGCCAAAACACACTTGCGTCGATTTCGCTGACCACCAAGCGAAGATCTATCGTGCACCCAATTCCCAGCGGAAAGGCTAAACGATCTTGATTGAAGAACACTCCTAATTCCCTATGTAATTTCGGCAGCAACGATAAACTCGAATAAACTTTAGTAGATTGATTATTCTCCAAGGTGGTCTGAGCCCTAAGGCTGCTAATACATGCCTTATATAGCCTCTTGGGACATCCATAGAGTCCACAAACCTAGAACAACTCAACTCTATATGGTTTTAGATACGAACTCTCATAAAAAGGAAACTAGATTTTACAGTCATTATATTATTTCAGTCATAACTTTTGATCTGTGACGAATTTGATGCTTGGACTAGATCCATTGCGTATCTCTTGAAATTATCTTTCCAACGAGTACAAGAACACCTGAATCGGACTCTCTTTGTGAAAGTTATGATCTTTTTAGTAACTGTCTGTTAGGCTGTTCCGAACCGAATCCGAATTGAATTCTGAGTTGAATCCGAGTTTGAATCCAGTTGGGCTTGTGGGAGGTACGAATTGGGCTTAAAAATCTTATCCAAAACTTGTAGTTTATGTCCTTGGGCTCCCCCTTTTGCTCTTCCACTGTATGGGTTTTCTTCCTTCATGTCTTTGGCACCTAATATGGTTATCCTCTTCCTTTCGCTTCTCCATTGCTTTGTCATTGACAAACCTAATAATGCACCATATGATGACATGAGGTAGTATTCCATCCTTATGAATAACAACATTATGTTTAGTTTAGAATGAGTTCACCTGGCCATATTTCATGTAGCTCAATAATTCTTTCCAGTTGAATAATATATTTAACTGAAAAGTGCAAGACACATGCGTATCCGCATCAGTTTGTGTCATTGTTGTTCAAGTCCTTGGTGCGCATGCTAATCATGTCCTTTGAATGTGATTGTAGTACTTGCGAACTCTATTGGAGATATTTTCACACAAGTAAACAACAATGAGGTGCATGTATCTCTTTATACAGCCTAAGATAAAATTACCGCAACCGAGCATTACATGGCTATGATGAAATGGATCTCAGGCTTATTCAATTATTTGTAAAAGAAAACATTCCACGTCGTAACAATACAGGATATGATTATGTTTCTGCTTTGTCTACTTTGGATTTAACACCTGGGCCAACTACAACCCAGCCCGGCCCACATCGATACCCCATAAAAGAGAGTTGGGGGAGGAAGCACGTAGTGCCCCAATCCATTTGCTCAAGGTTAAGGTAACATTTTGAAAACCTTCTCCATACTTATTCATCAAATCTAGCATAAGTTAATATGCCGATTATTAGAATTGATTCGTGTGGCCATTAAGATATCGCTTATTAATATGAATGCTTGGACAGAAATCAATGTTGCCATTGTTGATCTGGTTGATTCGTGGTAGGAGAAGAAAGGAGGGGAGAGAGAGAATGACAGAGTTTAGCGAAAAGAGAGAATGACAGAGTTTAGAGGGTATGTTTGTTCGGCCTATATTGAACAAAGAGAAGATAAGCATGTAGAATTTGATCCTCGAGTATATATGACAAAATCACTAAACTCTTAGATCGGTTAAGCACTAGGATAATGGGAAGGTGTCCGGTAGGAAAGGAATTGGCTGTGCTGGGTTGTGCGTAAGAACAATGTCATTTGCTCGTATATATATGTATTGCGTTAGTAATGAATTAAAATGGTTAATGCTTATTCAGATGACGGTTCGAGTCTGGTGCCATCCATGCACCTGGTAGAATAGTAAATTGTGTCGAATGATTGGTACTTGTATTCTATGCCTTGATTTATAGTATTCATGAGATGTTATTCATGATTATGTGTTAATCATTGCCTCGATGAGTACTACTTCTAATTAAATGCCGACATTGGAAGTATATGCATCATGCATTGCACTTATACACAGGAGTACAGGACCTACTTCAATTGGAACTTCACGGGAGTGGAGTTGAGACCCCGTATGAAAGAAGACAGGGCGATTGAGTGATTCATCGACAGGTGAACACTCTACTATACCGGTATAAGCTACAGTTACAAATGCATCGTATTGCATTGCATGAAAGTGACATAGAAAGTGATACAATTACAGAAATACTAATTTATAGTTCACAGTCATAGATTTGATTTACAGTTTACAGTCGTAGATTTGATTTATAATTCACAGTCATGGAATTAATTTACAATTTACAGTTTACAGTCATGAAATTGATTTACAATTTATAGTCATAGAATTGATTTACAGTTCACAGTCATGGATTTGATTTACAGTTCACGGTCATATATTTGATTTATAGTTCACAGTCATAGAATTGATTGAATTGTTAAATTGATGTTACTGTTTTATTGTGTATTTGCTGAGTCTTTGGACTCACGCTTGCTTGTTGCCTTTTTTAGGGTGACCCGAATTGACAGTATGCATGGATAGGAGCAATCCTTTTGCACTGCACTTGTGAAATAACCGCTTAATCATACACTAAGCGTTTATGTTTAATCTCATATGTTAAGTCTTTTGTAGCTCACCATTTGTTAGTTTATTTGTGAGCCGTGATGAAAAGTCTCTATGGTCATGTAGCTTAGAGTTATGTTTATATTATGATTGTTTGTAATATGAAGCTAGTTGGTTTATTGCAATTATTCTATATTCATTGTTAAATACTTCCTGTTGGTAATCGTATAAACAAAAAAAGATGTTGCCAAAATCTTTATTAGCATCGTCTAATTGAGTTGGTAAGTGCATCATGGTAGCATCCCGGACCTGTGAAGAGCCAGGGTGTTACTCTGGAAGGCTGGAAATAGCCTATGTATATACAGATTCTGTGGCTGGGCAAGGCCCTTCGCAATTCATGAAATTGACTACGTTCGGAGACACTGCTTTAAACATCTCTGGGTGATATAGTACAAATTAAGCGAACTTGCCTTGCGTTAATCGATCACCGAATCCCAGCTGGTGCTCGTGGCACACAGAAAAGTTAGTGTAGTAATCACATGATCCATTTCCAAGTAGAACACGATTAATAATCTTGTGAGCAAAGTAACTTCGCTGTACAGCACAACGCCGGGGCATATTAGGACAGAACGGCAGACTAATTTTGTATCTGTAGTCAACACTAACGCCTCTAATCTCAACAACAGAATTTAAACTTTTTTCCAGGAAAAGCCTGGGCCATTTCAATGTCCATGCAGCCAAAGATTTTCAATGGCGTCCAGCCTACACACAGAACTCAAAGAGAGATTTTGGTCCTGAATTTCATGCAGCGCCGCACTGTTAAACACGTCCAAAATGCCTGAATCTGCAAAAATATGGCAAATGTGAGCTCAGCTTCAAATGGAAGTTAAAAATATGTCAAAAGTACGTGTGGTTTACAGTTGTTAACATGACGAGGTATGAACAAGATGAATGTGGAAAGCACTGTTCCAATCTTGCAAAAATCATAAAACATATTCTAGAGTACACATTAAACATGGGCACTTCGCAGAAGAAATCAACTTGATGGTATTTAACAAGTAGGACGTACAGGAATTAACCACTTACCATCAGAATTCGTGACCGAAAGATTGCACATGTGACGTAGGAAAATGCCTGTATATACAGCTCCATGCTCCAATATTACTTCACCAGAAAAGGTAGTAGGATTGCCACACATGTTGTGAGGAGGATCATCTAAAGCAAGCCCACTTTACCCACATCCTGAGATAATAAGTAGAAAGGTGATCCGGTATGTCTGCCTGCAGGAGTAAGAAGACAAACATGAATGTACCAAACAATAATTGACAAGACTAATTTAGTGACTTTGATGATTGAAGCGGTATTGAGCAAGGCAGAAGATAGCATACAATGTCCCATGAAGCAGAAAATTTATCAGTTGAAAGGTACCATCTTCCATTTTGTGATTCAATACCCCTCCTGTTGGAAGTTCCAAGTTCGAGCAGCTGATCAAGATTATCCTCATCAGAATCATATCTAGGTCGTCTTCTCTTCCTATCCCTCTTTCTTCTTTTATGACTTCTTTTAGTGAAATCCTCATCATCAGTATCTGACATACGCAAAATTGAGTGCCCGTCATTTTGAACCAATGAGTAATCATCAGCCTTGCGAAATTCTATTTTGTTACCAGAGAATAAAGATTCACAAGAATCAGCTGATTTGCATTCTTTCGACAATTCACAGAAAATTACCCAGGACTGAATGCCTATCCACTTAAGTGCATCAGGAAATTTTGTACCCATGAATTCCTTCATGAGAGCAAAATGATCAGCATCACTCAAGCGATTTGCAGTCTTCAAAAGCTCTTCCATCTGCCCTCGTTCTTCCTCTTGTTCTTCATCATTCAACAGGCGCCAAAGTTGTCTACCCTTGGCAATGACACAGTTCAATAGGATAAGGTCATCAAGAGATATATGATCATTATGTGCCGACAAAAGAACCTCAAGCCAGCAGGATGGGAACGCTAACTCCTTGCACTGTGCATTCGGACTGATGAGCTTGCCTAAAGCTTTTAAGAAATCAAGAAGCCTTTGTTCGTCTAGATGCATAAGAAGATGCTGACAAAGAGAGGAAAACTGCTCCTCCATCAAAAAATCTTCAACTACTCGCCATACATCTTTGGAATTCTCCTCATACATCAAATAGACGAATTGATATACAAAATATTCTGTATCAATTTGCAGTATTTCACCCTCTTTGATAGAATCAGCAAGCTCTCCAGAAGACCAGAAGTCCGGGACATACTCCAGGAAATTTTCAACTGTCTGGAGAACATCAAGATCACGAAAGTAATGAGGCTTAGTAGCAACAACAGCAGGAGACTGCCCATGCTTGCCTTTCCACTCAAGCTCTTCCCAGCAAATATCACGATTCACAAATGCGAACTGAGAAAGTGCCCTAGCACCTTTTTTGTGCTTCGATTCCCCAGTAACAGCGAAGTGGCCAAACCATTGCATTATCCGCTTCGGGTTTCCTGCATCATAATATAGGAGCAGTAATGTAAGCAATGGTAGATGTTCCAACTGGCATCTGAACCAATTCCAGCAGCATTGCAACAAAAAAAAGGGAAAATACCATTATGCCTAAGCTCTAACCCCTACCATGTTTTGCTTAATTTGATTAAGAGATTACTAAAGACGCCCAGCACAAAAAGGTACATAGATGTTCAGTAAAGTGTGTTCGCAACACAAGGTCCACACTAATTTTGTTAGAAAATTACATATTTACATTACACAGATATACAAGAACATATATATGCAACAAACAACTCATGTAAGTAACTGCAAGATGTTTCTTGATAAAAGGCAAATAGAAAAAGGCAGACACGAGTAAAATGTTATTATAATGAAGACATAATTTCATTTTCCTTTTAGTTTATGGCTGTGTATTACTGTAATGCCATGTTATGCCACTTATATGATATACAGCACTAACTGAAATTGGGTCCATGCATATCTTGAATTATCAACAGGCTGAACAGATAACTTGGTCGCTTTTACACAACTGTAACAGATTAACTAATGAAATTATTGTACAGAAATTTTTAAACAAGTATATTTCAACTAGAATAGATCCGTTGTGAATACAGAATTGGTGAATTGCAGCAAGGAAAAATAAAGCAAAACCAAAGCTATGCGAGTAGCAGCAGAAAAATACAAAGAATATCGAGTTCTTAGTGAAATTGCCTTGGAAGAACTCCTCCAGCATATGACATCTTTCTGCTAGAATAGAGCCAGCCTTTTCGGGCTTCTTGTCAAAGATCATCCGCAGCAAGCGGGCAGCAACATCTTGTCTCGAATCCTTCATCTCCAAGAGATCAAGGAACAGGTCGCGCTGGTCACGTCGATCGAGCAAATGGACAGACGAGACAGTACTGCACAGCCACAACCGAGCTTCATACCGGCCTCCAGACCTTACGACTGACTTGATTATGGAGTCGGCCTTGTCTAGAAGAGATCTCCTTGCTTTTACAGCATCTGTATTAACACTACCACCATCAGTCGGCACTTGCAAAAAGAGCTGAACCATTTCCCCAGAGAAAGCTTTTACCACCTGAAGTTGAGAAATACACCAAAGATACCTCAATTCTCCATGTCAATTTAAAATCGCCATCAAAGTAACACATAAAGCAAAGGGCTGCAATTTTGAGACCGAATTACTAGCGGAGCAGGAAAAGGCATAGAGATCCATGAAGACAATTCATTACTCAGTGCACGAATTGACAAAACAAAGTTAAGCAACTAAGTCAGATTGCTAAACTAAAGATCTACAAGGGCATCCTGCTCGGAAATACCCGCCATGGGGAGATGAAGCAGAAACCTTAACAAGGACTATTACATCCTTATAACAGCTAACGCTTAGGATAGGATGCAATTTGTGTCATCACAAACCCCCACGGTAACAGAAAATTCGCTACAGATATGATGAACAGATTAGGGAAACTGGGAGAGCAACTCTTACCAGGTAGATAAGGATCTCCAGTAGGGTAAAACAAGGAGGAGGAAGAGTAAGGTATTCGGAGAGGTCGATTCCGTTGATTAGCTCGGTGAGGGGAGGAAGAGCAGGAGGCGAACAGCGGCTTCGGTGGAGATGGAATGCCGCTGTCGCCGGTCGTTCGGGAAGAAGAGGGGTAAGACTTGTTTTCCTTTACAGTTGCTGTCTTATGGGCCAAATGGACGTCTTGAACAGACTTGGCCCATTTGGAAACAGCAACCAACCAATTAGGTTGGACCGATTAAGGCGTATTACGAAAGGACCTATCTGGGCTGGTCAGAGATGGACTTCAACACTTATTCTTTACATTTCATGTGGGTTCTTTTTTACTGCAAACTTATACCTTATAATTTATAATTTTTAGTTTTAATATAAGTATTTGTGTGAACAAAGCTAATAGCCCACTTCGAATAGGCTATCCTAATAAGCCACTTCAAAAGGACAACAAAGAAGCCATCATGTTTTTTTTTTGTTTAGAAAAGCTATCTGCCATAAGCCAAAAAAATTGCATTCGTTTCCACTTCATATTTCGTTCCGGGATTTAATTACGATTCAAAATCCAGATTGATTTTGATGATGTTCAGTTACAGGGTGGTTATACGAATCTTGTACCTTCGTCGTTCAGAACTTCAGGAGTTCGCTTTGCTTATATCCAAGGTGAACAGTCTGCAAATCACCATACTCTACCTTACGTATTTTCCGGAAAGGCAAATATAAGTATTAAAATAACCATTGGGAATAAACTGCTCTACGGAGAATTCCGATTTCACTGCAACTAAGATTTGGTCAATGGAATGGAACAGATTTCGCAGCAAGCTATACATTCTTGAGTCCGCAATCGATCAGCACATACCCAGATGAGAGCTATACATTTTCTGTCCTCGCGCCGCCAATCGGCACAAACCTCAGTGAGAGCCTGAGAGAAGTGATGTTCAATAGAAACATTTCCTCATCGAATTCATCCTTGGGACGTGTTTGGTTGGGTGAACCTAAGGTACAGATCATTGTGTTATTCATTCACGTTCATTCATCTTGCCGTACTCTATTCTTAAGTTCTCAATTCCGATTCAATGAGAATGTCCACAATCGCTGATTTCCTGATTTATGCCCACAATCGCTGACCTAGTGAAGATCCCCAATTCTGTTTTATGGATCAGATTTCTTGCTTTTGTTAGTGCGAAAGAAATTGTTGTTACACTAGTATTCGCTCTTTCTTGATTTCTTGATTTTGCATCTTCAATTTGTGTAAGAATATGTATACGCAATAATGGATTTAAAGGGGCATGAACATAATGAATATTCACAGCAGTTAGTTAAGATGTACATGAACATAATGAATATTCACAAATTGATAAACCTTTGCAATCATAAAGGTGCAACTCTACCGCAATCCTACCGCATGTAACAAAAACAGAACGAAAACCTCGCGTCTGTGCTAATCACTAAACTAAACCTCCTAGAACCAAAACATTCAGAAAGAGTGAAAGCAGATCACGGATAAATCGAATTGCTACGTAATTGATATAAGACTCGAGGTATAAAAAACCAAAGAATCATCACATCTACCATTTTACTAACAGCAACAGCATGATATGACAGAAAAAGTATCACACCTAATCCAATTTCTGCGCCTGTTTAGTATCTGTTCGCACCGCTTCTCTCAACAAATTGATGCACTCCAGAACGCGTGCTTGCATGCGAAGGACTAAGAAAGCTGATGCTGCACTTCATTTTCGTCGACAAAACACACCACATGGGGTTGTGTATATCAGAAATCAAAAGTCCGCATTTTTATATGAAAAATAATCAACCCGGTACTGGGGTTGCGTAACCAAATTTAATCGCACAAGAGCAAATCTAAAACCGGCATATCGTATGGTAATAAGTAGCAGCAGCAGCTAAATCTAAAAGAATGTGCTGACCTTGGAGAATTCCCCCATGGCCTCCTCCCCTGTTCCTTCCTTCCTTCCTGCGAACAAAACACACCAAAAATGGTAAGATCAACAGCTCAGGATGACCGCAAAAACCCGAAATGCGAACCCACAGCTCGGATCCGAACGCTCCGTTCTTGGCAGGTCCAGGCTCAAACAAGACGGAAAAGCAACCGAGCAAAAGATCAGCGCGAGCCGGCCAGGATCGAAGAAACGCGCGCGCCAGCTCAATCGCAAAGAATTCTCAAGACGGTGGGAGAGATCTGGAGGAGGAATTTACCCGAGAGAGGGGCTTTGGTTTCTTGGTGCAAGCGAGATCTGAGATGCAGTCAGGCAAAATTGAGCTTGGCCTTGACGAGACGAGGCGAGTCGGCGGCGGCGAAGCGGGGAGCTCAGGCGACGCGAGCGGAGTGAACGAGGGCACCCCGTCTGGACTGGACCGGACAAGCGAGGCCTCCCAGTAGTGGACGGATGGGATGGGGAGTGGAGTGGAGTGGACAGTCGAGATTGGTTCGAGGGTTTGTTCTCCACTGGTGAATGGGCCTCGCAGTGGTGGGCTGGGAAATGGGACTTCGATGCGGTGTTGGAGTTGTGGGCCGGTTATTTATGAAGTGGCCCGTTTGCTCATTAAGCTACCTACAATTCACTCTCTACTTTGATGATGGTCTTTTCTAAGAAAAAATTGGTGTTGGTGCTTATAATTGTGCTCTGGCCAACTTTATTTATGGATATTAATATATAATAAAAAATATATACACATCTTAGCTGCAAGAAAATTCTTAAGTTTTTCTCTTTTACTTCTCATTACCGCTGACATGTCCTTACTCTAACCAACTTCCAGAAGCTTCATCTTCTTGCTTCCGGAAAACATCTAAGCTTCTTAATATCAGGTTTTTTTGTCTTTTTAGCTTTTTTTCCCTTATACTTTGCATTGCAAAGTATAGATATAACAGTTTTTCCTCATATATTTTAAATTTTTTTAAATTAAATAACTCTAAAAAACAACCCAAAACCAACCATTGCTAACAACATGAGCATGTAATTTTAATCAAAAATTAAAAGTCAGCTTAAGAGCCGGTTGAAGCAGCCCTCTTTTAAAACCTCTCCATAAGGATTTGTGGTGCAGAAACAAACTAACAACCTAATATATGAAAAACAAAATTTCATGTTGAAACAAAGCAAATCAGCTGAACATAGACTTTTATATTCCAAACAGACAAAAGAATGAAGAAGCCAAAGGCCCCACTTGTTTTGAGGATAGATTACGCTAAATAACTCAGTAATAGTGAAAAATAAGTTATCTACAGTAAAAAAGACATAAGCCATGTCATCACCATTATCACCATTCTGAGCGCCCCAAAAGAAAGTTGCCAGATCAACGAATTCAAAGCAATATCCAAACGGCAGCACATCATATAAATTAGATGATCCATAACTCCAGCTTGATACTCAAAACTGAAAGAAACTGGTTCTTTGTGCAGAGTGCCCAACTTAAAACAAAAATTCCTGTTGCAGGGCTACAGGTAAGGATAAATGCCATAGATCAAGTTCGATTGGCAGCATAAAGCTAGCACTACTACGGTAGACTACACACTTCACTCGTCGTCCTCATCCTCGTCATCATCAGCACCACCGGAGTTGAGGGCATTCAACCTTTCGACAAGCCTGGCTTTCCTTTCATCATAGGTGAGCTTCTTAAGGTTGTACCTACAACAAACATAGTTGCAATCGTATCAGGGTGGCAAAATCATTAAAGGGATTACAATCATCAGCTAGCTATAGATACCTCTTGTGGGTCTTGGGAGGTTCCTTGGTTGACTTTGCCATGGTTGGATCATCACGAATGGCAGCATGAACTTTCTTGTACAGTGCTTCCATGTCATCAGCCTCAATTCCCTTCTTGATGTACTCACTGAAGTGGGCTTGGTACTTCTCTGGTTCCTCCTCAGCCAGTGACTGGAATAAGAGTAGGGCAAAGGTCAAATGAGAACAAAGTCAAACATTGTTCAAAAATAACAGTAGAGTAAATTGATTTAGGATACTTGATATACATAAGATTTAGCCTTATCTTTCTAGAAAAAATTGATTATGTCGGACAACATCACAATAACATGAGGGAATAAAGAAATAACATTATAATAACATGAGAGAAATGGTTTCAACTCACCCTCATGTACTCAGCAACATGTCCTCCATAGATGTACTTGCGGTGAATCTCAGCATCTAGCTGCTTCTCATCCTTCTTGAAACCAGCAAACCTCTTGTCACTGTGAGGAATGTCAAGACCACCATCCAAAGCTCCCTGCAGCAACAAACAGAATTACACAAGTGTTAAAATGCTCCAAGGGATACCTATATTTAAAAATAAAGCACAGTTCTGAAGTGTAACAAAAAGTGAGCAAGATATCCCTTCACGGGAAACCAAGATGAAGACAAATAAATGAGAATGTCTATTTTCACAAAGTTGACTGGCACATAGGCATCTTGTTTACTGAAGATAGAAAACTGACATAACAAAATGCAACAAAACAAAATTTTCATGGGGCAATGGTGAACATTAACAGAAGTCTTAAACCTGAGGTAGCTCAAGACAATTTGAAATCTGCCTGGGTCTTTTATGCCAATAACTTTGTGTGCTTGCCTATCTAATGACAATTAACCATCCAGAATTGATCTTTCAAGTATGCAACCACCACATAAAAGCAACACATACCTTAAGGGCACCAAAGACACGGTTTCCTGTAGTGGTCCTGATAAGGCCAACATCCAAAAGAGCGCGGAATGGCCTCCTCTCATCAGATGGCTCAACAGAAAAGTCCTCCCCAGTGGCCTAAGTTCAGAATTAGCCATCATTGCATATGTTCATCAAATGCAACATGAGAAAATATTAGGGAAATAGTTAATCTTTCAAACGAATATTACCTCAACATTGCCCTCATATTCCTCATCCAAATCACGGAGCTTGAGAACACGACGAGCCAAAAGCAGCCCAGTGCAGTAGGCTACATGATGCATTTAGACAGCTGAATTAAATTAGCATACACACATTGAGATAACAAGCAGCATTCTGTGCATTCCTTCAGTTGATGATATCTACCTGCAGCATAGTTGGTGAGACCAACTTCAAGACCATATTGTGGCAGCTCATGAGAATAGGCAGCAGCCATCACCATATCACCAGCAATGCTAGCAGATATAATCTGGGCATAGATGTCCTTGTTGGTCTGGAGTAATATTGTTAAGAAATACAATAGGCTTCTACATAGTAAAATCATGGTAATAATAAGCAGAGCAGAGATGATTAACCAGAGCACAACATGACAACAAAAAACTTAAGGATACAAATCGCACAACAAAGCGATACTTCGGGGTGTTGTACTTGTTCTTGTCCTGGTTAATGAGCCTAATCCTGGCCCTGTAATCAGTCTTCCCCTCTGCAAGCACAAGGACAAAGAAAAGAAGTTCATCAAAAACACTGTCAAATGAAAGAAGTGTTGAAGGCATCAGGTGACAGGATTAAACATACGTCTCCGTCTCTTGAACTTCACTTGGAATCGCTTGGAGTACGCATTGGTCTTCTGGGTCTTGACAAATACCTAAATAAATAACCAAAAAACACATAAATTACCACTGTAGACTTAAACAGCGAAAAGACTACTAAACATGAACAGAGGACATTTTCTTTACTGGTATGACCTTCAGTTTCAGAAATTCTACAGTACATGACGGATCAATGTGTTCTGATCAACTGACAGTCCGAACAGGAGGTGTATTATCGTCACTAGACGCAACTGTGTTTATTATCTTCAAGACAAATTAAAGATAAACACCCCTAAAACAATATGTTGCGCTCATCATCTAAACATTTAACTGGCAGCACTTCATACGACACATGTATATGTAGATTAACAATATACCTACGGATATATGCATGAGCTAGTGTAGATCTACTAAACCCTATAATCCAGAAAAAAAACTATGACAACAATCGCCTGCTCGCACAAGAAAGTAGGCGCTAATAACTATCACAAACGGACTAGAAAACACCAAAATGGCACAATCATTGTGACGAACAGCATTCTACAACAGATCCCAACCGAATCGAAATGAACTCCACAAATCCTACCATATGTAACAAAAACAGAACAAAAACTTCGCATATGTGCTAATCACTAAACTAACCATCCTAGAACCTTACGAATCTACCGAAACACGGCGCTAGACTTGCAGGAACAACAACAAACCACATAGATACAGGCGTAGCAATCAACTAGAGCAGGCGTAGGGAGTGGAAGGGTTCCAAATCTTACCATCTCGCTCGCTTGCGGCGGCTGCGGCGGCTGCTTCTCTTGGCGCGAGACAGGGAGAGGGGAGGTGGGAGAACTGGAGAAGGGAAGGGAAGGGGCGGCTCCCTCCTCGGGACCCTTTTATTTGCTGGGAGAAACCCTAGAGGCACCGGATGGACGGATGGGATGGGGAGTGGAATGGAGTGGACGGTCGAGATTGGTTCGAGGGTTTGTTCTCCACTGGTGAATGGGCCTCACAGTGGTGGGCTGGGAAAAGGGCCTTGATGCAGTTTTGGAGTTGTGGGCCTTTTGTTTATGAAGTGGCCCGTTTGCTCTTTAAGCTACCTACAATTCACTTTCTACTTTGATGATGGTCTTTTCTAAGAAAAATTGGTGTTGGTGCTTATAATTGTGCTCCGGCCAACTTTATTTATGGATATTAATATATAATAAAAATTACAGACACATATTAGCTGCAAGAAAATTCTTTAAGTTTTTCTCTCGTCCTTCTCCCTTCGCTAGCACGGTATGAGTACGTGATGATGCGGGGGATGTAAAATTAAAACGCCTGTCACTTCCATTGTAGAAAAGAAAGATTGTTATTCTTATGTAGCGTTTAGTTTGATATTGATTTATGGTTTATACTATAGCTGGTCTATTTTTTACTGTAATTAAATTGACTTATTTATTATAATTAAATTTTAAAAATATAAAAATAGAAAAAATATGTTAACCTATCACAGACAATGCAAAGGAATACGGAAAAAAATAAAAAGACTAAAAAATCTTTAAAAAATAAAAATAAATAAAATTACTGAATAGTGAAAAAAATAGAAGTCAGAAACTGAAGTTGACTTTAAGCCAATTTAAGCATAGCCTTAAATAAGGGAAATGTTATTATTACAAATAAAATAGTGAATAATGAGGCTACAAGAAGACCACGAAGAGGTTGTCGGATGTCTTAGAAACCGTGGAGATGAAAATAGAAATTTGTATTATCTAACCATATATCTCGAAAAATTTCCGATCTGCTTAAGGCATATACTTATAACTATAAAGAGATTACTTATATAAACACCTCTGTTTGAGTCTATTATTGTAAGGGCAATCACACTCTTTTCTCTTTAACGCTCTTTTGGGTCAGACATATGGTTGTATGATTATTGCGCGGGGGGGGGGGGGGTTTGCAATACACCGACTATATCAAGGTGAAAGTCATTCCATCAACTGTAACATCGACTAACAATAGGTTTTTTTTATGCCTCTTTTTGTATGCATTTCATGTCTCATCCTAAGCGACTAGCCGTCCTATCAAAAAACTATTTTACCGGCTTGTTACAAGTTTTTTTTTGAGGGGTTTACAATCTTTTTCGAATGAATGCTAGGTACTTTTCTCGTAGACAAAAACATAACAATATGTGCCGACCGTAATATGGCAGTGAGGTGGCATCTGTGTCTCTCGGACTTGATATGTCGCCTACGACGATAATACTAGATTTTTTTCTCCTGGACAAAAACATAACAACATGTGCCAACTTAAAAGGTGGTGCTCTGTTTTACTGTAGTTGATAAAGATTTATTTTACACAATTAAATTTAAAACTTTTAAAAATGGCTAAATTGGGTTAGTCCATCATAGCAATGTAAAAGAATACATAAAAGAAAAAATCTTAAAAATCAAAAAATAGAAAACAATAAAATTAAAAATTAGTAAATTAAAAATCAGAAGCTATGGTCAAAACGAGCATAACCTTAACATGGCTAGCGAGGTAGCATCTTTGTCTCTACATATGATTAGACTACAGATTTATCCCTATGTTCGGATCTAAACCCATAACCCATGTATCACAGGCATAACATCGTTTTATTACAAAAGCAACATTATATTGTAAAAAGGTGAATTTATTGTCAAAGTCTTAGCTAAGCCAAGACCTTTAATAAGCAAAGCAAATTAAGTCTTATTTTTTCGACTTTTGACTTATATTTTATTGTCGAAGTCTTAGCTAAGCCAAGACCTTTAATAAGCAAAGCAAATCAAGTCTTATTTTTTTTACTTTTGACTTATAATTTATGTTATAATAACTAGCTTTTAAACGAAATGTATTTTCAAGATGAGATTTACAAGTTAATTGTAATAGACACTGCACCAACTTTAGCTATATCAGCCAAAATCATATGCGGATGTCCCTCTCCATACTCTCTTTGCGAGGAGCTATAATTCAAAAAAAAAAAGATAAAAGTTATAAATCATAGTCCAAAAGAACAAGCCCCAACTGAACAACACACAGCGCAGTATGGCAACCATGCAAAATTAAATTGCATACAATCACAAAGCAAATTCTCGATCAGCCTTTTGTTTTGGATCACCCACGAGGCTAGAAGGGGAAACTATCTTACAATATAAGATAGGCGCATATATAATCCCTATATTCCACCTAGGGGGAAGCACCCCCAGTAGGCCAACGATGTCATCATCTTTGTGAATAGACCCTCTGGATTTTGAGAAACATTGTGCAGATCCTCGGTTCTTGCGAAAAAACCCCTATCATGTTAGTTTTTATGAAAAACCCCTCTGCTTCACTTAAATTACATACAGGTCCTCGGTATTTTCATAGAGGCCCTCCTTTTACTGGATAACACCCCACGTTTTTTTAAATTATGCACAGATCCTTGGTTTTATATAGAAAACCCTTCGCTTTCTTTGGAAATACGTATGTCCTCACTTTTTTCGGAGAAGCCCCTCTTACAAATTTTTGGTTCTTTTATTTTGATCCACATGGTAGCTAGTGTGGCGACATATGGGCCATTGATTTTTTACAAAAAAAAACCTTCATTTTTTGGAATTACGTATTGGTCCTCGTTTTTTCAAGAAAAGTCTCTCACGAATTGTCAGCTCTTTTACTTCGATCCACGTGGTAGTTAGTGCGGCATGGCACCACGCTTTCACTGCTAGTAATAACAATAGTACCGAACATTGTGTAACACTCCGCCCCTCCTCTAAGTCTGGAATGATACCATCACTGCATAATATTACTAAATTTTAACACTACTGGCAGTATTAAAATAAACACTACTTTATTTATATTGCAGCGACTTAACATACAACATATCATTTTGACTCTAGCTACCGTAGTATACTAGTAGAATCTAAACATACTAACAAAAAGGTGGTACATATAGTACTGCCGGTATGTAAAATATTCATGTGCTACACCCGTCTATGCATGACGTCCTCAACGATCGTCTAAAAAATAACTACAAAGTAAGGATGAATCCAGAGACTCAAAAGTACATAATAGACCAATAAACGCTACCATAAGCACATTCATTATCCACAAATCTTGATATCTTAACTCAATTACTCTTTATTTATGTAATGCTCATAATCAACCTCATTCTCATCTGCAGCTTTTACCGGTAAAGCGGAGGGCACACCCGTTGACGTCACCTTCTACCTTCATTCTGTGGAGGTGTCTACCGAAGTAGATCTTTTTCTCTATTCCATGGAGGTGCCTACCAAAGTATGACTTGCTAAAGAGCACGTTGGACTAGTCAAATGGCTTTATTCATAGCTATTGACTTTATCGCCACCCTGACTCATAGTGCATATGTCATAATATGAATGCATATCTTATCATCTCACCATATACCACAACTATCATCATTAATCGTGCGGCATCACATCATGTAAACAACACATATTCTACATCAACTATCGTCTACCACTCTACGATGTACTTGCCTAGTCAGCTTCGAGGACGGTGCGTGGACGGCTCTAAACCAGGACCTTCACCTATAAAAGTGTCACCCCGACTCAAAACAATATAGCGGTATAATCACTTAAATGAACGTCATCGATTCTACGTATAAAGCCCGACACTGGCATATACCGCGCAAAGGATGAGGATTTGACACACACGTCGCAAAAATCCGCCTTTTTCTCTCATCTTCTTTTTCCTCCCCTTTATTTCCTTACCTGGCCGAACCTACTTCTTTTTTTTCATCTGGCCGAAGGGCTTATCCTCATCATCTCTCTCTAGTACTCTCTCTCCCTTCATTCCCCTCGCCTCAACCCTTCCTCTGGCGTCTACCCCGGCTCACGGCGGCGCGAGGGCATGCCAACCCCGAGCACACCGCCGGCCACCGGCCGTTGAGCACCCCTCTGCCGCTCCTCCCCCGTAGCCCTCTATCCCCGCCCTATCCTCTTGGATCTACACACTGCCACCCGTCGTCTTTGAGCCACTGTTGATCGTTGGCCGCTGAGGTCCTCCGCCTGGCTTCCCTCCTCCGCTGCATAGCTTCTACCTCCTTGGTCGCCAGCCGTCAGCCATCGGCCACTGGTCTAGCTCCCGCGCCACTCGGCCATGGCCGTCCCCTGGCTTTTACGGTGGTTCGGTGGGCGTCGCCGACCGCAGCCTCTGGTCTCACCGACCACGACCGCTGCCTCCTCCGCTTCCCCTCACGATCTACACGCCCCTCCTCTTCCTTGGGTGGTTAGCTACCGTCGCCTCCCTGGCCGCGGACCACCATGCCTAGATGTCTCCGTCTCCCTAGGGTTTGGGCGCCTGTGCCACCACCTGACCCCGCCACTTCCTCCGAGATCAACAGCCGTAGCTTGCTGGCACAAAGCTTGTCGTCGACCCCGGATGTCTACACGTCATCACCCCCTTTGGCCTGGCTACCGACATCAAGGCCCGGCCACCGGCCACCACCACTGTGAGCTCTAGAGACATCACTGATTCACTCTCACCCCTTATTATTGCCGGCGATTTAGCTACTGCTTACACATTGCTCTTCACTACTTACCACGACAATGTAGAATCAAATGTCGAGCCAGTGGACTAGTGGAGCGCTCGACTGCGGAAAACGACCGGGGCCGAGTCGAACATGTGGCGCGCGGAGCGCTGGGACGGGTCCACCCGCCAAGGCCCCAACGCCGACGAGCCACACGTCAAATCTCCAATCCGCGCGATCCCGGCTCGCGAATCACCAAACCCGCACCCCGCCCCGCCGTCGCACCGGCTCCACTCGTCCCGGATGAAGCGCCTCTTCCACACACCCCACCCCGCCCACGGCCAACCCCCCGCGCGCACCGCACATCACCCGGCCGAGGTAGCGCAACGGATGGCCGCAGCAATCTGATGCCGCCCACCATGCTGCCCGTCTGCTCCGCCGCGCCCAGCTGCTCCTCCCCCCTCTGCCCGGTACGTTCGACCCCCCCAAACAACACCGTGCCGAGACGCCGATTTCTCCCGTTTTTGCCGTCC
Organism: Melocanna baccifera; assembly: GCA_036346265.1. NCBI lineage: Eukaryota > Viridiplantae > Streptophyta > Magnoliopsida > Poales > Poaceae > Melocanna > Melocanna baccifera. The sequence continues at coordinate 9,766,701 of CM070678.1, forward strand.
TCCCGAGCCGCGCGCGTCGCGCTAATAACGTTCGTATCGTTTTTTGGTTGGTTGGTTGGCGGACTCGCAGGTGACGGCGGCCCACGTCGGCACGCGGGCGCTGCGGAGGGTGGACGTCAGCGCGTTCAGGTCCTACACCGACCCGCTCGTCGAGCGGGTGCCCGACCGCCCGCTGCTCTCCGACTCCTCCATCCTCTCCCCGTACACCACCGCGCCGGACGACATCGTGCGGGGGTTCGGCGCTGACGCCGCCGACTTTCTGTGCTGCACCGCTGTCGAGCCGCCGCTGACGGCCGTCTCCGACCTAGCTTCCACCACCGCTGTCGTCGACACGGTCACCAGCGATGCCGCGGAGCGGTTCTTGTCGGACGCGCCGGTGCCCACCACGTTCCCGGCTGACGGGTCCGCGGTCGAGGACTCCGTGGCCAGGTTCATCGACTCGGTCGGCAAGCAGATCTTCCAGGCGGAGGACGCGCTGACCGAAGGGTACGACAAGCTGAGGCTGTCGGCGTACGACGTGCTCGGGAGCTGGAGGAAGTCCGTGGACAGCGCGATTGGTGGCCTCACGGCGTCGGTGGACGCCACCAAGAAGCAGGCCGCCGGTGGGGCGACGGACGCTTCCGGTGCGTTGCAGGAGAAGGTGGCCGGAGCTGGTGCCGTGGCCGTTGATATCCTTAGGAAGGCAATTGTTGCTGCCGAGGATTCACTGGGCAGTGCAGCCACGTCACTTGTGTATTACTACGGGTCGACAAAGTCGGCGTTGCCACCAAATGTTAGAGATTTGTTGAACTCGTCTGAGGAGAAAGCTAGTCTTATATTGAGACCGATCGGAAGCGCCCTTCAACAGGTACATTGGTGACAAGAACCCAACTTTTTTTGCTTGTTATACCGATATGTTGGTAACTTGATATGAACCTTTGATGTGCCGGTCTTTATGAATGAATAACCTGTGGTTAAGTCAATTGTTCATGAGGCCACTCAAATTTTGCTCCTTGCAATGCTTCAGGTATATGTAATCGTGGAAGGTATTGAAAAGAACGTTGGTTTGGATCCAAGTGATCCTATTGTTCAGTTGGCAGTTCTGCTTGGAGGTTCAACAACAATAGGGTAAAGGAGAATTTTCTTTGCCCATTTGTAACTGACATCTTGTTGCTCTTCTTTTCAAAGCTCCTTCTAAATTTGTCTGTGCTGTAGCGTATCTTACTGGCTCTTTGCATATGGCGGCTATTCTGGAGACTTGTCACCCGAGTTGACATTGGAGCTGTTGAAAAATGATGGCAAAGCCGTACTTATTGATGTTCGGCCTGAGGCAAGATATTGTAAATCTCACTGGCCTTTTCTTTCTTTCATGTCCTTTTTCATCTGAGCTATCTTTTGAATCCAGTGCATGATTCCTGTTGCAAATTGTCAAAAAGATAATGTTATTATTAGCCACCCGTGTATCGTTGCATCTGTAGAACAGTTTACCACCAAGTTCTTGACTCCTGTCGTGCCCTTTGGTATAAACATTTTTTTTTGTGAAGCATGCATACTGACAAAAAGACAATAGTTTTTTTATCAGCCACCAGTGTATCATTGCTTCTGTAGAACAGTTTAGCACCAAGCTCTTCACTCGGTCAGGTCCTTTAGTATAAAAATTTGTACTGAATCATGCATAGACACTGAAGGTTTGCAACTCTTTGTCATGTTTTCTGCAGAACACAAAAATAGAATAAACATGTACCTTAACCTCAACTGTTCGATACCCCCTCCAGTCACAAAAGACTAAAAGAGTGATACCCCAGAATGCATTCATTCAAACTTTATTGATTTTGACCAAATATATTGTTTAAAACTTATGGTTTGGATATATGAAAATGATACAAGTGAATTTTTCATGAAAAATACTTTCATAATATTGCACTTTTACAACTTTTTTTGAATATATGATAAGAGAATTTAGTGGTTAAAGTAGCATCTTGTTGACTTTGAAAAGTAAAAAACGTCACTCTTTTGTGAATGGAGGGAGTATATCATTGATATTTAACCAACAATTATAGCAGCTTATCAACAAATAACGTTTTGTAGGACTTGAGGGTAAAAGATGGAATTCCTGATCTACGTCGTGGAGCTAGATCTAAATATGCAAGTGTTGCTTCACCCGAGGTGTGTCTTGTGTGAACTAAAGATCTGGAGTGCGACTTGTTTCTCTTCTACTTATAGAACATTTATTGTGTAGAATAGTTATGTTTGTCCAATCACTCATTGATTACTGGACAATTTATATGTTCGCTTATCCTGAAATCAGCTCCAAATTTGTATGTCCATTCGTAAAGGTTACAATTGTTTCGAGTAATGAGGGTCTTTTTTGTCCGGATAGTATTAGGAGTTGTTTTCAATTCTTCCAGCCTTCCAGGAGAACACAACTCTTATCTAACACTAGCTGCTTTGTCTGTGTTTCAAAGGGATGAAAGTATAAAATAGATTCTGTTCATTGATAATTAGTCTGTTTGTTTTTTTTTGTTTAGATCAAAGGTCCAGTAAAGAAGATACTTAAAGGTGGAAGAGATGTTGACGATGCCTTGCTTGCAGTTATCATCCGCAACTTGAAGTTGGTTAAAGTATGCTGTTTGACTGAGGCTTCAGTTCGACATCTATATTCTAACATTTCTTCACAAGAAGTAATAATATGTCCTTCACATGCTTTTATAGGGTGATTCAAAGGTCATAATTATGGATGCTAATGGTGCCCAATCAAAGGCCATTGCTAGGTTACTGAAGAAGCTTGGCGTGCAGGCAAATTTTGAATGTTTTTTCCCCAGTGGTAGTTCTTTTGCATGCATTCGTTCTCATGTCTAAATTTGAATGTTTTGATGGCAGCGACCTTACCTGGTTAAAGGTGGTTTCCAATCTTGGGCAAAGAACCTTCGTGTGAAAGAACTGAAACCTGAGACCGCATTAACAGTAATAAATGAGGTAAAAATTCAGACAGAAACTCTATCTGTGAACCAGAAGGATTGTGCCAGTTGCTGGCTATCCCATCATTGTTCTTTTTTCCCTTCCAAAACCATGTTTGGTTGCTTTGACCACATTGAGACCTATGGTTTGACCAATTCTTTGGGATGTAGCGGACGTTTAATTTTGTAAGTTAATGATCACATGATACATGTATGTACTTGTTATTGTCGTCACTGTATGGCAGTTTTGTTATCACTATGTAGTAATGTCAAACACTCACATTATCATTGAATATGTGCAGGACGCTGAGGCAATCCTTGAAGACATAAAGCCCACCCCAACACTTGTCCTTGGATCTCTTCTGGTATGGTCATTGGTCTTATTCTCATTTTGTTTCTTTTTGCTTTTGTTGGCAAGTTGTCTGTTGTACCTTAATTTTTGGTGACTTAGTTTCCACCGCATTCTGTAAAAGTTAGTTTTGTTAGAAGTTCAGCTGTACATATACTGGTCACATCTTTTTCCTTTGGATATGATAGTTTTCAAAGCCTTTGGATGCAGTATTCTTTTCTTGCTAATCTTTTTTCCTTTTTTGTGACAGGGACTCTCAGCAGTGGCTTATGCTTTGCTAGGTAAGTAGACTAGGAAAACATTATATATGGTTAGTTCATTGCTTTGCCAAGGTTAAGATTTTCTGAAAAGTACGTCATCTTGACGCAAAGAGGTGTACTGGCATATTGCATCTTTCAGGTGTTGTATCCTACTCTTTGGAGCGCACAATGGTCTTTAGGGCAAACTTTCTTATGTCAACATCAGTTTATCAATAGCAAACAGTAATGCAATTGCAAGGATGACATTTTAGCGGGGTTTAAGAAGGCATTGCTTAGTGGAGTATTTGCAGGCCACTTTAAAAATCACTTTTGAATATTGCATCCCCTACCTAGTATGCTGTGTCCATTCTGTTAAGCATTGAAACCTAAACCACTTATGTTTTCTGATTTATTTGCCATTTTACCTAAACGTGCATCATCGATCTTTTGACTGAATTTCCATAATGGGTATTTGCTATTGGACCTTTAAAACTGTTAGAAGAAACAGGTGCAGCGCAGTTGCAGCCATTTCAAACTATTGGTTTTGGTTAATTTGACTAATGATCAACGTGACTGCAGAATGGGAGACGACTTTGCAATACATCGGTGTTCTAAGCCTTGGGCTGGTACGTAGTTTCCATTTTAAAATGTTTGCCTCACAGCATATTTGTTGTTCAGTATGCATGTCTGCATGACCGGAGACTAAGCGATATAAGTTTGTTTTTGTAAATAGCACTGTTAACTGCAAATATGTAGCCATTTGGTGAGTGGCAGCAACACTGTTTACCAGATATTTTCCTACTTTCGCAGACTATCTACCTGCGGTTCTCTACATACGAGGGTTCCGAGGATTTGCAACAAGACCTAAAGTAAGCTATCCCGGTATTATCTGTTTTTGTGGGTGCTCTTCTATTCTAGAAGTTTGCAGTTCAGGTGTTTTAAATTTGCCATTTTTTTAAAAGACCAATGACCTTTTGGCCCACTGTAAAACTTGCCACTTTTCCAACCCCTCCCTCCCTCTATTTGCCTAGACTGTTGCTTTCCCCAGTAAGAGTAGGCGCAGAAGCGTTCTCGTGGGCGGCTAAAAAGCTAGAACCAAACAAGATTGGCCTGGCAACGTCCCCCTCGACCACGGCGGTCCAGGACCGGGTTCTCCAAGCGGCGGCGAAGCATGAATCGCAGCCATCTGACGCTGAAGAATCATCAACCCAGACAGACAGTTTGGCCTCGGAGGCATGAGAAGCCTGGTGGAGTCGATGAGCCAACAACTCCAATCTGTGCAGCTGAATGATCTCGGTAGCCACTTCCAGTTAATTTGGTGAATTGATGCTTCTCGTGTAGTTGATCTGAGGTACTTTGAGCAGCCGTGATGACGACCGGCGCTGTAAATTTATAAGCAGCATTCGCAGTGAACACATGCTAGCAAAGATGCCAATTTGTAAGCAGCACTCGTAATGACAGTCTTACCGATATCTCCCCGACGCAAGCCATTGGGCCCAATCTGTCGACCTGGGCCTATTAGCTTGTGGTCCAACTAATCAGGTTGCCTGTTCTGGGTTTTCTGAATTCCGACAGGTTCGTACGTGCGCTTGCTGGATCGAAAATTTAATCCCAGGGAACCTCGATAAATTCTTCAGTTACGACACTTGAGAGCACCTTTGCATTAGAGCACCTTGCACTCGTCTAAAAAAAAATCCCCAATCGGAACTTGGACAAGTAAAATGGAGATAAGTAACAACGTCTCGAGTTCTTGGGCACTCGCAACCAGAACATTGACCTTTCCGAGTAGAGGTCTCCTTTTGGGTTTTTGATTTGTTTGAAAGTCAAAAGAGAAGAGATGATTTTTTTGTAAAAAAAAATGGATTGTTTTCAAGGCTTAGAGCCGTCCATGTTAGTATCCATTGTCATCCGTTATCATATCATCTTGAAAAATGTAAACAAAAACTGTCAACTGCAATCTAATAGATGAGACTACGGCCGTAGAGCACGCGGAAAAACAATCGCTGCCTTGTCTGGCGCGTGCTGGAGCTGGAATCATGGCAGCACAGAGAAACTCGAGCCGAGGGCTGCGCAGGCGGAGCCGGGCAGATGCACTAGGCAGGCGTGGGATCCCCAGTCCGAGGCAACGTCTCTAATTACAGTACGCACTCGCGTGCCGACCCCACTGCCCAGTGAGCGGCGAGTCCCACTAGCCGTTGCCCGCTCAACGGCCCGCACGGCGCGGCACGAAGCATAAGTAGCCACCCGTCCGCTCCCCCACTCCCCACTCACCCCCGAACGCACCGTGCAGAAACCTCTCCTCCCTCGCTTCTCCACTCCCTTGGGGAAAGAAAGCGGCGATCCAGCGACCGATTCGGTTCACTCGGCGGCGGCGATGGCGGCGGGCAAGAGCCACACGCACAAGGCGTTCCTGCTCTGCAACTACGTGCTCCTCGGCGCGGCCTCCAGCTGCATCTTCCTCACGCTCTCGCTCCGCCTCCTGCCCTCCCCCTGCGGCCTCCTCCTCCTCTTCCTCCACGCCCTCACCGCCGTCTTCTCCGCCGCGGGCTGCTCCGGCTCCTTCACCGCGCCCGCCACCCCCGCGCAGTGGCACAACGCCCACACCGCGGGGGCCGCCCTCACCGCCATCTTCCAGGGCGCCGTCGCGCTCCTCGCCTTCACCCGCACCTCCGACTTCCTGCTCGAGCTCCAGTCCTACGTCCGCGACGAGGACGGCGCCGTCATACTCAAGATGGTCGGCGGCCTCGGCACCGCCATCTTCGTCCTCGAGTGGGCCGCGCTCGCGCTCGCGTTCTCGCTCCGCCTCGACGACGGTGACGACGACGACGACCTCTACCACGCCAAGAACTGGGCCTCCTCCTACCATGTCTGAAGGAGCGCCCTCCTCCGTTCGTGCGCTCCGTGCCGCAACAACTGCGATCTGCGACTGTGGAGTGAATTAAGAGATGCTCTTTGATTCTTTGTCTGTTGCATTAGCGCGATTACTGCTGCTTACCTATTCTTTTGTACTATTTACCGTGTTCTCAAATTCTTTCGTACTAAGAGGCGTTCGGATCTATTTTTTTTAATGCAGCTGACTTATTTAGTTAAGTTAGCTTATTTAATATAATTAAATCTAAAAAATTTAAAAATAAGAAAAACATATCACAAACAATACAAAAAATTAAAAAAAATCTAAAAAACAGAAAAAAAAATCAAAATTACTGAGTAGTAAAAAAAAGTAAAACTTGGTTTTAAATTGAAATAAGCAATGCCTAAGATGCCAAGGCAAAATATATAGTATTTCTTTGCTGTGTTTGCTGTAATGTTGTGCATAAATTTATTAGATTCGGTGCGAAAGTTGATTGAGAGAGCAGTCATTTAAACTGAAAATTAATAACTTCTGGCTAAATTTAGTATAACTAAATTAAAAAAAGTTATTCTATTATATATAATGCAAACAAGTACAAGAAAAAACCAACAAAAAACTTAAAAAGACAAAACGAAAAAACAAAATTTAAAAATAGTGAAAATAAACTAAAAATCAGAAACTTAAACCAAAATAAGCGAAACCTAAATCTAAGTATAAACAATGTGACCCAATGAAACAACGAATAGATCAACTACATGTCAAATGCAGAGATTGAATACATCAACTACATATCCTTCATAAATTATACATCATTTCTGTCTACAACATCAAGAAATCTAGTCCAGATCTCCATGTTGCAAAAAAACCTCTACTATTTTGTGTCTTTCATCAGCGAAAGAGCAATACCAAGTTGCACTTCAGTGGCCTTTGTACATACCATTATTACCCAAAAGCTTCTGCTGATCTGGCCTCTGGGTGTATTGCTCCATTGCTCCATGACCCAATTTGAGGAAGATGCTTTCAGAATCACCTTGTTAGGATCATTACTGGGACGAGGGAAACAGATCCCTTTGAGGAACATCAGTGTCACTGTTGCTGTTTTGAATGGTTTTCGATTTCAAGCACAGCTCAGGTGAAGATGCCAGAGCATTGATGGCTTCTTCTGGAGGTAAACACCGCTTTGAGAAGTACATGGTTATTCCTCTGGGCTTTTTCGAATTCACTGAAAAAACAAGAAACATGGTTAGTAAAGTTGTTAACGACAATGTTGCAAAATTCTTACTGACAAAAGAATATCAAGTAGAGTACCAGATGAGGAATTTAAGCCAAGCTTGTCAAGAACCTCTTTCTTGACCTGCAGAGAAACAAAAGCTGCTTAATACAACACATCTTCAATCCATTTAGTATGCCGTTGAGTGTCATCAGCCAGTAATCACACTACTAACACAAACAATGGTAATCAGGTATGGTGTACTTGAGTGTGAAAGCGTTCTGACCTGCCAACGATTATCAACAAAGTCAGATATCTCCCTCACTTTACTTTTCAGTTGCAACTTTGAAACAGTTGGAAACCTCTGATGCAGTGACTCGACCAACTTATTGATACCATCTCGACATGATCTAATCACCCTAACCTGCAATAGAGTTAAACAAACAAGAATTAAACTTGTTTTAAAAATTCTATCTCTAAACAACAGAGAATAATCATGATTACTTACAATTTCAGCTACGTCCGTATCTGGTATAGCCAATGCAGCGGCAGGACTAACTTTTTCATTCGACTGATTAGTTTCTTCAGCACTTGCAGATGAACTGTCAATGACCGGTACATCAACAACTGCACCTCCCAGACAGATGCGCATTGAAAGAAGTTGCAGGCAAAGCTGCTCGAGCTTAGCCGTTCCCTTGAGGCCTTCGGCACTCAATAATTCAGCTTTTTCATTAGTAATGTTGGATATCACTAAAGGTTGGCTCTTACGGAGAGCCTGTTCAGTCAAACTGTTAAGTACTTTTTGCTGGCGTAGTAGAGCTTTGAATTCCTCAACTTCTGTGCACTGGCTGAGTGGAGAACTACTGGCTTCCTCGTCTTTTTCATCCAATAGAGTTTCAATCTGAATCCCCTGCAGGAAAGAAACTGGAAATGTTAAGTTGCAGAAGACTAATCATTCTGATGGATATTTGGGAGTTCCATAGCACTTAGCAGATGAAACAACCACTAATCTCACATACGTCGTCGAAAGAACTGAAAGTGCATCATAACTCTGAAGTGCACATGCATTTTCATACATAGCAGAAGTAGAACATAACTTGCATATGCCTAGTATATAGCATGTATGTCTTACTCCACAATTTCTGCCACATCCTTTCACTGAACGGGCGGAAGTACTACTTAATGAAGTGTGTGTCACTCTAATGTTTGAAAAGAGTAAAAGAGAAGCGGAAAAGCCTTGCAGGCTGGACTAACAAAATGGACAACAGGTTAGAGAATGTTTGGAAGTGTCATAATTGATGAATTAATATCACATATCTGAATGGCAGGTTAGTTTGTTTGTTTGTCTTAAACTTTTGTTAGTGTAAGTTGGTAGGTGCTTTCTTGAATGTAAACTTACATACAGAAACCAATGAGAACTGTAATTTCTACCTTAAATTGTTAAAAGAGAATTCACTTATTCAATGTTATACCTCATCATCCGAGAGGTAACCATCAGGCACAACAAAGCTATCTTCACTCTCTTCATCTGTAATCTTGTAATCTTCCTCCATAACTTCATCATTATCCTTCTCACAGTCAGAAAGGCTCTCACCAGGATCCTCCTGTGCAGCAAACATAGCATGAGTACCTCTTGCCAAAAAGGAAGGACAATAAAGAAGCAAAAGCATCAGCAATTACCTCTTCCCATTCATCATCACTATCAACCTCATAATCTATATCAGGATCCATCTTTAGTGGACACCTTGGGCGAACAACAGCACTGCAAATAATTATAGAACAAAACATGATATGGCGGTAGATTGGAAAACATTAAGAAATTACTGATGGCATACAGATTAAGTGCTAACCTTTTCTTCCTCCAAGTCCCACAATATGCTGGTCTGTTACTTTTGTCAAATTGCAGAAGCTTTCGCTTTACTAATCTAGTTGGCAGAGGGTTAGCATTATTGGTGCCATGACATTGCATCTTGCTCACTGGTAGCATATCAACATAATTTTCAAGCTTATCTGGTGCATTTCCCTGACTTGAGTTGTGGCAGGTATCTTCATTTGGAGTAGAAAGTATTTCCTCAAGCATGTCATCTGAGGATTTTTGAAGCTTGAGCTCTTTAAATGCCTCCATCTTAGGTTTGTGTCTGATACCCCACCTGGAGAACCTGTTATAGCTAGATAACTTGTGCCAACCAGTGATCAGCGACCTGTGACATTATTTCATTAAATCCTTATCATTGACAACATTGGTATGTCTAAAACAAATACAATGGGGGAAATGAGACATGAGAGTGTTCATGAATGTTAATTTTTCTGAGAAGACCTCATGTATATGTTAACAATTTGACTTATATATCAAAAACATATTGACATTAGAAAAGATACTACTTACCCCCGAAGATCCTCCAAAGCCCAGCTCTCTTTTTGAGAGAAAGAAAAATCAATTATTGATGTAGATGCTGAAACCACCTCTTTGTTGTTGGTGCATGGATCAATGGAGCGTACACCTGAGTCATTCTCTCCAGATTTATCAAGTTTTTCACTGCCTTTCTTAGTTTTGAAAAAACGCTCCATCATAGAAGCTTGCTTCTGAATGACCTGTTGTTTCTTGAGTTGTGCAGCTTCCTTTACACAGCGCTTCTGTTCTTTCTCAGCTTCCTCTTGCTGCCTCTTTTGTTGTTTCCTCATTTCAGCTTCTTCCTTTTCACGGCGCTTCTGTTCTTTCAGTGCTTCCTCTTCCTGCCTTCTTTGTAGTTTCTTCATTTCAGTTTCTTCCTTTTCACGTCGCTTCTGTTCTCTCAGCGCCTCTTCTTGCTGTTTCTTTTGTTGTTTCCTCAGTTGAGCTTCTTCTTTCTCTTGGCATTTTATTTCCTTCTCGATTTGTTTTTGCAATTTCTGGATTTCCTTTTCCTAGAATTCAGTAATATAAAATTAGTGGGAAAAAAACAGGCATGCAATTCACTTGCTACCATTGTGATATCACACCATGATCTCCCTCAAAAACAAATTGAACCATGCTACCAAACAATATATCCAATGAAAAATTGCAGTTCCACTTCAAACATCAAGACCGACAACCCCAACTTAGCAAGGCAATTGTAATATGCTAATTTATTTCAGATATCACGTATCATTGTCCTGGACGAAAGTCGGGCTATAGTAATGAAAGAACCTAACTTTAATTAACTCACAGCAGTACAATTAGCAATAAACAACACATTAATTACAAGAATGAGGGCATGTTCTTTTCAGCTTTTAGCTTCTGCTACAATACCTAGCTTTTAAACGGAGTATTTTTTTAAGACGGGGTTTACAAGTTAATTGTAGTACACATTAAAAGCCTAATATATGTACAATAAAAAATCGCAAGCGAGTATCTCTTATTCCGCAATCTCTGTCGCAAACAGCCAAAAAGCCATCAACCGCAGCAAAAAAAAAACAGGCCCTGAATTACAACTTTTAGGTTTAAAATCTCAAAGAATTGAATTAAAGTTAATTATTACAACCCTTTTTAATTACAAAAATGGGGCACAAGAAAAACTAATTTCTAAAATTACAATTGCATTAGACCAAAGGCTAAGTCAGTTGGTGCATTGTGTTTCAATGCCATGTCTCCACGTTTAGCCAACATTAAACTCCCAAACCGATCACCGCTCGTTTTTTCGCAGTCAGAGAGCAAATCAAATAACAATCAAAGGGAGAATAAAAGGAGAAGAGAGAAATAGAATTACCATCAGTACCTTCAGGCTACTAGAGCCAATTAGAGTGGCATTCATCAAGATTCCTAGACCATCCCAAGCCAATCAACACCTCCCACCATTAGTTGGCCTTATCATCCGGCATTCAAAAGTCCAAAGTCCACATTTTCCCAACTTATCTCAACCCCCAAAGAATCCCAAAGCAGTAGACAACCCACATTTAGGACCATCGATCCAAAACCATAGGAACCCAAGACTCAAGAAAGGATAAGGATGGAATTACCCAGCTGTGCACAGTCAAGACCTAGCCAAAACTGAAAGGAGATCAAAACCCCCACATATATAAGCCTCAATTCCAGCCATCGCCACATTGCCCAAAACCACCAAAGGCACAAACCAACCGAGAGCTTACAAGCCAACGGCTAGCACCAAAGTCTCCATCACCACCAAGAATAGCCAAGCCCCCAAGCCAAACTGAAGCCTGTTCCATCCACCATCACTCTCGGCCGAAGACCAGAGAGCCAACCCCCATCAAAGCTCATAGCCACCAAGTAAGAGAGGAGTGTCGAAGAAAGGGAGACAGAACGTAGAGGAAGACGAAGGAGAGAGTGGACCATGAGACAAGGAGACCGATAGGGTGGACCACCACAAGACAACGACCACCACAAGACGACGTCCCTAACCGCGACAAGTACCTCGGCCACACCTTCATCCACGTCTACAGCCATGTGAAGACCACACCGCAACCTCCACCAGCCAACACTTTCCATTGTCAACTCGACACAAGTAGACCCACTTTCCCTCCTGCTTTTCTTCCTTTCTCTTTTAGTTGTTCCCATCTAAGGCACACAAACACTCGGCACTACTCGGCTTGTTCGATTAGGCCAGGCAACTGAGAAGGAGGAAGCGACCACCCAACTCAACCGGTGGCTACCACAATAACCGACGACCATCCTAGCACCGTGAGCACACTCAGGCTTGGAGAACCGCTCCAAGGCACAAGAACCCCAAGCACCAAGTCCAGTAAAACACAATCGCTAGGATTCCTCAAGAACCGAGTGTGGTAAAATGTGTGCAAATATAACAAAAACATCAACTAAAATCAAAGCGAGTAAGCTCAGATAAGGGTGAAGAAGGTAGAACCGAAGAGTAAACGAAGTCGAGCCCATCAGCCATAACCACTGGCCAAGGCCAAGCCTACCGTAGCATCTACCCTGACCGACGGCATCCTCCTTGAGGGTGAAAAGGAGGTCGATGGAGCAACCGAGTGTTAGAAAAACCAAGTAGTCGAGGGAGCTACTGAGTAGTCAGAGCAATTGAGAGTAGCCGAGTAGCCGCTGAGACTCCACGAGTAGCCGAAGTAGTCGGGTCGTAGCCGAAGTAGCCAAGCAGTCGAAACCAAGGGACCGTAGACCTGGTAGGTCGCCGCAGATCCAAGGAGTAGCCACCAGATCCAACGGATAGCTACTAGATCCGGCGAAGGGAAACGATAGAGGCAAGAGAGAGCAGCAGGCTTCAAGAGTGAACAGAGGAGGAAGCAAGCACTAGCACCGAGAGGAGAGTGTGGAGTAAGAAGGGCAGCCAAGAGCCAAGGTGTCGATCGAAGGAAGGAGGAGCGTTTTTGTCAACCGAGAGAACCAAGCATTAGAGGCGAGAAGGAGAGGAGTGCGAAGCGTTGGCCGAATGGAAGAGGAGAGTTTTTTGTAGTGTTCGGAACAGCAATGGCTTTTGATTTTTGCTGAAATTTTACTGTAGCTAGCTTATTTTTTTACTGTAGCTGAGTTGGCTTATTGAGCATAATTAAATTTAAAAAATATAAAAATAAAAACAGCACGCTAATTTAGAGCGGACGATGCAAAGGAATACAAGAAAAAAACAAAACACAAAAATACTAAAAAACAAAAAAAAGAATAAAAACAAAAAGTGAACAGTACCTGGAAATCGCTCAACAGTGAAATCAACGCCCATTGCGGCGTCCAGTCACGACGCTGAGCGGGCCCTTTGTCGGCCGAGCGTCGACCATGGGCCGAGAGTTGGATCGGGCCGAAAGGCCTAGGCCTTTGGGATCATTTTAGCTGTTCAAGTGGCAGGCTATGGATCTAAATCTAACCCGATAGATAGGTTAAAAATCCACAAGGCATGGAAGGGAAAAGTTTTCTAATCTACTAGTACCGTAAATAAATAACTTCTTATAGTAGAGTGTCTGCCTGTAATGTAGAAATCGAGCAAGTTGAAGCCGAGGTAGCAAAGTCAATTGACGTTGATTCTAGCACTTACTACTACTTAGACAAGCTAATTCTTGATTACAAACATAGTTATGTTAAATGTGCAAATTACTTCCTATATCATTATGTTTTTGAAAAGTTAAATGGATTAGGAAGATGAAGAGTTAAGAATGAGAAAAGAAAAGAGGAGAAAAAGAAAGAAAGAAAAATAAGAGTATGAGTTAGGGCATGTGGTTTGGCTGAGAGGAGCAACAAGACTACAAATGTATGTAACTAGGAGGATAATGAGGACCTTGAAAAGGCAGAAAGAGGATAGAAAAGACCTCTTTACATATGACTAAAATATACGGACCTACCAAACTCTCACTTAGATCAGGAAACTTAAATAAAGTGCTAACCATTTTTCCGTCTCGGACGAATAGAAATTAGTACCTTATTATGTTATTCATCTCTCTATATCAGGTAAGTAAATAAGTGTGAGTAGAGATGAATAAAGCTCAAGACTAATAACACCAGTCTAGAAGTAAGTAAAGCACGAGGCGTTATATGCGTAGGTGAAGTGTTAGGCCAAGAGCCAATCCAATCAAACATTATTGGAAGTCAGTGCAGCCCGGGTGAGCAACCTGGTACACCAGCAGAAAATAGATAGACTGGAGGATTGAGAAACGTAACTTGAAACACGTTATGTACTTTGGACTTGACCGCACACCAAAAGAAGTATGGAAAACCTAGTTATAATGGTTCAAAGTAGCTATAAGTACAGTGACACAAGTCTGCGCAGTGCTAAATAAAATTATAAATTCATGAAAGTTTCTTGGATTAGGGACTATGATGATCGCTAAGGATCTTTTTTCACCCGAGTGAAAAATAGAATCTTTATAAATTAAAAGTTTGCCATTTAGTTTAATAACACTATTTTTAAGAAGTAAAATCTAGAAACTTTAATAACCCAAGAAGAGACATAAAATGCATTTTGCTATTATAATGCTTATTTAGTACATCAGTATTCACCCTTGCTATTATTTCATTTGTTAGATCCTACTCCAATCAAGGAATACTCCGAGCCAGATGAAGGGACAGAAGGCACAGTCGAGCTCACTAGAGAGAAGGGCAATGGTTACAAGGAGCCGAGGAAGGTGGACCCCTTATACGGTAGTTGGGACGAGTAGACGACCGACGGAGCAAAGCAGGAGAGCCATAAGGTATCAATTTATACCTTTTGTTCTCTATGTATTTGTGCTAAAGACCATAACACTCGTGGTAAGTGATATAATAATAGTACAATTTCTACATTATTATTCTACTACGCGACTTTAGTAAAAGCTTATTATTCGTCGAAATAGTGTTCTACTGATAGGCGAATAATAATCCATTACTTAAGTATGATTATCCTCGAGATAATTACACAAGTTGCCACAAGTAATACATTACCTAGATTCATCAATAAGTGCTTTGCTTAAGAATAGACACTGGAATACTACTGATCCACTATAACAATAGCTCAATTGTGTGCACGAATTGAGAGTCGACATAAAAAAATTTGAACAAGCTAGTCATTGAAAGTTGGAAGATGCATCAACTTCATGTAAGCTCTACCTTCATAACATTAGTAGAATAGATACCAAATTATAGTCATTAAAAATACCTCAGATCCTCTATTTAAATTAATAGAAGAAAATTCCAATGACTGTTTAAAAAACAATGCAATGGTAAAAAAAATACTAACATTAGTAGCGAAGTTTCCATTTCGCAACTCAAAGCCATTCACAACCTCAATTCTGCCAATATTTTGATCATTTTTCTCCATCTCTTGCATTGACTCCTTAGCTGTTGATATGACACCTTTGGCACCCCTTTATTAACAAAAAAAACATTAGGACCTTCAGAGCCTCAAAGTATAAATAAGATGTGCAAGACAATCACCTATAAATAGGGAACATATGCTATATGCTCAAATTTACGGTGCAATCACCGTGCACTCCAACTAAAAAAATCACAAAAAAATTATGAAAAAATTTCTACATTTACTTCATAGTTGACTCAACCTATATATAAAATTTCAAGTTCAAGTTCATTATATGTTAAGATTAACAAAAAAAATCTAACAAATTTAAACTTTCAAATTTGTTAGATTTTTTTTCTTTTTTCATACTCTTAACATAGAATACATTTAAACTTAAAATTTTGTACATGGATAGATCAAGTTTAGATGTACATGCAGAATTGTTTTTAGAATTTTTCATGACTTTTTTAGTTAAAGTGCAAAGTAATTGCACCGTAAACTTGAGTGCATAGCATACTAAAGGAACAATGCAAGAAGGTACACACCGCTCAATGTTGTTCTTTTGTGTCACTCTTTCCACCATTGATTTGATCCCCTGCAAGTTCAGTGCTTTGCTTAATTTTATTGAGGCTTTTCTAAGATCATTTACTTGAGCTTCTACTCCAGGAGATTCCAGAACTGACAAAGTTGCTGCAATAGGAATTCACTTAGGGAACAGAAAAGAAAGGTATGGAGTAGACAAATTAGACAAGTTCACAGTTCTTGTGATTAAATGTGAAAATTCAAGTTAATTTAACAAACATGACATTTTGATGTAATTTAACAGCCTAACATTTCAAAGTAATTTAACAGCAAAACATGTCATATATTGAAATGATGGAAGAGACTTCAGTTATACAAACCAGAAAAAGGAATTAGCGTACAAAACTACTTCCAAGGATTGAGAAAATTAAAGTTTAGACTTAGTGGTAGTACTGAAAAAAGTTATGCCTTACAATAGATAGCGGTGATCCTCTCATGGATTTTCTTTCTAGCAGCTCTCCGCGTGCTCAAAAAGCCCCGTATTCTCACAGGCATCAGCTTCAAATCTCTTACCTGTCAATGAACAATAACCAACTTAGCCACCACAACATATATAAACCTGATTTGAATTGGACATCAACTTATAAAGTAACACAGATTACCTCCCAGCACCAAAGGGCCAGCTCTGCTTCATCTTCCAATACATCAGCATCCGGACTAGATTTTCCATACACCATCCTCTGCCCAGTGAGCAGCACAGAACTGCGGACTGAAGCCACGGACACGCCCTCCGTTCCCTTCAACTTCTCGTATATCTCCTCCACCAACTTGGATAGTCCAATATTGCTCTCCTCTAGCAAGCAGCCAATCATCGCGTTGTTTGACAGATTCCCACCGTCAAACTGCATCCTGTGGCCAGAAACCTCCTTGTAAAACTCGAACAAACCCTCAAGCTCCTGGCGGCATCCAGCAACAAGAGCGTCCTTATCTGCGGTAGCAAGTGCCGGGCCATTGGAAGCCCTCTTCCGCTTCTGCACTTCTACAATGGTATTGGTATATATCATTGTACCAGGAGACTGGTTCGCCGGCTCTGGTTGGTTCGACGCTTGAGCTGGGGCATCATCAACAGCCATTGAGTCACTTGATTCGAGCTCAGCAGATCGGTTAAGAACAACAGGACCGTCGACTTGCATTTGCGACTGCCCCAACCCGTCGCGCGGCTCGGTGTCATTGCCGTTAGGGGATTCGGAGTGGGCAACACCAAGAACCATGCCGCCGCCTTCCATTGTGGGAAGCGGCAATGGTTAGCTTAAGGTGCGAATTTGAAGGTTCAATTCTTGTAACTGCTGGCTCAGGAACAGCAGCACATTCCTCTACCCAACCTCTTCAACAAACAATCGTCTACTCTGCTCAAACTGGATCAAGATAAACGAACACGGAGAAACAGCTAAATTAGTGTTCTTGGAACAGTGTAATGTTTTTGAGGGCATCAAATAAGGTTTTGTTGTTAGTCCTCTGATCCCAATCTCCCTAGCAACAATTCAACTTTTATAATCTATTAACATATGTTCCGTGCAAAAAGAAAAGGGTGAAACTTTTCCAAAAGAAATTGAAATAACATCCAAAATCGAACAAAAATAACCCACAGCAACAAAACCCCAAGAAGAGAGAAGGTAGTGAGACAATGTAGGTTTGACCGGCAAAAGAGATGCGACGGCCATTACCTCACAGACCGGCGCTCGGAGGAAGAGGTGAGAATCCCACTTGGTTTCAGAAGCGGCAGAGAAGGATCCGATTTCCTCTCCCGCTCCGGTCTCCTCCGCTACTCAGATCTATCTCTTCGTTTCGTCTTCCCTTCTTCTTTTCGGGGGCGAGCGCGCGAGAGGAAGCGAGGAGGCGCCGAAATAGGAAATAAGAGCGCACGTGCGGTGCTGCGATAGGAGGGCGCGGAAAGAGTTTCCCGCGGCGGTTTTGAGAATTTCACATTTTGGTGGCCTGGCCTCCCGCGGCATCGAGAAGAAGCCGCCAGCGAGCGTGATGAAATGGAGGACTGTTGTTTCGAGCTTTTTAAATCGGTTTTTAATTTTTACTATCATATTTAAATTTTAAATAAAATTTACATATTAATTATAGTATGTTGCATATGCAAAAAGATAATATGGAAATTTCATAATTGATAAAAGAAAAAATAGGGAGAGTAGGCCCACTTGTCGGTGGGCCGGGGTGAAGATAAAGGAGGAGCTGAATTTCTCCCGAGCGGACAGGCAGGCTAGGCGACGGCATAGGCGGTTTCGGCGGCGGTGCGCCCGACGGCAGGCGGGCTCCACCTAGCGGCCCGGTCCTCCCGTGTGACCCGTTCTCCCGTGCGGCCCACTCCCCCCATGCGACGCGCTCCCCGTGCGGCTGCTCCTCCGATCTGGCACGGGCATTGCTCCAGATCTGGAATCCCGGAGGGTGGCGCTGACTCGAGCGGGAGAGGAAGGGAGCGGTGACAGCCCGGGATCCTTAGATCCGTCTGTTGGAGGCCACCGCTCCAAGGGTTGTTCCCCTCCTCTCTCTCGGCTACAAATAGGAGCTCGGTTCTCCTTTGTGAAGCATCGAAGGGAAGTGCGCTCTCCTCTTCCACTCCTCTCTTTTGCCTCTAGTGTATGGTCTCTCTGTGCTTGCTTGGCATCTTGACGCCGACCTCGGTTCTGTGCTCGACTGTGAGGTACTCAACTGGTTCCTCCAGTGTGCTTGTGCGGCATCCCCTCACCTCGACTTCATCGGCTTGAGAACATACACTGGCGAAGGGGGCTTTGTATCTCCGATTACCTGCTACCCTCTCTCACTATGGCATAGAGAGGTGCTAGGTTTTCTGAGACAGTGCCCTGTAGCGTACCTGGCTCTACGACCTTTTCGGTGATTTCGAGTATCACCGGCTTTGTGAGTATAGGGTTTTAATCCTTTGTAGTTTACAGCTTCTCATATATCTATGAATGCAAAGGAAACAGTGGGCTAAATTGCTCGATGATGAAATAAGTCATGTACTGAGATTGGTTGATTTAATATTTGAGCTCTAGTTATTGTTATCTCTGCCATTACTATTAACTTTGAGCTCTGCAAGTTAATCTCCAAACATAGATATATTGGTCACATATCATTCGGTTTATGCAGTTACTAGATCATAACAATTCCTTATATATATTGCATGATTGATAGAATTCAAACTTGGTAATTTGAGTTTGATTCATTTGTGGGAAAAACAGCTTGTATGTGATTAGATTTACTCTAAATGAGCCATCTCTTTGGTTGATGTGCTGCTGGCCAAACGCATATATGCTGGATATATTTTGAACTTTGAGATTGTAGAATTTGAATTTAGAGCTCAAAGATTGAAATCTTATTAGACATAACTAATTGATAAATAGTATAAGACTTTAGTAGCGGGACGGCCAAGAGTTAATCTTGTGTAACCCTACTCCTGAGAGCACTAAATCTTAACCAATCAAAACTTGTGCTTTTTGCTAGACTCAATTGGTGCCATGCTCTTTACATTGACATACATATTCTACCAAGAGTGTCTTTGCTACTGTTTAATGAATATGTGTTATGTTGCAAGTGATTTGATCAAATCATATGATTATATGAAATTTATATCATTTATATACATCTTGGTATTATCCTTGTGTTTATTTATTTATGCTGGAATTATGTTGCTACTTATGTTTATACCACAATTATTACAACATAGTACACGTTAAAAGGCCAATATATGTACTAGACAAAATCGCAAGCGAGTATCTCCCTCCATAATTTTTATCACGAATAAACAAAATTAAAAAAATTTAGCAAAAAATCATAAGCCGCAACTACAAAGAATAGGCACGAAGTAGGTGTTCAAAAACACCTTCCCTAGGCCGCTGTTTAAATTGTTTTCTCCAACTGTTATTACTTTATTTCAGTCAAAAGTTAAAAAAAATTTCAATCGTTACTATTTTATTTCAACAAGAAGTTAAAAAACTATGATCAAAAGTCATCAGTTCTAACAATAGATGCAATCAGAGTGATATGGCTTACTCTGTGTACTATTCCGTATTTTTTCTCTGAGTCGAACATAGATAATGTCGGATACCTATTTCTCCATTCTGTATTCATTCTATAAGTTTCGTACGATCAGTGTAACAAAAATTATCTACTTCTTTTACGCCCTACATTGGATAGTAGAGCGCAGTCAGAGTGAACATAGAGAAACTAATCACTGAAATGTCAAAGAAAGAATACTCAATATTCCTCGCGCTAGATGTGGCAATATCTTATTCCTAAGTGAAGATACAACAGGCTTCTTTGTATCATTGGACATACGGATATATATAGACAAAATTATTCATCCTGTATCTTATTCCATATTTTTTCTCAGAGTCAGAGTTAGACACGGATAGCGTCGGATTCCTTTTTAACCCTTCTGTATTTACCCCACCAGCCCTCGGTCGATTGGTCCTACAGAAATTACCTATTTTGTTTCTACCCCTAGCTCCAACGATTAAGAGGGCGCTTATTTTGACTGAAAATTGGTGGATTATGGCTGAATTTGCGTTGTAACTGAGTTACTTTGCACTGTAGCTGATGGTGGCTTATTTGATATAATTAAATTTAAAAAATTTAAAAATAGGAAAAAATAGATTATCCTATCACACACAATACAAAATGAGTATAAAAAAGAATCAGTAAAAAAATTCAAAAAATACAAAAATCAAAAAAGGCAAAATTTAAAAAAATAAAAAAATAAGCAAGAATCTCAAACTGAAATGAACGGGCTAAAACACCCCGAATACTAAGCGTCGTGGACTGGTCTGTGGATGATGAATGAACGAATGATCACAATTCGGGCCATCGGCCGCTGTGGAAGGCCCAATCAGTTTAGGCCTGACACGCACTTTGACAGGCCAATGCTAGTGTTTTTTTTTTTTTTTGCCTGGCTTAGGCCTGATTATGGTCCTAATCAGTCTGAAGTGTACATCGGGAAGAAAATTTTAACGTGTCTAAGTTGTGCTCAGGCTGTCACACCAAATTTTGGAAACAACGTTACAACCCTACAATTTATTTTTGTACTTTTCTTCATCAAATTTAATGTAAAAACATTACCAGGCCAACTAAGAGTCGTTACAGCATCCTCAGTTTGTGTTTTTTTCCTCCGAGGAAAATTGAGGCGCCTCTAAACATCGCTAAAATTGAGGCAAATTTTGCTATCGCTTAGGTTGGGTAGGCTCTAAACACCATGAATGCCCTTAATATGCCTACTTCTGTTCTTTTTTACTAGTTGTTTTGAACATCGTGACTGTCTCCAATATACACTTTCGACAATTATTCTCTCAATTGTATGTTAGTAAAAATAATAAAAGTACAATGATATAAAAATATTTTTAATGAAAAATCTAATATTGATATTTCAACGTAACAAATTTAAATACTTTTATGCATATTAACGGTCAGAGTTTTAAAAACATGTTTTTTAAAATAACATCTAAAAAGAATGAAAGAAATATGATTCTAGATAAAAAAAATCCTTTTCTTTGTATTATCTGTTTGCTCTTGCTTTCCCCTCTCCCAGTCTCCCATTGAAACACCGAGCATTATGGTATAGTAGAATAGACATTACATGAGAGATGCATATCAAGCACTATACTTAAAAGAAAAATTTTGTTCGTGCCATTGAAAATATATACAATATCGTTTCTTCCATAAAAAATTGCTAATTTCATTTTTGCCATCATTTCATCCGTGCACTTGCGTTATTGCTACTTCATCCAATATTCCGTCAATTCAATGGAGTTTGACCGTGCACGGCAAGTAATACGTGTCATGGTCGCCTCCCTGCTCCGCCTTCACTTGCACGACTGCTTGGTCATGGTCTGGTTGCTGCATGCATCTCTCTCTACTCCCTTTACAATCACCAATGCAATTATGCAATCCGATGAGACTGGAAGTGATCGGAGATGCTCGTATGCAACGCAGGGCTGCCACGCGTCGGTGCTGCTCGACGACGTGGACGTCGTCCGGTAGATGCCATCGTTGACGGCCCGCGCGTAGTCGGGTACAATACAAGCGCGGCGAGCGCCTGAAACTTGGGCAGCTTCAGGTTGGTCTCCGGCGCCACCTCCGCGAGGTTCCCATCAACGAGCTTTGCCACCTCCGCGAGGTACCCGTCGAGGCTCTCCCGGCACAGCCGGCTGGCATGGAGGAACATCGCCGTTCGGAGCATCCCGAGCAAGAAATTGGTGGAGGCGACGCCCTTCTTGGTCGGCAGTGTGGGTTCTTGATCCTTATACATGTGTCGTTATCTGCTAGCCTAACTCAAGAACACCTAGAGGTCGGGGATCGGGAAAACTTACGGTCGCCGATGAACGCCATGAGCGAAGATCTGTACCTGCATGATGCAGGCGTGAGGAAGAGTCGGTGAAGGTCGTCGGAGCGGTGCTGAGGTCGTCGCCGGCGAGGTCCAGCGGTGGCGGCGACGATCTTCCCGTTGCTGACAGCGCGTAATAGATCGGTTTTTCCTTTTGGCTTTGTGTGGGGCTTTGGAGTCTCACGGGAAAAGCAGTTCGTCACGTGAGATACCGGAGCCCCTCCTTTTATATTGCGCTGTTGCAATGGGGGACCGTAACCAAAAAACAGTTAGCCCCCCCGATCAGGGCGCGAGGACGTGGATACCCCACGTCTCCCTCTTACGGCCGTTTGGCCTAGATCAAAACTAACATTCTCTCCCTTGATCGTAAGGTTAAACATCATAAGCCTTTTCTCAATAAAAGTTCACACCAAAGTGATGCGTCACAACAGTCAATTAAATACTGCTGGACATTAGTACTTATAGTGTTCCATTCTATATCGATCGGATAACAAAATACTTCATAGGAGTTGGTTACTTTATATGGTCCTCTTATTCCAGTATCACAGGCTCTCCAATAAACCCAAGCCGGCAACATGATCACGAAAATTATTAGGTGGTAAGCCTTTTGTGAGCGGATCCGGGAGCATAAATTTAGTTTCAATATGCTCAACCTTAATTGTTTGATCCTGGACTCTATCTTTCACAACATGATACTTTATGTCAATGTGCTTGGCAGCTGCACTCGACTTGTTGTTACTCGAATAGAAGACTGCGGGTTGATTATCGCAGTACAAAGTGAGTGGTCTAGAAATGCTGTCCACCACTCTTAATCCCGGGATAAAATTCTTAAGCCATACAGCCTGCCCGGTAGCCTCATAACATGCCACAAATTCAACCTGCATTGTCGACGATGCAGTAAGCGTTTACTTTACACTTTTTCATGATATTGCTGCTCCTGCGATGGTGAAAATATAACCTGATGTAGACTTCTTAGTGTCTTTACACCCCGCAAAATCAGCATCAGAATAACCGACAACCTCAAGATTATCGTATTTTCTATATGTGAGCATGTGACCTTTAGTGCCTTGCATATAGCGTAGGACTTTCTTAACGGCTTTCGAGTGGTCCGGTCCTGCATTTGATTGATATCTGCCAAGCATCCCGGTAACAAAAGCTAAATCAGGGCATGTACATACTTGAGCATACATAATACTTCCGACAGCAGAAGCGTAAGGTACAGCCTTCATCTGATCAGATTCAAAGTTATTCTTTGGACATTGAAATTTCCCAAACTTATCGCCTTTAACAATAGGAGCAGACGAGGCAGAACATTTATGCATATTGTATCTCTTTAGTACTCTGTCAACGTATGCCTTTTGTGATAATCCTAATATTCCTTTGGACCTATCTCGGTGAATTTCAATACTAAGAACATAAGATGCTTCACCGAGATCCTTCATATCAAAATTGGACGAGAGAAATCTTTTAGTTTCCCGCAGCATGTCCACACTGCTGCTGGCCTACAATATATCGTCCACATAAAGGATTAAGAAGGTGTTATTACTCCTCCTGAACTTAACATATGTACAATTGTCAACATCATTATTCTTAAATCCAAAATTCCTTATGACTTCATCGAACTTAAGGTACCATTGCCTACAGGCTTGCTTCAGGCCATATATGGATTTCTTTAACTTGCATCCGAAATGTTCCTCGCCTTCCACAACAAAACCTTCCGGTTGTGTTATGTAAACATCCTCATACAAGTCTCCATTCAGGAATGCAGTCTTAACATCCATTTGTTGCAACTCTAAATCAAAATGTCCTGTGAGCGCCATTCTGATTCGAAAAGAATCTTTAGTCGAGACAGGAGAAAATATTTCATTATAGTCAATGCCTTCTCTTTGTGTAAACTCTTTCGCTACAAATCTCGCTTTAAACCTTTCGATATTCCCTTTGGAGTCCCGTTTGGTTTTGTAGACCCACTTGCAGCCTATGTTTTGGCTCCATTAGGAATTTCTACTAAGTCACATACATCATTATCACCCATAGACTTAAATTTATCTTTCATGGCATCTATCCACTTAGATGAATCATTACTCTTCATAGCTTCTTTATAAGAGCTAGGATCATCCATCTTCCCAAGATCATCTTCATTCAAGTAATCATCATAATCACTTGGGATAGCAGATCTCCTCACTCGTTCTGATCTCCTGACAGGTACAATAGTAGGCTCATTAGGCTGTTCGTTAACTATCACAATAGGTTGTGAAGATTCATCATTAGGTACAGCACTAGTATTTTCAGAGCCCTCAATAGGAGAAGTTGCCACAGAATTAACTGGAGACGCAACAGGAGTTGCAACTATAGGATCAACTGTGGGCACAACTACTTGAGGCACAACCAGTTGGGGCATAGGAAAATCAGTCTGTCGGATTAGCGGTGAAGGAACATAAATCCGCTTCTCCTCAAGATCGATTTTCCTGGGCTCCAAGTCCCCACTGATGCCATCATTTTCAAAGAACACTGCGTGTCTTGTCTCTACAAATTTTGTGGTACGATCTGGACAATAGAATCGATACCCCATAGGCCTGTCAGGGTAGCCAATAAAATGGTAATTCACAGTCTTGGGATCTAATTTCCTAATTTGTGCGTTAAATACTTTAGCTTCAGCTGCACAACCCCACACATGGAGGTAGTTCGCACTTGGTTTTCTCCCAGTCTATAATTCATAGGGTGTTTTGGGCACTGATTTACTGGGAACCCGATTGAGTATGTGTGCAGCGATGTTTAATGCTTTCATCCACAACTTAACTGGCAAAGTGGAGTAGCTCAACATACTTCGAACCATGTCCATAAGTGTGCGGTTTCTCCTTTCCGCTACTCTATTTTGCTGGGAATCACCAGGCATTGAGTATTAGGCGACTATACCATTTTCTTGTAGGAACCTAGCAAAAGGACCAGGAACCTGCCCATAAGTTGCGTGTCGCACATAATACTCTCCCCCGCGATCTGAACGCACTACTTTAATCTTTAGATTGTGCTGATTTTCAACTTCAGCCTTAAATATCTTAAATTTGTCCAGTGCTTCCGATTTCTCTTTAATGGGATAGATGTAGCCATAACGTGAGTAATCATCAGTGAACGTAATGAAAGAATTATAACCATCCACTGAGGCCACAGGGAAAGGACCACATATGTCAGTATGGATTAATTCCAAAATCCCTGTGCTTCGAGTAGCACCTTTCTTTTTTTGCTTTACGTACTTGCCTTTGATACAATCAAGATAATGATCATCGGAATCATTAAAGTCTAAAGGGTGGAGAATTTCATCTTTAATGAGACGTTCAATTCTCCCCCTCGAAATGTGGCCCAAACGACAGTGCCATAATTTCGACGAAGTCTCATCAATTCGCTTACGCTTTTTATCCACATCACATACATTCATGGATATAGGAGAATTTTGCAGGGATAACATATAAAGCTTGTCGTGTCGGATTGCACGACCAACATTATCATTATTGAAATAAACAAGACACTGTCCGTGTCCAAAATTACATGAATATCCATCATTATCTAATAATAAGACCGGAATTAAGTCTCTTCTCATCGAGGGAACATAAAGAACATCATTGAGTTGCATTACAAAATCATTATTCAAAACTAAGGAAACTGATCCAATGGCTTTAATTTTAGCTTCCATTCCGTTAGCCACTCTTAGGCTTCTTTCCCCTCTGAGAATTCTCAACATATGGAATCTCTGCAAGGAATTCGTAACGTGCATAGTGGCACCAGAATCAATCCACCAAGAATTTATAGGAAAATCAGCATAAAATGCTTCATCAACAAAAGTAATTTCATCAATACCTTTCTTGGCGAGCCATTTTAGCCATCCAGGACAGTTATCTTTGAAATGGTCCTTAGACTAACAAAAATGGCACTCATCATTTTTCTTTTATCCGTTTGAGCTTCCAGGACCTGAAACGTTTTTAGGCGCTTGAGGATGCTGTGGTCTTTTATAAGGAGAGTACGGTTGCTCCTTCTTACCCTTTCCTTTATAGCCTCCTCTATTACTAGAGGGACCAGCTCTATTTGAGGAGTTGATGTGATTCACAACATCATCACCCCCTTCAGCCTTGAGCCTCTCTTCCTCTTGAGAAATATTGGCGATTAACTCGCTCATTGTCCACTTGTCTTTAATGGTGTTATAGTTTACCTTGAAAGCTTCAAATTGCTTAGGAAGAGACATCATAATATAATGAACAACAAAGCCGTCAGAAATTGCCATGTCCATTGTCTTAAGTCTGGCAGTAATATTAATTATGGTCATAATGTGCTCACGGACATTTCCAGTACCATCGTACTTGGTGTTCATGAGCCTGTGTATCAGTGTGGTAGCATAAACCTTAGAGGATCCTTTAAAATGATCCTCGATGGAGGACAAGTAGTCCTTCACCCTTTCCTTTTCAGGGATTGCTCCCCTAATGGCCTCACTGATGAAGTTCTTCATTACATCAAGTGAAACGCGGTTAGACCGCTCCCACTTTTCAGCATTAATTTTGTACTCCTTCATTTTATCATCAAATTTGTCATCTCCTTCATTAGGAGCGACAGGCTCATCGTACCTGAACGCATAGTCCAGATCCAAGAGCTGAAAAGTCGTCATAAGGGTGAACTTCCATTTCTGGAAGTTGTTGCCATTAAGTGGCTCAATTGCATTAACTTGAGCGGAAACAGAAGAAGCTGAAAAATTTAAAAAAAATTTCATTAGAAAAAAAAACACATAATCAATTTGCATGAAAAGTTAATCTTACGTTGGTATGATTAACAACATGCTCATAATAATTTTTCGTATTACCGTTGGGCAGAAGACGAATAATTTAACATAATTTAGGGCATGCAATAACAATTAACGTTGGTCAAAGAGTAATAGCATGGCCAAAACAACATATCAAAAAAGAAACATAATCAATAACATGCTATTACAATTAACGTTGGTCCAAAAGTAATAGCACGAAAAATAATTATACCCCTCTAATTGAATTTCCCGTTGGTTCCATTCAATTAGGGGAGAACATCACGCAGCGGAAATAATAGCATAAAATTTCAGCAGCTTAAAACATTATTCAGTAATATATTGCATGGGAGACATCAAATAACAATTAATTAAAGAACATGAGGCATATCATAATACATGAAATATATATACTGAAATAAAACCTAATAGCGTAAAAAACACACCATGAAACAATTTCATGCATACATATATATATATCCGTAAAAATATGCATAAAAAATATATATATATATGCTGAAAACATAAAGTTATACGCTGGGCCCAAAAGAAAAAAAGTTAACACATAATTTCTGTGAGATTTGAAGGGCTCTTTTGAAAAATGCCCCTCATCTTTATCCCATCTTGCCCAGTCAAAACTATAGCCCAGACTCCCCAAAAAACAATCACGTCTGTTCCTCATCTCCCCTAAAAAACTCCTCATTTTGCTCCACTTATCCACCACTTCTGGAAAACAGATCTGGGCGTGGGGGTGCAAGGGGCTCGGCGGGTGCATGCGGCTTTGGCGAGGAGGCGGCCGAACCGCGGCCAGCGTGCCGACAGGGGCGCTGCGTGCGAGGCCGCTCCAGCGCGCACGCGGGAGCCGCTCAGCCAGCGCGACGCAGGGAAGCCAGCGGTGGCGATGGGAGGTCGCGTCGCGCGCGCGCGCGCGCGCAGCAGCGGCGGCGGCTCGGCGCGGCCGGCGCGGGCTCGCGCGAGGAAGCAGCCAAGCGCAGAGTCGCCAAGCCAGCCAGCCTTGGCCGGCGTGGCGGCCAAGCGGCGGTGCGCCGCGAGCGCCTGGCCGCGCAGTCAGCGTGGGGCGCGCAGCGCAGCAGAGAGAGGTTTAGGGGCGCGGTGGCCGCGAAAGCCCATTTTTTTGTTTCTTTTCCCCAAATCTGAGTCTTGATGCTTTAGTGTTCAACATGATTTGATGGTTTCTAGGATTCGGGATTCATCAAAACTTGGGGAAAAAACTTAAGGGTTTGCATAAAACATTTGATTCCCCTCCTTCTCCCATGCTACCTGAGCCAACATCAACCTTAATCCGAACCAAAACGAGGACTAGGGTTCTAGGAAGACTAGCAGATGGCTCTGATACCAAATGTGGGTTCTTGATCCTTATGCATGTGTCGTTATCTGCTAGCCTAACTCAAGAACACCTAGAGGTCGGGGATCGGGAAAACTTACGGTCGCCGATGAACGCCATGAGCGAAGACCCGTGCCTGTGTGATGCAGGCGTGAGGAAGAGTCGGTGAAGGTCGTCGGAGCGGTGCTGAGGTCGTCGCCGGCGAGGTCCAGCGGTGGCGGCGACGATCTTCCCATTGCTGACAGCGCGTAATAGATCGGTTTTTCCTTTTGGCTTTGTGCGGGGCTTTGGAGTCTCACGGGAAAAGCAGTTCGTCACGTGAGATACCGGAGCCCCTCCTTTTATATTGCGCTGTTGCAACGGGGGACCGTAACCAAAAAACAGTTAGCCCCCCCGATCAGGACGCAAGGACGTGGATACCCCACGTCTCCCTCTTACGGCCGTTTGGCCTAGATCAAAACTAACAGGCAGCAGAGCCACAATCTCATCCAGGAATTACCTCTGGTTGCCCTCAGACGGCGTGGAGACGTTGGCGGTGCTAGGGCTCACGCTGCGGCCGGCGGGGCGCCGCCCCCGCCGGCCGCGCTGAAGTTGGCAGCGAAGCCGGCGTTGCTGAAGCTGGTGTTACGCTGAAGATAGAGCGAAGTGAAACGTTCGGCTGCCCTCGGTTGGATTTATCTTTAGCTTTATATGCTACAGTACTAGCTTTTAAATAATACATTTTTTAAGACAAGATCAATAAAAAATATTGTAGTAAATAGTGTACTTTATCTGTATCAGACAAAATTTTTTCTTTACATACTGCCTCTCGCGAACAATCAGAATTAAAAAAAATTGAAGTCACAAGCTACAATATAAAAGAACACATCCGTTATTTTTCGGTTAGGCTGATGCAAAGTAAAAGTATTAACTGTTGAAAATCTAGGGGTATTTTTGTAATTTCATAATTAAAAAAGAGAAAGGATGAGTGGCCCACCTATCGGTGGGCCGGCACGAACAGATAAGGGGAGGAGACTTCTCCTCCTGCGAGCAGTGGCGGAACCAGGAATTTAAAAGACTCGGGGCGAACCGGTAGTGTGAAAAAAAATACTAAGACATAATGTGATTCAATAGTCAATATAATTAATAATGTCAAATGCATAAATTGTTAAGATCTAACCAATATAACCAAACAAACATAAATCTAACTAATAAATCTAACCAAACAAACAAGCTCTCTTTGTGGTTACAGACCTTGCGGTGTTGTTGGCAACGACATTAGTTTGAACCGCTTCTATTTGGCAATTGTTATCAATTGTTGCGGTTCTAAAATAAATTTGTATTGATTTCATTTTCTTAAACAATTCCTACAAGAAATACATATAGTAATATTGTACATTTGTACTCTAGGAAATCAATAATTAAAAGTTCAAAATAATACTCTAGAACAATATAAATTTATCCTCTCCTCAACCCCTCACCTTAGTCCTCTCGGGCGATCACCCGGTCAGGCGTATGATGGGAGCACGCGGCGCCACGCCGCACGGCGGCCTCAGTGTCTCGGCCCTCGTCGCCCGCCCCGGTCGCCCCTCGGTGCCGGGCACTGCCACGGGTGGCGATGGCGTAGTGGCGCTGGAGCTGGAGGCGGTGTCGCCAGCGCCAGGCGCCGACGAGCGCGCGCGGAGGCGAGTCGCGTCGCCACCGACCGCCGCGCGATGGGGATTTTGGATCTGGAGGTAAGTGGGTTAGGGATTTCGGCGGAGAATGCATCGCGGCATCGGGGGGGTCTGGGGATTAGGCACTGCCCACTGGATTGGGCCGCGCCATGTGCGCGGCCCATGGCCGAGGCGGCGAGGCCCATCCGTGAACGGCGCCGAGCTTGCTGGGGAGGGGGCCGGCGGCGGGCGCCGAGCCGCCGGCGGTGGGCGATGGCGCCGGGGCTTGCCGGCCGGGAGACCCGAGGCAACCGCCCCGGCTTGCCCCGGCGGTGGTTCTGCCACTGCCTGCGAGGCTTGGTCCATATCTGTTGCGGGGCGATGGCAACGAAGGCGAAGGGTGCGGCTGCGTAGGCGGCAGGCACGGGGCTTCGGCCCCGGTCGTTGGAGGCCACTTCGCCGAGCCTCGCAACCCCTCCTCTTCTTCTCGGCTATAAGAGGAGGCTGTCTTCTCCCCGTAAAGCTTCGGTGAATTCAGTAAAACCCGATCTCTTTCATCCTCCTTTCTCCTTCCGATTTGGCTCTGGATTTGATACTTGGGGTCCCTTCTTCGCTGGGAACCGCCGGTTTCAATGGTGGTTTTGTGATCTCTGATGCTCGGTGGTGAGGCACTTGGCTAGTATCTCGCGCGTTCTTGTGCAGCGTCTCCTTCACATCGGCTTTGCTTGCTTGGTTCCTCCGAACGATAAAGAGAGGCATTGTATCTCCAACGACCACACTCCTCTCACACGACGTCACAAAGAGGTGATAGGTTTTCTGGGTTAGCACCTTGGGATATGTCTTGCCTAGTTTTGCCGGCGGTTTGGTTGCTTTTGGACGGCTTCGAATGCCATCTAGATTGTGAGTATTTCGGTTCCTTTCTGTGCAAACTCTATAGGCTGTACTTGTTCTTTAATCTCTAATTTAAGTTCAAGTACTAGGAGACATTGTTTGCTTGTGGCTCAGTTTAAAGCTCGATGATGAAAATGGTCATATACTGAAATTGAATGATTACAGATTTGAGCTCTAAATCCTTGTTAATTTTGTTATTGCTTTGTGTGAATGCTTAAGTTTGAGTTATTCATATTGTTATTCAGACATTGATATCTCAGTCATATAGTTTCGATTCTTGCTGTCACTGGATCACTGCAATTCTTATATAGATTACATGTCTGTTGATCAACTCAGATTTGCATGACTTGGTAATTTGAAATTGAGCAATCTGTGAGAAAATCAAATTGTGTTTGGCTTAATCTTGTTATAATTGTGTGATTACTCTGATTGCTTGCTCTGCTGGCCGAAAATATATGTGTTGGGTATATTTTGAATTTTGAGGTTGTTAGACTTTGGTTTGGAACTCAAAGTTTGAAATCTTCGTTGACATATTCAATTGATGAAGAGTATAAGATCATAGTAGCGGGATAGCCAAGATTTAGTCTTATGTAACTCTACTTCTGAGAGCACTGAACATTAATCAATTAAATCTTGAGCTTTATGCTAGTGTTAATTGATTCCATGTTTGTTATGTCTACAGGCCAAACAGTAAAGAAGAGAACTCGTAGGAGAGGAAGAGGAGAGCCAGATCTGGGGGAGAGTTGTAAGAATGAGAGGATGTCCCCCCTCCTGCCCCTCCTGGGGGTTTATACACATGAGCGGGTTAGAATATGGATTTCCATTCTACCCCTTAGTACTTACAAAGGATGAGGGTACATTGGTATATTTACACCTCTACACTACCGGGCCTATTGCATATTAGGCCAGTTGCAAGGCCCAATCACGGGGGGTTGGGCCACCCCCACAACAATGTTCTTTATAGCGGTTTACATGTTTAGATTAGGAGCATCTTTGCTCCTTTTGTTGGATACATATTTCATTACAAATAATACGATAGAATTACATGATTATATGCAATTTATATCATTTGTATACCTCTTGATATATACATTGAGTTTGTCTGATTATCTTTGGAATTATATATATATATATATATATATATATATATATATATATATATATATATATATATATATATGCTCATATCACAGAATTTACAACATTAACTAAACCTAATACAAAGTGAAATTAGTATAAACTTATTTGGCGCAGAGTATAATTTACTCTGATCATTATTTGTTAGACTACAACTAACTTGTTAGTCATTGAAACAATGTGGTCAGTTTCTTTCATTAAATCATCATAACGTTCTTCCTTCGTACAGGATGGGTACGTATGTACATTGGTGAAACGTCCAAGGAAGCTGTTGAGACGCACAACGTGGAGGCACGAATTTTTCCAAGACCGAGCAAAGCATGGCACGACAAGGACGCACAAACGCATGCATGCAGCATCGATCAGTTCGATGGACTCGCCGCGTTTACATCGCAGCCACTGACCCCTCAAAAAACGAAAGGGCACGAGCTGGCAGACGCAAAGGAGCCAGCGACCACGTGTAAAGCACAACGAACCATCAAACGCAACGCAAACGCAACATGCATGACCGGAGGAACCCACACCAAACCAAGCACAACACAAACGTTACACCAAATTCCAAAGAGGACGATTGATTGCAACCGGCACGCTGGGCGCCACGCTACTTGAATGGCCTCCTGCCGATTCCAGCCGGCATGGACACGGAGGAGTCGACGCTGAGGCCGCTGACGGAGCGCGTGGATCGGTGCCGGCCGCCGGCCACCGACGCCGCCGGCGTGCCCACCCGCGACGACTGGGACTGGCCGCTGCCATTCCAGAACGGGCTCTTGGCCCAGCTCCCGATGCTCTGGCCCAGCCCGAACGAGAACCTGGGCTTCTGCTGCTCCGCCGCCTGCTGCTGCTGCTGCAGCAGCAGCAGCTGCGCCCGCGCCCTGGCCTTGGCGGACGCCGACAGCGTGGGCGTCATGTAGTTGGGCACGCCGAACGCCGGGCAGCTCGTCAGGCTCTCGTTGTCGCGAATGCTACCGCCGTGGCTCGACGGCGGGGGCCCTCCCTTCGTGGCCCGCGTGGGCCTGGCCTTGGAGTAGGACGAGGCTACCGACCGGGCCGGCGTCGTGGCCGTCGCCGTCATCTCGCGGTGGGCGATGGCGGGAGTGGTAATCTTGGGCCGGCTGATGTTCTCGGCGTGGCGGCGCTCGATGGGCGTCCACCACCACGGGCTCTGGCCCGACTGGAGGTCCGCCAGGATCGCGTGGGCCGCCATCGGTGTCGCCTTCAGCACCTGCCACCGCGGACACAAGAGAACAACAACACGAACAAATTAACAGTACGTGTGAGATCAGAATGATGTGCGGCGAAAACATATTTCAACGCCTACTGTCACTACTAACAACGACGGTACACCGCATGGTATGCTTTTAGCTGGCCGATCGGTACCATCAGAAACATTTTTGCACCTACTCGTCTCTATCAGATGAATGCAATAAATGGCCCTGCCTCGCAGCTAATACCACCCCCCCCCCCCAGCTGCTACTGTTTGACCAATGGCTTGTGATGTATGATTTTTTTATCTTTTTTTAGTATTTTTTCTTATTTATTTGTATTGTTTGTTCTAATATAACGTTTTTATATTTAATTACGTAAAATAAATTAATAGTAGTTATAGTATAAAATAAATCATAAACTTTGATTTTTAAGCTACTTGGAGCGGGTGCGCGGCTTTAGGGTGGGACGGCACCTGGTGGGAGTAGGCGTAGGCGAGGGCTCTCTCCCGCTTGATCACGGCCTCCACTTTCCGCTTCGTCCTGGCGTCCACCTCGTCCCGGCTGAGCAGGCTGTCGCTCCACATACCACCATCCTGCGTAGTGTTGCGTCGCACGGACAAGTTCGTCACATGAACTGGCTAGTAAAACTGAACGGAGTGTACGCACGCGGCATGATCGATGATAACCTGCGAGCCGGCGCGCCACCGGCCGCCGTCCCTGAGCATGGCGCCGTGGTGGCGGCGGTTGCGGCGCTCCATTGCCTCCACGCGGCTGGCGCGCACCTGCGCCTGCACGCGCACCAGCGTCTGCATGCACCGCATCGCGTGCGCCGTCTGCCGCCGCACGCTCGGCCCCCGCACCACCCCCTGCAGCCGGATCAGCCCGCGCAGCGACCGGTAGTTCCGCCGCGCCTGCAACCACACACATCCACACCGCACGGACGTACCACGTCACAGCTCGCAACATCTCAACCGTAGGATCGAATTACTACTAATCAAGTACTTGCCATGTAGCCTCGGAACGCGGCCTGGATCGTGGCGGCCGCGGCGCGCGCGCGGTCGGGCGGGACGGCTCTCTGCCTCGCCGCGCGCGTCCTGGACGGCGCGACGTGCCGCCTCGGCTGCTGCTGCCGCCACTCGGTCTCAGCTCTGCTCTGCTGCAGTCTCTGCTGCTGCTCCCTGTCATGGTCGAACCGCCTGATGAGCGGGGGCGGCGAGGGCGGGGGCAGCGGGAGCACCAAGGCGGGCTTGTCGTCGTCGCGCTGGCGCTCGCGCTCACGCGCCGGCGCCGGGGAAGCTGCTGCTGCGGTGACGGTGGTGATCTGGTACTGCGCCCTGCAGGAGTACTGGCGGTGCTCTTGCTCCATCTCCGCGTCGCCGAGGATCTTCTCGATGCTGCTCGGCTCGCGGTACAGCGGTATGTTGATCAGCGCGCCCGCCGGGGCCGCCTCGGCGTGCTGCCGCGACCGACCGAAGCCCCATCGCTTCTTCTCCTTCGCGCTCCGGTGCTGCTGCGGGAACTGCGCTACCAGCTGCACCTGCCATTGATCATTCTCACCTGTCAGTACTCGGTACTTCACATGCAGTACAAATCTTTGGATACATTTGTTTTGCCATTGGAAGCAATGCTACCCTAGTTCAGCCAGTGAGTGTATAGTTAAAATCATAAAGTTCGATTGCTTTATACGAAAACATATTTGCAAAAAGTTTGATCAATGAACAGGATAAAGTGACCCCCGTACAAAACAGTGTATTTGTCGCTACGATACCACTGTATCTTTCTAGAACTCTACATGCGAATACAGCTTGCAAGAGTTGCTTCCCGGCAAAGCCTTAATTATGGGTAAGCAATCAACTCCCAATTCAAGCATCTTTTGTTTTCTTTAGTTCTTGTTAGTTAGGAGTGGGAACCACTTGATTTTTCTTAATAGCTGGGGGCCTAATGAGAAATTTACTTTTAAGTAGAGGGAAACCAGGCATATCATATAATTAGGGGTTTCGAGTACTACTTACATTTGTGGGCTTCTCCTTGGGGCCTGAGGTGAAAGCCTTCTTGAGTGCAGTGAGCCAGCTTCCCTTCTTGCCCATGTCCTTAACATTTCTCCCTGCCACAGTCCTGTACAGTTCCATCAACAACGGAAGAATGATTTTTTTATGCTTTTTGGTGGAAAGCTCAAGGAAATTTGATGTTTTGATCCGGCCAACTGGTTGAGAAAACAATTCCTACTCCTCGTGCCTGAAGATGAAACAAATGAAGTGCTGTATAATTGTAGTGTGTCTCTTATGCCTGAGCTAAAGCTACAAAGCAGGAAGCAGGCTTCAATTTTATTTAGGATCGGGGAAGTAATGAGATATGTAGTAGTAACAATGCACAAAATACTACAATTTATGACCTGACCTCTAAATAACTGGCACCTGATCAGATTTTGCTGTAATCCTAAGAACTGAATTCGCAGTGACTGGCATCAGTCTAGTTAGAACTTCACATATGTTACAATCCTTACAGTAACCGTCAGGATTCTAGTGTGTTGACAATTTTTAAGCAGCTTTGCAGAAGAACCATAACTGTTTTAGTATGAAGGATGAAGATGGATAAGATTTGTCTCCATACATGTGCATGTTCAAGATTTGTAGTAGAGTTTCAACTGCTAAATGCAAATATCTGCTGCCAAAGATCAGCAGAAAGGGTGGTGTGTCCAAGTTCTTATTTAACAGTTTAATCATTATGTTAATGACTCCATAGACTCGAACAATCTCATGTTTAAACTCAAGGCTCAAAATTTGTATGACTAGAAATGACCTGTAACTCAACAGTGCAACACAGCAGGACAAAGACTATCTTACTTGCAAATATGAAAACGAAAGAAGGTTACAAGTAACAAGTCCATACCTTATTTGCACTTCTCCAGCCTCTCCAAAATCTTGCTTATGCTTCGATAGAGTTGCGACGCATTCCAGCCCGCTTATGCTCTACTATCCTCAGAAGCTAATGATAAATCTGCGTTCATTCTCGTTCAAGCCGCTCGGCATCTAGTTCTTGCAAGCAATCGAACCACCTCGGTCCATCTCCTTTTCCTTTGAACTCTCTTCATCTGAGAGAGGCTGTTTTATAGATTTCTTTCTGGACTGGTGATGAAGGGGAGTGCCCACTTTCCCACTCGATGACACCCAACCAACCTTGCTTGATTGGTAAGCCTCAAAAGGGAGAGCATTTCGCTGCAAGTGCAGCAGGGAGAGCTCGAGGGGCACTGTTTTGGTTTGCCTTGCCTTTGTACTTCAAACATGTCTCTTTAAACCTCTGCCATGTGCGATGTACACACATACAACATGGCTTGTGCAGTTGTACACAAACTTTCAAGGATGCAATCTAGTTTGTCAGAAAAATATTCTATGCAAGGAGTCCACTACAAGTTCTTCCAAAGTTTTTTATTAGCATGCATACTTCACTTCTATTGGTCTACGCTCCATAAGGTTCCGTAGCAGAAAGTCCTGAGCTCAAATTCATGTCTTGTTGAACATCGAGTTACGGTGTTGTTGTAAATACAGTTGCGCTTAAACCAAGTAGCATTGTGTTAACTTGAATCCGCGTATGTTTTGAACGGGACCTGACGTGAGAGGGAGTGTTCAAACTTGGTCGGTCAGACAGATATGCTTACCTTCGTCTAATAGTCCTTGTTCAACTGTTATTATGCGAGTCAGCCACTGCATCAAACTCAATTTGTATCAAAAACCGTGCTTTCTGCAGGATAATAAGTACGTTGATGATTCAATTTTGGCACTAGTCTCTGTGGGTTCTGCAGTTGGCAATGATGCTGTCATGCTCATGCTGGTACGTTGTTGGTTAAATCGGAAGTTTGATTTGTAACTAGAGAGTTTTACCATCCTTGAAAAGTACGAGAGGCACCAGTACATCACCACCAAATTATATATAAAATCTTGATCCGGTACCTCGCCATCAAGTTACATATAGATTCTTGATCATATGTAATTTGGTGATGAGGTACCGATACCTTGGTAACTTTCCAAATATGGTAAAAGCCTGAGTTTTACTAACCTATGTTAGAGTAGCCTAGCTGTCTGTCATTTGGTAACTTGATGTGTATGTCATTGCTCACACTTGCTTGAAACTGAATCATCTGGACCAGCAGTATGATGATTCCCTGCCAACTGTGCTCCTGTTTAGCATTTTGTCAATCAAGTTACCATAAAAAAAGTAGCATACGATGGCCCTTCTTGAAAAGGCAGCTTCCGTGGAAGAACCGAAAGCGGATGGTTTTACCCTTTTGCCAGTAATTCTTATCCGTTTATCGGTAACTGTTAAACCAAAATGCAGAATGAAAACATTTATCAACTTTATGCATCTGTGCTGTCTGTGTGTGTGAAACGTGTTGTAAAAGTACAAGGAAATGAATGGGATTGAGTGGCTTAACTAAGGAGGAGATGGCAATGGAGTCTTGCTTGCAAGCTACACCAAAGACAAAATGGAACTTAACATCTCCTAGAAAGAGGTATAGCTAGCTAGCTAGTTGGTTCCCTCATCAAAATCAGAGGGCGACTTAGTGCTGGGAGTTGCTCCTAACAACCCATGTAGGCCACAGCCATGGCCTTCCTTGTCATTTCTGTCTTGATCTTGAAACTATTGGGCTCCTAGCAATTGGATCTATGTATCACCTCAAAACGTTGCTTGTACACTGCCCCCGTTTTGCAATAAACTAGCCACCTTTCTGCTTGCTTCTAAAATTCTTTTAGTAGTGGGAAGAGCAACCGGTTGTGTAAGTTATATGTACTTTTCTTTAATATAAACATCCCAAGTGCTTTCATCCGTAGGTGTCAAGCGTACTTTTTAGCATAACTAACATGTAAATATGTGTATGTTTTACTTGAAGCAATCCCTTTTAAGTAGGCTCTTTAGCGGCCCCTTAGGGACAGTTCATGCAGTTCAGTTAACTCATTTGGTAGGGGTTTTTTTTTCACATCCAGTTCATTGCAACATAGTTTAAGAGCTGTCGGTGAATAGGGAATCAAACATCAAACTGCAGGGTTGCAAATCTTGCAGAGACTGGTGTGCTCACCAGGCTGGGTTAATCGAGGTGAGCATAACAAGGCTTGGCAGGCATGCAAGTTCAGGCTCCCCATGTGCATGCATGGCGTACGCATATGAAATGATCCAAGTCGATGGCTTTTCACTGCTTCAGTTGCAGGCAACAGATCGAGGGGAGAGTAGGTCCGGCATTAGCTCGCTCGCTTGTGCGATCCATGCAGCCAGGCAGAACTTCCCTTTCTGAAACTGATACTGAACTAGCTCGATCCATATCATACTTCTTCAGAGTACACGTAAGTACTACTAACTGCTCGCAGTCCATGCCGTCTCAGACACCTGCAGGGTAGATTAAATACTGAAGCGTTAGTTATGGCCAACGATGAGACGATATGCTAGATAATTCATATGATAAGTTTCGGCGTCAGTTTTACTGCAAAGGGATATTCATATACACGTCATCTTCTTGGGTAGTACCCGAGTTGGTCGGATGCCTGCAGATAAAAAAAAAACCGCACGCGCGCACATCTTGGAACTTAAAAGGGGTCATGCAAGGGAAGAATTGGACAATGCAAGGCCAGGTATAGCAACATGTAATGTGATCCCTTTCCATTGCTTTCTCTTCTTCTGTCTCTCTCTCTCTCCTTTTAAAAAAACAAGTGTATTCAACCAACGGAAAACTGTATTTGCTCTGGAGTGCTAAGCACACTTCGCCATCATCCGAATACCCTATCAAATCATGATGCTTCATACAGTTAACTTCCCCTTTCTCTGGCTGTTTGACACTATAATTTACAATGCTAATGTATCCGGAATAATTTCATTATGGTGGTCACTCCCGTAAACTTCATATCTAAGGCTCCCGTATTTTATAACTACAAATCAGTTCATTTACAAGAATGAACAACAAAAGTAAAACAGCAAATGCTTCTTTTTCACCACACTGATGAATTCCTCAAAGTAATCGCAAAAGCTCAAAAAAAAAATTACAAATTTTCACGGGCTAAGTCTGCCTGGAACTTTTGCGAAAGATCATATCCCACTAAACATTGGACCGAGTAAAGCCTCTCTTTCACCTTTGACTCAATTTCATGGCCAGTCCATGAATACTCCAGCACAATCGGCCTATGTCGACTCAGACTGCCTGTTGAACTAGTAGTATCACCACTGCGTCTGCACTTGTCGGCTCAGACGGCCCCAAGGCTTGACTTGTCAGTATCAGATACACCTATGTTGCGTAGACACGGACACGTTTGTCCGATACAATACGACACGGACACTAGGTTCACCATTTTCCCAAAAACACCAACAAGACACAGCTATATATATTAATAAAAATAAAATGGCATATGTATATAAATACAACAGAACAGAGAACAAGTCCTGGACATAGGCTTACCTAAACCAAAGAAGGGGTTCCCGCCGGCCGGCCGCTTGGCAAGGAAGTCCTGGAGGAGGAAGATTAAGGAGGCAAGGCGAAAGGCGAGCACTGCCTCCCTTGGACGCGCCCTGGCGGCGGGGCACGGCGAAGAAACGACATGGAGCAGGGGAGTTCTTGGGTGACCAGGCAATCAAGAGAAAAGAGGCTTGACTTGGGCCTTAAAGTGCCTTACTCCCAGTTTCCTCTTCCTGAGCATCAGGTGGGCTGGTCAAATGGCTCATTTAGACGCTGGCACGGTTAGGCCTGGAGAACAGGCTCATAATCTATCTACGGCCCGTTGAGAGCCCACATGGCCCAGCACGCAGCCCGATGATAGGGAATCACATGAATTTCTGCTATAGCTCTGGTACGCCCGCCCAAGAATTGCTTGAGAATTTGTTTGTATCACGACTCAGATGCCAAGTTATTGGCCAAGCCTGAGATTTTGCCATGCATTCCACACCCAATCTGGAAAATGATTACAATTAGAATCCGTTGAATCTTTGCCAAGTGTCAACTTTGGCATAAGCAAGTAATGTAATCCAAAGCTACCCCTTTGGACTCGCTCTCTAGCGTTAATGGACAAGGGGCTAGTGTTAAAGAAATAACTTTACACTTTCAACAGGCCCAACTGTAAGTTATTTATGTGACCGATCGACTTTGTTTGAATTCTGTTTCTAAATATATTTCAAAGTACAATGTGTTGCTTACTGTTAGTATGATTTATGTATAAGTAGCTATTTATGATATTTGCCTCTTAGTAATTCTGAAATTAAAATATTACGTATACTTACAACAATTTCTGTGCCTGCAGTTTAGCTAGTATGAACAAATTGCTGACACCTTTACATTTTGCAGCATTGCAGAGCACTTGTGAAGGCTTATGCGATGAACCCTTTGCTTCACTCGCCAGTACATTTCTTCTTCATACCAGCGCTCATAGTGTTAGCTATGTACAAAACCTCGTCCATCTGGCTGTTTCGGAGCCCTGCTCGTACCGTTATATTGTATTGCAGTGAACTTGCGAAGACACTACAAACGGAGTACCTATAACTCAGAACTGAAGGTGGATAAAATTGCCCTTCGGCTAATTTTATTTTCCCTTTTGGAGAGCAGATTTTTTAGATCATCTAACACGCATAAAGACGCTGTCAACATTGTATTACACATAATGGAGAGACCGCATGGCGTATTCCTTCATCAGAACGAACAGTTAGGACTGAGCAATTATCTAGTGAAAGAGAGAAATTATACTGTTTGGTATTTTTCCCCTCTTTCTTCTTTCCAAGAAAGCTGTTCTCTCCTTTCTTGATCCGCAGCTTTGTTTTTCTCCATGCATCCTTGTGAAGAGCTAAATAACTATGGTACTGTTTTGTCCAAAATATTTGCCTTGCCATCGAGGAATGGATATCATAGTCATGGTCGCCTACCTTTTCCCCTCTTTTCTGGAGCATGATGCCATCCGGCAAACTCCGGCACATTTCAGAACAAGACTTATCGCCATTGAATAAGCACCTAAAAAACACAGCATGATAGAAAGAGGATTCCTGCTTTTCCCTGAGCACGTGAAATCACACACCCAAAAGAACAAAAGAGATCAAAATTCCGGCGCTGTGCCTTTGCTGAGAGCTTACGTAAAAGTGTCAAGAACCAGTTTCGTTTATGACATGCATACCACATCATGCCAATTCCTCTGCTGTTCTTGGTAGTAGATGGTTTTTTTGAAGGAATCTTTGGCACTAGATGATTGATCGCTTTCTGCTTTGCGTTGTATCTTTGACACAACACTACTACACTAGTGAAGTGTAAAGCTTAGGAGCATCTATACTATAGCCTGTAGAACGCAGATAGTTAGGTACGCATCGTATCATACGAGCTGCTGTCCGGGATCTTTCGGGATCTTTTGGACTTCAGGTAGCTCAGTTTAGCGTTGATTTATGATTTTTTTTATTGTAGTTGATTTTATTTTTACTGTAGCTGAGTTAATTTATTTGATATAATTAAATTTTAAAAAATATAAAAATAGGAAAAAAATATATTAGCACATCACAGATAATACAAAAGAATATAGAAAAAAATAAAAGATAAAAAAAGTAGAAACTGAGTTTAAATCGTTTTGAGCGGTGGCTCAACTTGAGAGAATCTTGTGGCGGGACCAAAGCTCGACTCGTGTCAGCGTCGGTCTGCCCGCGGCAAATACTAGCGTCGGTCAGATGACAAAAAATGAAACAACGCGGCAGCGAGACGAAGGCGTCGGGTTCGGTGCAGTGCAATCGACAGATTCCTTCGCCGAAAACGTTGAGAACTCGTTGATTATGGTGACTCGTACTGTCGAAGTGTCTAGTAGGATTTCTAAAGGAATTAGAATTTCTACTTCATTAGGGTTGTTTATGAAGAACACAAACAACTAAGCATCAAAGAAAAAAAATCATCCGTCTAAAGCTTGAGATGCACAAGATAATCAGTGATTAGATTATTTTTTAGCACTAATTTTTTTATATAAGACAAGAATTCAAAAGTTCTAAAAGATTCGAGTGTTACGATAGAACAACAATCTCTTATATTCTTTTAAGGTTATGCTTAAGAGATTTACGATTATCTTCATCAAATTTTTTTCTCAACGTCATTATTTTAGTTTTTTTATAAGATTCATTTTCTTGTTTTCGATATCATGTACGTTTATACTATATTTCATAAATTATAATTTAATTTAAGAGCTGTTACGTATAAAAAGGGCTAGACATTGAAACACTTCCGTGTCACGGGCCCGAAGAACCAGATGCGTTGTGGTTATTGAGAGAACTTCCCTGTACTAGCCGGAAGAACCAGATGCATCGTGGTGAGCGAGAGAACTTCCCTGTCACCAGCCTGAAGAACCAGATGCATCGTGGTGAGAGTGTGTGTGTGTGTGACATGGATGTTGAACTGATGAGAGGGAATCACTGTTGCACGGTTCCGATGCTGACATGCACTCGAATGATTGGGGCGACGGCAATCGTATTGTTCTTGAGTACGAGAGTAATACATCTGAATTATTGGAAGAAAAAATGGATTCTTGAAATCGGTAGATTAAATATGGGGAAACGAGAGCAAGGTTATTGATTTGCACGGTTATTTGTTGTCATTATTCGTTGTTGACCATTCATTTGACAGCGACAATTCCAGATTGTTTGATGCAATACGTGTGTTATGAGTACGGCGACGTAGATGTTGACAGTGGTCCTGTAAGAAATTTGGCATTTTTTTATGGAGCGAATGAACGAGCTGGAGAATGTTAAGTTTGATTTCATCTTTATGTTAAAGTTGTCAGCAGCTGTAGCACATAGCTATTCTATTTTTCTATAGCTTCGTTCGTAGAATCAGATTAATCTGTTTTGCACACACTTTGGAAATAAAATAAACAGGGACAAAGAATAACGAAATCACATGATTGACAACTGCCTCGTTCGCTGAAATTAGTACCTGGAAGTGGCCTAGCAAAACATCAGCTCTAATACAACGAAACATGCCTGAAATCTTTGCAAGTCTCTTCACGTCCCGTTTAAGGCTCTGCAAATTTCTTGGTTCCTTTTGTTACACTAAAAACGTTCACGTAAAAAACAAGTTCTACCTATTCGGATTTGTGTTAACTAAACAACAAAGCAATAATATGATACAGCCTTGCAAATACAGGCTATATTCCTCAGCAACATGTCAGGTCATGCAACAGCACAGTAAGGAACTAATCAAAGAACTCCTTTCCCGGCTTCCAGTTGATCACAGATGAACGTAAGTTATCTCCACCTCATACCAAACTCCAGGACAGTTTCACATCCAAGAAAGAAGATGATAAATGAGCCCCTGATATAAGGCATTCAGAAAAAAAATTATGGACGAAGATTTCAGACATGGCTGATACCAGCGATTCGTATCTCAGCTACCAAGACAATTAAATAGCTATGAGTGACAATGAATATCTTTTACCAGGAGCATCACAATACATTCGGCACTTGGTTATGTTCAGATAACAACATTATACATGTGCTTGATTGCAAAAAATTGAGAACAGAAAATACTTTTAAACTTTAGGGCCAGACACTGAAACAAGAACTCAGTAAAGAAAAGGCGGATGCTACAATTAAAGACTGTATTTATAAAAGGTACTGTGATATAGAAGGCTCTGCTTATTCAAATTATAGTACCA
Source organism: Melocanna baccifera (assembly GCA_036346265.1). Taxonomy (NCBI): domain Eukaryota; kingdom Viridiplantae; phylum Streptophyta; class Magnoliopsida; order Poales; family Poaceae; genus Melocanna; species Melocanna baccifera. The sequence goes on from CM070678.1 coordinate 9,810,522, forward strand.
AAACAAAAACCCCTTTCAGAAAGGGAAGTACGGTAAACAAAAAGGCAGGTATCTTGGGAGTAACCCCTGCTCCTGATCCAGATCAGCATAAAATACAATTTGCAGAAGTCGAAGCTAGTGAAAATCATATCACATATGATCTATGCGCTCTGCATCAGCTGCAAGGCCTCAATTTCTGTGGGCAGTGACGGGATCGCCCCTTTCTTTGTGGTGGTGATTGCTCCACATGCATTGGCAAATTTAATCGCCTCCTCAAGCCTCTTCTGATCCTACACAATCAGCAGACATCAAATTAGCTTCTCATCCAACCACCTACTTCTGTGACACAGTAATACCATATGAAGGGTTTGTGGGCCAACTCACTTGCAATGATGATGGATCTTGGACAATCTTTCGGAGCAGAGCACCAACGAATGCATCACCCGCACCTGTTGTATCAACTTGTTGTACCTTGTAGGATGGCACAACTCCATGGAAATCCTACAATCAATATAACAAACTTCAAGTCTCAACTACAGCATAAGCTTCAAGAATCAATGGTCGCTGTGCAAGTTCAATACTAAAATGCATACTTAGCAAAGCCAGAACCAAATGAAGTTTTGATTTGAACAGAAAGAGAACGATCAGCAATAAAATAACCAATTCATCAGACAATAAATTGCACAAACTTATAAAGCATACCGTGGCATAGTACTTGCACCCTTGATCTCCAAGGGTCACCAGGAGAAGCTTCATGGTAGGGCGCCACAGCTGCATGACAACATCGTCCTCCACTGAGTCGATGCCAGTCAAGAACTCAAGCTCGACCTCGCTGACCTTGACAATGTCTGCCTGGTCCCAGATGCTCAAGATCTGGGTGCGGGCCTCCTCACGGGATGGCCACAATGCCTCCCTCAGGTTCGGGTCATAGGAGAGCAGCACACCAGCCTCTTTGGCAATCTCCATGGCACGCAGATGTGTTGACCGGCAAGGCTCAGCAATCAAGCTTATTGATCCATAGTGGAAAACTGCAGCCTGAGTACATTGTAACTTATGAGATATTTTCCCAAATGAAATAACAGTGCAATACTGCAATTTTGGTTACAAATCTGGGGTTCAAATCTGAGCCATATCATGGTAATTGCGCACATTTTCTAATAAATTCTACACATAAAGACACAAACTTTAACCAAATTTCTGATAAGCACTACAAAATTGAATCATCTAGCTGCGTCTGATAAGCAGCATAATCCTATATCAAAATTGAATTCTACAGATAGGGGTAAAAAACGGAACACCTTTTTTTTTACCAAATTCATATCAAACAAACTATCTGACATCCATAGTTCTGCCTTGCGTCTGAGTACCACACACCAAACATGCAAGCGTTTTCCCAGAATTACTGAACTATCTGACATCAGTTGACATGCTCACAATTGCTGTGCACTACAAAGAAACAAACTTCCCGTTGGACTCCATTAATAGACGACATGGGCTAAAGACCCCTACTTGGCCGGCTCACGCCGATGGATCGAAGAACTCACAAGTTTGACTTATTTCATAACGGTTCTCCTTTGGATTACTTATTTGTCTGGCCCCATTTTTATGCATGTAAGGATGAATCACAGAAGCCACATGACCGGATCCAGGAAAAGAACAAGTAGCCAACTAGAACGCACAACAAGATCCGACCAAAACCAGCACGCAAGGCGCCTCCTTTGCTAAGGAATATCTGGATTCCTCGGGAAGATTCAACACCAAAGCATCCGAATTACACGAAAGGAAAAGGACACCTTTAGGTGTAGAAAACAAGAATAAGACCAAGAAAATTTCAGCCGCCGCAACCTAAAGCGCACCAAATCAGTACAAGAAACCTAGCGCTCGCGTTCAGATCCAAGAATCGAATCAATAAACGGGCCAAAGATTCTATGATGCTCGATGGAATCGAGTCGAGCTACTTCCCCAGATCAAATTACCACCAAGATTGTGCTATGCATACCCTCTTGATGAGCTCGACGTTGAGCTCGTCGGCGGTGAGGAGCATGTCGGCGCTGGGGTTGCGGTAGAACATGAACTCGCGCTCCCCGTCGGCGCGCAGCGTGACGAAGGCGAGCGCGGTGCGAGCCCCGGCGTCGAAGACCACGCCGCCGCCGTCGACGCCGTTGTCGCGGAGGATGGCCGCGAGCATCCGTCCGAACTCGTCGTCTCCGAGCTTGCCGACGAACGCCGCCCCGCCGCCGAGCCGCGCGACCGCGATGGCCACGTTGGCCGGCGCGCCGCCGGGGGCCTTGAGGAACGCCGGCGCCTCCGCCAGCGACACGCCCGCCACCGTCGGCACGAAGTCTATCAGCATCTCCCCAAAGCTCACCACGAGCTCGCCCCGCCCCGCCATTGCCCCCCACAAGAGCAGAGCGCGCACAGACACAAGAGGCGGAGGAAGAGAGAGATACAGAGAGGGGGATGTGTGTGCGTGTGGGGATTTTCTTTGGTGAGGCGGGCGCTTATATAGAGAAGAGAAGAGACGCGTAACTTGCACAGCTACCAACGAGTAAAATTTCTGGAATCATACCTTGGAATAGAATGGTGCGTGAAATTTCCAGTTTCTATATCATCTGAAGCAGGAAGAAGATCTCGTCTCATCCTCCTACATGGCAGATGTCATCCACAACTCTCAGTTAAGGAATTGAAGTGCACCAAGATCGCTTTTCTTTCTGCTAACCTAATACGTTGATTTTTGGAATAATTCCATTTTCTACTAAATGGTGCTCTTTTTTCTTTTTGCTATTGAGTATTCTAACTTTCTAACTAACAAGTGAGGTCTAGGCACACACACGTACTATCTTTGACAAAATTACTCTAGACCACTAGGAAAACGATATTTTCTCTCGATGCCTTGGTGCAAACGGTTTGCACCGCATTCAATCCGCTTCCTTTAAAAGTACATGTGATAAATTCAACCGTCATAAATTTTTTTAGAAAAATGACTACTTGATATTTCACGTAGAGTACTAATAAGCTAATTAATGGTTAGGATTCTTTTGTTCAGCTTTTGATTTACGTTACAGTAACTAGTTTTTAAATATATTTTTTAAGATAAAATCTATAAATCGATTACAATAAATATTATATTGAATTCATCTATATCAATTAAAAACATATATATGTATCTCTTTGTATTATCTTTTATAAACAGTCAAAATTAAAAAATTTAAATAAAAATTAGAAATTAAAATAACCCATCCAATATCTAACAATAACGAACAGAAGCATTGTCATGGTAGCCTGTCAGCCTGATAGGTGGCCACCAAAAACTCATAGCTTACTTGCATTTGGTTCCCGTCCAGGGGTTCGTCTCGCGTTCGTGCGGAGTACTTAACCCCAAAGTATGTACGAAGGAAACAACCGTCCAGCTGGAATCCGGGCCCAGTCCGGCTGGGTCCAACGTGTCATCGACTAGGGGCCCAACCGCAAGACAAGGAGAAAGCAAACGCGCACGCGCCCACCGACAGCGACCCAACGACGAAAGAGCGGCCGAAGCCGCCGAGGACTCGTCGGTCAATCCCCGTGGGTCTCCCCAGCTGTCCCAGAGCGGGGCCCACGTTTCAGCGAGCCATGAGATTCGGAGTGGGCGCTGATGGTGACGTGGCTACCTGTCTCGTTACGTAGTGGCTGGCTACGCGGACACGGGCTCCTGCACCCACGCTCGACGAGCACATTGTTTTGTTTTTTTGCCTATTTTTGGAGCTTCCTTTGCCTGTGCTGATTTAGCCTGTCTCTCCGGTGAACTAGCAAGTGGTGTTTAGAATGTTCTTTTCAACACAATTACGCAATCAATCAACCACCGAGAGACACAATAAATCAATAACAAGGGAGACACCGATTAAGAGAAAACACCAGGGAAAGCTATCTTTTATTAATTCTCTGATCTCTAATCTCATTACATAGTACATTGGCATCTCTTTTATAGACTAAGCTCATCAGGGGCAATTCTGGTATTTACCCACACTAGAACCTTCTAGATTTCACAACACTTTCCCTTAGGCGAATACCACGGTATGCATATGTCTCATTAAAAACTCCTCCCAAAAACCCAATGGAAAAAAAAGAGATGGAGAAAAAAGTACATCGCATCCATTTCTTGTGACACACTATTTGCCTCATTAAAAACCTTTGCATAAAAAAAATTCAGAAAAACTCACAAAGAGAAAAAAAGTACAACATTAGATCTTCAGAATCATATAAGACTTTCAGTCTTAAATAAGAACTATAGTTCAGAGATTTACTCCCTCTGAATCTTGCAACTCACTAAGTCGCCTTATCCCTATGTCTCGCATGCGCTTCTGGAAGATAGAGGCTGGGAGAGATTTTGTGAATATATCTGCTAGATTATCACAAGACTTAGTTGCCCGTGAGGATAAAAGAATTTAAGAGTAATATACTTCTGGTATTACTTTTATCATAGTCCATTTGCATCACAAATTATATTTCCTTCATAGATAATACTGAGGGTCATCAATGGTGTTGGTACCACATAACTTCTGGATATGGCTAATCATCCACCAAAACCAAATACATTCTAGTGAGACTTTATACCATCATATGCATATGCCTTATTAAAAACTTATTCCAAAAAACTCAGTGGAAAAAAAAGGAATGGAGAAAAGAGTACATAGCACACATTAAATTGTATTGTAGTTGTTGCCTCATTAAAACCCTTCAAGCAAGAAAACCCAATGGGAAAAACTTGCTAAAAGAAAACGAGTACAACACTTATCTTCAGGACTTAAAAACTATCTTCGGGATTTATTCTGGTCTTCAAGACCTTTATCATGTCTATCGATTAGACTTATATCGAGAGGTGGTAAAACCTTCAAGGTCATGATCATCAAGTCAATACCTTCTAGGTCTGACTAAAGTTGAGATTTTCTGAATCTCATGCATAACTATAAAAGTTTAGCATATGCTCCCATGAAGACTACTTTTGGTGAAATCTTATTATTCCAATGCCTTAATACATTTTAAGAAATGAATACAATCCAGTATATTTATCCTGACCAGGATATGGCGATAATCAATTGCAATACCACATTTCTTCGGGATGTGACTTATCAAAACCTTCCAGGGTTTTAATATTTATCAACTATCTTTGAGTAGTACCATATGACCAAAAATCTGTTATACAAAACTAAAAGTATGGTCATACCACCATAGAATCAATGTAACCAGTCTTAATTTTTGCACTTAGGGGATTAACAAATTTTTCATTAACGCCAATATATATGGTACCTTTATGGTAATAGAGGATATTGCCATTCCATTAGCTTCTGGTAGGAGATGCACTTCATATGTGCTTATGTGGCGAACTTTTGGTTTTTAGCATCCTCATTTCATTTCCTCGGGTCTTGGATGGGTCCTTATCCACTTCTACGGATCGTATAATCGTTAGTCCGGTTGGCTTCGTCTCACTACATGGGCCTCATCATTCGGCAGAAAAAGAAGCCCACAACCAATTTTATTTTACCGACTTACCTTACACAGTAGAAAACCGAGTTGCAGTGCCATTTTACCCCCATGGACTTTTAGTCCACCAGATAAAAGCCCATTTTTACCAAGCCTGAGGAGAGTATGAGAGAGAGAGAGCAAAGGGGATAAGATCAATGCACAGCTAGCCAGGCAAGTGGGGAGAAGAGATATGACCAAGCAAGCCAACCACACAAACCTCTCACTCCCCACTCCCATTGCTTCCCACAACCAAGAGCAAGCAAGCGCCACATTGCTTTGCATCCCACAGCCAGACCACAAGAACAAAGCTAGGAGAATCACCAAGTCTTTAGCCACACACAGAGAGGCAGTGAGGGAGAGGGAGCTAGGAGGTGAGGAGCTCAAGAAGTCGAGGAAGACGAAGGAGCGAGGACCATGACCAAGACGACCTAGAACAACCGGAGCCAAAGAAGGACCGGAGGCAACTAAGGTAAAGCGAGCTGATTCCCGGAAGGGCCGTGAAGCAACCTGTCGGATCGTATACAGCAATCAAAGGGAGGTGAATGATTATCGCCGCTTATTGACACCTAAAAACAAATATCAAATACGACCACCGGTACATGTAGTCATAATCTCCTTCTACTCGAAGACTTCAGCCGCTTGAACGTTTCGATCGCTCGAACGAGTACTCGTCGGAGACCGAAGAACAATGATACTCAGAAAACACGTCGCCGATGCCAACAAAACTTTTCTTGGAATATATTTAATCTATTATTTCTGTATCATAGATGTGGTTACAAAGTGCCTTCACAGCAACCCTAAAAACTCTCTTGATGAAAGCCCTCCAAAAACCTACACAACAACTATACCTGCCAGCCCTTAGCCTCTCTTACTTTTATAGTCCGATTCAGAGTATTCAGAGATGAGTCGCACTGTGGAAGTCGACCATCTGGGCTGAAGGAATCGACCAGATCGCTCCATACCTTTTGGCTAAGTTGTATCGCATGGCTGTGGGCTGGGCTTGTTACTATTTACCGTTTATTGTCGTTACTATTCACCGTCAGCTCCATTTACCTATTACCTGCCGCTGGAACAGCTGTGCTGTCATTGCGTGGGATCGGCACACTCCTTATAAGCCGCCCTGGATGTAATACCCAACTTATCTATGAAATGAAACCCTAATAGTATCTACTTTACCCTTGTGTTCCTGCCTTTCTCTTCCGTTCCTTTCTTTGCATTACTTTTCCCCAAAAATCTACTTCGGTATTAATCTGAAATCGATTTGATTTGATCCCCAATTCCGCGGGTCTGACAAAAGTGCAGCGGCTGCTATTAATCAGAAACGCCGGATTCTGAACTCGCTAAGATATACAACATGCCCCAGCAATTCTGACTTCACTTGCACCGATTTCATGAAGGGAAGAAACAAACTGCTAGCTCATTCTCTGCTGTTCTTGACCTCGTCGTTCAGAAGCAACTACAGAGAAAAGCTGGTATTAATCTATTGTTGGCCGACACGGGCGGATCTAACGTTGTTTTAACCATCCTACATCGGGCTTGATCTAACGGTTCACAAAACCTGCGGAAGACCAGAAACCAGAGGGCAGAAATATCTGAATCCGCATGCCTCGCCAGCTTGTGTCGCTACTTGGTTTAATTTTCAGAGACCGGCATGTCTCCGGTATCGCGCGCAAATGGGAGTCTCATGGGGATCGTAACCTGACATGTTCCCAGTACCATAGAAAAAGATGCTGCTGCTTGCCCTACGCTTGTTATATACAGAGAATGCAGACGATAAACCGAACCAACTAACGTTGGAGTTGGACGCATGGCTCATTCTCAAGTGATGATATGTTATCAGGAAAAAAGGATTCCCAAGGAAGCAGAGAGAAAAAAAATACATGTATACGAAAATTGTAAATTGTAAATACCAGTATAGTACCACATGCCATACCATCGCATGGGCTTTCCGTATTCTCTTACGGCCTGGTGCTTCGATTGGGCCCATTAAGCGGCCCACTTTTGCCAACGAAATTTCCATCGAACAGGGGCTCCTTTGGATAAACGAGAAAGAGAGCGGGGGGAAGGCGGAAAGGGCACTGCCGCTAGTCGTCGTCGTCCTCGCCGTGGTGCTCGCGAGTCGCGACAGCTCGAAATCCTACGTTGGTCGGGGCGGTCGAGGAGGACAGGAGAGATGGTTCGATCTATTTCCGTCGCGTCGGCCGTCGCCTTTGTGCTCGTGTGCTGCTCGGGGCTCTGCCGCGGCGGCAAGCGGCTCGGGGCGAGGGAGTGCGAGGAGCTGGGTTTCACCGGCCTCGCCCTCTGCTCCGACTGCAACGCCCTCGCCGAGTTCTTCAAGGACCAAGGTACGGCCCTGTCGTCCTCTGGCATTTAACTGCTGTCTTTCCTATTGATAGGATTCGCGATCTGAACCGGGGAAGGCGTAGGAGCCATTCGGATGCGTTTTTTTAAGCTTAACTAATTTGGAATGTGAAATTTGTGAGGAGTGTCCTGGATCGAAATGTTCACTAGTTTGCTGTTGCATCTGGGAGATTGGCTCGCGTTGTACGTGCTCTGTTTTTTTTTCATACAAATTAATCCAAGGAACCCAAATTGGAGTGGGAAGATAGGAGTTTTAGACCAGAGAGCAATGCCCAGTTTAATTAAGAAAGCTCAAAGTCCATTCCAAAGAAGTGTTAGCGGCCAATGATTCGCCTTTGAAGTATAAACTGGGGATTGGTGGATTTGAGATATGCTCTTTTTTGTGATTGAAGCTCGGGATGGGCTCCAAAACTGGGATATTGTCAATTTGGGTGTTAGGGACGGGGCCAGGGGGCACAACCCATTAGGACTGCAGACAAGGAGGGGCAGGAACATATCTTCATATTAGGGATAGTTAGATGTATATTTTTATATTAGAAATTGTTAGATGCATATCTTCATATTTGGATAATAAAGATATTATCTTATGCTTAGTGATTGGTTGCATTAGATAAGATAGTTTCTATATTGTTAGGGGCTAACATCATCTATATAAAGAGAGGAGTCGCACCATTCTAATTAAGCAATAAGGAGTTATTCTAATCTCTCCCCCAAGTTCTTCCCAGTCCATAATCTCCCCTTTCCCCTAAAGCCTCTTCCCTTCGGCCGTGCCGTCCTGACTATTTTCTGTACGGTATTTACCCCCGTTACGAGCTAAGATTCATAACAACTTGGTATTGTATGGATTTTGTTGCTAAAGATATCAAAGCCACAAATGCCACCTTCAACAAGCTGAACGCCAGTCTTGCCAACATGTTGGCCACATTGGTGGACATCGTGGCTATGGTGGCCTAGCTGATGGAAAAGGAGGAGAAAAAGAAGGCATGTGCAGTCGTTGCTGCGCGATTTGCGTCGGCACCACCTCCGCTGCCACTGACAACGCTTCTCTCAGTCTCATTGCCCGTGGTTGTGCTAATGGCGCCCTCGCCGAGGAAGAAGAAGGCCGCTATCTAGCAGCCAGCCTCTCCATGTGGGCAGCTGACACCATGCCTTTGGAGGTGTGGAACGCGGCGGGTCACATGTGGGAGGTTGCAACGCCGTCTCGTCTCTCACCCATCTGTTGCACCTCATGATGGAAAGGTCAACAACACTGCCCTGTGCTAGCTCTCTTCATCGGGCAGCGTTAAGGTTCACACGCCTTCGCTGTCAACTGCTGTCGGCTGCCTACTATGCACTAATGCAAGCCGTCGCGACCACTCGTCTCAGTATAGCTTCCAAGGGTTGCTGCCATGGCCACCACTACAGCTCGAGGATAGTTGTCGTGAAAGGAGGGTGAAGTGTTAGGGACGTGGGCCAAGGGGCACAACCCATTAGGGGCTGCACGCAAGGAGGGGCAGCAACATATCTTCATATTAGGGATAGTTAGATGTATATCTTCATATTAGGAATAATTAGATGCATATCTTCATATTAGGAATGATTGGATGCATATATTCATATTTGGATAGTATATATATTATTTTATGCTTAGTGATTGGTTGCATTAGATAAGATAGTTTCCATATTGTTAGGGGCTATTCTATATTATTAGGGGCTAACCTCATTTATATAAAGAGAGGAGCCACAGTCTCTCCCCCAAGTTCTTCTTCCTAGTCCATGATCTCCCTTTCTCCTAAAGCCTCCTCCCGTCAGCCGTGCTGTCCTGGCCATCTTCTGTACGATATTTACCCTGTTATGAACTAAAGGTTCATAACATTGGGGCATGGTTATTGAGGTGTCGCTACATCGGTGATATATCGTTGCCATATCACTGTGGCGGACTGGAGGGCCATGCCGTCCGGACAGCATGGAGCTACGTTGATCTGGTCGCCGCCGCTGGCCTCATCTAGCCTCTCCGCCGCCGTTATCTCCGGATCCAGCACTCTCTGCTCTGATCCAGATGCCAGTCGGCCTCCTTGCAAGCCACCGCCATGGGCTCTCGCATCTCACTGCGACGACGAGCTCAGGGGAGACCGGATCTGTCTTCACCGGCTAGGATCTGACGATCCCCATCGCCGCCAGCCTCTAAACGCCTGGACGCCGGCGGCAACCTCCTCTTTGCGCCTGGCCCGCCGCCGTTGACCTCCTCTTTGGAGTCGAGAAGGGAGGCGTATAGCCGCAGGGGAGGTAGGGCGGAGGAAGGGGGGTAGGCGGCGCTAGCACCGCCCTCGGTGCTGGTAGCCGCGTGGGAGGCAGAAACGACGGCCGGATGTGGTCACCGGTGGTCCTCGCCGACGCTAGGGGTGACGCCGGCGAAGAGGAAGGGGTTGTGCGTGGAGGGGTTGGGGTGGCGGTGGCAGCTATGGAGGAGAGAGGGAGTGGAGGAGGCTAGGGTTAGATTTATATAGGATTTGAGGATTTGATATGGGACATTGATCTCCATCAAATGGTCTAAAATCTAACTAATTTTCTTGAACATTGGTTATAAAATTTGATGACTCGATCTGGGATGTTGGATCTCCATTGGATGGTCTAAAATCTGACTACTTTTTGTTGGCCACGCCGCAGGACGTGGTGAGTATGGCGTCGCCACGCCGTGCGCCATAAGCGATATTATTGTGTGAAGGTGGTGAGTCGCCGCGCCTCGCTGCACCGCCTTAATAACCATGCATTGGGGGCCTGGGGTTGGTAGGCGACTGTCTAAATTGAAGTGTTGGTTCCATCCTCAGCTCACTGTTGTAGTCTTGTAGATCAGGGTGGTGTTGATTATGAAATGTCCCTATTTTGTTTACCGTTTGTTCCTGTTGTTTTGATTAGTTTGCCTAGAAGCATGCCTGAATCTAGTTGGATTGGAATGCTCATTCCTGTTGTCAATTCAATTCATTGTTTGGAGGACAAATACTTTATCAAGTTTGGCCATTGCTTGTCTGGATGAAATCGTTTGTTCAGTTGCTCTGTTAAGATTCAGTTGCTGTCTGTTGGTGAAGCAACTAAGGGTGGATTTATTTTTTCTCATCACTCGTGCTAGTTGCCTAGTTATCACCTGAGTGTTTTTTGCAACTTATTAGTTGTTTGGTTGCAGAGCTGGTGGAGGATTGTCGTAAGTGTTGCACTGATGATTCAGATGATTCTATCAGCAAGGTATGAATATCCATGAATTTCCAATTTGCTAAAGGCAACAACTGTTTTTACTTCTTATAAGGTGCAATTTTAATTCTTTTTTTTTGGATTTAAGTGCATTCTTATAAGGTGCAATTTTAATCCTTCTTTTTTTTTTGATTTAAGTGCATTTTCTGCTGAATTCTGACTATCATTTGATTTATGTGAACTAGCAGAGTGGCCCGCGCATTTGCACTGCTAGCCTCAATATGTTTTTTGGGATTTCATATAAGACATTGGTCTTTCACGAAATTGAAATTGAGAGCATTATTGATTACCTATAATTTAATGTTTGAATAGAACTAACCTAGGTACTATGCCATTGAAATTGTGTCATATAGCCTTTATATCAAAATCTAGCTAGTATATACTCTAGTTCCCCAACTGTAGAGGCTGAACATGGGACCTAAAAAACATCCATGTTGCTGCTTTATAATCTTAGCCACCCTACTTCTCCACCAGGTAGCTGCCACCTCATTAGCTAATTCACATGTTCCTTTAGATTGCGTGCCATTCCCCTGTCATTAACTGGAGTTGTGCGAGTTAGCTCTATATCCAGTTATCCACTGTTTAATTTTTTACTATTGCCTTCCTATCGCTCGTCGTAAAAGTATAGTATTACAAATTCCATGTGAAACTTTTTAAAATAATGGTACCTAGCTATTAAAACTATGCCATTATAATATGGTATTATAACTAATGGTGTTGATCATTTTCTTTTCCCACCGATTATTGTAGTAATTTCTAGCTTGTGAGAGCGAATACGGTGGCTTCTTTTAATATCAGCACATTTGTGAATATGAGAATATCTACTTGATCCAATCGATATCTAAAGATAGCCTAACTACTATGCTATTATTAGCTCTCCTATTCCTTTCATGTGTTGCTCGGTAGCAATATGCTTTGCTAGGCGAAATTTAACTGTAGTTATTCTTATTGCGTGCTATAGAAAAAAAAGACATAACTAGTTGTGTTGATGTAAAAGCTAGGGGAAAACATGGCATTTTGTGTTGTATGCAAAACATCAATCAAAAGTGTATAGTAGTTAGAGGCAATTTAAAGCAAATCAATCAAAAGTGTATAGTAGTTGTGGAATCACTCATCATTGTCAAATTTCTAATCGTGGGATCTTTTTGTCTCCTACTACAGTATATATAGATTGTCGTATGTACACATATGGAGCATTAAAGTTCTAATTGTTATCGAAGTGTATGATCTATCTTTAGTGGATTGATCTGCACCATTATAATTTCGGCCCACCTTCAATAGACAGTGTAGACCTTTCTCTTTTTTTTTTTCTTCCGATTAACGTGTTAATTTCTACCCCTTCAGAGCGAACATGATAACTTCTTTTAACTTTGTTTTAATAAGATAATGTTTGGATCTTCACGATTTAGTTGTCATCTCTTAATATTTTCAGCTTGCTCTTTAGGCTAGACTGGTAAGATGTATTCAAGATTGAGCTTGAGAATGAGAACTTAAAATTTTAAAAGTACCAAATAGCAATTTATTTACATTGGATGTAATTCTTGAACTTGTTATCTAGGCTACACTAGACTTTTAGGATGTTTTCACGGCTGAACTTGAGTTTTAGTAGTACCACATAGCAGCTTACTTCCACTGGATATAATATCTGACTGTTTGCTATTGCAGCTCACATTCTCTGGTGCAATTATTGAGGTGTGCATGAGAAAGTTGGTGTTTTATCCAGAAGTTGTTGGCTTCCTGGAAGAAGATAAAGATGACTTCCCTTACGTAGAAGCCCGTTATGCCTATGGCTCTCCACCAAAGCTCATAATGCTTGATGACAAGGGTGAACAGAAGGAAACCATAAGGCATGTACTTCACTCGAGAATAAGAATCTGATTAACATAGTTACATGGATATATGTAAAGCTGTCTACCATGTTGCGTTTGATTACTAAAACCAAGTGAACTTGCAGGATCGACAACTGGAAGCGGGAGCATATTAGGCAATTTCTCAAAGAGAAGGTGAAGCCAGGGAAATCAGACATCTGAATAACTGCTTAATAGTTCCTACCCTTGTGAGTTTGTGTTATCAGCTATGGTTCCCGGCTAGCTGATGCTAGGGTAAACCCTACGGAGTTTGTTTGATTCTTTGCAAGCAAACCCGCCGTCCATTGGAGATCTGCGCCCAATTCACAACAGCATGTGTACACCTCAACTGTTTTAACTAGAGAACTCGCTATTTATGGCTTGCATAACGTCAAGGCAGCTGATACTGTGGTGCTTGAAAAGTTTCTCTTAACTGTGGCTCTCCTAGTTCTTAGGAGGTGCTCGTTTTTAGCGATAGTTTCTGGCTTTTGGTTGAAATTTCACTGTAGTTGGATTTTTTTTACTGTAGCTGATTTGACTTTTTGGACATAATTAATTTTTTAAAAATGTAAAAATAAAAAAAACGTGTTAACCCATTCGGGACAATACAAAGGAACACGGAAAAAAAGAAAATACAAAAAAACCTAAAATATCTAAAAATTTCAGAAAAAAGACGAAATACTGAATAGTGAAAAAAAGCAGAAGCTAAAAGCAGAAGTTGAAAAAAAGCCGAAACGAACGGGACAGTTGCTGTAACGTAGGTGTTTCCCTGAGCTTTACCTCAATAAGTAGTGCTGTAAAGGGATGCGGAATTATACCACCGTTGGTGTGGGCGGTGCTTTGACTGCTTACAAGCATCTACACGTTTCGTACCCGAACGGCGGAACGGCCATAACAGTGGGCGGCGCTGGAAGCGGAGAGGCCATCGGCGAGCCATGGTAGAGCGGTGTTGGCAAGGATGACAGGGCGGGCGCAACGCAGCCGCAGGGCAACGAACGATCGTGATTTCACGGCCAGTACTTCAGTCCAAAGCCTAGGGCAAGTCAACCATCAGCGCTCTTCAAATGATACATGCACAGAATAACAACTTCGTGAAAGCGCTCAAGGAACCAGATTTTAATGGCGATCATGGGCTGTTCTTTTATTTCGGATAGAGATGTGTCGTCTTGCATCTGTAGCTGTGAAAGGTAACTCTCATATGTACAGTTGAGCTTCACGAGGGTTGCTCTCGCTACTCCAATCTAAATCGCCTACATCTTTTAGGGGAAAAACCAAATGTGTTGCACAAGATCCAAGCAAAGGGAAGCGTTGCTTCACAAGCTTCATCTTTCTCTGTGGGTGGTGCTAGCAGTCTAGCACCAAGACGGTGTTCAGTTTGCACGCCCAGTATGCTTCAAGGTCCAGGTGAGTCCCTACACCTGGAGAGAGAGCACCAATCTGATAAGTTAAATTGTCTTCCTTCTGGAATAAGTTGCACATGCCTTCATGCAAACAACAGAGACTACAGAAGAATAGCACTGGACAGCATGGTGAAAGAAACCAAAGGAGCTCAACTGAGCAGAACTAGATTCCAGCAGAAATATTTTAAGAACACCAAAGGATTGTTTTGAGTGAGGGCTGCAGGCATCAATTTGTGCAGACAATTTCACATATATAAAGCCTAGGTCTTTACATGGTAGAAAGCTAAACGTGACATCATGCCACTGTCAATATAAGAGACTTCAAATCATGTTTTACCTTATATGTACTGTTACTACTATCTGTGAATTGTTCTTGCTACTAGATCATTTCATTACGAACATAAGATGTTGCGTGCTATACAGAATAATGTGGTTCAAATTTCAGACTTTGGAAACGTCCCTACCCCCATTATTCACAAAAGCACAAGTTCACAAAATGATGATATATTAGAAATGGCCATCTTAATTTGGGCTGCTTAATAGATCTTGACAAAGGTGTTAGTAAGTTTTGCTTGTATCTGCATTGGTAGGAAAGGAAGTATACCTGTCTTCGCCTCCGGTGTTGAAAAGAGTAGCAAGAGCGTGCTATAACATAACATGGAAGAAAGAATCCTGCGAACTGAAGAGATGCCTGAAATGAATGAAAGATTTAGTGTCCTGTATGCATAGTGCCAGATGAAAAAGAAAAAGATTTCAGTTCTGCAAATCCTAAACAGCCTGAGCCAAAAAAGGGAGCAGAATAATCAAGCTCCACTGCTTTGTACTTCCAACAAAAGCATAAGTAAATTCTGAACGAAGAAAATCCTAGCCAATAAAACAGTATGAAAACAAATCCATCTCAGGTATTGTCGTCCCGTTGCACCAACTAATGTATACGATTTTCATCAGTTAATTACTTTCAACATTAGAACACTTAAACAGAAGGCAGGTCATATCATTTTAGCAGAACAAGTTAACAGCATAATATTGACAGTCTTAAAAAGTAAAAACCCATAATATTGAGATAAATAGACTAGGTATGTTGAACTCACACTGAACAACACTGTTGCATCTTGTAGCATGGTAACATCTCTCACGATCACGATTACATGACGCACAAGCAAAAGGAACATCAACTGCAGCAAAATCAACATTAGTCTCCACCCTCCAGCACTAATAAAAATAGGCTTACTAAGAAAATGTTTCTTTAACATACAATTAAAGCAATAGTTCGGCAGCATGTGACGCCACTCGAATTTGAAGATGCACAATCCTCAAATTCAGCTTGTAGCAGCTGCTGCTCTGCGATGGCAATCGCTAGAAAATGGGAATTGTGGGGATCAATTCGTCCAACCCAGCTTTGCCTGGTTATAAACAAATAGTCATCACTTCAGAATATCTACTTTAGAAAGTTCAAAGGAAGTTCAGAAGCCAGAGTATCAGCATCTGCATTGCTATGGAAAAATCGAGGGAAACCAATAGCGGTATGGATCGTGTTCTTCAATCAACAGTATACCTGATTTCCACAATTTCAACAAAGGATGAAGGATTATAGAAGTAAGTACCTAAGATCCATGTCCATTTCATCTGAACAACATTTGGTTGGAGGGAGGACGTAGTTTGGGGAGTAAACCTGTAGGAACAAAAGAAACAAAAATCAAATCTGAAAGGCTCCATTGGCAAGAACAGAATACAGTAAAATCAGAACCAATATTTTTCTTTCCCCCTTGTTTCTTCTGCAATGCAGTTGGCCTGGAATTGGATTGCTCATAACCCAACTACACCTACCTACATCGAGTCATGAAGTACCTAGGCTAACAACCCCAGAAGGTCTAAGTAGCATGCCATCGCCTAGAAATAGAAATGCAATGCAACATTGCTCTATGGTAGTCTTGTAATAGAAAACAGAAACACCCACCTGGTTGCATATTTCACATGTAATGTTCCCCTTCTTGTTGCACCATCTCTGTATGCATTTCCTGTGGGCGAACTGCATCCAACCAACACCAGTAGATCAACATGCCATTAGCGTTTTCTTCAGCAGAGAATCCCAAGTCACGTGTAAAGCAATGTGAAAGAAAAACAAGCAATTATTTGACTACCGAAAGAGGAAGGAATAATTGGATAAGCATGGACTAGCTATTGAAAATTCGAATGTTTTTGTTCATGTCTGCAAAAAGAAGAAGAAGAAGAGCATGAACATTCCTCAACCAAAAAACATTTTTGAGAATCCATTAGATCGCGACGGCACTGTTTTGGACAAACCAAACTGGTAACTGGCAGACCATATATTTCGACAGTTTCAGCCAACTTGCAAAGGGGAGGGCCGAAGGAACAGATGAAACAGCGTAACACGTTTGATTCCATAGTTGCGTTGCGAATTAAAAAAATTACTTGACAATTACTTAATAGAACTTTCGCTGCTCCTAGTCACTTTAACTTCCAGTCTAGAGCCTAAAAGATGTACACAATAGAAAACACTAACAAAAACTAAAGCAAAACACGGTTATAATGGCAGTACCAAGCATCAACAGAAATTTCACCAAAAAAGAAGGAAGCGGGATGCACCATCAACATCAATATAATCAAAAGAAAGGGGAAGATAGGATTTTTTTTAAGAAACGGAAATAGGATTTAAGCCAAGCACAAACTACGGTTGATGGTAGGAGAGAATAACAGAGATTGGATGGAACTAATTAAGGAAGAACATCTTGACATCTGCTCATCTCTTTGAAGAAGACAACAAACAATCGTCAGATTTCCACCTCGATTTTACCAACCACTACACTTTGCCTCACCTCAGTTCCTCAACATGGAAGGAAAGAAACATTCACAGAGAGAGAGAGAGAGAGAGAGAGAGAGAGAGAGAGGGTCACCTTGAGTGTGCCAGTGCAGGCGCAGGGGGAGTCCATGGTGTCCTCCTCCCCCTCCTCCTGGCATATCCGGCACTCTATCACCCCCTTGCCGTCCACCCCGACCTCCACCTCCACCTCCACCTGCCCTTCGCCACCGGAGCAGCCTTCGCCGGCAACCTTCTCGGCGCGCGCCATCTCTCTCGCTTTCTTGGAGCAGGTCTCAAGAACGAGCCAAAAGGCGGGGCCTTTTTTAGCTTACAGGACAGCAGCTCCAAGAACAAGAAGAGTGGAGAGGAGAAGAATACTAAGCAGGAGTGACCTTCCCTTATTTTTATTCTATTCCATGTTTGTATTTTATCATCTTCTGCAGTTTTTACTCCTACTTGCTCGCAGTTTGTTTATTTATGGCCTCCAATGATGAGTGAGTGATTGGTTTTGTGGGGTTTAGTGGACAATGGGTAACTTCCACTGCATCTAGTGGGAGATGAGATGATATTGACATTGATGCATCCTTCTCACATTCTCTCTCTACATTTTTGCAATGAATTCTTTGAGCAGTTTGTTGCAAACTGTTCTCCCGTCTGAGTTGGGCTTTTTCAGTGGTAGCTTTTAGGTAACTGAATCTCTGTGTGGACTCTGCCAAATCGGGGGTGTAATTAAAATGCCTTTGCTTTGTTCTTCCTGGTGTCACGGTTGTACAGTTTGTTCTGCTTTCGGTTTGCTGTTTACTTTCCGAGCTGTCTTTGTGTTGGTACCTTTCGGTTAGGTGGTAGGCTGGGACTGGGAGGCCGGGTTTCAGTGTTGCTTGTGAAGAATTTGTTAATCTAGAATTGCACGCGAAAGCTTAATTATGGAGAGCAAACGTTTGACCGTGGCTTTGTCGAAAAGGTTCAATTAAATTGTAAATGTTTTAGTAGTTCAAATGCTTGTGAAACACAGTAGCAATATCCCTGAAACAATAAAAATGGTACTGTTGTGGTTACATGTTAATCAGTGAATAATAGGCCTACGGATAGGCCGTAATGTGATACTCATGTGCCCACTTTGATATGTCGTGCGAGGACCTGGTTGCTAAACACCGTGATGACCCCCGTAGGACCCAAGAGCTTCCTAGATAGGTAATTGTGGTGTGGGACGGCCCTTCCAAGATAGCGTTGTATGGATACGAAAAATCCTCAACATCGAAGTTGATAACTTCCATCTTGCTTTGCTCGCCTCGATCAAAGGCTACTATGAGTGACACCTGGCCCAACGCACTAACTGGCCGCCCTTTGAAGTCTTACAACAGGACCCCAGACGACTGGAGCCTGCTTTGTGGAATACCTATTTGGTCGAAGGCACCGACAAACAGGAGATTCGTAGAGCTATCTCCGTCTATTAGGACCCGCCTCACCTCACACCCTGCAATGTTGGCCTCAACAACTAGTGGTCTTGGTGAGGGAAGTCCACCCCTGAGGCATCCTTCACCATGAAGGTGATATCAGCTCGAGTACATGCGCGGGAGCACTTGTGCTGGGTATATGGCAACGTGGTGTATCTGACATGCATAGGCCTTCCGGGCGTTGTACTCTACGAGCAGCCCCTTCCGAAAGCCATAGATGGCAGCGTTGATGATAGTCGTCTCATTGACGTCCTTCACCTAGCAGCGAACCTTTGTGAAGCACCTGAAGTACTCCCGTAGCTTCTCCCTCAGAGCATACTTTACCACGAAGAGCTGATCGGCGTTGACCCACTCTGCATAGTTGCCTTACCAGTTATTATGCATAAGGTCGTGGACCTGCTCCCACATGTTAGCGGAGCCAAGAGCGATTGTGAAGAACTAGGACAGTGCGACCCCCTATAGGGCAAGGGGTAGCCCCTTCACCTTCGTCGAGTCATCTCCTCCCGCGGCTTCAATGGCCGTCTCGTAGACACGCAAGAATTTACAGGGATCTATATAGCCCTTGTAAGGCTCTATTGTAAGTATTTTGAAGTCCTCCGACTAGGCGTATAGCTACAAATCCGCATTGAGGGGGACTCGGGGTTCACCTGTCGGGGGGTGCTGCAAGAGCCGGTGGTGGCATCCTGACTGCCTGTCTTTTTGGCGGCCACCTCCGCTGCTCCCACAGCAGGGGTCTGCTGGCTTTGGGCCTCCCACATCTCCTGCTTGGCCCTTCGTAGGTTTGCCAGTTCCTACTGTAGAGTTCCGCAAATCACCTCTAGGCCACGACGTTTAGGCCCAACGCAGAAACTAGGGTGTCCTCCGCTCGTTGTGCGATGACGGTGAGGGTATCGGGACCACTGGAGGCCATTGCGTCGACGGTGGGGACACCGTTGTTGCCTAGAGCCACCAAGGCCGGGTCCTCCATTCGCGATGTAACTTGCCCCGTAACTCACATCTTTGCTGGAGAACCGTCTTTGTTACCCGCCATGGCCACCTTGGTGCGCTGCTGCCACAGGGGCTAGGGCCCTCGGCCATTGACTCCTTCACTCTCGCGGCGGCGGTCTCGGCCATGGTACTCCTTTTTCGCTTGAGGACCGACATCATCATCTTCTTTGACGCCATCGTACCTAAGCGTCCTTGCTTCCGCTTGTAGCTTTTATGCAGCTCCTTACGGATAACGTTAACTGTTATGGTTACATGCTAAACAGTGAATAATGGGGCTATAAGTAGACCGCAATGTGATACCGGGAGCCTAAAGTTCACAGTGGGGAGAAATATAAAGTATGCACAACGCTTGGTTATTACTTAAGTCTTTCCTTACAAGAATGCTCCCTCCCTCTCCATGGCACCATATAGGTTATATTTATAGTTATGGAAGAGTTTGTTTACACAAATATCCCATTTGAGGTCTCTAATAGTGAAGGCAAATATGTTATTTTTTTTACCATAGCTATAATAAATCTGTCATATAGCTACATATATAATGAGCCTTTACCCTGGTGGACGGATTGGACCTATGTGAGGGCCACTCCCCCTACAGGTCCTGCTTGTTTGCTAATCATCACCATTATGGACTAATGGTGCTCAAGAGTCAAGACATTTTCAGCTGCACAACTAGTACTGCAACGAATAAAAGTACGTACTCGCCTTGTTTACATTTTATTATGGAGTTTCAACAATTTTTGGCCCATTTAGAATACAGGGGTTTTAATTTTCATAAGATTTTTTTTTGCAGAGTTCTACCATTCCACCAAAATTCCAGCAAAATTCATAAATTCCAAACGCGTCTTTATTGTGGAAACCTGTAATTGTATCATACTAAATGCACCACTTTTGAGTTTTTAACCACCTTAAAAGTTACACTCCTATTTAACAATTGTCGTATTTCTTGATTACTCTTGGTAGTGCCTTGGCTCCGGGAGCCTAAATTTTTGAAGGCAAGAGTTGGTGTACTTTGTGGTTAAACAACCAATGCGTTCGATTTCAACGAGAGGTTGCAGTACCTTGGTGGAGTGCGACTGGTCACCCTCTACAACTAAGCACTATTATCATTAATTTTAAGCCAGCTTGCATGTCACATTTCGGTGCAGATATTTTTGATTCACAATCATGCAGCAGCCACTTTTGTATTCATTCATCTGAACCGATCGACGGTGATAGATAATAAGTCGGCACCTAATTCGTCTTTCGGCTAATTGTCTGGCAAATCATCTAATTAGTACTAATCCGGAATCTTCTCCATGTTTGCGGAAACCTGACATAAACAAGAAGGAACAGCATATACTAGGAGAATGAGAATCTAATTTGCGTTAGAACCTGTAATACCAGTAAATCACAAAGGAGATGAAAAACGGAGAATGAAAAAAACTAAGGGAGAATAAAAGAGAATGAAATAAATTTTGCCATTAGATCCTTCGGCTCTAAAATTGCCGAAGCAATAACGCTCATAGAGCGCCTCTTGCATTTGTGGGCTTCATTATCCGGCAAAAGAGAAAATCCAACGTTCATAATCTTACCAACTTACCTGCCATAATAGGAAAACAACCCCAAAACACGGTGTAAGCCCACCATTTAGATCAAAATGTCCTTAAGGCATATAGCCAGCTAAGACTGAAATAGGGGCAAAATTGGCAATGCACAAGGCAATACAGGGAGGAGCCAACCGAAGCTCCTTCTTAAGCCAAAAGGCCATCAGTATGTATAGTGCACACGCATTTCCTCATTCCAGTTCCTCAACCGAGAGCAAGCCAAACAGAAGCCAGAACTATATTACTACTTCATACTCCAGCCAAGATAGAGAGCAAAGCCCCAAAAGACCAAAGCCACCACAAAGCAAAGCAGTGAGGAAGATGAAGCCCAAAGGAGAAGAACCGGGGAAGGAGGGATGACCAAAAAGAGGAGCAAGAGGACAACGATGACCCCGGAGGTGCAAGACTTCTGGCGATGGTCGAAACCATGCCAAGTCATCGTCCACCCCTAGTCCCTTTTTTTAGCTGACATTAAGTAAGCCTCTATTCTTCCCACAACGCATCGACGGTAAGCTCGTAGCACTGCCGTGCGCCCTTGGATGACAGTGCATGCTCCCCGGCGAATACACTGCACCAAGTCCCGTCATGGCGGCTACCTTGAGCCTTCTCAGCTGTGCGTTCTTAAGAATAGAGCAAAGCAAAAGTAGTAGCTAAATCAAAATCATGAAAGTAAAGAAGGAGGAAGAGTGAACCGACGACGCCCCTAGGGTTCATGGTAGCAGTGGCCGGAGGTCGAGCCTTGGTGTCGACAGATAGCCAGAGGGCGGTGCTCTTGGTCGGTGAGCCCGTGATGGGCGGCGCGTGAGGAAGGGTAGCAGCGCCGGTAGAGCCAAGCTGGTGTTAATGGCAGCCTGGGGGCCAAGGCGGGACACCAGGGGGAGGGGGTGGGCCGGCACATCGTCGGGCTCCTAGCCAGCTACGAGCCATGGTCGACGAGCCCGCGGAGGAGTAGGCGCCGCAAGGAGGCTGAGTTGAGAGAGCGCCATGCGGGCGGTAGTCTGGAGCCAGAAGCCGAGTAGAGGAGCGACGTGAGGGAGGCGGCCGACGGCCAAGGGGTGGCCAAATCCGGCCTTGGCTGGCCAGGATAGAGGAGGCCGCCGCAGGATTTAAGGGTGGAGAGGGAAAGCTGGATGAGAGAGAGAGGAAGGAGGAGTAGGGAGAGTGAGGGGGAGAGGGGGAAAGGTTGGGGGCGGTGGAGGAGTTGCAGGCGGCGAGCTCTGGGTCGATGAGGCCGCGAGCTCCCATGCGCCTGGAGAAGCACCAGAGAGAGAGAGAGTTGAGATGAGGAGAGAAAGGGGGAAGAGTAGTGGAGGGGGGCTGAACGGATAAGGCCAATCGGCCAGAAAAAAAAAGTTTGGCCAGGTAAAGAAATAAAGGGAAGGAAAAAAAGAAAGAAGGGGAAAAGAAAAGAGAAAAAATGGGGGATTTTATACATGTGCGTCGTATCCCTTAGCCTTGAGCGACCCATTTGCCAGTATCGAGTCGTGCGTATAGGATCGATGACGCCTGTATGACGTTTTGAGTTAGGTTAGCTACATGTTCAGGTGGAGGTCCTGAGTCGACACCGCCCGCACATCGCTCCACTCCATGTGATTAACAGGCAAATGCATGGTAGAATAGTAAATTGTGGTGAATGATTGGTGTTTTGTGTCTACCATGCCATGTTTTACAGTATTTTTGATACATGTTAATCATACTCTGATGAGTGATAGCTTATGATTGAATGTTAACATTAAAGGAATGTTGCATTATGCACTGCACTCATACACAGGACCTACTTCGGTAGGTATCCCACGATGGTGAGAAGATAAAGACCTACTTCGTTAGACACTTCCAATGATAGAAGTAGATGGGTTCATCGACATATGAGCACTCTACTATACCGATATAAGTTACAGTGACAGACGTATTGCATTGCATGAAAACAGAACAGAACAGTGATACAATTACAGATGCATTGTATTTCATAAAAGTGACGACAGTGAAACAGTTCAGAGATAGTGATGTACAGATCACGGAAATGGAAATGATTAAATTGGTGTGTTAACGTCACTGTTTTATCAGAATAATTTCACATATCAGCATCACTTCATATGACACTTTTGTTAGTATGTTTAGACTTTGCTTATATGTTATGATAGTTAGAGTCAAAACAGTATGATATATGTTAAGTTGCTACAATATGAATAAAATAGTATTTGCTTAAAATTACTAGTAGTGGTTGAATATGATAGAACTATGCAATGGTGGTAGCATTTCAGGTCTAGAGATGGGCGGGATGTTACATAACCATTGTAGAATAAGCACAGTTTCTGCATCCAAAGTCCCAAGTGTTGTCTGTACTTCTTCTTCTCGTTCTTGATGTTCTTGATTTTGGATCTGAGAGAGAGAGAGAGAGAGAGAGAGAGATACCGTCCGATGTAGAGGAGGACGAGGCGGCCATCACGGGTTCGTCGGTGTGGTCTGCGCACAGGCAGCGACGGTCGGAGAAGCGGCGATCGGCGAGCTTCTGAGGTCCGCGAGGTGACGGCGGTGGTGCTTCCCATCGCTCACTGCGCTCCCTCCAGATCGGTGTTGGGATTTGTGGGGTGGAGTCGTACGGCTCCGTTCAACGTCATGTCCTATGCCGCCGGCCTCCACCCCTCTTTATATAGCGCAGCGCGACAGGGGCCCACCAGCCTTATGGGCTGGGCGCCCCCGATCAGGGCGCGGATCAAGGCCCGATTAGCCGTTGGGCTAATCGGCGGTGAGATCATTCTAACATTCTCCCCTTGATCTCATCTATACTTTAACTTTAATTACTTTTGACTTTACTCATTCCATCACAGTTAGTGCATAGAACATGTCTTATCGTCACGGTCAAAACGCCGATAGATTTAATGACTACAATACACCTCTGTTGCTCAAACATTACTTTAATCTTTTGGGCCATCTTTAGTCCAGAATCATAGGCTTTCCCTTAAACCCATGCCGGCTACATGTTCTCTGAACACGTTGGGTGGTAAGCCTTTAGTAAGCGGATCCGCTAACATCTTTGCGGTACTTATGTGCTCAAGACTTATAATTTGATCCCGAACTTTATCTTTCACAACATAGTACTTTATGTCAATGTGTTTGGCAGCACCACTTGACTTATTGTTGTGGGCATACATTACTGCGGGTTCATTGTCGCATACAACTTAAGTGGTCTATTGATGTCGTCAACCACTTTTAAACCGGTATGAACTTCTTTGCTTGATTCACCGCCCGTAGCCTCATAACATGCTACAAACTCGGCATACATTGTGGACGATGTAGTGACGGTTTGCTTTGAGCTTTTCCACGATATAGCTCCTCCAGCGAGAGTGAATACATATCCGGATGTTGACTTTCTATCATCTCCCGCATAATCAGAATCTGTATACCCCACTATATGGAGTAAATCTGATCTTCTGTATGTCATCATGAGGCCTTTTGTTCCTTGCAAATAACGCAAGACTTTCTTTACCAATTTCCAATGCTCTATTCCAAGATTGCTCGAATCGCCAAGTAACCCGTAACAAACGCTAAGTCGTATGCGTGCACACTTGAGCATACTGTAAGCTTCCGACAGATGAAGCATATGGAACCGATTTCATTTGATCGAGCTCGTACTGGTTCCTGGGGCATTGAAAATCCCCATATCTGTCGCCCTTGACTATAGGTGCAGGTGAAGGACTACTTTTATGCATACCAAATTTCTTTAAGACTTTCTCTATGTATGCCTTTTGCGATAGTCCCAATGTCCCTTTGTTTCTATCCCGGTGAATTTCGATTCCTAGAACGAACGAAGCTTCACCAAGATCTTTCATATCAAAGTTTGAGGACAAAACTTCTTTGTCTCCATGTGCATGATATCACTACTAGCTAGTAGGATATCATCCACATCTGAGATTAGGAAGATAAACTTCCCATCTTTAAACTTTGCATAATCACAGTTGTCCTCTACATTCTCTTTAAACCCAAATTTTCTTATTGTACTGTCAAACTTCAAGTACCATTGTCTTGAAGCTTGCTTTAACCCATAAATCGATTTCTTTGGGCGGCATCCCATTCTTTCATTTCCTTCCACGACAAAACCTTTCGGTCGTGCCATGTAAACATTTTCCTCCAAATCCCCATTAAGAAATGCCGTCTTTACATCCATCTGATGTAACTCTAAATCATAATGTGCTACTAATGCCATTATGATTCTGAAGGAGTCTTTACATGAGACTGGAGAAAAAGTCTCATTGTAATCAATCCCTTCTCTTTGCGTAAAGCCTTTTGCCACAAGTCGCGCTTTGTATCTTTCTATATTCCCTTGGGAGTCGAGTTTTGTCTTGTAGACCCATTTACAGCCTACTGTTTTGGCTCCTTTAGGAATAATTTTCAAGTCCCAGACTTTATTAGTCTTCATGGACCTCATTTCCTCTTCCATGGCCTCAAGCCATTTTGAGGAATTTTCGCTTCTCATGGCTTCTTCAAATGAGGTTGGATCATCCTCCATTTGAAATTCCTCTGTATGATAAATCTGATAATCATCGAAATAGGCGATCTTCTTACTCTTTGAGACCTTCTGGGCCTCCTCATTTGGTATATTTTCTATTTGAGGTCTGTTGTTGCTCCCCTCATCTGTGGCAATGGGTTCTATAGGATCCTGAAGAACAGGTTCCACATTTTCATTCATTGTTGCCACAGGAGGAACAATAACAGGTGCTGGCACCACAGTGTCTTGCACCGTCGGTGCAGCGACAGCAGGCGGTGTGAAGAATGGCTCTTGAATCATCGGAGTGGGCGCATACGCCCGCTTCTCTTCAAGGTCAGTCTCTCGAGCTACCATGCTCCCCCTCATCATTTCATCCTCTAAGAAGACAGCGTGTCTCGTTTCTACAAACTTTGTATATCGATCCGGACAGTAGAAACGGAAACCTTTTGACTTTTCAGGGTAGCCAATGAAATGGCAGCTTACTGTTTTGGGATCAAGCTTCCCAAGATTTGGGTTAAATACTTTAGCCTCAGCAGGACTCCCCCACACACGTAAGTGGTGTAGTGAGGGAACTCTTCCTGTCCACAACTCGTACGGTGTTTTGGGCACCGATTTACTAGGTACTCTGTTGAGAATATGAATGGCGGTTTTAACGCCTCCATCCATAAACTCAATGGCGGTGTGGAGTGGCTCATCATACTGCACCATATCCATCGAGTGCAGTTGCGTCTTTGGCTACTCCATTTTCTTTGAGTTTCGCCGGTGTAGAATCTTGGGCCACTATACCATTTTCTGTAGAAACCTTGCAAAGGTCCAGAACTTGTCCATATGGGGTATGTCGACCGTAGTACTCCCCACGATCGATCGGACTATCTTAATCTTTAAATCATGTTGGTTTTCAACTTCAGCCTTAAATATCTTGAATTTATCCAAGACTTCATTTCTTTCTTTGATTGGATAAATATATCCGTAACGGGAGTAATCATCCGTGAATATTATGAACGAGTCATATCCATCCACACTTTTCACAGAAAAAAGGTCCACAAATATCTGTGTGAATGATTTGTAGAACTCCTGTGCTTCTTTTGGCGTCTTTCTTAATTTTCTTTATATATTTTCCTTTAATGCATTCTCTGCATTGTTCTAAGTCAGAGAACTCTAATGGAGGAAGAATATTATTCTTAACTAGTCTTTCTATTCTCCCCCTCGAAATATGGCCTAAATGACAGTGCCATAATTTCGACGACGCATTTAGAGTTCTCTTTCGTTTCCTGTTTACATTCGTAGACGAGGATTCATTTACTTTCTCGCACGCGACGTTCCCATTATCGCATACGACATTCATGTCATCACATAATGATAACAAATAAAGTTCATTTTGCAAGTCATCCTTGAGAGCCTCTATTGGTTTGAGCTTGGATGCCAAGTTGCTCATCCTTAGTATGTGCTCTCTTATGCTACTGCCACCACCAGAGTACCTTTCTGTCACAAGCTGCTTAATCAGCTGTGTAGCATAATTCTTTGAAGAGCCAGTAAATTGGCTCTTTATTTTCTCAAGGTACTCTGTGACAGTGTTACACTCTGCGATTGAGCCCACAATTGCAGGCTCAATCGTGTTCTTTATCACAGCCAAACATTTCTTGTTGGCAGTGACCCACTTTTTATGATCAAGATCATATAACATTTGTAAGGGAGTATGATCCCTCTGTCTTTTCTGCCAAGCAGTATCATCCTCATTTTGATCCCTCACCGGTGCCATAGGCTCAGCAGGAGGTGCTATAGTGAGGACTCAGTCCACCTCAGCCAAGATAAACGCTAAGTCTATCTTTTTCTTCCACTCTCCATAATGATCTCATTTGAGAGTGGGGATCTCTTTGATACAACTCATTAGTTCAAATAAAGTGAGAACGTAACAGCAAAATTATATGCCGTATTTTCAACGTTGGTCAAAAATACGACACACAATTAAGACAATTTCATTTATACATTAAATCTACATCACCGTTGGGCAGAAATAGAAATAATGCATAAAAACATCTATTAAAAATTATAATACTGTTATTATCAACGTTAGTCAGAGAATAACAATATCATAAATCTCTTGAAATTATTATCTATTTTTCCAAAATTAAATTATCCTGTTGGGTCGAATTTAATAATGAAAATTAATCAACATTGACTTTTGCAACGGAAACTGTATTAAAATTATAATACTGTTATTATCAACGTTGGTCAGAAAATAACAATATCATAATATCAAAATATATGTCTTACAATTTTATTTATACATTAAATCTACATCACCGTTGGGTAGAAATAGAAATAATGCATAACAACATCAATTAAATTATAATACTGTTATTATCAACGTTGGTCAGAAAATAACAATATTATAATTTACAACAATGCTCAAAAATTAAATTCTTCCGTTGGTTCGAATTTAATTTAAAGAGTAATCACAATTTAACTTTTGCAGCGGAAACATCAATTAAAAATTATATCTGTTTTTCCAAAATTAAATTCTCCCGTTGGTTCGAATTTAATAGTGAAAATTAAATCTTTTCTTTTAGATATATCAAATATATCTAAAAGTACGCATACCATGAAACAAAATTCATGCATGTACATATATGCTGTTATGCTGATAAACAGGAAATTAAACTATTTCTTTAAAAGGACATGAATAATTTTCAGCATCTTAGCAACATTATCCAATATATATATATACATATATATTTCTTGAGAGACATCAATTAATCAAAACATAAGGTATATCAAAGAGAATGGGGACCTTTTGTCAAAAAAATCCCACCCAAAACCAGACCCTTTGACCGGTCAAACGAGATATTTTCTCATTGCCACGAAGCTTCCTGTGTGTTTCCTTTTCTCCTGGGAAAGAGCTCCACCAAACATGAACTCCACTGCCTGGTCAAAGGATTCCCCAAAAAACAAGCACCTTATCTCTCCTGAAAACATGCGCCACCACTCAAACCAAAAATTGCTCCCGTTATTTTCGGATCTGGGCGAGTAAGGTACAGCAGAGGGGAGCAGAGGTTGCGGCCAGGGCAGCGGCAGAGCAGCATCGCGCAGAGGCAGAGGGGCGGCCAATGCGGCGGCAAAGAAGACGCGCCGTCGCGAGGCTCGCGCCAGCGGGTGCGCAGCGCGCGGTAGCGCGCGCAGCCTCGCGGGGCGGCGCCCGAGGACCGCATCGCAGCGAGCTCCCAGCGGTGCGCTGCAGCTGGCTGGGAAGCTGGCAGCGCAGCGCGAGCAGCCGCGAGGCGGCGGGCAGCCAGGAGGCGCTGGCGCTGGGCGCGCAGGTCGGGCGGCGCTGGCGCCGGCGGCCGGCGGCCAACACGCAGCGCGGCGGGGCAGCGCAAGAAACGGGCCAGCGAGCGGTCGGCCAGCGCGCCCAGGAAGACCCTTTTTTTATTTGCTTTTTCCGATCTCCAATCTGAGACTTCTTTGCCCGCTCTGATACCATTGTTGTCTGTACTTCTTCTTCTCGTTCTTGATGTTCTTGATTTTGGATCTGAGAGAGAGAGAGAGAGAGAGATACCGTCCGATGTAGAGGAGGACGAGGCGGCCATCACGGGTTCGTCGGTGTGGTGCGCGCCTGCGGCGACGGTCGGAGAAGCGGCAGTCCGGCGAGGCTTCCCGGAGGTCCGGCGAGGTGACGGCGGTGGTGCTTCCCATCGCTCACTGCGCTCCCTCCAGATCGGTGTTGGGATTTGTGGGGTGGAGTCGTACGGCTCCGTTCAACGTCATGTCCTATGCCGCCGGCCTCCACCCCTCTTTATATAGCGCAGCGCGACAGGGGCCCACCAGCCTTATGGGCTGGGCGCCCCCGATCAGGGCGCGGATCAAGGCCCGATTAGCCGTTGGGCTAATCGGCGGTGGAGATCATTCTAACACCAAGGAGTGCCCTGTGAGGCTGTGATTGCTAACAGGTGGTTGGTGTTACTCTGAGCAGTGTTTGTACTAAA
The DNA here is from genome assembly GCA_036346265.1 of Melocanna baccifera. Taxonomy (NCBI): domain Eukaryota; kingdom Viridiplantae; phylum Streptophyta; class Magnoliopsida; order Poales; family Poaceae; genus Melocanna; species Melocanna baccifera. The sequence continues at coordinate 9,840,150 of CM070678.1, forward strand.
AATAGGGAAGGGAATACATATGTTAGGTTTATCTTTTGAACATTTAGGTGATCACATAACAGTTTGTGATGTTAAGGAGATAGAGTCCGTATTAGAATATAGAGTTTGTATTCTATTTCGTATATACCTTATCTCCATATGGCATATATTCTTATGTACTCCCCTATATATATACAGACCCTTAGGTCTCTTCAATATATATACAATATTCATAACATATGATTCTGTTGGGAATTCAGTATTGAAGTTGTGACTGGAATAGGGAATACGGTGGTGGTCTAATTCATTCCAGGTCCTGAATATAATAAAGTGTCCCAATGATATGGCTTATTTCTGGTATAATGATGTTGCTACTATCATGCACCTACTATCCTCTGCTTTCCTTATTGCATGAAGTACACATTTCAGCACTGCAATGATCGCGTCAGGAAGCTGGAAAATACCGTCATGTCAGGGAATTCTTCTACTTCCAGACAATGGAATCAAAATTGAAAAAGTTTTAGGTTTTATTTTCCTCAAATATATTGCTCTTGCATGGAATATGTGTAGTTAGTAGGTCACTGGTTATGTGGGGAAGTGTGAACCATGGGAAGTGGAGCACCCCAACCCCAAATGATCGATTGGTTAGTTGAGAGCCAAGGTGACAACGGATAATACTCCAGACAAAGTGGATAAGATTTCATTATAGTGTGATCGAGCTGCGGTGTCATCATTGTGGGCCTGGGTCTCCTCTTGCACAATTTCCCCAAATCTTACGATATCTGCATCAACTTCTGAAGCGTATTTGGTTATGTATGTTTGTATGTATGTTCGGTAGTCAGTACTATCACACATATCTTCAGTAATGTCTTATCTGAAATTGTTTTGCTTGCTCTTTTTAAGTACATTCATCAGAGTACCAAAGGATGATACAAGTATGCAGCACACAGGTCTTTCTTATCTGAACTACTCCCTCCGTCCTTTTTTACTTGATGTTTTTGACTTTTTATGGTTTCCGAGATGCGACTTTGATATATTCTTTTTTATAATTTTACACTAAAATATACTAATAAAGTTGTAATATTATGAAAGTATTTTTAATAATAAATTTAATGATATAATTTTCGTATAACCAATCTATTAAATCTATTAGTGGTTTGGCGGTACGGATTCTAGAAAGTTAAGTGAAAATACGGATGGGGTATAAAGAAGGTTCCTCACAAGCCTCATCAGAATTAGATTTCTTCTCAAGCTGCAGAATTACATTAAACCCAAATGCTGAGCCTGGCGTAAACATGACTCAAGCTCGCCTTCTGACTGGGTTGTCTTGATTTCAGGGTTCACCTTCATGTTTTCCTAGATCAATAGCAAGTCAGTGTCAAATTCTCAATGCGAACGGTAAAGGTTGTCTAATGTTACGTCGAATGGCATTAACTTTCTCGACAAAATCTCCAACGGTGATGCTGAGTATCTCCTGAAGAACGAACCTGGTGACCCGGCTTTTGCCGAGCATCTGCAGGAGGATGCTACTTGGTATCTGAATATAGTATCAGAATTCAGGAGCTTTGGTCAGTTGTTAATGGGGGATTAGGACAGCACTGATTCTGCAGTGCAAACTTGATATAACTTGTCAAGCCGTGTCACTTGTTGATCTCAATTAGTATTTAGTACAACAGGCCCAACACCTGTGGTTGAAAGTTAGTTGATAACAGTTGCGCGTACTCATGTTCGATGGAAAGTTGGAAACAACGTTGTGTGTGCTTTTATGTCTGAAAAAGGGTCGGCGTATCTTGAAGAACCACTGTCATTTGAGGAAGGGTTGAGAAACAACGACTCTGGATAGTTAGCATTGGAAAAACTTCAAGTAAATGCATGCGTGAAAGAAAAGGGAGCCGTGCAATTAAAAGTGGCAAGTACAAAAGGACTGAGGCTCATAGGCACTTACGTTTGATGTTCTCCCTGCAAACATTCCAACAAATGTCCATATAGAAAGAAGCAGCAAACTTGTTTGAAGCTAAACTAGTTCGATGCAAACAAATATAAAATGTTTCTTGCAAGGAATCCGGTTGCAGATGTCAGACAAGAATGTTTTCTTAGAAAGCTGAGGCGCATATATATGAGGATTAATAGTTTAATATCTCCCTTGGACTTTCTAAAACCCAGAACCGGCGGTGTATCACGAGCCAAGCTTGTCAAAGCTTCATGAAACACCTTCTGTGTTGCCTTCCCAGGCATGTCCACTCTTACCTGCAGATACATTCCCAGCATCAGATGAATCAAGAGTACTTACTAACTCAAGAACTCAATACGGTTCTATGTCAGATGTGTCCTGTCAATTTGAAGAGAATGTGGCCTGTAGAATGGAGGGTTGGAGACTGCATAAATTGATGTGACTGGATGAAATTAAAGAATTTAGTTTGTGGATGTGGACAACTTTTAACATGCCTTAGCCGGGTTCACAAGCTCACATTGATCTTTTCATTGTCGCGTGAGACAACGGATATCTTGGCATTCTCCAATGACAGCTCGCTCTTTTTCTCGTCTTCAGCAATGGATGAGTCCCAGCCTGCAGTTCCTGAAAGCCTTAGCATGCAGTCCGAAAGCTTGACATAATCTCTAAACATTATGAAAGTTGGCCATCAATGAATGCACTTGTGCAAACATTATGGTAGAACATGACAGTTGCAGCTCACCTGATCCAACTGCCGACACCGGCAGAAATGGGTGCCTTAAACTTCTCCCCCTGAAAATAAGCAACCTGTGAAAATAGCCATGGAAAGAGATATAGAAATCTTGGGCCCCTCATTGCTGCAAATTTTTCATTTGGTTGGCCTCACGTAATCGATGTTGGACCGCCGACTGTTTAGCTCGTCGTGGACTGGACCATCCCGAAAAATGTCCACTTTGTGATCAAAAGGAGGAAAATGTCCAGCATTTGCTCACCACCTGTGTGTTCTCATGAACAGTGTGGTTCACAGTTTTATCTATTGTTGGCATGCAGTACCATGCACTTGGGCCTACTGATTCTAACTTCATTGCTTGGTGGCTCCAAGTTCTGCGGTAACTAAATAAATAACACCAAAAGGATTTTAATTCTTTAGTTGTGTTGGTGGCTTGGTGGATTTGGAAGCATAAGAATAGATGTGTTTTTGAGGGGACCTCTCCTAATTCTAGCGCTTTAGTACAAGAGATTAAAGATAAGGCAAAAATGTGGTGTGTGGCAGGGGCCAAAGGCCTTAGGCGCATTTGGCCATAGTATGGTTGTGTGGGTGGTCTGTTGGTCGCCCTTAGTATACCCGGCCTTTTAGGGTTTGTTTGAGTCACTTTGATTCCTTTTTCTTCTTAATATAATAATACGTAGCTCTCCTGCGTGTTCGAGAAAAAAAATCTTATGGAAAACTGAAACATGAAACAAGTAACAATGGAAAATTTAAGTTCGCCCTTGGGTTGGCATGGGACGCTTCCAAGAATCACAAATCTTGATGTGGATATGGATTGGATCGATCACCTAGAGGTACAAAGGGAAGGGCTAGCTTAGAGATGGAAGCTAGCAAGCTCAAGAGTTCTAGATAGCATGGCAAAGCCAATCCTTATGATGCACAAAATACTCATGAAGAACCTGTTTATGGCCCTGTTTTTTTGGACTGCGGCTGATGGCTTTTAACTACGGCCAATGGCATTTTACTGCACTTTTCGAAATGGTGGCGAGCGACAGAGACGCCGATGCGGACGACACACACGGTTTTTGTTGAATATTATAAGCAATTTCATCAAATACTTCAAATTAATCCTAGATTTAATTATGAGCAATAAAGTATAATTCTAGCAGTTATAATATGACAAGGGTATCAAACAAATGTATATAGACATAAATAAACTACTCCAGTCATATGAACATTGAATCATATTGAACAAAATGAACATGTGAGCCTGAACAACTTGCATAATGCACAAATTGTAATTGAAAATTTTGCTCTCAAATGTTAGGTTGCACGCTCATTGAGTGCGGCCTCCTTGCCACTAGTGATCTAGCCTGATCACAATTATGTGTGACAATTTCTAAGAGAAAAGACATGCTCTACAATTACTTACCAAATGCTAACAACAGTCTGCAAATTACTTGAAGTAAATTAATGGCCAAACTAATATTACTTGTTCATAAGAAGATTGCTCTAAAGAGAAGCACCGACAACATGAGAAGGTAAATAATCAAACTTGAATAGACAACAGAATAGCTCATAGTCTAACTTATAACCACGAATTGTCATACTAATATCACTATGACCAATATCCTCATTAAGCAATCACAAAGCCCACAAGCTATCATGCAAAAATCCCCCTGTGCTGGTGTTCTTAAGAACTTCAGAAATAAATAAACTGATATTTAACTAGCACGACACACTTATGTACAATAGTTATACCGAAAGTAAAGAGAACTCATTGAACCGATGGCAATCCAAACCACTGAGCAGACTATCAAGGCAAGGCACATCAATAAAGACATTGTCCCAGAACACCAATCGCTGCCATTAAGCCACAGTGGTTCCGGAGATACAATGCACTTCTTCACAATCTGGACACACCAAATAGCAAAGTCGAGATGCAAAGTGTCACCGCACAAAGCCAACAGGAAGTTTGTGAGCTTGCCAAGCTCACGAGTCACAACCAGATGGCACAACCTAAAAAATTAGAAGCAACCTGCACTTTGTGCACAACAGTACGCAGGAGCACAACAGAGGACTTGTCTCCGAGCAGCAAGAATCAAGGTCACCAAGCCTGGTAAGCTTGCTGCTGCAAAGCTGCCAGAATCCCCAAATCAATGATAAAAAACCAAATCTCTGTCAGCCAAAATCCTCTCTGAAGCCTCACAGGAAGAACCAACTCGCTCTGCACTAAGGATGTTTTTCGGGAGATGAACAGTAACTGAAGTATGGAAAGAACTTCAGAGAAACAAAATTGTATTAAACTGCTGAGGCAATGTGTTATAGAGTATAAGCGAACAAGCACTTTTATTCTGGGTTATTTTCTCCATATAAAGTGCAGAAAGAAAACCAACTGAATACATGCATTGAAACATTCTAATGTTTATGATCCAAAAAACTCAGTCTGTTCTGTTGAACCGAAAACGCTCAGCCGAACCGAATCTACTCAGTCTACATGCACCTATTCTTTCGCATATGACCCTGAAAACTAGGTCTTCCCAGACTTAGCAAACAAGCTCATGAATTAGTGAACATCCCCCCCCTAATTCTTGACGCGTTTGATCTCTCTGATCCCGATCTTCTCACGTAGCTCCTGAAAACATATGCATCCAAGTGGCTTTGTGAATATGTCTGCAAGTTGATTCTCAGTCCTGACAAACTCAAGAATAATCTTGCCTTTATCAACACAATCTCGGAAGAAATGAAACCGGACATCTATGTGCTTGCTCCTGTCATGAAATACAGGATTTTTACATAGAGCGATTGCTGAACGGTTGTCCAAATTCAGCACTGCAGGTTCAGCTTCTTCATGCTTCAGATCTCCAATTAGTTGACTGAACCAAATCCCTTGACAAGCTGCTGTGGTTGCAGCGATATACTCCGCCTCACAGGAAGAGAGTGCGACTACTTTTTGCTTCTGTGATTTCCATCCGATTGGGCTTTCTCCAAAGAAGTAAATTACCCCTGTAGTGCTCTTCCTGTCGTCAGTGTCTCCTCCCAGATCACTGTCGCTGAAACCAACTAATCTTGGGTTCTTCACTTCCAGCTTGGAGTAAAAACATCCATAACTCAGAGTACCGGCTATATACCTCAAAATGTGTTTGACAGCCATAAGATGATCTTGCCTGGGATCTTCCATGAACCTACTCACATATCCAACTGCAAATGAAATGTCAGGACGTGTATGTACGAGATACCTTAAACTACCGACAATGCTTCGGTAGACAGTGGCATCTACTGCAGGTTCCTCACTCTTCCTTGATAGTTTCAGTGAAGATTCCATGGGTACTGCACACGGATTGCAGTCAGCAAATCCGGCCTTCTCCAGCAGTCTTTTGGCATATGCATACTGGTTTAAAGAGATGCATCGAGCCTTTTGCTGTACCTCAACACCTAGGTAATAACTCAGCAGTCCTAGATCAGTCATTTTGAACTTTTTCTTCATCTCTGTCTTGAACCTGCTGACAGCTGATGGATCTGCACCTGTAATCACTAAATCATCAACATACACCCCAACTAATAGCATGTTACCTTTTGATCCATGCGTGTATATGCCATGTTCTGACACACTCCTCATGAAACCGAGTGAAGACAAGGTTTGATCCAACTTAGCATTCCAAGCCCTCGGCGCTTGTTTTAGTCCATATAGTGCTTTATGCAGTCGCAATACCTTGTGTTGCTGCTCATCTTTGACAAAACCCGGTGGTTGAACAACATACACTTCCTCTTCCAGTTCTCCATTTAGAAATGCCGATTTTACGTCCATTTGATGGACCATCCAGCTCTCTTGTGCTGCTACTGCAAATAGCAATCTGACAGACTCCATACGGGCAACAGGAGAGAATCCCTCATCAAAATCCACACCATGTTGTTGGATGTAGCCCTTTGCGACGAGACGTGCTTTGTGCTTGACCACAGCTCCAGTTTCATCTCGTTTTAGTTTGAACACCCATTTCAAACCAATTGGTCGATGCCCTGGTGGCAAATCCACCAGGTTCCAAGTCCTATTGCTTTCAATGGCTTGCATTTCTTCTGCCATTGCTTGTCTCCAGGACTGATGTTGTTGTGCTTCAACAAAAGAAGTCGGCTCCTCATCCTCTGTCAAGTGCAGCTCGCCTACTGGATGTGAGGTAGCCAGTATATTGTCCACCAGGCGGAAACGAGGTAGCACTTCTTCATCATCAACTGTGGCAAGTGCTTCAGTGGTGGGGGAGACAAATTCTACAGTGGTTGCCGTGGCCGCCGGAGTCTGGTTTCCAAGTGTTGATGGGCTGCTATGTCCAGACGTGACACCACCACACTGATCAGTGTCCATCACACCTCCCCCCTGATCAGTGTCCTCCGGAGTTTGCAAAGGCTCTCCTTGGTACTCGAGAATGAAGTCTCCGAGACTGAAAGGCGTCTGTTCCGTGGCCTCCTTTGTCCTTGTGTCACATGAACACGCTTTGTGGCTGGGTCGTAGACCCTGTAGCCCTTGATTCCGGCTGGATACCCAATGAAAACCATTGGGGTACTGCGGTCCTCTAGCTTCCCTTGTGTTGGCTTGGTGTTCTTCACGTGTGCGACGCAACCAAACGTCTGAAGGTAATGTACAGCAGGTTTGCGGCTGTACCATGCCTCAAATGTCGCGTCTTGATTAACGACACTCTTTGGCCCAATGACCGAGTTTGCTGCAGTTCTGGCACTTGTCATCGCGCCATGGGCGGCTCCTGACTTCACGCCCACCAGAGTCGCCGCGCCCGGCGTTGGCACTCCGACCACCCATGCTGCCGCGCCCATCATCGTCGGTGCGCCTGTGATCACTGCGCCCATCATCATTGCCGACCCTGAAATCACCTCGCCCATGACATCGATTTCCGCTGCCTGTGCGGAAATTTCTCGAGGACCCATTCCCCGGCAACCGATCCTTGTATCGAGCAACCCATTCCTCTTCCGTGAGGTAGAGCTTGCCTCCGCTGTTTGGGCGTGCACCATCGCCCAAACGGTCTTCGGCTGCCTTGAGTCATCCCGCCACTTCTTCAACCGAAAGTGTTTCCACATCGAGTAGGGTCTCAATGGAAAGCGCGATCTGGTCGAATCTTGGAGGGACAACGCGCAACATCTTCTGCACCACCCTGGGCTCCTCAATGTCGACGTCGAGCGTCTTCAACGAGCTTACGAGACCTGTCAGACGCATTGTGAAATCGTCTATAGTCTCACCGTCGCGAAATGAGATGTCCTCGAACTCTCGCCGGAGTTGCTGCTCCTTGGCTCTTCGAACTCTGTCAGCGCCAACACGCATCGTCTTGATGGAGTCCCACGCGGCCTTAGCGCTGGGCTTGTTGGCGATCGTCGAAATCATCTCCAGCGGCACCGCACGACAAATGGCCTCTAGCGCCATCATGTCCTCCTGCGGTTCTGCCTCGCCAGACTCAACAATGCTTCACAGTCCCCTTGCCCGAAGCATCACCTTCATGAGTGCAGACCAGTCGTCGTAGTTGGTTCGTGTTAGCATCGGATACACTGTGCCTCCACCAACCTCCCTCACCACTTTATGTACCACCAGGGCCTGACTGCCGCTGCCGCTACCGCCGGCGCCATCTTGGCGTGCTCCAGAGTGGGTGGGCATGAGAGAACGTCGTGGTGAAAGAGAGCGACTTCCGGCCATCTAGGATCGAGCTCAACACTTGCTCTGATACGAAATGTCAGCCAAAATTCTCTCTGAAGCCTCACAGGAAGAACCAACTCGCTCTGCACTAAGGATGTTTTTCGGGAGATGAACAGTAACTGAAGTATGGAAAGAACTTCAGAGAAACAAAATTGTATTGAACTGCTGAGGCAATGTGTTACAGAGTATAAGCGAATGAGCACTTTTATTTTGGGTTATTTTCTCCATATAAAGTGCAGAAAGAAAACCAATTGAATACATGCATTGAAACATTCTAATGCTTACGATTCAAAAAACTCGGTCTGTTTTGCTGAACCGAAAACGCTCAGCTAAACCGAATCTACTCAGTCTACATGCACCTATTCTTTCGCATATGACCCTGAAAACCAGGTCTTCCCAGACTTAGCAAACAAGCTCATGAATTAGTCAACAATCTCTGCTATAAGACTTTGGATCTGGTGATAAGCTCTCTTTGATCTGCTCAAGAGCAAGCTCTCCATCTTGATTTAAATGGGAAGAATGGCCACGGTTAACAGATGAGGAATTGGCGACGCCATTGAACGGCCACACCACTCCTTTTCATAAGAGAGACTAGGGATACGAGGGGATCCGGTGACTCCCTTCCTAGATCTGAGTCAGCTCACAAGTATCCTTATCTCTTCTCCTTCCCTCTCTTACAAATGAGCCTCACAAGGGTTTTTCTTTTCTCTTTTCTTTTAATTCATAAATTAAGGGAAATTACTAAACAACCCAACAATCCTCACTAATTTACCTCAATTTGCGGCATATTAAACTTCCTGTAAGATCAATTGTTTAATATACAGTTATTTGACAAAAGGTACCTTTTGGATTTGAACCCAATGCCTAGCAACAAAAGTTATGACACTGCACAGGCAAAAGAGGACTATGCCTTGATCCAATGTCTTGGTGTGAGGGCTTTCACTTATGCTGCACTCTGTACAAGGCAGCTGTACCATACCTCTTATGTTGAAACTTTAAGATCATATTCTTGTATCTCTCATGAGTATTTGAGAAAGCATATCCATACTTTCTTTGATAGTGACCCCACGATCATACTCACCTAGATGAACTCTCCAGGGAACTCTATAGCCTAGTTTCCGTTGCTATATGAGGCATCGAATTCATTAAGAGCAATTGCTCAACTTGCTATACAGATAGAGTACTGCAAGCTCATGGGTCCCTTCGGTTACTCCCAGTCTTTCACAGCTTGTTTTTCTAGAGACTAGTTCACGGGATCTTCACTCTGCTAGATTAGGTTATAAGACCATCAAATGGGTATGATACCCATTCGCATTGCTATTATGTAGGGTGGAGAGGTGGTTCAGGCCCCGGCATCATGTCATCAAGGTTCTGAAGGCGAAGGGGCTGAAGAAAGATGTTGACTTTTTCGCTGCAGGTACTATAACCGCGAAGCGATTTGTGCAGAAGTTCCTTGACCATTACACCGAGAGTCTTCCAGGGCCTGCGGACGCTTATGCTGCTGCTTGTGCAGGGAAAGTGCCTCCCGAAATGTAACCGTGAGATCTTGAAATGGAGATCTTGAAGGCCCATTCTGGCTCCCAAGCTGATATCTGCTGATATGTTAACATGTTACATCATGCTCGCTTCAGACAGGTTTTTTTAGCGATCTGATTACGGATTACCCATGCTGTGATTAAAGCTTGTACCTTGATATGTCTGAAGCATTTGAATGATCTCGGTTTTGTGGTGTACTGCTCTTTTCCTGCTTTACACACCTGACTGATTTTGCCTGCTGCTTGTAAGATAAAGGAATGTTTTACGCCCAGACTAGTGCTGCACTGCTGCTAGCTTATATGTTAGCTGATGAATCTATAAATGTGATATCTTGCAGGTAGATAGTATGAATCCGTCGTAAGATATTTCTCATTTAGACCTATAGACTTCTCATGAATACTATCAGTTTGGTACAGTAGAGCGCTAAATCGTCCAAGTCATGGTCGTGAGCTCGTGACAGAAAGAACTGCAACTTGGAATTTGCCGGTAGCTCATGTTGCTGACAAACACGGCAGCAGCCAGCACTAGCCGGCACCTCGCCGTACCAACCTCTGGTCTGCACGCCAAAGGCGTTACAATTTTTTCAAAGCTTATGCCTTGACCTGCATCTCATATTGCGTTAAAACTTAGGCGTGCCTTCCATTTCACCATCAATTTCTTCATTTGAATTGTTTGGTATTTTTTCCCCTTTGGAATGTCAACAAGTCTTAAAAAAAAGGTTAAAGACCTGTTTGCATAGGGTGATAGATGATTTTGGAATCCTTCCCAAAATCCCTAAAGAAAGAGTTGATAGGTAAGAAATGTTTCAATATTTTCACACGGAGTGAGATAGTCATCGAAGTAACTATTTGATTACATACTCCTTTGTAAATTCAATTTGTGCGCAACATCATCATCTTATTACCATGTTTGAGTGGTGGCAAAGTGGTTCATTTGTATTTTACTTGGCAGGGCCTGCGTGTCCCTGCTTGAAGCTGAATATGATCTCTGCTTTGATCATTTTATGTTATCTGCGAGGATGCTCACATGTCACAATTGAATCGAGTTGAGATATATGACATCTACATCAATTGATTGTGAAATACACGTATGAGATGTTCTGTAGCAATGCACAGGCACGTTGAGATATATGCACAAGCAATTAATTCACTGTTAATTGTAAATCATCAATGGTCATCCGAACTCAGAAGGCTTCATGTTAATTTGTGCCGCAATCTTGATGTATTGCGGTAAGAGAGGTCACAAGTTCTCATTTTCGTTCTTTTAGTACGCACAAGCCAGGGAAAAAAATCGAAAAAAAGGCACATGCAAGCCCAACTAGAACGCAGATATTTACTCTGTATACTCACTACACTGGTAATATATATCGCTATACATTTCTTGGGAACCCTTGGAATGTAAAAGTGGTACTGGGAAAGAGAAACCAACAGAACAAAAGAACCAGTACAGAAATCCCTTGTGGACCTCTCTACACCACACTCTAATCCTAACTTCAGCTAATTAATCAGTGTCCCGCGCCTCCTGCGCTCGGTCCCATCGGCAGCATCTCCATCAACGTCGACACCGCCGCCGAGGCGGGGCTCGGCGGCACGGGCCTCGCTGCGTCGGCGCACCGCACGAGGCTTACGGCGACGATCGCAGCGAGAGCGACGACGAACAGGGCACGGTGGACGTGGTGAGAGTCCATGGCTCCCAGGAAACGGAAGAAGCGTGGTGTGCTCTTCTGACTCTTGTGTGCACAGACGGTATGGTGCTAGCGCATGCATATAGAGAGAGAGAGAATGGGCGTGGTGTGCAGGGCCGCCAGGGCTTCTCACCGTGTCTCGTCTTTGCAGCCAACTAGGTTGAAAATTTCATGCTGACGCGTTAGCTGTGCCGCTGGCCGAGATCAAGAGACGGTCAAGCCGTTGAAAATTTCACACTTGTTTTTTTTTTTGACACGATCACGTTGCTCTGAATTCGTCACTTTGTTGTCGCAAACAGCGGGGGATTTGATGGGTGCAGAGGAGAAGTGGGTGCACCGGCACCGGCCAACTTTTGATTCTTTGAGATGTGCATCCTGCTGCGTCGGTTGAAAACCTGAGGCTCGTGTGGTGCGGCGAGGTTGGTCGAGACCGGCGTCGCAAGAGCCCTACACGTCCATGGCACAGGCGCCCTCTTTGCAAGTCAAAACGAATGAAGTCGCAAGCGGGCCGGAGCTCGGATGAATGGACACGACAACACTGAGCTTACTGGCCATGCTGACCAACCCCCCCCTCCTGTGTATTATTGGTCACACGTGGCAAGTATAATTGGATCGGCGATTCACATCACCTGATGCAGTATCAGATTCACGTCACATGAATGCAGTATCAGCATGTAGCGCCGTCTTGAACTCTGGTATAGAACGAACTTCAAAAGATTTTGTGCCTAAACCCTCTACTTCACAAAAGCCTTAGCTTGACATAAGATCTTAAGCATCGTTCAAATGAAATTGATAGGAGAACATAGGGCATAATTAAGCAGCAGGAATAAAACAAGCATCATTCAGGCAACATAAGTCCATCCGCTGCGGGATTTGTCCGGGCAAAGTACGAATTCAGACGTGAATTATAGACTCCAGAGACAGGTGCAATCAAGATGTAAGTTTGGTGTTTCCTGACTTCCAGTCATGAGTACTGAGCCATCAGTAATGAGCGCTGAGACCATCAGTTCAGCTAAAGCATCAGAAATCAATAGCACCCGGGTATTGACTTGGACCTTTCGACGGCCAAGGCAAGAAAATTTGCTGAACTTGACATTCAAGTCTCAGCACATGCTATGACACAAATGAAAGAGTCAGATTCATGAGGATGGAAGTTTTAGGCCCTCGACTAAGCTCTAAAAAGAGTAATGATTTACATTAAGGTTATGGTTAACTGTACAGTGTCACAGGAAAAATGCAGAGGGAAATTTTCACGCATCCATACCCTTAGCAAACAAGGTGCACTGGAGGTGCATGGAGAAATCTGCGGGCTATGCTATCTTCTGGGGTTCTTCGGTAACGAGATTTCATCAAGCCTGGTGCACAGACATGGGCGGTAGAATCTAATATTCTTTGGCCTTCTTCCGCAACTCATTTAGCTCATTCTCAATCTCTATGTCTGGGAAAGGGCGCGCTGCACCTGAGTTGATGACTGCTGTTCTACCTGGAGGAAGTTCTCCTTTCTGTAGGTGACAATGAAATTATAGTCGTGTAGTATGGAATGAACGGAATGAACAAATCAATGCATACACTAAAATGGAAACACACACACAACGGAAGTTAGTAGTATGTGTGTATCATCATTCTGTTGACTTGTTACCATCAGAAGTGTGGTTTTGTTCAGAGATATCAGTACTGATGCACTGCATGTTTAAACAATGTGGTATGCTTTACCAGGTATAGATGCCTGCCCCAGTACGAATAACCCAACAGAAAATAAAAGGGTCAGGGCTCGACCACAGTTATTATTAAATCATTTATAGAAGATGGAATGAGTGAAAATAAACATTTTTTTTAGAGAACCCAGGAATTGATAGCTGGCTGGCCAATTATCAATCCATTTTTGTATATTCTATTCTCCAATGGTATGTATGCCAAAGTACCATTACATTTTTACCATTTTGGCGCGCATGCCAGCATAAAAAATCAAGAGCAGACACAGATTATTAACTTGAAAAATTGTTATTGACTCAGTTTAAGCATTCGAATAACAATACGTACCAAAGAGCTTCCAGACAGTTCTTTTTTCATTTGTGCAAGGTCATCATCAACCGATGAAGTCTCAAGAAATGCAAACTGTGCACAAAAAAATAGTGATGATCAGATCTGATTACAACAATTAAAATTATTAGAAATTAGTCTGCAATGTCCAATTTTACCTTTCCTTCTAAATCATCGGTTGCTAATTGACCAAGTGCCTCTGCTTGGGATTCCATTGCCATAACTGACAGTGTCAAACATGTAATTATTTGCAAGAATTGAATGTTGAAATGATTAGTAATGAGATACAACTGAGTGATAAACACAGCAAGCAAGAAAAGCTAGTAGCAGACCCCATTCTCAACCAGGATAAGAGACATAACCTTCACAATACATGAAAGAAAATGAAGACATAATTTGCCAAGATCATATGTTCATACTCGTAACAACTCGATTGCAAAAGTGGGAGATCCCACAAAATACCAATCAAAATCTTTATATCAAAAACACCAAATTGTGTTTTAAGGTATCAGCCTTTGGGCAAGAGGCTGAACTTTTCACCGCTAAAAATTAGACATGCAACCATCAAAGATTCTAGGTGCATTCTGATGTAGCTGCCAGCACTCTTGACAACATGTGAAAGGCAAATTTTGACAACTACCTAGTTCTAGTTGCTACCCAGTTATATTTCGTGTATTTGGCCACTGACAGTTTGACAATATTTTGAGGCTCGAGCCTAGAGTTTGACTTATTATGGCAACTGGTTGACTAGCTTACTGTATTTTAACTGTTTAAAATTTAAATTACAGCAGCTTTCAGCTGTATATTGGATATGCTCTAGCTTAAACAATAACGGAGTTGTTTTTGTGACTCTTTGATGGTATTTTCATTACTTGACCTCTTACAGGTTTAAGCTAACTATGTTCGACATAGAGCATCTCTCTGGCCTAAGCCAAAAATCAGTGTATCATACCCACTATGTGAACAAGTAACAGGTTGCTTTACCTAACAAAAGAAGTAATACTAGTGAAAGAAAATCAGTAAAATCAAGAGAGTACCTTTTTCCTCCATTTTCTCAAATGCTGAAAGGGCACTGCTTGTATTTACATTCCCCAACATTTCACTCACTTTTGTTGCAGTCCTGAAGGAAAAGAAATGTCAATTGTCAGAGCATCCAAAATACGGAGTAACAAATGGAAAAATAATCAACAAATGACAAATGCATACTTGGCTGACTGAGCACGCGCTTTTAGGGTATCTTTTTTCTGCTTGGCCTCTGCTATCTTGCTCTCAAGAACCTACAGAATGGCATACTCCATATGTTAACGAAGATGCACAACAAATAGTTAAGGAATATGAAATAGGGAGTGTTCACCATGTGCTGCACATGGGCCCAGAAAATAGTAAAATTGTATCGACACATATAATGCAGATAGTGAAAACAACATCCCAGCAGTTGAAGGCTGAAAATAATAAGCTCACCTGGGTATTTGAAATCAGATTTTCAACTACACTCTTCTGCTGATCAAGCTGGGACCTTAAGGAGCTTGCATTGTCCTAAGCACACAAACAAACAACAAAATTATAACAGGAGTTTCATATATTAAATTAACACAAGTTACATGTAAGATCTATATACAACATACATTCTATTGCCAATCAAAGTGATAAAGGCACAAAAGCGCAATGTAGTACAGAGCATCCAAAAGAGTCGGAGATTCTAAAAGCAAGTTACAAGCTACACGCCTGGTAGTTAAACAGTATAATATGGGCAGATGATCCCTATCCAGATTTACACGATACCTACAGCATATGATTTGCGCCGCTTAAGGGCTTCACGTGCAAGATCCTCGTCACCCTTTTGAAGAGCAAGTTGAGCCCTCCGATACCTGCACTTTTGAGAAAAATGTCATTCAGAGTAGGACAAACAGATGACAGAGCTCAACATAAGCATGCAGTTACCCATAACATTACCAATCATCAGCAGCCTGCTCGGCAGCTTTGTACTTGTTCTCAAGCCGCTTTTGAGATGCCAAGACCTTCCAAAACAAAAATCCATGTTAGGAGGTAGAATGTGATAGAATATGCTGAAAAGATTTGCATTCTTATTTACAAAAAGAATAAAGAGAGATCCAACAAATATATAAGAATCTGGTAGTATAAGAAACAGCTAACCAAACTAGCATCAATACCATGAAATATTTACAAACGGTTAAGGCAACAGAACAGAAAGTTGTTGATTCCTTTATGGAAATAATGACAAGAACATGTGCTGTCAATGATGAAATTTTATGATTAAATGTAATCACAAAAAAACCTGTGCAGTGGCTTGCCGCATCTTTGTTAAATCGTCACTCATCTCCAAAACTGCTTGATCTAGGATCTTCTCAGGGTCTTCAAATGAACTTAAAACTGCATTTGAATAGGACTAGACAAACCAGCAAGCCAAGAATTTTAGTTAAATAAACACAAAACTCTGCTAAGGACATAATGGATGAAACAATATCACTCGCCTTGACAACCCTAGATAGTCTATCAAAGAGGTTACTCCGTATGCCATTGCACTTAAATCTGTTGACATTTGATTGGCGTACTTGCACAACTCTAAGTGAAACTGCAGGCAGAAAAACGTAAATTAGAGATCATCAACATGGCTGTTGGTCCATGACAATATTGCCATGTTCTGGACTTTGCTATGATCCCTACTGCAATCATAATAATTGATATTACCAACATCAATGAAATTGCATGCCCATTCAACAATAGTCTGAGCATGTCCATTAAGAGCATTGACAGACATGAGCAGAAGTTAATAGAACATTCTCTAATAGTATAAAGTTTAGTTTATTTAGGAAACTCAAAATAGTATCATAAAAGGATATTCATATTCAAATAATTGTTTCAACAGACAGCCATGAAAATGATGAACGTGTTATTGGAGGTCAGTCCTGCTTGTTAAGTTTACGGTACAGCATGTTTCAGTAAAAGCTAGACCAAATGGGAGAACAGGCTCTACCAGGTGTGATCATTACTGTGGCAGATGTTGAAAAGCATACGTAAAATGAGAAACAGCATTACCCAATAACTTCGCCTTACCCCAAAAAATAAATCTATTTGCATCTCTACCATAGGTGCATCTCTACCCTATAGTGCGAACAAGCTATCATTTTCTTTACAAAGCGTCAAATTAATTTTGAACTGATGAATTCAAATAAATTAGTTATTGTAGGCTCATTTTTGCTCAACAGAGAAGGAAAAGCTTGTGGGCTTCACGTACCTAATTAGTGTGGGAAACGTAACTAAATCACTATATCATAGTCCACAATAGCAAGCTACTTAGTCCAATCATGGAAGATAAGACAGACGCATAACAGGAAATGACAAAGGCAGCAATCCCACAATCCAGCTATAGCTACTGTTCACGGTAAATCAACAATTGCAGCACTGAGCATCCCAAGCGACAAATTTGTCACTAAACTCGTATCGCCATCTCTCCCACAAGCACAGAGAACGTGGAGAAGTAGAATATGAAGTCGCGAAACGCACCACTGCCGTTGAGGAAGGAGGTCTTGAGGGCGGTCCGGCGGAAGCTGGCGGTGGCCGGCGGCGGCGCCCTAATCTCCATCGATTCGGGGGGAGTGGAGGACGAAACAGGGAAAAGTGGGAAATTTTTCTCCTGGTATCTCACTCTAATCTCGCGGGGGTGGGATGTGGGTTCGAGTGGAGAAGAGAAGGGAAGGGAACACAAAGCGATCTCGGGTCGGATCCGGGCTTGGCACGCATCGTGGAGCTGGAACGGGCGAAATGTGTGAGCCCAATAAGCCCACTTAGCTCTTTTTGAGACGAGAAAGGTCCACTTAACATGTGAACTCGGAACTCTCGAAGATTAGTGCATGATCCGATTAGTGCGGATGGTGACGTGTCAGTTACTTGCATGGACTTGTATGCAGTCTGTTAAGCTTACATGCAGTTTGTGGTAGCAAGTCAGTTACTTACATGCAGTCAGTTATTTAAAGGAGTCATTAGCATGTGTGCTAAGTGCTAAGAGAGGTCAAGTGTAATTGGTGTGTCCAGAAAAAAAAATAAAGTGAAAAGGCACTGGTGTGCAGTGCCGGAAAAACTTGTGTGCAGTGTCCTTCTTCTGTGTGTGTGATTGGGTTATTTATCCAGGAGCCAAACAACGTGTGAGTACTAGTGTGTGTGATCAAGAGAAGCTGGGCCAACAGTGGTATCAGAGCTAGGTGATGGCGCGTGACGAGTCGCCGGACAAAACGCCAAGGAGTGGCAGTTGCGGTGATCATGGTGGCACCGTGGTGGCGGCACGTCCAGCAGGCAAGGTTGTCGCCATGCATTATCCAATGCTGAGCGACACGAACTACGGCGTGTGGGCCGTAAAGATGAAGATCATCCTACGCCATCTTGGTGTGTGGGCGGCAATCAAGGGCGAAGGGTCGTCAGGCGAAGAAGAGAAGGACATTGAAGCTCTCACCGCCATATCTCAAGTTGTGCCGGATGCCGTGATGATGGCTATCGCGGACAAAGACACGGCGAAGGAAGCTTGGGAGGCCATTGAGAAGATGAATGTCGGCGAAGATCGAGTCAAGAAGGCGCGACTACAAGCATTGAAGAGGCAATTTGATCGCTTATACATGGAGGATTCCAAAACTATTGCGGAATTCTCACAAAAGCTCACCACAATGGTGGGAGAGATGCGTTCTCTTGGAGCCAAGGTGAAGGACAGTGCTATTGTGGAGAAGCTTTTCAGTGCTGTCCCTGATAAGTTTCTTCACATTGTTGGCACCATCGAGCAATAGGGCGATGTGTCGAAGATGTCCGTGGCGGAGGCGATCGGGCGTTTGAGGGCATTCGAGGAGTCCACAAAGGGGCGGCGTCGTGACAAGGGGGGAGAGCCGCAACTGCTGGTCGCGCAAGCCGAGCCGCGCTTCACACGTGCCGAGTGGGAGGCCATGGTCGCTGAAGAGAGGATGGACGGCAAGGGCTCCGGCAGCAGTGGCATCAACAAAAATGGTGACAAGAAGAAGTACCGCAGCAAGTTCGACTTATTCATCATATACCCTCTCCTTAGATTGAAATTCAGGATTTACCCTCCGCCCCGCGTGTCAGTGACTCATCCCGACCCCACATGTCATTGAGTGGAGAGGGTAAATCCTGAAACTCTCAAATGTGAGGAGGGTATATGATGAAGTTCCCCGTCTAAGATCGATTGCCACAACTGTGGTGAGTACGGTCACTTTGCTAATGAGTGCGACAAGCCGAAGAAGGTGACCAGGGCAGTGGCGCAGCTTGCAATTGCAGATGCGGACGATGAGCCCGCACTGCTGTGAAGATTGTGCGGAGGTAAAAAAATAAAGCCAACAAGATTAGGGGGTGATTGTTAGACTTAATCTTGTTGTTGCAGTCAGTCGTGTTATTAGGTGCATGCATCGGTTAGTATAATTTGAATTAGTGCATGATCTGATTAGTGCGGATGGTGGCGAGTCAGTTACTTGCATGGGCTTGCATGCAGTCTGTTAGGCTTACATGCAGTTTGTGGTGGTAAGTCAGTTACTTGCATACAGTCAGTTATTTAAAGGACTCATTAGCATGTGTGCTAAGTGCTAAGAGAGGCCAAGTGTAATTGGTGTGTCCAGGAAAAAAACAAAGTGAAAAGGCACTGGTGTGTAGTGCCGGAAAAACTTGTGTGCAATGTCCTTCTTCTGTGTGTGTGATTGGGTTATTTATCCAGGAGCCAAACAACGTCTGAGTACTAGTGTGTGTGATCGAGAGAAGCTGAGCCAACACCCAAGACTTCATCCTAAGCGTACGTTTAGCGTCAGTGCATTGGTTTCATTAAACGTCAATGCGTATATGCGTGAGCCGATGAACATTGCCGCGCGCGCGCACGGCGGCTTCTTGCATGCTTGCGTTCAGTTCGGCAAGGCGGCGTCGGTGAACAACCTGCGGAGCTTCGTGCTGTCGGCGCCGGACAACGGCGGCTACATCTCCACGGGCTTCTCGCCAACGGGGCGGATGGTGGGGAGCAGCGCCGTGGCCGGATGGGTGACGCCCGCCGGCGCGGGCTCCGCGAGGCATTACTACCTCGGCGGGACGAGCTCCCGGTCGTGCCCGCCGGACCAGGGCAAGCTTGCGCTCGCGAAGGGCGCGGCGCCGACCATCGTGTCCAGAGGGTCCCGGCTCTACCTCGCGTTCCAGTTCGCCTATCAGCCGCTCACGGACGTCATCTATGTTAGAGATTTCCGCTGCAATTACACGCTCTGAATCACTCCACCTCAATCTGAACTCACGCACTCTGGAAATTGGTTTTTCGGATGTGAACAGTACTCTGAAGAAAATCCGACAACGGAGAAAATAACAGGGAGAAGATGGGTGATGCAGTGCGCTGAGCCTCTAAACAATCTGAGGCTTTTACTTATACTCTTATTAGCCATTTGGTAGGCGTTTGTTACATGCATGAAATGGTCATCCGAAAAATAGGATCCCTTACTAATAGCATCACCTATGACCCGGATAACCAGCTCAAACACCGAAACAGAAAAACGGCCAACTTTGCCTAACTGAAATTCAGTCACTCCGAACTAACTCCGGCTGACTCTAACATACTTGAATGTAACTAAAAATAACTACACTTATTAACGTGGAAACTGTGCTCAAGATTATATTTGTGTTCTAACAAATTCACGCCCTAATCTTGATCCACTATTGGGAGCTCTATCCTACTCTGGGCTATTTAACGGCTACTTAAGAATCATTAAATGCACAGAAACTAGCCATTAACACAAATATCGATAGTACTACACTCACAAAGCCCGATCGTACCGATTCTACGATTGTACTGCAATTCAGCTATGGTAGTACCGATTTCTAAAGGAAATAAAATCTCTCAAAATTGTACCTCTGCAAATTAGCTACCACCAACTAAATTACAGTTATACCGCAATGCGGTAGTTTTGGATAGGAGCTGCGGCCATACCTTGCGGTAATACCGGCCAAGAACAACGGTAGTATCGTTTCAAGTGAAGTCCAAAAATGCACCTCTGAAAATAACGTATTGGCATAAAAAGTTTGATAGTACCGACACAGCGGTACTACTGGTGACACAATGGCGGTTATACCGGTTTTCAAATAAAATTCAAAGATTTCTCTTTTCGGGAGCAGAGCTAAAAAAGATGGAGTTACCCTACGATGAGATTGAGTTCAACGGTTATGTAGGATAGAAATATGCCATTTGCTGCTATTCCATCTATTTGTGCATCAAGTCCGAAGAAGATCTCAATCCATAATGAAGAAATGATAGTAGCTTGTTGTTTTATAGGCTTCTCATATTCAGTCGGAAGAGTTTAGGTAAGACTTTCAAAGAAACTCTCGACGGGAGAATCGAGTCTATTTAGGAAGAATTGCAACAATTCTTCAATCCTAACGAAGTAATTCCGAAGGAATCCAATGAACAACAACAATTACTTAGGATCAGCTTGCGAATTTGCAGCGCCGTAGTAGAATCATTACCAACGGCACGCTGTGCGCCTAAGTGCGAAATGATAGTGCAAGCTTTGTTACGCTGAAACCTAAATGTGCTGCTTCTGGGTACAGGCTTTCTTTTCATGACCTGAAAGGCTAAAATCTATGCGTTTGTGTATGCTGATTAAAGAAGCGTGACACTTTTGAAAATAGAAATATGCATGAATACCAAGAACTCTTCAGCAACAGTATTTGTATTATGCATTAAAATGTGGAACCGTCGTATAGTCAACAATACATCATTCGCATTGGCAAAGATAATGTTCTGAGTTTACAAACTGTTGGAAAGTGATCCGAATTCGGATCTGTGTCCGTGTAGGACTCTTGTCCTGTTTCCTTATTCTGTTTTCTTTCCATATGGGACTTTTTTCCCCGTGCTATATATACCCCAGTAGTCCATAGGCAAAAGCATCCCAAGAGAGTCTCTCCATTGTAATCTCTCCAAAATATAGTGATTTGCCTTCGAGCGCCCGTGGTTTTTTTCCCGCAAGGGTTTTCCACGTAAAAATTCGTGTCTCTTGTCTCTATTATTCTGTGCGTTATTTGAAACAAGTGGTATCAGAGCCAGAGATTGGAGATTCGGAGAAAAAAAAAATTGTGTCGCCGAGATCGAGCCCGACTCCGAAGCAAAGTCATCTTCCGCACACGGACGTGAAGGCAAAACAGGGAGCAGAGCTGCCGCGCGGTGCTGTCCTTTGCGTGTAGGAACCGAAGAAAAAAAGGTGCAAGGCGCTGTTTTGTTCCATCGCATCAAGAGCAGATCTCGTGTGTCTCATTCAAGAACAAACAAGAAGACAAGGCAATAAAGTTGGCAGGAGAGAGAAGGTAAGCTTCATAGCCAGCACGTAAGCTTCTTTTTCAAACCAATAGGCCATAAAGTTGCACGGGACCCAAGGCAAGAAAAGGTGCGTTGGAATTTTTCTCTTGAAAGTTGCTACCAGCATACAAGCTTTGGAGATATTGTTTTTATGAGAAGTGCTAAGTACACTCCAAAGTGTACCAGAGTTTTTTTTTGACTGCTGATTTTTTGCAAGATCTTATACTAGCAAAATCTTTGGGTATTCTTCTATATGGCTACTATGAAATATGATCTTCCGCTGTTGGATCGCGACACGAGATTTTCTCTATGGCAAGTCAAGATGCGGGCTGTTTTATCACAACTTGATTTGGATGATGCTCTTTTGGGGATCGACAAGATGCCAGCGACACTGTCCGCCGATGAGAAGAAACGTAAAGATCGTAAGGTCTTATCCCAAATTCATCTTCATCTGTCAAATAATATTCTACAGGAAGTTATGAAGGAGACATCCGCCGCCGCATTATGGCTAAAGCTGGAGCAGATCTGCATGACCAAGGATCTGACCAGTAAGTTGCATTTGAAGCAAAAGCTATATTCACACAAGATGGCGGAGGGAGCCTCATTGTTGAACCACCTGACAACTTTCAAGGAAGTTGTTTCTGATCTCGAGTCTATGGAGGTAAAATATGATGAAGAAGATTTGGGTCTTATTTTGCTATGCTCTCTGCCTATTTTATACTCTACTTTTAGAGATACTATTCTATATAGTCGAGATACTCTTACTCTCAGTGAAGTTTATGAAGCTCTGCATGCTAAAGAAAAGATGAAACTTATGGTTCCCGGTGGGAGTTCAAGTACGCATGCAGAAGGTTTGTCTGTCCGCGGCAGGCAATATGAGAAGAGTTCATACGACAATTCAAGAGGCAGAAGCAAAAGCAAATTCAGAGGCAGATCTAAATCCAGGAACAGGAAGTCATGCAGATATTGCAAGAAGGATGGACATGACATATCCGAGTGCTAGAAGTTGCAGAACAAGGAGAAGAGAAATAATAATTTCAAGAAAGATCAACAAGAGGATGAAGCTAGAGCCACCGTTGTCACCAAAGAAGGTTCTGATGGAGATGTTCTCGTTGCCTTTGCGGTAATTGCAAACCGACGATGAATGGATTCTTGATTCACCGCACTTTCCACATGAGCCCGAACCGTGAGTGGTTCGTTACCTATGAAGCTACGCCAAGTGGATCTGTGTTGATGGGTGATAATACACCATGCAAGGTTGCAGGCATTGGTTCTATCCAGATCAAGATGTTTGATGGCACCATCAGGATTTTGTCAGATGTTCGTCATATTCCGGACTTAAAGAGAAATCTTATCTCATTGAGTACTCTTGATGCTAAAGGGTACAACTATTCCGGTGGAGGTGGAGTTCTTAAGGTTACCAAAGGTTCTCTTGTTATGATGAAAGGTGATATGAAAGCTGCCAACTTATATCATCTGCAAGGCACTACAATTTCAGGTAATGTTGCTGTTGTTTCAAATAAATCATTTGATTCTGATGCTACTAGTCTTTGGCATATGCGTCTGGGGCATATGAGCCAAGCTGGGATGACGGAATTATGCAAAAGAGGATTTCTTAATGGTCAAAACATCGATAAGTTGAAGTTTTGTGAACATTGTGTCTTCGGCAAGCAAAAGAGAGTGAAATTCAGCACTGCGACTCACTCTACAAAAGGCATATTGGATTATATTCACTCCGATTTGTGGGGAGAATCCCGCGTTCCATCACTTGGAGGCGCAAGCTATATGTTGACCATTATTGATGATTTTTCAAGAAGTTTGGGCATATTTCATAAAGCAGAAATCGGATGTATTCAACACATTCAAGGAGTGGAAGACTATGATCGAGAGACAAACTGGTAAGCATGTCAAGAAACTTCGTACTGACAATGGTTTGGAGTTTTGTTCAGGAGAATTTGAAGCTTTATGCAAGTCAGAAGGTATTGTGAGACATTACACCGTTCCTGGCACTCCTCAACAAAACGGTGTGGCAGAACGCATGAACAGAACCATAATGGAGAAGGTACGTTGCATGTTATCAAACTCTGGATTATCAAAGAGTTTTTGGGCTGAACCCGCTTCCACTGCTTGTTATTTGATTAATCGGTCACCAAATTTGGCTATTGATAAGAAGACTCCAATTGAGGTATGGTCCGCTCTCCGCAGATTATTCTAATTTGAGAATATTTGGTCGTCCCGCTTATGCTCGTGTCAACAATGGTAAATTAGAACCTAGAGCGATTAAGTGCATTTTCCTTGGCTATAAAGCGGTGTGAAAGGATATAAGTTGTGGAATCTGAAACTAAAAGGTGGTTATTAGTAGAGATACTACTTTTGATGAGTCCGCTATGTTGCATGATAAACCATCTATTGATGTTCCGTTGAGAAGCAATCAAGTGTGCAGTGGAGCATATTATTGATTCAGATCTACACGAGAAATCAAAAGGAAAATACTCGAAGTTCCTATTGTTGTGCCACCAACACAACATTCCATTGCAACTAATAGAGAAAGAAGGAACATTCAGCTCCTAAGAGATTTATTGAAGAAGCCAACTTTGCGGCTTATTGTCTAAATGTGGCGAAGAAATTGAAGGTACTGCAGAACCTTCATCTTATTGAAGCTATCTCTTCTAGTGATTCGAGAAGGTGGATGGTGCCATGCATGATGAGATGGAATCTCTTGACAAGAATGGTACTTGGGAGCTGGTCAAGTTGCCAATTGAGAAGAAACCTATTCGCTGCAAATGGATTTTCAAGAAAAAGGAAGGTGTTTCACCAACCGAAGAGGTTAGGTATAAAGCAAGGTTAGTTGCTAAAGGATACAGTCAAATTCCGGTATTGATTTCACGATGTCTTTTCCTGTTGTGAAGCATAGTTCTATTCGCACTTTGCTTAGTATTGTGGCTATGCATGATTTTGAGCTTGAACAAATGGATGTGAAAACTGCATTCTTACATGGGGAATTAGAAGAAGACATTTATATGGAACAACCGGAAGGTTTTGTCGTTCCCGGAAAGGAGAATTTTGCTTGCAAATTGAAGAAATCTCTTTATGGTTTGAAACAATACCTAGACAATGGTATAAGAGATTTGACTCCTTTATGATATCTCAGATTTTAAAAGATCAAATTATGATAGCTGTGTTTACTTCAAGATTGTGAATGGTTCAGCTATTTATTTGCTCATATATGTTGATGATATGTTGATTCTCTGCAAAAGATAAGGTTGAAATTTCAAAGTTGAAGGCTCAATTAAGCGGTGAGTTTGAGATGAAAGATCTCGGTGCAGACTAAGAAGATTCTTGGTATGGAAATCATTAGAGACAGAAAACTTGGTAAATTATATCTAAGTCAAAAGGGTACATTGATAAAGTTCTTCGTCGTTTCAACATGCATGAGGCTAAACCCGTGAGTACTCCTTAGCAACATATTTCAAACTTTCTTCAAGATCATGTCCAAAATCTAATGATGAAGTGGAGTACATGTCTAAAGTCCCATATGCGAGTGCAGTTGGTTCACTTATGTATGCCATGGTATGTTCTCGCCCGATTTATCTCAATCATTAAGTGTGGTTAGTAGATACATGGCTAACCCCGAAAAGAGCATTGGAAAGCAGTTCAATGGATTTTCGGATATCTCATGGGCACATCTAATGTTTCTTTGATTTGGAAGGATTAAAGATGGACTTGTTGGTTATGTGGATTCGATTTTCTTTGGAGACTTGGATAAAAGAAGGTCTCTCACTGGTTATGTGTTCACCGTTGGAGGGTGTGCCGTAAGTTGGAAAGCAAGTTTACAAGCTACCGTTGCCTTGTCTACTACTGTGTTTGAGTATATGGCTATCTCTCAAGCTTGCAAAGAAGCTATTTGGTTGAGAGGTTTATTTACTGAGCTTTGTGGAAGTACATCTTGCATTACAATATTTTGTGACAGTCAAAGTGCTATTTGCCTTACAAAAGATCAAATGTTCCATGAGAGAACAAAGCACATTGATATCAGGTATCACTATATTCGAGGTGTCATTACTCAAGGTGATATTAAAGTCTGCAAGATAAGTACTCATGATAATCCAGCTGATATGTTGACAAAGCCAGTTCCTGTATCTAAGTTTGAGCTTTGCTCAGACTTAGTTGGTATTACTCACTAGTCCTTTGGACTTCCGACACTCAAGGTGTATATGTTGATTTTATTGGAGGAGTTTCATAATATTCTTCGACTACTGGAGGGAATTCGGCTCAAGGTGGAGAATAATTGTTGAAAAGTGATCCGAATTCGGCTCAAGGTGGAGAATAATTGTTGAAAAGTGATCCGAATTCGGCTCAAGGTGGAGATTGTTGGAAAGTGATCCGAATTCGGATCTGTGTCCGTGTAGGACTCTTGTCCTGTTTCCTTATTCTGTTTTCTTTCCATATGGGACTTTTTTCCCCGTGCTATATATACCCCAGTAGTCCATAGGCAAAAGCATCCCAAGAGAGTCTCTCCATTGTAATCTCTCCAAAATATAGTGATTTGCCTTCGAGCGCCCGTGGTTTTTTTCCCGCAAGGGTTTTCCACGTAAAAATTCGTGTCTCTTGTCTCTATTATTCTGTGCGTTATTTGCAACACAAACACATTACCAACCGTGTACATTACACGCACAGCATTACGTCACATTTCACTATTTCCTGTCCTGCCGCCCAGGAATGATCTTCGGGCCTGTTCATTTCATTACATTCTGGGTATTCAAGTCACTTGTTCCCCCACAGACAAGAAAGACTTTCATGTTGTTCTGGCCTGGCGGATCAATTATTGGTAACAATTATAACGCAATGTCCATGGAAAATTCCAGCCTCTCCTTCGAAGAATGCAAGATTTGGGGGACTTTAAAGCTCATCCTGAACATGAGATCAACATATTATGTAAGCCACCTGCTGTTATCTAATTCAGCAGTTCTAAGTACTAAATGAAGGAATGAAGGTGCTTCACAACTTACATGGTAGTCATCCCAGTGATCCCTGTTTCGCTGAAACATAGAAAAAGAGTAAAGAGGATATTAGTATACCATTCGTATATGGTGTCTTAAATTGTACTACCATACATATAAGGTGATGATACACTTATGCCAGTACACAAGTCACAACACAGTACCAAATCCTTCCAAGGTGTTTCCTCAGTGTAGATGACTAGATGTAAGGCAAGGCTTACAACATTATAGCAAGGAAAAAAGTCCATTCGTGGTCCCTCAGCTTTTTCAGTTCTCTAATTCTTGTCTCTCATTTATAAAACCGGATAAAACTAGTCCTCTAACTGTCAAAACCAAAGCAAATTACATCCAAAGCCGGTTTGTGGGTGGTTTTAGGTGACAGGCGCTCTAGGTGGCAATGAGCTAACATGGCTTAAAATCTATGCGGACCCAGCTGTAAATTACTCATCCTCAAAACAGTTATTATTCTATAAAACAACACTAGCCGGTGGGGACTTCCTGTCATATATAGAGACAGAGCAGAGCAGAGGAAATAGGGGAGGCATGTGGTGGCAATTCTAGTGCCTCACTGGCGGTGGTAGGGCGATGGCGTGGTGCGGTGACATAGAAAATCTGTTGCTGGAAGGTGGAGAGTGCTAGTGGAGGTGGTGGCACGGCCAGAGAAATACGATGGCGCACTCACGATGGCTCGCAGTGGCCGGACTTGAGGAAGACGAGGGCTGCAGTGCCGGAGAGGTAGAGGAGAAAAATAGGGATAGGCATGAGCATAAGGGGGTGAGGAGAACTCACTGGAGTAGTCGGTGAAGGAGACGAACTGAGGTGGCTTGACGATGGGAGCCATGGGCGACGCAAATGACTCGTCGTGGAGGCAACGAAATGGTAAGGAGTCCGAATTAATGATGGGGCTAGATATAGGGAGGTGAGGTGAAACTCCAACGCAAAGGAATTGAGCCGAGACGCACCATGCAAACAATGGCGACAGCGGTGGTCAGTTCGGCCGGATTTGGAGAAGACAATGACGAGCGGCACTCTTGTGAACCAAACCCGAAATTGGTTGAGGGGAAATGTAAAGGATGCACAGGAACACGATGTGACGCGAGCAGATTGGGATGGAGCTCATCAGGTTGGCCAGAACGACGAGATTAAGTGTGGCAGCATCAGCTCCATGGTTACCAGAGGGAGACATGGAGGTGAGCACAAGGATGAGGATACCGAGGCGGTGCATATAGCAATGATGCGCTTGGTTGAGGCTAACCCGAGCGCACTGTTGTGCTTGGCAGCCACCAAAAACAGAACCGATGAGCTCTGCTCTCGTTGCAAGGTCGCCATGCGCCACTGCAGGCATGGTTCAGTGCTCCTCCGCAATTGCAGCTACCACCAATGAGGTCACCTCCTCCTACATCCCCAACATCTTGTCGCCCTTCCACCACCGTCAACATGCCCAGCCCGAGCAGCCATGGCTATCTGAACACCTCCCTCTGCTCTCTGTTTGTGTGTGTGTCTCTAAGCAGCAATGGATGTGGATGCCATGTCAGCTCAGATGCCACATCACCCAAACCGCCTACGAAACCATCTAAGGACGTGATTTGTACCGGTTTTTTCAACTGAAGGACGAGTTCTACCCGATTTTACAAATGAGGGACGAAAATTAGACGAACGAAAAGTTAAGGGACCACGGATGTAATTTTTTCTTATAGCAATGTCTGAAGGTCTTGGTTTCTATAATATGTTTAATGGATCATTGAGGGAGTATTAATTATTGGAAGAAACAAAGGAACAACACAGGCTAAGTTTTCATCAATAGGAGTACTAAGAAATCAAAGATTAGGACTTCCCCCTAATTGATACTCAGTATTTCTACTTTCTAAGAGCTCAAGGGTGGCTTCATGAAGATAGCAAAAGGTATGTGAGCTATATGACAGTAAAAAGAAATATACTCTTTTATGGTGCCGATCACCCCTCTCTCTCCTCCGTCGTTCTCCTTCCTCCCTTGCCTGTTGAGCTTCCTGTACACAAGCAGTTATTGTTAACTTCTTTAACAGCGTTAGTCTTTTGCCTCAACATCAAATGATGATCAACATAAAAGTAACTCAGACAACTTAAAATAGATTATTGATAATGCTCTCGTTTTAACCTTATCTTCTCTAGCTTTTCTCTCTTTTTCAGCTTCTTCAAAAGCCTCCTTTTCAGCCTGCAATAGAGGGAAAACTAAGACAGTGTTTTCGAGATGGGTACTGCAGATCAATTTGGTAAAGATTTATTACCTCCTTATTTGCACCCCATGTTTCCTCCGCAACCTTTCTTGCATATTCCGGGTCATCACATATCAGAATGTTGTCAAAAACTGAACCTGCTTTCACCTGCATATAAGTGAGTTGTAAGTCTACATATCATTCAGAACAAAATAGGATTATGATGAAGCAGGCATCATTGAAAACACTGTGTAATGTACCTGCCAAACTTCAATTCCAATATACTTCAAAGGTTTCAGTACATATAGATCTGGATCATCCTCAAACTCTGCAAAAGTGGTACAGTTTATAGCACAAGGCTGATTTTCAAAGTGAGGTCCACTTAAAAATAAGGTGTGGAATACTGGAATGCAACAGCAGACTAAATGTGCATGTTAGTATAGAAGAAATAACTGAGTACACACTGTGCCATATAAAACTAATGGTATTATTTGCTTATTTTTAACACGCACATTTGCATGTTAAAACACATTCATAGTATAAGCTGATTTTCAAAGTGAGCTCCAGTTCAAAATAAGGTTTGCAGACTAAATGTGCATGCTAGTAACTTAGTACAGAAGACATAACTGAGTACACACTGTGCCGTATAAAATTAGTAGCATTATTTGCTTACCTGGATTATCAATCCATGGGATCTTCCATTTACCCTTGTAGTTAGGATTCTTAATTTTCTGTAGGCGGAAGCATGTGAGAATGTGAACATTACCAAAGAAATGAAATGTCATGAAGGATTGATTGCCAAAAAAAGAAAAAGAAAGAAAACAAACCTTGCGCTTCCATGGTCCCTTATATGCTGGATTTGGTATCATTCTAGGCTTCCATATGCCGTCATCATCATCGTCCCATGTGTCAGGCTGATTAGAACAAAAGATGCATATTTGTCATCATGTGTTGTGTTTATTTATACAGAGATCTTCATTGCAAGAATGTTCTTTAGTTATGCTAGGATATGCATTGATGACAGCGTCTTACATGACGTGACTAGAATGTTTGTAAAGAAAACAGTGTTGCAACAACCTCAAATAGGTAGAGCTAACATGTAGCTGAATTGGTCAATCTTCATGATAATTAATAAATACATACGTTAGCACTGAGTGATGCATGATCAAATAAACAAAACCATTCGTAGTACGAAATGTGAATGTAATGGCTTATTGGTTGGTGCAGTAAGTTTGAATAATGTTAGAACTTGCATACCTTTTTATCTTTTGGATCAGGAATCTCTTTCGGAATAGAATCATAGCCCTGGCCAATGCAGATGAAAAGTTACAAAACAATGTGCCGTGCAATAAAATTTATCGATTCACAAAAGGAAGTATGGCAACACAAACCTCTGGCTTTACTTCATCAGGATCCTCAATATATTCTCTGTCGTCCCAATCCTTAGGCTGCAAAAGGCATATATGTTAGATGATTCTCACATTGTAATTTCTTGTTATAATACAGCTCCGATTATGAAAATAGCAAGCTCCAACCTTTTTGGCATGAACACCCTTAATTTTACGAGGAGGGAGGATGTCCCAGTCAGTATACATGCTCCCGGATTCTCTTTCACGGTTATCAACAAGAAGACTATAAGAGGCGTCAGGCCTAAGAATGAACGTGTAAACATGTGTTAACTTGTCTGTTTCACATTGTAGATCTTTCTTGATAGGGTAGTTCTGTCCTTGATAAGAAAGTATAAGATGGAGCTTCTTTGTTTGAGTCCCACAGATATCTGGCCCAAACATCAAGCTGCATAAGAGAACATTAAGAATGTTAGCAAGCATCACTCAGCAGCAGACTAGAAATACTGAACAAATAAACGAGTTATATTCAGTACATCTATGCATTAATGATTGGATCATCCATTCACAAGCCGTGTTCTCTAGATGAACTTATAAAATATAACAAATTGTGTGAGACAGAGCAGCATTCATCAACTATATGAACATCCTAAACACACAGCTAACACAAAAGACAGAGGTCTTTACTGCCAGCAACAATGGATCTTTGTAGGAATGGGAAATTCCATAGGGCAGAAGTACTAAAAAAAAAGTACCTGTATGGAGTGTCCCCACTGAATTTCTTCTGGTTGACATAACCAGACATAAGCTTAATATAGCCACCACCACATTCAATGTCCTGCTCAAACTTTATGGAATACTGAACCACGAGCGTTCGATCCTTGTTACTGAACTCAGGGATCTTGGCTGAGATGGCAAAATGCCTAGCATCCAGTGTTGTTTGTATACCTAGAGGGCACAAAATAAAACAAAACGAATCAAACAGTGTCTGGAATTAAAGTTATAGTAAGCAAGACATGTTTTGTGATCAAACCATCACCATCATTATCAATTAAAACAGTTAAACAAAACTATGAGGGACGAAAAGTAAACCCTTGTCATCAGGATCTCCAGAATATCTTCCTGCAGTGTGTTTGAACGTTCCAGCTTTCCCTTCGCTCGTTTTCCAATCAGATTTCACCCAACGAGCCTTCCAACCATCTAAGCATTTAAACCGTACAGTTATACAACAACACAGGAAAACACTGGCCAATAAAAATAATAGGAAATTTAATAGTACGGCAGCTACTAATTCAATCAAGCTCATAAAAAATGGACAAGGCACTACAGCTAAGTCATTCAAACCAGCCCATGTCATCGGTTAGTCTTTCCACTCCATCACTACTATTTCCCAGTGACACAATAGGATGATTAAGGCACTACTAATTTCACCAGGAAACCTTCATTACGTCACTCACCTCCAAACCCTCAAAAGTGAATCAACAAACCCTTATCCATCCGATTCATATCCTAAAATAATTAACCCGGGGGGGGGGGGGGTAGAAATTGCCGAGGACATGAACCATACGTACCTACCCTGACAATACTGGTAAATACAGGAGGCGACATAGCAAAATACCACGCGCCCATCAATCACCCATCCCAAAATGGAAATTGGGAGCAGCGAATCCTCCAGTAGGGCGCCCCCCACCAAGTCAAATCAAGCACCAGAACGGAAATAGCAGCAGCTAGCTACAATAGGGAGCATGCAAGCACCCCACAAACTGGTAGGAGTAACTGGGAAGGGCGGTATACGCCAGTACCTTCGAAGCGCTCCTCGAAGATGACCTCCCCGGAGGCGAGGAGGAGCAGCGATGACAGGGCGAGGAGGCGGCGGAGCAGCTGGTGGTGGCTGCAGCTGCGGCTGCCCATCGCCGGTGGCTCGCCGGAGAAGAAGGGGTGGCTCCGAGTCCGAGCTCCCCCTACTGCATCCTGCTTTGCTTTTCGGCGTAATGGATTATTTGTAGTGCGCGGGAGGCTCGGATGGCCCGTGGATGTGGGGCTTATTCACAATAATGCCACTCTGAGTTTGAATTAAAGCATCACAAATTTGGTGTATGGTTGGTGGCATTTTGGTGATTCGAGGAATATTTGAGGCTATTTGGCGTGGGCCACAGGGATTAGTGGAATTGTGGTGTCGAGGGGAGCAGAGCGGCCTAGCACCGGGCGAACGGGCGGAGGCATTCCGGCGACGACTTGTCAAAGTCAACGCATGCGCGGTGGGGCGCGACTTCGAACACGAACGGCGTCCCGAAAGCGTGAAGGCTACTCTTATCCACTCTGGAAAGCGTATTAATTTGAGTTCCCACCGCGGCCAATCGCAGCTCGGCAAAGCGCCAGTGAGATCCAATAAAGCGCCGCCACGTCACTGGACTGACGTGTTCGCTATGGTACACTGCGCGAGGTAGGCAGATGCTCGTCGCCGTGCTTGGATCGTCTGGGCCTCGTGTTGACTGTTGACCGCAAGTCAACACCGGCCGTCACGGCTGCTGAATCGTGAGATTAGTTTGCATATTATGCCTTTTCGTTTTGTTACGGAAACTAAAAAATTATGTTATAAGTAAATATCAAAACTAATTTTAAAGAGTTTAAACTATAAATAAAACAGATTATGTACAATGAGATATAGATCTGAAATTAATAAAGACTATATTCCTAACGTTCTCTTTTAATTTATTCTCTGGTGATTGATCTCTGATATTCTTGTTGATTAGTTGCATAGATTTGCATTGGTGTTCGATTCTTTCTCAACACGTTATCAATACGAATCGCTCTACAAGATATAAGATATGTAAATAACGAATTAATCTATTACGCATTGCAGTTTTATAGATCAATCTAGATTGAAATTATATTCATTTACAATGCCATGATTAGATTAGATGTATCCTAGATAAATCTAAACACAGATCGAACTACGATTTATTAGTATGGATGTTCACTCTCATGATCTAGTAGATTAAACATATAGACTCTAGATCAGTTGGGCATGATAGATTTAAATAATTTGTTCATGGAATCACATAAACCATACATCGGATTGAGGCACACACAGATCGGCCAAATGCATTGATTCAGCGAGAAAACGCTGTCAAGGCCCACCACGGCCGCCCCCATGCACGCCAGTGCCTTGGCCGCCGCAGCTCAGTTTTCAGTTGCACAAAGTCATGCACACTGGCACCTCGGCCATCGTCGCCCTAAGTCGTGCACGTTGGCACCTTGGCCACCACCGCTCAATTTTTGGCTGCCCAAAGTAGCGCACGTCGGTGCCTCGGCCTCGCCCACCTGCATAAGCTGTGCTTCTATGCCGCCGGCCGAGGATGCCAGCCGCTGCCCCTAAGGCCGCCCGTCGCCACCCCGCACATGAGATCGCCAGCCCCCGCCGAAGCCCGACGTCGCTAGCGCTGAGCACCACGGCCTGACGCTGCTGGGATTCACCCGCCACCACCGAGGCTCGATCAGGCTCAAAGCCACCGCCGATTGACTCCGCTTGCCAGCAATTGACTCTGCCCGCCGCCGTTGAGGCACGGACCGGCCCGAAGTCGCTGGCGTTTGGCTCCACATGTCGATGATTGGTTCCACCCGCCGCCTATGCCCCTACTCCTTCGGGGCGTCTGTCGTTGCCACGAGTAGGGAGACTGGTGGCTAGGGTTAAAAATCCTAGCCACCGGCCTTATTGGGCCGATGAGCCATTATAGGGCTAAAACGGGTCGCTTCTAGCCTGAATGAGAAAAAGGGAAGAAAAAATATGATTGGTTGGCAGTTTTTGCAAAAAAAAAACACCTGAATTCTTGGTAAATTATAAATATTCGCTAACATGTTGAAATAATTACAAATTTAACTCTGAAAATTCATCAATATAGAGGAAAAGTCCAATCGACTTGTTTTCTTTCTGAAGAAATTAATTTTTAGATTAGATGAGTTTCATTATAATATTTTTAGCACTTTGGTATTATTATGTGTTTTCTATATTTATTTTCTTTAGTATATTATTTCTGCTTATTAGGAATTCCAAAAATTGCTTATTGATTAGCAAAAAATTATTAAAAATTGTTAGAAAATTCTAGCTTTGTTATTTGCCTCCAGATTGGGTGTGATCACATCGTCATTGACCAACATGGCATAAGGATTACTAACCGTAAGCCAAATAGAGTGCCCATGAGCATTGATGTGGGCATACATGCGAGTCTTTAAATAAGACAAATCGACTCTATTGAAAATGGCTGGCTTGGTAGAATACTTGTCTGATGTTATGGCTCCTAAAACTAGTTAAAATATATGAGAAGAGCTAACTGGACTTTGATACCACTTGTAGGACTGGTATGACATCAAAGGGTGATGAATGGTGCCTCAGAATTTTCTCCCAAGTATTTACCAATCCTTTACTCCAATACCTACAAAGTTATGAAGATTATGACAGAAAGCCAACACACAATCCAACAAATAAAGAGACAAAATCTGAGGAATAAACAGTAAATCAATAGTGCTGCTACAATAACGTGGTAGTACCTCTACAGTACTGATAGTTTTGTTACAGAGAATTTAGCCTGATGAATAGTAAAAACAACATGATTTCAAAATCAAGAATACAAGTAACTTTTGATCCGTATATCTAAATAACTTGAAACTTGACATGCGCCTTTTATAGGATGTCAGTAACCTATTCTAATCAACAATCAAGAGAATCGTTACTAAAGTTCTAACCATTTTTCATTTGAAGGAAATTTACATCAAAGACAGGCAAAAATCAAAAATAGTGAATACAACTTGCTCATGGGTGGATGATAGCCAAGATGACTCTAAATATATTCCCGTATATCACAATAAGCTAGAACACCAAAGGAATCGAGCTAAAAACAGCTGGATCAAGAAATCTCTCGGAGAGGCCTAATCAAGCAAAAACCAGGTAATTTTAATAACTTACCAAATTTGATGCCTAGATGGGTGGGGATTAATTTTTATAGGATATTTGTATTACTTATACGTTATTGGCATCCAACAAGATCAAGAAGAGGAGAGAGAAGATCAAAACCAAGCAAATCAACTAAAACATGAAAGATCCATGTAGCTGAATAAAGATTGATATATTGTACTTGAAGATGAAGGTTTTACATCTACTCCACCTGGAAACAAGAAAGTACACCATAGCACTCAACTTTTCTCAAACTCTAACTTTAAAACTCATAAACTTCATCTCAAAAGAGGATGGTTGAATGGTTAACACAAATCACCATCCCAATCTATTAAATAGATTGACTAGCTAGCCCTATCTAACTATTAGTGGATACTATCCACTTAACACAATTATGAAAATCTAATAACCCCACACACAGATTTTAATTCATACTCTACTCTGATGCACTCTTTTCAAAGCACATAAGCACAAATTCGCTAAGTTCTTAGCCTTAATCTAACTTAATCTTTTTAGTTCTCCTCGACTTAAGCTATTGTCCCAAGCGCACGGTTTTGATCTAAGATAATTTTTAGTATTTTAGCTAAACTATCAAAATGCCCTTTTTAACCTGGCTTCATCTTTCATTTCAAGCAATTACCGTATTTACCACGTGTTGGTGTATCATTGGTTTGCCACGTGTCGGCAAGTCTCTCTAGTTCTAATTCTACCGGACCACGTCTCACTTGGACCGATTAAGACACATGATGCAACTCGTTGTTCGAATTTTTCTTCAATATTTTTTGTCTTTTTTGTGTCATAATTGAGCTCACCACCTCACTCGGCATCCTCGATTATTCTATGCCTCGGCTCCTTCATGAGCATAGTTATGATCCTCGTCGTTGACCGTGCTTGACTCCAAGTGATCCTACATATCCAAAGACAAAAAAATCGTTTTCAGACACAAGTTCTTCACAACTTGACCCACGTTAGTTAAAATATGCTTCATGCAACATTAATACACTGATCGAAGTCAAACCCAATTCAACCCATGACTCAATCTCCCAAAATCCAAGAATTTCCCTCTAGGCCGATACTATCGCACCCTTGCACATCGCAACCGGACCTTTCTATAAAATAGCTATCGCCAAGTAAACCACGGTACCACTGTTCTACAGTATGACAGCCGTGGTACTACAGTTCTATGGTATGACCACTGTCATATCCGCGGTATGACTGATTTCTCCAAAAAAAATTCAGAAAGTGATCCAAACAAAATACAATTTTTATAAAATCAAATAACCACTCCACAAAGCTTATAATGGTTCATCATAATGTTCTGCTAGACCTTCTACCGTGGTTCTTCAAAAACCTATTACTGTTCTTAATTTTACTTGTGTGATTTGTATGTGGACTTGTAGTTATATTTACCCGGACTCTTAAAATTTTCTAGCTCCGCCACTAAGTTTGTTCCTATATATTTCTTGACTGACTCGGTGAACTCCGAATTAATTTATTGCAACGGAGTTGTTGAGTTCATTTTTCCTATATACCGAGACGGAGTTGTCGAGTTCATTTTCGTCGAAATAAAATGCTCCACAAAAAGGCGCTAGCTTTACGCAGCCAAATGCATGCATGTCCTTGAGCAAAATGATTAAGAAATCAAGTGCCCCGTATGGGCACAGGTTGTTGTTGAGGGGAAACGTCTTGTGACCAAGATACAAACCCTAATAATATGGGTTGGGTGGGCGAGAGTTTAGTTAGAAGTTCATTTTCCTCGAAATAAAATGCTCCACAAGAAGGCGCTAGCTGTACGCAGCTAAATGCACGTGCATGTCCTTGAGCAAAATGATTAAGAAATAAATTGCTCCGTATAGGCACAGGTTGTTGTTGAGGGGAAACGTCTTGTGACCAAGATACAAACCCTAATAATATGGGTTAGGTGAGAGTTTAGTTAGAATCTTCAGTTTTAGAAAGGAGTTTAGTGAGAACCTGCGGTTTGCTGCGTACAACAGGGGCAACTACACGTAAAACAAACTGTACTTCGGTCATATTCAAATACCAACGCAGTTGACAGCTTCTTTACGCGTACTAGCTAGACAAACTCAAGACTCAGAGTGTCCACGAGGCCACACCCACCACCGTGTTTTGGCTACACCCGCTCGCGACGGCAATGACCGATCAGCTCCTGTCGCCGCTCCTCCCGCGGCGTCGACCATGCCGGGTGGCAGCTGCCTGGGGCCTCTCCGTCGCGGCGGCCCTCCTGCTCCTGCTCCTTGCCGCCTTGCCGCGCTCAGTGGTGCCGGTGGACTCTCCGGAGCTCGTCGAGCTGATCCTCCTCGCCGGCGCTCGGGAGAAAGGCGCTGGTATTCAACTAGCTATTGCCTCTTTTCATTCGTTGCGTATAGAAGCTAGGAGCTGGTTCTTGATGGCATGTATCTTTTTGCAGTGTGCTTGGATGGGAGCCCGCCAGGTTACCACCTGCAGACAGGCTTCGGCTCCGGAACCCACAACTGGCTCATCTTTCTTCAGGTGATCCATCGTTTTTTTCCGAGCTCTCCTTTTTCCTATAGCCGATTGCTATGTAAGATGCACCTCAACGACTTACACCGATGATCGTCTCGTCGTCTGATGTTCTACACAATTTTGTTAACTGAAATCTATATAAGCTAATTATTGTTGCGGTTAAATGGATTGTGTCCTGCATGACGGGATGTTTATAATTTGGGGTGTTCGGAATAGCGTTGGCTTATGATTTTTTTACTGTAGCTAACTTATTTTTTACTGTAACTGAGTTGGCTTATTTGGCATAATTAAATTTTAAAAAATTTTAAAATAAAAAAACATATTAGCCCATCACGGATAATACAAAGGAATACGGAACAAAAAAAGGTAAAAAAAAGCCCAAAAAATAAAAAAAGGAAAGACGAAATTAGTGAATAGTGAAAAAAAATAGAAGTCAGAAACTAAATTGAGTGATGCCTTTATACAGTAGACTCAAGGCAGAGAAACTGATATATATTCCATTGAAAACATTCAGGGAGGAGGCTGGTGCAACACCAACACCACGGAAACTTGTTCCGAGCGCAAAATGACCGAGGTTGGTTCATCTAACTTCATGAAAGCATATGAGTTCGATGGGATGCTCAGCAATGAATACCTACAAAATCCTGGTACATACAGATGCTTCTTTCATGGAATCCATGTTAGTATTTATTAAGATGCTTCTTTTGTGGAGTGCCGATTAGCAGCTATCATTTTTCATGTCCCTATGAGTTGAGTTTTGATGCTTCTACTTGCTCAAAATGTGTCTTTTCACTAATTTTGAATCTGTGCGTGATTAGATTTCTACGACTGGAACAAAGTTGTTATAAGGTATTGCGATGGGGCATCATTTGCTGGGGATGCGGAGGGTGAAGATCAGGTGATTTTCTGAATTCTGATTTGAGGTCAATAATTCCTCACACTGACGTTTTGTTGGCGATGGTGTAGGATGGAACCAAACTTTACTTCAGAGGATTGCGCATCTGGGAAGCAGTTGTTGATGAACTCATGGAAAAGGGACTTGCCAGTGCTAAACAGGTTATTACGCCATTGATTTCATATGGTTTGGGCAAGAACCATTGTTACAAACTACAAACTATCATTCCGGCACTCTGATCAAGAATCATGTGGAACTTGATTTTTTTCCTACACTTTTCAGGCTTTACTTGCCGGTTGTTCTGCTGGTGGTCTAGCTACGCTACTGCATTGCGATGATTTTCGTTCACGATTTCCTCAGGATGTTTCAGTTAAATGCGTCCCTGATGGTGGATTTTTTCTTGATGCGTAAGGCTCTGAAAATTATTACAGCCCAATAGCATTGTACTTTTTCGAACCTGGGGAGTAGTAGGATTGTACTTGTACTAAAGAGCTAATTTTCTGGCCCAGAAAGGATTTATCTGGAGAAAGGTCCATGTGGTCACTCTTCAATGGAGTTGTTCAACTTCAGGTTAGCTGTGGAACATACGAAACTTAAAAAACATGCCTCACTTGTAATCAAGTTTTCAGTTATTCACTTTCGTACTTTTCTAGACCGTAGTGACTAGAAACAGACTTGGAACGGATGTTCTGGTTTGCATGTGATTCCCCCGTGCCAACAGTCAGAGGAACATTTTAACCTTTCTTCATGACATTGAAGAAAGCTGCTTTCAAGTCTGTTTCGTACTATTGATTTATTTTGCTGAATTTTTTCCAGAATGTTAGAAAAGTTTTGCCCAAGGACTGCCTCGCAAAGAAGGATCCGACGGAGGTAGTTCCCAATGTCTACTTCGATTTGCATTCAACACTAATATCTCTCCTTATTAATGCTGCTAAGTTCATTTGCTGGCATATTGTTACTCCCAGTGTTTCTTTCCTGCTGAGCTTATCAAGAGCATTAGCACCCCCACGTTTATTCTAAACTCTGGTTATGATTCTTGGCAGGTAATTTCAATCTCTATTTTTCTGTCCACTTGTCAAATGGTTAAAGAATCCTCACTCACTTAGCTATGCTTCTTCTCTCTAGATACAACATGTTCTTGCGCCGGATGGATCCTATCCTGGACAGTCATGGCAGAG
This sequence comes from Melocanna baccifera, assembly GCA_036346265.1. Lineage (NCBI taxonomy): Eukaryota > Viridiplantae > Streptophyta > Magnoliopsida > Poales > Poaceae > Melocanna > Melocanna baccifera. The sequence goes on from CM070678.1 coordinate 9,880,137, forward strand.
TTGCAAAAATGACATTCGAAATTGTAGTTCCAGACAAATTGAAATACTCCAAGGTTGGCTTAGCCTGCCAATCTGTTTATTTTCCACTCTCATTTGGTGACTATCCTGTTTTCGGTAACGCTATATATTTTCCTTCTCCGTATGTGTTGTAGGATTCAGGAAGACACTAATCAATAACTTGAAGGTTGTCGAAAATAACCCGGACTGGGGGCTGTTCGTTGATTCATGCTTCACCCACTGTCAAACACCATACAGAATCTCCTGGAATTCACCAATGTCCCCGAGACTTGGCAACAAGGTGAGGCTAAACCACTGAACAGTAGGCTTTAAAAGGCGCAGCTATTACTGGTTTATCTCCGACGCGTCGCGCGTTCACTTGGGTTGATATCTTTTGATTTCCATTGTTGCCGAGCAGACTATCGCGGAAGCTGTGGGGGACTGGTATTTTGGAAGAAGCCAAGTGGTAAAGGAGATTGATTGCGAGTATCCATGTAACCCCACATGTAGCAGTTAGCTGCCTACATAATCTACATTTGACTGGATCGAGATTACCAGTCTTCACTCGTTTTTTACAGCTTGTTTCCTCCACTCAGACCTACTCTGATGAAGCGCCATCCACAGTCACATACATTTCACCGTTTGTTTTGCTGGTACCTGACGGTTGTAATAAGTGGGGTTGTCCTCCTCACGCTTGTCTAGTCAAACAATAACCATCTTGAATAAAGGGAAACACGCTTACAATTCCACGATAGCCACCGCGACCTGCGTTGCACATTCTCCTGCATATGATTGTTATTTTGTGGTATATAAAGATACTGTCCGAATGCATTATGAATGTGTCATTTTTGGGTTACAAAATCTGGGGCAGTTATGCAGCAAGGGGTTGCACACCACAGAGCTAGAGATATAAATAGATCGGATACGAATTGAATAGTGCTCTCATCACATTCGTATTTTGTAAACGAATATGAATTCGAATATTCTCGAATATAAATACGAATTTGAATCAAATATCTACTCAATTTGATCAGATTCAGATATCCTCATAACTTATGTAGTATGAAGATATTGAGAACATTTTATCCTCGTACAGTCACGTTTAATTATTCTAATTTATTTACTTCTTCTAAAAAACACGAATTCATGTTGAATTAAAAAAATTTTGTCCAACTAATTAGTTATATTGTAATAATAGTACATGAGTATATCCAAGGTGATAAATGAGTATTTCAAATTCGTTTAGGTGGTATATTAGAGGTGTGTGTAATTACACCCAGGTGTAAAAAATGTTTTTCCTATATATATATATAGCTTCGTCGAATACAAAAACAGATATGAATAGTTTGGATAAAATACCATTTTAGATGGTAAATATTCATATCATATTTGTATCCATATTTTTTATGCAAATTTAAATACAAATACAAGGGAAATTATTAATCGAATAAAAAATATATACTATATTCATATCATATCAGATACAATAATCAAATAATACAGATAATTTATATACATTTTCCACATCTACAAAAAGTCCTCGGTTAGTAAAGTTTGAAGGCATAAACTTATGTAAAGAAGATGGAATACGTCACTGACATGTCACAATCCTGGCGTCACACCAGAGAAATCGAGACGGAGTGGGGGAAAATCTGGGTATGGTCATGGTCTTTTGGCTTTTAATTTTTAGCTTTTTAATTTTGTTTTTTAGGATTTTTTTATCTTTTCTTTTTTTATATTTCTTTTGTATTGTCCGTGATGAGAGGACATATTTTTTATTTTTAATTGTTTTAAATTTAATTATATCAAAAAAATTTACAGCAACTATAATTAAAAAAATCCTCAAATAGTACCAAACAGTACCAAATAAGCCCAAAAGCTAAAATCATAAGTCCAAATGAGCACCCCAAGAGAGAGAACAAGAGAGGAGATAGGTTTAGGGAAGCTCAAATTGTTGATCATGTTCTTTTAGACTGCGAATGATATCTTTTGTCTGTGATTTTTGATATGGTAGAGATATCAACGTGGATGACACATATAGTTTTAAACTTGAAAAATCATTTAAAGAATCCACTTCAAGAACGATCACATATATTTTGATTTTCGAAGAAAATAAAAATCAAATAGTCAAAAAAGATTCCTCTGGCTAGTCAGTAATAAGAGGAACAAGCTTCAACTAGTAGCTGTGTTATTTGATGGCACACCGCAGAAAGACCGAGGAGGCTCCGGTCTCCGGAGACTAGTCGCCGGAATATGCGGAGGTAGTCGGCCACTAGATCTGGACGAAATGAATCCCTGCATCCGTAAACCTCGTCATCGGGGAGAGGAGGACGTCGATACGGATAGATAGCATTCCTTCAGGACGAGCAAAGGCTATTTTCTTTTGGTTATAGCTGATAGTTTTTTTAGTGTGTTTTTTAATACGGCAGTGAATAGTAAATATGTAGGACATATGATTTTGAGCTCAAGAAACTGTTTGAAAAAAACGGTCAAAAAATAAAAATCAAAAGTTCAAACGAGCAGGACCGAAGAATAGAAAAGGAAACTTTGCAGAATTGAGATGGCTGCTCTACGTGGTTACTTGTTACTCGGCAAAAATCGAAAGGACATGACTCTTATTCTGTCATGCTGTTGACATACAGTATCATGTTTGCTTGCTCCTGTATATTTGTTGCAAGTGAACTCTGAGTTCATTACGCTATTGTGATGGGAGTTGTCCGGGTCATTCTCCGCAAAAGAAAATGTTCCCGGAGGAGACGCTTTACAAGCCTCATGACCCATACAATTCTTTGCCTTTCTTTTGGACTCTCAAAATGAGTTGGGGTTCATAAATCGTTTCTGAATATAATTTCTTTACAACTTGATCTATATTAACAATAACATATTTCATGCAACTTATAACCACTGACTTAGGTCACCAAATCATCATATGATTTAAAATTTTCAAAATCATCCATTTCTTCAAAGTTATCAAGAAAAATTAGCAAATTCTAAATTTTTACTCCTCCAAAATAACAATAGTTCATCACAACAAAACTTTGCACCTTCTTATATAGTCCTTCAATCTTCCGCTTGATGAACTCATTGGCAATTTCACAAAAATACAATTTGAATGTGGTTTTAGACAATAGAAAGGGGAATTTACAAATAGAGCTTAAAATGGTCACAGGAAACATCCAAAGGCTGAAAATGACCATATGAGATAGAAATAAACTGAAGCTATTGAAATCGGTAAGTTTTCTACAAAAAAACTTCAAAACCATCAATTGAGTCAGGAAATCTCACTCTAGATCCATATTAAAGAATAATTGTGCTATTTGACCTTGATCTTGTTGAGAAGAGATCAAAAAATCAAGAGAATCATAACAAAACATTAAAACTCTAGTTTAGCGAGATTTTGCACAAAAACTTCAAATTATACTCTAAATAAGGTCCTGGGTTCGACTCCCAGTGGGAGCGAATTTTCAGGTTGAGGGAAAAAAAACCCTCTCTCCTGCTATCACACCAAAGCACAGGTCTAAGGCCCGGCTCAGGCCGTTGGTCGTTCTCACGCGGGCGACGGTTCCGTTGTGTAAGGGTGGAGCAGGGGTTCGGGGGTTTTCTCGATCTACATGAGAGGATCTTCTTCTTAAGCAAAATACCCGGGGGCCGTCTTACCCCCCGCAGGTCGAGTTTTTTTATACTCTAAATATGCATTTTTACCAATTTTTCTCCCACCTTGACAATGAAATTACCAAGATGTATAAAAGAGGATAAAGCATGAATGAAATCAAATGACTATAATTTTATTCATTTTTAGCATTAGAAGCCATGAAAATTATTTAAAATGACTCTACAAGTATTACACTAAGCCATATTTAGTGAAGTAGCTATTCTAAATCATGGCAAACCATATATAGCAAAGTTAAAGCCAGATGAGTAATAATATAAAATTAAATAGATTTTTAACCCACTAAGTTACTCAAGATTATAGTTTAACCAAAGATATCCAAAAATAAGTCAAGTCATATCAATAAACTAAATAGAACCAATAAACTATAATTGAGTCAATTTAGAGTACTACAAGTTCAATATTAAATTATTTTGTTCAAACACTTGGAATTAAGCAAATTTAGCATATTTAACACTTACCAAAATTTATTTTTGATTTTATTTTAATAAAGCAAGTTCTAAATTAGAAGCTATCCACAATTATCTCCTAAGGTTCAATTATTTATCTTATTTTTTATTTTTTTAGCCATATGTTAGATTTCAAGCCGTGCTACGACCATCCCAAGCAACAAGCTTAAGAGAGTGGTAGTCTCGATTCTCACCGTTGACTATGATTGACTCTAAGCAACCCTGCGCATTCAAAAATAAAGAAATCATTTGTAGGCATAAGTTTTTTACAACTTGATCCACATTAGCAATAACATGTCTCATACAATCTATAACCGCTGACCTAAATCACTAAATCATCTTATAAATCAACTTTTCTAAAATCATCTATTTCTACAAGTTGTCTATAAAAATCTGTAGATTCAAAATTTTTATTTCTCTAAAATAATAATGATTCATCACAATAAAACCATGCATTGTCCATCTACTTGTTATTCGGCAGAAACCGAAAGGACATTACTCTGATTCTGTCCTGCTGCTGACATACAGTATCATGTTTGCTTGCTCCTGTATATTTGTTGATAGACAGCGAACTCTTGAGTTAATTATGCTATTGTGGTGGGAGTTGTTCAGTTCATTCTCCTCAAAAGAAAATGTTCCAGAAGGAGACGCTTTACAAGCCTCATGACCAATACAGTTCTTTGCCTTTCTTTTGGAATCTTGAAATGAGTTAGGGTTCATAAATTGTCAGGGCCATTGATCCATCGAATCATTTTGGAAGTGTTAACCTGCATTACACACCAAAAACTGGCACTTGCTAGGCTGCTAGGCATACATACTAGGTGAAAACTAATTGCTACTACAGGGAGATAAGAACTAGTATTGCCCTTGGAGCACTACTTATTTGGCCTCCCGAGGTTGTTGGCGGACAGAGTTTCAGAACAAATGGATCATATGCGAAATACGTAGGGATGGAGCAGGAAGCGGAAGCCACCACGAACCCCGCGACGAACCCACAGCCGCTCCGATACTGGACTCATCGTTGATTATGTGCAGCCTGATTCCATTGAGGCATGTTCTTTTTGGCTGCGGTTGATGGTTTTTAGCTGCGGCTGATGGCTTTTTGACTGTTTACGACAGAGATTATGGAAAGAGAGATACTCGTTTGCGATTTTTGATGGTACAGATATTAATTTTTTAACATGTACTACAATTAACTTGTAGACTCTATCTTAAAAAAATACTCCGTTTAAAAGTTAATTACTATAGTAAAAACTAAAAACGACTTTTAGAAACCGCAAAAGAACAGGACGTGAGTCTCGGCCTCCTCCTGTGGCAGCCATCCAACGGTCCACCACAAAGCCCTTGGTTACCAGCAAAATTTGAAGCCGCAAACTTTTGTAAATTAGGTGTAATCGGCCCTCATAGCAAATTGTCTGCAACATTAAACGAAGTTAATCGAACAAGCTCATCGAATTGTACTGGAATTTCACCCCTGAGTTGGTTGTGCTGAAGATTGAGGGTGTTCAGGTATCCCATATTTCCAATACTCTCTGGGATTTCACCTGAAAAGCTATTGTACGAGAGATCCAGAGATGTCGATACGGCAGCTGCCGTGCGATTTCGGAAGCGATGGGTCCTGAAAAATTGTTACTAGACAGGTCTAGGCCAGTCATGCTGGTACAATTCTGAAGACCTTCGGGAAACCGGCCTTGAAGTCCCATGCTATCGAGACGCAAAGAGAGAACCCTGTTCTCGTCGGGGTGCCAGCACTCCATGCCCGTAAATTGGCATATGCAACCGTTGGTGACATCGTCAAAATTACATGAGGATTTGAGTATGTTGTTCGGATCAGTCACTGATTGTAGTACAGTCTTCAGGCATTGGACATCAGGTTCAGAACCAAAACACAATGATGAGCTGCTCGAGAGCAGCAGCAAAAGGAGGAACTTGACATCAGCCATCCCAGGCGTGGAGTAGAACGTACAGCAGCAAAAGGAGGAACTTGATATCACCTGTTGAAAACTCGTGTAAGAATACTTGAACACACCACTTGTAAAAAAAAAACGATATGCTCAGACATGGAGACGCCACAGAGCTGCTTACAGGAAGGCAAAGAACAACTCAAAACTATGCTTATTTCTTTGTTTTCATGCAATACTTCTCGCTAGATGCTCTGATATGTATAAATTTTAGACAAGATGCTCACCAGTTGATCCAGACAAAGCAGAAGCCACCACCTGCAATAGATGAATGGGCACAGCTCTTAAAAGGGAGAGTCCCTCCACTGGAGCATAGCCTTTTCTTCGGTTAATTCCAGGTCCTACTGACTTAGAAGACTACGAGCAGTTGCCATTACTACCAGGAAGTTTCTATCGTCAAATTTTCGCTGATAACAACTACGAGTAGTTGCCATTGGTACTAGGAAAATTTCTATCATAGAAATTTCGCCAGTAACGGGTGGTTACTGACTTTATCGGTAGGGACCGATAAAATTTTATACCTGGTAAAAAAATTTGGATTCACCAAAATTCATCTAAAAATTCAAAAAATTTAGCTGAAAAATTTCAAAATTTTTCGGTCATATCACTGCACTCCGATATAATTTTCCCTGATTACTGCACACGGGAGAAAGATTGATCATGTCCATGTGCCAAATTGCCAATAGTATCCACTTTTGAGGTGTTCATATTGGCTTATGCTTGTAGAAGTCAGAGCCAATATGAACACTTGCTTCTTAAAGTGGCTTCTCCACTTCTTTTACTTATGTCTCGTTCCGAGGATAAGGCAGGGGGGTCACGAGCGTATCACACACCCTATTTCTCTCACTCCCATCTCACACACATGTCTCTCCTTCACTTTTTATACTACTTGCCATCTCCTTCTAAAAAACACTTATTTCAATCGTTACTATTCATTTTTAGCTAAATGATGTTAGCATAAGCCAATACAAACACCCTTGAGTAGTCTCCAAAGATTTGTACTACCAAGAGAAAAAAAATAGGTGGTACAACTTTCTGCCTGATGCCATCACATCATGGACTGAGGATCATATATATGTGATAAGCCAGCTTAAACTTTTTCATGAGTAAATACAATGTTTCTCCTAATCCCAACTAAACATCACATGTGACATGTAAGCACCTAGATTCATTTAGAACAAGGTCGGACCATTGTAATTAAGACTTTCACTTTATATTGGGAGTAAGGGCTTATAAAGGAAAATAAAGAAAAATAAAAAAAATAAAAAATATTGTTATCTCTACTACTTCAAAGGAGTTGATGGTGGTGGTTCACCACCACTTTTGATGATAGTTCATCTACCTCTTTCCCTCTTAAAATAAAAATACTGACAAGGGGCCATCTCTCCTCCTCCTCTCCCTCTCGCTTGTGCCCTTCCTCCCGATTTCATCGTGAGCTCTCTCCCTCCCATCAACCTAGCAGCCGCCTCCTTAGACTTCTTTGGATCTGGTGGGGTGTGCAGCCTCTGACCAACCCCCTCCGGCCCATGCCACCTCCTCGACACCACCCTCTCCCTAACCCTCCCCTCTCTCTGGATCCGACCAAAGTGCCCTCCCGATTTCATTGAGAGCTCCCCCTCCCATCAACCTAGCCAATGCCTCCTTAGACTTCTCTGGATCCGATGGGGTGCACCGTCTCCGACCAACCCCCTCCAACTTGCGCCACCTCCCCGACTCTCTCTGGATCCAACCAGGGTACACTGCCTCCCTTTTCCTACGTATTACCTCCTCCCCTAGCCACCTCCCAATCCCAACAATGTGTCACCTCCTTCCCATCGCTGCTTTGCCCCTTCCTCCGGGCACTGCAGTGCTCCCTTCTCACCGAGGTTGGAGACCTCGACCTACGTCACCACCACCAATAGATCATGTGCCCATCACAACTTAATGCAACAACAGTAGTCGCAACCATTGGCATCATCTCCTTCTTTGCATGGGGTTCATTAAGACTGGCCTCAGCGATCGCATCGCCTCCTACTTCGTCAAGTGGTTGGGCTGCAGCACACTAGGTCTGTCCTACGGGCTTGCCATCAGCGAGGCATGCATCGCACCAGCCATGCCTAGCATCACGACGACGGTCAGAGGGGTGTTCCTTCCCATTGTCAAGTCGTTGTCGCTATCGGCCAGCAGCAAGCCGAATGATCCGTTAGCGAGGAAGATGGGCTCCTATCTTGTGCAATCTCAACTACAAGTAAACAACAAGTTGCTTGATTGATGCAATCATGCTGATGCCAAATGGCAATGCTTTTGGATTGAGATATTACATATGAATTGTGGTGATACAAGTAATGCATTTTGCCCAAATGCTTATGAACCCACACGCGGACACTGCTACAGTACTACGCACCCACTCAGGTGACGTGCGGAGGGTGTTTGATGAATTGTCGAGGTGGGAGGTGACTGACTATGGTGTATCCCACCGCAACGCGCTCTAGGCCTGTGCACACCACAGTCGCCTCTGGCTCTACCGTGCTGATGAGCCTATCCACCCTGACTCCGGCATTACATGTGAGGATATAGGGTTTCTACTATGGTTTGATTTGAGGTGATATGTGATTGACATGTGTGTTATCTGTGTGGCCTTTTGGCCATAGATGTCGGGTAAGGGCTAAACTTGACAAGATCATGGCGTCAGAATACTACACAACGTAGCCAGAGATGAGGGAAACGGTGGATGTGGTGGCTGTGGTGGGGAGTTATGGAGTTAGAGCTATGCAGGCTCAAGAGAACATGGTTGTGTCGCCAGAGGCACCGGAAGTTGAGGAGAGCCTCGCTATTGAAGGACATAAGGTGAAATGATTTTTCTTTTATTGTCATTTAACTTTTGTTGGCATGGACATATGATTGTTGTCCTGCTAACTTTATCATGACATGGATCAATGATTGATGTGACTGCTATTATTATTACTGTTGTGTGTACTATTATATCTTTTGGGTCTAATTGTGATGCATGATCTATTGTGGATAAAACTTCATTTGGGACAAATATTATAAGGTAACTCTGTTTGTGGCTTAGATTATCTAAAGATTATAGGGTTAGATCCTTCGCATGTTGTGTCATGTGGATCTTGTGAAATATTGCACAAATAGAAACATATTGAAATGCCAGTTAGTGCTTGTGCATCGATGTTTTTTGGGGAAAACCCTACTTGAAAATGTTCATTTATTTGTATTATACTATGATCGTTGTACCATTCATTGGTATAGTGTCACAAGTCACAACTATTAATAGCAGGATAAGAGTATATGAAGTCTGGCTACATTGGTGCCAAAGGTTTGTGCATCTTGTATATTGCTGCTATTGGGATGTGACTTCGCAATAGGGAAATTGATTTTTTTTTGTAGTAGTGAAGATGAATATGATATGTTCCATCTTTCCTGCTACTACTATTTTAATAGTGTGATACGGAATGTGTTGGAATTTAGAATTATAGTTGTGCACTTACTGGTGCATGTTTATGTTTGTTTGGTATGATCCTCAAATGGTTTAATATATTTTCTGTCCATATTCTTGTTTCTTTGAACTCAGCAAGTATTATGGATACATTTCATCTAAAAAAATCAGGTCTTTATTCATTTGTGCAACACTATTATAATATGCTTTTAATATTTGTTGTTTTATAGGATGGATATTTCAGAAGTCGGCAATGCACTATAGTTAGTTTAAGCTAACTTTCTAATTTCAAATATTGCCAAATCTGCTATATGGTTACAAATATAGACTCATTTTATAATATAATATTGAACTATGACATTCTTTAATGTCGTGCTAATGTATAGTAGCCTAGGCGTTTCCTTGGATATTGTTTGGGATTTCCTTTCTTAGGTGGATATTCCCTATCATATAATTGTAACTCATTAAATATTGAATGAAATATGAGCGTTATTTTCGTCATTTTGCCTCATAGGAAAGAAGTTTTTTTAGTTATTTTTTTCCGACGAACAATTATGGGATACTCCTTATATTTTTTTTACTACAAACACCTAGCATATAGGGTCTTGCGAATTTGTTATCCAAACTTGATTTGAGGTGTTAATCTGTGTTATTGTTAATACTTTCAAAAATCTACACAAGATCAGTATTGGTAATGCCAGAGCGAAATAAATACAAGATGTACAGGCTCTAGCCTCTAGGTCACATCAGAAAAACAATCTTTGTAATTTAAATATATGCAAGTTGAGGTTACAGTTGTTTTCATCTGTTACTCTTTTCCTTAGGCTATCTCATGGTTGCATGCGCTAGCCTCTAGGTCACATCAGAAAAACAATCTTTGTAATTTAAATATGTGCAAGTTGAGGTTACAATTGTTTTCATTGTTACTCTTTTCCTTAGGTTGTCTCATGGTTGCATGCACTTTTTTCGTTGCAATGATGTTTTGCCTACCTTGCTCTGAATTGATCAGTTGCCTCGGTTGTGCAATTGAATGTGAAATGGACACCATCAAAGATTTCTGAGCATCCTTTTCTTCTTTGGTTACATCAAAATGCAATTCGTCGAGAAGCAACATGAAGTTTCTTTGGCAAGAATGTGTTCATGTGATTTATGATATGTGTTTATGTGATTTATGATAAAAATGAAGCAACATGAAGCATCTGCAGTGAGTGACAACAGTCTCAACAGACAACACACCAACATAATCTGGTATGCATTTTCTTGAACAACATCATCTTACCAAAAATACATTCCATTACCTTCACGTATGACGAGTTTTCCATTTTTTTTATTTAGTGGTATGTTGTTTCATTCTTCCTAACATAGCTGAGGTATGATTCCTAGGTTTGCAGATTAATATAGTTATGACTTTGTAGTATCTCAGGCAATAATACAATGATATACATATAACTGACTTTGAACCAGCTAAACAATATTTTTTTGGTTCCTATAGTTTTCCGTAGCATATGATTGTAAGCTGTAACTAACAAAAGGTGCTAGGATTTTGGCCAATCTTCTAAGACTACATGTAATAGTCTTTTCATCAGCATCTTTCATCTTTATTTGTGATCTATTCTTATTTTGTTGCATTTGAATGACAATCTATCGCTTATTAGTAGTGTTGTCAGATCTATAATATCCCTAGAGTTTTGCTTCCACACTCCACCTAACATGTCTAATTTAGATACTAGAGGATGCATCATGTTAGTCTTGATCAATTCTAGTATTCTAGGCTCTGCTATTTTAGAACCTAGCATGCAACCCTTGTTCTATAACAAATCATTTTCCATTTGTGAACAAGTGGCTAGCAAGGCAGATATGAATTGTGTTTGGAATTTTAGTACATCACTTATTATATAACAGTGTTGTTGTCAGGTCAGGGAGTTTTGGCCGTGTCTACACCAGGCGATCCGGGCGTCCAGCGTGGGAGGAAGCAGCCCAGGCCACGGCTTCCTCCTCAAGTTAGAGTTAGTATTAGCAATTACTTATCTAATTCCAGTTGGGATCCGAATAGGAGTTGTATTAGGACTCCATGCATGCAGATGTAACCGGTTAGCCGGATAGATTAGGACTCTTCTCTCTTTATGAAGGGAGGAGGGGTATTCTAATAAAGACATGAAGAAGTATTATCTCTATTCTGTCTTCCCTCCTCCTACCCTGCTTCCCTGGATCTTCCCCCCTTCTTCTATCCGAGCAGGTGCCTTCCGCCGGCTTGACCTCCGGCCTACCCAGCACGGCGCTTCCCAACCAGGCCGATTCCCGGCCTCCTGCGCACCACAGATACAACTTGAGATCGCGACGTGACAGTTGTCGTCCCCCATAAACAATAACAATAATAAAAGTTGTGGAAAGCAGGACCAGGGCATGATAAAGTCAGTGTTGTCCTTGGGAAATCCCAAAGCAGTCTTTTCACCTCCAAAGTTTGATTACAGCTAGCCTTTCATAAGTTAACGTCATCTTCAGTACTGCTACTATCTTGAACCTTATGGTGGTGATCGTTTCGGCTTCAGCTTCTAGCTTCAGCTTTTTTTCACTATTCACTACACTATCCACTAACTCAACTACAGTAAAAAAAACCAGTTACAGTAAAAAAGCCAAAAACGATCGCTAAAACGATCACCACCTATTCGCACTCACCTTTGCCATTTTGGAGATGAGTTTGTTATGCAGTTTCTTTTGATTGTTTGAAATGATAAGGAGGCCAATTAGATTGGGGGAATTTGTTTGAGTTAGTTGCTAGAAAAGATTTTCTCCACTTTTGCTCGGCTTTTTCTGATGAGTAAAATTGCACGCACAACATAATAAAATTTATTCGTATAATATTCTATAACAACGTACGGACACTCAGCTAGTATCTTCACAGATAATGCAAAAAAAAAAGTGAAAAAAACCGTGTTAAGAAGTTAACGTGTTCTAAATAGTTTTTGACTTCTGGAAGTCAGAAGCAGTCATTGTTTGAAGCGAGGCCTAAATTGAACCTTTTCCCAGGTAAAGTATCAACAGGATCGGATAAACATCCATCAATTGCCTCAACCCAGGAGAGGTTTCTTTATTTTTTTTTAAAAAAAAATGAATCCATGAGAACTTCACTCCTGTGACACGCACACGACCTGTTTGCCAACATTTTTACCACTGAATAGACCAACAAAGGCTGCAGGTGCATTCTCCAGGCCAATGATCATGTCTTCTACATATGCAATCTTGCCATCCCTGTAATGCTTGGCCATGTCATTGAGGAACTGCGGGAACATGTGGAGGTAATCACTCTGGATGAAGCCCTGCATCCGTATGCGCTTCACTACCAGGCAGAAGAGGTTGTGGATCCCTATAGGATCGGTTATCCCATGCTGGGAGACCATCCCGCATACAGCGATGCGACCATGTGTCCGCATGTTGAGGAGTACAGCATCAAGCATTGGTCCGCCTACGTTCTCAAAGTACACGTCGATGCCTTCAGGAAAGTACCTAGACAATGAAAGGTTGCACGACAAAGATGCAGCATTACTATGTAATTCTGAATTGTTTACTGAGTTCAATGGAACTATTCGTTTCACGAGATAATATGTAAGTTGATGATGCAAATTTTTATCCTCACAAATTTAGCTGTCACGCGAAAGTGTTCCACATTATTTAGTTAGGTACACCAATAGTAAATTGTTTTTACTGTGATTATTATATGCTCATTATAATCTAGCTTGATTCATCAATGGTTTATGCAAGCCAATTTAAGCTGTTGTATCTTTTGATGAAGGAGAACGTCTGACCTTTTTAAGGCTGCATTCAAGTCAGGCTCCTCTTTGTAATTGAAAGCCGCATCAAATCCAAACTTGTCCTTCAGGAGCTCAACCTGAAACATTGTTGTAGACCCTGAGTGATACAGCTATACAGGTAAACAATGCAACTACCAGTTTAAGTGAGTACTTTCTGGTCTGTCCCAGCACTTCCGACGACATAGCATCCATGGAGCTTTGCAAGTTGACCAACAATCTGGCCAACCGCTCCTGATGCAGCAGAAACAAATACAGACTCTCCTTTCTTTGGTGAGCAGGCCTCATAGAATCCAACATATGCTGTAAAACCAGGCATGCCTGTGGGTGCAGACCAGAATGTCAGTTAGCATGTTGGGTCAAAGAATAGCTCACAGAAAGAAATTTCAAAAACAGTAGCTAAACGGATCAGTATATGCTGGTTTTCATGACGCCACAAACAGAAATTTCAGAACAGTAGCTACACGGATCACTGGATCAGTATGCGCTAGTTTCCATCACGTCATTGTCAACTCATCACAACAACCAAGAAAAGATCACTTGGCATTTCCCTTAACCACACACCCTTTATTCATTTGTCTCTAACCTTCCTTTTCTTCTAAATTACATACCACAAATTTGTGCAACCAAGGTGACTTTCTATAAAATATAATGATCTGGTGCTCCTTAAAGGATAATATTTTTGGTCCTTCGCATGATTACATACTTTCATTCATGATTTCTGTTGTCTATGCTTTAGAATTCTACTGAATAATTAAAAACATGACTAAAGGTCTGTTCTGTTGAGCTTCAAAACGGTTTTTGACTTTTGCTACAATACCTAACTTTTAAACGGAGTATTTTTTTAAGATGGAGTCTACAAGTTAATTATAGTATACGTTAAGAGCCCAACATCTGTATCATCCAAAATCACAAGCGAATATCTCTATCCTCTGTCGTAAACAGCTAAAATTCAAAAATTTCAACCAAAAAACTATAAACCACAATTAAAAAGAACAGGCCTAAGAAACTTACCAAGAAGCCCCAAATGATAAGAGAGTGGAATGTCACTTTGCTGAATCTTCCTCAGTTGCTCAGGCTTGTCGATCAGACTGTATTCCTCCCAACCAGTCAGTCCCGAAACAATGTCGCCCGCACCGAATCCCGAATGAGTGGAATCCACCACCCTCGCCACGCCAAACCCTTCTATAACCTTGACAGATCAAGAAATCGCCTGATCAGTAAACAAATCCTCTATGTGCAGACGAACGCACACCTATTTCTTGAGCAATCAACGAAAGAGACCAAGCGAAAGGGAGGATAATTTGAAGAGGAAAAAAAAAGAACTTTACTGATCCGGGCTTGAATGGGGGGATGTAGGAGCCGTGGAAGTCCCGCATCCGGCCGCGCATGTAGGGGTCGCAGGAGAGGTATAGGTTCTTCACCAGCACCGCGGGGCCAGCGGCGCCCTGGGGGAAGCGCAGCGCGACGGTGTCGCCGTCGACGAGCACCATGTCGTCCTCCCTCGGCGCGCTGCTGATGTACTCCCGTAGCACCACCTTCTTGTTGCTCGCCACCGCCGCCGGCTTCGCTTGCTCCATGCCGCCGTTCGGGAGTAGGTTGGTTGGACTCGTTTTCCCCCCTTTCTCGTCGAGCGTTTTGGTGGAATTCGCCAGGTTTCTGCGTGCTTTTGAAGGGAATTTTTTTAGGAGGTTCTACTTCTAACTGAAGAAGGGCAGGTGATAAGGTGAGGAGACGGATGCGGATTGGAAGGCGCCGCCGTTCGGGAGTGGGTTGGTGGATTTTTTTTAGCAGGTTCTAACTGATGGCCGGCGTTGGATAAAGCTGGGCACGGCGGCATATGCGAGAATCCGGCCACCTCGTGCCGCGTGCATGTTCTAGAGGCTCGACGCACACCAGGAAGGTGAGAGATGCATCCTTATCAATATTGTTCTGTTTTGCCTGGTATGGACTGATATATATCATACCAACATCTAAACCGAAACAAAGTACTTCCAGGTACCTTGCTGATCTTAATAACTGTCAATACTAGTTCAATGCTGACCAATACCGATTATACCAGCTTTGATACCGGCCAATACCAGTTATACCGATAGAATTGATAATACCATCTATTGAATAATATGTTATATTTGATAATAATACTATGTATTTGAAATAATATTATAAGTGATATTTAATATGCAGATAATTAAATAAATATATATTTATAAATATACATACTCGTATTATTATATAAAATCCAAAACAATGTGCTGATATGGACTGGTACTGAAATATATCATTCTAAGAACCAAATTGGTATGGACTTCGAAACAGTATTGACAAGTATGGAGAGAAGTCTCCGAGCCGTGCCAGATGGACCACTTGCGCGTGGGGAGAAGTTGCGCCGGCTGGGTGTAAGTTCAAGCTCTATTAAATTAGTTTTGGTGATAATAACAAATACAATTATGAGACTAATTTATTTATTACTTATAATATTATCTAATCTCATTTGGATGAAAAGGTGAAATCATATAGGTATGCATTCGACACTCATATTCATTTTATATCTTAGTGCATTCCTCGGATCTAAAATAAAGATTAAACTTCACTAAAAGTCTAAGATGAATATGTGCATATGTTTTTTACTATACATTCTTATATGTACACATTTAGAGAGAGTTCAATCTATACTTTGTGGTTTCATTAGTATTGATATATATATTCCTCTTTTCACATATTAAGGATCTTATTTTAAAACGTATCCTTTGAGTATATATAGTTTATGCAGCTCATATATACTCATAATCGGGTTGTCATCTAGTTGCTCCATTATGTGTTAATAGTTGGATTATTAATGACAACCGGATGAGGAAGCTTTGCTAACAATTAATTTCAAAAATAAACACTCAAATTCAAATGAGTTAATTGATTAAGAAAGATTATTCTAGAGTATACAATTATTGTGTACATTGTGTATACTCGTAAATTTATTTCTATCTCATTATTTGTTGAGATTATCGTGAATTACCAAAAAGAGAATATTGTAAAATCTAATCCCTCTATTATGTGTTAATGGTGAAATTTTAGTAATTGATGGCAATTAGTTTGTGGACTAACAGTTTTCATTAGTTAGATGAATAGATTAGGTTCCACAAATAAGAAAGACTTAGAATGACTTTATGTGTTGAAAATCATCAAGTCAAGATAATGGAAGATGACTTCATGTGTTGAACGTCATCAAGAAGAGAAGATGATCATGAGTTGATCGTCGAGTGAAGACAAGTCCCATCATGTGTTGATGGAACTCAAGAAGATGCATCATAAGTTGATGCAGGTCGAAGAGAAGATGATCATGAGTTGATCATTGAAGTCAAATGAAGACCTATCATGTGTTGATAGAGGTCAGTGTAGAATGCATTATAAGTTGATGCATATCAAGACAATGACCCAAACTTGAAACATTAGTGTGTGTCATCAAGCTTCAAAAGGATGTTCAAGCCAAATGTATGATTAGCTATAGTTAGGGATATATTTCTAGTCTTTTAGTACTATTAAGAAAGGTCATGTCTAATAGCTTGATTCTTATCATGTGTTGATAGCTCAATCTCACTTGCTCTAACTCTCCTTAGCATGATGCTTATATTTGTGAATGTGTTTTGCAAATAGTTCAAACTCATGTATTGAATCCTTATAACATAGGACTATCCATTGCGAATGTGGTTTGCAAGTGTTTGAACTCCATGTTTTATATTCCTTGTGGTATGAGGCTTATATTTGCAAATGTATTTTGTAAATGGTTGAAACTCATATATAATATTTGTTGCATGCGATTTAGATTTGCGAATGTGATTTCCAAATGTGTTAAAGTCTATGTATCAATTTCTCGTGTCATGATTTCAAAGGTATGCAAATGTGCTTTGCAACTTCTTGGAAATCATGCATGATCCTTGTGTACATGATACTACAATTTGCAAATATGTTTTGCAAAATCTATTAAAATATCTTCATCTCGTAGGATAATCGAAACTACCGTGGTGTATTTTGTGGTACTACCAAAAATAGGAATTACTGACATGTGTTGCACGGTACTACCAATTGTCGAAAGTTTCGGCTCTGTGTGAGCGGTCCGAGCGGCAAGCAGAAGTACCGACTCTATGTGAGCAGTACTATTGGTGAGCGAAAGTACTAACTCTGTGTGAGCGGAACTACCGGAAGTCGGTAGTACCAGCGTGTGTTGCGCAGTACTACTGGACTTTGGAAGTTCCGAAAATCATGCGGTATGTTTTTTCTAGAGAGACACCTATGTGATGGTCTTCTCCTCTCCGCTAAAGCGGTAATTCTACATGTGCGGCACGGTACTTTCGATGATCAAAAATACTAGCAAATGAACAGCGGAACTACCGATTTCACTAATAATGGCTAGTTTTCTGATCGTTACGAGGGAAGCGATAGTTTCGGTTTTATAACAGTGGAACTACCGAAAATCCTAAGTTTTCAGCGGGGTTTCTTACAATGACTAGTTTTTGTGGTGTGGGTATATATATCCCCTTGTGGCCGGTTGGAGTAAGCAGGGCTACATTCATTGACACTTAATTGAGCTGGTGTGAGGTTCTTTTTCTGAATTGTCCTTGTGAGCAACACGAAAGGCAATAGATTGCAAGCATTGCATCTAGAGATAAATTGAGTATCCTCTTGAGTTTGTGTATTCGTTGCACGTGGTGAGAGTCAAGCGAGAGGCTTGATTTATTACTCTTGGAGTGTGTCGACTCCTAGACGACGTTGGAGGAGTAATGTGTGGTAATCTTCTCAAAGAAGGTTGTGAGAAGACCCAGCAAAGTGTGAAAGTTGGAGTTCACCTACCTAGAGTAGGAAAGAACTACCACTAGTAAATTTGAGATGAATGGTTTAATTCGTAGAGCCGATCTACTTCGTTTGGGTTTACCTCAACATGGACCAGAGGAGACCGATAAATCTTTAAACACCACGGTAAAAAGTAACTGTGCCATTTGTGATTTATTTTCTTGTGCTCAACTTACATTTAAGCAATTTGCATTCATATAATTAAATTGATTGCTTGTCATTCTAGAATTGCAAACCTAGACTTACGTTGTTGGTACACTTAGGTGAACATTGTTGATTTAGGTGTTATTTATGCTAAACCATTTTGAGTTAAACTTCTGTATTATATACTTGGTTTAGCCAAATAAAAATTGATATTATTTGAATGAGAATTTTTAAGACCGCTTATTCACCTCCTCTAGTCGGCCTCCTCAATCTTACACCGAGAAGAAGCTAGGCTGAGGCCGCTACCTTATTTTTTTCTATAGTTGACTCATAGCTGGTGGTAGTTTTTTTTTTGCGTAATAAATTTAAAAAATTTAGAAGGAAAAAAACGTTAGCCTATCATGGAGAATGCAAAGGAATATGGGGAAAAAAGAAAAACCAAAAAGTAAAAAAAAAGACGAAATTAAGAAATAGTGAACTAGAAGCTAAAACCGAAACGAACGGGACATCAGTTGGA
The DNA here is from genome assembly GCA_036346265.1 of Melocanna baccifera. Lineage (NCBI taxonomy): Eukaryota > Viridiplantae > Streptophyta > Magnoliopsida > Poales > Poaceae > Melocanna > Melocanna baccifera. The sequence continues at coordinate 9,898,956 of CM070678.1, forward strand.
ATGATTATGATATGACAAACTTTGAAACTAGTGCATGCATATAAATTTCAAAAAATAAAAACTAATGCATGCATACATTAGGGTCAAGTGCCACTAATTTATGTTGTGGTCAGTCCAACTTTTTCGGTGGTTTCTGGCTTTTCACTGTAGCACTTATTTTACACTGTAGCAGCAGGTAGTTTTTTTGTGTAATTAAAATTTAAAAAAAGAAAAAAAATGTTATCTCATTACAGGTAATGCAAAAGAACATGGGAAAAAAAAGAAAAGACGGGACGGCAGCTGCACGCGTGTACAGTGTGACAAGTGAATTCACCACTGAGCGGACACCGACGAACACTCTGGGCCTGTTCTTTCTGGTTTTTGAAACCGGCTTCTGATATTTGCTACAGTACCTAACTTTTAAATGTGGTATTTTTTCAAGATAGGATCTATAAGTTAATTATAGTACACGTTAAAAATCTAATATCTGTATCAGTCAAAATCATAAGCGAATATCTATCTCTTCGTAATCTCTCTCACGAACAATCAAAGAATCAAAAAATATAGAAAAAAACCACAAGCCATAAAAGGGACAGGCCCTCTGTTGTGCAGCTTGCGCATGCAATATCTGCACATGCAGCAATAACTGCAGCGAATGTGTACTCGTTGGGTGATGCCGCATTTGATGACTCCTCATGGAGCTTGGAGCATTCGGACAAACGCCTCAATGGCCTCCTTCGCACGACCAGTCTGCATGTAGGAGGCGATCACAGTCGTCCACACAGCAACGTCGCGCGAACCCAGGACCGCGTAGGCTTGTGAGTCGCAGGGCACAACAGAGGCGCGCATCTTGGCGAAGCGACGCAGTGTGTCGTGGCGACGGCCGGCCCGCGTCAGAGAGGCAATGAGCGTGGTCCACGAGACCACGTTCTTGTACGCATTTCGTCGAACACCTTGAGCGCCACATCGAGGCAGCTGGTCTTGGCGTAGACGTCAGCCAGGGCCGTGGAGACGAAGACGGAGGAGACGGCAGAGGATCTGACAGCGAAGGCGTGCAGGGACGCAGCGTGCGGGAGGAACCTGGCATCGGCCGCCGTAGCGCAGGCCTTGAACGCGAGGCTGAGGACGAAAGGGTCGGCGGCCGCGAGCGGCGGAGAGGATGCACGGAGGCGAGAGAAGAGCGCCATTGCGCCGGCGAAGTCGCCTGCGACGGCATGGCCCACGAGGAGGGTGGTGTAGGAGATCTCGTCGCGGTGCGGCATTTCGTCGAACAGGCTCAGCGCGTCGAGGAGCTGGTCCGACCGGACCAGTTGTCTCAGCCAGGCGTTGAGGGCGTGCATGGAGAGCGGTGGTGGTGGGTCGGGACGAACGGCATCGGTCCAGATGGTCCGACCGCGGCGGATGAGACGGAGGGGATGGAAGGGCGCGACCATTTGGATTTGGGGCTTGATCGGAGCTTACCGTTTTGACGTCGGTTCTATGGATGGCAGGATGATTAACAATACAGAATAACTAGACAGCATACGTCCGAACATCAGCCGCGCGCCGAGGGAGGACGACATGGTGCTCGTCGACGGCGACACCGTCGCGCTGCGCGTCCCCGAGGGCGCCGCCGGCCCCGCGGTGCTGGTGAAGAACATATACCTCTCTTGCCGGATGCAGGACTTCCACGGCTCGTACATCCCCCCCATTCAGGCCAGGATCAGTAAAGTTCGTTTTTTTCTGTTAATCATCGGCTATCAAGGAGTTTTACTGTTTGTTGCCACTTTCCACTAATAGGTTATGTGACTTATGTCAGTTCAGCCATTTGGTTTCATTTCTCTCAAGTGTCCTTCCATATAGTTTTGACAATAATTATGCTCTTCTTCCCCTCCAATATGTCAGTCTTATGACAATCAAGTATAACAGAAGAACAAAAGATAGAAATAAAGTCACTTCTCATGTGAACATAACAGAAACATAAACAATTTTTCTGTATACTATCCCGGAACAATGACACAAAATGAATCTTTTAATGGAAATCTTTGAAATATTTATGTTTAATTTGAGTTGTTTTGGTGGTCTTGGTAATATAAACATTTTCTGAAGGCTAATAATTGCTAGTATGACCCCAAAAAAAAAACGCACCCTACAATGTCGATAGCATCAGACATTGTGTATCTCTCTGAATAAGAGTATGAACTATTCCACAGTTTTGGGTACGAAGGTATTTCAATGGGAAATGACTGCTCATCCACGATATGCCAGTGGAGAACGTTCTGCATGATGATAAAGGGAGCATGATATCATAATGAAAACTATTGTAAGGAACATAAACACAACAACATTTCTAAGTCTGTTGTAACTTATCAGTCAAGCAAATTCATATTGAATAGTCATTAAACCTACCAATTTACTGTAGGTCATTGCATCAATCACTCCTTTAATTGCCGTAATAGGAACATAATGCCTTGAGGTATCTGCAAGTGTACAGGCACAAGTTAATATTGATACCTATTGGCAGTACAAACGATTATGAGCAGGATGTACACATCAATAATGAATTAATGTTTGATATTATGAGGCCCATGAGAAAAGTTTGACATTTGGGACAATTTAAAATTTTAAATAAAGTTACAAGTTAAGTTATGTATCTGGTTGCTCATTGCAAATCTCTCTATCTAACAAATTATTTTTTCAATGTTCTGCTTCTAGTTACTGGAATACAATAACTGTTTGTTGGACAAAAAAGAGGACTGAGATCACGTTGTAGCTAACCACTAAGAAGTCCTCTGTAAGGAAATCTGGGCGTGTCAGTAATCATCCAAGGAGCCAAGTTGAGTTCAATAAGCCTTGATGTGAAATCAAAGTAACACAATTAGCCAAATGTCTGCATTGATGAAAAATTTACTGTCAGATTACCTAAAAGAAGATTGAGAGTTGACAAATCATTGTAAGTTACCTGTAAAGCGTGAAGTGCTCCAAAAACTGTTTGAGCCTACAAAATATTGCAAGGTGGCATCAATTATTTGTATAGATTGTATCAAGCTATTTGCTGTGGCTTGCATCATGCATACATATCATTAGATCACTCGTTTCACTTTCCTTTGCAGCCTAACTACTTCATTTCCCATGCAGGCAAACATGAAACAGGGCACTGCCATACTTACGATTTGTTCCTTTGTAACGAAGTTACATTTCATTGTTGAGTGGATGTTACAGAATATTTTTTCACAGAGATAACTTGTGCTTTACATTTCGGGGTCCATCTGGTAGATTCTATGTTAATTTGTTTATCAGAGAATTTTTTTAAAAAAAAAGTTTATTCAAGAGGGTGTAGGTCCTGTCAGGACAGCATTATGCATGTTACTAGAGATGCTGAATATGGTGGAGCACACAAGAGAACGCTGCCTTGTGATTTAACAAATTGCCTAATATAATTCTTCTGAAGAAGAGTATGTAGCAAGTGGGGTTACTCTGTAAAATCCGCATGTTTTAAAAATTGCTAGCATGAACTCAATTGCAGAGTTGAAATCTGTTGTTCGTACATAAAACAGATCCTCTCACACAGGAAAGTGTATCCTCTCACTCTCAATCTGAAGAAGAAAGGAGTTGCAGCAACTAGGAGTAAGTATCTAATGTCTTTTTAGATTATGCTATCATCAATTGTTCGTTCACAGCATAAAGCAATGAGCTTTTACTTACATCAATCTGTGCATACAATGGATCTCCTTCTGTAGGAACAGTCAAGTTGTATGATTCATCTACCCCGAAGTTGAGCTGCAGAAGATGAACAGCACAGAACAAAAACAAACATTGCAATTTGTAAAGAAACTTGCAGTTCATCAGATCAAGTCAGCAGCTTGCCTCATCTTGTGGTGAATGGACAGCTATATTTACACCGGTGAGGCGGTGAGCACGATAGAACTTGGGTTTGTACCGTCAACAATGTGGTTCAGTTGCATTAAATCAAGCATCCTCTGGAAGGCGTCCTTCAAGATCACCTTGTCATCAGAATACTTGCTTCCCACTATTGACATTGTGATATCTTTGCTGACGTCAAGTCTGTGTGTTCCGTGGGTCACCGACTTTGGCATCGGCCACAAGTTGCTGAGCTCAGCGGCCATGCAGGATCCGATTGCCAGAAATGCAAGAAGCAGCCTCAGGCTCAGAGCCTGCGCCATCCTTGCAAGCGGATAGAATTGATATCCTTCTCTGCAAAATTTGCAATTATCTGGAACAAAGCAATCTATGAGGTGTGACCGTATGACAAAGAACCGCCAGCTGCTGCAGGTTCGACAATCTTTTCTCGGCAAATCCGAAGGGAAACTGTCGTTTGTCATTGTCTTTTTCTTGAGTGAGCAATGATGGAAAAGAAAACTCGTAAGGAACAATGTGCCAACCTGCAATCGCAAGGCAAGTAGAAAGCCTCTGCTACTTGAACCTTTATTTTCTCCTCCTTCTACCATTTGGAAGAGAATAAAAGGAAAGCTGGTTTGATTCCTATCTTAGGACAAAGACGAGTGACGAGGAGGTACATGAGGTCATGAGCGCCACTACGCATTGCGCAAGAAGCACGTGAGGTGAGGGTGGCAAATGGAGAGAGGATGAGACGTCAGGGAGTGGTTAGACGGAGGGAAGAAATGACGTGGGCAGGTCTGGGGCACTTTGGTGACCCAAAACTGGTACGGATGGCCAGGCAAGTAGCTCGCTGCTGCTAATTTTGGTAGCTAGCTTCACTGCCCCATGTAGCCAATAGGACCCAAGTTTGCTTGGATTTGGCAAAGCATAGAACCATCTTTTTGCTTGGATTTGGCAAATTGAGGGAGGTGGTATGTACACGCTGGTTGTGGTTAGTAAATTGTGTGAAGAGTTTGTTCGGTAGGTCACACCCATGCTGTTGCCCTTGCCCGTTCTCGCTGTCCAATCTGCGGTTTTGAGTTGAGTCATGGCTTGTTGGCATTCCTTCTGCTTTTGGTTGATCTCAGCAACTGCGGTATTTTATTTTTATTTTTTTTTGCTTGAATTACAAATAAGATTGCAGGAACATGTGAGATCTATCCATGGTTGTGCGTGGCTAACGAAACACGGTTGTGCATGACACGATGTTGGGCTGCGCGATCTATTTTGCACAAACAAAGGTTGGGCACTACAGAAGGCCCATCTCTGTTTGTTAGAGCAAGTCTCCCAAGTGGTGGGTCCGATTTCTCCAAGTCGCCGCGCCCGTGAGATGTAGTGCTTGCTGAGCTCAGGGTTGCTTGTGGATCAGCCTGTAGTGATGTTGGATTGCTGCTATCTTGCGTCCACTGTCTCATGTACAATGGGTGCGGACATATAAAGATGCCTAGTGTGTCCTAGTTAGTAGCTGATTGGGTATAAAGATTGCAAATAACTTCTAGAAATTAGAACCACAGTAATGTAAGTTGATACATACGAAAATCGAGGTCTAAAAAGGTCTGCCAAATGATAAAGCAGTAGTTAACGGCCGGTGATTGGTGAACAGCAAACCAAACCGGACCTTGACTCGACCGAAGTAGTTGTTGAACCTGAGCATTATGAAGTCTGCCTAGGTTGAGTTGAGATGTGCCCAACCCACCACTACGCCAGGGGTCAAATTTTCTATCTTACAGCAATCACATATTCACATGTCCAATCAAACAATCACAGCTTCTAGTTCAACGAATGCATGAGGAATCCCTAGTTTCTACCTGCATTCCAACGGTGGTTAATACTAATCCATGCATCCACTCCACTCTGATGGTCAAAAGATTCATCTATCTACAACTCGATTTGCGGCATAGCAGTAGAAAACGAGGTAGATGGAATCTAAGTTGCCGATCTTGATTTCCAAATGCAACTAGGGAAGTTGGTAAATCGTCAACCAACTAGACAACACAAACGTGTGCAGATCTAGAAACGGGGTGCCTTTAGTTTGGTTATCAAGTAGCTTTCGTTTATTAATTTCTTAAGGCGCATTTTGGTACCGAGGGCTAACGTTTCACCTCAATCACGAAGTGTCAAGAGGGCATTCGGAATAGCAATAGCTTTTAGCTTTTGCTGAAATTTTACTGTAGCTAGCTTATTTTTTATTGTAGCTGAGTGGCATATTAGGCATAATTAAATTTTAAAAATATAAAAATAAAAACGGCTCGCTAATCTAGAGCGAACAATGCAAAGGAATATAAAAAAACGAAATGCAAAAAAACCAAAAAATAAAAAAAAATTCATCACGTGACAAAATTGCTATAATGATTTCGCCGTTGCAGCGTTGCTACAGTGATTTTGTCGCTAAACAGTAAAAAAAACTCTAACTTGAGCGGGGAATGGTTTTGTTTCTTGGTTTTGGTAGTGTCTAGCCACTTGCAAACTTCCAGTGTCAAGTTGAGCCATTCTTTGCGAATTTTGGAGGCGAAGTGTTGCAACTTTGGTGTGCCTGATGGAACTGGAGACTAGTGGATGCTTGTGTCCTCTAGTACCACAAATAACGTAGGCAGCATCTAATTAAGGACGTAACAAGAAGCTTGATCCGTATTCGTGGTGAGCTCCAACCTACACCAGCACTTACGAAATCATCCTTCCTTGAAAAAAGGTTAACTCGATTAGTAAAGCAATCATTCAAGGTGGATTTATGAGTACTGGACTATTGATAAATAGGAGACTAGAACCAGTTATATTGAGACCTCACGTATGCCTCACGTAAACGTCTTAGAGGTGTTCAGAATGGCGAGAGCTTATAGGTTTTTTTTTACTGTAGTGAGCTTATTTTTCACTGTAACTGAGATAGCTTATTTGACGTAATTAAATTTAAAAAATTTTAAAATAGAAAAAACAGATTAGTTCATCACGGACAATACAAAGGAATACGAGAAAAAAGAAAAAAGTCTAAAAGAAACAACAAAAATAAAAAAAGACGAAATTAAAGAATAAAAAAAATCAGAAGCCAGAAGTTATCGTTAACTTAGCGGGACCTTAATGCATAAACACAATAAGGAAAACCATTAGCACACCAAGGCACCTAATGACCTAATGCTGGTGATTGTACACAGAATGCGTTTTCTTCCTACAGTCACCAATTCAGGAAAAAAAGTAGCATACACACATGGAAATTAGGAACTGTTCCAACCGGCTTAAAAGTCTTGGTTTCTAGCTTCGGCTATTGGTTTTTGGTTGCAAACATATTGTAGCATCTCATATACCAATATGAGATGCTACTATGAAACGTCATCATCAAGATAAGCATAAATAAAAATAATAATAGAAATCGCGGGGAAATTAAAACTTTTAAAATAACTTTATTAGAGAATCAGCGGAAACTAAAATAAATATTTGAAATATGGAGCTGGTCCACTTCTAACCAAATGGAAAACGAATAAAATAACCAAATAATGGCAAACCACGATGCTGAAAACTCGAGTGCTCCCACCCATGCATGATGCTATCACTCCACTGGCCTTTTTACTTGAAAACGAAAAGAGCAAACGTGAGATTTAGAAATCTCAGCAAGTACCCAACAATAGTCGCAACACAATGAGTAAAAGACAAGTAATGCAAGCAAGCAATTGACACAAGCTAAGGCAATGAGACCAGGTTACCAAAACATTGATAAGGATCAGAGATCAAGGTAATAGAAATGGTGGGATTAAAGGTAATTGATATTTAGGAAATTATGGTAATGATAATTGTGATATAGCAAGTTATGGTGATGGCAATGGCACTGGTGATTACTTTCCACATACCCGGTTATACAAGAATAGTCAGGCACAATGTTGTCCTCGACTATATAATCGTCGACGGGGTGTAATATCCTGAGTAACGAAAGTGTACGGCCCTCTGTACGTTACTAAGTGGGTGGCAATCTCCTCTATATGTGGGTAACCCCAAGTCAGGTAACCGTTATATTAATAACGATTAAATGGTACGAGGTTAAGATGAGTAAGGAAAACTAGAATAAGGTTACGACAGGTGAAAGGATTTGTTAAGGTTGAAAATAGAAGGCCTAAATCTCAATAGGGGTGATGTGAAATGATAATATGGTGATAAAGATAATTGTTATATTATAGGCAGATTATATCATATGAATTTAAGGGAACCAAAAGATGGCAATGGTAAGACTATGATAAGTGGAATGATTGGCTAAGATTGGTGATGGAGAAATATATTTCCGATATGAGAGCGATGTGAAATGATAATATGGCAATAACGGTCTAAGAATTATTCTAAAAGATATATTATAGTATAAATCACACAAGGATTAACAACAAACTAAGTTTTATTATGTGGTAAGTGATTATTAGTCAATTTAACAATTATTAATATATATAAATCAATCATGACTTACATAAGAAATTATATCAGCAATATATCATGGTTTCAGAACGATAAACATAAAAGATTGATATTAACAGACTGCTAGTGATTTAAAGCTAAGTCTACAACATGTTTCAGAACGATAAACATAAAAGATTGATATTAAAAGACTGCTAGTGATTTAAAACTAAGTCTACAACATGATCATCCACTCCCCCCTTAATGATTTAAGCATGAATTTTAAAACACTAATTAAAAGCATGAATTCTAGAATATTATTAACTGGGTACTCTAATAACCTTAAAAGCATATGGAACAAGATTATTTAAGACATCATGGTACAAAACAATATTAGAAGTTTAGAACCAGACAAGCGTTAGCAATATTATAATAACCAGATAAGGTTTAATGATATGATCATGGCCAAATGAGATATAGTGATATGATAATAGCCAAGTGAAATTTAGTGCGATGATAATAACCGGGTGAAATTTAGTGATATTATAATAACTAAACAAGCATGAGTGATATGGTAATTGTACACAATGCTAAGGCGACAACTAATCTGAAAATACATGGTATGTAATCCGAAAAGGTTATGACCACGAGGTACTTGCCTTGAGCACACTCGACGGATGCGTTGTACGAGGGATCGAAGGTGCGACTGCCCGAACGCTCCCTAAAAGGCTACGTGCAAACTAGAAGAATACGCGTTCGCTGAGCCTCCAACATGTGAGTCGCCTTACGGCCATGCGAAATATTGTTCGGCCATGTGAAACGCTATTCGGCCATGCGAGACATCGTCTGACCAAGCGAAATGTTGTTCCACTGTCCGCGCTAAAGATCATGTGCGCAAGACATGATTCGGCCATGCCCTAGGCCAACCGAACCATGGCGACATATTGGACATTGTCGCCGCCGGCTACCATCGTTGCTGCCGGTCACCGCCGCCCCCCGGCTGCCGCCACCACAGTCACCGCACGACCTACACGTTGCGCGCGCGCGCGCCGCGCGCCTGCGCTGCAGGTGGCTGCATCTTCGGCCCGCCATGGTCGCCGCCCGCCGCGGCGCCAGCCGTGTTGCCCTCCGCCCGCACCGATGTGCCTCCCGGTCTGCACCACCACACCACGCCTCTGGCCTACTGGCCACGCCACCGCTTGGTCGTGCCGCTCGAGCCTCACGGTCGTGTGCCGCTCTAGCATCGGCGATTGCGCTGCTCATCCGCGCCACCGCCCGACTATCGCCTGTGTCATGCCGCGCCCTAGCGCCCACGCGTCGCCTACCGCAACGCCGCTCCTGGCACGCCACCACTCGACTGCTAGCTGCGCGCCTTTTGTCCCAACTATCTTGTAGTCGCTGTGGCACCGTAGCTGTTGCTACCGCCTGCCATGGCGCCGAGGTGCCGCCGTTGGCCGTGGCCTCGCCCGCTGCCCTACTGGCTTCTAACGGGAGAGGGCGAGAGAGATTGGATGGAAGAGAAAAGCACAGGAGAGAGAATAGATTGATATGGAAGGGTGAGAGAGAGATAAGAGGGGGTTTTGTTTTTTGAAATCATGATTTTTAGGGTGCTACACATATTGTAGCGATTGTTAGCTTTTTTTAGTTAAAAAATAAGAGCAATTGAGAAAAATTAAAAAACATCGTTATATCTTTTGAGACAATACAAAAGAATAAAAAAAAACCAAAAAAATAATAAATAATAAATAGCTTCTGAAAGCTGGCATGCTAGAGACCGAAACCGGTTGTAGCAAAGATAGCTTCCATGACTTGCTTCGAAGAACCTACCAAACCCATTTGAAACGGAACTCGTACATTTTAGACAATTTTAACCTGGTCTCCCATGTTAGGTTTCTGAAATTTGCACTCAACCACCGCTTACCACACGCCGTGTAAGTATGCTCTGAATTACCGATTCGCCCACTTAATTCACTTCCAAATTTTAACCAGAGCCCACTATATCCCGCCGCTATAAATACACGTGTAAGTTAACTCATCATAAGCCGCCTATACCCTAACAAGCACCTGCAATCTAGCCTGCGACATTAACAGCTCGTCACGTCCGTACACCCCGCCAGAAAATACATGGCGATGGCCAAGCCGATCCTGAGCTTGCTCGTGCACCTCCACGCGGCGCTCCTGTTCGTCCCGGAGCCGGCCGGTGCAATGTACAACGTGCTGCACTACGGCGCTCGCCCCGACGGCACGACGGACTCGACGCGGCCGTTCCTGCGCGCGTGGGCCGACGCGTGCCGCTCGCCGCGCCCGGCCACGGTGTACGTGCCGCCGGGCAGGTTCCTGGTGGGGAGCGCCACCTTCTCCGGCCCGTGCAGCAGCCGCGCCGTCACGTTCTCCATCGCCGGCACGGTGCTCGCCCCCTCGCGGTACGGCTGGCGCGACTCGTCCGGCCAGTGGATCACGTTCGACACCGTGGAGGGCCTCACGGTCTCCGGCGGTACACTCGACGCCCGCGGCAGCGCCCTCTGGGCCTGCAAGCAGCAGCAGCAGCCGCACGCCAACTGCCCGTCCGGCGCGTCGGTACGTACGTCAAAGCTCAACAAAGCTTGCCGTGCGTTTGGTACGTGACGATGCTAACATGTGTTCGCTTTTCGCCGGCCGGCCGCGGGCGTGTGTATGCAGTCGCTGACGATCTCGAACTCGAGGGACGTGGTGGTGGACGGGGTGAGGTCGGTGAACAGCGAGCTGTTCCACGTGGTGGTGTTGCGGTGCCGCGGCGTGACGGTGCGGCGGGTGACGGTGGAGGCGCCGGGGGACAGCCCGAACACGGACGGGATACACATCCACATGTCGAGCCATGTGGCGGTGTACGACGCCAACATCCGCACCGGCGACGACTGCGTCTCAATCGGCCCGGGCAACTCAAACCTCTGGATCGAGCGCGTCGCGTGCGGCCCGGGCCACGGCATCAGGTACGTACCTACATCGGCTCGGCGTCGTGATGCGCGGCAATTTGCCTGCGCGAATTACGCAAAATGTTCTCAGGAAATAAATCGATCGAGAGGGTTAACGCATACAGTATATGATTCGTATGGGCTAGTTATTTAAGATATTTTCTGGAAACCAATCCTGCACTTGAGATTGCTTAACGCATATAGTATTCAACCATCTAGGAAAATTCTACAATTTTCAAATAAGACTTGCACAAAAGTTAGTCCCCTCCCAAAATATCCCGTTTGACTTCACAACGTGGCTGGTGGCAACTATACTCGTGGAAATGTACCAGACCTGGGCCCGGTACTGCATGCACAGGGTTTGGAGTCGTACCTAATCCACTAGCTAGTTGAGCTAGAACTACGTGCCCTTCCAGCTAGATTAGTTCCTTGTGGTTACTACGTGCTAATTAATTAGGGTGTACGCATGCTAATCTTTGTTTTCAACTCTATCAGCATCGGGAGCCTAGGCAAGCAGCAAGGGATGGCGGTGGAGGCTGTGCAGAACGTGACGGTGAAGACGACGTGGTTCACCGGCACGATGAACGGCCTCAGGATCAAGACGTGGGGGAGCTCCAAGCGCGGGTTCGTCAGGGGCGTGACCTTCATGGACTCCACCATGTCCGGCGTCGACAACCCCATCATCATCGACCAGAACTACTGCCCCGACGGCGTTGGCTGCACCGGCGAGGTAACTGCATGCACAGATCATACACACATATATGTACACATGGACAGACCCAGATTAACATGAGGGATGCTCACATAACCTTAGGACGTGCTCAGCTGCGATTTTTTTTACTGTTTTATTTTTTGTTTTTTCTGTTTCTTTTGTGTGTGTGTTTTCCATATTTCTTTGCAGTGTTTTTGATGGACTAACATTTTTTCTATTTTTAAATTTTTTTTAAATTTAATTATGCCAAATAAATCAACTCAACTACGGCAAAAAATTAACTAGCTACAATAAAAAAAGTCATAAGCCATCGCCTTTCTGAACGCTACCTTAGTCTTCTTCGATTTTTAAACCTCACTCCTTTTCTAAGAGCCGATGGATATCGGTGCTAGGGTTACCAGGACCTGACTTGACTGGTGATAAGGGGTGCTCACGCACCTGGCTGCTTCACTGTTGGGTTTGCCTTCGCATGTAAAAAAATAAAATCTCGCTCAGGACGTGATGAAGGTCCCACTCATTTGGGTTTGAGCTTCTGATTTCTAGTTTATTTTTTACTGTTCATAATTTTCATCTTTTTATGATTTTTTGGTATTTTTTGAGCTTTTTTATCTGTTCTTTTTCCTGTATTCGTTTGTATTATACGTGATAGACTAACCTGTTTTCCATATTTTTAGTTTTTTCAAATTATTTACGTCAAATATGTCACCATCAGTTTCAGTGTAATTTTAGTCAGCTACAATGTAATTCAACCATAAATCATTAAATTTTAGCCCAATCGAGCGGGCTCGAAGAACCTCGTTTTAATTTGATTTGTATGCTTCTTGATTGTTGCAGAGTTCGAGTATCAGGATCAGCCAGGTGAAGTACGTCGACATCCGTGGGTCGTCGGCGACGCCGGTGGCGGTGAAGTTCGACTGCAGCCGGAGCAACCCGTGCAGCGGGATCAGCCTGCACGACGTGAAGCTGACGTACCAGAGCCAGGCCGCCGAATCCTCCTGCCGGAACGCGCAGGGGAGCGCGATTGGGCTCGTCGTGCCCCCGAGCTGCCTCTGATCAGACTGACAGAACCGACCGGACAGTGACATATATCACGTGTATATACGTAACATACGTTACACGGACAGTACTACTTGTGACTATAGATGAATATTAGAAGAGCTTTTGGATTTATTTTTTGTTTCCCTGTTGTAAGATATATATGAATGAGTGATTTTAAAGGTTTTATACTTAGGGTTGCAATAGGTTGTAAAAACTTGATTTTTATATCGTGTAAGTATCGCTCATGAATTTATAATAAATAACAATTCAATTAGTTGGATCCTCTGCCTGTAAGTACGAAATTGCGGATATACTATTGTCGTTCAAAGACTATAATCGCTTCTTTGGCATGTTCAATTTAGTTTCTAGATTCTATTTTTTTACTATTTATTAATTTTGCTTTTTTCTATTTTTTTATTTTTAGACTTTTTTGTTTTTTTTCGTATTCCTTTGCATTGTCCGTATGGACTAACATATTTTTTTATTTTTAAATTTAATTATGCCAAATAAGCCAACTCAGCTATAGTAAAATAAATAAATCAGCTACAGTAAAAAAAGCCATAAGCCAACGCTATTTTAAACACCTTTTTATATAATCAAAGGTGTAGAGTTTTTTTCCTCAAGAAATCAAATAAATTTTGACCTTAAATTAGTGGCACTTGAACTTGATGTATGCATGCACTAGTTTTTCTTTTTCGAACTTCATATGCATGCACTAGTTTTAAAGTTTGTCATATATTTATAGGTGCATTCTTTTAAAGTTTCGAACTGTTCTTTTTGGCTGCGGCTGATGGCTTTTTAGCTGTTTGTGACAGAGATTGCGAAAAGAGATATTATCGCTTACGATTTTTAATGGTACAGATATTAGTCTTTTAACGTGTACTGCAATTAACTTGTAGACCCCGTCTTAAAAAAATACTCCGATTGAAAGTCAGGTAATGTAGCAGAAGCCAAAAACGACTTTTAAAAACCAAAAGCAAACAAGCCCTATGGCTTTATGGCTTTTGATCTTAACACGAGTGCTTGTGCGAACAAATTGAATGCTAACAAGTCGATAAACTGTTTCAAAAGACAGTTCTGATAAGTTTAAAAAAGCAGTGAAAAAACAGTTCTATTTAGGCTCTATTTGATACAGCTCATACTTCTTCTTTGGATCTTGTGAAACAGTGTTATACACCTAGCTTTCTGAACTAATCTAATTTTACTTTTCGTAACAAGCAGAATTAAAAATAAATTAGCAAGAAGAAGTCGGCTTGATATAGATTCTCGTGAAAAACTAGCATACGCAAACAAAAATCGGAGCTATTAAAAGTCACTCGGGTTTGCTCGCACGACCGCGTTGCATGCGCCCGCAGCAACCCTCGCGCGGCGACGCGTGGCGAGCGCTCGCTGGGCCTCCAGGATCCGCCCCCCTCCCTGTGTTGTCGCTCCACCCGTGACTCCGCTCCGAGTCCTCCCCCGGTCCCCCCTCCCCCGCCGCCTCCCCCCTCCCCCTTCTCCCCCCGCTCCCCCACCGTCCCCTCCTCCTCCCCCTCCCCCGCCACCCCCTCCTTCCCCGGTCCCCCATCTTCCCCCGCTCCTCCGCCGCGTCCCCCTCCCTCGCCGCCCTCTCCTCCCCCGCCGCCTCCCCCCTCCTCCCCCGGTCCCCCTCCTCCCCCCGGTCCCCTGCCACTTCCCCCTCCCCCGCCGCCTCCTCGTCCCCCACCGCCTCCGCCTCCCCATTCCTCCCCGGCCGCCCCCCCGGAGGCCGGATGGAGAGGCTAGAGCCCAGAGGCCGAAGGGGGAGACCGGATCCGGTCGGCGCGAAGGCGGAGGGGGAGTCGCGGAGGCTGGAGGGGGAGGCCAAAGCCCCGAGGTCGGAGGGGGAGGCCGGATCAGGTTGGCACAGAGGCGGAGGGGGAGCCGCGGAGGATGTAGGGCGTCCGGGCCCGGGCCTGTGTCCACGCAGCCATCGCCCAACGTGCTCCCAGAGATCCTCTGCCACTCGGTGCCCATCAAGGCGACGCGACACCGCGATGCAGGTGGAGCTCCCTGCCCACGTTGCCACCCAGCCAAGCAAGGCAGAGGAGACGCCGCCGACCTCCCCTACGGCCGCCACATCGGCAGCGGAGGCTGCGCCGCTCATCCCGGGTGGGTGTGTGCGGCGGCGGGCGGTGAGCGAGCGGTTCGCTCAGCGCAGCGGCTCTTTTCGCCACAACGTCGGCCGCGCGGCCGCCGAGACCTTCCTCCTCGCCCGGCTCACGCTCATCCTCCTCCGCTACCTTGGGTACTCTCCAATTCCATTTCCCTTGCTGCCACTTTCACATGGTGATTTGCTTGTGATCTTACTACAATTAGATATACAATGGCACTTATTTTGGAGAATTAGTGTACCATGACATGTTTAGCACGTAGCTAAATGAACTTCACTAAGGTTTCTACTAAGATCAGATGCTAAAGCTCAGAAAAATTTCATATGATGCTTCTATTATCACGGGTGTGGTCTTTTCCTAGATTCTTGTTCAGTTCGCTGCAATAACTTTTCTAATTCAAGATCGAGGAATTAATCAAGTAGGTGTTTTTCTATCAGTGTTTTTCCTTTTTTAAAAATACGAACTTCTTTATTTTGGAAGGTTAGTAAAATATGCATGTTTACCTTATCAAGGTAATCACTGTGAGGAGTATGTCCAACACATTTGGTGCAGAACTTTAGATATTGTGGAACCTGTACATCTGCACATACAACTTCAGCCTCTCTTCAAGTGCACTCTAGCAATATATGTATATATATATATATATATATATATATATATATATATATATATATATATATATATCACTATTTTTTTAGGGAAAATATCATTAGAGTTTTGACAGTCAATAGTTCAATATTCATTCTGGAAGTCTGGTTCTTTAACATCACATCAGAACAAGCATTTCATGATGTTACTGTAATATTTGGTAACATAAGGAGCTCTTTATGTGTACTTACCTAATGTGCATTTGTAAATAGTAATTGGAATAAAAGTCAACTGCTGGAACGTGAATTATCTTTCAGCTGTTGATTTTTTACTGAATCACAATGAGTTCCTTGGTCATTGGTTAAATTGGTCGATTTTGACAGGGAACTACGTGGATTTGGGTTCGAGAAATTCCATTACCCTGAGGATGGTGAGGTATCGGCTACTGGACCCGTTCTACGAGGCGGACCACCGCGGCAGGCTCACGGAGGACGGTGAGGTACATGTGTTATCAAAATGTATTTTTCTCGTGTTACATGTGTTGTCATCATGCAGCTAACTATTAAAGTATTTCCCAGGAGCTTCCCATACTTCGTCCTCGAACCCATAGTGGGTTCGACTGGATGGTCTACGACGACCGCTACATTTTTGGGGGGTCCATTTTTGGAAATCGAAACTCTCAGTGAGGAGAACAACGACCTCTGCCAACAGATGCAACGCGAGAGGGGCAACGAGGAGGTGGTGAACATAGGAAGTTCGTATGATCCCACATGTTACTGCGCGAACCCTAGTTGCATATGTGCGTGCCACTACCACGACAGCCAGCCACGTCCGAGGCGACCCCCTCAGCAACACTCCATGTGGGTGCCACGAGGCTCATTTGGCATATAGTTAACGAGATATATGGTTGTACCTTCTACCAGTACGCACGCTCTCTATGATATGCACCACAGAGAGTGATTAAGCTAGTAATATGTCGTCGTTATTTTCTTTTGTTCATTGTTGTGTTCATGGCGTGTCGTCGGGACTGGTGTTTTGATTTAATTTCTTTCTTGTAGTACTTTCTATATTTTCTGTATGTGCGCCGTCCCATTCTCATGTTGATGATGAAGTCCATTTTAATTATCTCCTCATCTTTTCGCATTCATTCTTTCTACGTGTTCAATATCACTTTCCTTCCTAAAAGAAAATTAATCGGGCCAAATCAAGTCTCAATATACAAAACAGTATACAATGTACATATACATTCAAGTCTCAATAACGTAGAATAACATCAATTGATATTTCGTCAAATAAATAAGCATGATACATAGCATTACGACAAAATATCATAAAATATTTCACAGATTCTAAAAACATAAATAGGTCCACATACATAGTTCATAAATTCTCAAAACATACATATACGTCCACATCAAACATACATATCAATAACCTACTGAGTACATCGAGGCCACTTCCCCTTCCTCTGAGCATCAGGGTACTCCTTAAGGGCTGCCTTGACACGTCGCACTCTCTTTATCTTTTTCTTCCTTTCACCCTTGAGCCTTGCCGCGGCCCTCCTACCCTCCTTCTCGCGGTGCTCCCTCGTGGCCTCCTCCTGTTTCATCTCCCTTTCCCACCTATCCTTTCTTTCTTCATCCCACTTCTTCGCGGCGTTAAGGTACTTCTTGTCATCCTCAGCGATCTCGGTGTCGATCCACTGCTCAAAATCACAAAGCGGTGGAGGCTCCTGCAGATGTACGCATTCGTTAAACCAAGATGATTAATACCAAATTGATGAATCGACAATACAACATACCATCTTGCCGAAGACGACGGCACCATGTGGCGGATCAAACTCCCAGTTGCCGCACATCCAGTACCTCTGCCTATATGTCTCCGGTTCGTCCGACCTCTCGACCTTGCAAGGGTCGCCGCAAAAACACATCGGCACGGCAACATCGGGTGGAGGTGGCAAACGGGTGAAGCCTATCACAACCTAAAACACAAAATTAATAAGACAGTTCAAATGAGTATCTATCATTGTTACCCAAATCAAACCCTAAATCAAACCATAAAAACGAATCTACACCTACAACTATTCTTATATTACGCATACTCAACGCTAATCCAACCTAAAACCGAGCCAAATCGAACTAATTTTATTACGGTTTCAAAACTTCCACCCACAAAATGTACCTCAAACACAAAATATCTATTGCCAAAAATCAAGGGAGGGGAGGGGCTTATCTTCCTTGGTCGATTTGAAAGCAAAATCGCGAGAAAAAACAACGGATTAGCGTGAATTTAGAGGGGAGAGAGTGGGGGCGGAGCTGTGTTTGCTCGGGCTGAAGAAGGGAATGAGCGCGTGGGGGCCGGGGGGCCATGCTCGGGCTTAAGTCCCAAAGCACGGTGCCACCCCCTTTAGCGCCGTTGTTGCATAGAACGGCGCCATGGCCTTTGGCGCCGTGCTACGCCACGCTGGCTCCTACGTGACATATATCGGCGCCAAATATCATGGCGTCATGCTATGTACCCTCGGCGCCATGTGTTTTGGCGCCGTGTGGGGGTCCATTTTTGAAAATCTTTTTTCCAAGGGTCTATTTGTAAAAAAACTTTCAAAATTTGAACTAAAAAGCAAAAATTTTAATGCGCGTACGGCCAGCCCTCTGTGAGTTCGGGTGCGCTCGCGCGTGAATCCACCGGATGGGATTGGTGAGCGGCCTCCTAACTGACACATGGGAAGCAGGGGGTGCAAGTGTGGCGGGCTGTGGATAACCCGCGCCCACCCGCCCTGGCCGTCGAGGCATTTGCGGTTGCCGCAAGCCCACAGTATTGTTAAAAAAGTTGATGGAGTATAGATAAATGGCAATACAATCTATACAATTAATCACTGAGAACATAATAGATCAATTACCAGGAGATACAATTGAGAGAGAATACCAAAAATAATCTTTTATTAATTCTTAGATCTGTTTACATGATACAATGCCTCTCTATTTATAGTTTAAGCTCACCTAGGGTAATTATGGTATTTGTCCACACCGTAACCTTTCAGGTTTCATAACACTCTCCTTAGGCGAATACCACGGTATGCACATATCTCATTAAAAACTCCTCCCAAAAATCCAGTAGAAAAAATAGAGAAAAGAGTACTTCGCATCCGTTCCCTGTGACGCACTTATTGCCTCATTAAAAATCTTCATGTGAGAAAATTCAGAAAAAAAACTCACAAAGGATTTACTTTAGGCAAATGGCTATAACCTGTCAAAGACGATTTTCGTGGTTTAAACCATCTATGATAGTTGGTCTTCATAGACAATTCTTGATATGAATCGCCTATGATGTGACTTACCACAAACGTTTCAAAAACCGTCTGTGATAATCGCCTGTTATCATAGACGTAATAAATCATACGGTTCAGAATCTGTCTGTGATAACTCTTTGTGTGGTAGTGTGGAGTGAACTCACCAGGGGTCAAGGTGGGCTGACGCCCCCTACCCCGGCCGGTAGTAGGTACCCCCAGCTAGTTAGCACGTCGGCACACGGCAACTCCATTGATCTCTCCCACAACACCTGGACCTAGAAGGTATTATTGCAGGCTGCAGAGTATAGATTATCTCTCGTATGCTAGCTTTTCATGCATGTTCTATGTATACGATTGTCATAAGCTTGATCTAAAATCTGTTGTATGTTTTGGGTTTTAGACTAGCTTGTATATATGGTGGATACAAGCAAGTCCATCTAAACAAGCCTAGCTTCAAATGGAGCAACCGCACCGTCCCCATCAACCGGCCCTTCACTTGGTACAAGGTACAAACATTAGCATACAACACATACACGAACATTTCTTTGCAGATTAGACACTAATCTTTGTTTGCTTTCATTATCTCTATAGACTATAGGCTACGTTCCAAGCTCCTATATATTGGCACGAAGGCCGTGGGGGCGGACCTAGCCAGCCAGAACAAGGGCGTACGTGAACAGCAACAACCTGGGTCGCTACTGGCCGAGCTATGAGAACGTGGAGGTAGAAGATAAATTGTAGGGGGC
Organism: Melocanna baccifera; assembly: GCA_036346265.1. Taxonomy (NCBI): domain Eukaryota; kingdom Viridiplantae; phylum Streptophyta; class Magnoliopsida; order Poales; family Poaceae; genus Melocanna; species Melocanna baccifera. The sequence continues at coordinate 9,918,635 of CM070678.1, forward strand.
CATTTGTGCCGAAATCACAAATACTCTTCCGTGGGCTTCGCCAATCGCCATCGGGGCCAACCGACCAAGCCCACTGGGCCAGTACATACCCATCCAACTCAGACTCAAGTCAATCCACATAACCACCCGCAATGCAGCTCCAGCATCCATTCGAACCCTTACTGGATGATCAATACATACCCCAGATGCATGTGCTCATCAGCCGTGCGCTTGTTAGCTCACGAGACCGGTGCTACGCACTCGTTGGACGCCGCCGCTTCCACGCTCGCCAGCACATGCTCGGTGAGTGGCAAGCCTGGGCGGCGCATGGTGAGGTGCGGGCGTGGCGGGCCGGTGAAAGCGCGGTGCAGGACGGTTGGCAGAGGCATGGATGTGGCGCACGGTAAGGCTCGCGATGGTACTACATTTATTCTATTTTGTATTTTTATCATACTCCTCTATTATTTATATTTGATTTGGATTCCAAAATATGGTTCGACCTATGTTTTGTACGCTTATCTCACATTAGCTTATCCCTCCCTAAATTTTTGTCCTACGTGGTCTAGGAAACCGTGAGTTTCCAAAACCGACCGAATACACGCGGGGGTGGTGGGCGTACGTACGGGCCAGGGGGACAAAACATTGGGACGGTAGGGCAGGGGCTGGGAGCAACCAAATAGAACGATGAAGTTATCGCTCGCCCGGCGGTTCTGCCAACTTTCTCACTTCCGTCCCTCGGTTGACGAGATCAGAATGAGTGCAATGCCATGACAAGCAGTATGTGCATGTAGAGACGAGCCGCCCATCACTTACATGGCCTAAACAGAGGCGTGTATTGGGCTGTGCCATACCGGTAAGGTCTAAGCTAACTATGCTTCAGGCTGTTTTGTACCGTGTTGATTCAGTTCAGTCATCTCGCTATGCCATGTCAGCCCGACTCATCTCTGGTCAGGCCTAAGCACGGCCTAAAACCCGCCGTGCTGACATTCGTGTCGTGCTAGTCCAAGTTCAGTCCGAAGTAATTATACACAATGAAGGTTGCGGCGACGATGGAGGTGATGGCCGCTATTTTCATTCCTCTTGTACTCGTCTCGTTAAAAATCTAGTTAAAATTTAAAAAAAAAAATATGCGTGCATTGTGGAACATAGTATAATCAACAATAAATTATAGAGGACTTACATCACAATTAGGATCTCATTATTCGAATATTCATAAATTGCCTTTTGCACCACTACTTTAGACAATTCTTGAATATGCTTTTGTAGGATCTGAAGATTTTTTTTTATACGAGTTGTATCACTGTGTTGAAGAAAAGTTTTTTTAAAATAATGGATGATATTTTCCATTTATATGCTGCTCTCTGTGGCTCACATTTCAGAGTTCAGAGTGTGATGCGTGCGAGGGCAGAGGAGATTAATGGTGGCAGCAGTATCGCAGGAGGGGATCGAAGTATAAATACGCACTGGGCTGGGTAGTGGTAGATATAGTACAGACTCAAGACTGACTCGAAGCGACAAGCCCTTATGATTCGTACGCGAGAATGTGTGTTTACGCGCGCATGCCTGCGACTGCAAAAGGAACAGGAGATGCAGGGAATTGCATCTCGGGGTCCACGTTGACACTCCCTTTCGCTCCGCCTCCTGCACTCGCATCGCCTAGGCCAAAACTAATGACGGTGTCTTCGAGTCTTACTCGTAAATGCACCAGCTGATTTGTGCTAGCGTACGATCGAAGCTTCTCTTTGTTGCATTGAGCTAAGTGCTCGGCACGTAACTAGCTTGGCCGTGTGCCAGAGCCTAGTGCATGAACGGCACGATCAAAGTCGGTGAGCCCAGATATCTATCTGCACGAAACGATGGAAGGCTTCTATTACCAACCATGCTAATGTGCGTGCTGCTCCCGTCCACTGAACATACGCGTGTTCACGGCCGGGGTCATGATGACCGGATGGGGCCGGTGGCGGAGCCCAATCGCGCAATGAATGCGTGCCATTTTGTCTATCTATGTTTTTTAAGCTACGTCCATTCATATTTTTTAAAGATAATAATAGATGATTGAAATGTTAACATAGCCAACGCATATAATTTTAAACTTAAAAAATTATTTTTAAAAAAATGTTTCAAAAAACAGCCCCACTTATTTCGTATTTGAAAGAAGTTAAAAGCCACGAACCCTGAACCCACGAAAACGGGACCTTTAATCGGACGTTGCTCCGGCAACAAACCGAACAACGAGATATCGAAAAGGACTTGCTTGGGCTGCAGGTATGGGCTGGCCCGGCGAAGAATCGAAGCACCTTGCCGGCTATGAGAAGGCTTCCTTTCACCTGCAAACGTCGAGAACTAGCGTGTGAACGAGCGTAGCTAGCCATGGCAAGCCCACTGCGCGGCACATGGGCTAAAGCCCGCACGCTGAGCCCAGCGTACGCGTAGTCCTTCATCTTTCTTCCTCTGTCGGGTGTCGAGAAATCATGAAATCCCAAAAATGCGGCTTAGAGCTTCCTTTGAGTACCCGAGAGTGCAGTTACACATCTTGATGGCCAAGAAACCGGACCCCAACAACGCACCAGCCGAGCATGACACAGGAGCCGTTGGATCAAAACGTTCCCTTGCTCCTCCACAGCCATTTGATCCCACTTTTACCAAGTTTGACCCGCAAAGACCCACCATGAGATGTTTTTGTCCAGTTATATAAGAAGAGAGATATTAGAGATTAGGAAGTTTTAAGGAGCACTTTAGTATTTTTTTAAGATTAAAAGTATTCATATTTTTTAATATTGGTTTTTGATTCAACGGATTCTTCATATCTTCTCGAAAAAAATTTTAGGACGAATATCTCATATACCCCTCTAAAAAATATAAGTGCTTTGACCTAAAAATCTCTCTAACACTAAAAAATACCGAGTACCCCTTGTCACCCCCTTAGAGATTACATTCCATACGGCAGACTAGGTATATCTTCTCTCGATTGCTTGGTGCGCTGCGCACTCTGTTGGAAGAGGAGGTTTCACACCACCACGCTCTATCTCTAGCCAAAAAGAGCCTTTCCTTCCGGTGAAAATTAAAAACATCTTTAATTTGCGGGAAACGATCGAATCCCGGCCAGGAGGAGATTAGACCAACAGACTCCAATAGGGACTGTTTAAGTTAGCTAACCACCAGCTAAGCAAAAAGGATTACCACTAGTAATCTCTCTCTCTCTGGAAAAACCCCGTTCGAATCGCGAGGCCGTAACAGACTAAACCACTGTTTCGTCGAGTCGGCGGAGTCCGCGTCCGAGTGGACTCTGGTCGGTGCGATCGGCCGCGTCCATCACTCGAACGGACGCACGCGACCCTGGCGCTATATAAGGCAGCCCACGGCGTGCCGCCACCCACAACTCCACAAGCACCAGGCCACAACACAAGCCGCGCGTCTCGAGCGGAGCGAGAGCAAACCCTAGCTAATACAGCTCTTCCTCCCCGCCCCCCTCTCTATCTCTCGCAACACACACAGCCGCAGCGAAACCCTAGCAGTGCTTGCAGCGACTCGGCTCTGACCCAGTCCCCATGGCCTGCTCCGCCGACCAGCCCAGACGCCGTCGCCGCCTCCCCGACATCGACGACGAGATCGAGGAGGGCGAGATCGTCTCCGGGTACGACTCGGGGTCCCACACCGACGACTACAGCAGCTACGTGCTCCAGCCCCAAGACGACGACGGCGAGAACGGCCGCCCGGAGGCCATTAAGCGCCGGCGCCTGGAGGACATCCTTGCGGGAGGCCGGGATGCCCTGCTGTCGCCGACGTCCTTGTGCTGGTCGGACGGGACCATCAGCGACGGCAGCACCGGCGCCGCCCCCATCGCCCAGGCGTCGTTCCCCTGCCCCACCTGCCGGAGGGAATTCGGCAGCCAGAAGTCCGTGCACGGCCACATGAGGGTCCATGATCCGCATGGGCGCCAGGGGCAGGACAAAGGGAAGGAGAAGGAGCGGCCGTTGACCCTCGGCGAGAGCTGGGCCGTGACCGGCAAGCGGGGCTGGATCGGCGGCAGGGCTGTCTTCCCCGATGACGAAGTGGACAACTCCATGGCCATTGTGGTTGCAGAGCCCAAGCTCTCCGTAGCAGAGCCGATGCCCATGACGTTCGCAAGAACCAATCTTTCCGGCGTAAAGATCGAACACGGGAGCAGCAGCGCGCTGCCGAATCCCAATGAGTCCATGGCCATCGTCTCGGCAGCAGGCAATCCTTCCAACCAGGTCGTCGTCCATCCGCCCGCTGCGCCGCAGGTCGTCGCCCATCAGCCCTCTGGGCCGCCGCTTGCAGGGGAGAAAGGTCATGCGGCGCCGCCAGCAGGGGAGCAAGGTCATCTCGAGGGGTTCACGTGCGCGGAGTGCGGGAGGTGGTTCTCCACGCACCAGGCGCTAGGTGGCCACGTGACCGGCCACAGGAACAGACGGAGGGAAGCCGCAGCCGCGGGAGTGCAGCAGGGTGACGGCGCGGGCGCCGTTGCATGCCGCGGAGGCGACAAGCCGGCGAAGAAGCACGTGTGCAAGGTGTGCGGCCGAGAGTTCGACACGGGAGTGGCGCTCGGCGGCCACATGAGGAAGCACTACGCGGGTCCACCGATCGGGCAGAAGAAGTGGAACACTAGCCTCCGCCTTGCGACGCCGACGCCCGGGGAAGTACTTGCACCGGCCTTCGTGGAAGTGCCAGAGCTTACACTTGCACTGCCTGTGGAAGAGACGGCGCAGCCTGCTGTTGCGCCGGCCATCGAAGTGGCGCAGCCTGCACCTGCGCCGGGCTGCGTGAGGATTTTCGGCGTTAACATCGTGCAGACACCAGCGAAGGTTCGGCCGTGACAGAGGACTCGGCGTCCACCAGCAGGCAATAGGAGATCGATCGAGTAATGAGGAAACAGAAAGTGTCCAGTTTGTTTTGATGAGTCCTTGATGACATGCATGGCAAGTCTTAAGCGCTCCCTACATGTCAGAAGATGTACGTTTTCTTCCATATGCATCATCGGGATAAGAGCTACAATATTACCCCCTTGTTTTTTTTAAAAAAAGGAAACTTTCCCCTTGAATTTTAATTTATCGCATTTAAATCAGTTTTTGAACGGACCGTTGTGCTACTATAGTTTCTTAGTTGGAAACAATCCAATTTGCATCTGTATGGAATCGGCACAATACACCTGTACCTGTTACCAATTCGATCATAAAGAAATTATGATTCGTATATGCAGCCACTTCCACTACAACGTCTGTCTGTTCTTTTTTACTGTGATTGATGGCTTTTAGTTGCGGCTGATGGTTTTTTAGCTGTTTACGACAGAGATTATGGAAAGAGAGATACTCGCTTGTGATTTTTTATGGTACAGATATTAGTTTTTTAATATATACTACAATTAACTTGTAAACCCTATCTTAAAAAAATACTCTGTTTAAAAATTAGTTACTGTAGTAAAAATTAAAAACAGCTTTTAGAAGCCAAAAAAAACAGGACCGAAGTCTAAGGGCTCCTTTGGAACATAGGAATTTCGCTGAAATTTCATACTCCAATGTCATAACGAGGTACTAGGTGCAGGCAAATCAGCCTGCCTCTGTCGCTGGTAGCAAGGGCCCACATGGAGGAAACTTCTCTCTCAAACCAATTAACCAACCAGGACAGCGTCTCCTTCCTTCCGCTTCGCTGCTGCGGACTTTACCGATCAACAAGTCCGGGACCGAGAACTGAGCTCAGCTCAGATGGCTGAGCGCGTGGACGCTCTCCTTGTCTACCCGTTTTCAGGGACGTTCGAAATAGCGATAACTTTTAATTTTTAGTTAAAATTTTATTATAATTAACTTATTTTTTACTGTAACTGAGTTAACTTATTAAGTATAATTAAATTTAAAAAATATAAAAATAAAAAATAATATACTAATCTATAGCGGACAATGTAAAGAAATACAGAAAAAAATAAAACACAAAAATTCAAAAAAAAAAAGAAGCACTATGTGACAAAATGTTACAGTATTTTTTTGCCGCTGGCTCTATCGCTGATCGCTGCCGCTGCAACATCACTGAGCGCGGTTGAGCTCTGCTCGGCACGCGTGCTCATATAGGTACTGTGGGATGGCGCAACATGCAGTAGCTATGAATACGAGAGAGACATTGTTTCCGACTTGGGGAGATGGAAAATCGGCATGCTGTTGTGACTCCGAATGTTGACTCGTTGTTAAATGACAATAGAGGTTAGGTTGACAATAGAGGTTAGGTTGTGAATTGGTCAGGGTAGCAACTTGTCAAATGTGGTGTGCTGTGTGCATATGCTAGATGTACACATTTTAACCACATGATACAAGGTAAAGTTGTAGTTGTAGCAGCTGTACTACAGTAGTCTTTAAAAGACTTGCTTCGTGCAGTTGAAAGCTCAGAGAGACTTTTTATCTTTCTTATTAAAAATTTATAATCGGAGGAACATGAATCTCATTTTACTATTGTACATGCATGCAAAGATGAATTTCTTTTGTCCTTACATCCAAAAGATGGCCAGGTATTAATACACACTCTTCGGAAGTGTGGTTCCTAAGAAAAGAGCAAATCTGGAAAATAAAACTAAACTGGAGGATGCAACAGGTCAAGAATTATTACAAAAGGCTTGAGAAAGAACTTAGCCAGCCATTCCTTTGGCAGCTCCGGACTGCGCACAAGGAAAATCTTTCCTTCAATTTCGTTCTTCGGAAAATACTCAAATGCAGTGATTGGCATCCTCTCATTGTAACCGCAAGCTGTAACTGCTTTCCACAAGTCATCAACAACCTCTGGGCTTTAAGCTGTTTACAGCGTCCATTTATTCTCCAATCTTCAGAGCTAAATAGTGGATATCGTCATTATCTATCTTTTGCTCCTTGGAATCTTGGAATTAATTGATAGTGCTTTATCATTATACCACGAGGTGTTAATTGATACTTAAATATTTACAGTTTAATTAGCTTGTTAAACAGTTTACTTACTAAGATTTTTATCTCATCCTCTGTTTTTCTTCCTTCCAGATAATTCTTGAGCATGTTTGGAAAAGAGTAAAGCAACATATCACTATACACATTTATTCATAAGTTATGCTGTAATAAGGTAGATGATTGCTAATCGTTCTATTTTCTGATTGTTGAGCACTATAAAATTAACATTACTAAAATTGTGTTGGCTTTTGTGAGATTTGAGCAATTTAAGCTAGGTTGTTAAATGATGTTAGTGGGATGTTTTATGTTCTTAAACTGTTATTATTTATATCTCTTATTATTTGTTTTGTTATTATGCTTTCGCATAGTCTTTATTTTTTCTAGAGAAGATGCTGTCGGATTTCCTTGTAATCCAGCTAGTTGTAGTGTAATTTAGTGGTATTCTAGGGTTTGTGTGGTTCCTGAAGTGTTACACATCCATCCCTGCCCATGAGGTCACTCAATCTGCCCGCCGCCAGCCATGTTGCGACTGGATCCGGCCGTCCCTTGCCACGTAGCTACCGGATCCAAGCTCCTCTTCTATCTCCGGCAACGGTTGTTGCCCTGCCTCCCCCTCTGGCTCCGGCTTGCGGTGCCTCACCCATGTGCGCTCACCAGCTTCGATTCATCGTGGTTGCCTGTGCGCACTCGCTAGCTATTAGTTCGCCGCCGCCGTTTGATGGTGAAGGAGCAATGCCAAAGGCAAGGTAGGAGGAGAGATGAGAGTTAGAGGTCGGGAGAAAATGAGAGGGAAGAGAGAAGATGGGGAAAGAGATAAAGGTTGGGGTATTTTTTCCATTTTGTAAAAAAAATAATAAGGTTAACCGATGGCTTAGATGACAAGGTGACGACATTGGCATATTAGGAAGAAAAATTAGAACCCAATGGTATATTGTGAACAAAGAGTTATTCGATAGCATATCACGAAGAAGGAAGTTATTTAATGGTATATAATAAATTTTCTTTTAAAAAACTATTTGTTTTATTTTTTGAATTTGTTTGTTTCCTGGAAATGGTAGGGGAGGTCTCGAGATATGCTCAAACTCAAAACTTTTTTGGTCTTGCAATTTTTGAAGCGAATCTTGGTATAGAACGTATTGCAATTTTGCAAAGTCCAAACGATGGTCGGCTTTCGTAAATTTGTTTGGAATCCTCTTGTGCAAGGTCTTCCAATCGGAATCCTAAAAACACTGTGGCCTCAACTTCGGATTTCGGATCCCTAGTAGCTGTGAGATTAGCTCCTACAAAGAAAAGGGCAATCTCGGGCCGGGCCAAGCCTGGCCAGGACAGCGAGTGCACACAGTCGGGCATGTAACGCAATGGACCGGCTGCTATATGGGCCTACCTAAAAATTAGGCCCATAGAGAGTGCATTCTTTTTTCCTTTTTGTTAAGAATGATACGCGCATGGCCATTGGTACGTCTTAACGTTGTATGAAGTGAAGCTTACCTACCTGTCAAGAAGAAGATGAAACGAAATTTAGCTAGTTCCGTGCCTTTTTTTCGCTTCCGTGCAGGGTTGATTTAATTGAGGCGTGCCATTCTGCTATCGCCATAGGCTAGCAGCTGTTGAAATATAAATAAATTGTTCATCTTTTCTCATCAGTTTAAGTTTTTAAGTGAATTAGTTGGTGCATACAACTTAATATGGTATCAGAGCTAAGAGGTTCTAAGTTCGAGACCTAGTTAGCGCAATTAAATAAAAATAATTGTAGTACACTTTTATTCCACGTTTTAGGTATGAGAGAGCCTGCACGTGAGGGGAGTGTTGAAGTATAAGTGAATTACCCACCTTTTTTCATCAGTTTAAGTTTTTATGTGAACTGATTGGTACATGAAACTCAATAGCAGCTACCTCAATGAACCGGTGCTGGTGTCATGTCTGTCTGTCCTCTAGGTGCTTGATCATGTAATGTTCGGGGGAAAATGCGAGGAAGTATGTTAGTATCTTTCTCCTTTTTTGTCATTTCCCTCCGTGCTTGAAAAAATGGGCATAGATGCTTCCAACGTTCGGTTTCCTATTTTTATTTCCAGATGTTTCAGTAGTACTATGTGGCAAGAGAAAACAGTTGGGAAGAGCCTGTCGCGTCGAATTGAACCTGTGACGTGCCAAATATATCATCATTTCATATTTTGATCAGCGTTTCATTACAAGTCGCTCCCCCCTGGTCATTTCCTTTCCATCGAGCACTCGCAAATATTTCAAGTTCTGAACGAACAGGCCGCGAAACAAAGGCTGCAACCGGCCGGAGTCCGCAGAAGTCTCCACCGCCGGTCAAAGCTGATCGTAGTCCTACGAATTCTGGAGAATGGTTCCAAAGTGAGAAGTCAAGAACAGGATACTTTTTTTGAAGGTAAAATGCCGTAAAAGGGCCCTCTGCATTATATTTAAGCAGGCTTAAGTACAAGCTTACCAAAAGTTACAGAAATGCCCTCAAACTTACTCAGGAAAACATGCTGGTGAAAACAAAAGTTGCATTACTTGTATCGGGAGATGTCAGATGGAAAATGGACACTTGAAATCACCCTTGGACAAGAAACCGAGAAGCCGATTCCCTGTATTCTCACATCTTAAAAACGTGATGCTATTATGCTAAGCGTGTGTTTTCTTATCAAACTTTCCCTAATGCAACCTGCACATTGTAGTAAAGCAGAAACTGGCGTCAGGAAAAAAAAAAGAAAGAACTCGCTGCAGTTGTGATATGTGTCAGCTGAGTCATGAAGGTTGAAGCCAGTTGCTTGTGTTAGGTGGCCGGTCTATTGCGCACTGAGTGCTGCCTGGGTGCGTGCCATGCTCGTGTGCCTTTCTTGTCCGAGCAGAGGCGTGAATGGGAAATCTCGGTCAACCGGACCAGGGCTGATGCCTGATGGATGGTATCGGCAACTTCCCCTCGAATTTTTTGTATGCTTGTTATGAGCAGCCATCAGCTAGCTAGGCAGCTTGGTGACCTATATTGTTCCATGAGTTGAGGTTATTTTTCTGCATCATCTGGAAGTTTAAGGTAGATAACTAACTAGATACATATACCTCACTGCTTGCTCCAACTTCAGAGTTCAGACACTAAAAACAAACTTTTAATAAATGTAAATATGATCTTAACTTACTTGCGTGTAGTGCAACACAATAATTTCCATTGTTTCTAGCTTCAAGCTGTAGTATAACCATCTTCCCTTGATGGATAGATATCATGGCGACTTTACTACGAACTGTAGGACTGTAGCCGATGACTATGCATGAAATCGTGCATTCAACTTTTGGTGAGGATTATAGATCTACACTGGTACAGTGAGTAGATAAATATCCAAAACAGATGATGCATCAACTAACGAGATTTCCTTTTCTTTTTCTGCTTTTGAAAGCCACTGGTAACTACCTAGCTTTCCTCTACCATAGCTTCTTTCGTTTTCCCGGCTTTCATTGTGATTAGTTTAGCAGGCCGAGGGTGGCGAGCAGCACGCGGAGGACGACAGGCGTCGGCGAGACCAGGATGTTGCGCCACACACTCAACGATGGCTATGCCCCCTCCTTCTTAGAGCTCTTGTGGACAGACGACACGATCTACTGGAGGTGACGTCGGCGAGGGCAGCATCGCCGGTAGTGCATGTGAGCACGTGGCGGGTGCCGTCGTGGTGGTTGTGGAGGATGAGCCAATGCAGGGTCTCTGACATGGCGAGCAGCGTGGCAAATTTATGAAGTTAAATTCTAAACCAATGCAGGGTCTCTGACATGGTGAGCAGCGTGGCAAATTCATGAAGTTAAATTCCAAATTTTATGAGGTTTTATAACTAAGTTTCACGAGGTTTTATGACTAAATTATTATAGTGTTTTATTAAGTTTCATAATATTTTGGGAGGTTTCATACCTAAGTTTATTAAGTTTTATAAATTTTTATATCTAAGTTTCATAGGATTTCATAAAAGTTTAGGAGGTTTCATGCCTAAATTTATTAAGTTTTATGAAACACGTTCGAAACTCTCTAGAATCTTATGAAATTCATAAAACTTAGATAAAATCCGTTAAATTTTGCCTATATTTTTAAAATCCTTTCTAACAATATACCGTGCGTTAATATGACTCTTAGAAAAACTTATCTGGCGTCAAGGGTCAGGGCATCGTTGAGCTGACTTTTCGATGTCATCTGATTCTATTATTGCCACACATCAAAACAGACTTAACAAGCATGAGGCCACAGACTTTGTTGGGGGGGGGGGGTGTTTAGGCTTTTGATTTAAAATTTTGAATTTTAATTATTTACAAGAGAGAATATAGAGAGATACTTACGTACGATTTTGATAAATATAGATGAATTTGGTATAGTATCTACTACAATAGACTTGTATACTCTGCCTTAAAAAGACATACCGTTTGAAAACTAGTTACTATAGTATAAATCAAAAATCATAAGCCAAAAGTCTAAAAGAATCTAGCATTTATCCTATCACTACCTAAATTGTATACTACTATATTCTTTTTCTTAATTTCCTGTTTTTCCTCCATGTACTACATTCTGTTTCTTAATTTCCTGTTTTTCCTCCATCCTCTTCTTTCTGGCACATAGTAGTGAAATGATTGCCTAACTGTTGAGATTCAAGATATTTCAGCTGATAATCAAAAAGAAAACTTCAAGCTGGTATACCAGATAGTGCTTCTATAGTTCTATTTCAACCTAACTCCGAAGAAAGAAAAACTGGCGTCCAACCAAAGCCATCAACACAATAATAGCACAAGCTATTACCCAAGAAAGTGGACAGAATCATCAACAGAAAAGGTTTTCAGGCACAAGTAACCAAAGCCAAAACCCAAATGCAGCACTACCCACAAAAGCGAACGAAACAACCACACGCAAGAAAATTAAGCCCCAGTCAAACAATTTTTCTAAGGAGTGCTTATTTTGACGATTGATTTATGATTTTTTTATTATATCGGATTTATTTTTTTACTGTAGTTAATAATGAATTATTTCATATAATTAAATTAAAAAAATAAAAAACAGGTTAATCCATTACAGATAATGTAAAAAATATGTAAAAAATAAAAAAACCAATAAAACCAAAAAGTAAAAAAACAAAATTAAAAACAGTGAATTAAAAATAAAAAAACTAAAAGTTATCACCAAAACAAACGGAACCATTAATCTCATATCCTGAAACCAATAAAAAAGTCATTGTGCGAGGCACGAGTGCAACTAACTCCACACTATGGGCCTGTTTTTTACGGCTTTTAAAAGCTGCTTTTGATTTTTGCTACAGTAACTAACTTTTAAATGGAGTATTTTTTTAAGATGGAGTTTACAAGTTAATTGTAGCACACGTTAAAAAACTAATATCTGTATCATCAAAAATCGCAAGCGAGTATCTCTCTTTCCGCAATCTCTGTCGCAAACAGCCAAAAAGCTATCAGCCGCAACCAAAAGCCATCAGCCGCAGCCGGAAAGAACAGGCCCTATAAAACAACGCCCCTCTCTGCCAGGCTTGGTTCCAAAGCCAACCATTTTCCCAACCAAACTAATTAGCATCGAATGGAGGGGCTCATCCCATTCATCTACAAGGCCATCAAGGAGAGGCGGAACCGGAGCTACTCCAGGTGCAGCTCCACCGGCTCGGCGCGCGGGTTCGGCGGCGGCGTGGGCGACGTCGCCTGGGAGCAGAAGCAGTGGGTGCGCGCCGACGATCGCACGGTGCGGAAGGCGGACGGCGGCAAGTTCCCCGTGGAGAGAGAGATGACGCACCGGCGGCACCGGTCGCTGGAGGATCTGGCCGGCGAGGTGGGGGCGTCGCCGGAGTGGCGGGCGGGCGGGCTGCCGAGGGGCAGGAGCGCCAGGATCTTCGCCTGCATGAGCGGCATCTGACTGTGAAGGCGTGCGTCGTCCGAGCGTACGTGCGTGCCCACGATACGTGCATGCGCGCGTACGCGCTTGATCGATGAAGTGTTTTGATCAGTTTTAAGGTAAGCTTCAGGGTAAATTAAAAGAGTAGTCTATCTAGTGCACGTGTACTTTGTACTCCAACCTAAGTGTATATACATGAATTTGTGAAGATGTAAATAGTACTCCAACCCTATGAATGGAGCTTTTCTCCCGAGTCGGTACCGGCGTCAAGCGCAATCGCTCCGTCTCGATCTTCGTCAGAAACAAAGATTAAAACTAAACCTTCCGTTCACAACTTTTTACGTATGTATTGTGCAAATGGTTGCTCGAACCCTTGCTTATGACGAAAGAAATCCGTCACAGATCAACTATTCATCACTGGACAGCGCGGTGGTTGGTCAGTCGTTGGCTGATGCTTCTGGCGTCCTTTGCCAAGTACTCCTCTTTTTTTTTTCGAACCAACTACTCCTACTGAGTACGGATGAATTGCCTGATCTCATCGATCTCCAATTCTCCATTATGATATCCACATTGTTGCCGTGTCACATGAATGCGTTTGGAGATGTCACGTACGGCCCCGCGCCGTAGCGTGGGTTGGGCGTAACTTATGGATCCATTTATTTATTTAACCCTATTATATCACGATAATTTGAAAACTGACCTTATACTCCACAAAATTATAGATCTAACCCACTTATTCAGCGTGGAGAAACCCACGCCCACCTAGGCGTGGCAAGAACCTGCCCACCGGCCGGCAGGTGACGGACCTAACGGAGGTGCAGCGCCACACCAGCGCGCATAGATGCCGCGCTCCCGTGCCGCGGTAGGTATGCATGTGTCATCTCTTAGATAACCTTAGCCGGCCATGTATGTATACGTCATCTCTTGGTTTACATGGATAGATTTTGAGTTAGCCTTAGCCGGCCATGCATTCATGCGTCATCTTGAAGCATTGGTAGAAATGGATGTTTTTCATGTAAAATTAGCAAAAATAACACCCTTAGAGTGGTATTTACAAAAATGGCACTTATGCAGCACGGTGATCGTGCGGCACACCGACTCGGGCCGACATGTGACGATGCTGCACTATCACTGTGTGGCACTCAGCCTCGTGCCAACATGTGGCGATGATGCACAATCACTATGCAGCATTAGGCTGCCATGTGTTGCGCCGTGGTTAATGCCTGCATGGTGACCATACGGCACTTCGCCACATGTCGGCTCGAGGCTAAGTGCCACACGGTGACCAAATGGCATCGTCACGTGTCGGCCTGAGGTAGAGTGCCGCATGATCATCGTGCAACAGAAGTACTATTTTTACAAATACCACTCCAAGACTACTATTTTTGCTAATGATGCATAAAAAACGGCTATTTTTGCTGAAAACTCTATCATCTCTTGGTTTACATGGATAGTTTTTGGATATTAGTTCTTGACCTACGTAGTGTTTAATGCACGGGTGCCTGCCGCGGCACGGGAGCACAACATCTCCCTCGGACTTGCCACGGTGGCGTGGCGTGGCACCTCGATGGGTCCCACCACCTGCTGTGCCCGGCCGAGCAATGCCACGCTACGGGGGAGCTGCCGCGGTGGCAGATTCTTGCTGTGCCCGGGTGGCGAGGTAGGGACCACGTGTCGGCCACGCGCGGGAGTGCTCTCTGCCGTCCGCAGGTGAACTTGCCTAGCCAGCAGCTGCTCGCCGCGCCCACGAGGGGCGCAGAGCCGGACCCCACGGGCGAACCACTGGACGACAGTCGGTCCGTCCGACGAGCATGCGATCCCACGGGCCACGGCACGAGCAAAACCGCACAAATGCTCGTTCGCGCGGGGCAAAATATGCCTCCACGCCCCAGCCGAGCTATGTTGAGATGGCAGAGTTTTTTTCCGCTTATAATATATATATGACTTTTTTAAAGAGATAAATAAATAGAATAGTTTTTTATTGTTGTTTTAAAACAGGTTATTAAGATAGTCTTTTAAAACGATCAAATTATATTTAATTCATTCCTGTGAATTTTTATACTAAAGTTAGAAAAACATAAAACATAGCTATAAATTATAACTCGAGTACTGGCTGGCTGCTAGTTCTCTTCTTTTTGAGACCCTAGCTAGTCACATACAATTAAAGAGAACTTTACTCCATGACTTATGCCAGTTGTACTACTGTCTGAGTCTGTGCAAGGTTGCTATAGTACGTAATTAGCCAAATATTGCAAGATAATTAAGCACCGCGTCAGCGGTCGGCACAGGGGAGCCAGGGGAAGGAAGGCATGCAGCACGTCGTGTGATTGCACGGTACGTGCCCACCTAGCCCTGACAGGCGTTGCTGTCGAGGATCTCACGTATCCCGAGGTGTATCTTACGGCTAATTACTACCAGCCAGTGGCGGAACCAGAAAAAAAAAACTAGGTAGGGCGAAGTCTAGTGGCAGACCCAGGAAAAAAATTAGGTAAGCCGAAGTCGAAAACGTGAAATAAACAATAGTACTCAAAAGCAAAACAATCCACGATCAAACTATGTTGCAATTACACTAATAAAATTATGTGATACGAAATAGAATAGAAATAACAACTACAATTCGTATGTTAACATATGTAGATTTCAGAAGGACAGTGAAAAATACCTCAGTAATGAAGTTTAATCCACAAATGTAGATGAGTTGTAAAATAAACAACCTGTCAATTGTGAAAGATAGATACATCAGTGGTGTCACAATTTAATAATAGAATATAAAAGATGCAATAAAAAAGAAGACAAAAAATATACCAGTAAATAACTAAGTACGTCTAGGAGAACGAGACATTTTTATTCTTCGAGTTTTCATGTCTTGAAATCGTTTCTTGATTTTTTGATGTGATCAGCAATGATGTGATCCGGGTTGAATTCCTTAATACCTTCTTCCATTTGTTGCAGTTGTTCAGCTCCAACATCTTGTTCTTGTGGTTGTTGTTGTGCTTGGACTTGGTTCGATTGAAATTCAACTTGAGATTGTGCATGTGCGGCCACCGTTCCGCTCTCCTTAGTACTTCTGCTTGATTTGCTAAAATAACTTTTCAAATCCTTTCTATTCATTTTGAATTTGAACAAGCCTCAAATCACTGTTTCTGGAGAGGTAAAAATATAAGTACCCTCATTTTGACAAGCTAGTTTACATATTCTACATTTCTATATTCTACATTTATATATTTCTACATTTCTACATTTCTATATTTCTACATAAAATCGTAATACCAGTTTATATATTCTACATTTCTACATTTATAACATAAAACTATAAAAGTGTTCAAATACAATACATAAAATTGTAAAAGTATATTAGTATTTTACCAAACTCAATCCTCAAATCAATCACTTCCTCCTCTCCTCCTAAAATCGGTCTCGGTCCCCGACCGACACTCGGCTCCTTGCCTCCTCGCCCAAATCGCCCGGCCTGGCGGCCTCCTCGCCCAAATCGCCCGGCCTGGCGGCCTCCTCGCCCAAATCAAGCCGGCCGCGGCGCCTCCCCCTCCCTCCTCCAGTCCTCCCGGGCCCCGGCCTCCCCTAGCTCCTCCCGACCTCCCCTAGCAACCGCCTCCCCTCCCGCCTCCCCTAGCCGCCTGGGCGCCGCCGCCTCCCGCCTCCCCTAGCCCTAGCCGCCTCGGCGCTCCCCGGCCGCCGCCTCCCGCCTCCCGACCTCCCCTAGGCCCTAGCCGGCAGCCGCCGCGCCGCGCCGTCCTCCCCTCCACCGAGGCGCCGACTCCTCCGCCTGGGCGCCGACGCGCCGCGCCGTCCTCCACTCCGCCACCCGGGATCTCGGATTTAGGTTAGCTCAACTCTTCGATAGTTTGATGCGGTGCGGATGTTTGTGGCGATGCTTGTATATCTTTTGCTTTGTTGGGCTTGGGCCGTGTGTTTGTTGGGCTTGGATGCGTTATGCGTATGTCTACGATGCCCAACCGCAACTCTACACCCGGGTCAGTGGGTGACTGGGGGCGACGGCGGGCGGCCGGGGGTGGTGGCGGGCGGCCGGGAGCTGGGGGCTGGGGGGGTTCCGGCCGGCGAGGGGAGCTCGGGCGGCCGCCCGGGCTCGCCCGAAGGGCAGGTCGCCCCTGGTCCTGAGATGGGTCTTGTAAAATATTTTCTCAAACTTTTCTTCGAATTCGTGTCGGAATTTTTGGAATGGTAGTAGTAGTAGTAGTGTAATCTCTATGCTGCTAAACCTATTATTCGTCCGAGAATACATCGTTGGCTGTCCACCGAAGTGGAACAGAAATTAGCTAGCCCACGAAACACTGCCAAATCACCCCCCGCCCCGCGATCTCCCGTTTGTTTGAGCTGCCTGCAACTTGTTAGCGCTGCAGGATAAGGGTTACGTGCCCCAGCTAAAAGCGGCCGAGGAGTGCCGACCTCCTTTGGATCATCCGAGGAAGCAATTTTTTGATGAATCAAAACTCATAAATAAAAAATAAAAATTAGTTTACATAGTTTTTAACTCTATGCACTATACGGTTATCTCATATAGATATGTAGTCATGTTATATAAGTTTATTCTACTGAAATTTGTTACAAAAGTTTTAGGATATTCGTATTCGACCGAATTAAGTATATACTCGATTCGAATTCGTATCCATTACAACATTCAATTCGTATTTGTATTCAAGATTATTCAACTTCGTATTTATTTTAAAAATATGAATTCATATCCATATCTATATTTATGTTAAAAATATATATTCGTATTTGTGTTTAATGCTATTCAATTCGTATTCGATCCGTTTTTATCTCTAGTGAGGGAAGGGCTTGGACTGTGGAACTGTGTCAAGTGACCTAAGAAAGCAAGCACTAACTAAATGACTTGGTAGTGCTACAAGGGGTTTATAAGTCTAGGTTTTTTCACTGTAGTAGTTAAAAATGTATTGTAACTGCTATTAGTTTTTTCTACGTAATTAAATTTAAAAAATTATATAATCACGAACAATACAAAGTAATAGGTGAAAAGAAAAAAGCAAAAAAAATCTTAAAAAACTAAAAACTAAATTAAAAAATTATAAGCTAAAAATTGAAACTCGTTCAAGCGGGGCAAATGGTTTGTGGTTGCACGATCAAGGGTGAATTGAATGGTGCCCAGTCCAGAGAGTACCGTGGGCCCTGTTGCCTTTTCGAGTTGAAGAATCGATCCAGTCGTTAAGCGCAGCACACACATAAACGCACTAGATGCTCTAGTACTTTCTATATATATATTTTTGGATTTTTTCTCGTCCTAAATTAATCGAAACCGATGAACAAATGAAGCAAACCACAATTATTAGAATTGTATAGGTAACATGCCTCAATTATGTGAACACGTAAGAATACTACAGACAAAATGCATACTATGTGTGCGACCTGTACAATCCGTGTGCACTCATATCTGGTGGACAAGATATACTATGAACTTCACATTTCTTCTTCATTGGGGCTGTATCTTAAATATTTGAACGTTGAAACATCCTAAACAAACGCACAAAACAAAAATCATTGTTTTCTCCGAACTTACTACCAGTCTAGCTCCGTTTTCAAATAGTGATAGTTTCTACTCTTTTGACTTCAGAAACAAAAAAACCATTTGGAACCGACTGGTTTCTTTAACATATTTTTCTTTTTTCTTTTCCCTTTACATCATCTGTGAGAGATATAATGATGTTTTTTTTACTTTAATTGAATACTCCAGAAAAAACTAACAGCTGCTACGATGATATTTCAACCAAAAGATGCAATACTTTAGAACATGATCTAATTAGGACAGTCATGTCGTCTGCACAAACATACAATTCTCTCATCCCATTTGCATTATACTACTAGTGTCAGTGTTTTTTAATCAAGATAAGAGCTCTGTCGTTTATTTTAAGGAGAAGAGAATTACATCGGCTCCAAAGGGGTAACACCAAACACAACAACGCAGGAGTCTCAAACTAGAGCTCCTAGCAAAACACCCGTTACATCCACAAGGTAAACACCTTGTAGAGCAACAACAAACAGGACCACTCTACAGACGACGAAACCTAGGGGTAGCTAACCACAACGCGTTGTCCTCCAAGACATGCACTCTTGTATGGCCAAGACTAGGCCCGACCAGCGACGTGTACAACATGTGGGCAAGACCAAGCATGGCCAGCCACGCCAAGAAGGACACTCATCCCACTGTAGCCACTGATGTGCTTCCCACCAAGACGCACATCACCGTGTGGTCGAGACTAAGCCCGGTCAACCACACCGAGGAGGCCCATGCCGTTGCAGCAGCGACATGACCGCTTGCCAAGATACAATGCCCCCTTGCGGCCAGGGCTAGGCCTAGCCGACCGCATGCACATACACATGCGATCGAGAAGAGGTGGGCTAGCCATGCCAAGGAGTACACATGTGCCGCTGTAGTCCCCCGACACGCCGTCCACTAAGACACACACCCGTGTGGCCGATGCTAGCATCAATGTAGCACTAGCATGTAAAGAGACTGGTATATTCTTCTGAAGCAATAAACAACATGCTACTACAAGCCATCAGCCTGAAGACAAAGTTAGGCTTTGTTTATAGTGGTTGTGATTGATGTTTTTGGTTAAAATAAATAGCAGTGGCTGAAAGAAATGGTTTTTAGAAGAAAGACGTTAGCGGTGTGGAAAGTGTGAGAGAGATGTGTGTAGAGCGAGATAAGTAGGGTACGTGATGTACTCGTGACCTCCTACCTTATATCCAAAGTGAGACGAGATCAAGAGTAGTAGGAAAGCCGTTTTGGGAAGCCAAGTATTTATATTAAGTTTGATTTCTCTAAACAGAAACCGAAAACAGAAAATAATATGAACATTTCTGCAGTTACCTTTTGCAGCTAGGAAATGAAAAGCTTGCCCTTAGTTACCTTTTGCAACTCGGAAAGGAAAAGCAGTGAAGTACTGGTTCTGCTCTACTTGCTCCTTTGAACGCTTATTTGTCCCCACAGTGTTACGGCGACTAATGCACACCAACAAACAGTGGAGCCGCCATTGGCCCAGCTATGGAACACATGATGCATTGCACGCAGCATGGCATCCCTGTGTGCAACAAACTAGTAGTACCAGTGCTAGTTATCCATATGAAATGGAGCAGATGGAATTAATACAATCGGAAGGCTTCTGCTCTATTGAAACCCATGTCTTCTCTTCGTGGCATTTGGCTGGCCCCGTGCACTGCATCGCATCCTCTTATTCATCTACTATTCACCTAGGGGTGATTTGCGACAAAAGAAAAAACGGCAGTGATAATGAAGAAATACTGGGCCCAACGGCTTGCAGTTAATAAGAGTTGTGTAAGGTAGAGGCAGGCCCATGCATGAATGCAGGACCAGGAGGAGGCGGTTTCTGCGCTGGTCGCCGGATTGGGTTTTGTCGGGTCGGGGCCGGCCCGTGACACGATTTTGATTAGGCGAGGAGGGCCCGGACCAGTTTTGTCTCGACCCAACCCCCCTATCTGGTCCAGCCTTGACCTCTCTATTCGCATTAGAGCATGTACTATAATCTGTCTCTTAAATTTATCTTTAAAGCTTTTATCTCATCTAAATGTAGTACTAGTGATAATTTTTTTAATAGTAAATTATTCTTCTGACTATTTTATATTATTTTTACCATAACTTTCTACTTCACACCATCTCACTATTTACGTTGGTTTATAGGTTTAAGTCATCTCTTGCATAAGAGATATCACGTTATCTCTTCTCATCTCTTCTCTCTTTCATATAGAATTTTACTTATTTAATATAGCTAAGAGACAGCTGAGATGACATTATAACACAGTGCTAAAGTTTAATTACAAAGCCACAAGAATTCGAATAATAGAATTTCAACAGTTCTAGTTCAGATTCTAATTATAAAAGAGTACCAAATAAAAAGACAGCAAACTAATGTTACAAATACCAAGGGTCATGCCTATGCTGACAATAACTCTCTAGTCACTCTAGGTCTTGTATAGGGGCTTCCCCTAGTACGTCTCATTCACACCAAGTGAAATTTTGGGATAGCTATACTTTAAATAAAAGAAAATAATAGTAGGGGCATATAGATTACTCAGCAAACTTATTTAACAAAAATACACTGTATGCTCATAATCTAACATTTCTTGTAATATCCTTTTTCATCCTCATGTTCATACTAATTCTTAATCTCATTTGAAAATAATGTTTTAGGTTGAGAAAGATTTTCATATTATTAATTTAAAAATCTACTTAACACTTATATAAATGGATAAAAACCTCCACTAGTTCCGTAGCCTCCAGTCCAGGAGACAAGCATAAATTTATGATTTATATAGCATTGCGTAACCTTGTGTTATTTTATCCATGGTTACTCTGATTTTTGTAGCGAGTAGATCTTTACATTTCCTTATATATGATGACTAAATCAAAGCATAGATCATTCAACTCTACCTTAGTATAGCTCCATCCGACTTATAATTGTGAGCTCTATGTGGTTTACTACCCTCTCCAGGCACCCTCGCAATTATTAGACAGCAATTGGTTGGGTCGACATCACCTTCACCCGACACTCCACATATGTAAATATATGCGTCAGGCGTATCCTTTATGGCCCAAAGTCTAATTGAGATCTTGCATGGTTCCTCTCTAGATAAATCTACTTATCTATTTATGGAGTGTATAGTAACCCTAATAGAGTTACTGATTCTGCCATCCTTTTGATGGAACAATGGTCGTTGGGTGCAAGTAGTTATACCAATGGCGGTGCATCGTCTTCACTGCAGCTCACCTAGGGTATACTTTCCCCTTTTCTACTCTCCTTTCTACTCCCTCCTTTGCTCTATGATGGCCCAGTTATGCTATTTGTTGGATGATTCATTTGTGCATGTGGGTTCACATGGTGTGTCCTGTGAAAATGATGGGAAAAATTGAAAAAAGGGATGTAGGCTACCTTGTCAGCTTAATTCAGGAAAGGATCGAAGGTGAATGCTGCCTGTCGCTTTCTTAGCTTGGTTGTGTTGAACTGTTGATGGTGGCTTAGAAGTGCCAACTACTTGCCTCTTGTGGCCTCCGGTGCTTGCTCCCTGGCCTTGCTCCTCCTCATAGGATGGTTGGACTTCATTGGTTGTGCTGCTTCGCCCCTCTGGCCTTTGGCTGGCTAAAGGATTTGGGAAGGGGATGGATCTGGTGGGGGTTGGAAATGGGGAATGGAGTTGGCTTTGCTAGCTGGTTGCCCTCTGCTAGCCTTCGATGCAATGCTCTCTCTCTCCCCTCCCTCTAGTGCTCTTTGGCCCTACTTCATATGGCTTCCTGACTTCCTATGCTCTCTCCCGTGGGCTTCCTATGTTCTCTGTGGTGGCAATGGCTTCACTGTACACACGGGTTGGATTTGGATATTTTGGGACTAGTTGGTTGCAAAATGGAATTTCGGAATAGATCCAGGTTGGTTTTTAAAGTTGGATGATGAAACCCTATGGTTGCGAGAAGCCGACTGGTTCCAGACGGTTTGGTGTCTCGATGAACGAATTGTCCATTTCGATATCTAAACTAGGGTTATGACGGTAACTATTTTGGTCTTTGTCAGTATTTTTATATTTACTCGCTCACAATTAATACCGCGGTTTGTGTTTAGTAAAGCCAGTGAATCGCAATTGATATATGAGATGAGCTCAGTGTAAATTGAATCCTATAATTTCTGATTAATTGCAGTTGTGACGACCAAGTCAAGGAAGGGTATTTTGGTAGTTTGACCAAAATACCAGAAACCATCTTAGATCAAAACAACAACGCATGGGTGATATGTTGGAGAGCGGTTTAGATCGGGATGAAGCTAGTTTGATCAAGGCGGATCAATGCTAAGGATTTAGCAAACGCACACTTATGCGCTTTAAAAAACGTGTATAAGTGGACTTGCGAGAGTAAAACCTGTGTGTGTGGAGGGTCAATGGGTTGCCCCATTGTAATAGTGGATATGATCTATTAAAGAGTGTAGGTGGCTGGTTGCCCACCTATAAAAGGGGTTAGTGTGGAGACATGTGGGATGATCCATCCAACCCATCTTTTGTGTTCTCTTCATTAGGCTTAGGGTTAGGGTTTGAGAGTGAGTATATTAGATACTTTCTGTCATTCGAAGTGGAGTGGCTGTAAACCTACCTTCTCAACTAATCAATGCATCAATCTTTGTGCATCTCTTGAGTCTACCGTGTGTTTGGTTTGATTGGTTTTGATCTCTCTTCTTTTTCTTCTTGTGATCTTGCTGTACCAAGGACATGTAAGAGATGAAGATAATCCTTGGGAATCCATCTCTATCTATTTAGACACTTTGATAACAAGATTCACAAGAAAACACGGTTTTGCTTTATTTTGGCCTCATCGAGTGATTTTTTGTCTCAAGGGTTTTTTGGTCATGTTCTTTGATATTCTAGTTTGCTATGACATGTAGGAATACATTTAGAGTCATTTTGATCATCATCTACCCACAAACAAGTAGTATTCACTGTTTGGGCTTTTGATTTGATTTTGGTGCAACCTTCTAATAAACTGAAAAAGATCTCAGCTTTGGTCATGATTGTTGGAATAGGTTCCTGATATCTTATGGTAGATCCTTATAAGATTTTATATTATTTAGATTTACGGATCAAAAGTTATTTTGATTTTGGATTTTTAAAATCGTGCTGAAAATATTATTCATCCTGTTTTTACTGTAGCAACGGAAGTACCGTGGTTACTATAATGGTAGTACTATAGTTATTGTAGCAAGCACCGTTATTTCTGATTTTGCTTATTTTTCTTGGACTTTTAGTATATCGAATCGCTAGTTTTTGTGATGGTCTTTTATCATAATCTTCATAGTTTTATAGCTGTTGAAATGAAGGATCGGTGAATACTTAGAGGAAAAATTTTAAAATAATATTTACTCTCTTTATTGCTATCTTGGATCTTACATAACTAGAAAAGGACAACGAAAAAAAGCACTCTCTACGAGCAAGATGAGCCGACGATGCTGCTCTGGGTATCGAGCGGAACGAACGCCAGCGCCATCAGGATGGTGAGTAGGCCCACCGGCACCAGCAGCAGCAAGAACGGTGGCGGAGGCAGCGGCGGAAGGACGAGCGGCAGGAAGACAAGCGACATAGTCACGCAGAGAAACACCATCACCAGCCCGACGGTGAAGTAGCCCGGCGGCGTCCACGGCGGCGGTCTCCGACGGCTCGCCCCAGGCCGGCGCTGCTGCTTATGCTCCACCGGCGCCACCTGCATTCGCTTATGATGAGCAGTAGTACTTCTCCTCACAGCTGTTCTCTCCATCATGCGCCGATGGGATTGTATGGCGACCGCTGCTTCCGTTGGGATCAAGAACCAAAGCTCAGACTCAGAGCCGCGTACTGCAAAGCTCATTCAGATAATCAGGTTCCCCCGATCGAAGATCAACTATGGGAAACTCTCCGACCAGCACAAGGGAATAGAGAAAGGACCCGCCTGAATTAATTGGGGAGGCCGCGATAGATTTTGGAGATGGTGGTGAGCTCGAGATTTAGGAGCCGGCCGGGTGCAGGTGCAGTGTATGTGGAACTGCACACGCATATGGGCATAAATTCCAAGTCTGGCGGTAGTGGCATCCACTACAACTACGTCGTGTTATTAGTTGCCGCGCGGTGCGTGCGAGGGGGGCGTGGGTGGGTTGCATCTGACCAGGCAGCGGTTGGCCGTCAGCTTCGGCTCCTTTCGGATGGCTGCCTGCTGCAGGTTCGGTGCTCGTAGAGTACGCTCCCTGGCCGGGGACATCGAGCCGACAGTGCAGTATGCTCGTCTCGTTCCCGTCGCCTTCTGCTTTCTGGATGCCCGGTTGTTCACGCCATTGTATATGCTAATTGGTTGATTAATTGGAGGAGACATCAGGCCCTAATTACTTGCACATCGGTTGTTACACACAAACATGGCCCCTTGCTTGGAGTAGTATGCTCGACAATTGTTAGTATATTACTGGAAAATGGAAAATTTAAGACAGTTGTTAGTATATTATTTGGTGGGGTTAAAAGATAGTATTATTTTAAGTAGACGCTCGTTATAGTTTGGCTCGTTCAAACTTCAAAAAATTCTCGTTCCACCACTGCTGATCGCAAAGAAAGTTGCAAAGGCGAAGGCAACGAAGGAGAATTACACACGCTGTTCAGCCATCAATAGCTTTTTTACCCGGTCCACAGAATTTGTTAGCCTTTTCAGGGGTGATCGTTTTAGCGATAGCTTTTATCTTTTGGCTAAAATTTCATTGTAGTTGTCTTTTTTACTGTAGTTGATTTAGCTTTTTAGGCATAATTAAATTTAAAAAAAATGTAAAAATAGAAAAAATATGTTAGCCCATCACGGACAATGCAAAGAAACACGGGAAAAAAATAAAAATGCAAAAAAGCCTAAAAAATCTAAAAAAAATTCAAAAAGAGACGAATTACTGAATAGTGAAAAAAAGCTGAAGTTAGAAGCTGAAGCTAAAAAAAACTGAAACGAGCGAAGCCTAAGTATAAAAGCAGGGAGAATTATTTGGTCTCTGTATGAAACAGTTGGGAATATATTGATTCGTTTGTATATTTTGTGCTATTAGCTAGGGTACCATGACAAGTTGATCCGAAATGTGGCTCAACTACAAGCTTGTGCTGCGCTTTATTCTCTCTCTCCTCTTGTCCCCTTTTCATTCTTTGGACAATGCGATGCATGGCGCTAAGGCCCCGATCGTTTCGACTTTTTTCGGCTTCAGCTTCTAGCTTCAGCTTTTTTTTCACTATTCACTACACTATCTACTAACTCAGCTACAATGTTTTTTCAGCCAGCTACAGTGTTTTTTCAGCCAAAAGCCAAAAGCCATCGCTATTCCGATCACCCCCTAAGAAGAAGAAGAAAACATGTTTCAGGAAGATTCGTAACAGCGGAAAGTAACATGCTAACATCCAACCAAAAAGAACTCGATGTTGTGTTGCAAACAGTCGTTGTGACGATTACTGCGATGCGGTCTGTTTACTAGTCAAAAGGGCAAAAAGGTAAAATGGCGAATGTTAGCAGTCCACGTCACGAACCGAAAGTGTTGATCATGGTTTAGGGGGTGATCGGAATAGCGATGGCTTTTAGCTTTTGGCTGAAAAAACACTGTAGTTGGCTGAAAAAACACTGTAGCTGAGTTAGTGAATAGTGTAGTGAATAGTGAAAAAAAGCTGAAGCTAGAAGATGAAATCGAAACGATCAGGACCTTAGTAGAGCCAGCCGGTAGTCTAAGCTTTCGCACACAAGCTAAGGACCAAGCAGAGGAGCCCAGATCAACAAATTTGCTCTCACCCGCGACGAGTTAAGGCATGCATCCAAATGGATTTCAATAGCCAAGACATGCATCCAAATGCAGTCCATGATTTATTTATATTCATTCTTTTACGCTAATATTTAGATTCGACAAGTTGATCAACGAAAAAACTACTAAGACATATAGTGTAAACCTGATGCCTACAAAGAAATAATTGAAAACCTTAGATAAAAAGACAAGTTACATGTTTTTATCATGTTACTGCTACATTACTATTTAATATTCATTACTTTTATTTATCATTATTTGTGTATTGTTATTTATTTAAAATAATAGTTTAGAATGACTTGATAGTTGGTTAGATCCTACTATTGAAAAAGTCATGTCATACTTGAAGGCCATATTCACCTTAACAGCCTTAATAACTAATTATTGCCTAATTAATTATTAGTAGATTAGATAATCAAATGTTTTACCCTACGAAAATTGTTACGACATCTTGTCACCATATTTAAAAATAGTACTATGGTTGAGGATGGATTATAAGAAGCCACTAGATGGTTAAAACTCATGACCTCACCCTAGGATGGAGGCTTAGCGTGAATTGGTGGTACATTTTGACTTGTTAAACCTGGTTTAGCAGATGCTCGACTTAATTGAATGTCTATGGGAGGGTTAGCCATTCCAGTGTTACGGAATGACCCACGTACAACAGGGTGAAATAGAAGTGGGACTAGAAAGTTACTTGCCATTTTTCACAACAGTAGATCCACTCAATGTTGGGCCTCGATTTTTGCTTTGGTATGTGGATTCTCGACAATGTAGTTTGACTCCGAGCCTACCAGTAGAAGCTAGTAAGACTACAGTAGTGAATGACCTTGTTATCTCAACTTAGTTGCACACTAACATATTGTGCGTTTATAGCTTGACATAAGAGTTTGAGATATCTTATAGTAAAGTTAGACAGTTCTACAAAATATAATAAATGATATTCGAATACACCGTATTGTTGGTCAATAGAGTTGTATTTCATGGGTGATTCTAATAACAAGGCATAAGTATAATTTGAATAATTTTAATATGGGAATTGTGGATGACAAACCCGTTGTAAATTAAATATCGTTTTACTATTTGAAGTGCAAAGTTCTTTACTTTCAAACTTACATTCATTCTTATCATATTATAACCTGTGACACTATCCATTTGAACTCCTTGCATATTAGTTATATAGCATTTTCATATGACTGTCGAATATCTAGTGTACTCAATCTTACTTATTTTATCCATAACAAACACCAGATGAAGAAAGGATGCTCCGGTTAACATATTAGAGTTACAACTGCATTCAAGTGTTTCTGTGGAATTTCTTCATATCTTCTAAATGTACGTTAAGTTTTAGACTTAGACTCCCATAAAGTTGTTGTGGTTTGTCTGTTAGATCATATTTTAATCAAGCTAATTCTTATTAAATGCTTATGAACGGGTATGATAATCTTTTTATTCACAACTGAACTCCTGGCCTATTATGGGAAATACAACATCCCAATTCTTAGAAATGGGGTCGTTACAGGAACAATCCCAGTATTACGTTATGATATGTACTAGCTAAATCAGACTTGCACAACATCTAACCAGCTAGATAGGCCTCATCGTGTAAAGCTGATACGATCTGGCCCAACTCGCACACACAATAGTTTAGGTCCAATTGCTCTAGTTCAAGTTCAATATACGACACAATCAAACTCGCCGTGCATCTGAGTGTACACCGCCAATAGAAAATCGTGATCCAGGCCCAACCCTCAGCTCCTCTGGTCCATGCTTCACTTATGCGCTCACCTTTCTCTTCTCCTCCCCATCGACACGGTTCACACCCACCAACCAAGGTGGCCAAATGGATCGTTCGGCATAACCCAATCAACCTGTTTAACTACAGGCCATGTCATGCCAATCCACGGGTTAAGCCTTGGACCCAAGTATAGTCTAATAAGATAATGGGGCGTGTCATACTGGCCCGGGCACATTAAGCTTGATAGTCAGCCGCCCGCCCACCCTGGCGCCCCCACCGAACTCCACGCACTAACACTAGCGTACTACCCCTCCACCATCTCCTCTGGCACTAGCACATCGCCCACCACCTCCTCCTCTGTCGCTGCCCATCCGTCACCTCCTCCTCCGCTCCCTTCATAACTTACTTCATCCCTGCCCCTCTGCTATCGGATTTGTTGCCCACCTCCTCCTATGCCATCCCTCCGTTGCTAGATCCATCGTCCACCTCCTCCACCGTCGCCCATCTGCCACCTCTGTCCTTCTATCGTTGGATGTGCTGCCAACCCCCTCAACTCCAGCGCTCGACTACTGCCCTCTCCACATGACATCGCTTCCCTCACGTGTCTCCTACCTTGACTCTAGCGTCAACTGCTACCCCCTCCACATGACGCCTCCTTCTTGCAGCCACCTCCACCTTGCCTTGCCCTCCGACACCAACTCCGGCCATCTCCTCCCCACCCCTCGACAGGCCGTGTGCAGCACGGCACGGTACTTGGCACGGTGGACCGGCCCAAGCACACGGCTGGTCGGGCCATGGCCCGGCCCGTTTAGGTGTGAGCCGTACTGTATGTACGCCGAGCCAACGTTAGCTTCGGGCTGTCCCTGCCGGCCCATTTGGGCCACCTCTTACCACACGTCCGCACCCGACGCCGCCTCTGGACTCCCAGGCTTCCCTCTGGCCCTCCCACTCGCAAGTACCAGCTCTGACCTAGCGCCGCCAGCCAGCCGCTCGCCGTCGCCCTTCACGCCGCCGCTGCCATCTGCCCGTATCCCCGCCCAAGTCCGGCCCATGCGCCGTTCCGCCTGCTACCCTCTCGATTAGCACCGTCAGCAGGCAGCCGGCCACGGCCCAGGCCACCAGCGGCGGAACGGCAGCTGTAGTAGTAGCAGGAGGAGGAGGGGGGACCATGAAGCTTGACGTGAACGGCCTCCGCTACCTCTCCAAGGACGACTTCCGACTCCTCACCGCCGTCGAACTGGGCATGCGCAACGTAAGACCTAAAACCCTACACCAAGTCTTAACCCAATACCATGTGAAACCGTTAGCTTCCGTGCCTGATGATATTTGTTTTCTCGATTCACAGCACGAGATCGTTCCTGCAGAGCTCGTCGATCGTATCGCCGGATTGAAGTGAGTGCCACTTTTGGTTCGGAATTTTGCTGTATTTGGTTGCTAAATCGATGTCTGTGGTCGGTGAATTTAGTTGTTAAGTTTGGGGGATGGGAATTACTAATTAACGCTCCGAGACGAGTTCATGTGGTACCTTCTGAAGTAGTAATTTATTGGAGGTTACTAATGGCGTTCGGACCTTGCACAGTGCATCTTTTGTTTTGGATAATTTTGTAACTTGGCAGTTTCTGATGCATGATCAACTCAATTTCGTTCTTGCAGGAACGTAAAAGCCTCTCTGTTTTTGTAATGTTTACTATTTTTGACATCAGAATGGATATTTATCGAATGCAATTGATAAAAGCAAGGTCGGAATGACTGCTTAGAAGTTTGGTTGTGGTAATATAATGTGCTTTATGTACTGAAAAATTTTGGGTTTGAGGCTGAAGCTTCAAGCAACTCTAAGTTTTTCTGTGTGATAAGGCTTGTTGTTCTTGTCAACCAGTTTACTTATGGAATATGTTGTTTGGTGAAACAGATTTGTCCATTTTTTCTACTTTCGGTGAATTTGTTTTATCTCTGTGGACTCAGGCGTGGAGGTACATATAAAGTGCTGCGAAATTTGTTGAAGAACAAATTGGTGCATCATGATGCTACTAAATGTGAGCCCTTCATGGTAAATATTGCTCCTTTTCTTTTAGATGAAAATTTGGATTGTCATAGTTGCTTTGTTGGTCCCTTTGGATACAGATGATGGGCATCGGCTCACATATCTTGGGTATGACTTCCTTGCCATCAAAACATTGGTTAATCGTGGAGTATTTGCTTTGGTTGGTCGTCAAATAGGTGTTGGAAAGGAGTCTGGTACATGTCATTATTGGTGTTTGGATCATGTTTTATTTTTAGATTGTACCAAGCACTTGTCCCTTACTTTAATTGTTTCAATTATCTGCAGATATATTTGAGATTTTGAGGTTGCCACAGAGGATGGTACAGTGTTCGCCATGAAGCTTCATAGGTTGGGTAGGACATCTTTCTGGGCTGTGAAATCCAAGTGTGACTATTTAACACACCGGAGGAGTTATAATTGGCTGTATCTGTCACGACTTGCGTCCCTAAAGGAGTTTGCTTTTATGAAGGTTTTTGCACGCCTACACTTTCCATTTAGTTTGTTAGAGCTATATGCTTATTTGTTTAATAATCCTTTTTAGTTTTTTAAAGAAAAATTCCAGGCTTTAGGAGACCGTGGATTCCCAGTTCCGACTGCTGTGGATTGCAATCGGCATTGTGTGATCATGTCACTTGCATGGATATCCACTGTGAGCCAATATTATAGTCCATGAATTCTTATATTTATCCCAGGGTATTTGTTCCTTATGCAGAAACTGATCTAGGTGTTGTTTTCATCATGAGGCCAATGAGCTAATATATATACACGTACAGGTATAGCATATATACAGAAAATCTTTCATACAACAGGGTAAATACACAAGTATATAATACATATCTAACAGGTTTTTTTAATGGAAAGCTTGTGATAGATGGAGAGACCATGCCTAGAACTTTGTTTCAGTTAGTGAAGAGTCCCCTGCAGGCCAACCCCAAAAACTCTATTATTGGATTCAAGGATAACTCAAGCGCAATAAAAGGATACCCAGTAAATCAGCTACGTCCAACAATTCTGGGTTCCACTTCACCATTAACCATTATGATGCGTGAACTTGACATTTTGTTTATAGCAGAAACCCATAATTTTCCATGTGCTGTAGCACCTTACCCAGGAGCCGAGACAGGTGCAGGTGGTCGCATAAGAGACACATGCCACTGGAAAGGGTTCTTTTGTTGTTGCTTCCACTGCTGGTTATTGTGTTGGTAATCTTTGAATTGACGATTCAGATGCGCACTGGGAGGATCCATCTTTTTCATATCCATCGAATTTAGCCTCTCCTTTGCAAATTCTTATTGATGCTAGTGATGGTGCTTCTGACTACGGGAATAAATTTGGTGAGCCTCTAATTCAGGGATTTACCAGAAATTTTGGGATGAGGTTGCTAAGTGGGGAGTGGCATGAGTGGCTGAAGCCGATAATGTTCAATGGAGCCATTGGGCAAATGGACCATGCACACACATTGAAGGGGGGTCCAGAAATTGGCATGCTAGTTGTGAAGATTGGTGGTCCAGCATACAGAATTGGTATGGGTGGTGGTGCTGCCTCAAGCATGGTTAGTGGCCATAATGATGCAGAGCTTGATTTCAATGCAGTGCAGCGTGGAGATGCTGAGATGGCGCAGAAACTGTATCGTGTGGTCAGGGCATGTGCAGAAATGGGAGAGAGCAACCCCATCATCAGCATTCATGACCAGGGGGCTGGAGGAAATTGCAATGTAGTGAAGGAAATAATCTATCCTAAGGGTGCTGAAATTGACATCCGCTCAATTGTTGTTGGTGATCATACATTGTCTGTCTTGAGGACCTGGGGTGCTGATTACCAGGAACAGGATGCACCACTGGTGAAGCCTAGAGCAGAAGCCTGTTGGAATCACTTTGTGAGAGGGAAAGGGTTTCAATGGCGGTCATTGGGAAAATTGATGGCTGTGGGAAGATTGTTTTGATTGACAGTGCTGCTGTGGAGCATGCTAAGTTGAATGGCCTTTCTCCTCCAACCCCTGTTGAAGAACTTGAGCTTGAAAAAGTTCTAGGAGATATGCCTCAGAAGACCTTTGAATTCAAGTGAGTTTCTCAAATGAGTGAGCCCTTAGACATTGCACCTGAGGTCAAACTAATGGATGCTCTGAGGCGAGTATCGAGGCTCCCCTGTATGTTCAAAACGTTTCTTGACCACAAAGGTTGACACGTGTGTGACAGGTCACTTGCTGACGTGGCTGTGATTACACAGACATACACAAACCTAACAGGTGGTGCTTGCGCCATTGGAGAACAACCAATAAAGGGTTTGCTTAATCCCAAGGCCATGACAAGACTTGCTGTTGGGGAGGCATCGACTAATCTGGTTTGGGCTAAAGTTACATCCCTTGCTGATGTCAAAGCAAGTGGAAACTGAATGTATGCTACAAAGCTTGACGGAGAAGGTGCAGATATGTATGCTGCTGCTGTTGCATTGGCTGACTGCATGATTGAACTTGGTATTGCAATAGATGGGGGAAAAGACAGTCTTTCCATGGCAGCTCAATGTGATGGTGATGTTGTCAAGGCTCCCAGAAATCTGGTCATCAGTGCTTACGTGACATGTCCTGATATTACATTGACGGTAACTCGTGATTTGAAGCTTGGTGAGGATGGAGTTCTGCTGCACATTGACCTGGCTAAAGGAAAGCACCGGCTTGGTGGTTCTGCTCTAGCACAGGTATTTGATCAAATTGGAAATGACTGCCTGGACATTGATGACGTTCCCTACTTGAAGAAAGTATTTGAGGCCATTCAGGAATTGCTCAGTCAACGCCTTGTTTCAGCCGGCCATGACATAAGCGATGGTGGTCTTATTGTGAGCGTTCTTGAGATGGCATTTGCTGGTAACTGTGGTGTTAAGCTGGACATAGGCTTGGAAGATAGTGACCTCCTTCAAGCACTCTTTGCTGAGGATCTTGGCCTTGTTACTGAAGTGCACTCAAAAGATCTCAGTGTTGTGAAGCAAAAGCTCGAAGTTGCAGGCATATCCACTAATGTAATTGGAGAAGTTACTGCATCACCAGAAATAGAGCTGGTTGCTGACAACAAGCTGCATCTCAAGGAAAAAACCTTGGATCTCAGGGATCTCTGGGAGGAGACGAGCTTCCAGCTTGAGGAGCTACAACACCTGAAATCTTGTGTCAAAACTTGAGAAAGAAGGGTTAAAGGCAGAACATTGCCGTCATGGTCTTTGTCTTTCACTCCCGAATTCACAGATGAGAAACTATTGACTGCATCCTCAAAACCAAAGGTCGCCATCATTCGTGAAGAAGGGAGCAATGGGGACAGGGAAATGGCTGCTGCATTCTATCCTGCTGGATTTGAACCATGGGATATCACAATGTCACACCTGTTGGCAGGGAAGTCTTCTCTAGCGGAGTTCCATGGGATTGCGTTTGTTGGTGGTTTTAGCTATGCAGATGTGCTGGATTCAGCGAAAGGTTGGGCTGCATCAATCAGGTTCAACCAACCCCTCATACAGCAATTCCAGGATTTCTACAATAGGTCACACACATTCAGCCTTGGAGTGTCCAACGGTTGTCAGCTCATGGCTCTTCTTGGCTGGGTGCCAGGATCACATGTTGGAGGTTCTCTTTGTACAGGTGGTGACATGTCCCAGCCGAGGTTTATTCACAATGAATCTGGTCATTTCGAGTGCCGGTTTACCAGTGTGTCCATAGGGGATTCTCCTGCTATCATGTTCAAAGGGATGGAAGGTTCTACCTTGGGGATTTGGAGTGCTCACGGTGAGGGAAGAGCTTTCTTCCCAGATGAAAACATTCTAGCTAGTGTTGTGAAGTCTAATCTGGCTCCTGTGCGATATTGTGATGACGTTAATAACATAACTGAGGTCTATCCCTTCAACCCCAATGGTTCTCCACTTGGCATTGCAGCTCTTTGCTCCTCTGATGAAGGCACCTAGCTATGATGCCACACCCAGAGCGTTGCTTCATGATGTGGCAATATCCATGGTATCCCAAGGAATGGCAGGTTGAGACGAGTGGTCCAAGCCCATGGCTACGCATGTTCCAGAACGCTCGAGAATGGTGTTCATAGTGCAGGTATATCGGACGTATTTACCGCTTTCTACTTTTTTTGGTGGCACCTCGAATTTACTTTTCAAGTGTACATATTTCTTTGCTGGTTTCAGTTTCCTTTTAGTACACACCCCTAGCCAGCTGTGAGCTTACTGAAACAATCCACTGTTTTATATGAAAAACTGTAGTCTTCTGTGAATGATATGCTCAATGATTTACCTTTTTGCTTGTAAGGGTGTCATATGTTCTTGACTCTCGAGTTCCTGCTGTGTTAACAGAGACCAGATATCCTGAATCTTTCGTGTTCTAGCACATTGTTCTGTTCCAATTTAAAGAAAAAAAAGCTACTATGCGTGGGTGCCAGTGATGTGCAATGTTCTACTCATGAACTGACGTGAGACCACTTTACTGATACCTATTCTGCAACATACAGGCACCTAATTGATGGCCATATGATGACTAGACGCTCAGAGAATTTGTACTGATGCAGCTATCGATCACTTGGATACTTGTGCATGGGAGAGTATAGCAATGTACTCAGCATTGATGATTGAATAAGCTGTTCTCTGAAAAATTTGGAAATAAATGTTTTTTGCTTACTCTCTCCCCCCTCAGTTTTGGCATTGGATTGGAAACGTGGAATCCCATATTTTTCCACTCTGGAGTGGAAACTTGGAATCCCCTATGTTTCCACTCTGGAGGGGAAACTTGGAATCCGAGTAGGCTAGTACTGGTGTTTTAGACAGTGCCCTGCAGCTGCAGTGCTGCTCACAATAATTCTGTTTTACGAGCTGAACTGAAAGCATGCCTCCTGTGCTGTTATTCAATTGCCCAATGATAATACGCTCCAGCAATATTAGTACATATCATCTTTCTTTTATGAATAGCCATTTTCCAATATTAATACTCATGCCGTACCAATGTATGCATTCTGATCATTAATTTGGAGCAGATTGTGTGGTGCTAGTAACGTCAAGGAGTACTATTATCCTGGAGGTACTTGGTGCAGAATTCAGTCAAACTTCTCTCCGCCGCGAAGGGACAGGGTCACAGAACTCCCGAGTTTTGCTGTCTTCTGCACGAGGATTGCTGAATGGCCGTGGCAGCAAGCCGGAGAAAGCTCATCATCAGAGCCTGGCTGCCAGTACAGGTGAATGGATGATCAAAACAGCGCGTTTTTGTCTTAAAGGAAGGGCGGTGGCTGGACCCAGCTTAGCCACTGCTTATAATAACCGGCATTTATATGACTTTGGCATGCAGTACTGATTTGAGTGATTTCCTACTCTGCACGGCCGACTAGAATCTTCACCGCAGGAATTGAATGATGTCTCTCTGCCCCTTACCAGTGCCCTGTGAATTAGTGCGAGACACAACTGTTCGATGTACTGGCAGGGTGAGTGTGTGTGCTGAGGTTGTAGTCTAGCTTTCGTAGGATCTATAGACGATAGGACGATCGAGTCTGAAGCCCTATGCTGCTAATATTTCGCGAGTGCAGAATCTGTGCGGAGTTGGTCCGGAAAGCATAGAGTCGTCACTCGAGAAGTAGTACCGGATAAACTGATCAGAAACGCCCCGCCGTGCGGAGAAATTTTACGACGCGAAAGCGACGAAGGCGCAAGCCCGATGATTCGTACGACTCGGAGCACCGCGCGCAGCCACCGCGTACGAGCGCGCGGTCCCGCACCGCGCGCGCCACAGCGACATCCGCCACCTGCACCACCGCGCACCGCTCGTCC
Source organism: Melocanna baccifera (assembly GCA_036346265.1). Classification (NCBI taxonomy): domain Eukaryota; kingdom Viridiplantae; phylum Streptophyta; class Magnoliopsida; order Poales; family Poaceae; genus Melocanna; species Melocanna baccifera. Next base: position 9,954,297 of record CM070678.1, read on the forward strand.
GCACCTCGCCACGCGCTGGGGCGCGCGGCGAAGCCATCAATTTCTTCCCACGAACGCGCGTCGCCAAAAGTCGCGCGTGCTGTGTGTGTCAGCTGGGCTGGCATGCATCTCGGAGATCACGCTTTCCTCTGTACGTTGGGACGTCGTCCGCCCGGTCCATTTCCTCCCCCAAGTTTAGCCGTCATTGCCAAATCACCATGGTCCCTGGACGACCACAACACAGCAGGGGCGCTACAGCTGACGACACGTGTCACCACAAAAGCTGCCGCGATCAACAAACAGCCTTTCGCCCGCCCCTGATGGGATCGATGACTGAGTAGCCCACGGTCGTTTCAACGAGCCAATCATGCCCCATGCAGGGCAGAGCAGTGACCGTGTAATCGCGCGTGCGCAAAAGCTTATCCTTTATCACCTCGAAAAGCGCGCTTTGCCCCCAAACTTGCGCGTAGTTAATCATCGACGGTTGAACCGCGCGCCCGGTTCGACACATGCGCGGGTGTAGGAGGGGAGAGCTGGGAGAGACCGCCCGCGCGCGGCGGAAAGCGACCGCCGTTGTGGTGCCCGTCATCATGGCGCTACCTCGCCGCGATGGGTGCCCAACTCGAACACGGGCCCGCGGCGACGCTAATCGTGCGGTGCTGCGCGCGGCTTTCGTCGGTGTCGCGTAAGCTAGCCGGCCAGCACGCACGCGCGCGCGTATAGAAGCGGGGACTCGTTCCGATCGTCTGCTTCCTCGCCGTCCGGTTCGTCGACGACGTCGCAGTCCCATATATACATGTAGCTCCCCACGATTCGATCAAGCTGGTACAAACTGTACACAGTGCATGACGATACGTACATCTGTTCGGTCTATCGATCTAAGCTACAGTAGTATCTATGAATCTGTGTTCGTTACGAATCGATTAAGTTGCCGTACCCCGGCCGTACGGTGAGTTTCATCACCGAATGACGCCGATCGAGGTGCTCGGCGTAAGATGCTGAGTGCTTCCTTTATCGATCAGCTTTTTGGGCGTCAACTCACATGGCATCTTTGTAACCTTTGTATGGATATTGTGCTTCCTGCCGCCTTCTGCCATCTAGCCTTGCCTGTGCTTTTTTATGTGCAGACGTCCACCAGTTGATTGGAAATAACCTTTTCAATGTCTCGAGCAATTAGACGACTGGTAAGGTCCCCGGATGTCTTAATCTCGCTAGAACAATAGTGTTAGAATCTTATCTAACACACGCGGTGGTTGTTTGAATCACGAGGAATAAAAATGAGTTTTTCATAAAACAGGTTTAGTAGGATTTTTACGAAAACAGATTTTAGGTAGTAGTTGTGTTAGAATAGGTTTGGATCACGCTGGAAAGTTATTGCTGTTTTTGAGTGAAGTTACTGTCAAACACATGTAGAGTTACTGTCAGTTGTAATACATACACAACTAGCAGTGACTATATATATATTTGACAATAACTTCACTCACAAATGATAGTAACTTTTTGGTGCGCACAGACGTAGGATAGCGCAGCCGTATATGTGTGTGCGCGCATGCGTGTGTTAATTCTTATCCAGATAGAAACAAAGAATAATTTATCACCTTATATAGTTGCCCGTGAAATTTTTTTAGCCTTGTACCTGCAAACAGATATATGGAAGGCAAAAGTAACAGTATTAGTTATGCACTCATGCCAACGCCGGTGCTCTAATTCTAGTTGCTTATCTAGCCGCAATTCGACACGGCACCATTGCTTTCTTCTCTTGATAATTCTTAGTATACAATGAGCTCTCACGAAGAAACATAATCTCTTTCTTCAACAGAAGTAAGCATTTGCTACTCTAAATTAAAATCTGTAAGTTGCTTGACAATTTAGTTGTAGGGAAAAGATTATTTGTACTTGGCACAATAGGATATGCATGAATGCATAATCTCTTGAACTCATCTTTGGTCTTATTTCTACATCTTGTTGAACTAGTTGGACTTTCACGTGTAAAATCTTCTTCACTAATGTGCATGCTGTATTATTTTGGCAATTGTGTTTACTGATGAACTACACTTTTAACCATCCTTAATAGATGCCTGATGAGACTACAAATGCCTCCCGGTTCTCAGGTGAGAACGAAGACAAAGATGCAGAGAAGAAGTTGTACTAGTTGAGGACGGTTAATCACTGAAGTCAACAGGAAAAAGAAACTGAGGTATGGGAACACTTCGAAGTAGTTACAGTGAAGAAAAGGGGAGAAACAGAGAAAAAGGTCAAATGCAAGGCCTACAGTAAACTTTACATGTACCCCAAGACTGGGACAACAACTACAATGAAGAGGCATCTGGGGGCATGTTTTGGACACCACAGTGAACAAAAGAAGAAGAAGAATCAAAGCAATATAAACTTTACTCCAGCTGATGCAGGTGGCTCGGATCTTCCTATTGTTAATTTCTCTAGGGGCTATGATCATGATAAAATTCGTGAGCTTATTGCTACAATGATAATAGTCCATGAGTAGCCTTTCCGCATCATTGAGCATTTTAGGTTTAATGTCTTGTTGAAGAGTTTGAACCCTTCTCAATGGAAGATGTAACGATCCCGTTTTTAGGAACAGGGCCACCGTACGTCCCGCAACAGTCCAAGAGTTCAGTTGCGGACAGATGAGTATCATGCCTACTCATGAACATTTAAAAAGGGTCAATTTGATTAAAATAAGACCCAGCGATCAATTTTAGAAACTTTTATAGGCATCCAAGCCCAAAAGCCAACTTACAATCAGAAGATCCGAAGAACTCCCACAAGAATGCTTAAATGCGGTCGTAGTCCTACACGAAAACTTGTAACATCCCTTCTTCTTCTGGTATCTGTTGTGGTGGAAAATGTAGCAAGATTAAGTACAACCAACTGTACTCAACAAGTCACATAGAAAAATGCTATATAATTGCTTGACAGGATTTTTAAGAGATGTGGATATAATAGTTTTATTATAATATTTGTGGATGCAATTTTATTTGTAAATATTTTTAAATATAAAAATAACAAAGCATGAATTTCTTTAAGGAATTGGGGTTTTAACAACTTGATTACCAGACTTCAACATTTTCAAATCATTTCTAAACCTACACATGCTTTGCTATTGGAATCACCTATTAAACATAGCTTTATTTACCGGAAGCACGACGTATTCAAATACCATTAATTTATGACTCTACAGAGTTGTTCAACTTTACCCATAAGATCTCTTAACCTCCTCATCTGAGTTAAAAAAATAAGACTTTTCACTGCTCAATTCTTTGTATAGCCTCTACCCAGTAGGTCTTTGATCCCAACAAACTCAGGTGGCCCATGGCCTTGCCTAATTTGAAGCGGCCCTACCGTTGTTAAGTATGGCTATAACCCCTCCCATACCACAAAAACTCCCTCGTCTCCCTCCACCCTTGTAGATATTCAATTGAAATTGAGCAGCTACTAAACCAGGTTTGACGAATCAACGCTTGTGGTTGAGCGATCACTATGTTTTTTACTTGACATAACGTTCTAGTCCTTACATTTTTATTGAGGCAACTTCCATCTACAAACCCTTATTTCAGTGCCCATCCGCACTGCCACCTTTCCGGTCCAAACCTCTATCCTAAGATAGTAGGATAAGATCATGGGACCCAACCATCTTGTGGTTTTTCATGATATCTCCTTATCCTAGAACTATTTTAAAATTTTACTAGCAAAGTGCCAGGTCTCTTAGTAGTATAGAATAGTTGAGTTCTTGATCTATCACGATTACTTAAGTAGTATATTTAATATTACTTAGTCTTATTAAGATGAATATGGCCATCAAATTAAACTAGGTTTTATTATGTGGTATGACATAACTAATATCATGTCATTCTAAACATTTATTGTACATGAAATAGTAGTGCGTAAATAGCATAATAAAAATACTGATAAATAAATAATTAAAGGAATATAAGTTCAATATGATAAAAAAATATGTTACTTGCCTCCTTGTCCATAGGACACTAATTTCTTTAATTACTCTTGTAGCTCTTCTGATGACTGGCTCATTGGGTCCGTATACTAGCGTGGAAGACGAATAAGTTCCTGCTTTGCAGAATACAAACTGGAAACAAAAGACAAATAAATGACCAAAAAGATAGAAATAAAATAGGTTTAGGTTATTTGAGTTGGAATTGGGTTAGATGGGTCTAAGACAATGAAATGGCTATATAGGTGTTATCTGGATTTCTATGAATGGCTGTGGGCAAGGATAGTATTGGGTTTGGGGTCAGAGTATCATCTGGGTAGTTTAGGGCTTTAGCAGAGTCTAAGATGACAAGACGGAGTGGGGAATGGCATAGACGGGCTCAGGATGATCAAAAGGGGTATATACGTTTTTAGGATTTTGGTGAATAATAATGTCCAGAATAGTGTTTTAACATGGGTTTGGAATGACATCTAAGCTTGCTAGGTTTTTCTCAGGGTCTAATATGGGAAAACAGAGCTGAGAAGTGGGGTAGACGAGCTTGAAACGATCGAAATGGATATATTTTTGTATTTTTGGGTATGGATGAACAGTAACGGGTACCTACTATTCATCGTGGATTTTACTGTTCATCCGAGGTCAGTTGCTACAGTATCGGATCAGCACTGTTTATCTTCCTTCTCCCACGTGGTTACTATGGTGGCCGAATAGAGGATTTTTGTGACGGCGATTCCCGTGGCTACAGTGACTTCCGACAAAAACCGAAGGCATGGTTGGGTTGCTAAGGTTAAGGGGAATCCATTTTTGGGGTTAGTGGCGACCGGTGAGCAATGGTTAGCCAGCGGTGAGGTCATCCCTCCTCAGGACGTTTGAATGGCACATGTGCTACTGAGGGCTTCTTCAGTCCAATTGGCGGTGATTCATCCATCTAGGGGTGACTAGGAAGGATTGGGTGGCAATGGTTTGGACTGAGGTTGGGTGAGCTGTGCTGTCCACGGTGACCTTCTTCGGTCGAGCAATGAGCATAGGTGCTGGAGAAGAAGGGGGCAGGGGAGGCTATGGCCAAGCTCGGGTTGGGTTTATGGAGGCACAAGGAAGCTACAAGCCAAAGCAATTGAAAAGAGATTGACTAATTAATAGGAATTGAAGATTTGGCTTACTTGGGGAATTTCGGTGATTGACGGTGTTGCAACGGCCGTCGGTGGCAATTAGGTGTTGGTGGTTTACATTGACTTCATCAGAGGGGGTTCGGGAGTTCTTATAGGTGGCCTAAGGCGGTTGGCTACAGGGGAGGCTCTTGCTCGGGTTCAACGTGTGTCCAAGGCGCGGAAGCACGGGAGACTACGGCATGGTTCGGTGCTTGGTGGCAAAGGGGTGTCAGGTCAGCCGAGTGAGGAGTCGTGCAGGAGAGGTCGAACATGAGAGAGGAAGGAGTGGCGGCGGTGGCAAAATCTGATTTTGTTTTGTCCAACGCTAGTCAGGGCATTGATGGGTGTGCCAGGGTTCAGTGGGGCAGTTGAATTGGGAATGCGGTGGTTGACTGAGCCTTGCGGTTGATACATCCCTCGATAGATTTTTCGGATGATGAATAGCATTTGAGTTTAGTGAAATTTGACTATATACGTAGCAGCATATCAGGTGAGAACTTACATTGAAATAGGATACTGCGAGCCCTTATTTGGGCCGTCCGATCGTGTGAGAAAAAAGTTGCATATGTTAAAATTGCAGGGACATAATCACAAGTGCAATCTTCAACGCAATCAGCGTTCGTAGAAATTTTGACAAAAGAAAAAGAAAAAGCGTTTCCTAGGGCCTATTTTAAGCGAAGAAAAAATTGTACCAAACATCCCTAAACTTCTACCAATTGTCGCTTAGGTCCCTGTAACTTGATGATTAGCTTGGCAGATCCTCACTTCTGCTTTGGCTTAACTAACATGCCGATTTTTTAAAAATAAACTAAGTATGCTGATTTGATGGTGAAATAACATTATACAATTTGAATCGTTATGTGATCCCAAACTGAAGCCTTCATTATTTCCCGAAGAGATTAGCATCAATTTGGCACCTCCATCCAACTGCGCGGCCTCAGTTGAGCTTCACAGCACCTCCAAACTTCCATGCCATCCAAAGGTTATAGTTTCACATCCCTTTTTCACTATCTCATTAGCAAATTCAAAGGTTATGCTGACCTAACTAGCACAAAATTGCAAGTAGGGGCCTAACTGACACAAATTAACTGCATTCAGGGACTTGCCAACAAGCTATTTTTCAAATTCAGAGACCTACATTTCAGAACATGATTGAGGGCCTCTAGTGCAATTTTCTCTTAAGATAGGCTCTTTTTTTTATTACACAACATTCAATTAGCCTACCACAAAACTAGATTACTCTTTAGTTAAAATTAAACACATTGCCCTTGACCCCCACACGTTTGCTCGTGCCATGCACCTCTCTCTTACTGCAATCATCGAGAGCTAATTAATTGCGCGGACTCAATTCACCGTAGTCACTCACCCTTCAACTCGCTGACCATACCAATTAAGCTCTTCGCCGACGACGCACTGCCAGTTGCCCCGTGCGGCCCGTGAACCTCCGTTGCCAATTTAATTTATATGGGATAAATTCATATACGCCCCTTTAAGTCACCTGCCTTTTTAATTTGCCCCTTGTATCTCATTTGTATTTTCTTTGTCCCTCGTAAGCTAAATTGGCCTACAAATGCCCCCTTAGATAGCATGTTCGTACTATTTTCTCGTGTTTTAGTTATCTTTGATACTTATTTCAATTATTATAGTACTTATTTAAGTGAGTTCAATACTGTCTCAATGATCTGGGTGATTTTGATATTTGTAATACAAGTTTTTAGCATCGCAATATTAGTAACGAATTGGCGTATTACAAGTACCGAAATCATCCAAATAATTGAAGTACATATTAGCATCATTGAAAAAGTATTGACACCACTGAACAAGTGCCCAAGATAATAAAAAAAAACATAAGAAATAGTGCTAACATGCGGTTTTGGGGTTATTTGTATGCTAACTTAACTTATGGGGGTAAAGTAAATGATAATTAGATATGGGGATAAACTGAAAAAATAGGTGACATATAAATTTTTCCCATTTAATTTGCTCCATGTACACAGACTTTTGGGGTTGGTGGAAGCACTATTGTAGTTGTAATCCAATGCTGAAGAGTACAAATGCATGGAAGCGTGCAAGGTTGATCTCTGTGACTTGCTATCTACATAGCACAGCTAGCATAACAAGATTAATTTGGACTTGCATAACAAGAAGAAGAGAATCTAAAAGTACCAAAAACCAACATATATACTGTATCAGGATTCAGCAACAGAACAGATTAACCAGCTTAGTCCCTAGCTACTCCCTACCAATAGACTGACATGTCCAGTCGATCGAAAGATCCTCTCATGGGCATGGCATGTAGCTAGACAGGAGGTATCTTATCCTCACCCATGCATGCCAGCTTCCTTTCCATACTCATGTATCTGCAAAGCTCAAACAGGCAAAACTCTAACCATTGCTGAGTCCATGACACACTCTGACAAGTTCATGATTCATCCATCTTTTACAGCCAGTACGAGCAGGCAAAGAGGAATGATAATTTAATTTGGTAGCTAGTCCATGACGAGAGCACATGCACTACTACGCAGGCAGAGACTAAAGACAAATGCTGCCCTCACATGATTGCCGCAGACTATGTATAATCCTCACCTCTCTGACACAGTCCTGTTCTGTGCGCATACACATGCATATGTACAGCCGACATCAACCCCCTGCAAATCCTCTCTTCCAATCATTCCAAAGAAGCAATCTCCGCCATGGTCATCTCCCAATCATGCGGGCAGCATTATTTTATGTGCAGGTGCAGTGTTGAAAGTCAGGCAGTTAAAAAAAGATGCACTTTTGACTAGACAAACAAGTACGTGAACCACTCATGAACTACATTCCTATCATATCCTGATAAGAACTGAATGGAGTAAAGTAATTGACTGTCACATCGATGATCAAGGGGAGGTTATTATATGCAACTCATTAGGAATTACAAATTACCTATCCTGAATTCTTGATCATACTAGTTAAGAGGGTATGATCTGTGGACTAATTAAGGAGGGTACAGTGGTCTACATTGGTCGTTTCCTCAGAATTAACTGTGAACCAACAGATAGACACAGAGACAGAGGGGGGGAGAGAGAGAGAGAGCGCTACATGGTGGTACCATTGGGATCAGAATGCGCACAGCCATGCACGCGTGCATGCACTGTGGACGCTTGCTTCAACCGTCACTTGAATCCAGCGCTACTGTAATCCCTACCCGACGAGTCGGGGATCGGGTTCCAGTCCCAGATCTTGTCGGAGATGGTGGCCAGAGACATCGGTAGCGTCCCGAGCGCCGTCGGCTGCGACGGCGGCGTTGGCAGGGGAAGGAAGTGGCCGTGGCTGCCGGCCGGGCTAAGGAAGGACGGCTGGGCGCGGTGGCCCACCAGTGTGCTCAGTTCGTCAATGGCCGCGGCGGAGCTGCCCATGGAGGCCGCGTTCACCAGGTTAAGCGAGTACGTGGAGGCGAAGGCGTTCGTGTTCTTGGAGTACTGCTGGTACAATAATGCCGCGGTTCCCTCTTGCTGATGGCCGGCCGCCGCGGTGGGGCTCGCCGCAGACTGCGGGTAGCCGCCGCCGCCGCACGGCTTTGCGGGGGCTAGCTGCCGTGGCGCCGCCGCCTTGTGTGCCGGGGCGTGATCCGTGATGGCGGGCGGCGACGTGCACTCACCCTGGAGAAGGTGGTGAAGCTTGGACGGAGTTGGGGGCGGCGTGGGCGTGGATGACGACGACCCTTGTTTGTTGTCCTGTGGCGCCGAGGCGCCGCGGGAGGGGGCCGAGCGCGCCGAGGAGAGATGGCCGCGGCCGTTGTCGATGCCGGAGCGCTTGTACACGCGGCAGAGAGATATTTCAGTCTGCAAATTCATGGACGTGAGGAGATGCGTTGCTGTTTAATCAGATTTACTGAGTGCAACCAAGAAAGCAAACATGGCATACGAAGAATTGGGGGATGCATGGGTCTCCCCAGAAATTTAGTTCAGATCTGGCTAATTACATGAACAAAGTGACAATTCCGGTCAAAAAGATTGCGTAATCTAGGATTCTAGGTTAGGATGTTCAGGATAGTACATAGGGAGAGGCCGGAGAGCTATAAGCTCATCGAGTAAGTTCTAGGCGTATTCATGGCAGGAATAGTACCAAAGAGCAAAAGAAAGAAGAAACCCTAGCTAATTAACTTGTGGATCTGAAAAGGCGCATGCACCGTTCATGGGAAAACCATGAGGCCAACTAAAAGCACAAAGGGCAAAACTAGATCGACTAAAATCAAAACCCGACAACAAATAACTACGAACTGGCTCCAAGCAAACCCACAAACCCTAGTTCTTGGCTTCTAAATTACCTGCAAATTAGCTTGTTGCTTGTGCAAATTGAAGGATCGTGGTGTGGCAGAACATGGATACCTTGTGGTAGCGGTAGCGGTCGGTGTCCGCGGGCGGGAGGCGGTACTCGTTCATGATCCAGTTGCTGCGGACACCCTTGGGTGCCTTGCCGGAGTAGAAGACGAGCGTCTTCTTGAGCCCTGTCGGCCGGTTGTTCTCCGCCCGGACCATCCGGTCGGCGCCTGTCGCCTTCCAGTACCCCGACGCCGTCACCCGGTTCGGCCGGTCCCCGTTCCGGTACTTGCGGTCCCTCGGCACGTAGAAGAACCACTCCTTCTCCCCAATCGCGGCCATTGCTGAAAACACAAAAGAAATTAAAGCCACAAACAAAAATATGTCACTCACCACTGCAGAAAAGAAAATCAAGAAGGAGCTTGAAGAGAGAGAGAGAGAGAGGACGAGCTAGCAATTCTCTTGAGACGGACCTGGGAGCTCCCAGGGGTCGTAGCGGTAGAGGTCGAGGAAGGTGATAAGCTCGACGTTGAAGCGCTTGCCCTCCACCTTCCGCCGGAGGTAGAACTCGATGAGCTCCTCCTCCGTAGGGTGGAACCGGAACCCCGGCATCACCAGGTCGTCCTCGTGCGCGTCGCCGCCGCCCTCCCCCGCCTTATTGCCTCCTCCTGCTGCTGCTGCTGCTGCCACAGCGGCGCCATGGCCGTTCTCGTATCTGCTCATGCCTCCTCCGCAAAGCTTGCTAGGGCAGGTGAGTAGCACGAGCAAGTTTAAGTGGTCGGAAAGGAGCCCTGGGTAGTGCAAGTGGGGAGAGGAGGAAAGGTAAGAGGCTAGTGTTTGGGACAATATATATCGATCAAAAAGCAAGGCCTTAATCGATCGTACTGCTAGTGTGTGTATTAACCGAGTGATTGCTACGTACTCTTCTCTCTAACCACTAGTCTACACGCTCTACATACGCGCAGTCGAGACGCAGTGCGATGAGCAAGCGTGACGACACCACGCATGTAGCACGAGGACACGAGAGGTGCGTAAGATAAAAAATTATGAGTCGTGGACGGAGCAGGGGAGGGACCTACGTACGATCGAGCGGTGGAGGATGGAAAGCGATGGGGGAGCCGAGCTAAACAGGGGAAAGGGACGCCTCGGGAAGGGTACAGCTATGGTCTGGTTCCGCTAGCTTGCATCTCTGCGTCTGCGTACATCCGAGTGATGGATAGACGCACCGCATTTCCATTTCTTTTCGTTAATGTAGTCTTCAGTGATCTGAAAAAAGTTTGGTGGCAGAAGAACTCCGTGAGACTTCTCTCTTGTTGGATCGTAAGGGTTTTCTCACCTTAAAAGCTAACCAATGAGATGAGCGACTCCTCTACTTTTAAACTAGGTCCCTTACCCTTCCATAACTAATGTGGGACTATTCCAACAATCTCCCCCTTCACACATTGGTGTCTCTCAGCCGTTCACTGTCCCTTCACCGTACACCGACGGTCACTCAGGGTCCCCTTCACCGTACACCGACGGTCCCTCAGGTTCACAGTCCATCAGGCATTCACACCCTAATGTCCATTGGGCTAGAGATGTTAGAATCGGGCTCTGATACTACTTGTTGGATCGTAAGGGCCTTCTCACCCCAAAGGCTAGCCAATGAGATGAGGGACTCCTCCACTTTTAAACTAGGTCTCTTGTCCTTCCACAACTAATGTGGGACTATTTTAACATCTCTATTCACCATTTATCTTAGATAATCTAAGTGAATAGACAGTGGATAAAGAGAATCTCACGTAAGGCCACATAGAATTCCATTCCTCAGTGATCTTGATGATTTCCTGGACTATAGTCTCGTCGTACGTACGGAGTAAGTACTGTAAGCTATAGCTCTAATTTCCAGATGTTTATATATACATGACGATGGAAAAAAAATAAAAAGAAGATAGAAGAAATCAATTAAGGCGATGTGTATATGTTCAGCTTTTTGTTCTTTTCTTTCATGTGACAGGGACATCTTCTCTTTGAGTGGCTGCTAACTTGGTGATGCGTACAGATCTCTGTGTGCTTCTCTTGGATTCCCCTTCGATTTGCATGCTTGTGGCGGCCGGCGTGTGCGTGCATATGGATGCATGAAGGGTACAGTGTTTGGTGTCTGGGGATGGCAGTGCGATGCTTCTGTGACATTCCTTTCCACTGCCACATTTGCCAGGAAGGAGCTACAGGTAACGCAGAAAAGGGAAAGCGCAGAGCATTGGTCAGGATTAAATCTGCAGGAACTAGAACAGTGCAACTGTATATCTGGCCTAATTTTTCTGATAGCTGCATGGACATGATAGCTAGGAAGCTGTACATGAAGGTTACATATGTGCACGGTCCGGTCCTTGATGAATCATGTTGAAGGATCATATGAAAAGGTTCTAATTTATGATGAATCATTGCAATTTGGAAGATTTAAAAATTTGATTGGTAGTGTTGCTGGTCAGTGAGGAGAAGACTAGTCAGATCAGTTGTGTGCCACCGGTCTAACCGGTTGGTGCAGCGGTTTGATCGCTCGAGGGTTAACGGTCTGACCGGCTGAAGACTGTCTATATGTGGACTTTCGGTTAAAATTCATATTTGTGAATTTTGAGTTAAAGAAGGGTTTTTGGTGAGTATAGCAGTGGTTTTATGTTGCATGAGCTATGTTATAGCTAACGTGGGTCAGGTGTGAAGAATTTATACCTAAAAATGATTACTTTGTCTTTGGATGTGCAGGGTCACTTGAAATCAACCATAGTCAAACGACGAAGATCGGAGCTAAGTCATAGTGGAGTTGAGGCTTGGAATGATCGAGGATGCTAGATGAGATGGTGAGCTTAAGCATGGCACGAGAAAAGCAAAAAATATTGAAGGCGAGCTCGAATAGCAGGATGGTACCATGAGACTTGGACTATCCAAGTGAGCTGTGGTTCGGCGAAACTAGTACGGGAGAGACTTAATAACGCGTGACAAGTTAATGATACATCTATACGTGGCAAGCATGGCAATTGCTTGCAATGGATGGTGATGACCGGGTCAACGAGGGGTATTTTGGTAGTTTGGCCAAAATTTCGGAAATCACTTTGGATAAAAAACGCGGCATGTTGGCGACGCATTGGAGAGTAGTTTAGGTTAAGGTGGAGCTAGTTTGATCGAGACGGATTATGGCAAAAGACTTAATAGATTCAGGTTTATGCGTTTTGAAAAACGCACATAAGTAACATGTGTGTGTTAAAACCCGTGTAGGGTTAACAGGTTTTCTCCCATTATGCTAAACGGATAGTATCCACTAAACGATAGATATGGCTAGTTAGCCCTTCTATAAAATGGGTTAGGATGGAGACATATGGTTAACCATCCGACCAACCTCTCTTGTGCTTTGACGTTTTAGAGTTAGGATTTTGAGTGCATGGTATGTTCTTTGTCCTTCAAGGTGAAGTGGCTATAAAACTATCCCTCTCAAGCAAGCAATACATCAATCTTTGATGATTTCTATGTCTATTTCTTGTTTTGATTGATTTGCACATGTTTCGGTTAGTTTTGATCTCTCTTTTTTTCTCCTCTTAATCTTGTTATGCCAAGAACATGTCTGAGATGAAGATAACCTCTAGAGATCAATCTCCTATCATCTAAACACTTTGAGAGCAAGCTCATAAAGAAACCTAATTTTGCTTGATTTTGGTCTCATCGGGTGATTTTTTTATTTAAAGGGTTTTTAGGTCATATTCTTCGGTGTTCTAGCCTGCTATAACATGTGGGAATATATCTAGAGCCTTCTTGACCGTCATCTACTCAGAGCAAGTTGTATTCACTATTTGGGGTTTTTAGCTCGGTTTTGGTGCAACCTTCCAACAAACTGAAAAAGGTCTCAACTTTGGTCATAATTTTTATGATTGTTTGTTAGAATAGGTTCACAATAATCTAGTGAAGATCTGTGCAAAATTTTATGTCATTTGGATCTACGGATCAAAATTCCTCTCGATTTTCGGATTTGAAAACGGGCTGAAAAGACTATTCATTGCCCTGATTTTACTGTATCAGCGGTCAGATCACCTGGGCCGATCAGACCGCTGTTTGGAGGCCAGTCATACTGTCAAGAAGGGTTAGATTTCAAATTTTGTTCATTAACTAGTTTGTTTGATTTTTAGATAAGAATTCTGTGTTTACACCTCTGTGGTGTCTGAGGATAGAATCTTAAATACTTGAAGAAAAATTTTGAGTTAGTATCGTTCACTCCTCTCTATTGCTATATTAGATCTTTCACATGTATACGAACGATGCTGTGATGTTGATCTTCTAAGTGAAGTGGACAACCACCAGAAATGATTCGATTGATCAATGGGTGCCTTGTTCCGAGGAAATGATACAGGACGAATCATAAAAGAATGTACGCATCAGTACGCGCGTACGAATACGATGTTAGAATATATAGATCACATCGCATACATGATAGGTACCCTTTCGCAGCTTGTGTATAAAGTAGACAAATTTACTTTTACACTTTTGAATCGATCGAAGGGCCAAACACACGGACTGTTCATGGTAAAAAGTAGAAATGACAGATTAGCAGGTAGCAGGAACTCGACAAAGCAAACATATGATATATGGTCATTGGCGACGCACATAATTCGGTCCTACCAAAGCCAACTTTATCAGGGATGAGATGGTTAGGTACGTAGTTTTTTACCTACCCACACATCCTATCGTTCTTTAGTGGTTTCTTACAAGCTCATGCATGCATACCAAGCCAAAAAAAGGCCTCAGAAGAAGTTATCCCTCGTGACAGAGCATAAGACGAACCGTTTGATCTCAAAGAGGAGGCATGTAGGGCTCGCCGTTGCATCTTCCTTCTTCCTACTGTCATGTTCTCTGAACTCTTCGTACTAGCTCATCCACAACGAGAAGAAGAAACTAGCTATCTTATCTTAGCTAGCTAGGCACAAACTAGAACAAAAGATGCACCTTAACAGGACCAGTTTGTTAAAGGGTGTGATGCTAGCTGCACATGCATGGAGCCATGGACGTCAAGTGAGGCCCGTGACCTCTCTCGATCGATCCATATCCATGAGTTCCTGTTTGCAAAAAACCTTTTTTTTTTCTTGATTTGTTTGGATCTCTTTCGTTTTCATGGATCCTTTGGTCGAGACCACTGGCTCTAGCTAGCTCACACAATGCGTTTCAACAGGGCCTTTTTACATTAATTACGGGCGATCCATGACAAACAAGTCGGGATATGCAAGCCGATATAGTCGACACGTACATGTCGTACCAATCCAAGCTCAGATTATCTCTTCTAGTTCGAGGCCCACACACACCATCTCTCTCTGCCACTAGCACATACGGACGCACGCCTATGTCATCTATCAGTTTGATAGATGCAGTTGTACATATCAATATGGTCTCCAATTAGACCTGGGATTATTTGTCCCTGCAGATCTATGTTACTTCCATTTGTTTCAACAATTTGAAAGCACATCGTATCTTAACCACATCGATGATACACTAGTTGAACCGTTGACCATCGTTCCTCAGTAGATGTCATTATAGCATTTTTCATTCTAACCAAGGCATGTATACTACAAAAGACCATATTACCTATCTTTATTAGCTCACTTACTGATCATGGATGACGTGTGTGCTCTAGTATATAGTAGTGAATAACCTTGGGAATAATGAATATAAGGGGTGTGCAAAGGAAAAGGTGGTAAAAATTTGCCTCAAAATTGTAGAACAATATGTATGAAACAAAACCGATTTTGCTAGATTCAAAGTTTGAGTTGAATTATTGTTTTTCTTTTGCTTTCTTGTTTCCTTAGGCTATTCCTCACCAATCTCCAACCAGCGCAGCCCTCAGTGAGTTGCCTTGGCGACGTGGAGGTGGAGCTTGCGCGATCATCGTTCCCGTCCGACAAACCGTCGCCTCCACTCGCCGCTTGTCGCTAGCGCTTGCTCGCGTCTTCTTGCGCCAGCGCGCCCTGGCAGCTCTCCCCCGCCTGCCAGCAGATGTACCACCCCCATTAAAGCCCTGTAGCGGTGTCGGGCGTCGCCGATGGCCACCACCGCTCCCGAGCTTGACTTGGCCGCCGCCCCGATTCTTCTTCGCCACCAGCTCCCGCGAATTTCTCCCGCAGCTACGAGTCTCGCCAGCTTGCCCCACCCACTGTAGCCGCGGAGATGCGCCTAAGCCACCGCCCCCTCGGTGAACTCTGCACCATGGCCGCCAAAAATATCGCTCCATCTCTCTCCGTGCAAACCGACGTCACCGCCTATTTAAGCACACCCGAGCTCTCCAGAGACACTCGCGACCACCCAAGCCCACCAAACCCTGTGGCTCCTCTCTTCCCTCCCAAGTCGGGTAATTGCCGAAATCCCTTTGTGAGCCCTAGAGTAATGTCGTATCCGAGCCACCATTTCCCAATTAGCTTTGCTCAGTAGCACCACCATGATCCTAGAATCAAACTCCAAGTACTAATTTTAGCTCTCGGCCTCTCTTCTTCCTCAGTACGATGACTCCCCGCCACGCCAACCTCACCACGGCCAGCCCAACCTAAGCCTCTCGAGCTCAAACCGATACTTCCCGACGCCTTCCCGAAACCCAGAGATGCTCTAGAACCAACCCAATTGCCCTAGGAAACCACCCATTCATCCGCAAATTCAAATTTACCGCAAGAAAAGAGGAGCTCGCCGCGGTGAGTGTCCTCTTCATTGGCCTTCCAACCACCTAAAACGGAGTCCCTTAGCCCGCTGAACCCACCCCTACCTTCGGAAACCGTCGCCTACCACTCGGTTGCTGCCGCCTTGCTCCCCTGTTTTGGTGTGCGCGCGCAGCCAAGTGGAGAAGATGAACAGTGCGTGCACGCACTGTTCATCCGATCGGGCCGATCGGTTTCGGTTGGACCGAACCGAGCCCCGCGCCGCTCCACCCGACCCACCGCACCGATCCGACCGAACCCACTGAGTTGACCCGACCGAGCCGTCCGCCCGAGCCCAAGGAATAGTAACCGAGCCCGATGAATAGTGTCCAGGCCCGTGAACAAGAAACCCTAAAGCTTGTTTGTACTCGCTTGAACCGGTTCGATCCCACGAGTCCATTTCCGAGGTCCATATCCCCATACAAAGCCTCTACAAACCGAAACCTTGTATTTGTACTTTCATTTGAATTCATTTTATGTTTTTCGTCCAATTTCAGTTCTTTTGAAAGCGGACCTAATTGTTTACTTGTTTTGCGCTAGTCACCGACGCTGCGAACCGACGACACAGAAGAGGAGACGACGGTCCCAAGACAAGATTCTCACGACTACGAATTAATTGAAGTGTCGGAACCGCAAGGCAAGTTGCACATAACCTTGAACATATTGATCCTATTCACATGAAGTATTTACTTACTCGTATTTTCATTAAGTTATTTCATGTTGTTATTTTATATACAAGCAATATTTGAAATGACTTGATAATAGCTATAACCTACCACTTGAAAAGCCCCATTTAATTTGATGAACCTTTCACCTTGATAAAACTTAGTCGCGCATAATATTACATTATTAGTATATCAACGTGGTGTATTAATCATGCTATATACTATTAAGTGTTAGATTAAAATTTTTGAAAGTTTGAAACTAGGATAAGTGAGGGTCGCAGAGGCGGACCCAAAGATCTTATCCGATGGTGGAGGCCGGTAGTGGATCGGTGGCGACGGATGTACCAAATTGGGTTTGTGCTAGTGGTCGCTCAAGAAAATGTAAGGACTAGATCCTTGTGCCGAGTGAATGACATAGTAAACGCCCAACCACAAGCGCTGACTGGTCAAACTGGACTAATATCTACTTAATTTCTTTTGAACCTCTCGCAATTAAAAAGGGGGAGTCGAGGTGAGTTCGTATGGGAGGTGGTTAACCATACAATCAGTAGGATCACGACGAGTCGGATGCAATCCGTGGGGTTATCCGAGTCTGTCGGGATTTAAAACCTACAGCGGAGGCTATATAAAGAATTGTGTAGTGAACGTTCTTGTTTTCTTAACTCATCATGGAGTTTTGAAATCTTGTGGGTAAAGCAGGCAGCTTTGCAAAGCGATTATAATAGTATTCGAGCACGCCGTGCTTCCTGCTAATGAAGCTATGTCGAGTGGGTGAATCCGTTAACAAGGCATAAGTAGTTTTGATGAGAGTTCAGATCATTAATTAAATAATCAAGTTTGGAAAACCCCTTAAAGTTTAAAAGAAGCTCTTTTAAAAGCTTTTGATTGTTTATAAACTAAAGTGCATCCACATAAAATATTGAACTCGTCACCACTCCTATTTGTTACGCCATGCATGTAGTTATGGTTAATTTCATGCAACTTGTTGAGTACGGTGGTTGTACTCATACTTGCTACAAATAATCGGACTCAAAGATATCTTGAAGAAGCCGGAGAAGATGGTGAAGTGGTATTTTATGAAGTCGACGGCGTGGAATTAGGGTCGTTCTTCTCGCCAGCGTGCTCGTGGCTCCTTTGTGTAATGTATATAAAGGCCGAGGCCTGTCAGAGTACTCGCTTCTAGCCACTATATTGCAATAAAGTCGCTTTTGTTCTTAAGCTTGCATCAGCAATGTTACACACTCGTTGGATTTACTTGCGCTGAACAGTCCGGCAATCGCGATGTTTTCATAATACTCCGGAAATGGGGTGTTACAGAGTGGTATCGAGCTCGCTTGCTTGACCGCTGGATGACCCTAAGTGTGTTAAGGTCGATTCAAAACTATTTTACTATTAAAAATGAGTTATAAAATATCAATCATGTTCTTATATAAATTCTTCTTGCCTACCTTGTCCTTTAATCTTATTTTGGAAAGTTAAGTTTGGCTTTCTAATATCGCTTGTAGTACTCTGCCTAAATTCAAATTTTGTCGTGGTCGATGCAACGTGCGTGTCTACCCCAATCCGTAAGTCTTGCTTGGGTGGGCCGCTCTTTTGTGGCGTATGCGAAGCACCTCTATGCGCAGAGCAAAGAAAGGTCCGGTTGTCTTTACAAGAGCATTGATGGTGCATGGTCGTCAGATGATTGGAAGGCCCGGTATGTTTGGAGCCCTACCTCTCAAAGCGACGTCCGACGGAAGTTTATACCACCGTCATAAGGAGTCGACGCCATCCAAGATGCAAGAAAGAAAGCGTGAAGTACCTTCGTCGATATTATGATGAGGAGTTCGACGAGTCCCGCTTTCACCTCATTCCTCAGATAATGAAGACGGACTGGTACTCTACTACCAAATCCGACCTAGAGGATGATCCTGTGATGAGGAGGTCGCGTCGACCGTAGCTTGCCAGAGAACATGTATGCACGAATGACCGAGGAGAACCGTAAGATGCACCTTCACTCTATTCGCTCGACAGAGGTTTGGCTTTTGAAGAAGACCGCTCAAAGACTATCGCAGAAGGCTAGAGATGAAGCCTCCGTGTGTGATGAGACGTCGGTGGCCCCGCAAAGACCTTTAAGGAGTCCGCAGGATGACGGCACCTCAAGGCCGCCTTGCCTTGAAGGACCCTCGCCTCGCGCCCGAACAGCCTAAAGTCGTTATTGCTGAACCGAAAGGCAAGGAACCAATAGAGGACGAGGAAGAAGAACCAGAGGAAGAAGAGTGGTGTTCCTCAGGCGGATCCTCTCCAGTAGATCAGAGGGTCTAGCGTGTGCCGGATGCGCTAGAGTAGTTGGACCTTTTGTAGTAGCAAAGTTTGGTTTGGTGGAACGAGTTGTGGTATGAACTTTGTAGAATAGTATGTACCCAACTTGTATGTGAAATGAATAAAGACTACTTTGCCTACTTGATAATTTGTTTGTTATTACTATCTCTAAGTTCACTTTTTCAACTTTCTATCTTTTTATTTCAATCTAGAATTCTTAGCTACTTCGCCCAAATCTTATCTTAGTTCTAATTTCTTACTTATCTATCTGACCTTCTTAAAAACTCGCTGCAGAGCTGAATTCTCAATTTCATTGAGAAGCTTAAGATGGCAGACACAGGAGAAGGATCTCACCAAGCAGTGACTCGTCAGGAAATGCACCGCAACCGAATTTGGTGACATTTTAGCAAAGATGGAAGAAAAGCAGACATCAAGTCGAACTAAATCAAGCTCAGATGATGGAACAACATTCAAAACTGTTGGAAATGATTGCAATGAGAAGTGAAGGAAGTGGCCACCGCAACGCTGCTCAATTTACAAAGACCACCGGTCTAAGTGGGCGACTTTGTAAGACCCGACTTCAAGATTTTCTTCTTCACCCGACCCGATGGTGGCGTAAGATTGGTTGTGGATATCGAGAGAAAGTTAAACACGGTCCAGTGCAATGATAAAGAAAAGATACTCTACGCCTCGCATCAGTTACAAGGTCCAGCAGCAGCCTGGTGGATGAACTATCAAACAATGCTTGAGAATCGAGAAATAACTTGGAAGGAGTTTGAGGAATCTTTTCGACAAACACATGTACCCATCGGTGTGATGGAAGCTAAGCGCCGAGAGTTTCTCGCACAGCAAGGACACCGCCGACATGAATACCTTCATCAGTTTAACACATTAGCCCGTTATGCTCCTGACGATGTAAAGACTGAAGAGAAGAAAATGGAGCGATTCAAGGAAGGATTAAAGATAGCTCTGAAACATCATATATCAGCTATGGATTTTAAGGATTTACCTTCAATGGTAAATAAGCTCATCATGTTAGAAGAGACACAAAGACAGTTGGAAGAAGCACAGAAAAGAAAAATAGTACATGTAGCGCCCTCACAGGAGGCACCACGGAAGCGGATGTTCATATCACCGCAGTCCAAGGGACAGCGAGGGAAGAAATTTATTTTTAAGCCAAAACCACAGTACAAGACTGGTCAAGGTTCCACGGCTTCTCAGCAGAATGTTAAAGTTTCTACTTTAAAGTGTTTTAAGTGTGGAGGTAACCACCTACAAAGGCAATGTCCTCAGTTGAATATAGTTTGCTATCACTGCGGCCAAACCGGCCACTACAAGAATCAGTGTCCGCGAGGAGGATTACCGTCAGACGCCGCCAAAGCTCAAGTTCAAACTTCAGCTGCACCGCGCAAGATATAGCAAAGCAAAGCAGAGGAAGGGCGAACCGTCGTTTATAGTTAAGCCAGCAGCTACACAGAGTACAATAACAACATCAACGGCAGACAAAGGAAAAGGAATCTTGAAACCGGTACAAGGAAGAATCAACCATATTTCTGCAGAAGGAGCAGCAGGAGCCAACGACGTTATCGTTGGTACGTACCTTGTAAATTTAAAACCTTGTCTGGTTTTATTTGATCCCGAGCCACGCATTCGCTTTCTTTGGCTTTTGTTATGAAAATCAATTGCCATCCTCACCTTTGCAAAAGTCCTATTCTTTCCAAACTGCTGAAATCGAGTGGAATCTCGCCTGATGCAAGGATTTGGATTTAAACATCCGAGGAGTTCAGTTCAAAGCTGATTTGTTAGTATTAGAAATGAAAGGATTGGACGTTATATTGGGAATGAATTGGTTAACTAGATATAAAGCAAATGTGAATCATGAGAACAAGCTAGTGACATTAGTAAATTTAGAAGGACAGAAGGTGGTTGTGAAGATGATTCAGATTAGTGGAAAAATTAAAAGCAAGTGTTCATAGTATAATGGTAGAAGAAGGAGCCACTCAAGTACCGATAATTCAGAGTATCCGGATGTCTTTCCGAAAGAATTACCCTAAGACCGCTCGATAGACCTATTGAGCTTGTCATTGAATTAGTGCCGTGGACCAAACCAGTCACTAAGCGCCAGATTTGATGTCCGCTCAAGAACTGAAAGAACTTAAGAAGCGTATGGATGAATTATTGGAAAAAGAGTTTATACTGACCTAGTGTGTCACCTTGGTCACTCGGTGTTATTTGCTAAAAAGAAAGATGGAAGTCAAAGGATGTGTATTGATTATCGAGGATCGAATGTCAGAATAATTAAAAATAAATATCCATTGCCAAGGATAGATGATTTATTTGACCAACTCAAAGGAGCCAAGGTATTCTCGAAAATCGATTTACGATCGGTTATCACCACTTAAGATTCGAGAGCAGACCGTGAAAAGACAAAGATTCACCACACGATATGGATTATTTGAGTTTACAATGGTACCTTTGGTCCGACGAATGCCCCTGCATACTTTATGAACCTGATGAACATGGTATATATGGAGCAGCTAGATCACTTTGTGATAGTGTTTATTGATGATATATTGATATATTCCAAGACAGAAGAGGAGCATTGTCAGCATCTTCATATTGCTTTAAGTAAATTAAGAGAACATCAGCTATATGCAAAATTTTCTAAATGTGAATTTTGGATGAAGGAAGTTGCATTTCTTGGTCATATTATCACAAGAGAAGGAGTAAAGGTAGACCTAAAAGTCAAAGCAAGAATGGAATGGAAGGCACCAACAACAAAGATCGGAAATTCAAGCTTTTGGGATTAGCGTGTTATTATCGCAGATTTATAGAAGAGTTTTCAAAGATATCCAGACCGCTCACTCAATTATTGAAGAAAGATATACCATTCCAGTGGACCGATAAATGTGAAGGGAACTTTCAGGAATTGAAGACCAGATTAACTACAGCGCCAGTTCTGATATTGCCTAATCCTGAGAAAGATTTTCAGATTTATTGTGATGCCTCAAAACAAGGACTAGGCTGTGTACTGATGCAGGAAGGTAAAGTGGTAGCTTATGCATCGAGACGAGCCATACCACATGAGAATAATTATCCAACACATGATTTGGAATTGGCAGCAGTAGTGCATGCATTGAAGATTTGGAGACATTATTTATTGGGGAACCATTGTGAAATTTTCTCTGATCATAAGAGTCTGAAGTATATATTCACTCAGCCAGACCTGAATCTCCGACAACGACGATGGTTAGAACTAATCAAGGATTACGATCTTGATTTGCTATATCATCCTGGTAAAGCAAACGTAGTCGCAGATGCATTAAGCAGAAAGAAGTATCATAATATAGTCTCGATTATGGAATGCTCTACATCATTGCATGAGGAAATGCAACGGTTAAACCTAAATATTGTTGAGCAAGGCTATATAGCAAAGATTGGAACTTCAAACAAGATTAACCAATGATCAAAACAAAGACAGATAACGACGAAGAAATACAACATTTCGTTAAGAGAAGTCGAAGGAATTCAATTGAGTTTACTATAGATGAGCAAGGAATTTTGAAGTTCGTAAATCGCTATTGTGTACCGATAATAAAGAGTTAAAAGATTTGATACTGCGAGAAGCTCATTCGTCTCAGCTCTCTATTCACCCAGGAAGCACCAAGATGTATCAGGACTTAAAGAAAAGATACTCGTGGAGTAAGATGAAAAGAGAAATAGCAGAATATATTGGCCGTTGTGACACCTGTCAGAAAATAAAGATCGATCATCGGAAACCTTCAGATTATTAAACCTCCGCCAATCCTGAATGGAAATGGGATGATATCGGTATGGACTTTATTACGGATTTCCTAAAAGTCGAGAGGGTTACGATGCTATTTGGGTGATCGTAGACCGGCTTACAAAGGTAGCACATTTTATACCGATTAAGCAGACTTATGGTAAAAATAAATTGGCAGAGTTATATCTAACAAGAATAGTAGTATTGCATGGAGTACCAAAAAGGATTGTATCTCGATGAGGAGCACAGCTCACATCCAACTCGAAGAAATTACATGAAGCTATGGGAACTGATTTAACTTTCAAAGACAACAGATCACCCATGCATCGACGGATGCATGTAACGAGTAAACCAGATTTTAGAGGACATGCTAAGAGCATGTGCATTAGTATATGGAGCAGCATGGGATACATGCCTACCATTTGCTGAATTCTCCTATAATAACAGTTATCAGTCTAGTATCAAGATGGCACCATTTGAAGCACTATATGGAAGAGAATGCAGGACACCGTTGAACTGGACTGAGACCGGAGAACGACAATTCCTTGGACCCCAAGTTGTACACGATGCAGAAGCCCATGTCAGGATTATTCGAGACAACATGAAGATTGCCCAGAATCGACAAAAGAGTTATGCTGATAATCGTCGAAAGGACTTGAACTTTGAAATCGGAGATCTGGTATATCTTAAAGTTACACCATTCAAGTCTATAAAGAGGTTTCAAGTTAAAGGAAAATTAGCTCGAGATATATTGGTCCGCTTGAGATCCTCGGCGAACCTGAGAAGTAGCGTATAAGTTACAATTGACACCGAACCTAGCCAGAGTACACAATGTTTTTCATATATCTCAATTGCGGAAGTGTCTACGTCACTCTACAGAGCAAGTACCAGTTGATGATATAGATCTACGAGACGACCTATCCTATGAAGAGGAGCCGTTTCAAATAATAGAAACTACGGAGAGACAGCTGAGAAATAAGAATATCAGATTACATAAGGTTCAGTGGAGAAATCACACAGCAGATGAAGCGACCTGGGAAAAGGAATCAGATTTACAGCGAGAATTTCCCAACCTACTTCTCGGCTCGAGTTGATCTCGAGGACGAGATCCTTTTAAGGAGGGTAGGTTGAAACAAAATCGATTTTGCTAGATTCAAAGTTTGAGTTGAATTATTGTTTTTCTTTTGCTTTCTTGTTTCCTTAGGCTATTCCTCACCAATCTCCAACCAGCGCAGCCCTCAGTAGTTGCCTTGGCAACGTGGAGGGTGGAGCTTGCGCGATCATCGCTCCCGTCCGACAAACCGTCGCCTCCACTCGCCCGCTTGTCGCTAGCGCTTGCTCGCGTCTTCTTGCGCGCAGCGCTCGGCAGCTCTCCCCGCCGCCGGCAGATGTACCACCCCATTAAAGCCTCAGAGCGGTGTCGGCGTCGCCGATGGCCACCACCGCTCCCGAAGCTTGACTTGCCGCCGCCCGATTCTTCTTCGCCACCGGGCTCCCGCGAATTCTCCCGCAGCCTACGAGTCTCGCCAGCTTGCCCCACCCACCGTAGCCGCGAGATGCGCCTAAGCCACCTGCCCCTCGGTGAACTCTGCACCATGGCCGCCAAAAATATCGCTCCATCTCTCTCCGTGCAAACCGACGCCACCGCCTATTTAAGCACACCCGAGCTCTCCAAGAGACACTCGCGACCACCCGAAGCCCACTGAAACCCTGTGGCTCCTCTCTTCCCTCCCAAGTCCTGTAATTGCCGAAATCCCTTTGTGAGCCCTAGAGTAATGTCGTATCCGAGCCACCATTTCCCAATTAGCTTTGCTGTAGCACCACCATGATCCTAGAATCAAACTCCAAGTACTAATTTTAGCTCTCGGCCTCTCTTCTTCCCAGTGTACGATGACCTCCCGCCGCGCCCAACCTCACCACGGCCAGCCCAACCTAAGCCTCTCGAGCTCAAACCGATACTTCCCGACGCCTCCCGAAACCCGAGATGCTCTAGAACCAACCCAATTGCCCTAGGAAACCACCCATTCATCCGCAAATTCAAATTTACCGCAAGAAAAGAGGAGCTCGCCGCCGTGAGTGTCCTCTTCATTGGCCTTCCAACCACCTAAAACGGAGTCCCTTAGCCCGATGAACCCACCCCTACCTTCGAAACCGTCGCCTACCACTCGGTTGCCGCCGCCTTGCTCCCTGTTTTGGTGTGCGCGCACCAAGTGGAGAAGATGAACAGTGCGTGCACGCACTGTTCATCCGATCGGGCCGATCGGTTTCGGTTGGACCGAACCGAGCCCCCGCGCCCGTTCCACCCGACCCAGTCGCACCGGATCCGACCGAACCCAGCTGAGTTGACCCGATCGAGCCGTCTGGCCCGAGCCCAAGGAATAGTAACCGAGCCCGATGAATAGTGTCCGACCCGCCCGTGAACAAGAAACCCTAAAAGCTTGTTTGTACTCGTTTGAACCGGTTCGATCCCACGAGTCCATTTCCGAGGTCCATATCCCCATACAAAGCCTCTACAAACCAGAAACCTTGTATTTGTACTTTCATTTGAATTCATTTTATGTTTTTCGATCCAATTTCAGTTCTTTTGAAAGCGGACCTAATTGTTTACTTGTTTTGCGCTAGTCACCGACGTTGCCGAACCGACGACACAGGAAGAGGAGACGACGGTCCCAAAGACAAGATTCTCACGACTACGAATTAATTGAAGTGTCGGAACCGCAAGGCAAGTTGCACATAACCTTGAACATATTGATCCTATTCACATGAAGTATTTACTTACTCGTATTTTCATTAAGTTATTTCATGTTGTTATTTTATATACAAGCAATATTTGAAATGACTTGATAATAGCTATAACCTACCACTTGAAAAGCCCCATTTAATTTGATGAACCTTTCACCTTGATAAAACTTAGTCGCGTACAATATTACATTATTAGTATATCACTGTGGTGTATTAATCATGCTATATACTATTAAGTGTTAGATTAAAATTTTTGGAAAGTTTGAAACTAGGATAAGTGAGGGTCGCAGAGGCGGACCCGAAGATCTTATCCGATGGTGGAGGCTGGTAGTGGATCGGTGGCAGTACGGATGTACTGAAATTGGGTTTGTGCTAGTGGTCGCCTCAAGAAAATGTAAGGACTAGATCCTTGTGCCGAGTGAATGACATAGTAAACGCCAACCACAAGCGTTGACTGGTCAAACCTGGACTAATATCTACTTAATTTCTTTTGAACCTCTGCAATTAAAAAGGGGGAGTCAGAGGGTGAGTTCGTATGGGAGGTGGTTAACCATACAACTGTAGGACCGCGACGAGTCGGATGCAATCCGTGGGGTTATCCGAGCCTGTCGGGATTTAAAACCTACAGGGCAGAGGCTATATAAAGAATTGTGTAGTGAACGTTCTTGTTTTCTTAACTCTGTCGCGGGAGTTTTGAAATCTTGTGGGTAAAGCAGGGCAGCTTTGCAAAGCGATTATAATAGTATTCGAGTACGCCGTGCTTCCGGTTAATGAAGCTATGTCGAGTGGGTGAATCCGTTAACAAGGCATAAGTAGTTTTGATGAGAGTTCAGTATCATTAATTAAATAATCAAGTTTGGAAAACCCCCTTAAAGTTTAAAAGAAGCTCTTTTAAAAAGCTTTTGATTGTTTATAAACTAAAGTGCATCCACATAAAATATTGAACCTGTCACCACTCCTATTTGTTACGTCATGCATGTAGTTATGGTTAATTTCCGTGCAACTTGTTGAGTACGGTGGTTGTACTCATACTTGCTACAAATAATCAGACTCAGCATATCTTGAAGAAGCTGGAGAAGATGGTGAAGTGGTATTTTATGAAGTCGACGGCGTGGAATTAGGTCGTTCTCTGCCAGCGTGCTCGTGGCTCCTTTGTGTAATGTATATAAAGGCCGAGGCTAAGTCAGTAGTACGGCTTCTAGCCACTATATTGCAATAAAACTGGCTTTTGTTCTTAAGCTTGCATCAGCAATGTTACACACTCGCTGGATTTACTCGCAGTTGAACAGTCCTGGGCAACTGCGATGTTTTCATAATACTCCCGGAAATGGGGGTGTTACAATGTACTCCTATTTAGAAATAAAATTTGATGAAAACTAGAATGATATGTGTTTGAGAACGGAGGAGGGAGTAGAAGATAGCTTCCTAACCAGTGCACGCGCTAATTTCTTTGTGATTTTGGTAAAACAAAAAAAAATCCTCACAAAAATGTTGACAGGTGGCATTCTAATTTCTATGTGAAGTTCGTTGCTGGTGTGAACTGAGAAGCAGCAGGAAGAATTTACCAGAGGAAGTCCACAATGAGACGATGAATCTCCTCTGCGTGTTAAATTTACTGCTGGAAAAACAACGAGACCTCGGCATCATTGGGCTAATTTTCCAAATGAAAATGACTTGATTTGTTTTGACTAAACAAAGAAACAAGAAGCATTCACATGAAAAGATGCTGCTATAGATAGGAGGCCATTAGATTAGACACAAGGCCTTTCTAGTAGGCCCTCGATTAGTCTCCTTTCGTGACATTATTAATTATTTCATCCAACTTTTCTGTGCACGTCAACAATCAGATGACTGTTCTAGTACTTCTTTCTTTTGTGTTATTTTTCTCAATTATTTAACGAAGATTGTGGTGTATTTGTCATTTACTCATTTTCC
Organism: Melocanna baccifera; assembly: GCA_036346265.1. NCBI lineage: Eukaryota > Viridiplantae > Streptophyta > Magnoliopsida > Poales > Poaceae > Melocanna > Melocanna baccifera. Next base: position 9,981,814 of record CM070678.1, read on the forward strand.
TTTCTTTTCTGTTGGGAAAAAATGCTAGTGGAGAAAAAAAAATCTATCTAGTAGCAAATAACAAGTCGAAATTCGATGGCGACAACCACCGATCTTGCCGAGCTTAATTTGCGTAGGGGCTTCTCATATATCTCCAATTCTCGGCCACTTTTTCAGAGAAATATCTCCACATATGCAATTCGATCGACTTGTGGATTTCGACCAATTCAAGATTTCTAGGCCGGCTGCGTGATATATATTGTGAACAGCACATATACGCTTTCTACGATGAGGACAAAAATGTGTTTTCTAGATGAACGCTGCAACATTTTCTGACTTCTGGCTCTGCATGCTGCCTGCAAGCCACAATGCATTAAGAGCGTTTCAACTTTCACACGGTAAATTTAACCAAAAGCTAGCGTGTGTCGGAGAGATTAACTGTTTTGCATCCTTTGTTCTTTATGAAATAATAACTATACGACTAGCAAACTGATTTATATGAGTGATAATAATCTCTAGCCCGCTGATCATCACCCATCTCTAACAGCAGACATGCATATACATGCCAACCAAATTCATTCATATGATGACAACTTCTGCAGGGTTCACGCATTTAAAGAAGCCCGGCCGTTAGCTACGCGCACCATGTCACGAACCGGAGCCCTACCTGAGAGATTCCCTGATAGCCCGACAGTGTCTGTGCTCTGTACACACGTAGGGGAAGGGGGCCTCGATTTCAATTATGCTGCCACTAGCTCCTCGTGAAACAAGAAACAAGATGAACAAATCTGACGTTCTTATCGTCAGTAATTCTCTGAGAGCATGCATTGCATCTCACTGCAGAAGTAAGCAATCAATGGAGACATGTACTTGCGTATGCTAGCCCTGCTTCAATCAAACGAAATATCCTGCAGATTGATCATGAATGCATGCGTTCGATCATCTGGACCTCACACTCAGATCTGATCCAAGCGACCAAGTCTGACACACTTGTACGTACAGAACGATCGATCGATCATTGGGACAGTCACGTGAGCTTGTTTCGTTCTGACATACATATACATACATACACACACACACACACACCCGCTGATATAATGTCAGACTGTCGATCGGCACAGTTGAATGGAACTAGTACTGCATATATGCTGTTCCTTCTCTGCGCACGTACGTCTAAGCGTATGTGTGTGTACGCATTGTTGATTTGTTGGACTGGACCACGCATACGCATACGTCCTGTATGTACAACTGTACGTATACGCTCAATTGTGTCCAGCAAAGTCAATATATCGTAGTAGTGTTGGAATTATACGTCGGTATGTACTGTTCTTCTCGACGGACGTGATGTTCCTGACAAGTCAATGCATAATGCAGTGCTTTGCTACAAATCAAGCAGCTCGTGCATGGACGCGTTCACAAGATGGTTTTCCTTTTTTGTTTTATTGGGGACTTTGATCATGGCATGAGAAGTTAGTAGTTATCTAATAGATCAGCCGTGTGATGAGGAGTTACTTGCGGACACTGGATGCTAGCTTATATCAGTCTGAATTTTGTTTCTCCAGGCCTTGTGAGTATATGTTGATCTTGCTAGTAGAAGAAACCTAACTTATGGAACATTTTCTACGAAGTATAATCTCTATAGGTGCGCAAAGGGATGAGTAGAAATTAACCACTTCGTAGATACAATTTTATTGTAAAATATTCTGCCAACCACTACTACAGAAAACCTAATACTAGACGGTAAATCACATACGATTTTGTGAAACTGTCTGTGATGTACAATATCACAGACGGTTTTAATCTGAAAACCGTCTGTGCTGCTGAAGGATTATCACATACAGTTCTTACAAATGAACCGTCTGTGATAGTGGACTATTATAGACGATTTTTTAGCAAAATCCGTCTATGATAATCTGGACTATCACAGACTGTTTTTCAGAAAAAACCGTCTGTGATAATCTTGTTAAATATTTATTGCGCCGCTCAGACCACATATGCATCTGTCTTCATTTCGATCCAGATCTAGCCAGTGTACAACTGGAGGCGGTAAGACTTTCAGACCATTTTATTTGCATGGTGGAAGAAGACTTATTTGGTATGAGTGCTTTGAAGGTTCATTAAGTTCTTGGTTGCCCTAGATATGGTTAGTAATGAAATTTATTTTTTGTTGCAATATCAAAATTGATTTAGCTAATTAATTTTCGGTGACTGTTATATATATACTTTGAAGATCTAGCTAATTTAGATTTAGCTAGCCTCAATGCATATGGTATATATGTAGTAATAATTAATTAAATTAATTTTAATACTAAGTTGTTATATATGTGTATAATATAGGAGCGAAACTGGATGTATACCGCAAACCGTGTGAGTGAAGAGTATATTAATGGTGTGTCTGCTTTTACAAGAGCTGTCGAGGAGGATATGCTGAATAAGGGGGTGGAATATATGTATTGTCCATGTACTGACTGCGAGAATTTAAAGATGTTTAAGAATCGAGAGCAAATTGAAGCACACTTGATTCGAAGGGGTTTCAAAAAGGGGTATACGTGTTGGACCAGTCATGGCGAAGTCAATGATATACCATCGGATGACATCGCCGGTGAAATCAATGATATGCCGCCGGATAACATCGCCGGGGAAGTCAATGATATGCCGCCGGATGATGATTGTGGTTCGAATTCGGATAGGTTACACGATGACAATTTGGATCAGATGCTTCGTGATGTAGAAGAGAACTATGATGATAGATAGTATATTAAATTCTAAGGTTTGATGGAGGACTCAGAGAAACCTTTATTCACGTGCTACAGGTCAAAGTACACGAAGTTGTCAGCTGTGCTTGAACTGTTGAAATTGAAGACAAGCAACGGTTGATCCGACAAGAGTTTCACGGCGCTGCTAGGTCTTTTTAGCGGACATGCTTCTGGAAGGAAATGAGTTGCCTAAAACCACGTATAAAGCCAAGAAAGTTCTCTGTCCATTGGGAATGCATGTACGAACGACTGTATCCTCTACCATAAAGAGTATGCAAACATGCATGTCTGTCCGGTGTGCAACGCATCCCGATACAAACGTAACAATCAATCAGATGATGATGGCGAGAAAACAAAAGTGAAGAAAGGACCTCTTACAAAGGTGGCATAGTATCTTCCTATAATTCCCCTTTTGAAGTGGTTATTTGCGAATCCAAAGGAGGTAAAACTGCTGTGATGGCACTCGGAGGAGCGCAAGAAGGATGGAATGCTGAGACACCTTACTGATTCCACCCAGTAGAGAAACATCGATAGGTGTTTTGCAGGTTTTTGGTTACAAATCGTCTGCAATATTGATATATCACAGACAGTTTTTTCTTACAAACCGTCTGCAATGATAGCTATCACAGACGGTTTTTAGTTACAAACTGTCTGTGATATTTACTCCATAAACGGTTTGAAAACCGTCTGTGATAACCTTCGATTATCACTAACCCATAAATTCAGATAGTTTAGAAAACCGTCTGTGATAACGTTATTGGACCGTCTATGATACGGTTTTCTGTAGTAGTGAACTCTAATACATAATTAGATTCGGCTTATATGGATATTACTAAGCGGGTAGTACTGCAGCTTTGTGAGTAAGCCTGTAAAGTAAAGACATTCTTTGTTTTCTAGGACTAAGTACAAACATTTTAACTTGTAGAATTTTGGAGATAATTTTTTTTGGAATGAATTGATGAGGAACTATTCAATTAAAAGTTTTACCTCACGCAGTTCATCTGAATATAATCACTAATATTGTAAATTAATCAGCCTATTTTTTTGGTCAAACCTGCAAACATAGAAAACTATTCCATCGACAAATGAATGAATCACACAGAAATTATCGTACAATCAATCGTTTCGTCAGCACATAATTATCCACTGAGTAGAGAAAATTGAGGACGTTGTGAATAATGTAGACAGAAGTGAGTTTATGTAGGATCGTAAGGGCCTTCTCACCTCAAAAACTAGCTAATGAGATGAGAGACTCCTCCATTTTTAAACTAGGTCTCTTGCTCTTCCACAACCAATGTAAGACTATTCCAACAGTTCAGATAAATCAAACAACCAAAAATCAAAATATTAGTATGAAATAATTAAAATCCAAGGGATATATATGCAACATATTGCCACTTGTCTTCAGTACAATTGTAGACTTGTACTGTACCACCCCTACTTCAACTGAATCCATAGCTACCACTTTAGCTGTACTGAATCCTCTTGATGGCAAACTCGAATGGTTGCAGAGATATATGCCGCAAAAACTAGTACCATTAGCAATCTAGATTGCCAGCGTCCAAAGAGATCAACAGAAGATAAATTCTCCATATTAGTTTGCATGCACACAGTTAAGCCTAACTCGCAAGAACTTGTTAAGAAAAATGCGCAAGAACTTCAGAGTAAACAGGACACTCGTTTCCCTTCAAAAACAAAAGGGGACATTAGTGTTAGATTGATCTCCACCGATTAGCCCAACAGCTAATCGGGCCTTGACCGCGCTCGATCGGGGCGCCCACCATATCAAGGCCGGTGGGCCCTGTCGCGCCGCGCGCAATATAAAGAGGGGTGGAGGGCGGCACGTCTCACGACGTTATGCACGAGCCGCAACTCCACCCAACAAACCCTAACCGACCGGAGGGAGCGCAGCGAGCGACGGAAGCACCACCGCCGCCACCGCCGCCGACCGCCGCCGCCGCCACCGTCGCCGACCGCCGCCGCCACCGCCTTCTTCCCGACCGCCGCGCCGTGCGCAGACCTCACCAACGAACCAGCGATGGCCGGATCCTCCTCCAACGCGACAGACGGTTAGTACTCCTCCTCTCCCTCTCCTCTCGATCCAAACCAAGAACCGGGACAAAAGACTCAACAAGAAGAAGAAGCATGTACAACAATGGTATCGAGCGGGCAAAGAAGTCTCGGATCGAAGATCGGAAAAAGCAAACAAAAAAATTATTGCTCGTGCTCGCACCGCCATGCGGCTCGCGGCGCGGCCGCCTAAGCCGCCGCCACGGCGCGCGCCGCCTCCGCCGCCGCCGCGCGCCGAAGCGGCGCCACGCGCCGGGCACGCCGCTGGAGCCGTCCGCGCGCGACCGGCACGGCCGCGGCTGGCTGAGCTCGCGCAGCAGCCCGCACGCGCCGAAGCCGGCCCGCCTGCGCAGCTCGCGTCGCGCTGATCCGATCCGATCGCGGCCGCGCGGCTGGCGCTAAGCGCTCGCTCGCCGCGCGAGGCCCGCCGGCCGGCCGAGCGCCGCCAGCGAGGCCCTCGCGCGCTTGCCGCCGCAAGCAGCCGCCGGCCGTCCTCGCCGGCGGCGGCCGTGGCGCGAGCACGCCGCCGCCAGCGCTTGCCGCGCGCGCGCGCGCGCCCAGCGAGCAGCGGCCGGCGCCGGCCGTCGCTGCGCCAAAGCCGCAGCTCTCGCCGTGCCGCCGCCCCGGCATGCGCGCCCACGCGCTGGCTGCTGGAGGAGCGCCGCCGCGGCTGCTCCTTTTACTGGGTGGAGCACAGGGGACAAAATGGCTAGGTTTTATGATTTGGCCCTTTATATATGTTGGCTAAGAATGATCATGGCCGTCGATTTGATCCGACCACGCATGATTTTGGGCTATGGATGCCCTAATGGGCCCAATTTCAACATGGGCCAAAAGAGGAAATTCAACGATAATTCAAAATGAATTTTAATTGTTTTGAAGCTTTTATTGGTGCATTTAAATGAAAATTTGATTCAAATCTCAGAAAATTTTGCACCAACGTGTTAATTTTTTCAGAGATTAAAAGAGAACAAAGATATCGCTTCGAACAATGAATTGTTTACGATTTCATTGCAAAAGTTAAATGTTAATATTGATTGATTTTTCATTATTAAATTCGAACCAACGGAGAATTTAATTTGAAAAATAGAGATAATTTACAGATAATTATGATATTGTTATTTTCTGACCAACGTTGATAATAACAATATTATAATTTTAATGGATGTTTTTATGCATTATTTCTATTTCTGCCCAACGGTGATGTAGATTTAATGTATAAATGAAATTGTTTTATTTGTATGTTGTATTTTTGACCAACGTTGAAAATAAAGCATATAATTTTTGATGTTACGTTCTCACTTTATTTGAACTAAATTTTCAGGAGGATACAACTTGATGAGTTGTATCAGAGAGATCCCCACTCTTAAAGGAGATAATTATGGAGAGTGGAAGAAAAGATAGACTTAGCGCTTATCTTGGCCGAGGTGGACTGGGTCCTCACTACAAGACGTCCCACCGAGCCTATGGCACCAAGTGAGGGATCCAAATGAGGATGATCTCGCTTGGCGTAAAAGACAGAGGATCATGCTCCTCATGATGTCTTATGATCTTGATCATAAGAATGGACCACACCAACAAGAAGTGTATGGTCGTGATAAAGAACACACTGAGCCTGCAATTGTGGGCTCAATTGCAGAGTGTGACACTGTCACAGAGTACCTTGAGAGAATAAAGAGTCAGTTTACTGGCTCTTCAAAGACTTATGCTACACAGCTGATCAAACAGCTTGTGACAGAAAGGTACTCTGGTGGTGGCAGTGGCATAAGAGAGCACATACTGAGGATGAGTAACATGGCATCCAAGCTTAAACCAATGGATTTGGCTCTCAAGGATGAGTTCCTTATTCATTTAATTTTTGCTTCTTTGCCAAAAGAGTTTGACACTTTTGTTGTCAACTACAATATGCAGCCTTGGAAAAATGCGTAGCTATGTGTGTGCAAGAGGAGGAAAGAATTAAATCTTCACATGGTGGTTCTATCAACTATGTGAAGGATAACAAGAAAAGGAACTTCAACAATCACTCCTTCTCAAAGAACAAGGAAAAACCTCGTCCATCACCTCAACAGTAATAAGTTTGTCAGAGACAAAGATCGGTGTCTTCATCAGAAGAAGACAGGACACTACAAGAAGAACTGTCCTGATTATTTAAAGATGATAATGGCAAAGAAAGGGATTCCTTTCGACGAGGACTACGCAAAGAAACGAAAGATGCATTAAAGTTGCAAATGGAGTCCAAGCTGAAGTTGAAGCCGTTGGCGATCTTTCATTAGAGTTAGCTAATGGTTCAAAGCTTTTACTTAGAGATGTCCTTTTTGTACCCTCTTTACAGAGGAATTTGATTAGTGTTTCAAATTTGGACAATGATGGTTATGATTGTCATTTTGGAAATGGCAAGTGTGAAATAATGTTTAATAATAAATGCATTGGTCTTGCCATCAAACAAGACAAGCTTTATTTATTGTCACTCGTGAAAATGTGAATTCGTATGTGATAATGTGAATGTCGTATGCGATAATGGGAACGTCGCGTGCGAAAGTAAATGAATTCTCGCTCACGAATGCAAACAGAAAACGAAAGAGAACTCTAGATGCGTCGTCGAAATTATGGCATCGCTTTAGGCCATATTTCGAGGGGAGAATAGAAAGACTAGTTAAGAATGATATTCTTCCTCCATTAGAGTTCTCAGACTTAGAACAATGCAGAGAATGCATTAAAGGAAAATATGTAAAGAAAATTAAGAAAGACGCCAAAAGAAGCACAGAGTTCTACAAATTATTCACACAGATATTTGTGGTCCTTTTCCGTGAAAAGTGTGGATGGATATGACTCGCTCATAACATTCACTGATGATTACTCCGTTACGGATATATTTATCCAATCAAAGAAAGAAATGAAGCCTTGGATAAATTCAAGATATTTAAGGTCAAGTTGAAAACCAACATGATTTAAAGATTAAGATAGTCCGATCGATCGTGGGGAGTACTACGGTCGACATACCCCATATGGACAAGTTCTGGACCTTTGCAAGGTTTCTACAGAAAATGGTATAGTGGCCCAAAGATTCTACAGGCGAACCTCAAAGCAAAATGGAGTAGCTGAAAGACGCAACTGCACTCGATGGATATGGTGCGAAGTATGATGAGCTACTCCACACCGCCATTGAGTTTATGGATGGAGGCGTTAAAACCGCCATTCATATTCTCAACAGAGTACCTAGTAAATCGGTGCCCAAAACACCGCACGAGTTGTGGACGGGAAGAGTTCCTCACTACACCACTTACGTGTGTGGGGAGTCTCACGAGGCTAAAGTATTTAACCCAAATCTTGGGAAACTTGATCCCAAAAAGAAGTCGCCATTTCATTGGCTACCCCGAAAAGTCAAAAGGTTTCCGCTTTCACCGCCCGATCGATATACAAAGTTTGTAGAAACGAGACACGCTGTCTTCTTAGAGGATGAAATGATGAGGGGAGCATGGTAGCTCGAGAGATCGACCTTGAAGAGAAGCGCGCGATGCGCCCACTCCGATGATTCAAGAGCCATTCTTCACACCGTCATTGCATTGCTGCACCGACGGTGCAAGACATCAGGTGCCAAGACATGTTATTGTTCCTCCCGTGGCAACAATGAATGAAAATGTGGAACTGTTCTTCAGATCCTATAGAACCCATTGCCACAGATGAGGGGAGCAACACAAACCTCAAATAGAAAATATACCAAATGAGGAGGCCCGAGAAGGTCTCAAAGAGTAAGAAGATCACTATTTCGATGATTATCGATTTATCATACAGAGGAATTTCAAATGGAGGATGATCCAACCTCATTTGAAGAAGCCATGAGAAGCTTAAAATTCTCAAAATGGCTCAAGCCATGGAAGAGGAAATGAGGTCCATGAAGACTAATAAAGTCTGGGACTTGGAAATTATTCCTAAAGGAGCCAAAACAAGAGGGTCAGTAAATGGGTCTACAAGACAAAACTTGACTCCCAAGGGAATATAGAAAGATACAAAGCGCGACTTGTGGCAAAAGGCTTTACGCAAAGAGAAGGAATTGATTACAATGAGACTTTTCTCCGCCTCATGTAAAGACTCCTTGAGAATCATAATGGCATTAGTAGCACATTATGATTTAGAGTTACATCGATGGATGTAAAGACGACATTTCTTAATGGGGATTTGGAGGAAAATGTTTACATGGCACAACCGAAAGGTTTTGTCGTGGAAGGAAATGAAAGAATGGGATGCCGCTAAAGAAATCGATTTATGGGTTAAAGCAAGCTTCAAGACAATGGTACTTGAAGTTTGACAAGACAATAAGAAAATTTGGGTTTAAAGAGAATGTAGAGGACAACCGTGTTTATGCAAAGTTTAAAGATGGGAAGTTTATCTTCCTAATCTCGTATGTGGATGATATCCTACTAGCTAGTAGTGATGTCATCACATCGAGACAAAGAAGTTTTTGTCCTCAAACTTTGATATGAAAGATCTTGGTGAAGCTTCGTCGTTCTAGGAATCAAATTCAGGGATAGAAACAAAGGGACATTGGGACTATCGCAAAGGCATACATAGAGAAAGTCTTAAAGAAATTTGGTATGCATAAAAGTAGTCCTTCACCGCACCTATAGTCAAGGGCGACAGATATGGGGATTTTCAATGCCCCAGAACCAAGACTGAGCTCGATCAAATGAAATCGGTTCCATACGCTTCACCGTCGGAAGCTTACAAGATGCTCAAGTGTGCACGCGCCGACTTAGCGTTTGTTACTGGGTTACTTGGCGATTCGAGCAATCTTGGAATAGAGCATTGAAATTGGTAAAGAAAGTCTTGCGTTATTTGCAAGGCACAAAGGCCTCATGATGACATACGTAAGATCGATTTACTCCATATAGTGGGGTATACAGATTCGATTATGCGGGAGATGATAGAAAGTCAACATCCGGATATGTATTCACTCTATTGGAGGAGCTATATCGTGGAAAAGCTCAAAGCAAACCGTCACTACATCGCCCACAATGTATGCCGAGTTTGTAGCATGTTATGAGGCTACGGGCGGTGAACGGCTAAAAAGTTCATACCCGTTTAAAAGTGGTTGACGACATCAATAGACCACTTAAGTTGTATCGCGACAATGAACCCGCAGAATGTATGCCCACAACAATAAGTCAAGTGGTGCTGCCAAACACATTGACATAAAGTACTATGTTGTGAAAGATAAAGTTCGGGATCAAATTATAAGTCTTGAGCACATAAGTATCGCAAAGATGTTAGCGGATCCGCTTACTAAAGGCTTACCACCCAACGTGTTCAGAGAACATGTAGCCGGCATGGGTTTAAGGAAAGCCTATGATTCTGGACTAAAAGATGGCCCAAAAGATTAAAGTAATCTGTTTGCAAGCAGAGGTGTATTGTAGCTGTTAAATCTATCGGCGTTTGACCGTGACGATGAGACATGTTCTATGTACTAATCTGTGATGGAATAAGTAAAGTCAAAAGTAATTAAAGTTAAAGTATAGTTGAGATCAAGGGGGAGAATGTTAGATTGATCTCCACCGATTAGCCCAACGGCTAATCGGGCCTTGACAGCATACGATCGGGCGCCCACCATATCAAGGCTGGTGGGCCCCTGTCGCGCTGCGCAATATAAAGAGGGGTGGAGGCCGGCGGCACGTCTCACGACGTTGTACGGAGCCGCAACTCCACCCAACAAACCCTAACCGATCTGGAGGGAGCGCAGTGAGCGACGGGAAGCACCACCGCCGTCACCGTCGCCGGACCGCCGCCGCCGTCACCGGCCTTCTTCCCCGACCGTCGCTGCCCGTGCGCAGACCTCACCAACGAACCAGCGATGGCCGGATCCTCCTCCAATACGACAGACGGTTAGTACTCCTCCCTCTTCCTCTCCCTCTCAGATCCAAACCAAGAACCAGGACAAAAGACTCAACAAGAAGAAGAAACATGTACAACAATTAGTTCCGCAGGCAAGATTGGCTTAGGAGCTGGGGAGAGCATTCAATTTCTTGCGGTGAGGTAGCTCACGCTACCACGTCGTATTGCATGGCCGGTGTACTAGCTAGTGCCTAGTGGGGCACATACAGATGGACCGCCGTTCTCCTGATTCGATCTCCTGTAACTTGTTACTTGGGTCAGGACTCAGGTATCTCCATCCCGTACGTGGCTGTCAACTTTTAATGTTTTCGTTGACTTGTTGACCTTTTACTGCTGAACTCTGCCGTTGACATTTCTGCGGCGGCGCTGGCTTGCTGCTGACTGGGAGGTTTGACTTGTTGACCATTCCGATGAATGTGCGAGTAGTGTTCCCTTGGCGAGAAGGCTCTGGTGATGTGAGACTCCGAGCCTGCATGCCCTCCGGCTTAGCCTTGCGTCCGTTTACTCGCGGCGCGGGCACTCGTAAGACGTCGGTGTGTGTCCCGATCATGGAAGCCGTCGGCTCAAATTTGGCCCCAGATCTCAAGTGTCGAGCGCGAGGACTGAGACAAGCACCTTGCTCTATGGACTGGCGGAATAGCCCATGTAGGGGAGGGGCTGTAACGGACAGCCCAAAAGTGCGGCTGGGCTCATGCGCTGCACCCACGGAATATAGTGCCTGTTCATATCGCCTTATACAGAGAGAGAGAGAAAATTTTATATATAATTTTAATCGATATAAATAAAATTATTATAATATATATTATAATTAATAAGTAGCCTTTGTCTTAAAAAAGATACTTCACTTGAAAGTTAGATATTATAAAAAGCTATTTAATATGGAAAAGTAGTTTTTAGAAGTCAACACTATAATCCACGGCTTTTGGGAAAAATGCTTCGTAAAACTTGTGCGAGCTCGACATGCAAAATTTATATGGAGTATGTATGCACATAGGATTAGGAAGCTGCCGACATGCACTTGATAAACCATGTTGAAGCAGGGCATCCTAGCTAGATTGGACAAATTAACCAACACGACCTATATTGCTATGCACACCATTCTGCGTCAATGGCCACTGACCGTAACCTCTGGGCCTGGGAGACTAGCTTAGGCTTCATCCATGGATATGATCAATGGTCATAATGTCAAGGCCAGTGACAAGGCTTCAACCTGGCTCGACCCTCCATGCCTTCGTGTTCGTCATGGACGACGAGCTGTTGGGTCGGAGCGGGCCGGGGGCAGGAAGCAGAGTCGTTGTCGTTGTAGGCGGCGGCGGCGGTCCGTCGATCTTGAGGGCTCATTGGCCCTTAAATGCTGGTTCGGCACCCCGCAATCCGATCTCTACACGTGTAACAGTACCGCTGAAGCAGCAAGCGGTAGTACAATTGGTTCTGTTTTGTGTTCGGGCAGATCCCGGTACGCACGGCCGCGTGTTCACGCGCGTCCGGATGCGGCGTCCGCGACTAGGATGGACTGCGTGTGCGAACGGACGCGCACTCGAGTGCGCCGCTCTCTCGCCCGGACTCTGGCTCGTTGTAAAGGAGCACCTCCGGCCCTGCTTATTTGTTTTTTTAGCTTATTTTCATTGTTTATCATTGTAACTGATTTATTTTATACTATAGTTATCAGTTATTTTTTTGATGTAATTAAATTTTAAAAATAAAAAAGAGTTAGTCTATCACAGATAATATAAAAAAAATACGAAAAAATAAAAAGCAAAAAAACTTAAAATAATTAAAATAAAAAACAAGAAACCAAAAAAAAAAATTGTAGCTGAAACATCGGGGCGAAACGAGACAACGAGCCATCCTTGATGGCCCAAATTCTTCTATTCGCGGCCACGAATGGTGCCGGCCCGGCTACTCTTCGACGTTGTAGGTAACCGCGGGAGACCTGAACATTTATCTGCAGGTGCAATGTGGCATTGCCTTGTTGGCATTCAACAGTCGATTTGCTGCTCAGAGTATTGCCGTCTAAAAAAACTCCGAAGATTTTTCATGTGCTTTTTGGAGGAAAAAGTAATAAAGAAAGAAAGAAGAAGTCCCTGTATCTCTATTTGTCCATCTATTATTTGTTCTTGCATTATACTGTGTTTTGATTCTTCTTCTGTATATGAGGTAATCGCTCGGACCAGACTCGCCAGCGATGGTTACTCAACACGTTATCAGCAAGAATAGCTCCGATGGATCGAAAGGTAATCATCGAAACATGGCACTCATAGATTGAATTGCCTATCCAGATTTAAGTTCCGCAAATCTGGCTTTCTAAATTATATCATACGGTGCAAAATCCTCTCTAATCTACTGCGAGCCGACTTGAAGTCGTCGGCACAATGCCGATCGGTAGATCATATGAAAAGAGCAGATGCTGATTGTACAATTCTTACATAAACAAAAAAACACGTGGCCATCGGCCCGAAGCCGCACTATGCGCCATCGGCCACCCGCATGTGGCCGTGCCGCCACTGTAGTTTAGCCAGAAGCTGAAGGCTTAAAAGCTGTTTGAAGCAAGGCTACAGCTGAACTTGACCTATTGCTCACCTGTGCCACAACGGTAGTGCCCAAGTAGCTCACAACCCTAATCTTCTCTCCCCATCACCAAGTGGATTTAGGTATTTTACTTAAGAATTCGTATGAAAATAAAATTACTAATTTTATTTAATTTATTTTGAATTTTAGTCATTTAAGGATTTTTAATTTGTAATTATATGAAAATTAAATTACAAAATATTCTTTGTTTCTATTTTGAATTTCAATTTTATTGGTTGGAATTCATATGCGAATCCAATTGATAATTTTTAAATTTTTATTGTGATTTACAGTTATTTAGAGATTTTACTTTGAATTTTGTATCATAAATCAAATGGCTATTTTTTTGCTTTTTATTTTGAATTTTAGTTTTTTGTTGGAATTCATACACAAATCTAATTGTTATTTTTTGTTTAATTTTTATTTTGAATTATTTTTATTTAATTTTACTTAGGAATTCATATAAAAATTAAATTGCTAATTTTATTTTATTTTTATTTTGAATATTTTTTGGATTGTGCTTGATATGGATTTTTTCTTTTAATCTAGAACGTTATAATCTAGATCCACTACGATCAGCGATGTAGATCTTTCTTTTTTGTCCTATTAACGTGGGAATTTCTACCTCTTGAGAGTGAACTTGGTATCTTCTTTTGCCTTTGCTTTAATAATATAATAGATGTACAAGTTGCCATGAGATATTTTAACAGGAAGACCTTAGAAGATGAGAAATATTCAACAGTTTGATGTTTTGCATGGCAAGGTTTAACAACAGTCTATTGAATACTAATGTATATATTTCATATAAGCTTCCATGAAACTTGGTCTACTAGTACATTGACACGTGGAATCCATGTGAAGGCAATTATGTTATGAACCATGTTGAACGAATACAATGCAATGCACTTGTTTTTGGATTGATTTGTTCTGAAAATTGAATCATTTTTACTCTCTGGCTAAGAGTTTTCCATTTTGTATTCTATATTTGTGGAGATAAACTTGTTAAGCCTCAAAGAACTTGAACTTGTTTCTTGATTGATTTGTTATGAAATTGAATCGAGCCGTTCCCTATATTCATTTGTTTTCGCCTTGGGACCCCTATTTTCTTACTCCGCCACTGCACGTATGAGCTGACTGCATACCTGAACTGACAGAACTGTGACGTTCGACTTCACCATTGTGGTTGGTCAACAATTCAACGTGTGTCCCGAATCCCCGATCACGGAAGACCATAAGTTGGCTCGATTTGGACCTCGTATTTTCTAGCTGCTCCAGGGGGAGGGGGACGACCCTGCTCAAGTCTCAAGCACAAGCCCTCAGATATGCAACACCTGGGTCAGCAGGCTGCAGAAAATGCGCGACCCCCTGGCCCTGGCACGCAGGCGATACCAAAGAAAGCGAGGACATCAAATATTATCGTATGCAGCACGAGAGATCATTATGCCAAAGCGATTCACAGTAAGCCCCGTAAGCTGCCATGGACGCAGCTTCAGTGCCAACGATAGAACCCTGAATTCGAGATGTTACTAAGGCTGACAGCTGCCGGTTCAGAGGGTGGTGCCAGATTTGCCAGGTGCCGACGCGCAAACACGGTGGCCGCCGCACGGATTTGCAACCGAGTTAGCCTCCGGTACGTGCGCGCGGCCACTGTGTTGGGCAGCGAGCCGAGTCTCCTAGAGAGGTCTGAAGTCTGAACTGATGAACTAGCCATGCACCGCCGGGGCCTCACCATGCCGCGGCCAAGAAGAGGCGCTACTCCGACCGCGCCAAGAATCTTCTCTTCGTCGTCACCAACTCCGTATCCATCCTCCTGGCCGTCGTCTTCTCCCACCTCTCCAGCGGCGGAAGCAGCGACTCCGCTCTGAACGTCGCGCTCAAAGTCCTCGCCTTCTTTTAGGGTCAGGAATCCATTTAGGATCTGCTTGGTATTGTACTTGCATTTTGCAGATGAAATTGTAAGATCATTTGAAGTGTGGGCCATGAAGTAATTTAGCTGCATCTGTGGTATGTGCACTACCATGCTTCTGCAGAAAGACAATGCTCTAATCTGTTGTTTCCTTCAGACCTGTTGCTTGAATCAAAACATCTTTCACCCAGTCTTGGTGTTTCTGACAACATGCATGTATAATCCACCTCGACTAATTAATTATAGCAATCACCCATTCCACAGTGTGCTCGTTCCCGAAAACAGAAAGTGAGATGTCCTTCAGAATCCCATTGTCTCTGTTCAGCAAACAGTGGAGCAGGAGCATGACAATTGACAATGTCACTGGACAAGATCCGAGAAAAATGAGAAACACGCCTGCCCTTTATATGTGACAACTACTGCATCCGAGAGAAAAGAAAGTGCAAATCAAACAGTTGATGCTATTCACCCAACTGAACTTTCCCATATGCGCCTCAGACAGGGCCAGTGCCCAACTGAACTGCTGTGCTGTTCAACCAACTGAACTTGCCCATCAATCAGTCCATCACTGTCCATGCCCAAGTGATGCAGCTCTTCTGGTACAACTCCAACTCCCTCTGAGCAATGGGCAAAGCTGCCTGTGATACCTAATATTCCGAGAAAAATCAGGGTGGGAAATGCAAAGACATGAATTGACATCTCTGAAGATGGCCATGGCTCACATGGAGGGAATGGAAGGATGAGAGAGGAGTGCAATGGTGAGTTCTTTGGGGAAGGGAGGTGGTGGTGCGGTGAGCTGCCAATCTGCCATGGCCGGGCCTACCTGCTTCGATCAGCGGTTGGCTGAGCCTCCCTCGCATGTCCTTTTTACAGTTGGTAGGTTGGTTTCTTTCCCACCACTGATCAAATAAATGTGTTGAGATTGCGACGTGTGTCTTCTCCTTCACGGTTTATAGTGGACCGCGCCTACGCAGTTTAATTGGCAGTAGAACCAATCCGTCTAGGTGCCTGCGGGTGCGCTGTTTTTGGCTGCAACTGATATGTTATAGTTTAGACTTATAGATTTTAACTATAGCATAAGTATTTATACATATAAATCAAATACCGATAAGTCGATAAACTGTTTTAAAAAGGTTGTTCCGATAAACTGTTTTAAAACGACGGTAGAAATACTGTCCTATTTATTTATTTAAGTGAAATTATATATCATAAAATAAAAAGAATTAGCCTGCATAAAATAAAAAGAATTAGCCTGCATCGATCCCGTAATATGTCCATGTACAACAGGGTGTAGCAATCTACAAACGGTCGAACTAGCCCAATGAAATTTCTGTGTTAGATTCTATTATTATTGTTTGGATCACGATGTGTACATATATCAATATGTTGCAGCTTCACAATCTAAAATTAGAAAGCTTGCTCAGGTTGTAATCCAATTGTTCCATACTGCACTAGAAAGCAGGCCATATAATTAGTTGGAACTCGGTTCCTCACGGTGTAATTACCAGATGACGAACTAATTGTTAGTGATAAGCTTCAAATTATTTTTATGATATTTCATATTTAAAATCACAATAAAAAATAACAACATGGGCGCTGCAATCCAGAGCCCAAATATAAAAGAAAATGCAAAACAACAAAATAAAAACCAGATCGTTTATAGAAAACACAAAAACAGAAGAAACCCTCCTCCGAGTCCACGGTGGACCGGTTCCACCTCTCGTGGAAGCGAGGCCAGGCCGCCAGGGTATCAAA
Source organism: Melocanna baccifera (assembly GCA_036346265.1). Taxonomy (NCBI): domain Eukaryota; kingdom Viridiplantae; phylum Streptophyta; class Magnoliopsida; order Poales; family Poaceae; genus Melocanna; species Melocanna baccifera. The sequence continues at coordinate 9,998,734 of CM070678.1, forward strand.
CACCACCAACACACGCACCCACGCACGGATCAAATAAACCGGGCGCAAATCCTCGCGGAAACACCCACAAAATTCTCTGCAAATAAAAACCCACTCCTCCCAGGTTGCCCTTCTCCCTCGCCCTCTCCCGTTACCACCACCGCCTCCTCCTCGTCGTCGCCGCCCCCGCCCGAGCCCTAGCCGCCATTGCCCGCGCCCCGATGGACGGTGGCGGCGGTGCGGCCACGTACGCCTCGCGCACGGCCGAGGAGGTCTTTCGCGACCTCCGCGGCCGCCGCGCCGGCATGATCAAAGCTCTCACCCAAGGTGCGCGCGCTCGCCTCCGCTCCCTTCCGATTCGGCTCCCGATTCTCGCGGGCTGTGTGGATTCGTGTGATTGAGCTGTTGTTTCCTTTTGCTGTGCAGATGTGGAGAAGTTTTACAAGCTCTGCGACCCCGGTGAGTGCGCTCGATCTCTTCGGGTTTTCCATCCGGGTTGGAGATTGGGAGCGGAGAATCTTTTCGTGTTTTTGCTGCTTGGGTTTGATTGCTTTGGTGGGAGATTGGAAGCTAAATTTGGAGAATTTTATCTCTTTTTTTCCCACTCCTGGTGCTCGGAGTTGGAATTATTGGTGTTTTTTTTGGCTTCCATCAATGCTGTATAGCTTTCCGGGCAAAAGTTTTCTTTTTTAGTTGATGGGAACTGTGGAATAGGTGCCAGGTCTTCGTTTTTTGTTGGGTTGTTAGAGCTGTGTCGTTGCCATCAGACGGAGATTGGTAGCTTTAAGTGGACAATATTTACTGAAAATTACAGAATATATTTAGGCCAGTTGCTGCCATGGGATTGTTGACTAGTTGATTTTGGTGTGTTTGGGTATCTACGTGAGTGTGCATGCTTGGGTATGCGTTGGTTTGTTAGACTCATTCATGTTGCCACAGTCAACTCAATGGGGTCGTGACTCGTGACATAACACGGGGACTATCTAGTAGAATTAGCAACGCTTCTCTCATTGCATTGATAGCACTGTGCGTCACTTGGTTGCTTGTGCTATTTACCCTATTCATATAATTAATATGAGGTGTTGGTTGCCTGCCATTATTAATAAATACCATTATGACTTGGTCCGCACTACTATCTGCTTGAGCCTTGCACTCTAGTGAGCAGCTGTGCGTAGTTGTAGAGCAACTTCAAGTTGTAAAAACTGTAGTTCCTGGTCATGATTACTCATACAGATGCTGCATAGGATCTTGTTATGGCTACTAAATTTCATTGGTTTTGAACAGAAAAGGAGAACTTGTGCCTTTATGGATATCCTAATGAGACATGGGAGGTGACCTTGCCAGCAGAGGAAGTACCCCCAGAGATCCCTGAACCAGCATTAGGAATCAACTTTGCTAGGGATGGCATGAATGAGAAGGACTGGTTGGCGCTAGTTGCAGTTCACAGTGATTCCTGGTTACTGTCAGTTGCATTCTACTTTGGAGCCCGGTTTGGGTTTGACAAAGAAGCTAGGTAATTATTCCGCATTTCTACAGTGATTAAACTATGCAGTTTCCTTAATTGACAATACATGCTTCTATGACTCCAGGGGTCCTTTTTTCCCCTCATGTTCACACTTTATTTTGTTATATGATTGCATTGTGGACAATACACCAGAAAGTTCATGTTTAAGGATTAGTTACTGGAATTCCTGGCTGCCAGCTTCTGATTCTTTTTGTACCCTAATGGAGTGTGCTGCACTGCTATTCCAAGTAAAATGAGTACAAACTTGATGCCATCATGATTAGATCAAAGTAAAGGGTGAAACTTATGTATTCTTGCCCCTATTTTAATCATCATTGCTCAAATATCACTCAAATAGTCAAATTTTTATTTGGCATAGCACAAAAGTACCACTTGTAACACGCCGCCCATCCTTTGGGCCTAGAGTGCTACCATAGTTGCATAATATTACTATTTTTAACAACTGTTAATAAGTTTAGCGAACACAGTTTTATTCTTACTACAGCGACTTAACATACAACATACCGTTTTGACTCTAGTTACCCTAGCATAATAGTAGAGTCTAAACATATTAACAAAAGTTGATACATGAAATACTGCTCATGCGTGTGAAGTAATTCATGTGCTACTCCCGTCCGTGAATGACATCCTCAAGAATCACTTAAAAAACAACAAAGTAAGGGTGAGTCTGAAAACTCAGCAGGCACATAATAAGATGATAAACGCCACCAAACATATTAGAAAGTAACTAGCCATGTCATATTTCGCATAAAATTATCATGGTCATATCATCATATTCATGTTCCAACATTATCATACCATTTGTACAATGCAGCACTATTCATATGCTCATTTGCTCATCTTATCACATATACTGGTATAGTATGAGTGAACACCCGTCGATGTTCACCTTATCGTGGGCCCATCCTTGTCGTAACGGGGGTCTCTCCACTCCTGTAGAGTCCTACCGAAATAGGTCTTACAAAATCCACTCAGGTGGATTCCAGTTCACATCTCATGAGTGCACATGATGCGTATGCATGTATCCATTGTCATATCTGCTCATCATTCATCATTAACATCATCAGTAGGTAAGCATCATTGCTCACCCTGCTCCATCATCATTGTCATCATTTAACATGCAACATTATAAAGCATAAATATCATGCAACATTGTAAGGCATAAACATCACATATTTCACAACATTTACCGTCTGCCGCACTACCATGCATTTGCCTGTTTATTCATGGGGACGATGCGTGGATGGCTCCCCTCCAGGACCTCCACCTGTACCAGCGTCAATCCCGACTCAGAATAGTGTATCGGTACATGCGCTTAAATGAACGGCATCGGTTCTACGTGTAAAGCCCGTTGCTCGCATAAAACGTTCGGGCTAAGGATCCGACACACACATCACTGGTTCTACGCACAACACCTGTCATTGACATAAACGCGTAAGGTTGAGGATTCGATGCACACGGTGAAAAATCCTCTTTTTTCTTTTCTTTTTCTCTCTTTTTTTCCCTTTCTTATGTCCCTCCTTTTCTCCTCTCTCCATTTGGTTCGGTTGAACTGGCCTTATCTTTCTTTCCTACCTCTCTCTCCTCCCTCCAAGCGACTTGGAGCACAGGAGGAGTTGGCGGCCATGTCGGCCCGGAGCGCCACCTGCCGCTAGCTCACCGGCGGTGACGCCTCCTCTCCCCGCAAGGTGCCCCCCTGTTTCCCCCCTAGCTGCGTCACTCCTTCCCCTAACCTCCCCCCTTCTCCACCGACTGGATCTGGGCACGGCCATTTCCTCTAGGCCGCCAGCCGTTGGCCACCGACCGTCGGTCTAGCTCCCCCACTCCTCACCCCTCTCAACTCCTACCCCTAACTTCACCTCCTGAGATCTGGCCGGTCAGGGGTGGATCTGCCACCTCCCTACCGCTAGCCGCCTCCTATGCCTCCCACTTGGCGAGCAAAACATGCCGGCACCACCCCTTGTGCCGTTGGCCATTGCCCCTAGTTTCGGCCGCTCGGTTCCCGCTCTCGCGCCATTCGGCCAGGACCGTCCCCTGGCTCGGCGTCGACTCTGAGAGCATCACCAGCCGCTGCTTTCAGCCACTGGCCATCGAGCCCCTCCGCCGCGGCCCCTCCTCCTTGGGTGGTTTGGCTGCCACCGCCATGGCGCATAGTCGGCTGAGAGCTGGTGCCGCCTCCTCAACCGGCCACCCCCTTCTACTACTTAGGACAGTTCTCTCTCTTCTCCCCTATACCACATGCATTTTTGTTCTAGCTTCAATTTTTGGTTTGCTCCTACTCTTATGTACATATGGTTCTGGGAAGGCCTACAGGGTCGCCGCGACGGGACTTGGCGAGGGAAACATGCGCCAGGGAGCATGTTCCTCCGACCACGGGCGCACAGTGATTCTACGGCTCACCGCCAGTGCGTTGGGGGGGTACTGTGTGGCTGTGTTGCGTTATGGACAAGGGAAAAAAAGGTGGGAAAGTATGGAGGCTTACTGTCAGTTGAAAGGAACCGGGGGTGGACGACAATTTTAATAGCCTCCCCTTGTCATTACCAACAACATCGGCTTGCTTTCGCCGTCTTTGCTCCTCTTCTTCGAGCTCTTCTCTTGCCTTCCTCTTGTGGCCTGGCTGTGAGATGGAAACAACATGGCTTACCTTGAGCTTACCTTGTGCCAGCCGAATGGAAGGGTTGTGTGGGAGTTGGATTAGTGGGGAATGAAAAGGAAAAGAGGTGGAGAGAGCTACTCTCTGGAAGGACTCACGGCTTGAGGGAAGAAAAGAAAATGGCTTTGTGTGGGGCTTGGTCATACTGTGCTGGCTTATAAGGGCATGGTTGGGGCAGCCCTCTGTCTTTGTGAAATGACTAGAATGCCCTCGCCTTACTCCCATTCTTCTCTCATATGGCTGACTGCTCCAAGGGCATTTTGGTCCAAGGGGCTCTGCACTATGCTTTGGGGGCTTTCAGCTGTGGTAGGTAAATCAGTAAAAGTGGGCATTGGGCTAAATATTTTTGCCGGATGACAAAACCCACAATAGCGAGAGGCGCCGACCGGCCTTGGACGGTCTGGGAACCTTTGTGAGCGCTACTTTTATTCAGCATTCTAAAGCCGAAAGATTCTGATGGCAAAAGCATTTTATTTTCCCTTGGGTTATTTTCATTCTTCGCTTCCGTTCTCTTTTGTGTGCTAGTGGTATTACACCACTGCACCTTAATTTACAGGTGCATTACGTAACCCTTTTTAATACACCTTTTATTTCAATCAATAGGAACAAAAGGCATTCCACCTATGTTTGGTGGAAAATATTTGTACTCAAGATTTTTACAGTGCAGTCTGAACAACAGCAACAATGTATTTTGTTTAATGTTGGAGCTGTAAAATGTAGTATGTCCTGTACATATTTTCTTACTGCAGAACATGTAAACCAAACGGCTTATACATTGGCAACTTAAGCTAGTGAGAAATATCGTACTTAAATGAGCTATAGTATTTTTTTTAAAATAGAACCAGTTGTTCTTATCTTCTTTTTGGTACCGTTTTCTATTTGATGCTCAGTTTATATTCCCCTTTACAGTTATGAATTCCCAGGCCCTCTGTTGTAACACGAACAGGAGGGTCTGATGTGTTAGGAATAATATTTAACTTTTAAAGTGCACTTTATATTTTCTCTAACATATGCTCTGGGTTTTCATGTGCCGTTATTCCACCTCCTTTTCTTGAATAGTGAATAGGACACTAGAACCATGTTTTAGTAAGATTTTTATAGGTTGTTTTACTAACAATCATTTGTAAAGGTTGTTTTACTAACAATCATTTGTAAAGGTTATTTAATATTATTTACCTTCCCTATTCTTAAACCTATATCTGGATCTGTCTTTTCATGTATGCTGTGAGCCAATCTATATTTAAAAGGCTAAATACATTCATTAATAACTGCACAGAATTTGCACTCGGTTGCCCTGCCTAATGTCACAGAAATCAGTAAATCACATATCTACTTATTCTTTTTGTTCTTCTAATTTGGGCCCAAAGAAGAAGGTTTGAAGTTTAGGACACTGCTTCATTATCCCAAAGAAGGTTGAAGTTTAGGACGCTGCTTAATTAGCACATCAAGTATCTCAGCCTTTATTTAGTTGATATGGATTGACCTTGCTAGGTCGAACCCGTAGGGGGGGTGGCCCGATCTTCACGGTGACGACGAAGATAACGATGAAGATAACTCAAAGAAAGCAACATGATCGATAAATGAGGTAAGAACACTCCAACCACAATCACACCACTACCTGCACAAAGTTGACTCGAAGAAGCATCACAATTTGATAAAAGGAAGTAACTAGTGTCAAGCACAAGATTACAACTACCACAATCATATCACAACCTTTACAAGAATCCAATCCATACAGCCAAGCATGGAGCTGGCGCCCAAACTGGCTGCCCTTGACCAGGCGGCTTCTATGACATCATAAGAAAGTCGCAAGAGCACATATGCGGATAGAAGGACTGGCACCACACCATGCTACCCACAGCCATGGTGATAAAACCTACAAATATAAACTCTATTGGAGGAGAACACACGATGTAATATCATTCATCAAAATCAAGCCTTCTTACTACAAGAGAGAATACCCCTCTCTATATAGATTTTTAAGTCGGTTGCCACAGTAACCGACTTGCTACATTGCGCCTGGTTGCTACAGTACAAAAATAAAAGAATACTATTTGGTATCCTTGTGAAACAAGAAAGAAAATTGAAATACAAGCTGGATTTGATTTACTTAAGATCTAAGTAACTAAGATATAACTTTTTGGAATTCTGTCAAACCGGCTGGACCGACATGGAGCTAGTGGTTAAACCGGTGCCTTGAAGCTTTCCAACTCCTTCCCTTGGATAATTTGATGCGATTTAAGAGCTCTTTCCAGTTAACAATTGCGATGATCATGAATATATGACTGATATTGATTATATTCATATCATTAGTGGTTAACAAGAAGATAGAATTACAAGTGAATGTCTGTTTGCTGCATGGACAAATGATGCTAATGTTGATTCACATGATATTACCACTGCGTATACTTTTAGGCTGCTACTTTGGAATCAGATTTATGTGAAGTTCTATGATGGCTGCCTTTCATTTTTCATCTTCCCTTGCCACCTTTCATTCTCATCTTCCATTGCCATATCATACTGGACTTGCCTACTCTTTTGCACAATTGATTCACATTCATTATGTTCTGGCGAACAAAAATTGGACATGCACCTTCATATGGCTGTTCAAAAGATGGATATACTTAAAAGGTGAATTTGTTACTATTCACTGTGTTCAGAGTAGTTATTATAGTTAATTCTGATCGTTTTTTAACATAATGTACACCTTGGCACAACATGGTCTAATGCTACTCAGATCAATTTGCAAAACTGTATTGTGGAAAATGTCCTCAGACACATTAGAAAATATACAGTTATACACCATGTTGTGGGAGGGTGTGCTTCGATTTGTTACAAAATGGACATACTGTAGTAAGTAACAACTTGTGTGTACTAATTTTGTTTTTAGAGAGATTGCGATTTTGATGATTGCGAAATCAAAGGATCTTAACTTTGGATTTTTACATTTGAAATTAAGAATTACCTAAGATGTTTACAATTTGGTGCCAATCTTCTTCGGAAGAAAAGCAAAAACACGTATGTACAGCCATGCATACGTGTGCAAAGACGCACAAACTACTTCCTCTGAACTCTTTCCAGGCACAATTTACTGACAAATAGAATGTTGTGCTGTGTGCTGTGTTGGGTCCATTCTTTGTACAGAGTTTTGATTGTTTAAGTGCTTAATGCCATAGAGGCTGTTCGCTCTGGTGAACAATTAGGACCTAAAAATGGTTTTGGGAAGTTCTTGGGGGAGCAACCAAGGGTAATTCTGTACAAACGAGTTATTGAAAGACCTTCAGACTAGTTTTTTTTCTAGAATATTAATTACAACTATATACTTCTACTATATAATGGCACCTAGAATTTATCAGTTATTATCCATAAGCATCTGTGTTGTTTTCCTCCCTTGTTTATGTGTCCTTTTTGCTCTGATTTATTCATGATATATTGTAGAATTCGCCATTCAATGAGGTTACAAAGATGGAGACCTTATTCTGGACAATAATTGAAACCTTAATGTATGTGCAGTAATTCTCAGTTTGAATGATCTAATAGGACGAATGGTTAAGACTTAAGAATGGGGTACTGGAGTGAACCAATGAATACTGTTTTACCTCTTTCCCCTGTGAGTGATGAACATTACCTATCAATGCACTCCATTTGTTCTGTGGTTTTCCTTTTATAATTCACTCACTATTTTACTGTTTTCCTTGTCTTCCCATCTCCTTCAGCTTTGCTTCCTCCTGTGTTATTCTGTGAAAATCTAGTACAGCGACTGGCATCAGAGTGTTGATTGATGCGAGGATAAATACATTAGTTTAGCTGAGTCAAGACAACTTCATAACCTTAAGAGAAACAAGAGGGTTTTCATAGACACCCCAAATATCACTCTTAAACTTAAAGGGAGAATAGCCAGGTTTATTGCGTGATTTGAACATGGGTTATTATTACGGTTTGCTAGAGTATTCTGGAAATACATATCCACTAGATTATCTTGACTCCCAAGGGAGTATTGTACCTTGCCAAAAGCTTACTTCAATGTCTTTACCTAATCACAATGGACTCCTTCTGAATCTGTGTGTTTATATTTTTTATTGAATATGTGTGTATTTTTTTACCTGTTTGTTAGAAAACAGCCACCTTTAGCCACTGATTATTTTAACCTTGGTCAGGCTTGTCTACCTTCCAAATTTGCATTTTTATGCTACTTCATTTTCTTATGCAGGAGGCGACTATTTAACATGATAAACAACTTGCCTACGATATTTGAGGTAGTGACAGGAGCCGCCAAGAAACAGCCGACGGAGAAGACACCCAACAGTAGTAGCAAGAGCAACAAACCTAGTTCAAAAGTGGTAAGTGTATATGACTTTTTGATGCCATGCGACCTGATTTCCAGCTGATTGCGCGTTCTGTCTGCAGCAGTCGAGAGCTGAGTCTCGTTCAAAGGCTAAGCTGTCAGCCCCCAAGGATGAAGAAAGGAGTGGCGATGATGACGGAGATGAAGAGGATGAAGAGCATGACAACACAGTGTGTGGAACTTGTGGAACCAATGATGGCAAGGACGAGTTTTGGATCTGTTGTGATAACTGCGAGAAGTGGTATCATGGGAAGTGTGTCAAGATCACACCCGCTCGAGCCGAGCATATCAAGCAGTACAAGTGCCCGGATTGCAGCAACAAGAGGGCCAGGGCATGAGTAACCAGCATTGGTGAAATTGTTAGAAGGGAACCATCTCCAGGTGTCAAGATCTCTAGATATTATTGTGGCGTAGTTTTCTAGTTTGTAAGCTTGTTTTTTATTTAGACTATAACTGTTGATTAGTTGTTCGGCCTAATTGTGTTTAAAAACTAAACATCTTTCGTGTGTTGACATCGTCCTTCCTAGTTTGTAGACGTTGTCAGCGGAAGATACTGCTCTACTGACCATTTCTTTGTTATTTGTGCTCTTGGTATTTTGTTATCTGTCTCATGTAATGCTACGTGATTATTTTCTGGTTTTCAAAACTGCGGAACTACAGAGGAATGCTGTACTAACAAACTCATACGGGTGCCTCTAAAATCAAGTGAACAGTTAATTTTTACTATCGGCTCTGTGAATGCAAGTGAACAGCTACAGTTAATTTTCGCAAGGCCATCCCTGTGAATGCAAAGTTTAGTTAATCAGCAACGAGAATCGAGAACCAGCATCAGTGTATTTTTTAAAGAATTTTTAGACTTTTTTTTTGCATTTTCTGCTCATTTCGAGCCCATCCCTACTCATTTCAACTTTTTTTAGCTTCTGTTTTTTCACTATTCAATAATTTCGTCTTTCTATATTTTTTAAAGAATTTTTAGACTTTTTTGTATTTTCTTTTTTTCTCGTATTCTTTTGCATTGTCTGTGATGGGCTAACATGTTTTTTCTATTTTTAAATTTAATCATACCAAATAAGCCAACTTAACTATAGTAAAAAATAAGTCAGCTACAATAAAAAAGCCAAAAGCAAACGCCGTTCCGAACGCCAAGCTCAAAACCATCTAAGTAAATTGAACTTCATCACCTACAAGCAGAAAACATTTTTTTGTAATTATTATATCTCTAATACTCTTAACATTCTCTTTCAAATGCAAAAAATATGTAATAGCATTGTATTTGAAAAGAGTTATTATTAAAATAGTAAAAATCTGAAGTCCGAATATTAATAATATCGTAGCATACAACTCTTGAAAAATACTATTGAGTGAAAGCCTACGGGCGAGACGCCTCTCCATCTCCACCTCCCACCGCAGAAAACGCCGCAGTTTTCGATGACTTTCTCTCTGCCCGGCCTCTGCTGTTGGATCCGGACTCATCCTAGGTCTCACCGGATTTACTCCCCGGTCACAAGGTCTTAAATGGGCTGCGCTCCCTGCGTACCAAACCCACGGGCTGTCTACAAGCAAGCCTCTCAAGCAACAATCTTATAAGTGATATTGTGTTTTCATTTCTTAAAAGACTAGTCTTATGGGAGGAGGTTCTCTCACACTTATAAGTTATGCTTTTTACTCTTTCACAATCTATGTGGGACTATTTTTTCTAACAATCTCCCCCATATGGATTGTGCACACCGCACTTCTAGGAGATGTTAGGTGCCTGGCCAGGATCTCCCCCTCTTGGCACATGTCCGTACTCCAGTGCGGTACATATACCATACCGTGTGTCCACTTCTGACCCACACGTGTAATGCGTTATATGACCATGCCCCTGATCCATACGCGCTCGTGTAACATCGAGGGTCGACTCTGATACCACTGTTGGATCCGGATCTATTCTAAGTCTCATCGGATTCACTCCCCGGTCACTAGGTCTTAAATGAGCTACGCTCCCTATGCAACAAGTCCACAGGCTGGCCGTAAGCAAGCTTCTCAAGTAACAATCTTATAAGTGATATTGAGTCTTTACCTTCCAAAAGACTAGTCTTATGAGAGAAGATTTTCTTACACTTATAAATTATAATTTTTACTCTTCCACAATTATTTTTCCTAACATCTGCTTCCTCCGCCGTGCCCGTCCGAACCCGTTCCGGTCCCCCGCACCGACTCCGTTGTCTGGGTGGTAACCCGAAGGCCCTGCGGCGGGAGGGCCGGGGCTTTTTCCGTCGGCGGGTGCCCTCGCGCCCCATGGGCCGGTCGCCAGCTATATACCACTATCAGCTCATGGACCGGTGGAATGGTATCGGTTTTTGTCGCCGGAAAGTCTCCAGATCTGGTGTGGGTTCGTCTCCTGTTCCGGGTAGATCTGGCCTGCTCTGCGGCGAGGTTGGATGTGGTAGCGTGTGCTGGACCGGAGAGCGAAGCAGGGCTTGGGTAAATCTTTATTGGAAGAATTTCTCTTGTACATGTAACATCACATGTAATTTCTATTAAAAGACGAGTTCACTGAATAAAATTGTTTCAAATAATGGAGATGCAAGGTCAATGTTACCAAATAAAGTCACTGCATTAAATCCCAATGCAGCAGAATTTGTATCTTCATGTATTAGACCATCTTTTGGAAGTAGTACAGTTTCAGATGTAGGCAAGCCAGATTTTAGGGGGTCTTCTGGAAAAACAATCCTAGATGGGTCTGAGTCATCAAATTCTAATAACTCGGATGATGAGGCGCACCAGTTTTGCCGTAAGCAGCTTCCTGATGACATTATTCCAGACTTTACTTCTTTCGAAAAAATTGAACAAGAACCTGAAGAGCTGTCCCTTGCTGGATTGTCCTTGAATGCACCCCCTTTCTATGGAACAACAGCCAGCCGCTTGTCTAGAGAACAACACGAGTTATCGCCTCCAGTTAGCAAGAGCCTGGAACTGGGGCTTACAAATTTACTCTATGAAGATAATTCACAGACAGCCTTTTCAACGGTGGGTTCGAGCAACTGGGAGCAAAATTATGTGGGTGATCTCCATTTTACTAATGGAAATCAGGACCTTCATTATGATTCTGAAAGTACCGCTGGCTTTTCTGACAGTTTTGCTAGTGAGTATGCTGGCGCATCAAATAGTGTTGTTGACTCCTTAGAGTATTTAGCATCTCAGTTCCCTGGATTTTCAGCAGAGAGCCTTGCAGAGCTGTACTATGCAAATGGATGCGACTTCAACCATACTATTGAAATCCTCACGCAGCTAGAGATGCAAGTGGATGCTACCTCCAATCCAGCTCTGAATTTGACCCCCAGTGCACCAAACTTCAGCACAGGAGACTTCCCTGCGCTGCCAACAGCTGAAGGACAAAATGGTTTCTCTAAGGGCAATGTGGATATCCTTGATATCTTCAATGGACGCGAGTCATCTAGTATCTAGTGGTACTGGTGATTTTGTTTCAGCTGTTCGGAAACTTGCATCGCAAAATTCTGGCCATTGGAAGTTTAAGGAAGGTCCCGAATATGGTAATGGTGTTTCAACAGTTTCTGTACCCAAACAGTACAGTTCTAGCACTAAACCATCTTCGGGGAACAAGTTTCTCAGTGTTAGCAGTGCAAGGACAGCTCCATGGCTTGAGACTGGTGATGCAGTGGCAAATATGTACTCAGAAGCAAGGGGACAAGCTTGTGATTTTGCTCACATCCGCAATGCATGTTTTGAGCAGGCTAGGCAGGCTTACTTGGTTGGCAACAAAGCTCTGGCCAAGGAACTGAGCATGAAGGGACAGGCGTCCAACACGCAGATGAAAGCAGCTCATGAGGAAGCTAGACAAGCGATTTATCGACAGAGGAACCCTGTTTCCTCGCGAGGGGGGAGTGACCGTCTGATCGACCTACATGGTCTCCATGTGAGCAAAGCAATACTATTATATCTCTAATATCCTTAACAGTAATATCTGTTTTTGTTCCTCACAGATAAAAAAATACCTGTTTTTGTCTATGTGAACAGGAAAATCAAAAAATTGAAACATATTCTTATTACAGAGGCATTAGTGTTATTACCTGTGGAGTTTGCATTTCCCAAAGAGTGTTCCTATCAAGGGTTTTTACAACAAAAGAATCGCTATCGGCCTGCAGGAAAAACAGGTAAAAGAATATTACACTCCCTTCTGGAATGTTATCATGGCCTTAGTGGATAATAGTTACACAGCTAGAAGTTTGCTGGAGATTAATTAAGAAATATTGGATAATTGTTGGACAGCAAGAAATTGGCCAACAATCTTTTCAAGCTCATTATATTGATGATAATCTGGATGGTATAAACACTCACCTCCTTTACGGTAACTTTCACAAGCACGCCAAGAACAGCTGCTCCATGCACTGCAGCATCTTCTAAGACCTAGTCAGTGAAATCAAAATCAATATTAATCCTTGAGCAACCCGCAAAGCTTTTGGATCTATTTTTTTTCTCTCTTTACAAAGCTACCTGCTCACCAGGGGATAAAACATTTGTTCTGTAATACGAAAGCACCAGAATTAAATATTCTTCAATAAGACAGCACAAAAAGTTCAAAGCTGGATAATTTGTTAAGCATTTTTTTCCAAGCAGTCACGCATGCAGTTCATCTGCACGAAATATCAGTTGCAACTTGCAAGGGAAGGTTTTCTGTTGATTGATGGCTGTGAAAGTTGTTTTGATCAATACTGAGCATACTAAAGAAATATCTCAGTACACATGCTATGATGCGTAACTCAGTAGGATCATAGGAGCTAACCTTTTTTGACATCTTCAGAGGAAACTAAGGACCTTGCAGAATCATGGACACAAACAAGTTCTGAACCTCCATCGATTTCCTGCAACAAAATAATACGAAAGTAAAAAAAAAATGGAAAAAGTCTCTACAATATTTATGCACAAAAGCAACATAAGCAGCAGCATAGAAGTAGGTTACCACTAACCTGAAGTCCATTATAAACAGTCTTGTCTCTCTTTTCCCGGGCGTGCAAATTTAATAGGTATATGCAAGTTCTCGATAGAATCTGCGGAATGGAAGATGATAATTCATTGACCACCAACAGAAGTGCCTAGACTTCTTGTTTGCATTCGTCGGCAGCGCATTTCTTGCCAATCGCCATGCAAAAATTTTCACCTTAGGCACCACATTGGCTGACCAAATGTTTCTCCAACTGCTTCTCCTGCACACTGAAACACTGCTCGAAGAAGCATTTTTAGACGTCATTAAGTCACGGGCCAGCTTATAAGCACTTCTTACCGAGAGAAATCCCTGACTTTTCATAGTTCCGCGCAGTAACATCTCCAGCATGTCTTATTGGGATCTTTATTTTCAGAATTTGTGCAGCATCCAGGGAAAGGAAGGTCTTATTGGAATCATGAGTTCAGAGACCCATCCAAGTCTCGATCGGCCACGCTTGGAAACAGGCCGCAGAGAAAAACCTCGTGGGATCGCCATACACGAACCTGATCCCCAGCTCCAATACGCCAAATGAGGCCCTTGTTTAGAAGCTCGAGCCCATATTCAATAGCTCTCCGAGTGCTTGAAGCATTCCCCGTGAAAACGGTATCGATAAGATTCCCAGTAGGATAATGTTTGGCTTTCAACAATCTTGCACATAGACTGTCCGGGAAGTGAAGGAGACGCCAAGCTTGCCGGGCTACCAAAGCTTGATTAGATAATCTGAAACACCCCACGTTTTTAATTAACCTTAATTGGCATATTACTAGGTTAAGTAAGATTAATTACGTAGCTAATGATCTAAAATACGAGGGAATTTAAAATTTTTGTATAATCTAAATTGCAATCGGCGAACGTTAGACGAATACGTTATTGTGAACATTAAACAAATACATACTTTCCCGATCTCATCGACGAGGATAGAACAATCGATATAGATTATAGAGATAGCATTCATCGGTACGACAAGTAAAAGCATTCAACTTAATTAAAAGATATATTTATCAGTCTGATACAACAGTTAACTAGTTATAACTCTCATACAATAAAGCAATTGCATCCATTAAATGAAAACTAAAATTTACATTGGAGTTAAATACGAATATTACAACTCGCTGAAACCTGTAATTAGGTTCAGAGTAATATTACATCAAACATAAACATAAGATTATATGTTAGGCATTTCATACATTTGCAACTAACCAAGAGCGATGGAAAATATAAATTACATGCATATCATCTCATACAACAAATACTAAATGGTTGATTTCTAAAATAGCCACAGTTTTAAGTGCGAGAAGAGTTAATAGAAAGATACCGAAAAAGACCGAACAAAAGAAAATACGTACAAGAAGGATTGCCGTCAGAGCCCTAGGATTTAAATTCAGGTAGGGCAATTCGTTCACTGAGGTTCCCAGACCGTCCGAGGCCGGTCGGCGCCTCTCACAGCTATTAGGTCATCATTCGGCATTAAAAACAAACCTAAAATGTTCTTCCAACAAAATATTGTGCACACCAGCCCACCAAATATTTCAGCCCAGACCATAGCACAGTGCAGCCACCTCACACCGGAAGGCACCAGAACGCAGCAAACACAGAGGGGGTAAAGACCGAAGCCAACAAGGCACAGGAGGCAAAGTTCCATTTGTTAACCCACACGGCCATAGCCAGCGGCCAGTACAACATCTAGAAACCACCCCATCGCACAACACAGAGGCCAGCTCAAGTCACCAGAAAGCACCGCCCCAGGGAAACCCCAGAGGCCACAGCCACGAGCCAACAAAAGCAGGCACACACAGCCAGCCGAGAGGGACAAAGAGAAAAACTCATCGTCCTTCTCGCCTCCAATCCGAAACTCCACCACAATCCAACCCCACCAGCCGTCACAGCATTAACCCTAGTATCAGCCACCTGAGGACAAGGAAGGGACCAGCTAGAGGGACTGCAAAACACAAGCAGAGAAGACCACCACTGGGGCCATCGGCACTTAGCAACTAGAAGGCAACTATCAGCATCAACCCTTACCTCAACCGAATCTAGTCCATCATTCACTAACAGAGGTAACTCACAAACCTTCTTGTGTACTAACATTTCAGTGGAGCATTATATCCGAGCATCAATCAACTTTATGTCAACCATTTAGCACACAGCCTCACTAACACAACAGAGCCGATAGTAATAGAGAGAGTAGGGAGAAGGGGGAGGCTTACCGAAGTTGAGGGACGGCGGCGGCACGCTACTGGCAACTAGACCCACGCTCCCAAGCACCACCGCGCACTCCCCCAGCGTGCGGGCGGCGTTGGGCTCCACTGTGCCTAGCCTCAGTGGTGCGCATCCATGCAATCCTCCACGTGTGCTCAAAATTAAAAAAATAAGCAAGCAATAGTAATTAGCAACAGAAGAAGAAGCAATCGGGCCTAGAGGGGCCAGATCCAGGCCGAAGGCCACGGATTAGGCACCTGGGGGTGGCGCGAGTCGTCGGAACCGAAGGGGGGGCGACGCGGCCACCGGGGAAGCCGGCGATGAGAGAGAGAGGGAGTCTGGACCCAGGCCTCAGGCCCTGGATCCAGAGGCTGGAGGCCGTGGGGCGACGACACGCCATGGGGGCCGAAGGCCGGCGCCTGGGGTGAGCAAGGAGGCGGTAGGCTGGCGCCTGGGAAGCGACAGGGTGGCGGACCAGCATATGGAGGGATTGAGGGAAGGAGGAGGAGGGCCAGGAGGCCATTCGACCAAATGAGTGGGGGAGAGAGAGAAAAATTAAAAGAAAAAGAAAAAGGAGAGAGAAAAGAGATTTGAGGAAAATTTAGAAAAAGGAAAAGAAAATAGTTAGAGCATGTGATAAGTATTCCTCGTAAATCTTAAACCCTGACGTTTCAGTGTATGCTAGATTATTCAATAAAATATTGTTAAGCATGAAGCTGCAAACACACCACTAACGGATATTGGCTACTACTAAAAATCAGTTTAATGGCATTAGTAGATCTAAAGTTTAGTTCATACTAATTAAATGGATATGTTATCATTTAAATCACTCTTTGAGCCATTAAATACTTAGATATTTTTGCTAATCTTATTCACTTAATTAGTGCCGTTAGGAGACTAATGATTTATGAGTTATTAAAAATCGGTACCGACGCGGATCACTCTAGGGCGTATTTAAATCCGCAAATAATCTTGTTAGCTATACTTAAATGGTAGAAAACCACTCATAGTTATTTCGGATCATTAGAACTAATTAATAGTGGTAAGATGAATTAAAATCGTACGCACCGACTAAACTTGTACGCATACGAATTAAATTCATGTACCATTATCTAATCCACTTGATCCGAGCTTAAATGCCTAGATATTCTAATTAAGCCCAATTATATTGTAATAGACCAATAATAATTATTTGTAAGGACTAGCATAAATTAAATACCATTAGTAAATCAAAATATAGCTCGTGCTAGTTCAAATTAAGGTTTAAATCATTTCAGGTTATAATTAAATACCTAATTACCCTAGTTAGTCGTATTAAATAACATAACTCCCTTGGTAAGTATTCTAGAATGCTAAGGATCAATTAAGTGATATCTGTAGACTAAAACTGGTATGCATGCGAATTGAATTATTAGATTAGCAGTAAATCAATCTATTAGAGATCTAATTGCCCCATTAATTCTTGTTAGTTACTCATAAACTGTAGGAGGTCATTAATAAGTATTCTTAGTAATTAGAATAAATGATTAGCCACTAGAAGATATTAAACTGTTAGCGAAGATTAAAATAACACGTGTCGATCTAAAATAGTAGGCGGCGATTAAAATCGTGTGCATCGATTGAACTTGTACGCAGCGATTTAGAAATCATTTACGTGGTAAAATTTCACATTCAGCTAAAATAAAATTTAAGATCGTACCGGGCCACCTTAGTATCAGTTAGTTGCTTACTTAATTAAATGTGAATTCTTTTATGGATAATTTAACTCGTCATGCGCATTTTAAATACGAGCAAAGCACTGTTATCCAAAAGAAAGATTATACCTGAACAACCCTGAGACCTAAAACCCATTAAAGGTAGATAACTACATACTCGCTTTTGAGAGATGAAATAGACATAATTGCATACGTGAAATCGACTAGGAATAACATTTGTCGTCATATTTGTACGTGCATCTATTTAATCAGGTTTAATCGATAAATTACCAGAAATCAATAAAACGCCAAACATACATCCTAGATAGATCGTATATCCTGACGCTAGCATAATAAGGTCAAGTAACGAGTGTCGTATAGCAACTAACTTAATTATCACGATCGGAGTCGAGTTGAACGAAGCCTCACCCTAGGCGCACAAACACCTCAACATCTCGAACTTTATAATATTTTCGTAAATTAAGTCGTAGCCGATGTATTTAATTGCAGGCAAATATCCGAGTTATGGGAAGGATTCCACCTTATCCTACTTGAATCCAAATATATGGTTAAAGTCTAGGCAAGCTTTTCTTTTGAGCATATGATTAGAGTATTTGCAGTAAAATAAAGTATTTCTCTATTAAATTATTATCACCCTGCATGCAAATGACAAACATTTAAATCGAAAGGAAATTGAGAAGGAAAAGAAAGAAGAATCGGCGACTGACAGAGCAGTCAGCCGTATAGATTAATAAAAGGGTGGGCAGAGGTTGCCTTGGTAGGAACGGAAGGGCAAGTTAGGGGACCTCTGCATAAGATATAATATAAGTAACTACAAACTTCATCTGTATGAACGGACCGTATTACATCATGTCAGCCAACATTTCGTCCATAAATGGATGGACAGAATTAGTAGTACTGTCAAGGTTATTATATTCTCCACGTGGGTAAGTACTAAATTAGGAGGTGAACCCAGGGGTTAGCTGTTCGCAGGACCTGGGGGATCCATACCGCCATCGTCCGAGTCTGATCGGTATCAGCGGGGGCGTGCGGGGGCGATATATTACGCAGTGGAGTGTTGGGTGAAGGCCGGAAACCTTCCCAACCAACGGTTATGTCACTTTTGGGGAGTCTGGTGATAGTAATAATTCGCACAGACTACCAATTGCGAATAACTGGGTGGAGATATAATATACTGAGATAGATACAAAAGTTCTGTATTCTGATCTGGGCGTCACATCTTAGGAAATGTGGAAACCCATGGGCCAGTAGGATCAGAATGATGATGGGTAAAGTGATACAAGCTTGCGCAACGCTATACAAATCATGAATTCATGCCTGTCTCCGGGAAAGGAGATCACGGAAACTTATGGGGGTTTTTGCCGTTCATATGAATGTTCGATAGCTTTCTAAATTAATAATATGAACTTCTTTCCAAACATAACAACAAAACATATTTTCTATAATCCTGAGAAGAGGATTGATAATGAGAAAAAGATTGAGAATGAATAAGAGATTAGGAATATAAACGTATATTCCTGGAAATGTGGAAGAGCATTTAGTGCATGCTGCTAATAATAACGCTTGTTGAGTACCTTGTACTCACTCTTGCTAGTAATTCCTTTCTCTAGATGCCTGATGAACTGGAGGATTGCTAGAATCTAGTGAAGACCACATGAATGGATTTAAGTATTAGCCAGGTGGAATACCACAGACTCATAATACGGAGAATAAGAGGCGGAGGCGACGACCGGAATTGCTCCTAGGTTTTTCAGTATGGTAATATTCGAGTCCTTGCGGCTCTGTAATGAAATTTAGCCCTGCGTGGCGATATTTTTGTAATATCGTATTTTGTCTCTAATTATTGTTCCGCTGCAACACTCCGATGGGCTTATTATTCGTTAACACGATGTTCTATCGGCTATAACGAATAATAATCCGTTGACTAGCATAATTATTCCCTGATAATTGTGCGGGTCGTTTCATAATCTCAGATCCCGAAAGCTAATTCCACCTTTGATCTTTGGCAAAATCAGCTGCTCCCAAGGTCGGCAAAGCCTGAACCACTGATTTAATAAGAACCTCCTTCCCTGCCATCGACAGATGCTTTTCACTCCAGTCTGCTAATCGTTTCCCAAGTCGTGCCTTGATAATTTGGAATCGATCACGCTTCATACGTCCCTTCGGCGTTGGCAATCCCAAGGTACTTCGCCTCAAAAGCCACTTGCTCGATCTGTGTAGCTCGCGGCGGATTAAATCCATGGAATCATCGGGGCACGTCGGACCAAACATGATTGAGCACTTCCCGGAAGGTTAATTCGATTTGCTTGTTCATGGTCACCCTTGTTGCTAGTCGGCTCTGTTGAGTCCTATTCCGTTTGTCGTCACTGTTCCTTTTGTCGCTCCCTTAATGTAATCTCGTAGCCCTCTGGTCCCTGCTTCATGGCCAGCAAGGCCGTAAGCTGGACTGAGTCATTGCTGTCCGTTGTTCATTTTCTATCTGCTTATTAAATGAAATACAAGCTTCTGTGTTTTCGAGAAAAATAGTCACTCTTAAAATACAGTAAGCTATCATCGAGTAGGACTACCGAAGTTGTATATGTTCAAGTATGTAATTTGGTTCTTTTTATTTTCATAGCTGTAGTTGCGATTTATCTGAGCTGTTTACGCATAACTAAGTGTAGCTTCTGTGCCTATCAAAAAATAAAGTGTAGCTTCAGCCTCTTAAATCTTAGTCACGATATTTTTGTCACAGACCATGTAGCACCCCATAACAACATTTTAGTAGTAGCTTCATACAGCAGAACAATACCATGGCAGGCAACAGCAAGTGGCCATCTTTTTCCAATGTTAAGCAGCCGAGCGCACTCTCGGAAAACATCAAAACGTTTGAAAAAGAAAGGTCCATTTTCTTTTCACGTGTGAGAGAATTCAGAGGAGACCACATTGGCGTACCAAGGTGTAACACCTCGACCTTCCACAGGGTCCAAGATACTACCACCACCTTATTACTATCACACATAGGCGAACATTAAATAGAGTTAACACACAAGAGCTGTATTGATAGGGGAATCCGTTCTCAAAAAAACAGACCTTACTAGGAAATTTACATAAACTTCTAAACAGAAGATTAAACATAATGTTTAGTGCATGACTAAGCAGTTATTGCATATGTACAGTGCAAAAGGAATTACTCCCATTCCAATGCATGCTGTCGCTCTGGATCACCCTAAAAAAACAACAAAGTAAGAGTGAGTCCGAAAATTCAGCAAGTACATGATAAAGCAATACATCAATCCATATCTGTAAACTGTAAACCAATTCTACGACTGTAAGCTGTAAATCACCTCTACTGTAAATTGTAAAGTCTAATGATTGTAAACTGTAAATCTAGTCTACTGTGAACTGTAAAGCCAATCTACTATAAACCATATTTACTATGAACTGTAAAACTAATCTACTGTAAACTGTAAAGCACATCTACTGTAAATCCAATCTACTATAAGCTGTGAACTGTAAGTCAAACTACTGTAACTGTATCACTATCTGTATCACTCTTTATGCAATGTAATAAAATGCAATGTAACTATAATTGCAACTGCAAATCAAATCTCTGTAACTGTATTACTGTCTGTATCTCTGTTCATGCAATGCAATATGCAATACACCTCTAACTGTAGCTTATACCGGTATAGCGGAGAGTACACCCGTCGATGTCACCCTCTCCCTCCATCCCGTGGAGGTGTCTACCTCTGTAGGACTTACTCAAGTGCACTCTAGACTAGTCATAAGACTTTCTTACCGACATGACTCTTATGCACTTTGCATGATGCAATACTTTTTAAATGAGATTGTTTACTCATGAACTGTATTCTTCCAAATATGATTAACACATAATCATATTTATCATCTCTTGCATGCTATAGACCATGGTATGGAAACACAAATAGCAACCGTTCAACACAATTTATTATTTTAACATGCACTTGCCTGTTAACCTAGCGGACGGTGCGCGCATGGCGCCAGACTCGAACCACTACCTGAATAGGCAGTAATCATTTCAATTCATTTGCTAATACAATATATACACCTGCAAGCAAATAACGTCGCTCTTATGCACAAACCTAGTATAGCCGACCTCCTGCTCACCGGACACTGTTCCGCTATCCCGGTTTTAATCGGTATACTAATTTATGCGAGTATCAGAAAATAACAAAAAAGGGTTTCGAGCTGTTACCCTAACCCAATGACTGGATCGAACCACGATCTGTCACTCCTGGACCAGATCTGGCGCCGGATCAGGCACCCCTTTTCTTTTCTTTTTCCTCTCTTCCTTTCTTTTCTTCTTTCCTTTCTCTTTTTCTTTTCTTTTCTTTTTTCCACGCCAGCCACTCCTCTTCTCTTTCTTCTCCTCCTCCCTTCTCTTTTTCTCACGTCGTCAGTCTCCTCCTTCCTCCCTCTTTGTTTCTCACGCCCGGCCGGCCTCCTCCTTTTTTCTCGCGCCGTCGATCTCCCCTTCTGCTCCCTCATGCCCGACGACTCGGCTCTCCCCTCTCCTCTCACTCGGCAGCCCAGCCCCTCCCTCCTCCCCTCTTGGCCGGCACTCAGTTCCCCTCCTGACCCCCATCTAGTGCAGCGAGGGTCGGGAGGGCGGTGAGGACGCACGGGGTAAGGGGCGGCTGCGAGCCCTAGCACGGGACAAGGGACGCTCGGTGTCCGTGGGGCTACGCGGCAACAAACGGCGTCGACAAGCAGGGGTAGCGGCAGCCACAGCAGCGGCGATTGCAAGGGGAAGAGAAGGCGACGAGATGCGACCAGGGTGTGGCAGCGCCGGTGGCTGACCAACGGCGGCGCGCGCACGAGAGGAGCAACAACGGCAGCATCAGGCACGGGGCGAGGACGATTAGAGAGGAGAGTGCTCGGGTAAGCGCGCGGGGGGAGGCAAAAGCTAACTTTCCCTCCTCCCTCACCCAGCTCCCTCCTTTTATATTGGCCAACGGCGGCACACGCACAGGAGGAGCAACAACGGCAGCAGCAGGCACGGGGCGAGGACGATTGGAGAGGAGAGTGCTTGGGTAAGCGCACGGGGGGAGGCAAAAGCTAACTTTCCCTCCTCCCTCACCCAGCTCCCTCCTTTTATATGGATTGGGTTGGGCTGAAACTGGCCCAGGTATCACACAAGGTGGGTCTTCAGGCAAAAGGGCAAGACTGGAGAAGAGCAGCGTCAAAGGCTACCTCCCCAGTCCCTAACACTCCGAACACTACAGCAGAGGCAGGACGAGCAGCAGCTCCGTCGCAGTAACTGCCCATGGTCACACAAGGCTTGCCGAAAAAGCAACACAGCAAAAGTAATAAAATTAAAACACGCTTCCCATTATTACCACAAGCATGTTTGTACAAGATGGATACCATCTATCGACGTAGCTCTCCATGGTGGAAAAGTGGAATTTACAAACGGCCCTAAGGAAGGTGGATAGGGAACTTCCCAAAGCGCGGCAGCTCCAACAAACTCCGCAGCCGACGAGCAAACAAAACCGGTTACAGTAGGATGGCTAGCCAAGTCCATTATACAGCAGCAAACATAAATATACGTCCCTCTACTCTGTGCAGTTAACAGTAGGAAGTCCCCTCGTCGATGGTAGAATCAGCTCTCCTTGTTACGCGGCGTTCCTCCTGCAGATGAGAAAAGTTTCAAACAGAACGATCAGTCAAACTGATTGATTGGTGTAAAGAGCCTACAAATCAGAAGAGGAAGAACTTACATCTTCTTGGCCTATCTCGATTTTGGTAGCTTGTGATCCTACCAAAATTAGGCAGCACGAGATGATAGGTTCACTGATTCACACCTAGTGCTGGGGCTCCAACATATGTTAGTTCAGCTACCAACAACTGAGCATCCTGTCTCATTATAAAGTTAGTCTGGCAGCAAGAGATGGTATCATCCCGTCGATCGTAAACATAAATAGTAAAATCATTGCGGTTTTGTTCCGCATAATCGAGCTTTTCCAGGGTTGAGTAGTGATTCTGACATTATCCAACCCTGACATACAAAAAGAGGGATGCAGTTAGTCATGTAGCAAGTGTTTCATTCATTCGTCTTGCTTGTCACAATTATAGCTAGTAGTTGGAATAGAGGTAGCGCATTTATCACAAAGACATACGAGTGTTACCTGTTCTCTTGCTTTCTTCTTGAATGTTCCATAAGAGGAAGAGACAATTTTGCAAGATTCTGCAATGTGTGCCAGGAAATCCATGTTTTGTGGGTACAGATTTGAGCTCATCTGCTTCCGTGCATGTGATGCATTAATAAAATGCAGTAATACATGAGCCTGTACAAAAGAACACCATGTCAGAATATATAGGGAACCAAAACACCCCTAACAATGGAAATGCAGTGAGAAACAAATGCTTACATGGAAAGCAGCTTTGATAATATCATCTGACTTTGCTTGGTCCTTGAGCAAAGCATATACCTTATCCTTTGTTGGGTTATACGTTACCATGTATCTCTCATCCTATTATTAAGATGGAAAGTATTGGTCATACCAAAAGAATGAAAATAATGAGTTTTTTTTGTTGGCAGCGGCCAGGGAGCTGCAATTTTTTTCCCCTGGAGGATGTACCTCAAACAAAGGCCTTGTGGCAATAAATGAAGCAGGTTCTTGAAATGCATCTCCAAATCGTGATCCTGAAAGAAAGTTGATAATAGACTATGAAACACCATTCCACATGTATCAAGAAAGGACCACAATCAGAACAACACTTGTACAAACCTATTGTGACTGGCTCATGCCGCCAAGGTGGATTAAATATTGTCTCCTGTGAGTTTCCTTCCTTCAATGAGGGGACATGCCCTGTAGCAAAGAAAATTAAAGATTCAAGTATTAGACAGAATCACAATCAAACCAACAGAAACACCTAAATAGGATTTCAATTTCAAACTTCTGAAGATTCTAAAAGGTCCAAATTTCAGTTTCGAAACCAGCATTTTAAAACTTGATTTTGTGTACATTGCGTAAATAAAAAAAGAAGTCTACTTGAGAATCTTTGGTCTTTACTTTCAATATGCAGCTTTCTAGTGTATCCAAAGCACTGAGTTGTGCCACCACATGACCACACACAAAAAAGTTACGTTTTCAGCATGATTCTGCATTGATCAAAAGGAACCTGGTGCTGGTAAAGTCTTTTTTCTAAGATTTTTGAACTTATATTCTTTGATATGTGGTAATATTATATTGATATCATTTGTCTTCGCCATTGGGGTTATGTTACAGAGAAGTACTGTTTCACTAGTCCAATAAACAATTGAACAAAGATCAATTTTGCAGCCATCTAAATAATTCTACAAGTACTTCTTGCACCTTCCAGAACAATTCAAATAGATATTTTGACCTACCAGTCTTAATGAAGGAATCCACTGCAACGGTAAACCTTGCCCTGTTTAGGGTATTCAGCACAACAGACCTCACCTGGTAAGAGAAACAGTATCAACATATGACTTAGTGTAAGAAAAGATTAATGCAAGAAAGTGGTAAACTAGAAGAATTAAAGTGAACCTCATGGTATGAACTCAGGAGATATCCGCATGACAGGAAGACAAATGGAGTAACCAATGATGGATTCCGTTTTGAGATAAAGATGCTCAAACCAGTGCCCAGCTTCATGCAAAATCAACAAAGTGAAGTCAGAATTGTTGCTAAATTAAGTGAACAGATGAGATCAGTAACATTCATAAGCAAGCAAAAAGCTTTGGGCATGTCACATTTTTCGCCATACAGTGACACTGACACACCAAATAAAATAGTCACACACCGTCAACTTATGCTAGCAAAACAGCAATTTTCAGCTGCATGTCCAATTAATGTGCTACTAACTAAAAGGTGTTGTAAAGGCAACACATTGATAATTACCAGATCTGCAATGTTCCCAACGGATTCGCCTTTAGCAGTGACATCCCCAATGTTTTCTCCTCTTGCGTAGGCCTTATAGATTGGCGTGCGAGTTGAGGTTGATGTAACAGCAGCGACATTCTAAAATGTTGCATGAGAAAAAGAAGGTTTTTCATCAATATTTTTGAAACAGAATAGTGAGTATATATATTTGAAGTCCAATAGTTGTAACTTGCAACAACTGGTGAGAGCAGACCTTTACAACATTTGCCACACAAGCCATAGGCAAGAAAAATTGAGGGAAGGCCGCAGTAGCTAACTCAATCCCAGCTCCTATCTCCAGCAAGAGATCACTAGAAAAGCGGAGCTGCAGAGAATTTCAGTTTCAGTTAATCGTACACATGGGACCAAGAAAATGGAAATAGCATAGATACTGCAATAATGAACACATGATTTCACATGTTTTACCTGCTTTAGGTCATAGTCAAACTTCTTTCCTTGACGTGCAAAAAGCATTTTTCCAACACGTCCAGCACCATCCTGAAGCACAAGTGTAATCACAACTGTATTACGGATAATGGTACCTACTCGATTACTAAGAATATAAAGTAAAGACAAGTACTGTAATACAAAAAAAAGGTCTAGGGGCGGCTGGACCAGGCCCAAGGCCATAAGAGGGCAAATGCATAATGAATGGTTGATGAAAAATAAAGAGATTAAATTTGAGTGGTTAATGTGACTGTTGGATAATGAATATTACCGTTATCTGTTGATTACTGTTTTGCTTTGTACTTGCTGAATCTTGGACTCACGCTTACTTTGTTGATTTTTTTTGTGTTACTGATTGACGGCATGCACGGGATGGGAGTAGACCCCTTTTTGCACCGCACATGTTAATTAATGTCTGTCTCCCACTGAGCAATTATGTTTAAACTTTTGTTAAGTTGACTTAGCTAAATTGTGGTTCATTACTTTGTTTAGTATGATCTCGAACTCATAATCGTGAGCCTTCCTGGCCGTGGAGCCATAAAGCTTGGTTATGCTATGTTATGTTAACTGTGATATGGAATCAATTATCTCAGTTATCTTATTGCAGGTTATTATGTTATGGTTGCTTGCAATATGAAGTAGTTGGCTTATTGCAATTATTCTATATTCATGTGTTGATTGCTCCCTGTTGGTAGCTGCCAAAATTTTTATTAGCATCGCCAAATTGAGTTGGTAAGTACGTAGTGGTAGCATCCTAGGCCTTGTGGAGGGCCGGAGTGTTACAAGTACATCAGCAAAACAGAAGATACTGCTACTATGTTGTGCACATCAGATGGCCACTAATCATACAAGGATAAGACTCTCCAAGTTGTCATGGGGTTTATAAGGCTGTTCTATGACCCAAGCTACCTTCTGGAAAGAAGTTAGTAAATCAAAGATGTGATTTTTATCCTACCCTGGTAATTTCCTTTTGCTCACTTATGTTGTGCCCATGCTAGTGGATTGACTGAAGTAATGAACTCTTTTGCATGAATTTGCACTTGTCTTCAAATGAATTGACCAACTGAATAAATTACACAGACAAGCATGGTGACCAGAAAAAAAATAGCTACTTGAATACGCATGATTTATTTACCTTGAGGATCCAGTTGATAGCAATGGCACCTGGGGTTACCTTGCTTTGAGAGACTCCAACGGAGCTCAGCAAGGTTCTTGTTGTAAACACACCCATTGCTCCACCAAAAAAATGCTGAGCAGTGAAAAAAAATGAAACTTAGCTTGATATATTTGAATCAAGACAGTGAACACAAGTTCTAAAATATACCTTCAGAGCTCTCCAGCTCATGTATGGGACGTATGAAGGAGTAACACTGTCTGGAAACCCTTCAGGCACGACATATGATCTTATGAATGCCATTATTTCCTGCAGCCATAGTATATAGTGTTGCTATTTCTTAAAGTTGTACGGTCACTTTAGTTTATTACTAATAGATGCCTTAACTATAATTATTCGAAAGGAATGATCTCAACTTTTCACACAACACTTTAACATCTTCCCATAATAATGGAGAACCTCTATTCAATAGTTGAAAACTGGTAAAGCAAAAAACTAACTCCGAAATCAATTCCACTAATCCGGGATTTTGCTCTAGAAAACCATAGACAATAGACTGAAGATTGCAAGTTCCACAGGTATAAAATAGGAAATCCTTTTAGTCAGCAATCAACTTAATCTCGCGTGTAATCCACCAAAATGCCAAAATTTCTACAAATTTCCTTCGACCCAGCTATAAATTGACGGTGCAAACAATCATATGACTAAAACAGCTTTTCCACAAATAAAGTCATAGTCCCGCAAGTATCATACAATCTAATTTCTCCCGATTTCATATCAAATTACCTCGAAAATATCGCGTCAGTACAGTCAAAAAGTCTCCTAGGCCAGAATAAGCGAGCGAACATCCTGAGGGAAAAAAACACACCTATTGCGCAGCTTCATGAATCCTGATTGGATCGAGACCTAAAAATGAAATCCGCAGATGGCTACGCCTCCGATACATCAAATCCGTATCCAACCACCAAACCGCCCAAAATCCGCAACCAATCCTCCCAAATCAGGCCCTCGAAACCCAGCGCAGAGCCATCAAACCAAAAACGAAACCAAACACCGAGCATGACACACCATGTCACAATTCCACCAAACTGCTCACCTCAGCAGGAGGCAGCGGCGACTGGAGCGGCACGGCCCTGACGGAGGCCCCCACGGGGACGACGGCCCCGCCGCTGCCCCTCCCTTTCGCCGCACCTCCATCCACCACATAACTCCACCGCCTCCCGTCCACCTCCTCCAGGCAAAGGAACCCCTCCACGGCGGGCGCCGGAGCCGCGACCCTCGCCGGGGCCTCCGGCGCCTCGACGGGCGGCGAGGCGATCGTGGAGCGCACGGCCTCGCGCACCGCGAACCGCGCGTCGGGCGGCGGCAGCGTGATGGTCTGCTTGGCCGTCCGCTTGAGCCCCACCGTCGGCGCCATGGCCTCGCGGAGGGGACGGCGGGCGCGAGGGCGAGGCTTAGTCAGGTGGGCAAAACGAAAATTACTCGCCGAGTGGTCGCGACACCAAGGCGCGGCAGTGGTTAGAGAGAGAAAAAAGTTATATGAAGGCGGAGTACGCCAACGATGCCAAGAGAGAAGCACCAAATGCCGGTTCTTTTCGGTCTATCTCCATTTTAAAATAATTTTTAAAATAATTTTTTAAAAACAGTTTATCAATTTATTAATATTCGATTTATCATATAAAGCTTATACTTGAATTAAAAATTATCAGCCATAACTAAAAAAACACATAACAACTGGTCGACAGGGGACCCACTGGTCATCAACATAATCGGTCATATTTGTTTAGGCTTTTTCTCTAGTTTAAAAGCTAAAAAGTTGAAGCCTAGATAAAAAGATGTCTTTTTAAATGGACTTCTTAAAAAGCCTAAGCCATCCTATAACTATAAACCAAAAACCAGCCAAGAGATGCTTCTTTGGCTTTTGCAGGTTGTCATTCCTAAATGTCACTCAAGTTCTTTTAAATTCCCCACAAAATGTCATTGCATATAAACCCAAAATTCTTCATTACTCTACTCATTTCTTTTCCCCTCTCCCAAGCCGAATTGGCCGCCTCCACTCTCGCGAATCGCGGGTAGGCTTTGCGCCACCCTACTTTGGTCGTCTCCTCAGTGACGACCACCCGCCAATGTCCACGTTTCCTAACGACACTATCCTCGTCCCCCACGCCTCCGTGTTCATGTATGGACTTTGTGACCTTGATATGGGTCTGAGTTTATGTGCTTCCATGTGTGTGTGCATGTCTGGATTTCTGATATGTGAATTTGGTGTATGTTTATGTGTGAGTCTGGTGTGTGAATTTGATCCGTGAATAGATTGACTTCAATATGCGATCATAGTAATCCTTGAGTAGGCATGTTTATGTGTGATCATTGTTATTTTATTGGTTGCAAAAACTCGTAATATGTTGTTTGTGTGTTCATGTGTGATATGTGAATTTGACATATGTTCATGTGTGATCTTCGAATTATGATGTGTGAATTTGACCTCTTTTTAGCTTGTCTGTGAAAGGGTATTTCAGACATTCATTATTGAAAAGAATAAGCCAACACAAAAAAAGCTAAACTACTAGACAAATGGGCTACTTAAAAGCTACTTAAGCCAAAGCTTTAAGCTAAAAATCAAAAACCTTAAGACCTTATTCTTTTTAGTTTTTGGTTTCTCTCAGCAATTACTATTTATTAGACTAATAAGTCATAGACAAAAACCTTAAGCTACAGTCTAAGGCGGCGCTCCATTCGGGAGCTTCCAGCTTTGGTTTGTGGCTTTCGACTGAAATTGCACTATAGCAGTTGTTAACTTTTTTAAAAAATGAGAAAAAAAACCGGCTACATCATCATGAACAATGCAAAGGAATACAAGGAAAAAGCCGAAATTAGAGGCCAATACATTCTAAGTGGTTTTTAGATTAAATAAGTTGAAAGGTAAAAAAGATGAAAACTGAAGCCGTTTGGAGCAAAACCTAAAAGAATGTAGTTCTAAATAACAGGGCGTGAGGACACCAACGTTGTGGTCCGTTGTGGCATGGTGGCATACGAACATCTGCAGGTACAACAGTTAGCAACCTAATTTTTTTACTCACATCCACTGCTTGTGGGGTAGATTTGTCATTGCGGCCACGCGTCATTGCAGAATGTTTAGGGGGCATGGGGAATAAAGGGCTGGGCGAGCGGCAACTAGACCACAGGTGGAATTGGAGGTAGGGTTGCCACTGGATAGGGTATGGATAACTCAAATCTATATCTATTTAAAATAATATTAACTATACCTAACTAAAAATGGGAATACCTAATGGGTTTGGGTAATTCAGCGGGTAAAGGAGAAGGAAAGGAGGGGTTAAGTCAAAGATACTTATGAAGGAAGTTTTACGGTATTTCAATTTTCAACCTTAAGTTCACACCACAAAAGTTTTCTGAAATCAATTGAAATTTACTAGAGATGGTTATGCGTGTAGGGGAGTTACTCTATGCAAATTAGCAGAACTATATGCACATGTAGGCCCTATATGTTTTTATAGAAAATTTTCGTAAAACTTCATTATTTGGAACTTCAATCTCACGTTCACACCACAAAAGTTTTACAGAATTGACTTAATTTTGTTGGAAATGATTCTGTGTGTATGGAGCTACTCTGTGTAAATTGGCAGACATAGATATATAGATAGCTCCCACATGTTTTTATAGAAAACTATAATTGGGTATAGGAAGTCTAAACTTATAGATAGTCTAAGTGTACTTTCAACCTTAGGTTTGAATGTATATAGATAAAAATAGATAAGTAGATATTATTTTTTAAAATCTAAATCTAAATATGTATTTATTTTTTATTCATATGCTATCTAATAGTGTTGTTATAGGTTTAAACAAGGATAACGAGCACCATGGAGTGTGATATTTTTGGTGGCGTGTGGGATTCCTTCGCTCTGCGCGGCACCGCCCCCGTGCGGGCGTTAAGTACGAGGTGAGCACGCCGTCAAAGTGAAATGATCTCCTAGTTACGTTTCGTACTATGGGAGTAGCAGGGCTTTGCGTTGTGGTCAAAATCCTTGGTGGCAGGCTGGCAGCGGTACCACTTAACACATGGCTAGAAAGGTTGCACCAATTACTCTCTTTAATTACAAATAGGTATTATTTTGAAAATTAATATAATCTCTAAAACACATTTCGATCACTATTTTTGTATTATAATAAATTTATACAATCTAATAAAATTATACTTTCATTAAAGTTTTTTTGAGACACACTCGAGCGCACGCGCATATATATATATATATATATATATATATATCATGTGTTTAATCTAAATATTAAAAAAGATATTGATAATTATAGTTTAAAAACTTTGATTGCATGTACTACACCACAATATTTTTTTGTGATCCTACGGAGTAGAATGAGAATTGACGTGGAAGAAGAATTAAAGGCGCGCGAGAGAAAAGTTGTATCAGACTAAGCACGAAAACCAAAAGCTTAAGATGCATCAAGAGATGCATTGGGAGAGGAAGATGTATCCCAGTGCCTTAAACAACACCACACGTGTCGCCGCACTGGCCCGCCGTCCCGCCAACCCACCGGTAGTCATCGTCCTTGCTCGTGGGTGTTGTTGCTGCACAAGTCTACCTTCGCCCACCAATCGCCGACTGCAGCTGCACCGACCCATCTGTTGAAAATGTAGGTAATATTTTAATTCCAAGTTTTAGTAGGAGACAAAAACAATATACTAGTGATGCACAACTAACTACTAACAGTAGGCTACTCATCATACTTCGGAATAAACACAAGAAAAATATAGTATCAAAGTCGCATGCGATCACACGAACGACTTCATTGTTGGGCTTGATGAAGAACAGAAGCGCGCAGCGTGATGCTGATGAAGACTTGACGCAGCGAGGATGTAGTAGGAGCGGTCGCGCAGATGCGCCGCCGAAACCTTATTGCCGCCCGTGCGAGTTCTCTCTGCGACAATGGTTCGAGATCCGCTCTCCTCTCTTCCGGTGCACGCGAGAAGAAAGGTCGACGAGGTTCGATAGCTCAACACTTCGTACAAGAGTGGAAGAAGACAATGGGAGAAAGGAGTGAAGGAGATCGGTTCAAACACGACGCGTCTCGTGCCTTTTATAGACGTCTCAATTACTCTCTAGTAACTGACGCTATTATTCACCGAATCGGCGCTATTATTCACCGAATCGACTCCATTATTCCTCGTAATCGACTCCATTATTCACCGTAATCGCTCGTATTCAAACCGAAAAATAATCGGCCTCATGACCAAGAAAAGAGAGAGACGGTACAAGGTTTAGCAAAATAAGGTGGACATGGTGCGCCAAGTGGCGCACCACGTCACGGCGCGGTCGCGCGTCGCAAGTCACAAGTCACGCGATTTTCACGCGAAAATACGCGAATACGCGCGCGTGCGTGCGTGCGCGCGTGTGTGTTTAGCCAAAGCCACCATCCACTTCCATAATTCAAGGAGTGGGATGGACTCCACCTTATAAATTGGTCTCCCCCACTTTGCCTAAGCAATATGGTACTAAACCTTGCGTGCTTTGGAATTATAGAAAATAGGCCTTGGGCCTAATTTCATGATCCCCACCAATTCTAAAGCGGGAAGCACAGATATGTCGAAAAATTGTATCAAGTGTTGTTTAATATACCAGTCTTATAATGTAAGTCCCGTATGGGTTGAACTTACACCTAGATTAGCAAGATTCATCTTCTCACGGCTAATGAATGGACTATGCCTTGAATTCACACTTTTAGTAATCGACTTCACTTGAAACCTCAACTGATACTAGGCTATCAATGAACCACGTCTAAACGGAGCGTTATATGGTCATGCTCCCTTATCTGCTCATGAGCTTTCTAGAGAATGCCCTGTTCTCGTGAACTGCGACCAAACAGTTAAGCTCAAGTAGGTGTATTCTTTCTAGGTATCCTGCGCAGCTAATACCTTTCCTCATGAATACATTAAGGTTTTATACCAACCTTCCATACGATTGAGAGTACTTTATTTATTTTGGATATAGGTACAATTAATATGTACTCTCTTGTTACAATATCAACTTGTTTTTCCCATTACCTAAGTCACGGGATCTCCGTTCATGAAGGCATGGGTTACCATTGTGATGTAACTAAATGGGCCTCATTCCCATATCCATAGAAGCAACAGAAATCGCTCTCCGTGCTAATCCCTTGGTAAAAGGGTGCGCGATTTTCTCGGTGTTAATATAATTCACGGCTATTACTCGGAGTTTCTCAATTTTACGATGATTTAAGCCTACGCTTCACATGTCTAGAGGACTTCATATTATCCTTTGTACTTGTGACTTTGGCCAACACGGTTTGATTATCACAAGACATCAGATTGCGGTATTGGTTTCTCAACCAACGGTAAGTCCATCGAAGCTCTCTTAGCCATTCGGCCTCAACGATGGGTGTGTCAAGTGCTACAAGTTCCGCTTCCATGGTTGACCTCGTCAATATAGTCTGCTTACAAGACCTCCATAAAACCGCATGACACCGGCTAAAGTAAACACATAACCACTTGTAGCTTTGATCTCATCGACATCGAGATCCAATTGAGTCACTGCCCTTCTAATACGAAGGATATCCGAGATAATGAATTCCAAAAGATGTTGTGCCTCTCAAGTAGCGCAACACTCTTTCAAGTGCCTCCCGTGATCATCTCTGGGTTAGAAGTAAACCGACTTAATTTGCTCACAAACAAATGAAATGTCAGTCTTGTGGCACCGACTAAATACATAAGTGACCCAATAATTTGTGAATATTTCAATTGATCTTTTCCTAACCCTTGATTCTTTCAAGCTTAATACTCGCATCATAGGGTGTTGGAGAAACTTTACAATTTTCAAAGCCAAGCGGCTCAATATTTTCTCAAACATAATGAGATTGGCTCAAAGTAATCCCATTCTCATTCTTGATCAATTTAATATTCAAAATAACATCTGCCTCTCCTAAATCTTTCATATCAAAACATCGGGATAGGAAAGATTTGACCTAAATCAATTACGGTAGTGTTTGTTCCAAATATAAGTATGTCATCTACATACAAACACAAAATTACTCCTTGACCCCACCATAGCGGTAATATACACATTTATCGACTTCATTCACAATAAAGCCGGTTGTCAAAGTCTTATCAAATTTTTCGTGCCATTGTTTAGGTGCTTGCTTTAAACCATACAAGGATTTTAATAGTCTGCATACCTTATTTTCTGTCCGAAATCACAAAACCATCGGGTTGATCCATATAAATTTCTTCCTCCAACTCTCCATTAAGGAAAGTGTCTTTACGTCCATTTGATGAACATCTGAGACCATAGGAAGATGCTAATGCAAGGAGTACTGATGGTGGTTAATCTAGCGACAGGAGAATAGGTATCGAAGAAATCTTCTCCTCTTTCGGGTGTAACCCTTAGCTACAAGTCTTGCTTTGTACTTCTCAATAGTACCATCGGGCCTCGTTTCTTTTTAAAAATCCACTTACATCCAACAGGTTTGCACCCAATAGGAAGATTGGTGATCTCCCAAGTCTCATTAGCCATGATTGAATCCATCTCGCTCTGATCGCCTCTTTCCAATACTCAAGATCGAAGATG
Source organism: Melocanna baccifera (assembly GCA_036346265.1). Classification (NCBI taxonomy): domain Eukaryota; kingdom Viridiplantae; phylum Streptophyta; class Magnoliopsida; order Poales; family Poaceae; genus Melocanna; species Melocanna baccifera. The sequence continues at coordinate 10,033,224 of CM070678.1, forward strand.
CATAAGCTTCCGAAAGAGTTTTGGCACATCATCCACGAGGTATACAATAAAGTCATCACCAAAGGTTTTCTCAACCCTTTGTCTCTTGCTTCTTCGAGGAGCTTCGTGACTAAATTGTTGTCCTCCTCGGGATATCATAAAATGGTTCGAAATGGTGGAAAGTTCGAAGTTTGATTGTTCTCATTTTCGATATTATCGATGTGAACATTCTCATCCGTGTTGAAGTATCGCCTCTGTTCTCATAGGAAAGATATTCTCAAAAATGAAGCATCTCTAGACTCCATTATTGTATTAACAATAATCTCGGGAGTTTCGATTTAACTACTAACAATCTATAGGCCGTGCTATTTTGAGCATATCCTAGAAAAATACAATCGACAGCTTTTGGTCCAAGTTTTCTCTTTTTCGCAATGGTATATTGACTTTTGCCAAACACCCCAAGTTCGCAGAAAATTAACATTAGGTTTTCTCCCTTCCATCCCTCATATGGAGTAATTTCACTCCTTTTAGTGATTACTCTATTTAGGACGAAAGTTCTTTGTCAATATAGCTTCCCCACCATGCCTTAGGCATAGGAACTCTCTAACATGGCATTGACCAAGTCCGTTAGTGTCCGGTTTTCCTCTCGCTATCCCATTTGATTGGGGTGAGTATGGTGGTGTGAACTCATGGATTATTCCATGCTCGTAATGAATTGGGAGAACTCATGAGAGACATATTCTCCTCCACGATCGATCTCAATCTTTTATTTTCTTTTCTAGTTGGTTCTCAACCTCACCTTATAAGTTTTAAAGTAGTTTAAAGCTTCATCCTTAGTTTTTAGCAAATACACATAGCGAAGAGCGTGTTGCATCATCAATAAAAGTTAGAAAATATCTTTTGACTCCTTTTGTCAATAGTCCATTCATTTCACACAAATCTGAATGAATAAGATCTAATGGTGCAGATTCTTTTCATCCTCTAATCCCTTAAAAGGTTTTCGAGGGTGTTTTGCTTGCACACATGACTGCATTTTGATCCTTTGATAATTTCACATTTTGGAATTAAATCTAATTTGGACATTCTCACAATACTATCAAAACTAATATGACAGAAACGGAATGCCAAATATTTGCCTCACATTTATTTAAATTTGTTGCAACATTCAGATTATAACAATACTCTAAAGTACTTAGGCGGAACAAGCCTCCGCTCTCATAGCCTTTACCAACAAAATTTCCAAACTTAGACAATACAATTTTATTCGACTCAAAAACTAGCTTATAACCATTCCTACATAGAAGAGAACCACTAATGAGGTTCTTATTTATTGTAGGAGCATGCTGCACGTTCTTTAAGTGGACAATTTTCCTAAAGTCACTTCAGATCCACCGTGCCAACACCAAGAACTGAAGCATGCGAGCCGTTTCCCATTAGGACGGAGGAAGCCCCTGCTGCCTGGTAAGAAGAAAACAAGGAAATATCAGAACATACGTGAACATTAGCACCAGTATCCACCCACCAATCAGTGGATTGACATGCTGAAAAAACAACAGGTGGATTACCATACCCTCCCCGGTTGAGACCTCGCCTATTATCACGTTGTGACCTTCTTCTTTGGTCGTTCACCATCTCGATTTTGCGGAATCGCGATCCTTCGCCATATGACCATCTTTTCCGCACACAAAGCAGGTGATGTCCTTGAAATCCTTTTTCTCAATTTTCTTCTTCTTAAAGCTAGTTGTCTTGTTCGGTTTGTTGGATTTGTACTTCTTTGCTATAGTCTTTTTCTCAATGAAGTTTGCATTATTCTGGCCAGATGTGCTTGGTGCATCCTTTGCTCTAGCTTTTTCTTCCACATCGAGGGCAGCAATGAGATCTTCAATGAAATCTCTTCCTCTTGTGTTTCAGGCTAGTGGCAAAATCCCGCCAAGAAGGTGGGAGTTTAGCAACAATGCCCATGACCACAAACTTAGGAGGTAACACACGGCCAGTGCGTAATCTCACCGACTAGTAGTGGAGGTCATGAGCTTGTCCAACTATAGACTTAGTCTCATCCATGCTAAAGTCGAAAAATTGCTCACACATGTAGAGCTAGCGACCACCTCTCGCCTCTGCATATTTGTGCTCTAGTGCATTCCACAACTCGTGGCGGACTTATAGTCCATGTACACATCGTAGAGCCGATCTGCGAGCAGTCAAGATGCAACCAAGAGCGATATTGTTTGCACTATCAAATTGCATGTCTTGCTCAATCGTAAATGGATCTGCGGATGAACAACCCACCACAGTCCCAAAGACATGAGCCAAAACTTGACTCTAGTCGCCATCTACGAAAGTTCGACCACAAAACCTCTCGTGTTTCATCGCATCGAAGCGCTAACCATTTCGTATTGCAACAAATTCCACAATAAGGTTTCGGATTGTTGAAAATGTAGGCAATATTTTAATTCCAAGTTTTAGTAGGAGACAAAAACAATATACTAGTGATGCACAACTAACTACTAACGATGAGGCTACTCATCATACTTCGGAATAAACACAAGAAAATATAGTATCAAAGTCGCATGCGATCACACGAACGACTTCATCGTTGGGCTTGATGAAGAACAGAAGCAGCGCAGCGTGATGCGATGAAGACTTGACGCAGCGGTGATGTAGTAGGAGCGGTCGCGCAGATGCGCGCTGCCGAAACCTTATTGCCGCCCGTGCGAGTTCTCTGCGACAATGGTTCGAGATCCCGCTCTCCTCTCTTCCCGGTGCATGCCGAGAAGAAAGGTCGACGAGGTTCGATAGCTCAACACTTCGTACAAGAGTGGAAGAAGACAATGGGAGAAAGGAGTGAAGGAGATCGGTTCAAACACGACGCGTCTCGTGCCTTTTATAGACGTCTCAATTACTCTCTAGTAATCGACGCTATTATTCACCGAATCGGCGCTATTATTCACGTGGAATCGACTCCATTATTCCTCGTAATCGACTCCATTATTCACCGTAATCGCCGTATTCAAACCGAAAAATAATCGGTCTCATGACCGGTAAAAAGAGAGAGACGGTACAAGGTTTAGCAAAACAAGGTGGACATGGTGCGCCAAGTGGCGCACCACGCCACGCGCGCGTCGCGCGTCGCAAGTCACAAGTCACGCGATTTTCACGCGAAAATACGCGAATACGCGCGCGTGCGTGCGTGCGCGCGTGTGTGTTTAGCCAAAGCCACCATCCACTTCCATAATTCAAGGAGTGGGATGGACTCCACCTTATAAATTGGTCTCCCCCACTTTGCCTAAGCAATATGGTACTAAACCTTGCGTGCTTTGGAATTATAGAAAATAGGCCTTGGGCCTAATTTCAACACCATTGCCATCGCCTCATGTTGCATTGGCTCAATATCGCGCCTGCCGTCGTCGCCCACCAATGGTCGCTACCGCCGTCGTCCACCACTTGCTATCGCCGCCATCGCCCTACATCCATCGCCTACCGTCACACTGCCTCACCCAAGGGTGAAGTTAGAACAAAAATAATCTTAATTCATCACTTTTATAATATATATAATTTTTAAGTAATATTATACTAAATAATAATATATCGGACAATTTTAGCATCAATAATTCAACATAACTGATGATAATGTACTATTACAAAGAAATAGCGATCAAAATACTTATCAATATTAGTAGCATTATCTGGCGCTTTCCTTTTTAAAAACCATTCCATAAATTTATCTATTGTTTAATTGAAAACTCAATTAGATATTGCTATGTTCAACAGTTCAAAAACAATATAATATAAAAAATACAAACATAATTTTACTTACTTAACATTGTAATCAAATACTCCAAGCCAAATCCAAAGCTTAGTCTAATATAAACACATGGATCACAATCAAAAACCACTACAATTTTGCCTCCAATTTGAATGAACTAGGCCGGTATTCTAAAACCCAAATTAAAACCCTAAGTCTTAAGTCTACAATTCAACAAAAATGAACAAAAAATCATCACATCGAAACCCTAACTAGCAATTTTAGCCTCTATTCATGAAAGAAATCAAAAGAATTGAGATAAAATTTGAGTAAAGTACATATAAATCAAGTGAGTCTAAGCCTCCTTTGGCCTTCGAGGGCATGAGACAATGGGAACCAGGGCCAGGAGACGCTTCGGCAAGATGGCAAGTAAGGGCGGCCAGCGGCGACTGATTTCTCCCGTTCTCCAATGATCGGTTGCTGCGTGGCTAAGTGCAGCTATGGGGCGCGACACACGTCTCTTAGCTCCTGCACTTGGCATCAACCAAATGGGCTCATATAATCTTGCCGCTCATGGGTAGCATTGGGCGCCTCGCCCTGCTGCAGTCCTCCTTCTTGGGTCGAGTGTTGCCTCATGGGTAGACGTGAAGTCTGTCTCCTTGTGGGCTACTACTGGCTACTGGGTGCACTGAGTTTAAGATGTGGGTTCACACACAGGCCAGATATGTTGATCCCTACTAAAAAATGTTTTGGACCCGGTGTCCCATGACACCGAGTGGAACAACTAGGCTCTGCCCCTGGCCTTACCTTCAACGGGCACATTGGTCACTATCTTCCAATGCTCCCATCGCCTCAACTCCGGTGACCACAACTTAGATCTTATCAGGTCCTAATGCCACTGGTTCAAAATCTCATTGGATTTGGGAACCACCGACTTCGAGGTGAGGGGTGATGGCAGAGGAGGGGGAGGTTTGTGTGAGGAGGACGATGGAGGGAGGGAAGGCGATTGGGTGATTAGGGTGTTGTTGTTGGCAGACGACAACGGTGAAGGAGAAATGCACAGTGGAGGCTATGGAGTTGGAGGAGGAGGGCCTTCGGGTGGAGGCCATGCTGCCTTGGAGGATGCTTTTGGTGAAAGTGAGGTTGTGGAGTTGAGGATGAAGAAGGTGGGGGAGAAAGAGGGAGAAAGAAAGTTGGGGGAGAGGACGGATGAGAATGACTACAAATAGGGTCAACGGAATAAATGATTAAAAATAATTGTATAATCTAATGCTAGAAAGTTGAGGTGGTTGTATTTTGTGTTATTGTTAGATAATATGGATAGTTATATATACGAATTTAGATATAACTCACCGGCGATGCTTTTAAAGGTTGTCTCTAGTCTACAAGTATTTGAACAATTGTTATACACACACGCGAAACACGCTCAGAACCAATTGTTGTTCCATCTCACGAGGTTTAGTTTAGCAGCAAATGAGTACAAAAACACATTATCATCATGCGATCCATCCGCGGCCTCATGATCAAAAGCACAGTCCACAACTGGCATATTGTTGTCCCCCTCGACTATGTCATAACTACCAACTTGTTGTGTACACTTCTCTTCACCGTGACTGGTCCAACATTTGTACCATTTTCTGAAACCCCTTCGAATCAAGTGAGCTTCGATCTGCACTGAGTTGCTAAACATCCTGAGATTATCACAATCAATACATGGACTGTACATATATTTTATCCTCTTCTTTAACATATTCAGCTCGACCGCTCTTCTAAAAACAGACACGCCAATAATGTACTCTTCACTCACACGGTTCTCAATGTATATCCAGTTTCGATCCATCTACGCTAGCTACACAAGTAACAAATGGTTGCCAAAAAAGATTATTACCGCTACTACATAGCATATAAGTTATCATCTCTGGTCTTCCATTACAAAAACATGTATATAAACATAATTAAAAATAAATTAAGTACTAACCTTTAATTAGATTACTAAGAAGACGGCGATATATTTTCACCCCCAAACTCCCTAAAGCCGGCCTGCTTGCTCCACCGATGCAGCGCAATGAAGACAGATCTGTGTCGACACCGTACGTCCAAGTATTAATAGTGCAATTTATCACGGACGATTATTAACACGAACCGTCTGTGATAATTAATATCAAAGACGGTTTGTTACACGATCCGTCTGTGATAATTGAGACATCACAGACGGTTTGTTATTAACACGAACCGTCTGTGATGTCTCAATTATCACAGACGGGTCATGTAACAAACCGTCTGTGAACTTTCACAGACGGTTATTAACACGAACAGTCTGTGATATCTCAATTAGCACAAATGTCTCGTGTTAATAACCGTCTGTGACAGTATCACAGCCGGGTGGTAGTATGAACCGTCTGTGATAGTTAAGCACAGACGGTTCCGTATGAACCGTCTGTGATTTACCCGTCCAGTATAGTCTGTTTTGTAGTAGTGTAGGGTCAACGAAATAAATGATTAAAAATAATTGTGTAATCCAGTGCTAGAAACAGAGGGTTGAGGTGGTTGTATTTTGTGTTATTGTTAGATAATGTGGATAGTTATATATACGAATTTAGATATAACTCACCGGCGATGCTCTTAGAGGTTGTCTCTAATCTACAAGTATTTGAACAATTGTTATACACACACGCGAAACACGCTCAGAACCAATTGTTGTTCCATCTCACGAGGTTTAGTTTAGCAGCAAATGAGTACAAAAACGCACGCGTAAGCGCAAACGAAACCTGTCATTTATCCATTTCCACGAGATCCTGCGAAAGCTCAGCTCTGATCCGGCTTTTTTTCCCCGCCGCGCGCGGGGGAGCGGCTGTACGTGCGCCCGGAGTCCCGGCCCGGACCGAGTTCGGCGTGAGCCATGCTGCCAGGCAGACGCATGTGGAGACCGAGACGCCCTCGCGAGTCGCGGCAAACGGACGGTCGCGCGGCAGCGCAGGTGGCAGACTGGCAGCGCGGCTGGTTTCGCGGCGCCATGTGCCCCCACGACGGTGGCGGCACTGCCGATCTCTGTCGAGCCGCGCCACTTGGGTGGCTCCTTTTGTTCTCTCGTGTGGACGCAGATTTCTCTTTCTTCCCTCCTCTTCCCGTTGTCACAGCGCGGCGGCGCGGCCTGGCCGGTTGCTGCTCATCAAGCCTCGGGTCGCTCTCGTACTGCCTTGCCGGTTCGGTCGCCGTTGGTAGTAGGCCGCTCGTCTGCCTCTCCTTCTGGCCATTTCGTCTCAAGATTCGCTTGTTTTACGGTGATCTTCGAGCCTCGCGTTGCATGGTGGTGCGGTCTCCGTTGCTTTGACGTGCACAAAAGCCAGGTAAAAGGTCGGTAGCTAGGTTAGTTCGTTCCATTGGATGAAGTTTTACAGACTCATGACCCCAGCTCATGTATTCGTTCGAGAATTGAGTGGTGTGGTCAAAGCTTTTTGCAGGTTTGGCGTACACTCCCGCCCCGCACTTCTGGTGTGACCTCTAGTTTAGCGCTCTATGATCGATGCTACAGGCTATGGCTTGCGGTTCACCTGATAGCGATGAACACTTTTGTTTGTGGGTGATGACTAGTCATTGAGTCATCAGAACAAATTAAACCTCTCTCTTTTTTCCCCCTTGGGTCACAAGGAAAGCGTTACGTCATTGCAGACGCCACAAGAGCTTGACGACACATATAATTAGGATTATTGGAGTCTTCAGAAAAAGGATCATCGGAGCCTTCATGACAAATTTGTCTCTGTTTTTCCACAGCGCGCGTGCATGCCTAGTCCAAGGTACCTTGAGTTAAGCGATGGAAGCAATGCAAGTGACAAAGATAGCCTTCCGCATTAACATAGTGTTGTATGATGCTAAATAGGCGATATATATATATATATATATATATATATATATATATATATATATATATATATATATATATATATATATATATATATATTATCTCGAAAAATACTTTCGTAATATTATAATTTTGTTGGGTTTTATAAATATATTATAATAGTAATTAGTGGTCAAAGCTGAATTTTGGAGATCTTTTCAAAATAATTTGTTTTTTGTACACTAGAGGGAGTACTATTTTATTTCCATGGTCAATTCAGTTCCGTGGGACTGCCAAAAGATTAAAAAATGAAGTCAAGCCAAACGAACAGCATGACCACCGGACCGGACGTAGCCGTCAATATTTTTTAAATAATTTATTTTTAATTTTTAATTACAGTATTATATCTATTATTTATTTTCTTACCGTTTTCATTATATGTCGCCCAACAATTGAGTGACTTGAACTAATTGCCCAACCATTGGGCGGCATGTGGCCGAGTTGCCTAACGTTGGGCGACTAGCCCCTAGTCACCAGGCATTTTTTTAAATACAATTATTTTAATAATTTGACAGAAATAATTGTGGGGTTGGGGGTAAATAGTAATTGTTGTATATAATACATTTAACAAATCTTATTTGTATGTTATATCTTTTTTGAAATAAAAGAGCAGACTATTTCAGTTAATCTGTTTGTGATTTTCGTAGATTGTAAATGGTGCGAAACCTGTTAGACTTGCAATAACATTTTGCGATCGTCATATATTGTTGTAGTGCAATAAATTTTATGATGAATTTTGTGAAGACACTTGAGGTAGCATTGATTAGTAAGTAGAAAGATAAATGTTATTAGAATGCAATAGAGAATTTGTACACAGAGGAAGACAAAGCAAAATATGTACATAATGAAAATAATACACAAAGTAGGAGAAAAACCCACTATGCACCACTAGCTACACCACTCGCAGCACCTCCTCCGTCGTCGCCACGTCCCGTCCCCAGTCAGTTTCTGCCCGTACAACCCCACTTGGCCTTCCTCAGCGCGGGGTGTTGGCGCCCTGATAGGGTGAGGCGGTTAGGAACCCTGCTGACCCGTGCTCCTAACTCCTCAGGGGTGGACTGCACCTGTGACTGCATGGGAACTGGCGCACTGCTAAGTTACAACCCAAAAATACCTCTGCTAGGTCGTCTGCGAGGAACTCGCTCATGTGCACCGGGAGATCCTCGTTGGGGGATAGTCCAACTCTTGGCTGGTGCGACGTGCCTGCAGTACATGCATTGTTTATTTGTGCAATATATCGACATAAAAAATCTTAAGAGACGAAACGTACCTTCCGCATGGGACATGCCATGCAGCCAACTGTCGTACCCACTAGGCCGGCCCTGACCGAACAACATATGCTGCCCTGCTGCTGCCAGGTAGTGGTCTACAAACGACGACGGCGTTGATGTCCAGGTACGTGCCCACGCTAACCCTCTGGCTTGGCCCAGCGGTGGTAGTGGCGGTCTTGGGGGTAGTCACGTGGCCCTCCGGAGCCTCCTATCTAAGCTGTAGGATGTGGCGACCTCGGTGTGTGCGTCGACGGGGTCACCTCCAGGATCGTCCTGCACGACGAGAGGGTGAGGGCATGCTTTGACCTGTTGTAGACCCGATGGATAACGTGCACCAGATCGTCACGCGTGACCTCCAAACTGTGAACCATCCTGTCCACGATTGATCTAGTGTCTCTCACAATCTTGACGGTGATTTTTGACTACAAGAAGTACATGAAAGCGTTAAAATAGTAATTATGGTAACCATACACAAAAACTTTTAAACACAAAAGTACGTACCGCGAGGGCGAAGTTTCACGCTAAGTGCATGGGGTACGTGTCGATCGGTGTTGACACATGAGAGGGGGGAGGGTCAACAACACACACCAGCCCTCAACGTACGTGTTAGGGTCATACACGGTGCCCTCCTATATGAAGTCCTCTAGTGCCTCCACCCACTCCGCCACCCATGGCTCCATCTTCGTGGCCCATCTCGTCCCGCTACCACCCCTCCTATTGTGCCTACAAAATGTACAAGTGCAATTAGAAGGCATCGTAACAGAACTAAAAAAATATAGGGACATGTGTTGTATGTAACTCACACATGGACCGAATTAGGCACCCGACGGGGATAGGAACAACCTGGCGGAGGCTGAACTGAAGCATCACCCTGTGTACCGGGTAGTCCTCGATGAACACACCGAAGACGAGCTTCTTTCGCGTGACTCACTATGCTCGGTCGCGTAAGCACAATGACGAGAGTCTGGAGGGGGCACGGGCTGCCATCTTCTGAGCTCATTATGGCTCCTAGCACACGTCGTCAGCGGTGAGGCAGTCGAGGTGCTCTACGAAGTGGTCATACATATGGGTGACCTACATGTGTGCAAACTATGCCTGAGAGCCAGAATAGTGGTACAAAGAATGATCCATAATACATGTATAGTAAAGATTCAGAAGAGTACGTACCTGTCTCTCCGAATGGGAGGTGGAAGGTGTGCGTCTCAGGTTGCCACCAGTCCAGCAGAGTTGTCAGTAGCGACCAGTCGAACAGGAACCGTCGTGGCCGCTTCGGGCCGGCGTGGACCTCCTCGGTCTCCTCGACTGGAGCGCCGTCCTCCACCATCCGCGCAAAAGGTAGAAGGCCGACATCGCTCAACCTGCAAAGAATAAAGAAATAAGTACATATCACAAATGTCGTAAAAAGACGTACTATAATTTGTACACAAACCTGTCTCTCCATTGTGGATCTAGTCTCCATGCCCATTGGGGTGTCCGCATATAGATCACCCCTAATTAGGTCTCCTCGTCCCTGCCCTCAGGATGCGGGACACGACGGCTCGCGCAGTGCTACACATCGACGTGCCGGTCTAGCAGGCTGAAAGGCCAGTCCGAACCACCAAGGTCGCGAGCCATATCTGTAAATCAATTTGAAGTTAGTAATTACTACACAATTACTGGTTTTATTATTAATAACGTAGCTCCGAAAATTCTTCAAATCATTCCTAGCTAATTCATGTATGCTTTTATGCCTATTTAATTTATCTACCTATGTAAATAATTTCAGGCCTTAGAGTCATTGGACTAAATTCTTCCCTATTTATACATATTCTTTTTTCGTAATTGGTACATGTGTGATGATTTACTTACAGATATAACAGAAAGTAAATCTTAAATAATAATTAAATTAATTATACTAAGACGTCCATGTGGGATGTCTGAATTTTATTTTCATCATTTGCGGATTTTACGACTCAAATGCTATTTAATCGTCGCGTATAGTTTTAATCGCTATGCATAATGTTAAATTGTCGTGTACTATTTTACATCCATGTGTGCTATTTTAATCTTCACGAACAGTTTTAAATATTTCGATAGCTATTAATTGTTCTAAAAATTAAGAATACTTATTACGGGGTTTCTACAATTTATAAGCGACTAACAAAATTAATTGGATCTTCAAAATACACAATAGAGCGATCTAAACAATAATACATTTATTAACAAATAAATATGTGTTACTTTCTAAACTATAAATTTAATGATTTCAGGTACTATCCTAGCATGTTTGAAAAATAAATATATAAATAATACAGAAAACTCACCATCGTTGATGCGCAAATTCCTCCCCCTCTCTTCCCCTCCCTCCCTCTCCTCCTCTCTCTTCCTCCTCTCCTCTCCTCTCTTCTCCTTTCCTTTCCTCTTCTCCTCTCTCTTCTCCCCTTCTTCTCTTTTCTCTCGACCGAATGGAGCAAATGAGCAGTGCTTGGGCGCGGCCACGCGGCCGAGGGGTTATACCCCCTTAGTCGCCTAACGCGACGTTGGGCGATTATGGGAAGTGTTGCCCTATCGTTGGGCGATATGGACCAGTTGTCTAACAGTTGGGTGATTTAGCCATGTTTTGACTAACGGTTTGACGATTAGCCCAAATAATCCAATCATGGAGCGATATATGATTAGAATTGTAAAAAATATAAAAGCAGATATAATATTGTAATTTAAATTTAAAAATTGATTACTTAAAAAAAATCCATAGCCGCCGGCATCTGAAGCAGTCAGCCAAGTGCAAGCCAGAAGCCACGGTTTGGCCTGCTGCACGCGTTGACGCATGCATCTGAGATCGTACGCGTGCATGGCGGCATGCCGCACCGCACACGCCATTTGACACCTCCGATTTCCAGAGCCCAAA